>OY776671.1:14451187-15866582 GCA_963675795.1 Crossocerus cetratus
AAGGAGGAGGAGCGCAAGCGCAAGGAGGAGGAAAAGAAGCGAAAAGACGAGGAGAAGCGCAAGCTAGAGGAAGAACGAAAGCGCAAAGAGGAAAAGAAGCGCAAGGAGGAGGAGAAGAAGCGCGAAGAGAAGCGAGAGCAGGAGGAGGAGAAGTTGAAGAAGAAACAGGAGGAAGAGAAGCGAAAGCGAGAGGAGCAGAAGCGACAGGAGGAGAAGCTCAAGAAAGAGGAAGAGAAGAAAAAGAAGCTGGAGGAAGAGCAGAAAAAGAAGGAGGAGGAGGAAAAAGCAGAAGAAAGAGGCAGAGGCTCGCAAACTAGAAGCAGAGGAACAAGCCAGACGAGCGGAGCAAAGACGCAGGGAGGCTGAAGCACTTCGAAAGCTCCAGGAGAAGAGCAAAGCGCCTTGGGCGCAGGCTTCTCGCACAGCTGCTCCCGCCAGCCACCCGTCGCTCGCCGAGATCCAACGACTCGAACGGGAAATGAAAGCCGTGAGCAGAGCAACTTCCTATAAAATAATCAAAAGCATTTTATACACACCCTAATAATTAATACAACAATTTAATACAACAGGAAGAACAAAGGCTTCAGCAATTGATGCAACAGCTGGCGCAGCAAAAGGCAGTCGAGGCAGCTCAGGAAGCATCGACCACTGACTCCTCCAAGAGGCTGCAGTTCAAATGGGCGGAGAAGGCGACCAGTGCGAACAAAGGACTGCAGGTAAAGGGCTTCGCTCAGATCCAACAGGAAGAGCAGGAAAGGATCGCGAAGGTAAAGGTAAGAACCTTAACATTTCCATTATGAATTCTTAGTCAAAATGCAGAGAAGAAGTCCTCGAAACAAATCGCATAAAATATGAATTTCCAGCAACAGGAAAGAGAAAGGCAGGAGAAAACTGGTCAAAAGGACTCGGCGAGTGTGCTGCAGACCGCAGGCATTTGGGGAACAGCGTCGCAGAGTCTGAACTGGGCGAATTCCAGCAGCGCCAGCAGCAACCAGGCCTGGTCCAACAATACGACCAGCAGTGGTTTCTGGGATGAGCCTGCGCCGGTGAAGGCCGCCGCCACAACGAAACAGACTACCCAAGCGAAACAAGCCACAAGCAATGCCAAAGCTACTCCCGGCAACATACCACCACCACCACAGCAGCAGCAGCAACAGCAGCAGCAACAACAACCACAACCAGCACCTAGCAATAAAGCGGTTAAGAGTAAAAACAAGAGGGAAGAGGAACTGGTGAAGAAGCTCTTCGAGCAGAACACTGCGAAGGCTGATGAATTCACGCAGTGGTGCACCAAGGCGCTCGGAGGCAACCACGGCTCCGTCGACAGTCAGTTTCTACTTAGTCGAATGATTGAAGGAGAGAATGAAGAAGGTAGTTGTGTTCATTTGTATGCTTTTCACTCGCAGTACCGACCTTCATCGTCTTCCTGCGGGACATCGAGTCGCCCTACGAGGTGAAGGAGTACGTGCGCGAGTACCTGGGCGACACGAAGCAGAGCTCGGACTTCGCCAAGCAGTTCCTGGAGAAGCGGACTAAGTGGCGTTCGGCGCAGAGGCCACAGGCACAGGCGGACGACCTCTGCAAGCCGGCACCGGCGGTGAACCCGAACGCGCCAACCGACTTCCAGGAAGTGAAGGTTTGTACTGAACACACTCGGAGATAGTAATAATCGACGACGGTTTATTGATACGATGACGCTGACCCACAGGGCAAATCGAAGAAGCCAAAGAAGGGTAAGATGTTCAAGGTGGACAACAGGATCCTCGGCTTCAGCGTGACGGCGGCGCCTGACCGCATAAACGTCGGCGACCGGGACTACGGCGAGGGCGTCTGAACGCCCGGGCGCCGTGCCGCCCGATCGAGTGCCGACTCAGCTCAATCCAAGGAAATCATGCGACGCTTGAGAGAGAGACTCGTCGAACGGTTCGTTATTTATTTATTGTAGATGCCAAATAAGCTCGTAAGGAAGCTCTCGTGAGTACTTCGTAAGACTATCGTAAGGAATTTTCTATGGTTCACTTATGCCCGAGGGATCTCAAACTCGTTGGGAGAGTACCCTTACTCGTTCACAAAGCCCACACTCACCACGAAACAGGCATACAACCCACCCCCCACACCACACCACAGACAATTAGCGTGGCATTATTTCCTTAATGTTGTACATAGAATTTCGCAAAGATCGTGCATCCTGCCCCCCGATGCGCGCGCTCCTGTGAGAGGCGCGCTCGGGTGGTCGGAAGGAATTTTTGTAAAGTCTCCGAGTCCCAGCCTCCCTCGTCCACCCCCCGTAAGAGAGAAAGTGCCGCCGGATGGAGTTCTATAAATATTATATATATGTATATGTGCCTACGAAGGTGTTCAGCGACGGGGATTAGCGTTCAAAGTGTGTCGGCACACACACTCACACACGTGCGAGTGCAGGAGTTGAGAATGTGTGGATGAGCGACAAGTGTTGACGAGGGTCATCGATGCGCGAGGCTGGAGAGGATCGCGCACCGACTTATGAATCCTATGGATTTCTCGCTTGGCCATGCAGTGGTCACAGTGAATCGAGAACCTCACCCTTTACCTTCCTCCTGGAGACGAGCGCGTTGAGCCTTCTCGACACTGGACCGGCCCCCCTTCCACATTGCACCTCGACATTGTTCACCCTGTTCCACGCGCGAGAGAGAGAGGGTTCCTTTTTTTATCGGGGCAGCCCTCGGGGCCAGCCGCACTCTTGTACTTTCTTAACACTTTTTCGATACGTGGACAAGAAACTAGCTAAACCTCGAGGTTGCTACTCTTCCTCGTCGCAGCGAATACTCCTCTTCCCCCCCACCGGCTCTCAGAAAGTACAGTACACTAGGTGTGTCCGTCGCCGGCGTCGAGAGCAGAGGTCCTGGCAACGATTCTCATCAGTTCAAGTGCGCCCGGGATCAAAGCGAGCCGGCGTAAAGTTGCGGCAAGTTTATGCGGTGCTCTCGACTCAGAGTTAGCTTGCCCCAACGTTACGAGGTGGATCCCCGGACATAGTCACTTTCCATCGGCATTCGGATAATCGTCGTCCTTCCCAATCACGCGGCTAGACCTAGACTCTGCCAAGTTGTTCCGACAAGCGCGGAGAGATCGCGAGACGATTAAGCTAAGGCGTGGAATGTTGCGCGAGACCGAGATCGATCTGATGACTCGCGATGTTATAAAGGTTGTTAATTGAGGCCCGGCGGGCGACCACCCGCGGTACACTTTCGCTGGACGGGTGGTGCCCGCGGGCCTTGCGTGAAAAAAGATTTATGTATAAAGGGTAGACGAGACTAGGTGTAAGTTCTCAGAGATGCACTGGCGATCTCGGCGGCCAGCCGGCTACTTGATATTGTATTAATACTACTATTGTATCTAACGTACGACATAATAAAAGAACTATTATTATATTTTCCACCCTGGACTCTCCTTACTCGCCAGCCAAGGGAACTCACACACATTTCTCTTCTTCCGTCGTACGTTGGTGTAGAGTCGCCGGACGAGATATCTCGGAGAGGAAAGAGGGAGCGGGCCTTTGAGGTGGAATCTGTACAGTTTTATAAAGTCCGCGGCGGGAGTTAGTCGATTAATGGAGAATTAAAGATCGGGAGGCACGCGGGAGCGTTTAATGAAGTTGTTAGAGCCGCTGCGTGCTCCTCTGTTATCCTAGCAATAAACAGCCCCCCCGCGAGTGTGTTTCCCCCTAGGAAGTAAAAATGCCCGTTGTTTCTCGCGAGGAAGGAAAGCCGCCAAATTGCGCGAGTAGAGTTGTAAGTCTGTTATGTATGGGAGAAGTGCGGGAGAGCCAATCGTCCACTTGGCATGTACTGTAATAAAAGGACACTCGGAGGAGGAAGGTTCTCTTGGACTCGTGGGCCGCAAACCAACAAGGACACATACACACCTCTTCCGTCGAACTTTCGCTAGCTATCGTTTGTATTTGTACTTTGGACATTGTATCGTTTCGTTACACGGAGACAGTTCCCAGCCCTGGAAAATGGATCTCGGCGTATCAGTTACCTGGAGCGGCGCCCGAGGGCGGCCTCGGAATGTCTTGGTGAGAGAGAAAGAGAGCGAGAACAATATCGAAATAAAAGTGCTTTGAACACAGTCTAGGCTGACTCAATCCTCCTTCCCGTCTCCTGGCGTGCGCACCGCGTTCACACCGCTGTAGTCCTTGGCGATGTCTATGTACTGGAACCAACGATTGCTTGTTAGGAACAGCAAGTTCTACTTTAATCTTTTAGTTCCTTACTTTTCGAGGCACGAGGAGCTCGAGGACCTCCACGATGATGTAACACAGCGAGACGACCAGGAGATAGGCCAGGACTCCGCTCCTCACGTACGTCGCCAGGTGCTCCCCCAGGTTCTTCCGCCTCTCCTTTTTCACTAGGTCGTAGACTATTTCTGTCCGCCGGCTGATGTCGAACCAGTTGTAAAAGAGGCCGATTCTCTCGTGTGTCTCTCGCGGACAACGAACGTTGCCGATTTTGTAGTCCCAGATCGCGGCCTCCAGGCCATCCATCAACGCCTCCACCGTCGGTTCCACCAGGTAAATCAGGTTCGGAGGCAGAACCTCTGGGATTCCGCCGACTTTCGTCGAAACAACTTGCAATCTGCTCCGCAGAATGAAGTGTTAATTAGTCTGTTTTTTGAATAATGTTGATGGGTTTTTGGATTCGAATTCGTACCCGCAGGAAGCTGCTTCGACAATGGCCATGCAGTAGGCCTCGGTTAAACTCGTGTTGAGGAAGATGTGACCCTTGTTCAACACGTGACGCACCTGCGAGTGCTCCAAACTCCCCAATAAAGTGACTCTATCTTGCAACAAGTTCCTCTCGCGCACTTCCTCGATCTGCCAGCGCTTTGGCCCGTCGCCGCCGATTAGGAACTGGACGTTCGGCTGCCGGGAACAGATCTCCGGGATTATCCTGGCGAGCAAGTCGACGCCCTTGCGGTAGACCAGTCTGGAGACGACGACAATCGTGACTGTTGGAAAATCCTGATTAAAGAAACCTTAACATTCGAACTATCAAAGACTTGAGTTACTGTAGTTATAATTGTAATTTTCACTTACTGTAATTGTCATCGCGTTTGCTAATATCTGGCATGAACAACGTGGTGTCCACGGCATTTGGAATGACCGAAACCTTCTCCTTCTGAACCTTAGCTCTCAGGACAGTATTTTCCTTGCCGGTGTGAGAGACGCAGATGCAGTGGTCGCAGTCAGACAAGGAGAGCTCGAGGAACTTATTCGTGAGAATTGCGGAGGCGTCGGCGAAGCCGAATAAAGAGTGATCGGTAAAAACAGTCTGAAACATTGTATTAAAGTGAATCATTCGTTCCCAAAGCTTTGAAACCGAAGACACTTACTTTCAATCCCATCAATTTCCCTATGAGCATCCCTTCGTGCGCCAGTGCAGAGAAGGCCGAGTGGCCATGGACGATCTGAATCTCCTCCCTGATGAATATGTAGCGGATCAGTGGCAGGGAGCAGATCATTGTCGGCAGAATGCACTGGTTGTAAAAGACTTTAACAGGTATGTAGTAGACCTGGAATAGAAGAGTTGGTACAGTCTTTGTCAGAGAAAACAGAATTATTGGAACATACTTTTAGGCCGTTGGTCATATATCGCACACCAGTTCTGTCTCCATAGGAATGTGTGAGGACGACAACCTTGTGGCCACGTCCCAGCAGGCACTGGGACAAGTTGAAGATGTGCTCCTCCACTCCACCCATGTTCGGGTAGAAGAAGTCTGACACCATACTAAAGGTTTTCTCTGTTAGTCCATGTTTTTTTTAGGTTTGTTTCAATCACTCACCATATCTTGTGCCTTTCCCTCATTGTCACTCGTCAACCCCAGCATCTCTTGCTGCGCCAGCTTCCTCCTCCTGCCTCGACTTGGTCAGGATTCCCGCGCCACTCGCTGATCCCACCCAGATAAGCTACTAGTGATGTTTATCATTCTTCTCAGCAAATGATCGCAGTGACTGGATGAGTACACTGGGCGGAATGAGTCATCCCTCTGGACAGGAAATCATACTTACAGACTATTCAAACGGGAAAGTTATGAGTTCGTTTATTTTTCACGAACTTATTCTAATTGATACAGATGGTTAATAAAAATAATGCGATTCTTTGTTTGTTTTGTGATTTAGAAAACTTATCACTAGAAATCCGGAATTTTTACAACATTTCGAATAATAAATAAATGTGAGAGTTGAAAGAAATTCGAAATCGAGTTTCGATTACATCGAAACATTAATTATCATTCCTTTATTTGCTTTTTGATGGAGATAATTAGGAGTAAGGTTAATGAACCTCCAAACGTGGGGGGAGCTCGAATAAATTTCGCAGGAATATGAAAACAGTTAAGTAATAATTGTGCGACTTCTCACCGAGTTTTCGGAACAATGATTCAGTCAGATTCCCACGTTTTCAGGAGATATCGATGATCAAGTGAGAGCCGCCCGGAGCTCGCCGATGGCCAAAGTTCGATGGGCGAGTCCGCCAGTGGTTTTGCGAGCGGGAAACTGTCATTTGCAAGTTAATCGGCGCACTGGCTCGCGCGACACTGACACTTTGATTTGTGGACTGTCATTTTATCGCGCAAGGGCCCCCGAAGCGGCCTCGCACATCGCGGTTTTTGCACATTAAAAAGAGTGTTGCTTCACTCGACGAACACTCCTCGGTGGTTCACCATTTTCGAATGCGCCAAATCAAGTTTGCCGAACATTGTTCCCGCTGTTTTTATTTGTAATTCGAGATCTTTTTATCTAAATGGAAGAATTTAAAAGTAAAAAGTATCGAAGTCAATGATTTCAGTGTTAATTCTTTACTTTCCGACGGAATTGATGTTTCATCTGAACTTTGCATTAACAAATCGATGATTCATCAACCACAGAGCAATCGATAACAAATTCTAATTAAAAACATCGACAACTTCAGAATTAATCACAAAAACCACTAAAATCCTATTTCGAATTTCAAATCTCCCGCGCTGTCGAGTTACAGGCTCGCGATTGGCAGAGAATGCGCGCCAATGGCAGAGCATCTGCGCCTGCGCAATTACTTCCATGACGTTCGTGCGGAAATATTTCATCGACGTTGAAATTCCTTATCTTCGATCAACTGTGAATTTCCTCCGCGACTTTACGCGAAGATAAGTGTTTGGCTCAACTGTAAAAACGCGTGTTGGTGATCCGAGTGTCATCAAGTGTCATCGAGAATCGACTCCGTTTGGATGACGAATAAATGACGAGCGGCGAACCGGCGTCAATGGCGTCTCGGCGAGTCGCATTCCGCTTTCGCGCTATTTTACCCTCGCATGATTAATTCATTTTTACAGACAGTCATTATGCGTGTCATTAAATCATTATTCTGTGTGCACTGTATTATTACTGTCCGCGCGAAATCGTGGACACGGATTTGTTAGGTTACAATGCGACTGCAGTCATCAATCATGAAATCATCGTGATTGATGATCGATGGTAGAAAGGGAGAAACACGTTTGATGACTTCCGTGTTTCCAATGCCGCACTTTTCTCGGATTCCCGAGTCCATGCGTTTATTTAATGATTTCCGTGATGAGGAAAGTGGGTCCAGTCATTAGGCAATCGTAATGACAGATGAGTAATAAATAATACATATATTTAGCTCGAAGGATCATCGAACTTCGCAGCCCGCAGAGGAATTCTTTCCCACAGATTTCAGTGTCCGCGGATTCCACATTATGCATTTAAATGCGAGTCATCGAGGTTCGTGAGATCCTGGCTCGATTATTACTCCATAAAATGGTGCGTTTTACTGCTTATGGTTGTGTAACGGAAAGAACACGAGCTTCCCAAGATAAACGCGGCGAAAGGGGGTACCCGCGGGAGTCCTCAGTTGGGACTAGCGGCCCGGAGCCCGGGATAGAAGACAATGCTTCCCGGGCCTCTCTTATTATCGGATTCCCCGGCAATCTCGGGACTCATCTGGTTCGACACCGGCGATAGTTAAAGGTAAAACCCCTTCCGTGACATTAAAAAGGCACTCCCTAGACGAGGAGGCGCACACCTCCCCCCCTCCGGCCGCGGCTCGCATTGCATTCTGCTTCCCTTTTCAGGTCGATTCCAAGCGAGAGAGCGAGCGCTTTCACAGGCCGCGCGCTACGGATCTTGAAAGATCAGGGCGATCGTTATTCAAATTCCCGGACGGAAGATTGGTGCGAGGAGCGGGCCCTCGGAATACAACCCGAGGATCGATCCTGATCTTTCCGATTTATGTCTCAATATAATTGCGATGTAACCGCCGGTGAACTTGCACTTTCGTCCGCGCGGCGACAGTGCGCGACCGGCGTCGATGGCCTCGCAGCCTCATTTTCGCCGACAATGGACCGCAAGAGAAGATGTTCGCGGTTCAAGGCGAAGCCAGATGGGATTATGTTGTAACGCGGGATTGTTCCGCATTCGGTGTCGCAATCACCTCATCCTCCAATGAGAGGGAGAGGTGGATTTGTCCTGTTAGTAGTTTGAGCCGATTCACTCAGTCTACTATTTGATGATGTTTTTGTTTATTTCAGATTATTTCGTGTCTGCCCAGCACAATTGTAGAAGAGTCTAAGATCTTTTGGCAAGAACTCTAGGAGGAAGAAGTTCAATTTTACTTGAACTAAGAAGTTAAAGTTCTCATAATAAAGTACTCATCAATAAAAGTCTCACCAATAAAGTTGACCTTTGGGAAAAAACTCTAGGAGGAAGAAGTTAAATTTTACTTTAACTAAGAAGTTAAACTCCCCACAATAAAGTACTCATCAATAAAAGCCTCACCAATAAAGTTCTTACAAGATAAAGTACTTATCTATGACTAGAATCTAAAATAACTCTTCCTCAATACTAACTCAGTTCACTATAACTTTAAAAGGTCTAGAATCACCCAAAGTTCCTTTCAAACATCTCATCTTCACTAGAAAATCTCTAAAGTCGCCGCAGGTTCTCCTAGAGTTTTGTTCCCTCGACAAGGGCAGTCACACGAGATTGCCAGTTAATCGAATGATGAATGGAAATCGGCCTAGGGGGAGGTAAGGACGGCAGGGAATGAGTGTCAAGTTCGCCGGCGACTAGATACTTTATTAGATAGCGTTCGATAGCGCACCAACTGTACCCACAATGGCAGGAAGTGTCCGTGGCTCCGCGCCGTAAATTCAGCCAGCTGAGACTGCGCGCGGAAAGGAAATACGCTGGTTTTCCACGCGGGCGAAAAGAGGCCTGCGTGGATTATTGGAAAAACAGGCGCATCGGGAAACGGAGGATATCTCCGAGCGGCGCCGCGCGCCGTTGGGAAGAGGGTTCTCATTAAGGCCTGATGAAGTAGCCGCGCCGCTGATTGCCGGCGTAAATCATTGGTATTGAAATTGTACGTACCTAATTATCGTAAATGAGTCAAGGAGCCGCGCCGGCCTGCAGGGCCTTTGATCCTCGCATCAAGTGTATGCACCGAGCGCCGCTGACGTGGGTATATCAGGGTCACCCGCACTCGCGAATCCCCGACGAGATTAATGCTTGTACTGCCAATTCCTACCTCTCAATTATCGCGTCCTACTACTTCTTTCTATTATTCTAGTATTGTTCATTTTTTAGTTTTATTATATTCTATTATTCAAAAGTTTTGTTAATATTCGATTAATATGTCGACATTTTTGAGAATGATTATTAGAGGACTAGCATTAATTGTTGCTTATTTCAGGTGTTGGGACACGAGCGCATCATTAAGTCTCGCTGACTGGCAGCATTGCACGCCACGGCAGTACATCACCGGGAACAGGATAATCGAGAGAGGCCAACAATAAGATTACAGTAGGCGGTGCGTGTCGTTCGGCGAGGCGAAATATCAATTTGTTCTCATCACCCTGAGGGTTGGGAGAGAGAGGGGAAGAGCTAGGCTAGTGGAACCAGGCGCATCCGGCGAAATTCGTTTGCATCACTTATTAATCGCGCTGATCCGACGGGAGATAGAACTGTGCTTGTTATGGGATTGTTATGGGATGCTGGCTGCTCCAGTGGCACGAATAGCGCTCCATGTACGACTGGCCTACCTCCAGAATCCGTAAGTACTCGTCTGGAACACGCGGGCCCTTGCGCAAATCCTGCGCCCGTTCCCATTGTTTCGCGATCTCCGCCGAAGTTGGAATACTAATTCAAGTTTTCATCTCCAGAGAAATAAATCGCCGGGGGCCTTTTATTGTTCCTAGGACGTCTGTAACGCAAGGCCCGCTTTTGAGGAGAGATCTCGGAGTATGCATATATGAACGTGGCCTACGTGACCGGGAGAAATCTGACGAAAGGTTTGTTGCACTTAATGCACCGTGTCCTCGGACGTTGGCCAATGAAACCGCTCTTCTTTCGCGTCTCTTAATTGTATGTAGAAGTAGCTGCGAACACTCTGTTCTTCTGCCTCCCAGATCGACGCCGCCGTCTTTCAAATTGTATGGAAAGTCTATTTAAGTGAGTAACGCGCTGTTACGTGGATTAAATTGTCGGAGGCGCGAGTACTCCAGAACTTTCAAAATGTGGCAAGCCCCGGCGAGGGAGAGGAGAGTGAGACTGCGCGCTAGATCCCTCGAGGATAAAATGTCACGAATGTCTCGAACAATGGGAGTGCGGCGACGAGCGGGTAGAGGACGAAGGGAGGTCGCGAGGTCGGTCGGTAAAAGGGTACCAAGGAATCCTGTCGTCGAGGATGTGCACCGTCTTCAAGGCAGAGTCCATTCAGCAGATCCATCGAGCTTGTAGACACAGCGAGAGAGAGAGAAGAGAGCGAGATGCTGCGGGTATACTCGATCCAGAAGCGAGGTGTTAATGTCACGCACTTCGAGATCAGATGGAATCTAATTCCACGAACCTTGATCTTTCGCTGCCCTCATCCTCGGCGTCTCCCTCCCCCGCTCGAACGTCTAGCTCACCGCTTTGCCTTAACCCTTTCTGGCCCACATATCGACAATTACGTCACCGTCGCCAGTCTTTCTAGACTCGTTCTCGCCGAGTTGCGCTTTTTCCCCGGCGCTCGAGAACACCAGTTGGCAACTGGGTGTCTCGATTCGCGCTTCTTTCCTACCCCGGCGGCGGGCGTCTCTTCTTTCCCCGACCTTTCGCCGACAAATGCCAATGATATATCGTGTCGGGCTTTATTATATTCCCGCTCGAGTAAATAATCCCTCGGCCACCTGATCCATTAGATTCTCACACCGAGCATTAGTAATTTCAATTAGCTATAATTAATGCCTCGAGATAAACCCGCGCGCTTCTTCCTCCGAGTGAGTATGCGGGAAACAATCTTATACGATATTAGCAAAAGGAATCAGACATTCCATTGACTCTTACTATTTTCAGATTGAAAATCATCGAACCGAGCTTGTTAGAAAGTGGTGCAGTTTTCCAAGGCTCCCTAGACACCGAGTGGGAAGGTTTCGTTTCCCCAAGGGGCTGGAGAGGCGGAGAGGAGCCAAGTGGAACGGAGAATTCGCACGTTTACCAGGCCGGCTTCTTCAATGGAAGGCTAAGGAGCGCGGGGATATCGGATGTATCTGCCGAAGGCACGTGTCATCGTCGAGAGGAGCTGCTCTTCTCTCTCTCTGTCTCCGAGCGAGAGCCGAGAGACGCACTTCTTTGTCCGGCTTTGTCTACTGCGGCCTCTTTATTGCGCGTTGCGCCGAGTGGGCGCGGACTCGAGCTCGAGGAGGAAGGTGGATTATTCTCGCCGCAGGACTGACCTACTGCCTCCCAAGAATCCGAGCTGGCCGCGCCGCGTCATTCTTCTACTCCGCGCACGCACTCTCATCCTAGAAGACCACGAGATTGCCGGCAATCTTGAAAAGTACACGTCTGCGCCTGGAATAATCATCTCACACTTTCGTGTCCCCTGATTTTCTGGAGATATCCATTTTCGGAGGAGAATCGTCTCAATTATTCTGAATACGTCGATGTACCTTTTCCACCAAGCGCATCGTCAATCCAATCCGATTATATGCGAGTTCAACGAGGATCGTTAACTTAAGCAGCAAAACAATTCCTAAGGTTTAAAACCCAAGTTTTCCATCGGCATTCGCCTCTGAGTGCTTCAACATTTCAATCATTCCCAGCAATTCCTCGCTCGTCCTCCGCTACGACTCAATCCTTGCCGGAGTCATCATAAATCCACTCGGCAATGAATGGGCCCCATAAATCCGCGTATCCTGGTCGATCCAAGTACTCTCATTATGAGTGGGCGTGCATATCGCGCGAGTGCGAGTGAGTTCGATAATTCGCGCGACGGCATGCCGAGCGGTTTCGCAAGCGAGGATGCCGCCGATGGGGCATCCTACTCTCGCGATCGACGGACACGTGTGTGTCTCTGGTATCTTCGGCGAAAGATGCATCCGGCGCGCGTGGGTTCGACCGTGTAGGGGTTGCTTCTCCGGCGAGCACTTGAATTAGCAATAATTGAAAGATTCCAAAGCAGGCGGGAATAAGTGGTGTTAGGCAATTTTTCGTTATTAATGAATTTAATGTATTCCTTGCGAAAGAGATTGTTAATCCTCGATGGGAAAGTGTGGCTCGGGAGCGCGGAAGTCTTATGGAATCGAAGGTCGGCTCGGAATCCGCGCGCTTCTTTCTCCATAACGAGGCTGAGTGATTGCGCTTTATTACTTAAGTAAATTAGTACGTGAGCCTTTGGACTCTCTCACCGCGAGACCCGCGGAGATTAGATCTGCGCGGGACTTGCGCAAGTCGGGACGATATTGAGTTATTATGGGACCTCTCGCTAATTATCCTCGTGGTAATGAACCTCCCAGCGATCTTCATTAACACGAGTCCCACTCTCCACGAACTTTCTCGTCCGATTTCAGAGTTTTCCTGTCGACGAATGTGGGTGCCCGAGCGAGGGCGTCCCGGGGATTAATAACCAAAGAGACAATCGCCCGGCCGATTGCGAAAGCTTTTCCTCGTCCTCAATAGATCTCCGCGCACTGCGTCTCGCCGGTGCAAAAAGCGAGGGCTTCGATGGAATCATTAGTTCTGGGCCTGGCCGCAGCCCTAACGACAAACTCTCCCGGCTCGCATAGATCTGCGTCTCGAGCCTCAGTCCCACGTTACCCCACACTTAATCGCCCGAGCGAATCCTGGAATCCCGTGCGTGCGCGCACTCTCGTTAGCCGCTGGTGTCGGCCGCCGAGGAAGATGTGTGGCAGAGAACAAATAGAATGCGCCTAAGTACACTGGCAGATTAATGGGACCGCTCCCAGATCGATGCACCTTGCTTTCTCTCAATGTACGTGTGTTACTCTTTGGTTAGTCCTTTCATAGTCAAAGAGGACGCGCGGGAGAATGAACACTGGTATTAAGTTTTATAATGATAATTAAAGGACACGCAAATTGGGACTCAAGTTATAATCATTCTTGTTCCAGGTAATTGTATGAATTAAGTTTTATAATTACAATTAAAGAACACGCAAATTGGTACTCAAGTTATAATAATTCGTGTTCGAGGTAATTGAGTTAATTAAGTTTTAAAGGACACGTAAATTGGGACTCAAGTTATAATGATTCTCGTCTCGGGTAATTGAATTAATTAAATTTTACAATTAGAATTAAATAACGTGGAATAATTGGGACTGAAGTTACAACAATTCTCGTTCCAGGTAATTGAACGATCCCGACCATCTGGAATATGAAGTGTGTGACATTTCCCCCGGATTAATTAATTGAACTCTCTGGTATTCGGGAAGACAACGTTGCACCGCGGTTGGCAGCGGCGGCGCTTGCCTCGGTTTCGAGCGATCGATCGATCTTGCCAAAGTGCAGAGTGCCGGTGGCCCGGTTCGCAAAGGGCACGGCGTTCATATTTATCTGGGCTAACCCGTAAGTTATTATTACTACGCCGAGAGAGCACCAGCAGCACAAGCAGCAGCAGCAGCAACTCGACCCACTCTGCTCGCTGGATTCCTGGCATTGCACCACTCGGCACACGTCTCTCTAATAATTGGAGTCGTCCGCTCGGCGCGCACCTGCGCACCCAGCTCTCGGACGAGCGGTGGATATAGTCGGTTTCGATTTAAATGAGGATTACCGCCGAGGATTAAGGTAACAGGATACGAGCGGGACGCGTGGATACTAAGTGTAGCATTTCGCGGGGATTATGTTAGGCTCTCGACCTTTAACGATCAAACGCCCGATGCGCCAGATGGAGACAGAATGAAATTAGTGGCGAGCCTCTCGCGAGGCGCACACATGCAATTACCGCCGGCGTTAGGAAACGGTGGGACTCCTTTATGAACTCTGTGTCAATCCGCGCTAATGAATAACACTAGACGCGCCGCTCGAGAGTTATTCTTAATTAGTGTCAATTGAAAATTACTCTTTTTCGCAGGAATTGGAAAAGAGCGCGCACCTAATTGGCAGTTATGGATTTCGGGGGAGATCTCAGAAGATCCTGTGGAGAAAATTGCGAGGTAACAAAGTATAGAAGTGGTGTGCGCGCCTCTGATGCATTAACCCTCGCGCCAATCATCCTGGCAATTAGCATAGCTACATGCTTAACCTTTCTGGGAGCTCAAAGTCGAGCAGCAATCATCTCCTGGATATGAGCCCATTTTCCCATAGCGAGACTCTCTGTTACGATATATATGTATATGTATATATACCTGCGCCGAGAGGTGTGGTGCGAAAACGCCGCGTTTCCGTGCAAGCTGGATTCTCTTCTCATGGCGGGCATTATTGCAGCCTTGCATTATTGCAACTTTGCATTCGCTTCTACGTAGCACATTGGAGACCTTTGATTCTCAGGGACTCGAGCGCGCCGCTCGCTTCTGCGAGGCTTGTGGTCCACGAAATTTCCTCGAGTTGGAATAAACGGGAGATTAATTGACCTTTGATCAAATCGACAGGCGAAAACAAGACCGAGGAGTGAAGAACCTTTCGATCATTGGGAAGAGGAATGATGTTGAGCCCCCACTCTCCCCCCCGGAGGTATTCCCTAGAGGGGGTTCGTGTCGCAATTAGCCCGTCGACCCGACGAAATGTCGATCGCTGCCCGCTCACATGTGCGGAGGAGGCAAGGTTCCTGGGTGCGCAAGGTGACGGCAAGGTGACGGCAAGGTTCTCCAAGGGGGAGATGATCGAAGAAGACACGCGGGGGAGACGAGTGCCTCCTCCCAGGTTCGCTTGGGGGGAGGAGGACACCTTCCACCGAGGATCATCTTATTAGGGCCCACGCTATATAAACCCAACCTGCCGGCATTCCGGACAGTTACTACCTCGACTCTATTCGACGTGCTCTCTGTGACACGCGCACTCACCCGCTCCAACCCCATCGTGTGTAATTAAACCTTCCCTTTACGCTTCGACCACCGCCATCCCCCCCGACCGCCCCCTCCGAACGTAAATGAAAACCTGGTGAATTGCTGGAAGTCGCGCGATGCTTCCCCCTTGGGAGACCACCACCCTCCGTGCGCTTGTGGGGAAATAAAGATTTTTGCGAGAGTAGTTTTGGCAGTGATTCGGAGCTTGGTGATTCTCGAGCTGATCTGTGATTGTTGGAAGTTTCGACCTGTGCAATGTTCAGTGGTGTCGTTTTCCCTTTTCTGTATTTTGTATGTTAGTCTCGCCGACTGCTTGATGAATGTTGGTTTATCGATGTAGAAACTAAGATCCCGCGGGAATTGAGTGGTTCGAAGACCATCGTTGTTTGTATTTTTTGAGTTTGTGATGATTGTCGAGAGCTTTGAGAATCGGAGAACGTGGGAGCGGTGGGCTGAAATTGTTGCGGGGGTACGGCAGGGTGTGGTTAACCGTGAAATGTCGCCGAGCCTCCTCCGCGGACTGTGCTCGGCTTCCTTTCTATCTCGCTTGCAATTGTACTCCTTTCTATTCCAAGGGACCCGGGATTCCAATCCAATACCTGCAAAGAAAAGCTCAAAGAACAAACTTCCACCCTCAAATTTAAAAGTCTAAGATTTCAAATTCAAATACAATGTTTATTCGTCCAAATTTAAACAAACACTCTAGTTCTTTGGGTTTCTTTTTCAAGTTTCCTTTGAAATCCCTTTGCCGCCAAAGAACCCGCGGTTCCAATCCAAAAACTCATATCGGCGCTCAAAGAATAAACTTCCACCCTCAAAGCCTAAACTCGAATATATCAAATTCCAATCCAATTTCAAATCATCCAGCTTTAAAGAACCGGGCAACTCCTCGGGCTTCTCTTTCCCATCACCCAGGGAATTCCACCCCCAAACGATCCAAGTCCCCAGAATCTCGCCCGACATCTGGCAAGAGGGAGCCGCGTTAAATAGCGCGCGCTCTTTGTTCAAAGTGACATTAAAGGCTTGAAGAATCGCGGAGCGATCTTTGCTCTCGATGACATTCAAACCCCCTCAGCCTGCATGTGTTGTACGCGGTGCCCGGTACCCCTCTCTCCGCGCGGGCATCTCCGACGCTCCTTCTCGCCACCTTCTTCTATTCGATTCTGCGTGTGGATCCGCGCGCCCGTCCCTGTGTGAGCGCGCGCGCGCTCCGCCGCGGCCTCCTCGGTATTGGTGGACAGATTTCGTAATTGCTCCCGTCGGCTTAGTCCTAGATCGCCTGCCGGTTCTCGCCTTTCCCACCGGGCCCTTCTCCTAGTACCATTTCATTCGACATGCTAATGAGACGATTCTTATTGATCGATCGATCTTCCGACGTCCTCACCCTCTGCATCTCCCAGCTGCTCTCTCGCTTCTCCACGCAGTGACGAAAGCTTCGTTTAACGTTTCAGTGAGTTAATTAGTTCGGCGCTGATTGGTGCTGGGAGCCCAGTGTTCGCGGGCTTGCGAAGATCGTCGGCCGCAACATGTTCTACGTTCAGGTATCCAAGTGTTTTAACCGAAACGAAATTGATATACATGTAAGATATAAGTTAGTGATCGATTTTACTCAAAGGGAATTATTCGTAAAAGTAACAAAATTATTAATTTCTTTAATGTTCCAACTGAATCGAATTAAATGAATATTTACAATCTATTGAAATTTACATGAATTATTTATTATGAATATTTACAATATATTTACAATTTATATATTTAAATGATCGATTCTATTCAAAGGGAATTATTTGTAAAAAATTTGAATTTATAATTATAAGTTAGTTCAATTATTAATGAATTAAATTATCGTTTATAGCAGTAAAGTTTGAACAAAACGATTAGAAAATGATTATAAAAGATTGACTGTGGATTAAGTGGCCCGTTAATTAGGGCTAAATGTCTCGGTCGTGCCCTAATGAATTCCCTGGCAAAATGGTAGTCGTCGTGATTGATCTCCGCGGATCCACAAAGGCTCATCGTCGCCTTATTACCAGTAGCAACAATGGGACTGCCGTTCACGGTGAACGACTCCCTCTCAATGGCCCTTTGTCTCCGCGGGCCTCTTAAATCAAAGCCTGGCCCGATAGCCGATCTTCCCTTTCTTCCCCTCCGATTGGGAATTGGTCCGCGGCGGCAACTTTGTTACGCAGGCCGCGTTGCGCAAGGGGGGAAGACCGACTGCGATCTCGCGATCGCAATAAATTCGGCAAACGGCCGCCGCGTATCGTAATAGAGGGGCTAATTAGCCGCGGTAGAAAGTATAGCTCATTAGCTGGGAGTGGGCCTCGATCTCGGCGGGCTTTCCACCGAGATAAACGAGAGTTAATGTCGGTGCTCGATGATTCAATGAGTCAATTATTACAAAGAGAGTCCTGGAAAGCGTTAAAAGGTTCTCGGTTATCGCGGGGATGTTTAATGACAATAGTACGATTTCATTGCAGATGGCACTCCTGTGCGCAGCAGTGGTCGGCGTGTCCTGCGACCTGCCACCGGGCACGAGACGCAACACCTACCTGCCACCGGAGCCGACGAAGGGCTACAACTATGATAAGCCCTCGGTGACCTTCCCCAGGCCGACCCCGTCGAGACCAGGACCGACGAGGACGCCGACTTTCCCCCCTGGGCCCAGGCCCACGCCGCCCTTCAAGCCCAAGCCAACTCCCGGGCCCACAGGATACCCTACGCCCGGTCCCAGGCCCACGCCGGATTTCCCTGATTATCCGGGCCAGCCGTCTGGAAACAACGGCAATACTGTTCCGCCTGGTGTAAGTGACAGTTGATTGGATCATTGGTTCGAGTCGTTGGGTCCGAAATTCAACTTCCGGCATAGTCGATTGATTCATTATTGCTCAGATTTTATGCAACAAAATCAGTTTTTTGATTAAAAAATGTGTTTTTAGACAAGGTTTGTCTTAATATAATAAATTTTATATTAAATTAAATGGAATTGTATTGAATTGAATTAAACTCATAGACAAAAAGAAATTTAATTGAACCAAAATAAATTGAACTGAATTGAATTGAATTAAACTCATAGGCAAAAGAAAATTTAATTGAACCAAAATAAATTGAACTGAATGGAATTGAATTCAACAAGATTTGGTCTAACATAATCAATTTTAATCCAATTTCCAGCACGATCATCATCATCACGAGCCAGGAATGCCGTTCGACTTCAACTACGCGGTGAAGGAAGACGCCTTCGGCAACGACTACTCCCACAACGCGATCAGCGACGGAGACGTCGTCCGCGGGGAGTACCGAGTCCAGTTGCCGGACGGGCGCACGCAGATTGTCCGTTACACCGCGGACTGGAAGCATGGATTCAGCGCGCAGGTCTCTTACGACGGGAACCCTCGCTTCGACGGGCAGCGACCTGGCGGAGGAGGCGGCGCGTTCCAGGGCTACTAGCCTCGAGAACCTCCGGAGGCGCCAAGCTTCACCCGAGGAAGTTGGAGAGGAGTGCGATCCTCCACCTTGCTGAGAGACTTTGAGAACCACCTTCGAAATTCCCCATCGCCCGGAACACACTGACGCGCGTTTATCCTTCTAGCTCGGATCTCTGCACTCTGGTGCGTCGCCTCGAGCTCCGCCTCGAGGATTACTTCGCTTCCTCCGCTTATTTCACCTTCGTCGAGCAGAAATTCGCTAGCCGAGCTCTCCTCTAGAACTTAAGTTCGACCACTCGATCGATTGTACCGGGAATCATTCACTGCGTCTCCTCGTCGCCCTGGGGGCTCGCAGGGACCACACGCACCGCCACCGAGAAGAGAAACTAATACCAGTACTTGTACTCTGCGAACCGGGCCGCGAGCCTCGAGCGTGGTTCTTTATTTTTTTTGTATTAACAGAATCATTTTAATAAAAGACCGAAAAGTAAGCGAGCGCTCTCGACTCCTCACCGGCGACAAGAAAGCCTGTTCTGTTTTGGTACTTGTTGCTACGATCCCATCGATCCCGCGTGCGTCCCTCCAATGTGAATCGTAGCCAACTACCAGTCGATCTAGGAAAATGGCACTGGCCCTGTCGAGGGTCGACTACACGACGGTCGGCGTCACTTCACGTGGCACGACAAGGATTCTCCCTCCCGGCGAGCAAAGGCAAACGCAGAAGTTCGCTGTCGCCGATCACGATGGAGTCTTGCACGTTTATGGTAAAGAAAACAATTAGTCGAACGCGAGGTCTGATTTAAAAGAGGATATGATTTGAATCAGGAGTGAAAAAGGGTGAGCTTCAGTTGTCCTTCAAGTCCTTGCCGGGGCCAAGTATAAAGCGAGTGGTCCTCAGCGGCACCCAGGACTCGCCGAAGGACAAGATCTTCGTTGCTTATGGGAATTCCGTGAAAGGTTTCACCAGGAAGGGCAAATTATTCCTCGAGTTCGATACTAGTCTCATTGACCCGATATCGTCGATGTGAGTGACTTGTTCCACTGTTTAAGTACTTGAGGAAATTCTCCACGAAATTCTTTCGCCAGGTACGTTCTTGGCCCTGATTTGGCTGCCTGCGCCAGGGATTTGTATCACAGATACCGAGATTGCAAGGATGCGGATTCCTACTTGGTGGGGGAAGTCTTCCACGATGTGGTCCTTCTTCCCGGCGAGGGCGCCACCATCTACGCCATCCTGGCCTGCGGGGATTGCGCCGTAATGACTCGATCATCGAAATGAATCGTTAATTATTCAAAGGAAGCAGTAATTCATTTCTATTTGCTAAACAGGTCCGAGTCCTTCATGGAACCAAGACTCCCACACTCCTCAGACTCCCCAGCGTCCCCACAGTATTATCAGTTTACAGGTCGGTAACTTCAAACTTCATCAAAACCATGGATTTGATAATAAAAACAGGTTTCCAATGATTAATTAAACAGAGAAGGGGAACTGGACACCAAGGATCGCGTCCTGGTGGGCACACAGGACGGCAGGGTGGGTCTCCTGATCCTCCAGGGGAACAAAACCCTGCGAGTCACTTGGATCCTCGACACAAAAGGCTCGGAAGTGACCAGCCTCGACACCTACCCCCTCCACGAGGACATAGACATCCTAGTCGGCCGCCAGGACGGAACAGTCGAAGTCTACACCTTCCCGACGGAGGACACTTCGACGGCTCTTCGATTTCGCTACGTAAATCATCCCTAATGTCTAATATCAAATTTTTCTTCCAAATTGTATTTATTAATCGGTAACCGTTGTAGAACGCGGACGAGAGTATCAGTTCCGTGGTCGGCGGAATCGTCGGAGCCCCAGGATACCCGGAAGTCTTGGTGACGACTTACTCCGGTCGGATTTTCGGTTTGACAACCAGGCCGCCGGGCCAGTTGGAATCAGAGCAAAACGAGGGCCTGGCAAGGTTGAAATTGGAAGTGCAGAAGCTCCAGGAGAAGCTGGTCGAGGAGAGAAGGTCGGCTTCTTTCCTCACCGATCCTTTAGCACCTCTGATCCTAGCAGCTAATTACAGGATGTTGTTGAACAAAGAGAACGCGTCGTATTCGCTCTCGGTCGAGCTCGACACTCCCATTGACAATATCCTCCTCCAATCTGACACTCCTCTTGAACTCCTGGACGTCGAGAGTAACACTGCAGTGGTCAGTCTGTCGCCCTGCTCTCCTCGGGACGGGAATTTTGTCCTGGCAACTTATCGCTGCCAAGTAAAGTCTCTTTGCAATTTTAAAAAATCTCAACTCGGATCTCCCGTAACGGTTTACTGCTGGTTTGAATTAAGGTGAACACCAATCACTTGGAGATGAGATTGAGGACGATCGAGGGTCAGTCTGGGACTCTCCAGATTTACGTGACTTCCCAAGTCCAGCCGAAGTGCTGTCGCAGGATCACAGTTCCCATCCACGCTCTTTCCCTTCACACCAGGCTTCACGAGGAACCGGAATCCACAGGTGGTCCGTTCAATGAACTCAGGTTGATAGGAAATTTCACTGTGGCTGAGGTAATCAAAGTCCTGTTAATCAATTCCTACCAGTTTCCTTTGATAATCAACAATTTCGGAGCAGATGCACGCCTGGCTTTCGCTGGCGTTGCCCGATGTCCCTGAAAGGCCTCTTCTTCAGGAGGGCGAGGCTTCCTTGTTGTACGTTTCGTCGTTCGTTGGCACAATTATCAAATGTAGCTACAGAAAGGGCAGCGCCACCTTCTACGGCGAGAGTATATCGACGGTGGTGATTCTGAGAGATATATTGACCAGAGAGGCGACGAAGAGGAAGATCAAACTCGACGTCTTTTGCGGTAAGTATCGTCTCCTCCAAGGATTCCTGATTCAATTGGCAATTGACAGAGTTTTCGATCACCAAGATGTGAATGAGGGTAGTTTGACAAGAGTCCTGGAATTGATTCTGCCTCGAGTGGACAGCGTGCAGGATCTCGCGACGAAGGTCCGCATCCTAAACGCCCTGGAGGAGTGGGAGTTAAAAGAGAACCCGAAGGAAAACCTGTCCTCGGAGTACCAGACCCTGCTGGAGCACGAGGCGGAGATCAAAACGCGATTGGCGAAGGACAGCGAGTTGTTGAATCGGCTTCACGCAGTTGTTACGGATTTGTACGTCGACTGGGAGCGCGCTAAGATGTCTCGCAGGTGATTAATCTTCGATCTTCTACTCATCTTTCTCCTGAAGCATTAAATACTCTTCTCTCACAGGTTAACAAGCAAGGAGGCCTCGGAGAAGCTCAACTCGGCTCTCCGCACTCGCGACCTGAAAGAGCTCCTCGGCGTATTCCTCGGGAAACCCGTCACCGAACTATAACGCGAATCCTCGCGAGTAAAGAACACACCTGTCGTTAATCTGTTCGAGTAAAAAATATATTTTCCGCCGCGCTCACGCTCGATAAAAAGGTGGAGGAAGGACGAACGAGGGGCAGGGAGTAGGAGGTCCTTAGAGTCTAAGTTTAGAAATGTACAGAGTACGCGGAGAAACGTGGATTAATAATTACAATTAGTTTCGGACGAGGGCACGGGGCTTGAAACGTAGAACAGTTTGGTACGTTCCGCGTGCCGCTCGTCGGGCAGTGTACCTCTGCACAGAGACCGTCCGGGCTTTGTACAGGTCGAGACTTCGAGTTACATGAAGAAGTATTGCCTGCGAGGAGAGAAGAGTCAAGACTTAGAATTGAGGTAATAAACCAGACTCGAAACTTTCAAGAGACACAAAGTGCTACTCACATATTATCAGTTGTACGGACGACATCGAGGGGATCCCGGTCGCCTGTAGCGTCTCCCGCACTAGCAACCGTGTACTCGAGAGTCTGCGTGCCCGAGTGGGGCAGAATACTCTCAGGATTATCGTCCGGAGGAACAATCTCCACGACTCCATTCGCGTCGACCTCCAACTTCAAATCGCGCACCAAGTCCTGTATCGTTTTGGCCTGCGAGCGCTTCCTCCGCTCCTCCTCCTCCTCTTCCTCGATGTTCTTCGCGGAGTTGACGCCCACGTTGACGCTGATCCGGTCGACCGGCTTCCTCGGGGTGTGCGTGTGGGTGTGCATGTGCCTCTTCATGTCGCTGCGCACCCTGAACGGTTTGCCACAGACGGTGCAGGGGTGGGGCTTCTCGCCGGTGTGGATTCGCCGGTGGTTCTGCAGGTAGCTGCTCGCCCGGAAGGTCTTGCTGCAGTACTCGCAACGGTAGTTCTTCTCGCCGGTGTGAATCCGCCGATGGACGATCAACGAGTACTTCCTCGCGAAGTCCTTGCCGCAGTACTCGCACTGGTACTGCCGATGCTCCGAGTGGATGCTCATCGAGTGGTACTTGAGGTCACCCCATTGCCTGAAGTTCCGGCCGCAGGCCTCGCACTTGTAGGGCTTGTCGCCGCTGTGCAGCCTCTTGTGGACCTGGAATGTGGAGTTTTTCCTGATTAGTTGGCTTTTCGCTTTTAGTGGAGAATGTTTAAGCTACCTTTAGCGCGCTCGCCGCGAAGAAACTCTTGCCGCAGACCTCGCACTGGTGAGGTCGCTCACCATTGTGCGAACGCATGTGATAGACGAGACTGTTCTTGTGGTGGAATGTGCGCTCGCACTGGGGACACGTCAACTCGCTTTCGTCTGGAAATGAATTTAAAGTAATTACGATTCTCCGCAAAGGAAAACAGTTTTGGTAGAATTCTTGTGGCCCATACTCTGCTTGCGCGGTTTTGACTTCTTCTTCTTCGGCTGCGGAACCTCCGCCTTATCTTTGCCAATGTCGTCCTGTTCGCTCACAATCTCGGGAGGTTTCTCTGGCTCCTTCTGTGGACGTTCGGGTGGTTCGTTGATGCTCCAGAGAGGAGACGCGTTGTTGACCGTCGACAAAGGCGACTCTGAATCATCGTCTATGTGCGCACCAGTCTCTTCAACTAGAATTCCGCACGCAAAACTGAGTTCATATGTTCTCAAGGATTATTTAAACAATTGTAGGTCACCTACCAACATTCCGGATTCCCTCCATGAAATCCTCGGGTTCGCTGAACTCCTCTGCCACCGAGGTCTCAATACTTTGCACGGTTTGCGGCGCTGGGGCTGTAATACTAGTGTTCGTCACCTGCGCTATTCTTGTCTCCTGTTTCACCGGCTCGTAATGCGCCTGCGAACATTAACAACATTTAGACACAACATTTACTTCAAATAACAACTTTAACTACCTTCAAGTGCTCGAAGAACTTCAACTGGCCGCCGAACCTTCCGCCGCAGATCTCGCATTTGAAAGCATTGACGTTGCTTTCGACGATTAACTCCGCAGTCGTCGGCTCGCTCGACTTATTCGCGTCCCGCTTGGAAAGCGGCTTCTTCGTCTGCTGCTTGAGCTTCCTTGCGATCCTCTTCTTGTGCGGCAGGGACCTCTTCGGGCCGGAGGTCGGCGCGGCGTCCTCGCTGCTCTCCGCCGAGACGTCCACTTCGTACTCGCTCTTGACGTTCACCAATTCCTGCTTGACGCTGTGCGCGGACCTCTTGAACGGCTGGAGAGCCGGGTAAACGGGTGGCGCGCTCGCCTGGGTGACCGTTTGCAAGGAGTAAGTGCTGATCGGCGTGAGCGACTCCAGATGCGAGACGTCCGGCAAACTCGCGTCGTCGGTTTGCGATTGGCTGTGCAGTTGCTGCTGCTGTTTCTGTTGCTGCTGCAGTTGTACTTGCACGAGAGCTGCCGCCAGTTTCTTGTCCTCCTGGAATTTATTGAGGAGTTGCAAAAGAGAGGTTTAAAATTGTTATTTGGTGTGGGAGGTTGTACCTCGGTGAGTTCGTGAGGGAGGAGATCCTCGGGCTCGTAGTACTGCGTGGCCGCGGCGTAATCGGTGCCGACGCTCGCGTTGATCATATCAACGACCATCCCCTCGGAGATGAGCTCGCCGTTGAGGGTGAGCAAGGGGACACCCTTGCCGAGGCTCTCGCCGTCGCCCCTTTGAATCGCTATGTACTGAGTACCCTCCATTCCCTCGAGCAGCACCGCCTGAGCCTCCTCCGTGCTCACTTCCATCTCCAATTCGCTATTCTAATCCACAGATCAGAGCAATCTCTTCCACCCTCTTCCCATTTACAATCTCCGACTATTCCCGCCTGCAATTAAACAATTCTCAATAATTCAATCGACTGAAAATAGGAAAAATACGTTAAAAGTGACGAATCGAGCCAGAAACCTGGAATTAACGGGACGAGCGGATCCGTAAGTGTTTCATAGCCGATTTCGAATTTCCCGCGGCGCTTTCCTCGACAAATGACAGCGGGCTCAAGGTCACTGCACTCGAAGCCTACGGAAAAGTCGCTGCCAGGAGTTGATTCCTCCGGCGGGAGGTGCGGAGCGCGGCCGATTTGCCCTCCGCGGGGATCTCCGCGCGCCCGGAGCTCCTCGGACCCTCGAACGCCCGGCACTCCGTCCACGTGAACGAAGCAAAATATTGAAACACTGCACGACAAAATGTGACAACAGTGCTTGGCTCCTGACGCCATTAGAACCGAGGGAGCCTCTCTCCTCTCCCCCCACGAGCCGCACGATTCCCCTATAGGGATTTTCTCGCGCCAATCTATCCTGGTTAAATGTCCCTAGATTTTGGGATTGGAACTAGCCTGGAGATATTCCGCGGTGCCTAGGGAATGAAAGTATTTAAATCGAAACCAATGAAAATGGCATTTGAAAATTTAAAATGTCAGAATAAGGAAAAACAGAAATACTAAAACCACTTGGTCATATCTGTTTATCCTAAGACAGAATTTGATCGCAGTTTAACCACGTTTCAAAATTGCCGCCATAAAAATCGAGATAACAAACGAATCGTCTATCATTTCCTTCCTTATCGACGTTCCCAATATAATATTTCAGTGAATAGTGCGCCGACCAGATCCGCCCTTTCGTCAGGCACAACCTGCTCCGCCGGCGGACGCACCAGGAAGCCGCTTGCCATGCGATGACCTTCACAAGAGAAAAGAACTTTCCAAACACAACTTTTTCCCCTTGTCTCGTACTACATAAATAAAACGATAATTGTCCCTCTCGCTCGAGTGTTGTTTCCAGTGCAAATAACTCTGTGTTATTCAGACGCAATTCGCCAAGGGCGATAGTCGCGGCGAGTAGTAATCGAATTAGAGCTATATACTCCTATCGCTTCGATCTTCGAGGGTCCGGGGTTTACTGATTGGCCTTTGTGCGCCGCATCGGCCACCGCTGTCAACCACTGTCATCGTCAGCTGATTGCCAGCAGTGATTCATCCGCCCCCCCCACCACCGCCGCCGCTTCTTCCGACCGAGAGGCAAACAGTTTTTCGGTTTTGCAAGCGTCCAGGCTCCAAAGTGCACCGAGCGAAGTCTCGCATGTCGGCGAACGCGGTTCCAGCCAGCGGTGAGTTCCCGGGAGTTTTTAAGATCCTGCCCGGTTCGCAGTCACTCGGATTTTTCCTATGATTTAATTTGGAAGGTTGTTGCACCGCCACTTGCCGATTACGGAGTTTCCTAGAAATCCTCCTATTTCTGCTCATTTTTCGTTAATGGGTCTGTGTTTATTTATTTCTGGTGAAATTAAATTCATTACTGAAAGTTGAAATAAATTAATTAATTAAATGAATTTATGTGTTTTGGTGTAACAGGGGATTTAGGGATCCGAGAAATTATGTGATATCTCTGGCACGAGACTGTCGCCAACGATGGCTTCGATCTGCCGGCGCTGGAGGCTCTGGATCCTCCCAGTCCTAACGTGCCTCTACGCTCTCCTCATCGTGATCCTGGTGCCGATCCAGCTAGCTAACTCCATCAAGAATGGATTCAAGAAGCAGGACCAGGGTGCCCTGGTCGGCGGCGCGTTTGTACTCCTTGCGCTGCCCATTGCTTTCTACGAGATTGTGCAGCACATGATTTACTATACTCAGCCCAAGCTGCAAAAGTACATTATAAGGATACTGTGGATGGTGCCGATTTATGCAGTTAACGCTGTGAGTGTTATTGAACTTGTTTCTTGGCTCAAACTAGATTCTATCAGGAGTTTCTATATTTTAGTGGCTCGGACTCGTATATCCGGAAGGCAGCATCTACGTGGACAGTCTGCGAGAGTGTTACGAAGCCTACGTCATATACAACTTCATGATGTATCTCCTGGCCTACCTCGACGCTGATCACTCCCTCGAGCACCGGCTGGAACTGGCCAATCAGGTCCACCACATGTTCCCGCTCTGCTGTCTCCCTGATTGGGAGATGGGCAAGGAGTTTGTCCACATGTGCAAGCATGGTATTCTACAGTACACTGCTGTTCGGCCGATATCAACGCTTATATCATTGTGAGTTTGAATATTCAATTACTAAAAGTTCATTCTTACTTGATTTGTGTTTAATTATTCATTTTCTAGTATTGACATTCATTTGAATTCCGTTTAATTTAAGTTTGAGTTAATTTTTATAATTTTAATTATAAATTTTGTTTTATTAAGATAATTATAAATTTTGTAGTATCTGCGAGCTGAATGGAGTATACGGCGAGGGTGAATTCCGAGGGGACATGGCTTTCCCGTATATGATCGCTGTGAACAATTTGTCCCAGTTTGTAGCGATGTATTGCTTGGTTCTTTTCTACCGTGCCAATGCTGAGGCTCTCAAGCCCATGAAACCAATCGGCAAGTTCTTGTGCATCAAGGCTGTCGTCTTCTTCTCCTTCTTGTGAGTTCTCGATTCGATGAATCGAGTTGTCGTTGATTTCTCAGGTGGTTTCGCGACTTTATTCGTTGTTCTTTGCAGTCAAGGAGTGTTGATTGCCCTGCTGGTGTACTTCAACGTGATCTCGAGTATATTCAATACGGACAACACGGAGGATATCAGGAACATATCCTCCAAGCTGCAGGATTTCCTCATTTGCATTGAGATGTTCTTGGCGGCGATCGCCCATCATTACAGCTTCTCTTACAAGCCTTTCGTGAACCTCGCACAGGGCCAGGCTTGGTGGGACGCGTTCAGGTACCTTTCGTCAATTCTTTATTAGAAATATTGAAATGGGAAAATTGTTACAAATATTCCGCTTCAACAGAGACTTGTGGGATGTCTCGGACGTCCACAACGACATAAAGGAGCACCTGGGCGTCGTCGGGTCCTCTCTGAGCCGACGGATTCGCGGACGAAGCGCCTACCAACAGGCCTGGAGCAGTGCGAACGAGAGGACGTCTCTTCTCCCGGAATCCTCGCTGCCTCCAGGGATGTCCGCCCGAAGTGCGCCAGCCTCCTCGTTCTCCGGTTACAGGATCGGCGAGGGGGGCCACAGCAGTACCGCCAATGAAGTCGAGTTCGCCCCGGACTCCCAGGATAACGGAAACACCGTCAACACGTAGCCGAGAGTGCGAGCGTTCCAGTTCCCGAGAGAACTGTCCGAATTTCCCTCGATTTTCCGCTGGCGACGCATTCGCTCGGTCCAGCTTGTTTTCTCAAATGGTTTCGGGACACACTTCTACTAGGATGCCAAGGCCTACCTTCGAGCCGCTTAGACCTCCGTGGACTCTTTTTCGACGCGGTTTTGGAGGACAGTTCGTAGACTCGATCCGCGAATTGTACTGCTATTGTTGTACACGATTTCCCTCGCTGTTTTTCTCGGGGAGAATTCTCGGCAAACGGCCACTCACGTGCGCCAGGTAGAAAGAGTATTCGCAGACGCAGTTCAGCGATAAAGATGATCGAAAAAGAAATTGCGAATACCTTGTGCCAGGCTGAAGCAGGATCAACCCTTATTCATTCCCCACCCCACCTTTTCCATGGAAGCTTAGTTCTCGAATTCGTTCCAATAATTGTATATATGTATATGTATCCCGGACACACACAGACACATGTGCATAGGGACACCTAGAATTCTTTTCTACCGAAGTACAAAGACAAGGGCGACGGAGCAACAGGAATACTCTCGAGCGTTTCGGTCTAAGTTAGAATAGAGTTTCGTTCTCCGCCACGTCTCCACACAATAAATCTGGACGCGTCTAGTTTTACACGGGTGGGAAAGGTGCGACTTAAAGCCGAGTGTTCATTTGAAAGGGGAAACTCCCATTTATCGAGATTTTCACCCTGAAATGAACACTTCACTTAATCCGATAGATTCGACGGCTCGCGCTAATCAGTGTACGTGTTAATTACCTCGTATCCCATTCGCAAATGGCTTTTTAGCATGGTATGGTGTTTCTTGCGAGCGTGCACGCGCGCGCGCGTCCTACGTTACCGAAACTGGTTCACCACCAAAAAAAGAACTGTACATAACGTAACGCAATGTTTATACTTAGAACAATACATCGGTCCCGTGATATTTATAAATTGGTCTTCGTCATTCAAAGCCTCCGATCGAACATTCTCCTATCTGCTTTGTAGGTGAAACTCTTCTCGGAGCTTTTCATCTTCCCAGAAACAACTTGTTACAATCAATGTTGGTTCAACTTTGATAAAACAAGCTTGTGTCTTACTATCTTCGATCGATAACTTGAGTTATTGAAAAAGCAGCACAAGTGGAACACTCGTAGTTCTGCGCAACAAAATTAATCCTTAAAAATTCACAGGTCGAAGCATTTGGAATAAAACCGCTCATTGCAATCAATTGCAAATAGCTTTCGCTGCCAGAGTTCGAATGCAAATACAGCGAAGCATTCGTTTCACCTGGTACCGCAGTCCGGGACTTGCGCCACGTGCTGAAAGAGCGCGCGCTCGTGAAATGGCGCCAAACCTTTTTACCATTCTGAATAAATAAGTTCGGAAAAAGGCCAGTTCTATCTGAAGGGAAGTGGTTGCTGGGATTTATCGGCGAGTGGCAGAGATTACCCGCTGAAAAGTCTTATCTGACGACCAACGGTTTCGAATTTCAATTGATTCGCCGCAACCATAACCGTTCGCGTGATGAGCGACACGAAAACGTCCGCGGCGTCTTGCGACGCAGAAGCTAAGAAAAACGGAGAAGAACACAGTGGACTGAAAGAAAATGGTTTGAAAAACGGAGACACGGAGGATTTGCACGAAGAGTGTCAATATTTGGAGTTAATTCGTCGAATTATCAAAAAAGGCAATAAGAAGTCCGACAGGACTGGTGTTGGTACTTATTCCTTGTTCGGCACTCATTTACGCTTCGATTTACGAAACGGTAGGTTTTTCTAGTCTTTCCACACTTTCCCAGCCACATAACAATGAATCCTCTATTATTCATAATTGGTCAACATTTAATTATTGAGGAAACCTTTGCAGATTCGTTCCCACTGTTGACGACGAAGCGAGTCCTCTGGCGGGGTGTGGTGGAGGAGCTGCTCTGGTTCATTAAAGGATCGACGAACGCCAAGGAATTGGCTGCGAAGAATGTTCACATTTGGGACCCCAATAGCTCTAGGTATAGCTTGAAAATAAATTAAAAAAAAAATAGTCACTGAAGATGATTTATCCGAACCAGGGAATACCTGGACAACCTGGGCTTCACCGACCGGGAAGAAGGCGATCTGGGCCCGATCTACGGTTTCCAGTGGCGGCACTTTGGCGCCGCGTACAAGGACATGCACGCCGACTACACCGGCCAGGGTACAAAATCCCGAAGCCAATCCAAGAATCACACGATTAAACCTTTCGTTAATTTAAACTTCCAGGGGTCGACCAGTTGAAACACTTAATCGAGAAGATCAAGAAATCGCCGGACGACAGGCGTCTGATCATGTCGGCTTGGAACCCAGTGGACATGCCGCAAATGGCACTGCCTCCTTGTCACTGTTTGGTCCAGTTCTACGTGAGCAACGGCGAGCTCTCTTGCCAATTATACCAAAGAAGTGCGGACATGGGACTCGGCGTTCCCTTCAACATCGCTTCCTATTCTCTTCTCACGTACATGATCGCCCACGTCACAGGACTGAAGGTGCGCCTTTAACTTCCTCTTCAACAGAGCCGAGACTTCAATAGCAATTTTCCTCAGCCCGGAGAGTTTATCCACACGATGGGCGACTGCCACGTCTACTCGAACCACGTTGCCGCCCTCGAAGAGCAGTTAAAGCGACAGCCAAAGCCATTCCCCCAGCTAAAGATCGGCCGGAAGGTCGAGAGTATCGACGACTTCGTCGCCGAGGACTTCGAACTGATTGGCTACAAGCCTCATGGAAAGATCTTCATGCCGATGGCAGTTTAAAGGCCCCAGTAAGCTTTTACTCATCTAAACCTAGAACCAAGTCCCACTTCGCCCTGTAATCGCGAGTGATCAATAATTCATCCTCGAGATATTCGATGGAAAAGTTTATTTACAATACAAGCGCCCCATTGGCCGTTTCTCGTCACAGGGGTGGTCGTGTGAAAGAATTGCTTGACCAATACTAGCAATACAACTATCCTTTATTTCCTAATAAACATTATATATATATTTGTGTGTATATATGTATATATGTGTGTGTATATACATATATATATACCTTTTTTCTGCTTTAATAAACCTCTTACGATTAATCAGAGCCGAGCGTCTACCCGCGACGGGTGTGTGGTAGATGTCTGTCTGTGTCTGTGTTCTCGGAGAGGAGCCAACGGCGAGTCCTCTCGCTCTTCAACAAGCCAATTCGCAGGGATGTGGATAAAGACGGCGAGGGCGAGCACAGAGTTGCTCGGGGATACTTGCCTTTTGACCGGCCGGAAAGTAAAGGCTTTCGAGAGCGAACTAAACATTACGCAACTTCTGCCTGTCTCTATATATCTCTCTCTCCCTTTATATATATATTTATATATTCACGATACTCTCTTAAACGTATGAAGATCGATTCACGTTGCAGGGAACGTCGACGTCGCACCACGAATTTTGTGTTGGATTTTTATTTGAAATCCTCCCGGTCGATGCTGCATCCTGCGGGAGAACCATGGCAAGCCGGTCTTAGACAGAAATATTGTTAATCGAAAATAAAATGGGCTCAATCTTACTGGTCCGCACTGAGAAGCGAACGTTCGCTGTAGCGAGAATCGAGCTCGACACGCGATGTGATCCAGCGATCGTCCTCTCTCGCAAGGGATGCCACCCTCGCCACGGGGGCAGAGAGAGAGAGAGAGAGAGAGAGAGCGAGAAGAATCGGGAATGGACGGTGGCGAGGGCGACGTCCCGGCGAGCGATTTCCCCTCACTGTCTTGTAGCGAAAAATAGTTAAAGGCATTTCCCGGGCGGTGGTTCCGCGCGCAGCTGGGGAGGGGGCCGATTATCTCCCCGGCGATGGTTCGTCCCTCAAGTGCTCAGCTGGTGCAGTTGCTGGGTGAGGGCGAGGGTCCCGGACTCGCTGACGTTCACGGCGAAGACGATCGACTCTGTGAAAGAGAGTCAATGGAGATATGTTAACACGTGTTCACTTTCGACTGGACCTCTAGAATAACTACCTCCGAAGTAGATGCCTTTGGTGGTCATGAGCTTCCAGGTGTTGAAGTACGCGCCGGCGATCGAGGGGCTGGTGAACTGCACGGTGACCTCGGTGACGTCGTAAGGCTTCAGCGCTGGCACCGCCACATTCGTCCACTCGCCCATCTGGAAGCCCGACACGAACTGCAGGCTCGTGCCACTCGGCCAGGCGTCGTGCCCCGAGTTCTTTATCCGCCAGGTTTTCCGGAACACCGTGTTCGGGGGGACCTCCGCGTTCCCGCCGATGGTGCAGTCGTCCAGGATCATCATGCTTGGGGTAACATCGTTGTTGCTGTAGTCGATATAGCTGCATACTGCTGCCTGCAGGTTCCTGCAACGGGCCAACCCAGATTATTTCTCATGTTTCAAGGACACAAATGCAACGACAAATATACGTAAATTTAAAACACTGCTAGTTCAATACTGTCCCCAATATCAATTACTGTACGAAAGCTGCTCGCAGTATGAGCCGCACAGGAAAACAAGTATCGTTGTCTCCGTTTTAACTCCTCAAAGCACCAAAACAAGCCAATACAAGTTGAAGAATAGTAAGAACCCAGCGAATAAGTAACACTTGGAACAGGTTTGAACCATCAGGTAGTTGACCAGGTTCCCAAAGGGAACTCCTCAGGTTATGGTCGCTTCGGTGCTCTCCCAACAGCTCCTCACCAGTTATTCATATCAAGGAAGAAAGTGGCGGTGGTCTCGTTGAGGTCGCATCCCGCGAGCAGCTCCCGGAGCTGCTTGACGAGGTCGTCCTTCTCAGTAGTGCCGAGGCAGCTGAACTGGTTCAGCAGATGCTGGTCCAAGTCGTTGTCGACGTTCATGGCTATCCTCCCGACTACCTTATCACTGCAGCTCCATGCACCTCTCGGGTGAAAAGGCTCCGGCAAACTCTCCTCGCGAGGAAGGCGCTTTCCGCGGCCCACTCAGGACTCGGCGGCAGCTAACTGCAAATTTTAAATGTCATTCCTCGTGAAGTTCGCCCCGAGATATGGCCATCGGCCCGGGCGCTCCGAGAGCTTGCATATAAACAGACCCCGTTGGTTACTCTGGCAACTGCACTCGTCCGAGCCTCGCTTTTTCCGCGCTGCTCCCCCGCCGGTCGACTCAGTCTCGATCACTTTTTCTTTCTTTCCGCCAAAGTCGACCCGAGGCGAACTCGATCTCTAGATTTCCTGCAAATGTGCAACACACACACTTCTTGCAACCTCCGCTCTCTGCTTTCTCGCAACTCTCGTGCCTCTCACCTTGACCTTCGGCTGTTCTGCGCTCGCGCGCACGCTCTCCTAGGAGAAGACTATCCGCCCGTCGGGACGAGGGGAATGGATTAAAGCCGGAGATGAGAGAGTTTTCTTCCTGATAGACGAGAGAATCAAGTGCGGCACGGTGGCTCGTTGCTCCTGAAATCGCTGTTGCACCTACGACTTACCCCCACCACTCGCGCTTTGCTGCACACTTTGTGCCTCTGCGACTGTTGTGCATATAAGTACAGGCTCCTTCAAAATAAACGGCTCGAAAATATTCGTAATGAGTGTTGATCAACATTTTCCGAAATTCGAATCAACCTCATCTTAATTACAGAAATTAAACAAATCTGTTTAAAATAGTTAAAAATACAGAATTTATTGTTTTAGAAATATTATTACGTTATTATAATTTATGAAATAATATAATTTTCTGATTATAATCGATTTCGATTATAAAATTCGAATTAATTATTTTAATTACAGAAAAAATCACTTTAAGGTTATAAATATAATAGAATCCAGTATGTTTTGGATGAACCTGTAGAATCGGAGATCAGCTCTGATCTGATATTTAACTGCGATGCTGGCTTTTCCGCTTTTCTCCATTGCAGGTTTATTAATATTTTTCATTACAGGAGTCTAAGTCCTGTTCTATTGTTCTTGCGGACAATGGACTTGTCCTCGGCGAATTATTCACGGAGATTAGAAAGAATGGGGAGTGCGGGCGGCGAGGGCGTCCGCTGATAAGAAAGTATATTGTTGCTATCTAGTTCGAGGCGGTTTAAAGTTCCCTCGGCCAGTGCGCATGAGCTGCGCGACGATGCACTCCAGGGTGCTCCTGGGGCAGCATCTCCTCGGTGCAAATGGAATAGCCGCTTGTTAGGGCGACTCTTTAGTTGCGTAATGAGAAATGCGCACCCGAGCGGCCGAAGTCGAATCGGCGACGTCAGTTGAAGAGTTCCCAGGCGCATGCGGCGAGCGCCGGCTCCGGGAAACTTGGTAAACTTTTGATAACCTTGGCATTACGAACCATTCGAATGCAGATACTTGCATTACCAAGCGAACACGCTCGAGGTTAACAGGTGGGCTAATCTTCCAGAGTTTGCTGAAGAAAGTCCTTTCTGCCTCCAGGGGAAGATGAGTTCGTCGTTACCGAGGGTCGTCGAGTCCTACAAAAAGTGGATCCTTGCTAATCCACAGGTCCTCACGGATATCGAGAGCACCGCGCGATGGCTGAGTTACTTTACAGCTGGTGAGTAAAAGTATTCTTTTCTATATAAAAAAAGGCCAAAATCTTGTAACCGAGTTGTTAGACTTTGGATTTGTCTGTGTGTACTAATTCGCTTTGCGCTTTGCAGGGCAGTTTAACAATTCCAGTCTGACCAGCGAGCTCATTTACACTCTGCCGAACCTGCTGGTCCTCTTCAATGACTTGCTGTTATACAGCGGGAAGAAGTTGTATCTGAAGCTGCATAAGTTCGAATCGAAGATCAAAGTCTGGCTGACGGTCTTGGAGTACACCGAGACACTGTTGGAAGTCTCGGGGAAAAGGATCTGTGGTCAGAAGGGAAAGTGGACGGTAGTTGCAGGTGTCCAGGTCTCCAAGTGAGTGTCATTGATTATCGAAGACCTTAATCCCAAACAAGTGTAATCTTAACTAATCTCTTCATCAGAGCAATCCTGAGACTGTTGCTGGTCCATGCGTACAAGGAGAGAATCACAAAGTGTCCGACTCTCACGCCGCTCAACAGAGAGCAATTATGCGAAGTCGACACTCAACCCCCCAACATACCAGAGGGTTTCACTCTGAAGAGGACGGGCACAGTTGTCAGGATGCTCAGATCGAGTGATCCCATCAAGCACAGGGAGTGGGCGTCTCTGACACCACAATCAAAAAACTCCACGAAGAAGCTGATGCTGGCAGAGGTTTGATTTTGATAAAAAATCGCAAAGAAAGAATTCATTAATCAGAACAATATCTGATTCCAGAGCTTGTACGTTCTCAAACCATTGATCCACCTGAGCTGCGTCTCCGTGACTGGCGAGAAGAAGTGGCCTCCTTGGCTCCTTGCTTTCGCGGTGGACATTCTCAGGTACATTTCCCATTCGCGGGATCCAACGTAAGTAAAACTCATCTGAAACAACATTCTGCTTTTTCCAGTCTGCAGTTAATCGGCGAGGAATTCAAGTCCCTGACATGCTCGAAGGAAGAGCGGAAAGAGTTGATGAGGAGACGATTGAGTCTTCTTCTCTACATTCTTCGATCACCGTTCTACGACAAATACAGCAAGGACCGGCTCCACTCGATGCTGAACGCCGTTTCGGTGAAGGTCCCTCTTGCCAGACTGATCGCCGAGCCTCTAAAGAAGTACCTGCCGCACTGGCAGAGCATGTACTTTTACATGTGGTCCTCTTGATGAACCAGTCGTTAATTAGCCCAGCGCAAAGCTGCACATTCCGGGGAGCGACATGACAGGATTCGGTCGCGAATGCCGAATGAATCAGTGCACAGAGATATATATCGCGTTGTATATCTACTTTTTCTAACGAGACTATGGTAGACGGGTTGGCACCAGGTAACTAATATTTAGTTGCACACACGCGGCGCGGTCGAGGAAGCTTGCATTACGGAATTATTCATGTTTTATTATACAAACTTGAGGAGATACAACAATTATATTTTATATTACAGAATGTCTCGGTTTCATAAATAAACGTCTAAACGTGTAAGAGGCGCCTCCCAGGGAATGTCCGTTCATTCGCGACTCTCCTTCCGCGTGCCGGCGCCTGAGGTACACACACGCGTAGATAGGAAGTACAGGTAGAAATTCCCAGATATGTCCGGCGCTGAGAGACGCTAGCGATATAAAATAGAGGTACCCCGGTGTGTCCTAGCCAGCCTTACGTTCGGGTCTCGCGCGGCAATGAGCGCGAGGGAAGCGAGATTAATGATGCGTTAAACTTCTTTAAACCTTTCGCTATGAAGCGAGCCATAAGCTACACTTGCATTGATTTTTTTCCCTTCGAATCAGGTTTCGTTGAAATTGTACTCGACTTATTTCCTGACACTCGTAGCGAAAGGATTGAAGAGCATGCAATACAATATACCAGGAGAAGCTTTATCCGGACCCCCGACGAGTACTCGCTAAACATTCCAAGCCCCGGATAAACCTACCCCTCTTTACGCGGATATCTTACATCGTAGCGAGAATAGTCGCAGCAGGTAGATGCGAATCATGGCCTTTGGGTTTCTCCTTCCTTTCCAGTGATTGGCTCCCGCGGAGAAGAATTATTCGCACATCAACAGCAGGGAGTTGACCGTCACGTCCTTCTTGCCGTTGTTCGCGTCGTACACCGACTTTATCACTTCCTTGTCGACGTTCGGGAACATCTCGGCGATCTGGGAATATTTGAATATTGGAATTATTTATTCGTTGAAAGACATTTAAATATTTCTGAGAAAGGTACCTGCTGGAGTTCGATCTCGGCGTTGGGTAAACTGCTTGGTGCGACTGCTGGCACCGGCGCAGGGGTTGGTGCGGTGTACACGTTTACAGGAGCGTATTGCGTCATCCCATACATCGTGGCCGAAGGTACCATCATGACTGGCGGTTGGGCCATGAACGGTGGGTGGCACTTAGCCTGCCAGGAGTCAGTAATATTGCAATCGAGAGGTTTAAGACTAATTTAACCATGGAGAGAATTAAGCCTGTGGTACTGACTGAGTAACTAAAGACTAAGTTGATCATTCCTTCCTGGTTGTCTCCTTGCTTCCCACTCAGCATGTACCAATCCTCGTGGGTCTCGCCGCTCTGCAGGACCTGCGCTGGAATGTCTATGTGCGCCCAGGCAATCAACTCGTCCATCACGAAGGAACACTCGTCGTAAATCTCTATGTAGATTTGAGTGACTCCAGGTGGAAGATAACTAATACAGAGTACACGATGATTCACCGTTTCGAGTAGGATGATAACTCATTTCCTGTAGAATCTTAGTACTAGGGCCAAAATGATCGAAAATGTTCAAAACGATCGAGTTGGAAAAATGTTGGAAAATAGAAATTTTTTGAAATTTCGGAACATGCGAAAATTGTTGATTTTTCGAAGGTTTCCGAATTCGTTCGAATGCTTGGTATTTCATCAGTCGAGCCCAGAAATTAAAATTCTGCAAGAAATCAATGAGCCTTGTGTGGATTTTCAAGTAACAAACCTACCATTGAATGATTTTGTTCCAATGTGGGTTCTTTGCTCCGTTTGAGTCAGTTGGTGTCTCATACACTGAGTGGCCCACCCTCAGCCTCACATATGGATCCATCCTGGTCATTCCATAGTTCTTAACGAGTTTTGCCTGAGGAAATTCATTATTGTTAGACGATACTGACTTGCAATATTCTGTAATACAAACTCACCTGGACAATAGTGATTCTCAGTCGGCCAACATGTTGTTCCTGCAATCCAGGCATATTCTGCATTTGCATCTGATGGAGAGCAAGCGCAGCTTGTTGATCCGCGGCTTCCTGTTGCTGCTGCGGAGTGGTCTCCTCTATCCTGAGGAATCCTTGCGGCAAAGGCCCCAGGAAAGCCTGTAACCACCCACCTCTTCAATTTCTCAATAAAAACCTAATTCACAAATTCAATTACGATTTCTTGCGCAGTTTCCATATCAATAAATCGAATTTATTACTCTTTTTTATTTTTAGCGTCATAGTCGTTCAACTATACACGAAGAGGAAATCGATCGAAATTAAACCCCGTCGAATGAACACCTCGTGAAAACTCGAAAATCAAAGATAACAGGCTTCTCCACACGTTGACATTTTCCACGAATTCCCCAAACAAATAAATTGCGCAGTTTCGAGGTTAGAAAAGGGAATATGTTGGTGGCAATATTTACGCATCGCTTCCACTTCTCGTAGAGGTCGGCGCGGCTCTCGGTTTCCATTTCCAGGTTGACTTCTTCCCTCGTGCAATGACAATCGAACACTCGGACTACGCTGACGTCGCTGACCCTTTGGATTCGGCTCGGTAAACACAGCTGTGGAGTGTCGCCCGATGACTTCGTTGCTCACCGACAGTGCGATCGGCGCACACGCTCGCAGTCACCTGCGTCGATGATTAATTCCGGGGAATCCGACACTCTAGCGGCGGTCGACGACGCTCGACGACAACAACACCTTTTTACCGGTGAAACTGGAGCATCGAAGAAGATCGAACTCGAAATTTGAAGGTTAACACCCGGAGAAAGGGATTTTGCGAGCTTAGTCGGAGGTTTGGTAATTCAGAGAGGAAAATGAGCGATTCGTCGGAGGAAGACAGCTCGGACGACAGTAGCAAGGAGTTCCTGGTCAATCCCGAGGAACTTAACCTCAATTCGACCTTCTTCAAAACGCCGAAGTCCAAGACGAGCAAGAAAAAGCAACAACAGCACTCGACAGAAGAGTCAACCGACGAGGACGATGGATTCCACGATGTCGGAACTCACAGTAGCATCGAACTCTTCTCCCAGGTCCTGCAGAACCTGGAGAGCTCTAGGAACTTGACCATCGACAGTGGTAAGGAAGAATCATCCTTCGCAGGAAGCCACAGTGGAGATCAGACGCTCACCTCCTCCAATGAGATCACTGAGTTGCTCCTTCGTGGGGAGGCGGCTTGTAGTTCCTTCAGACAAGACTCCGAGTCAGAGTCTGAGGAAAGTACAGCGGAGACCCAGCCAGCTGACTACAGTATTCCAAAGGAGGGAATCAAGATAACATTGCCAGGATCAGAGATTCTCTTAACTAGGAAGAAGAAGAAGGGAGTGCCAGATCCACTTGCGGTTTTAAGGAAGCATTTCAGGGAGACGCAGTTGGTGGTCATTAAAGTTAGTCTTCTCTGTTGGCTCGTCTTTGGTTTCCACCTAAATAAAATCATTAATGAGCCCGAAGTTATGTCAGCTTGTCTGTCATTGATGACTAGTTCTAATTACCCGAAGAATAGAATAGATCTCGATTACTTGGAGAAGCTCACCAAGTGGTTCTCTAATTTATTCGTCAGAAAACAAGTTGCAGACTTCACCACCACGAATATACAGAGACTGATCGATTGTGTTCAGAATAAGAAAGTATCTGACTACAGCGAGCTTGTCCTATTATTCATTGCACTGCTCAGAGGGCTGGGTTTGAACGCCAGACTAGTTGTATCGCTGTGTCCTCCGCGCAACAAGATGCCGATGAGTCTGATGTCCAAGACGGAGAAGCAAATCGAGGACAGCAAGAGCAAGAAGAAGAGCAGTGTTAAGCCTAAGAAAGAGGAACCCGATGAGAAAAATACATCTGAGAAAGTACCAGTTCTGAACAGTGCAGAGGCCAGGAAGGCTGCTAGTGTTGAGGCAAAGAAGAGAGCAGCAGAAATACTCAAAGGGAAGTCCAAAGAGAAAGCTAACACAAAAGAGAAACCCAAAAAAGAAGAAGTCGAAGATCCAAATACCTCTGGTTTAACTAAATTAAGAACAAGGAGAATGGCAGCATTGGAGCAGCAAAAGGACAAGGGAAAATTGAAAACCAACACTGTTAAAGAAGAAGACAGTGAATCTGCAGTAGAGTCTCTGCCACAGCCCAAAAGAGTCACTCGAAGAGGCAAGAAACTCGAAAAGCAGGAGGAGGAAACCACATCAAAATACTACAAAGAGAGTGAAGACAAGACTGAAGCAACAACTCAGAGAAGAACCAGGAAGAATAATTCCACGACAAAGTCCACTGATCTGGGGGACGGAACTGTTTCAAAGTACTACAAGAAAGAAGAGTCGGGTTCAAGTACAGAAACAGTTCCACAGAAGAAAGCAAGAATAGCTAAAACAGGTTTAAGAAGCAAAGCAGCTCCAAAGGCCCAAAATACATCAAAGAACATTAAAGAGCAGAATTCCAACAGTGAAACCGAGTTTGAAGAGAAAAAAACTACTCCAAAGACCAAAAAAACAGCAAACAATTCCAACTCCAGCAAAAAATACATCCCAGAAGATTCCGACTCCGACTCCGACTCCGACGTGGACTTCAAACCAGAGCCCAGAAGGAAACCAAGTAAACAGAAATCAGCGGAAGCAAATCCGCAGGAGAAAATGAAGCGAAACAGGAAACTATTATCCTCCGACACGGAAGAAGACGACGAGGAGAACGCGAAGAATAAAGAAAACATCTGGGCGGAGGTGTATCTAGAGTCGGAAGAAAGTTGGATCTCCGTTTGCGTGCCTGAGGCGAAGGTCCACTGCGTAAACGAACTCTATGTGAGTCTTAGAAACTCTCAACTTGTTAACTCCTCTCGAGTTCGTCTAACTAAGAATTTTCTCGTTTCCAGAAAAGAGCGAAGAAGCCTGTTTTGTACGTCGTTGCATGGAACCCCCAGAATCAGATAAAAGATGTGACCAGAAGGTACTGTCAGCAGTGGCTGACCGTCACACGTAAGAAACGAATCAACGAGGAGTGGTGGAGCAAAGCCCTCCTGCCTTGGAAGGAAAAGACCTCGGCTATTTCTCGAGCCGAGGACGAACTACTAACGCAAAGGTGCATAAATCAATGAGGAATCTAACGATTACTATATTTTGTTAATCTGATTTGTTAAATTGCAGGGAATTAGCGCAGCCACTGCCGAAGACAGTCGCGGAGTGCAAGGGTCATCCTCTGTACGTATTGGCGAGACATCTCTTGAAGTACGAAGCTCTGTACCCTCCGGATTGCGTGCCTCTCGGTCACATTAAGACCGGCGAAGCCATCTACTCCCGGCACTGCGTCCACACTCTTAGATCCCGGGAAACCTGGGTGAAGCACGCGAGAGTAGTGAAGCCGAATGAGGAGGCCTACAAGATCGTCAAGTCTCTTCCGAAATACGACAAAGTGCGCTTCGCCGTTGCGGCCAATTCAAGAATCTAACAATGAAATAACAGTAATAATGAATTATCTGGGCAGCTTTCAGGTACGAAGATCAAGGACGCCGCCCTCGAGATCTTCGGCGAGTGGCAGACTACCCAGTACGTTCCACCGATCGCTAAGGATGGAATTGTTCCCCGAAACGAATACGGGAACGTCGATCTCTTCCAGCAGTGCATGCTTCCCAAGGGAACAGTCCACATCAATCGTAAGCGAATTTTCCTCCCTGCAGCCAGAAAGCATATCTCTTTCGAAGGATATTCGAGTTAATTTCGTGCGCACAGTTCCAGCATTGAATCGCGTGGCGAGGAAGCTCGACATCGATTGCGCCCCGGCGGTAGTCGGCTTCAATTTCGGCGGGATGGGCGCGGTGCCCGCGTTCGAGGGCTTCGTCGTCTGCGAGGAGTTCGAGGACACCCTGAGGGAGGCTTGGGAGACGGAGCAGGTCGAGGCGCGCAAGAGAGCCATCGAGAAACGGGAAAAGCGGGTTTACGGCAATTGGAGGCGGCTCATTCACGGCCTCTTCATCAGGGAACGACTCGCCGCCAAGTACGAGTTCGCCGAGAAACAGAAAGCTACCAATAAGAGAAGCAAACAGAAGCAAGAAAGCACGAAGAAACCCAAAACCTCCTGAATGCATTGTTAATACGTTCGAATATTGCAGTATTTTAATTTATTAGTATCGTAGATATTAATACGATATTCTCTTGGTATGCCGCATTGATATTTTTCTACAAGAGTTGTTGATAAATTATTGGAAATTGTAGTCAAATGCGTGTCCCTTTAAGGGATCGCTTGTGATCGATAATTTATAAGAACCACGCGATTTGCTTGTACAGTTTTGTAAAGAGTGCAAATATACACAAGATCTCTATCTTTTCTATAATTCTGTTTCATATTTACAATTCATTCCTATCCAAAGTATTCTCATCCCCAAAATCTAGCATATGAAATACAAACATTTCCATATTTAAAATTGAATAGAAATCTAAAGCATAAATCTAATTCAAATCCACAATTAAAAATTCTAAAATGTATGAAATCAATCTTTTTCAATTATACAAAAATGCAAAAAGTGCATTTCCGAGTTTTAATTGTAGAATAAAGAACGTGTGATTGACGTTTCTACTGAAGAACGATAGGGTGAAAAAGGTTGCAGGGAGAATTCCCGCAGCAACTATATCGACAGAAAGCCGCCGATTGAAGTGAGAGGCAGGAAACCAGCGGCGAAAGAGAGAAAGGGAGCGAGACCGCGGATGGAAGGGTAGAGAAGGGCGAAGGGGGTGGTGCGATGCGTGGTTTGGTTATACGCGGATGGTGTCGGTACACAACAAACGATCGACATGTTCCATCGACGGAGTCGTGTGACTTTGTCAAACAACAATCGCACCGCCGCCCGCAATTACGACAACGTGAACGGGCTGGCGCTAAGCGCCGAGCCGCTCCGGGACGACGAGTTGTTCGAGGTCCGCATCGACAAGGAGGAGAAGGTAAACGCGTCCCCGACACACGTTTCGTCACCGAGTCTCACCCGAGTACCCTGTCAGACTCCCCCGACACTCGCACTGGCCACCCACCGCTTGTTAAACATCTCCGGGAAGATCCTCGAGTTGGCCGAGATTTAGCCCGACGACTGTCATAGAGAGATTTCCTTGCATTTTCTTCTTGACTCTGCTTGCATCTCTTCTGCCAGATGATTGGCTCTTTCAGATCCGGGGGATCTGTTTGCGCTTAGCTCGTGGGGAAGAAATGCTCGAGTTTGTCTTGTATTAATTTTTTATTTTGTTGAGCTTTTTAAGCTTTGGATTTATTATTTGTAATTGTTTTTCATCTGAAGGTATTCACTTGTGTGGGAGCCGTGGAGATCGGAGTAGTAAAATGCGATCCAGATACAGTGAGACTACCTCCGGTAGCCACGGACTTCCAGGACTCCTGGATTATGAGCATGAACACCGGAGTTATCCACAATGGAGACAACATCTCGGAGAAGTATGGAACGCACTTGTGGATCCTCAAGGAAGGAAGTACATTGGGTGTAATGCGAACTTCCAATGTAAGAAACCCTATCAATTGCAAATAAACTCCTTTGACCTTCTTCTACATTCATTCTCTCCACCAGCACGAGTTGATCTTCTTCATCAACGGAGTCTCGCAGGGTGTAGCAGTGACCAACATTCCCCCCAGAGTCTACGCAGTGATCGACATGTACAGTTCCTGCATCCAAGTCAGCATAACTCACCCAAGGCTACCACCACTGCCTGTGACCAATGAGTCGAAAGACGAGTTGGAGATCAACAACGACTACCCCGCCGGCGAACCTTCCAATTCGTCGACGGCTAATCTAGTCGCTAGTCTCAATGTTAATCTCAACGTCAACGTAAACGTCCATCTACCCAAGAATCCGAGCCCCGCGGCCGTTAGGGAAGACAGACTCAGGTTCCACGAGCGGACGGGAACTCTGGTCAAGTTGTCGAACAACGCGAGGACCGCGGAGAGGCGGAGGCCCTCGGATGAGTTCAACAACGGGGTCGTCATGACCCACAGGCCGCTCAGAGAGAATGAATTGTTCGAGGTAGATTTCGCCCAGGAATACTGCATCTTAATGATTAACTAATACTTTTCCAGGAAAAGATTCTTAACGCACGAGGTTTAATATCAAATGTTTCAATCTCCTTCAGATACGAATAGACCGAATAGTCAGCAAGTGGTGCGGCAGCATAGAAGTCGGCGTCACGACTCACAGTCCAACCGCCCTAGAGTTCCCGGCGACGATGACGAATATGCGCTCGGGCACGACGATTATGTCTGGTTGTGGTATTTTAATCAATGGAAAAGGAACCCAGAGGGAATACGGCGAGTTCAACTTGGACGAGCTGAGGGTGAGAGAGTCTTATTAAGAAATCGATGGGATAAATTGGTCTAATTCGGTGATCGCGCAGGAAGGTGACCGGGTCGGAATGATCAGGAGAAGCAACGGGAATCTCCACTACTTGATAAATGGCTTGGACCAAGGGGTGGCTGCCAAGGTTCCGTCAGCAGTTTGGGGAGTCATTGACCTCTACGGGATGACGGTGAAAGCGACGATTGTTGATCGCGACGAGAGGGAGGAACAGAACTTAATTACCAGGCGGAATAACTTGCAATTGCATGGATTGAATGGTAGCTTGATTACTTTATTCACTAGAACATTTCGTTCGTATTCCTGGAATTTAATCAACTTTCAGATGCGGCTGAGGACGAGATTCCCGATAGACTCTTCTTCCACGTGCGCTGCGGCGCCTATGCCGAAGTTATAAACAGCGGTCGAACTGCTCACAGGCCAAAGTGAGTCTCGCCTCTCCAGGAAGATCGTCGTCTTTTCGCAAGCATAATACAAAACTCTTGCTTCAGTTGCATGGACGATTTTAACAACGGCGTGGTCCTGACTTCCCGTCCACTCAAGCCGAATGAATTATTCGAAGTTCGATTGGACAAGATCGTGACGAAGTGGACGGGCTCCGTGGAAATCGGAGTAACCACTCACTCGCCCAGTGATTTGGAGTTCCCTTTCACCATGACGAATGTTAGGTACGTGATTCAATAATCTTCACTCGGATTTCTTGTATTGTCTGACTTTCTGCAGGTCAGGCACGTGGATGATGACTGGCATCAGCGTGGTGCACAACGGGACGACGATCAACGATCAATACGGGCAGAATCTGGACCGCCTCCAGGTCGGCGATCGAGTGGGGGTGATGAGGAAGGACATCGGCACCCTGCACTTCTACGTTAACGGCGTGGACCAAGGAGAAGCCGCGGTCAATCTACCCGAGGCGGTTTTCGGCGTGATCGATCTCTACGGGCAGGCGGCTCAAGCGACGATCGTCGACAACACCGACTTCTACAGCCCCACGACGAATAATTCGAGCATGAGCAACACCACTCTGTACAGGTTCGTCATTGTCTGGCTCTAGTCTAGTTGAAACTCGCGCGACGGTCGACTTATATACGGAACATCTCAAGTAGCGACTTGAGGTTCCACCACCTGCACGGGAAGAACGCGAGGATCTCGAACAACGGGCTGAGTGCCTCGAGGCTGAGAGCTTTCGGGGAATTCAACGAGGCCATTGTCATCTCGAATCGGACGCTGAGGGAGGGCGAGATGTTCGAGGTGTCGATTGATAAGATGGTCGGACGATGGACCGGTGCTATCGAAGCGGGTATGTTCCTCCGAGATGAAGTTTCTGCGAGGTTTCTTTAATTATTGGCATTTCAGGAGTAACTGTGTTGCGACCGGACGAGCTCGAGTTCCCATCGACGATGACCGACATCGACCACGATATCTGGATGCTCTCGGGCTCGACGGTGATCCGAGACGGTGTCACTCTCAGGCACACTTACGCTTGCAATCTAGACAAATTGGTCGAGGGAAACCGGATTGGCATGACGAGATTCCCCGACGCCACTCTCCATTATTTCCTAGACGGCGTCGATCAAGGACCAGCCTGTGGCGGACTTCCAGCACATGTTTATCCTTTGATCGACCTATACGGCCAATGCGCTCAGGTTCGTAATCCTTCTAATTAACATTAGATTAATTGTTCATCGGGGAAGTAAGATTATCTTGGTTTAGGTATCGATCGTCCTACCGGAGCGCAGGGACCCAATGACCCAGCAGTATTTGCCATCAGAGAACAGTACTAGTCAGCAACCTACGTCGGTGATCCAGCCGCAGGCTCAGGCTGAGATCATGCACAAGTTCCACTCCTCCGTCGGCCTCAACATCCAGCTGAAGATGAACGGCACAGTAGCGACCAGATGCCGAAAGTATAACGACGCGGTGTTACTCAGCGAATTGCCGCTGGAGAACAACGAGATCTTCGAGATCGCCATTCAGGAAGTCGCCCGGGAGTGGAGCGGCGCACTTAGGATAGGTGTTATCAGTAACGAGACGGGGAGCAGGTTGACGTCGGCCGATCTCGTGCCTGGAATGCGCTCCATCCCCACTGATGCCTGGTACTTAACAGGTACGCATTAACAAATCCCAGTTAAAACTATAAAAGTTATGACGAGTTACTATCAAGTATTATAAATTGGATGAGTTGGTACCGAATAATGAAAATTGAATGAGTTCGTACCAAATCGTATACGTTGGGAAGTTGGTACCAAATAATAAAAGTTCGCGGCGACTACAATTTCTGTATTTAACAGTAACCAATAATGCTTTATTTAGGGAACGAAATCAGGCACAGCGGGTACGTTCTATGTCCGAACTACTGTCCAAGCCTGGAGTGGCTTCACGTCGGCGACCAGATCGCTCTGAAGCGAACCCACGAGGGCAACCTCAAGTTCTACATAAACGGGGAGGACATGGGGATCGCCGCCTCCAACATCCCCGAGATGGTGTACGCGGTGATCGAACTTTTCGGTAGTACGATGGCTGTCTATATTACCAGTAGCAAGCAGCAGAATGCAGTGGTTTCGCCGAATGCCAGCTTGACCCTGCAACAAGAGTTGCTCGAATTATTTTTGGACCCAGTGCCGCCCGTTTTGCGCAAGTAGGACTTAGTCGTAGTGCTTCCTCCCCGGCGCGGCTCCTCCCCAGTTGTATTCACCATTGATCTAATCGCAGCGATCCTGGAATGGACACGTCGATCGACGTGTCCGAGACGAAGATGATAAACGACGTGACGCTCACGCCGACTCAGCCGTTGAATCACCTCGGAGAGGCTGACTGGAACTACGAGTTCCACGAGAACCACGGCAGGAATATTCAACTGGAAACGAAGACCACCGCGAGAAGAGTAGCCAGTTACAATCAAGGTATGCACTTGTGGTTCAACTGGATTAATTCATTGTGACGAACTGCCTGGTAATGGGGGGATTCTTTGCAGCGGTGGTAATGTCTAGTCGTCCTCTGATAAGAGGCAAGCCCTTCCAAGTGCGGATAGATAGAATCAACGAGAGATGGGTGTCCAATCTGCTGTGTGGCGTTTCCTCCATCTCGCCGGAGAAGGCCAGTTTCCCTTTAACCGCTCTCGGCTTTAAGAAGCATTCCTGGATCATGTGCAGCGATTGGATATCACACAACGGCGTTCGAGTAATTATTAGAATTAATTGCAGGTTTGAGCGTTGGTTACACAGAAGACTTGTTTCAGGTGAAGACGAAGTACGGAGCGTCGCTGGACAGTCTCCAGTGCAATTCGGTGGTGGGTCTGATGATCGATGACGACAGCAGACTCCACTTGATAGTGAACGGCGTGGACCAAGGCGTGGCAGTGACAGATCTACCTCTCTACGTGTACGCGGTGATCGACGTGTACGGTCAGTGCGAGCAAGTATCGATCGTCGGCTCGATCAGCGAGTCGAACTTCCCGAGCGCGGTCGTCGACAACGCGATGGCCGTCGCGGCACCGGCCTCCCGGCCGAAAATCGAGGACTCGGACAATTCGAGGGAGAAGGCGGACCTCGAGTGCCACGAGAAGGAAAACACGGCGGTCGCCAATTCCTCGGATCTTTCTCCGTCCAGCTCGCCGAGCGTCCCTAGTCAGTGCAGCTCCAGCGCCAAGTCCGACAACATCACCGAGTACTCGACCTGCAACGATAACTCGAGTCCGAGCAACGCGACGGAGAACCGGGCGGCCACCAGCACCTCCGAGAACTCGGACGCCGAGCCGAGCAACGAGGCCCGGACCAGGAGCAAGTACCCGGACAATTCCGGCCAGAATCACGCCCTGTCGAACAGCCAGTCCCTAAACAACGCGAGCGATTTCCTGCGCGGCGAGTGCACCAACGTCGAGCTGAACAACGCGACGAACATTAATATTAAGAACGGCACGGCCTCGAGCAATCACAACCTGGCGACCCTCGCGGGCTTCGGCTCGGCGAACGTCAACGACGCGATCAACGAGAGCATCGCGCCGAGTAGCCAACTGACTAGTTTAAGTTTAGCCCACCAGAACTCTTTCTCCTGCCAGAATGTCGCCCTCGACAACGCCGTCGACGAGGCGCGCTCGAACAATCTCTCCTCGAGCTTCCACGAGCGCTCCAATCTCTGCTGGGACAATTCGAGCCTCGAGAATAATTCCAGTCCGATGAACAACTCGGCCCAGGCGCAACTCCAAAATACAACGAATCACAGTGCGACGCCGCTGGTGCAGACTCCGCTGCCGATGCTGCAGACCCCCTTGCTCTCGAGTCTACTGGGCACGAGTTTGCCCGTGTGCTCGAGGAAGTGCGAGTACTTGAAGGCCTGCACGAGGTTGAAGAAGTCCCTGGTCCTACCGGACGAGTTCTTCTCGCACGATGACGCGCTCTGCTATTGCAGCGGCTGCTACAAGCTCGAGGGCGACAGTGCCATTTGCAAGAAGGGCGAGCCGCCCGCTGAATTCGCTGTGCCTATCGGCTGGACGAGGTTTCCACTTAAACAGAGCATCAATGCGAATCAGGTGCCGCAGAGCACCACTGATAAGTGGCACGTGGCTTTCTACGGGGTTCGCTTGGACGTTGTTAGGTACAAATTCCTCATTTTACGCTTAGTTACGGAGACCAGAATGAATCTTTTATATTAATTCCAGGCTGATACTCGATCGAGGCGAACTACTCACGAAAGAGCAGCTAGACCTGAGTGATCTGAGCCTCAGCGCGAAGACCGAGGAGCAGAATCCCCAGGTGGTCTTCTCGCCAAGTATAAAGTACGCCGCCTCCGACGAGTTCACCCGCAAATGCCCGTAAGTCATCCGTGTCTTAATTAATTGTAAATAGTAATAAATCGTATAGTCGCGGCCAAGTCAAAAGACAGGTTTCAAGGTCGCTTGTCTGATTCTACTGCGAAAATGATAGGACAGGAGGAATAGGAAGAAAAGCGACCTTGCAATCGCTTATTCAGTTGGTAGCGACTACAGTTAATTAAATTGACACTCAGGTACATCGACACGGAGTCGAAGAAGAAACTGAACGCCTCGACGGCCTTCCAGCTGCTAGTAAAGCCAGGCTCGTACACAATAAACGGCAAGGACGCCGGCGACTCTCAATTTGAGTCGAGCAAATGGGCAACCAAAGAAGCCGGCGCCACGGTGATCGTGGCGCTGCTAGTTCACCTCGATGGCTTCCAGTGAGGATCTGCAATTCCTCCTCGGCCAGCGACGATTGTACATAAGTGCTAGAATCTAATCGAGACGAGACACACACACACACACAGCTAGCGTTAAGCCTCGGGAGGGTGATTTTTTCACGGGACTTTCTTATCCTCGATTATTCCGTCTCTCTACTTCTCTGTATATTTATGTTTCGTGTACCTGTTCCTTCCGTCTGGTCAGCTCCTCTCCGATTCGTTTCTAGAGCGACTGAGTGTGTACAGACTTTTGTCTCTTCTCTGTGTTCAACTTGGTTTCGTTAATCGAGCAACGAGTCACCGTAGGACCGAGAGCGCCGTGTGCGCGCGCGGAGGGAAAGTAGAAGGGCGGGGAGAGAGTTACGTTACACCTTTCGATGTAGTTCACACTCAGGCCTAGCCGCTTTGCGCGCGACGACACACGCGAATCGATTGATCGTCGATTCCAGTAGGATTTAAAGGAGGCGCGTTACCTTCTACTACTTCCGGTTCGTCCCCGGTCGGGACGAACGCCGCCGGACACGCGCTATCCACGCGTTCGAGTCATGTATTAAGTGTAATTGTAGAAATAAAGGAAAGCAGCTTTAAGTCACCGATTAAAGGAACGTTGCTTCGTTGGAGAATCTCTTTATTTTCAGAAAGACGAGTCTTTCTCTCTTAAGCGACGACGTCAGAGAGACAATTGCGGAGTCATGGTCCGCTTTGCTATGCTTTATAAATGCATACAAATCATACAATAATTGCAGCGACCTCGGCTGCGGGTGTTTCCTCTTCTTAAGACTAGAATTCTAAGTTTTCCTCTTGCAAGTCGATTGAATCTTCCACATCTCCTTTATACAATCGCAGTGTTCCCGGTGGCTACGTGCGAAGTGCTAGAACCCCCTAAGCCAAATCTCCACTAGGTACGAGTAAAACTGGATGAGTCGGTTAGTTCATAGTTAGCGCGCGGTAAGAAATTTAATGCGAAGATTTCAGTAGTCTCGCGATACTTGGCGATATCGATCTTTCACTTTGGCTCGCCAGGGGACCTGGCGAGGTTGAAATAGTTCGGGCGTTGCTTTTATACCCAGATGCGGACCATCTGGTCCCAGGAGCAACTGGCCACTGCCATTCCGTTCCCGGAGACGCTCAGCGACGTTATTCGGTTGTCGTGACCCTGGAGCACACCTGTGAAGTATCCAGAGAAGTTGGTACCAAATAATGGAAATCGGAAAAGTTGGTGCCAAATCATAGAAATTGCATAAGTTTGTAATAGGTAAGAGAAAGAGGACTTTATGAATTTGGAAGGTCGACTGCCTGATCTCACCGTTGTATTGGTTCTTCAGGGTGTCCCATATGTGGATATTGTTGTCGTCGCTGCCGCAGAAGATGAATCTACCGCTGAAGGAGAGGCCGCACGACGTGAAGCCGGGACTGCCGCTGGCCGGCTTAAAAGTGGCGATTTGCTGATCGGATCTGAAGTCCCACAGTCTCGCCGTTTTGTCCTCCGACGCGGTTACGAAACAGTTTCCCGAGGGATGGTACTGGGCAATCGAATCCCGCCGAGTTTATTGAATGACATCGATTAGAAGACGCGACAGTCAATCGAATTAAAGCCGGCATTAATGTCCGGGCGATACTCACGCAAACTGAATTCACGTCGGCCTCGTGACCGAAGAAGACCTGCTTCGCCTTCCCTTCCCGCAGGTCCCAGAGCTTGCAGGTCTTGTCGACGGAGCCGGTGACGTAGGTCTCCATGTCCGGCGCCAGACTGATACTTACCACGTCGCCGGCGTGGCCCTCGAAGTCCTGGATTCGCTTGCCCGCCTCCAGGTCCCACATGCAGCTGGAATTCAGAGTATGTCAGGGCGCGAAGAATCAGAGGACGCTTCCTGAAAGCGATTGACATACATTTTCATGTCACCCGAGCCCGTGAGGATCTTCTTGTCCTCGAGGAAGCGACAGGAGGAGAGGAAACCCTCGTAGCCCAGCAATTCCCTCACGATCTTCGCCGCCCCAGTGGCGTCCCGATTGTTGACGTCGTAGACGGTGCACATGTTGTCCATGCCGCCGCAGGCGACGAAGTTCCCCGAGGGTGCGAACGCCACCGACATCACCCAGGCCGAGCGAAGCGGAATTACCTGGACTTTGTTGCCCGTCCACGAGTCCCAGATGATGAGCTTGCCGTCGAGCGAACCGGTGACGCAATGCCTGCCGATTGTAGAGGAAGTCAGCCGAGCGGACACGCTTTACTTTAACGACCTCTGAATCTCTTCCACTGACCTACTGTCGCCGCTGAAGTGCACCGAGTTCACCTTGTTGATGTGGCCCTTCAGCAGCTTCTTCGTGGATAGTTTCACCTTTGGAGCGTCCGCCACTCCGCTGTTCGCATCTTCGAGGGTCCCGTCCTGCTGCTTCTTCTGGTCATCCTGTTTCGCGGATAGTTAAAAGATAGTTTTGGCTTGTTGCAGGTTTTAGGGATGAACTTGGAGTTTTACAGAAACATGGGACCAAGAGGAAGATTGACTTGCCTTGCACTTGTTAATGAGGTCCTCGAGTTCCTTCTTCAGGGCGGCGGTCTCCGGGTCGTCCTTGCCCATTTTGCCCGATTGGATCTGCGAATCCTAGGGGGACGAAGAGCTCGCGGCCTACCAGGGCCTTTTCCTCTGCGCTCCGACCGGGGGGAACCGCTCTCTCCCGATGATCGATGCACCGCGACACTGCCGACTGATTTCCATTAAAATGTGGAAGAAGCCTCAGCAGCATCGGCCACCTCTAGCGCTGTCCTAGTAATCGTATTAAGCCCGCGGCACTTAATCCCATTTGTTGGGGCATTAGCTTGCCTTCCGAGGGACCCTAACTCAATTACCTACATACACACTGGCTCGCATTGCTCCGCATCTCGTAATTCCCTTACTTCTCCTGGCCTGGTGGGAAATCGGCTAATCCTTATCCACTGACATCGGCCGCGCTCTCCTCATTCCTCAGAGGCGTCGCGGGACGACTTTTTCGTTGGAGCGAAAGTTTGGGACTTGGATCTTAATTAAGTATTTCTGGGAAAACTTCTTTGAAACTTGGAATTTGAGAATTCGATGAAGGGAAATACGAGTTCTTCAACGGTTTCTTCAAAGATTCTTGAAAGACCAAATACTTAAGTTCCAAAGAATCAAAGGAAGTTTAGAACTTAGAACTTAACTACTTGAGTATTTGGTGAAGAGAAATACGAGTTCTTCAAAGACTTCAGACGAGTGCACTGGTTTTTTGGGCCGGAGCACGGGCCATTGGTTTCGGTGACAAAAAACCGATCCGTTTCGCTTTCGAGCCGATACTTTCTCCTATAAATGCGAGGTTTCAGAGTCTAGTCTTTAATAGAACGTCCTACGAAGCTGTGTCACTTCCTCGTTCCCGTGGAAGATCCTCGAATTTTCACCTAGTGCTAGAGTTAGTCTTTCCCACCTCGCCCTGAGTCACCCAAATCCTGATTCCCCTCAAGCTCTTCCTCGAGGATGTTCCTGAAGAGATCGATCGATAACAAGCTGTTATCTTTACCGAGACCCCTGCTGGCACTTTTCATCCTTAGCATTCTATCGCGTGGGTCGTCCAGTGAGAGTTGCGCGGCCAAGTCGCGGCGCAATGGTTACGTGGTGGGCAACGACTTGTGCCAGGACGCGGCTGGCCCTGAAGAAGACGTCGAAGGCATGAGAAAGATCGCGGCCGAGCGCTACAAACCAAAGGCAATTAGCTCGCGAGTTGATACTTCGGGTAAGTGGATTTGACTTGTTCGACGTTGTAATTCCCCTCGTTAATTACCGCGTGTCTGATTTGTAAATAACTAACATCGGCAAACCATAAGTATCGAATTGAAATTCGATTCCATTAATATTTCCCGTTTAATCCCCCAAGAATTAAATATTAAACTACGTCATACTTCTCGTGAATCAGTAACTTAATTATTAATTAATAACCAATAATATTTATTTTCATTTAATTTAACTTTAAATCAATTAAACAGTAATTATCCAACAATGCCAAGTCCATAAACAACCCGCGCGCAACATCCCAAATTCAAATTTTCCCGCGACATTCGAACGCAGAGCCTCTACCTTCCCGCCATCGAACTATTCTAACCAGCGTGAACTGAGCGGCGAACGGCAACAAGTTCCTCGGCCCCGCGAAGTATACTTGCACTCCAAGTTGCACTCAGAGGGCGAGGGGGAGTGGAAGCGAAATCTTCAAAATCTGGCATCCCTGCCCTCATCCACTGTGCAGGGAATCGCGAGGAGAGCGCAGAGTGAAGAAGCTCCCAGCGAACGAGTCCTAGTCAGTGATCGTGCGACTGTTCGATCGCGAGGACTCTTGATTCGGCATTAGTGAAGAAGTGGAAGTGTCAGTAGGCGGCAAGAGTGGATACAAGTCATCGCCGAGAATGTTTGGGTGCCGAGGCCTCGCCTGGCTTTTATTGAGCGCCGGCTGCCTCGTCTGCCATGTGGGCACCGAACCCACCGAGCCTGACAACCAACTTGAGGGTAAAGCGTCTTTGTCGTCCGCTGGACATGCTTCGTCTCTCGATCTTAACCCTTTTTTTCTTCTTCGACTACTCTTCTTCGCGTTCGAGAACGTATATTTGAAACGAGTCGTTTCACCCTCGGAGTTCTGTTGCTCCTTTTATTTTAGTTTGAAAGCTACTCATTTGTATACTTTTGAATATTTAAATATCATTTTTAGTATTATTGTATTATGTATATTGTATTATGAAAGGCAATGATAAATGTTCCCTTGGAAATTGGAAATTCCTTGTATTGGAATTTGGTAAACAGTTGAGGCTTCTGTTCTTTGTGAGTAAATGTTTCTCATTTGATTTAAATTGTTTCTGGAATCGATGCATATTTCGATGAATTGTTAATCTAAGCTTAGCGTTCTTCATTTATGACTGGTTTCATTCATAATTGTGATTCCAGTTGCTCTTTTTCTGGTACTGCCCTTGTGAAATGTGTGTTTCATTGAGGCTCAGCTCGTCTTGAATGGGACTTTAACTTGAATGGAGCTTTGATAAGCGAATGCGGGAATCGTTTCACTTTGAAAATAATATATTAATATTTTGGCGGGATAATTATTAATAAATTATTAACTGATCGAAATTAATCTTGTAGCGAAAGATTCGCCAAATTAATTTGTCTCGAGATTAATTTGTTTCTAATATAAATATCGATAAAAGCACGAACATGACGACCAACGACGATGTAAAAGCTCCCTAAACTCTACGGGGGTGGAAAAGTCCAAATACACTTTTCCAAATTGGTATACTAGGAAAGGACGCGGTAAAAATAGCACTCGTCCCTTTTCTTTGAGCGCTGGAGCCGAAAAGAGCGGCAGGGAAAGTGAAGATGGTTCGTTGACCCACGAAAGACTCGTTGCGGGCGGATGGCGACGAGCCGAAATCCATTTATGGTCCTCGATGATCGATTCACCACTAAACCGCGTCCAAGAAAATGAATTCCGAGAGTTTGGAATTTTTTCCGACAATTCTTCTTCAATTTATTTCAAGTTCTCGAGTTTGTTCATCTGATTGTCTTTCAGATATTAACTGTTATCCCAATCAATTGTTAGAAGCGACGGCGACCGAGTAATTAATAAAGGAAACGGCAATGAGTTTGTCGAGCAAGCGAGACTGTTGACCCGCTTGGAGCAGCACTTTATTCTTATCCGTGACATAACACCGCACCCACAGCCTGGAGAAGCTGACGCCGCAGCTTCCAGCAACTATTTTCTCCGGTCACGAGCTCCTCTTACTTTCTGAAAACTCGACTCCTCGGCTTCGTCCCCAGCGCGCTTTCGGGCCTGGGGTCGCCCCGGGTTATCACTTTGAGGACTAATCTCTCGCTTGGCAGAGATGCGTCCATGAAATTAGATCTGAGCGAGCGAGGCTCGCGTTAAAAATCTAATTCCACTCCAATTCCGACGGCTTTTCAAATAGTTGCTAGTATTTTCACCAAATTGTTCTTGGATTGAGATTTAAATCTGTTATTAATTGAACTGGAATTTGATTTGTAAGAGAAAAATAGTAAACTCTGGGAGATTAATTAATTAGTTTATTAATTTGTAGTATTTTCATCAAGTTTTCTTGAATCGAAATTTAATCCTTTTATTTAAATTGAACTAGGGTTTGGATTTGTAAGAATAAAATAGTAAAATCTGGGACAATAATTAATTAATTTATTAGTTTTTAGTATTTTCATCAAGTTTTGTTGGATTGAAGTTTAATCCATTTATTTAAATTGAACTAGAATTTGGATTCGTACGAGAAAAATGGGAAAATTATTAATTATTTGAATTAGTTTTAAGTATGTATTTTTACTTATTTTTATCCATTGAATTGCAATTTGAATTTGCAACAGAAAAATAGTAAAATCTAGGTCAATAATCTGAATAAGAAAATACGATTAGCAAAGCGATTAAATCGCAGGTCGCCAGTTCAGGGTCGCAATTCAGTTACTTTACCGCCCGCCCAATTACCTAGTTGATTGGAGGAACAAGGGCGCCCGGAGAGCGAAGCGCGTACTAATATCGCGCGAGATCGCCGGCGAATTTGACAAAACGTCGATACGAATTTTTCCAGCGACAGGACCGCGCTGGAAGAGATGGGCAGCTACGTGGCCCATTGTCTCTAACAGGATTGAGTGCGCGCTCCTTATCATTTCATTTCCGGGCGGCAATCACCGTCTGCGCCGTACGTGCCCACGCCGGGGAATCTCCAGTAACCGTTTCCTTGCTCCAGAAACGCGGTCCAGTGATGCCGATCGCTCTAACGGGCCCAGCCGCCCCAGCCGGCGATCACCCCCTTCGCAGAGCTTGCGTCTGCTCTTCTCGACGCTCAATCATTGGCTAATGTTCAACGTTTTTTAGTATTGCAGAATTGCGACAGGTGGTTGGCGACATGCGTTCGGCAGACGACGACATCCTTAAAACGGTTTAAAGAGAATAATATTAGTTGCTCGATTTTATTAAGTCATCAGAAATTCTTGAATGTGTGAAACTCGTCATTTTAACGGGCGATATAGTCATTAGAGTGGATCATGATGTCACCTCCCACATACCTTGAGAACTAAGTCACACCTACGCTTCTCTGATTCCAAATACGAGGTGGGACGAATCTAAGTCATGGATGATTGCATTATACCTTGGAATTTGGACTAGAATTTCGATTCTATGACCCTTGGTTCTTGGAACTTCGATTATGTGAACCATTGGGTCTTGGAAATCCAACACTTTAACCCTTGGGTCTTGAAATTCTGACTTTGATCCTTGGGTTTTGTAATTTTGAATTTTCTGACCATTGGACGTTGGAATTTCGATTTTACAACCTTCGAACCGTGAAACTCAGATCCCTGGGTAACGCAAGACCTTTGGGTCGCACGAAATTCACTAGCCTTGCATTTGTTAATTAAAAGAAAATTAGGCCCCAGGCAATTATCTAATTTGCGCGCCACAGATTTTGCACCGACTTCCCCGAATTGAAAGGCTCGCTTCATTATCTGTGTCAATGACACTCTGCTATCTTCTTCCACTCAAGTTTATGAAGTGGTTCGTTTAGACCTCATCTCGATCGCATTCTCCCGCGAGCTTTGTTCCATCTTGCAACTATCTAACTGTAACGCCATTCTACGAGGCATTTAACCCGAATGCCTCGATCACTGGAGCACATCCACTTCGAAGAGAACTGCATTGAGAGGAGCAAGTATCCGGGTCGCCAGAGGTGCGTCCCCCGGCACATACTTGCGCTGGTAAAAAGCAAATGTGAAAGGCGAAGATATCCTCTGATTCCTATCGCTAGTCTACTCCAAATAAGACCTGTGAACTACGACTTTATAATTCTATGGAGGTTTGGGTTTAATTAAAACGGCGTCACTTGATTGCAGATGTCCTGGTCTTCACCGTCGCCACAAACGAAACCGATGGATACCGAAGGTACCTGCGATCAGCCGAGGTCTACGGATTGAAGGAGAACCTGAGAGTCCTGGGCCTGGGACAGGAGTGGAAGGGCGGGAATGTGAAGAGATGGGCAGGAGGTGGTTACAAAGTCAATCTCTACAAGGAAGCCCTGAAAGAATACGAAAACGACAATGAGAGGATCATCCTCGTAACTGATAGGTGCGAGTTTAACTTGAATCGAATTCTAAAAAACTGAATATAATAACTGAATGTTCTAATTCTCCACAGCTATGACGTGATTTTCCTCGCGGGTCTATCGGACATCCTGGAGAAGTTCAAGGCGACCGGTGCGAGGATCCTCTTCTCCGCCGAGGGTTCCTGCTGGCCCAACAGATCCCTGGCGAGCAAGTACCCACCGGTGACTCGTGGCAAGCGTTTCCTCAACTCCGGCGCTTTCATGGGCTACGCTTCCGACATCTACTCGATCATGGCTCGCGACGAGATCGACGACGAGGACGACGACCAACTCTTCTACACGACAGCCTACTTGGACGAAAGCTTGAGGGCCAAGCATAAGATCAAGCTCGACCACAAGTCCGAGATCTTCCAGAATCTCTACGGCGCAGTAGGTCAGCCTCAACAAGAACTCGACTTAAAATCTAACAATTTCATTAATCGCAAGGAGAAAATTCATCAACGAATTTCGTCCACAGCGGATGTCGAGCTGAGATTCAAAGGACAGGAATCTTATCTTCAGAACATAGTGTACAACACAGTTCCACTGGTACTGCACGGGAATGGATTCAGTAAGCTGGTCCTGAACTCCTTGGGCAATTACTTGGCGCAGGCTTGGAGTCCTGAGAAAGGTTGCCTCGCCTGTTGGGAAGGGACGGCGGAACTAGACGCCAAGCAGGAGGAATCTCATCCAGTCGTAGTTGTAGCTGTCTTCATCGAGAGGGCGACTCCCTTCTTGGAGGCTTCTCTCGAGGCGATTTACCGGCAGAACTACCCCAAGTCCAGGCTCCACCTGTTCGTCCACAACAACGAGCCCTTCCACGAGAAGGTCGTCGAGAAGTTCTTCGACAAGCACTCGAAGGAGTACAGGAGCAGCAAGCAAGTAATCCCGAGCGATGGGATTAACGAGGTGGAAGCGAGGAATCTGGCGATGTAAGTGTAAATGTCTTTCTACACGATGCGAGTAAAGGGTGGGTCACTTGCTCTTTAATTGTCCCCTTCACACTCAAGTTCCAATTACTTCCATTATTGGTTTTGATATTTTGCGCGTAAAAGAAAATTTTATATTAAAATTTGTATTATTTGTTACCAACTCGCGGAATTCCTATTATTGGGTACCTAATCATAAAAATGAGATAAGTTGGTACCGAATAATATAAGTTAGATTCTTTGGTACCAATTTCCCAACTTCTATGATTTTGTACCAATTGATCAAATTTTTATTATTTGGTACCAACTCGTCGAACTTCCATTATTTTTGGTACCAAATCATAAAACTAGGAAAAGTTGGTACATTCCATCATTAGCGATTCAAAAGCAAAGGTTTGTACAATTTCGAATGAATTAGAATTGTCGTTCGTCTTACCAGCATCTAATTCAGTTTGACTAAGTACACATACAACTGCAATTCCGCTCGCTACAAGCACTTTGCCCGCAGCGTGTACAAAAGACCTTCAAGTAGATTTGGAAGTCGTCTCGAAATCCAAGTGAAGGAGACTTTCAATGAATCATTTCTTCCCCCAGGGATTACTGTCTCCTGAAGGAATGCTCGGCCCTCTTCTCGGTGGACTCCGTAGCTCACTTGGACAACGAGCACACGTTGAAGCTTCTGGTCGAGCAGCAGCGGGACATCGTCGCGCCGATGCTCGTCCGACCTTACAAAGCCTGGAGCAACTTCTGGGGCGCCATCACCGACGACGGCTTCTACGCGCGCAGCTTCGACTACATGGAGATCGTGAAGAACGAGCGGAGGTAATTGAGAATCGAGCGAATCAACTCGAGAGTTTAACTTTATTACAGCGTGTGTGTCTCGCCAATGGCTGAGAGTCCGCACTAGGAACTCTGGAATCCGGCTAGAACTAGTGTTCAGACTATGCAGTTACATTGGATTCTCGGGTAGAAGTCGGCCGAAAATATCTTGGTGGTCGAAGGTGAGAGCTAGTCGAAGGCGATCGAGAAGTCGGTCTTGAACGACCTCCGGTCGATGCTGTACATGTTGTCCGCCGTGCACTCGTAGACCCCGGCGTCCATCTGAGTCGCCGGGTCGATCTCCAGCTTGGACTTGACTTTGTCCTGACCAACTTGCCACTCGTGGACCTTCAAAATCGACACATCCAGATCCAGCTCATTTTAATTAACTCAAACAAGGATGAACAACTCACATGAAGATACAGGTGACTGTAAATCTCACTGCCATCCTTGAACCAAGTGATGTGCGGCCGCGGGGTGCCACGTGCCACGCAGAGGAAAGCGATTTTATGTCCGAGAACGTACTCAAAATCGAAGTGGGAAGCGAGGAGGATCTTAGCGCCCTGAAACAGAAATTCCCTTGGTCCAAAAGCCAGCAAGGAGAAGCGGACGAGTGCAACTTACGTGTTGGTTGTTGTAATACTGGTCGCTCTCGGGATCGCGGTACTTGCCGGTGATGGGGAGGCCGATCTGCACTCTGGATCTAGTTTTTCCTCTGCCTCGGCCACGCCTGGCGAGGATCTCCTGGGAGCTCATCAGCATGATCGCCAGGACGATCAGGATCCACGTGCAGCGTGGCATCTCGACGCAGTACTCGAACGACACTGATATTCACTCGAAGGAAAGAGCGCGGTCCCAGTCTCTACCTGCTTTCCACCCTTTCCGATCGCCGGACGATAAGAAGCCGAGAGAACGCTGGGAGAAATGCGAGAAGGAAAAGCGAGTGAAACCGACCAGTGGAAGTTTACTGGTAGGCTGCTGGCTCTACTCACTATGTGCTGGTAACGTACGGCGATGACACGGAACTCCGATGTAACTGGCAGCCACCTACTCATTACTCCCCCAATGTCCTCTCCTATCCATTACAGACTTATAGGCGCAGATACTACCGGGCGGCTGGCTGTTCTCGGGCGCGTCGGTGTGGGTGCGCGTCGCACCACCACTCGACGCGACTTATTCTCCGAGAGCAAAGCGAGAAGCGCAACGCGGTCACCCAGCCAATGTTCGCCGAATGGAAATCACTGCTCGATTAACTTAACACCCGGCCGGACTATAATAGGAACCCGGTGATTGAGGGAATCCTGCTAATCTCGCGCAAGAGCGCAGAGCCAATGAGAGCCAGGCAGAGGGCTGGTTCATCATAAGAGAGAGAGAGTGGAATGGACAATTCTCTTTTTATTTAAAACCATTAAAACTGTTCCAGTAAAAAGGGGAATACATGTACACATATATATATCTGGCACGCTCCGATGAATCCTGGCCGCTGTTTTCCCCGCGTTTCCGTGGGCCGATTCTGCCCCCTCAATTGCGCGCCTCTCAATGAAGAGCCCTGGGGGAATATCGCGTGGATTTCCAATTGGCACTTTATGCCCCAGGAATCTTAACGATCGGCAACGACGCAGTAAGGAGAAGCGGAGAGCCGAGAGAGCGCGCTCGTCCCTCATCCCGACGGGGTTTAAATGCGAGGGAGGTAAACGCAGGACGACGGCCCTTAAATTAAGTGAACACTGCGGATTCGGGGCACGTTAAGAAAACAGGCTGGGGGGCTTCGGTCCTAGTAAGAGATCATGACGTAGTCGGTTCGGAAGCCACGCCGGTCGAACGCGTACTGGTTGTCCGCCTGGCACTCGTAGTAGCCGGCGTCCTTCTGCGTGGCTGGGTCGATCTCCATTTTCGACTTGATCGTGTCGTTGCCCACTGGCCACTCGTGCACCTGCGGGCAAAGCGACTGTCGGCTAAAAGAGCTCCCTGGTATAGGAGAAGAGGCCGGTAATCGTACCTGGAAGAACTTGTGATGGTAGAGTTCGATTCCGTCTTTGAGCCAAGTGATTTCCGGCCGGGGGAATCCCGTCGCCATACAGAAGAATGTGATCTTCCTGCCGAGCATGTAGTCCAGCTCGAAATGCGAGGCTTTAACGATCTTCGCCCCCTGACGGACCAATTGCAGAAGGAAAACTATACTCGGCGACATTCGACGGGAAGTGGAAATGAACAAGAGGAAAAGCACTCACATCCTTGTTATCGTAATAATTGGCACTGGCAGGATTCCGATGGGGAATGAGAATGGGCATCCTCGCGCCGTAGAGTCTACCTCGGCCACGACTTCTTCCACCGGCTCTGCCGCCGCCCTTGGCCGCGCTCACACCCGCAATCAGGAGGAGCGAGAGGAAGAGGAGGAACCAGCATCTCTTCATTTGTGAAGAAACCGCGCAGGGAACTTTCAAGAGACGCGTCCGACGCTCACTGAGGTCCGAGAGGACGTTACCCCGGGCGTGTTTACCGGCGGAGGAGAGTTGGAGGAATCGCGTGGCGAGGGAGGAAAGTGATAAGAGAGCTCACCGGAGAGTCGGGTCTGGCTTCTGGTGCGAAGAAGAAAGCGCAGCCTCTGCGTAGACGGAGGCCAGGCGGCTCCCTAAAATGCGAATGGGCCACGCGCGAACACCGGCTTAGTATACCTCGCACCCGGAGGCTTATCACTCTCAATTGGATAATTAGGGCTGTAAGCCATCGCCAGTGCACTCATCGGCCAATCGTCGCCTCGGCCAACTGGTGTGGATGTACTTTGCGAAAGGCTCCCGGGAGCGACCTCAGCAAAACAAGCGGCACCGAGTCAACAAGGATGCTGCTGGCGCACGAGGATGTACCTCGCCCTTGACTTGGCTCGCGTCGACCAAGGCTGCCGGACGTGCCGGCAATTGGAGTACTTCGCGCTAAACTTCATCCTTCGAATGAGAGGCCATTGCGCGCGTGTTTGTCTGCTGGAAATACGTGTTTGGAGGCTGGACGATTATCTGTAAGATTGAACTCTGTTTCAGGGGCCTTTGGAACGTTCCCTTCGTCTGCAATTGCTACCTGGTGAATGCGAGCCTGATAAAGAACCCTAAGACCCGGCCGACCTACTCGGCCGGCGAACTCGACACCGAAATGGCTTTCGCTTACGGCAATCGGGAGCGATCCATCTTCATGCACGTCAGCAACCGGCTGGACTTCGGGCACCTCATTAATCCCGAGAACTACGACACTGCTCTCGCCAATCCCGACTTCTATCAGATCATGGACAACAAGCTCGACTGGGAGAAACGGTATATTCATGAGGAATACAGCGAGAGCTTCAACCCTGACAACAAACCCATTCAAGTAAGCGTAGAAATGGATTAAGTCAAACTGTTTTCTTTTAATCAGGAATTAATGGAATGTTTATTGGATTCTCTTTAGCCATGCCCGGACGTTTATTGGTTCCCCATAGCGAGTCCTCATTTTACCAGAGAACTCATAGAAATCGTGGAAAACTATGGTAAATGGTCGGACGGCTCGAATAACGTAAGTACCAGAATTAAAAGAAATTTAGGAATGAAAATATATAAGTGTGGGAATTATTGTGATCGTTTATGGATTTTATTAAGAATTTTTGAAAATATTCCCTGGGTATTAAATATTAGTTTTAGAGTTAAAACTGTGGAAAAATATTGAAATTCGGCGAGTTGGACAAATTTTCCAATTTTCAAAGGTTTCCGATTGCGAGAAATTTTTTTATTTTGAGTCTAGAAACTAAGATCCTAGAAGGAATCAGTGATCCAGAGCAGAATTGAATCTATAATCATCCATCGCAAGCGATACACGCGACTAGTGATTCCCCAAGCAAAGTGAATCTTTAGACCGTAAGAATTCGAGTTTCCCGAAAGCTCCGAATCAAGATAAATTCGCCTCCTAGGACCCAAGATTATCAGGTGGCTACGAGAACGTGCCAACTCGCGACATCCACATGAACCAAGTAGAGCTGGAGTCGCAGTGGCTCTTCTTCCTGAGGGAATACGTGCGCCCGATCCAGGAGCTCGTCTTCACCGGATACTATCACGATGTAAGCCTTTACTTACGACTCTAACGATCCCCCGACCTGATTTCTAGGACCCGAGACTCGAAGGCGGATACGAGGCGGTGCCGACCCGAGACATTCACATGCGGCAGGTCGGCCTGCACGAGGCTTGGCTAGACTTTCTCCGAGAATACGTGAGCCCTTTGCAGGACCTAGTCTTTACAGGCTACCTCGACAAAGTAAGACTTATCACGAGGATCTGTTTTGGGTACAGCACTTGAGAGATGCGCACTGGCTTCACTTTGGTGGAAAAGTTGACTTATTAGGTGCTGGGAAGACGGCGGACAATCTAATTCGTCCGAAATTGTACAAATGAACTAATATGTGTACAAAGTTACCCAATAACTTTAACTTCCAATATCGAAGAAGCATTGAGACGATTCCTGTTTCACAGCCGCCTCGTTCCCTGATGAACTTCGTCGTGAGGTACAAGCCCGAGGAGCAGCCTTCGCTAAAGCCACACCACGACAGCTCCACTTACACGATCAACATCGCCCTGAACAAGGTCGGCGCCGACTACGAGGGCGGCGGCTGCAGGTTCATCCGGTACGATTGTTCTGTCACGGACACCAAGCCCGGTTGGATGTTGATGCATCCTGGGAGACTGACGCACTATCACGAGGGTCTGCGGGTGACCAATGGCACTCGCTACATCATGATCTCCTTCATCGATCCTTGAGCCGCTTAGATCCCAAGTTATTGGTGCCGGGGGAGCAACATCCGACAAACTCGACTGCCATTCCACCGAGTTGTTGCAGCGACTCGCCAAATTCACGACGAACAAAGCAAAGAAATCCAATAGGAAGAGAAGTGCGAGTTGCTGTGGCCGAACCAATAAGACTGCGGATAGGATCCGACGCACACTTAAACCTCTCTCCCGCGTATGTCCGGAGGCCGAGGGAAGGACATCTTCCCCCGGCGTGGTTGGTGGTATTTTTCTACGGTAAAATTGTACATGTTATCGCGCGAGACTAGTTAGAGCCTAAGTGTTTCTATGGAGAATAAAGTATTAAGTTACACCGATCGCTTCTTCTCCTTCTTCCAGTCTTCACCTTGCCCTGAAAAGGATGTGGCCGGTTCGAATAATCTGAGAGACACTTTGTCAAAGAAAGAAAAGCGTGTTCTTCTTGTTCAGACTCTCTCTCGTCGTACTCTATACACAGCGGTTCGATCATTTATGTTACAACACTAGGAACATCCACAGGATAAATAATTGCGATCGATTAACATCGGCGAATAGCAAATTCTTGGAAAAAGGTCTTCGTATATCTGTATATATCTGTATAATAGATCCGCTCGAGGTCGCGCGATAGGTATATTGTTGTTTGTCTTATTTACAACAGTAAAAAAAGGTGCCCGGTCGAAAGTGACCCGCCGGCGTGTCTCTGTCTCGGGGTGTCTCGGTGTCCACGCGGGAGCAGCTTCGAATCACCGGGCGACGAAATCGATCCACCTAAGGAAATAAGTACATTTTCGTAGTGAAAATTGCACGCGGTGATTCGAGTTTCCGGACTTCGGCCCCCGTCTCCCCCTCGTTTTGCACACGGTGTCTCGCCATTGGCGCACACTGCGTACAAATGTGTGTGTGTGTGTGTGTGTGTGTGTGTCGGTTTCTCATGATTTAGCGCCGTTAAAGTTACGCGCTCGCTTGCTCCTGGAATGCGAAAACCGTCGGACTACCTGGAGGTATCGATGAAAGTGTCCTTGAAGTTGGGTCGCCTATTGACGGATTGCCATCGCGCTCGATCCCTGGCGCTCTTTCAGTTGGTAGACAGCGGGTGCCGGTCGAATTCTCGCGCAGTATCCTTTAATTTAACTAGACAGTATGTACAGCTTCCCCGCAGCTCTCTCCGGCCGCGATATCGATGGAAAGGAAAGGCGGGCGATTATCAGTAGCCGGCTCGCTTCAGCTCGTTCAATTGGTGGGCGAGCTTCTCCTCTTTAGTTCGTCGGGCCTGGCCCAGCTTGCGACACTCGACGTACGTGCTGAGGAACCGCTCGACGTCGATCTTCCGGTTGAGGAAGTCCTCGGCGATCCGCTCGCTCTCCTCGTGGCTCTCGTCCGCCGCTTGCTTCAGGCATTCCTTTATGTGATCGGGCGTGAACGCCTCCGAGAGCTTGTTGTACTGATGGATCAGCTCGTCGTACCTCGCCTTTAGACCAGCGACTGTCTCCACTCGGCTCGCGACCTCCGACTGCAGACGCTTCAGCTCTGGTTCTTTGGATACGTTTGCCCCTGTTCCGAGTAATATAAAGCATATTAAGAAAATCCACACTCTCCTACGCGAATCCGAGCTTTAATTCAGGTTTACCGGCAGTTTTGGTGACCCAGTCGATCGCGTCGTCCACCGCCGCGTTGAGGTCCTTGAGCTGCGAGTGCTTCTCGAGGAACTCGTCGAGCTTGTCCCCGTCGCCGGCGAGCCGCTTCAATTCCTCGTTACTCAGGTTGTTCAGCTCCGGGAAGACGACACTCTGGGGCGCACTCTTCTGACTCAATGCCGGAGGATAACTGGTGTTGGGGTACTGCGAGTTGAGGTAGGAGCTCGAGGAGCCCTGCTGGCTCCCGTAGCGACTGCTGCTCTCCGTCCCCTTCGCCTCGATGAAACCCTGCAGGTTGCTCGTCCGCGGACTCATGTACTGGCCGGCCTGCGCCGCCGACGCCCAGTCGAAGTTGTTCGCGTGGCCGTCGGCGCTCGTGTGATTGTAGGTATAAATGCAACTATTTACACTGGAGGAGGAGAACTGCGGGTACGAGGGCGTGTAGTACGGCTTGTACGCGCTCGCACCGATCTCGGGGTATTGTTGGAGAGGAAACGACGGCGAGTTCCTCTCCTGCAAATCTGCAAACATCCAGAAAGCAACTTCAATTTCTTCAATTCAACTTAATCACTTGAATTCAATATCTATTATTTGGTACCGACTTATCCAATTTCGATTATCTAATACCAACTGATCCAACTTTTATTATTTGGGGCCAACTCGTCCAACTTCAATTATTTTAAGTACCAAATCATATAAGTTGGATAAGTCCTTTGTAACACTTCCTTTATGACTCAATGTTAACTCTCTAACGTTCCCTACCTCTGTGTGATTTTGTCGAGCTCGGGGACATGTCTTCCAGCAGCTGAGGACGGTTCTTCCTGAACTCCCCGATGATGGCTTGCACCACTCGGCCGAGATCACTGTGCACTGTGAACTGAAATTGATTCTTGTTTAAGTTTCTTAGTTAAGTGTCTTCCCCGGGTGAGAGCTTGAATCATCTTACGTTAAGTAAACCAGGCGCACTGGTGACTTCGCTGTGCTCGTTGCACCAGGCATGGCTTATGGGCGGGTGGACTCGGAGCACGGGCTTTTCCAGCGGAAACTCCGGTGGCAGAGAGACCAGGATTGCCATTGGCCTCTCCCAGGCTTCGAATAGTACTTGGTACTCCGCATCCTCCCTCAATTCCTGTACACTGTCGTCGCGCAATAGCATTACCAACCGAGTCTCGTTAAATAAACAATTAAAACTGCGACAATGGCAGACAAGCAAACTGATATCAAGTCACATGGGCTCGGTATCCGAAAAAATGTGGACAAAGGAGAACTCTCCGACCAAGTTCGATCCAACTCAAAAATCCCAAAACTACCCCAACAAAATAAAAAAAACAAAAATCTCCGAAAAATTAACGAAAATCGTGAATAAAAAATAATTTCGCCCAATTAAAACTCGCGGAATAAATTGACTAATTGTAGAGACGAAAGTTGGAGTTTTTAAAAAACTGAGAATCGCTGGACATCGAATGAAATTAACGATCCCCAGGAGGCAAGGGCATCCTGACAGGAGTCCCGACAGGTTAAACTCTAGGTTACACAGGAGAGAGAAGCTCGGCTCACTTGTCGTTGAAGATCTTCAGGGTGTCGATCTGCCGTTTCCTCTTGAGCGCGACATTCTCATTTTCTCCACGGAATATTCGCGATATCATTTAAGTGCCTGGTGTTTGGATGAAACATTCGCTTATCCGTCGCTCTCCCTGTCAAAGCAACCATCCAGCAGCGCAAACGGGCAGAACAGCTGTTTCAACCTGGCCCCACTTCACATGGGAGAGAATCACTCGCCTTCTCTCTCTGCCCTGAAGTTCTTCCTTGCGCTCGAGCACTTGTATGGGTGTGTCCTCCTACACTACTACTCAACAGAGTAATTAACACGTGCGGCTTATCAATAAATAGATTCTCCCATTTACCTATTTCAAATGATCGTGTTCTTATTACTTCTAGTTGGAAAAGTGCACTGAACACGTGCGAGTTATTAATAAATAGATTTTCGCCTTTAAATTATTGTATATGTTACTTTTATACTTGAAAAAGTGCGCGCGATTTATTCTCCCATTTACCTATTTAAAATGATCGCACGTATTAATACTTGAAAAAGTATACTTACATGTGCGGTATATCAATAAAATAGATCGTATTAATACTTGAAAAAGTGTACTTACACGTGCGGTTCATCAATAGCTATTAGATCCTCTCATTTACCTATTCAACACAGATTCAATAAATAGAACACGAGTATTCGTCATCTCGCGACTTTATTGTGCAAAAGCTCCGCATTCACTGTTTAAACTCCTATTTATATCTACGGCGAGCGATCTAGTTTAATAAAGTAGTAAAAGTTCCTACTGTACTTCGATCTTATCTAATCTGGCGATAGCGTAGACCTGCGGTTAAGATCGAAGGAGCTCTGTATCAATGATCGATCTTTCCTCCAATAGGAGAGACGGGGGGATGGAGTTTACCGGGCAACAGAATAATCAACGATCTTTATTCGATTCTCTACGAGTACACGATGCCTTCCCCGCCGCCGTTGCCCAGGGCCTTTACAAAGTCGGGGTCACCTGGTGCCCGACTTTCCCCCGATACTCGGCCACCTTGGCAAGTGGCGAAATCTTGCTATCACATTGGGTCAATGACGAATGACCCTAGGAACGAAGGCGGCTCCGCGGGTATTGGCGATGACGAGGGCGAGGTTCTGGGGTTCTTTGGGAGCGTGCTCGCGGGCGCGACCGCCAGGGCCGATTCACCAGGAGCGGACTTTCTTCGCCGATTCTAGAAGGAGGAACTGGCCCGTTCATTTCTCTTTGTTCAGCGCCTGGATGAAGTCCTCGAGCTTCTCCTGGATCTGCCTCACACGTTCTGCAGGAAGAATCCATGAATTATATCTGTCTCAGGTCCTAGGAGGTTCGGAGCTTCGAAACTTACTGAGTTCCTCCGCCAAAGTTACTTGCTTGCCGGTGAGTAACCTTTGCTTCATCTCGTCGTCCTGGCTATAGTCCTCCAGGACTTCTTTGATCTCCTTGTCGAGCCTGCGGGCCTCTCTGTTCATGATTTGCTGGCGGAGAGCGTTGGCGGTGACTTTGAGCAGTTGATGGATTCGGTAGAAGAGAACTACTTCCTGGCACTCCACCTGAAATAACGATTTCATTTGATGTAATTCCGACGAATCACCTAGACAAAAACTAAAGTCTTCTTTATACCTCGCCCTCGTGACCGGTGTGGTAAAGGTAGAAAGCTCTCCTACAGTCGTACGCCCTTGCCAGGCTTTGCTGGAGCAAGAATCTCCGGTACAGAGGATGCCAAGTCTCCCGGATGAACTCGTTCTCGATCTTGTATCCTTGTTGTTGCAGATTCTTCCGGATGGTCGTCAGTTCCTCAATGTTCAACGAGGCCGGATGTTTCTATCAACGAAACATAACATTAATTCTCCCTCCTCAATGCTCAACTGTGCAGCAAATCCTTACTTTGTCCATGTAAAGAAGTTTGTCGAGCTCGTTCTTCACGATTACGCGCAAGTTCTGTTCCTTCGTGCGGCTGCGCATGTAGACCCAGCGGTCCCAGCGACCAGGGCCCAACATGTTCTTCAAGACTTCTTCGGTAACCCGAAGCTTCTCCTTGACGGAAGACTCGAGGAACTGCACTGCATCGTCCCAGTCCCGCTTATCGTGTATGCTTTTGTCCTCCAGGGTATTGAGTTGAATGACTCTGAGCATGTCCGGCGCCTGCAAACTGTCTCAATTAGCACCGAATTATAAATTATAATCGTTGCTCTGTGTTTACAAGTACCTTTTCCTCCCAGGTGTGTCGCTTTATGGCCTCGGAGATGACCGCGTTCTTCAGGTTGTCGAAGAGCTTGTCGTGATCGGGCTTGTTCCTCGCTTCCTCCATAAAGTGCATGAACTCCCGCTGTAAACACTCCCAGCCGCTTTCCACGCTCTTCTCAAGCAACTGCTGGTCCGCCCAGTTTCGTAACTTAATGTCGACCATCGTGTTGAAGGAGCCTGGTACGATTAATTGATTTCTAGTTAATTTGCAAGTAATTCTCTGCGAGAAGATTCGAAAGATTCGCCTCACCGGCGTCACTGCACTGTGCGGCTGGTATGTAAATGTTCTCGAATAGCTGGGTGCTGACTTTCTCCCATATCCGAACCATCAGCACCGACTCCCAGTGCCGGGAACCGACTTGCGAGAGATTGACGATCTCATCGAGGATGTCGCTGCGCGCCTTCTCGAAGAGCTCGTCGCGATCCAACTCCCTCACTCTCGGGAAACTGTTCTTCCACTCGGTCTCGAGATTGAACCGCGTCGCCTTGAACGCGTCCGCCTGTTGCTCCACTGTCTCGCGCACCATCTTCCAGAAGCACTCGGACACCGCCAAGCTCAGGTTCTTCGTTGTTACTTGGCCGGACATTGCTAGACCGTCCCTTTAACGATCGAATACAATAAACAGTGAAGATTCCATTTTACAAATTCTGTCTTTCTTACTTGAAAAGCTTCGAACTCCGGAAGAACTTTTCCTCGTGATCCTTGATGGTCTGTATGCTGTCGTCCTGTCTGCCTCGACCGGTCACTACCGCGAAGTAACCCATCGCTTTCATCCGGAACAACTTGCCCGCCAGGATCTTCCGGATCCTGTCGGGATTCGTTAGATTCTGCTCTGCCATGTCGACCTGCGCGAGCCAATACTTTATTCGTTGCTTCTTTTTATTGGTGAATCTCGATGCTTTACCTTTGTTAGGACGAAGATGGTTCGTTTCCCGGTGGGATCCATCTCCGAGACGAGGTCCGTCACGTTGCTGCGCTCGGCGTCGACCGAGCCGTCTTGAATGCAGAGTATGATCGCGTTCGGATTACTCATGTAGTACTCCGTCATCTGGCGAATCGCCTCGCGCGTGTCCTCGGCCATGTCTGTGGTCGTCGACTGAAGAGGAACTTTGATTATTAATGTTTCTCTTGTTTAACTGATTTACGCTTGGAACTTACGCTGATGATTCCGGGCAAGTCGACGAGGACCATCCGCTGGAGTCCGGGGCCTTTCACTGTCATGGAAATCACGTCCTGACTGACAGTCTTGCCCTTTTTCACGCAATTCTTCATTCTCAATTCAACTTCGCGCCTCAGATCGGCTAACTCGGACTCTTTCGACAAATCGAACTCCCTCGAGCTGTCTTTGAACTGAGCTATGTGGTAGGGGCCTTCGCTCAACGTCACGTTCACCGGCGCTCTCGTCATCATCTCGCCACCTCCTCTGAAATTCCAGTCTTTAGCGTCGGTCCTGGTTCTAGTTTCTATTCGCCACAGTTACCTGGGGAAGATTCTGGCTTGAGCGATCATCTCGAGGACCGAAGTCTTGCCGGAGCTCTGATCGCCGACGACTACCACCCTCGGCAAATGGTCCGCCGTCGAGTAAGTGTTGTCGTAGTCGTTGAGCTCGTCCAGGACGTCGCTGTACATCTCGATCAACGATTTCTAGAACCAATCGTACACAATTACTATCAATCGCCGCCGAAATAGAAAACATTCCAAACATAGCGAGACTCTACTTTGATTTTCCTCGAGCTGAACTTCTGATTTCCACGGAGCAAGACTTGCTTGCGCAACTCCTTGTTCTCCCTCTCGAGTCGCTCGAGTTCCCGCTGGTACTTGAGCTGCATCTTCATCAGCTCGTCCTGCATCTGGTCGAGCCTCTTCTGGGAGGACTCTTTGGGCAGACAGGAGTTTCGCATTAAGAAGTAAGGGAGGTCAGGGGGTGCCAAATCGGTTTACTTGTATCGCACTAACATGTACATACGAGCTTTCTTACGTTCCTCCTCGAGGCTATCGTGAAACAGAGATTGGGCATGCACGGTCGCGTTCTGAGTTACTTGCTTCTTTGCCACTGTGTGAAGAATATAAGCTTTACAATATGTCCTTTCACCCGGCTGCCGTCCCGAAGATTGCCAGGGCGACGATCTCTCGTCCTGGCAGAATTCGGCGCAGCTCCTTCCAGGATGGGGGTGTGGAGCGACTAGCAACCGAGGCTGATTTCGATGGAGAGGAAAGGAGAATTATGACCACGGCAAAGAAGCAGGCCTGTCCCATTCAGTATGCAAACGACTAATTAGCCAACAGTCCGTCAAAAGTTCGAGTTTGTCTGAAGGGAATGTGTTATCCCTCGCTTCAGAGAAAGAGAGGGAGAAAGAGAGAGAACTTGGAGAACTTAGAGCCGAGCGGACTAGCGACCTAGACGAATGGACAGAGGTTCAATTGATAATTGTACGAATCCTTGATTCAATTACACACCTGAGTAAGCGCGCGGTACTAATCCCAAAGTGGCACGAAATGTACCTGAACAGAACAGACCATCATCCTGTAATGCATATGACTGAGAGCTGATTTAGTGGTTGCATGCAGTGGACACGCTTACTATAATTACTCAGATAGGCAGAAATCAAGATTAATGCGCTTAATAAATAATGGTAGGTGAGTTTAAAAGAAAAGGGGGTCACGACAGCAACTGGATGGTGGGGTCTGCGCTTACTGGACGTGTTCGCTTCGCCGACTTCGTCTACGGTCTCCGCTGCTTTTATAGCGTCGTCCAATCGCCGATTGAACCACGCTTTGTATTCTTGGTACTTGAGCTCGCTGTACTGCTTGATCCTCGGATCTACTCTGACACATATCCGTCGGTTTTAGTTCCACGCCAGCATTCCTTAGCTTTCCAAGGGTTCGGCGAACTCACCGATCTCTATAGTGTCTGAGACATTAGTCCGCGCGTCCATCAGCATCGTCCGGAAGTCTTGCCACTGCTGGTCGCTGGGCAGCAGACTATCTATCCAACCCAAGTCTGGCAGACCGTCCTTCCATTGTTCATATTTCTGAGATACAAATCCCTATTACAACAATCCGCCTCCGAAAGTGCTCTGCTCTTTGCGACATGGTAGTTACTTTCTGTAGAGTGACTCCGCCGCCAACCGCACCACCCAGTAAAATGTACCGGAGCTTCATTACCCCTCGGAGGGCACGGATAACAATCATACCATAGGAACGATGCGGCGCACCAAAGTGCCTAAGGTGTGGAGACGCGAGAAGAGGACGGCATGCCCTGCCCATTCTGCTGGACATTAGGCTCCTCGTACTTACCACTGCGACCGGATGCCTGGATGCCTTCATTACATACAGGACACTGTCCCTGAAAGTGCGCCAGATTCACTCTCAGGCTTCGAAAACAACTCAACACTCAAAATCATAGACAACAGAGAAAATCATAGAATTAACAAAAAGAATCAAGCGAAAGATAAAGAAGGTGATGCTGCAACTTTATTTCGATGCCCAAGTGCCTGTCGCAGAGTTCGACCGACAGTATTTCCATTTCGGAGCAACATCACCTAACCTCAAAGCGATCGGAAAGCCTGTGAAACCGTGAAAGCGAGGGTTGCCCCTCGAGAAGAGTACCGGGAGGCAGCTCCCGGGTGATTCCCCCAGGTCTTAGCCCGAGGGCGACGTGTCGTTTAACTGAGAAACGCTGGGATTACCCGAATCTGCCGCGGAGGATCTGCTTCATTCTGGCTGGCTGTGGAGGCCGGGCTCGACGGAGAAGGCGCGCAAGAGAGAAGTTTGGCTCTCGCTAACTCGCCTCAACATTAAGCTCGTCGCTGTGAGCTGAGGGTCCTTGTAAAAGCTCGTCTGAAACTCTCTCGCCTCCCCGGGACTATCTGCACAACATTTTCCACTCGGCCCCTTCGATTCGCCTCGCAGGTGCACTTTGCGCGAGCGGTGACTGCGGAAGGGTCGCGCCCTGAACTTTGCTTATAATCATCTTCCACTTGAACTTAACTGTCTTGAATAAATGTTATTGGTTTATTTAAGTTGAAAGAAGAAGATTAATTAATATCGATCGAGTATCTCTCTTTATTTGTCCAATTAACTCGGGAAATCCGATTTCGATTAAAATAGTACAGGTTTAAAGTTCGCGCCAAGATTTTGATGATTTAATCGAACTCGAAAGTCGAAGATCGATCGAGGTGTTGCGGAAGCGATTTAAACTTCAGAGCACTTCAGAGTATTGAGGTTTGATGGAAGCTGATTTGTTTAGGTTAAGAATGTAAATAAAGCAGCGAACCTAAGGAACCGGTTGATTAAAAGGAGAATGAGACCACAGAAATTCCGACTGCCATGCAACATCGACAAGTAATACCACCAAGCTAATCATCAAACAGGTGAAACAACGAATCATCATTCTAACGAACAAACTCCTCAAGTTTCAGTCCGAGCGACAAGAAAGTAGTGATAGTCTCGGTGTTCGGGAAGTCGCAGTACCGAGCGAAAGGATGCAAAACGCAGATGCTCAGCTCGATCCTCCAGGTGGACCTGCTGGATGAGCCCGAAGTCGACCACGAAACCTTTGTACTTGAATTTCTATAGAAAAGTGTAAGCAACGAGGAACATACTTGTTAATTCATTGAATTTTAGTGCGAGATCGAAGGCTACCACAATGCTAAAGAGAAAACAGTTTACCTGCACCTGCGTGGCGTCCTGGACACGCATACAGTTATCGCCGAGTACGACAGGTTTCTGGAGAAGCAGAACTGCAAGGACTTCCTCAGCGTCTGGGCTCACATGCGGGACAAATATGCCCGGGCTTTGCTCGTCCTCTTTCACATCTCGCACGTCATCGTCCTCACTCATCCCACGCATACCTTCGATTATAGCTATGTCCACTTGTTCCGAGCGATGGACATTGTCAGGTATCGTAGACTATTTCGATGTTAGATTGTGATATTGATTGATTAATGGGGTTCTTGTACTAGACAGAAAATCTCTCCGCAACTCTCGGACGTTCTGAGTGCCATTCCGAATCTCCCGAAGGACTGGGTGTCCCACATGAGGCCGTGTTCGCCCAGGGTTCTCTTTTACTTTGAGACTTGTCCGGCGATATTCCAGGAGGCGGACAGCGGAGCTAATATCAAGAAAATGGAACACTCTTTGGAGGATCAGATCTATCATGTTTTGAGGAAGAATAGAATCGTCACTAATATCAGGTACGAAAGGAACTTAATCTTACGAGCCTAAAATCGCTTCATCAAAGTCTTTAATTTCAGTTCCAATTCATTATTCGCCATCCCGGCGAATCAGGAGTTCGTTTACGTTCACACCGGCACCACCGAATCGAGGGACATGCTAGGATACATGGCGAGGAAGTTGATCCAAAGTTGCAAAGCTAGTTCCGGTGGGAGCACTTCGCGAAGTCTCGCCAGCCAGGACTCGAATATCCCAGTAGAAGACAGCGAAACTGGTGCGCGAAAAATCAAACAGAGCAATTCCTGCCTAATCAACATTTTATAAGAATAATTGATTCACAGAAACAAGATCGTTCAGGCTCTTTCTACAGCAGCACATAAACCTAGCATTTGCGAGAGGATTTGACGACAACGTCGGTCGACATTCTGCGCCAGCTTATTTCGAGGTGAGTGTCAATGAACCCAGGAATCATTAAAATGAAGAATAGAGTCGTGAATTAATTCCTCCCAATGTCAGGTACCATCTCTAAAGACATTCGGCGAGGTGGCGAACAAAGTCTACGACTACTTCATGCACAGCACCGACAAGGAATTATTAACCCTTCACAGTTTACTAGACACCGACGTCAAATTCAGCAAGAGCAGGTGCAGTAAAGTGCTGCCGCGAGCCTTGCAGGCCTACCAGGAGAGTCTGCCTCAACACTACGCCAGGTAAATTGGTTTAATTGTCTCTGAAATCATCGATTCCCAATTAAGGAAACTTTCTGAGGGCCTTCTCTTTACAGAGCGTATCACGAGTCGAAGTTAGCGCACGCAATGGTGGTGTTCGAGATGCACGCGCGCGGCCCGCTCTTCGAGGAATTCAGTGAAAAGTTGCAGGCAGAGTGCGACAAGCACTGGCGATCAGGCCGACAGATGTGCGAAGTGCTGTCGTTGACAGGGAATCCTTGCACGAATCCACTCCACCGGGGCGGAAGCGAAGGCGCCGGCGGCGGAGAACCAATCGAGCCGAGAGACTCTGACAGGTACATCAATGACTTTTTGATACAAGTCTTATATCAGAAGATATGAAATAATTTTTATATATTTATATTTTTTTAATGTAATTCTTCCAGTGAGCTTCCACTGAGAGAACACTGCAGTGGCGTCAGGTACATCTGCGCCTGTAACTGCGGCCGCTACCAAGGCTCGCGCGAGGATCCGTTCAACCTGCGCCAAGCGAACTTCGACTTTTTCCAAGTCCTCGCGAAGCAATGCGGCTGCATCAGTCTGGAGTGCATCAAATTCCCCATCTTCCAGCCGAGCACCCACAATTTCCGGCCGGCGGAATTATTCGCGACGAAGAGGAAGGACTCGTTCAGCCACGCGGAATCGCCGACGCCGCAGGACGTCGCCAGCAGCCTGGGCGTCGACACCCTCAACCCCAACATCTCCGACGAGATCACCGCTTACGGGAGCGGCGGCCAATCGCAGCCCATTAGCGAGACCAGCGAGGAAGATCTGCCGAAACTCAGCAGCAAGACGAGCCTCACACCGAGCGACGCGCACAAAGTCGTCATCGAAGTCTCCGACAGCGACGCCGAGACTGCCAAGGGTAAACTATCGCGGCTTGTGACCTTTTGCAATTTTAATGGATCCATCCACTGCGTAATGCTATTGCAGAGAAGTCTCTCGTGAGGCAGCCATCTACTACAGAGTATCTGCCGGGAATGTTGCACACAGAATCGCCGGCCGGCTTGCTACCCCAGATCCCCTGCTGGTCCTTGGTCTGCCTCGGCCCGAGTAGTCTCTACTCCCACAATTTGGGCCTGCAGCATCAGGCCGGCATGTCTCCTACCTCCGCTTTTCTTTTGCCGTGGGATGTGACCGTCAGGTAATCCTTTCATTCATTTTAACTCAATATGATTAATTCAATTCATTATAATTCATTAAACTATAATTTCTTCTTCTTTACGTATATAAAAGAACGTTCGTTTGACCTTGGTAGGACATAATTCTTGAAATAAACATTTCAGACCAATTAATTTGACATAATATTGACTACACATTTTAACGACAAATTATAATAAAACCAAACCAGATTGGAGCAGCCGAAAGAACGCGGACCTCTCTGGCCGACAGTGGGCGACCACGCGAGCCACGGTTACTGTCCCCGCACCAAGAACTACCAGAACATGAACACGATTCGCGGGCGAAAGTCGAAGGGCGGCAAGGAGTTCGTCGTGAAGATATTCGTCGGCGTGGAGTACGAGTGTCCGCGGGGCCACAGGTTCATGGCGTCCGCTCCGGATAAAGTCTTGAAGGCCACTGGCAATGGAATCGTGAAGGACAGCGGGAATAAAGTCACTTCTAGCACGACCGACATGCCTCTGTACTTCCCTTGCCCCTGCAGGTAGGGATTGGGTATTCATGTCGAATTTCTTTCGCTAATTGTGCTTTTTCGAAGGCAAACGAAGCCGCTGATTGCCCAGCTGATGAGGATCCACGTGGTGACTCCGAAGGCGCCGGTACACGTGACTTTGAATCCTAGGGTTCAACCTGGACCTGCGCCTTGTCCGATTTTCGTCACGGGATGCGATGAGCCGATTAAACTGTCGCAGAGTGCTTATTGGGTCCTGCGATTGCCGTATCCTTTTATGTGTTGAAGAACAATAAGCTGATTGAGATTTTTATTCAAAATGGAGGATTGTTTCTTATAATAAATGACAGATACATTTATCTAAGCGAGAAAGGACCATTCCTCCCGCCAAAGGAACCAGTGCCGACGTCCCATGGAAGACTACTCGCAGGAATGTACGGAATCAGCGAAGTTCTACTCGAGAAGAAATAAAAACTACCTTTTTCTATTATACCTTTTTTATTTCACTTAAGTTCGTTGCCCAACTTGTACAGACTTATTTCCTTGTAAATACACAAATGTTGGATCGCACATGTTTAGAGTTGAATTATTCGCACCTAGTTTTGAGAATTCGGAAACCAAAGCGCAATTGCGGAAGCGAATACGATCTGAATTGTAGGAATCGCGCCAATTCGAAATCCTACAAACCTATTGGTCCATTTCAAACCCGTCCTCCACCACGTGGTCCAATCCTCGCGCCCCATTGGCCCAAGAAAACACATGTGCCTTCGGGCCCAACACCTGCCCCACCAGTTTCCGATTTATTACCCTGGCACTAGATTTCGGGAAACCTGCGAGTTAATCTATTCTTTTAAAGCAAACTGACTCGAATTCCGCTGAAAGACGATGCGATTCGACGGGACGACGCTCGAATCGTCCGAATGAATCTTAAGAGAGTGCGTTTCAATTGAGCCGCCATATTGACCGACGGCGCGTCCGTTAATTCGGTGCGCATTGGAAGAGCGGAAAGATCGCCGACTCGTCGCCTTGCTTTACCACCTGCTCGATCACAAGGCGAGCGGTTATTTTTATATCATACGCGACAGCGTCGCCGACCACGGCGACTTATCCCAGTGACTTTCGCAAGGTAAACTCGCCAATCCGAGCCACTCGCCGTTTACTGCGCTGCGTAAATAAACCTTCGCTTTCCAACTCCTAGTTTCGTCGACGAGTCCTGGCGGGCGAGAAAAACGTCACCCGACGATAAACAGAAATTCCTTTCTGAATAAAAATAAAATAAAAATAAAAATATATTTTTCAATAAAAAATGTTTACAAACAAATCGTCTAATTCCAGGGAAACAGGCAAAATGACCGCAATGTTGATAGCAACATTGCTACTTTGCACGACAGTGCGTGAGAGTCAGGGTGCGTCAGTGTTTGAGTGGGTTTGGGGCAAGGGTGCGGAGGAGTCGACAGTCCTGGTAGCCGACGGAGTGCCCTTGGTCTCCATTCCTTATGAGTCCATGACCGAGGATGAGAAGTTCCTCCAGGAGGCGGCCAAGTTCACTGAGATCCAGGTGGCCTCGCCGCTCGAGACTTGCCAGCATAAAGTCATCATGAGGCTCAAGACTTCGTGCTCTGGCATGAGCGAGGAGCAGCTGGCCAAGCTCAGTGTCAACCTCCTCAATTGCCAGTCGACTGTCGAGGGCAGGAAACTCTTTCCTTGTACGGAGGAGATGGTAATGAGAGATTTTTGCTTCTGCCAACTGCTCACAAAACTTCTGTAACTGACACGGGACACACATATACACACACTAGGGGGGGCATGTGCAGGGGTGAGTGCGGACAGGCTCAGACCTGCAAGCACCCCCCACCACTGACAGACCTCCCCGAAGCATATTAGTCACTTGGAGAATGTTGTGGCACATACTTCACCCGACACCTCAGCCTTTATCTTTCATTCCTCACTCAGTTTAATAATCTATGTTATATCTGGATTTAATTAATATTAGATTTTTTAATTAGAGCAAAATGTGTGTTTGTGCTAGTCTCTCAAGCAGTGCACCACGGACATGGACCCGGATATGTGGAATGCGTACCATTTGATGAGCAACAGAGCGAGAGCGGTTTGCTACTCTGCCAGGAGCACGCAGTTCCGTGCGCTGACCGAGCTGACTGTTAATAAATTGATGAGTACCACTCATTCGCAGATTCAGACTCTGACTTCTCTTAAGGTGAGTTTTGGATTCATTGGAATCGATGTGAGGTATTTATTGTATTGATTTTGTTAGGAAGGGCAGGAGAGGCTGGAGCACCAGACAACCGAAGCCCTAGCGTCGCTTTCAGAAGGCAACAAAGCCCTACTGCAACAACAGCGGAATCTAAAAGACGCCCAAACCACAGCTCACCAACTGGTGACGACCAATTTGCGAGAGCTGAGCAACGAGCGAGCTCTGATCCGATCAGGACACGCGCAGCTCTCGGCGATGGCCGAGGATATAAGAAAGAAATTGGGTAAGTGAAATCGATCTCGAATCAATTAAATCCAAAGGAATCTGGACTGAATAATCGAACATTTTTATATAAAACAGAGGAGGCGAGTGACAATCTGGTCCAGCAATCTCTCGAGCGAAGCGAGAACCACCGAGAAGTCCTGGAGGACTTGATGAAGATTCAGGAACAGGCGCAGGAGATCTGGGAGAAGATCGAGACCAGCACCACCCGGATCTTCGAGCAGCAGGAAGAGGCTCTGGACCAGTACGAGAAGACTCTGCACAAATTGATACAAATCAATGATACCATTCACTTTGTCTGGGACGTGACAAATACGATGCGCTCCGAATTGGACGAGAAGTTGAATTGGATCGCCAGTTACATCGGAGATACAGGTGATTTGTTATTATTGTTCACAGCACATGGGACTTCTAAAGTTTCATTTGAATTATAATCGTAAGTGATACGATTGATAATTATAATTAAATTGAATTATAATTGTCGCAAATTTCAGGAGAACAAGTACACCGAATGTGGCGTGGCTCCTTGCACGTGCTCTACATTCTAGTGGCGATGGTTGTCGCCGCCTTTTTGCAAGCTCCTTTCTTAACTCGATTGTCGATTCTCTGCATCGTCCCTTTGAATCTGATCTCCTTCTTAAAACACGGCACGGATGCATGTCTGGACTTCGCCTCGATCACCGTTTTAATCCTCTTGATTACCACAAGTAAGTTAATTCCCTAAGTTTTATCAACAATTCTACCAACAAGCAAAAACGACTTGATTAACATAGCGAATCTTTCAGTGCACTTCGTTATGGCCGGAATTCAGTATCTCTTCGTACCTCGGGCAACGCAAACCAAGAGAATGATTCAGGAAAACGGGCATTCGAATGGGGTCGTTTACAAGCCAACAGCTACGAGCTCAAATAGATCGGTTCTTTACAACCTGGCGCGCGGCATTTCGGATCTCGTGCGAGTTCTGATGTACAAGGTGCGGGAATTCACGCTCAAGTCCAAAGCTTCCTTGGAATCAATGATGTCCTGGAGCAAACGGACCCTGGCGCAGCAGGAGGAGCTCTCTTGCTCTTACGTCCCGTCGAAGAAAGGACACAACGAGATCCTCTACGACCATCCGAGCATGATGTCGGAGGATGGCACGGATTTCGAGGTATCTCAGGAGATGGCTAAGAACGATTACTATAGTGACGATGATTATGATCATCTTGTCGATGCGAATGATCTTAGACTGCGCTTGGCGAGGATCAAACGACCTTCCAGTCGAGCTAGCACACGAGCCAGCAGTACCAGGTATAAATTAATTGAAATTCGGAATTATGTTTTATATTGTATTTACATTATATTTAAAATTATTATAAATTACTTTTGGACTTCATTTGTCAAAAATACTTTAGGTAACTAGATCTGAAGTTAAATAAATTAGTTGGAATTCATTATGATTTTTAAAAAAATATTTTATATGACTAGGTCTGAAGTTAATATCTGATATTCTTGTTCCAGTTTTCTAAGCGGGGCGATGAGAAGTCACTGCAACGCGACGACCAAAGCTGGAAAGCCGTGTCGCCTTTTCTCATCTCCTGGCCGAGAGTTCTGCAGTAGGCACATCCTCGGCACGTCGATTCACTCCTGAACCTAACAATATTCTCCCATATATTTATTTTTCTAAGACCAAAATTGTACATATCAAGAATTCGTAGGATAAGTTAATATAAGGAATCTCGCGCACATCCTCTCAGTGGTAACATTGTCTTTCGCAACTGTCCGTCACTTGTACTTTGAATAAACGAGGCTTGCATAAATCCACTGCGATCAAACTCCTAAAAATACACGAGCCGTCTTTCAGGGTGCACAAAGGAAGAAGAACCGACGGCGGCGGCGGCGGCGGCGTTCTCCCGTGACCGGGCCACCGAAAAAGCCTATTTTCGGTGTCGAGGGCCGATAAACCGATGCCTGTTTGACAGACAGCCGTCAGTGGTAGCGGCAAGGTGGCGAGAAAAAGCGAGCGCCCAGTGAAATGAGAAAGATTACTGGCGGCGATATCTCGCACCCCATGGAAGCCTAGATACAGCTTTGATTGACAAGCCTGGAAGGAGAGTGGCCGCCGCTCGGCCATCCGAGAAGAATGAAATTCGTGTCTAATTGCGTCGGGCTCTCTCCTTCCAAAAGTTAAAAGAGCACCGGAGGGAGAAAAAAGAGTGGACGATGGATCCGCCGGGAGAACTAATGGCCGATTGTGCCAGCGGAGGAAGATAGCGGCTTCTGCGAATGTGGGTCAGCGGAGCGCGATCAATGGGGAGCAGTGTCTTCGGGGATCCGAGCCGGCGATTCGCAAGGCTACGCGCGCTTGTAACACTATCGTGTAACCGGCAATTACACGCATGCTTATGGCGCAGACATCGATTCCCGCATCTCCGGAGTGCGCCGCCGGTACCGGGCGGACGGTAACTTTGAAAACATCGAGATTCCTTGTTAATTGGGTCCGGAATGGATTTCAATGGGGCGAAATGTAAAAGGTCCACTTTCACTTTATAGAGAAAGGGGGATGAGGGTGGTGGAGGGGGGCGAGTCGCTCTCCGTGTGAACCGGATCTGCCCCCGGCGGCAGCTGTCGAGGGGACATCTCTCCTGCTCCTCTTCGTTCCTCTCTCCACCGAGTATGAGCGAGGGACCGAAAAACAAATGCCCTGGTGTCACGGGGCCGCCGCCGAAAAAGAAATAAGCAACACCGCCCGAGACGCACCGACTCCAAATTGGACATTAATTGCCGCGAACGTTTTTCCCTTTAATTGCCATTAAACGCGCTCGGCGCCGGAAGCCCGCGAGATAATTATAGCCGATCCACTAATTTACAATGATACGCGAATGTGTCCGTTAATATTACGCGCTGTCGATTCCCGAGCGACTGAATGAGCCTGTAGAGACTTCGACTCTCGACGCGGACCGCCGCCGCTTCTCACGGGCGAGGAGAGCGAGAAAAAGTAGCTATTTTCGTTGGCCTATATCGGCGATGGCTCATACCGAGAGATTTACGGGGAACGGAAGAGGCCGGATTTATTAGCGGCGGAGCGAGTGGTAAGTGATCGAGCCCGATAAACCCTTGTATCTACTCGTGTGCATACTAGAGCCGGCGGGGCCTCCGGCCGATTGGACAGGACTCCACAAAGTCATTTTTCACGCGACGCCACTCAAGTCCCGGCCAAGCAGCGTCTCGGACTTATTCCCCGAAGAACCTTCAAGTATTGCGCGCGCTAATTACCTACGACTAAGATTGATGGACGGATTTTCGAAGGACGAACGCGGGATTTCATGATTTCGTGTGGTGGAGGATGGAGGATCGCCATTGAATGATTGGAAGTAAAAAGAACGATTTTCTTTGAACTTTGAGATATTAATTTTTAAACGGTAATGCAAAGTATTAGTTTCCAAGATAATCAATTTTCAAATTAGTCACTTTTATATATAAAATCAGGTTCTTGACGAAAATTCCATTTGCAATAATTCTTATGTTATTAAATTTGTTCTACTTTCAAACTTCAATAACGTTATTTCTACAAACCAAACCATTTCCCTACCCTTCTTTACTCATATTCTCCTGAACAATTTTAACCGCATCAGTATAACAACAGAACTTTAGCCACAGATTACTCAAAAACCACGCAACCAAATCCGTAAAAAATTCTAGAAACGTCGCAATGACAATTCATTAAAATTTTGTATAAATTTCCGTCGGATCTCGTTATTATCATTTTCGGCAGGAACCTCCTTAATTGCAGCGTCGGTAGGAGTGTCGGGGAGTGGAGATAAATCGAGAGGGCTGCCTCGAGGGGTACACGTGGATAATTTACGAGGGCGGAGAGAGGACAGTGGGCCCTGAAAAATCGCTGGGACTGCCGTACCGAAAGCGGAAGTGTGCGCTCTGAAAGGCGAGGGTGTCTCTGGAAGGACCGGCCGCCTTCGCCAAGCTGTCCTTCATCCTTGATGAAGGGCCGGCAGGACCAACCCTCTCGCACTTCCAACCGCCACATATTCAAATCTCACACGCATTTCTACACTGGGTTGTCTCTGTTCTTGTTGAAAGTAGTAGGAGCATTTCTGTCTTTTGGTTAGTCAATCTTTATTGACTGATAGTTGCTACTGGAAGATTAATCGATGGGCATTGGTTAGATTTTTCTCTTGCATATTGGTTTCTTGAGTCATATTCGTTCTGCTTTATCTTAAATATATTTACTATATTTTTTTTACTATCATTATATATTTTTTAATTATGTATTTACGTGATTGTTATGTTGAGTTTATAATTGCAGATTGTTTTTGATGATGAAAGTTACAATTGCGCTGCAGACCGAATCATCAGGGTCCGTAAAAGATTCAGGTTATCGAATTGAATTGCGCGACATCTAGTTTTTTAAGCTTTCCATGATGGTGGAACTTCATCTTCCGATCGGAGCCACGCAGGTGACTGGTTATAATTATAAAGCAACAGAGTAACATCCAATCACAATACCCCTCGACTCCACAGCACAACAATTAACAATACTAATTAACAATTCGCCCCGGCAATACTTTCCCTTCGAAGCTTCAAAGATGAGGCCTCGCGCAGCTGATAGAACGGAAATCTAATGACTCCCGCGGAGTAAACGGATCAGAGCAGTCATCGTGGGGCCGCGATGCCCCGTGGAATGTTAATGTACGCCATAATTCGGCGCGGGGCGAACAAGTGGAGCTGTCCGAAAATAAATCGTGGCCCTGGGAGTATTAATCAAAGCGTACGAACGGATTCCGAGATAAAGAGGCGGATGAGAGAGAGGGAGAGAGAGGGAGAGAGAGAGAGAGAGTAGGAGTAGGCAGTCATTACATCGTCGCGTTCCTCGTAGACCGCGAAGAATAACACGGGGTGTTAACGCAGTGTGGCAACAGCCATGAATCAACTCGAATTTTCCTTGCGCTCCTCTCCGACCCAGCTGCCGGCGAAAGAAAGAGAGAGAGCGGGGGTCTGGAAGAACACTGGCATGGGGAAGAGTCACTTCTTCCTCCCGAGTCATCGGGCTGAACCGCCCGAAAGGATTATCTCGCGACTAATGTCGCCTTCGCGCCGCAAAAACTTACTCCCCTCCCTCCGTCGATCATGATACATCCCACCGCGGAACACATGCAGAGAGGCGGAGACAAAGAACAAGGTTTCACTTGTTCCATTTAATTTTATTTGGATTCCATGAAATCTAGAATTTTTGGTACAACCAGGCGAATTGTGAATTCATTTTACAAGAATTCTGCGACTGCGAATATAATTATGTTAAATATAATCCACGCAATTGCGTGATTTCACGCAATTCGAATCAATTAATTGATTTGAATGTCACGCAATTCAAATCAATTAATTGATTATAGATTTCATATATGATTTGAATTGATTTGAATTGCTTGAAATCTATATGATTTATATGAAATATATGATATTTAAATATTTCATATAAATCATATATGAAATATATGAAATCTATAATCAATTAATTGATTTAAATTGCGTGAAATCTATAATTGGGCGAATTCAGAATTCCTGTCTACTGTGGATTTGTTACCAACAAAGACAAACATAAATACTTGCGCACAATTCCGCAGTCATCAAACACGCTTGTAAACCGAACCCGACAAAGTTCAGACGAGCTTTCGAAAGTTGTTTAGAAATAGGCGGAATCTCAAAAAGCAAGAAGGGCCCTAGAATAATTACTAGGCCGTCTCTATTAAAGGGAGTAAGTTATTCCCGAGAGGGAAGTTGTTGCACGTGTACCTCTCGCGGCCGGTGAAAAAAGGAGCAGAGTCTCTTCATTAACACATACTTCATCAGAACGGCTTAATGAATCACGGGCGCGTATGCATCGGGGCCCACCTCCCCCCCTTCTGCGGTGTAGCCTCTGTTTTTTCAAGCGACTGATTTATCATGCGGAGTAGCCGCCGCCGAGGAAAGCCAAATAGAGCGCCATGGGTAAATCGTAAATCGAGCCACCCCTTTCGAGGCGAAGGGGCTGGAAGCACTCGGCTGCGTCTGCGCCTTCCGCGAGGGATGAGAGCGGCACTTGGGTTCCACCCTCTTGAGAACCCTCGATGGCCGCACCGGCTCCATCGAGATACATCGGAAATCAATTAAAACATCCAAGACACTGGAGAGAAATGAACACTCTGGCCAGAGAGGACACCTGTACAGGGTCATTCACTTGGCTTTGAATCGTCAATGGTGGATGTAGGCCGTTGAAAATGTAATATTTAGAAGGTGTTGAGTAATTTTAATATAAAGGAATCTTTACGGAATCTTTCCACCCACTGACATTTGTTTATAATATTAGAGATTGTATGAATAATGGAAATAATTGGAACTCGAGTGCGGAGGAGATGATTAAAATGCAAGCGAATCACCGTTGAGTCGTTTGCCTTTTAATCAGCCCCTTCATATTCGATTTTCAATTATTCCCATTATTGGTATAATTTGATATTATAAATAAATTCTCAGTGCGTGGAAAAGATTCGGTAAAGAGGCCTTTATATTAAAAATACTAAGCAACCGTATAATTATAACATTTTCAACGGCCTATATCTATTGTTAGTGATTCACTTGCCTTTTAATCATCCCCTTAACAAACAAGTTCCAATTATTTCCATTATTGCTGCAATTCGATACTATGAATAATTTTCAGTACGTGGAAAAACTCAACAAACACTCTTTTACAGTAAAATAATCGAACCTCATAGAATCATTACGTTTTCAACCGGAAATATCCATCATCAGCGATCCAAAGACAAATGAATCTCCTAGTACTCCCTAAAAATTGGAGACCCGCTGAATTTGGAGAATCTCGAGAGAGAGTTGGAGAGAGGAAGTCGAGGGGTCCGAGTTTCCAGTGAATGGCAACGTGTAGAGTTTCACGATGCGGCGAGAGGTGGAGCGGGAATTCTCCGCGGTTCTCCTTTTTCAAGAGCTACGAGCTTGGCGCAGCCCTTTGTCCCCGGGCCGAAATACACTCGGTTCCCGGAATGTTCATTGAGGAAGAGCGGACACGGCAATCGATACCCTTTTCCTGCCGCTTTCCGCTTCCAACTGACCTGCGAAAGAAGCAAAGTGTCTGCTTTGTTGGAGAAAAGTGTCACCTTTGTCTGGTGATTTTAATCTAATTTTAGAGCGGCTTTGGAGAATCTTAGGTGATCGGGGGAGTTCCGGGGGGTGGAGTCGGGCTAGAAGGCGCACGAAATCCGAGGGAGACACGGCCGATTATCGTGGCTTTTTGCCGCAGTGGCGCCAGAGGGTCGCCCCGGCCCTCGTTCCCTCCCACGGCTCCGAGGAAAGTTCTAAAATCATGCGGCGTGCCAATTTCAAAGAGCGGCCGAAAGGAAGAGAGCCCGTCGCCTGGCATGCCCACTTTTTTCCGGCGGACGTCGCGAGACACGGCGCATTTGTCGGCGAAGCTCTCGATTCGTCAGCCAAGTCACCGCCAGGATTCAAGGGAGGATCCCGAGTGTCCGGGCCTCCATTTTCTCTGGGAGGAGTCCACCTGTCCAGGTGGAGCTGGAACAGGTGGTCCAGGTAAAGCCCCGATTGGTGAATCGAGGCTGGGCCCAATGGCGGGCCCACCATCTTCCCTCAAGGCCCACTTTCTATTTCTTCGACACGTCGATATATCTGTAACAGAAGCTCCGCTCTATCTGCGTGTTAATCAACGCGCCGCACTTTTCCCCCGGTAGCCCCGACACGGCTGTTCTCGTCGGGGGGGCCCGATGCGGGGGCCGAGAGTGCCGGCGATGAATCTGTCGACGAGGCGATCGCCGAATCCGCGGGGCATCCCGGGCAAAAAGTGAAAACAGGGGGCACGCTTCCTTAGGGAAGTGTCGCGTGTCCCGCTACTTCGGGGGCCCTTCCAAGAAGGGGCCCGCACTTTCGACTGACCTTCGACCCGGCCCACCCCAAATGAACTTACCGGTCACACCCACCGCTGGGGAAAACCCTTCGTCGCTCATTACTCGTGGTCAATCGATTTCGATGCACGGTCCCCGCTGCGGGCCCACTCGTGTGTTTTCCTTGGGCCCAGTTTCGCCACTGTAATCCAACGCCCGTGACTCGCTCCTCCATGATTGGACAGATGTGACGAATTTTAATCCCGTAGAAAAACAATGCCGGCCAAAGTGGGCCTGAGTCCCTGGGAAATATAAAACAGTCCGTCGAGAGATGTTAAAAAAGCATTGGTAGAATGTTGCGTGGACGTAGCTTGATGAAGGGCGATCTAGAATTTCTCGAATCAAGGGCTTCGTGGTGGCGCGGACCTACAGGAAGGGGTCGCCGGTGCTCCTGGGCCGTCAACTGTCGCGCGACGAGGGAAAAAAAGGGCCTCATGGGTAGCGGCGGCATCGGGGGCCCTCGCTCCACTCAGCGGGGGACGCCCTCTCTCTCTCGCGTCTCCCTGCCTCCTCATCCCCGAGGACCCATTGTCCTCCTTTTTCCCAACAATCCGCGATAACCCGGCCCAGAAACACATGTTCCCAGAATTAAAAGCTAAACCGCCTCCCCGCGCTCCAAGCAGACCCAAGGAATCATCAGAGAGCTGGTGATTCTCTGATAACAATGCATGGGATACACACCGCGATAACTTCATTCGGGATAACTTTGCTCCGGGGCCTCGGGCCCGGAAGGCCGCGGGCCCTGTCAATAGAGCGTAGCAGGTAAATCCGAAGAGTACACTTGCGAGTGGTGCCCGATGGTCGCCATGTGTATCGACCATGTGGCCGGAGAATCACGTTTATTGTACCTCTATAACCCGCAGCCACTAGGGCCCCGCACCAGATGAAATAATATATGACAGGCCCAAACGCAGATCGGAATTCCGCAGGCAGGTTGGCGGTGAAGAAGAGTTGGCCACGCGAGCTGTCCTCCCGGCTGGCGAACACGTGTGCAGACTACCTTAAGTCCCAAGCCGACAATGAGGCCCCGGGCCTTTTTTATTTGGCCCCCGCACCTTCCGAGGGCCGCCTGGCCAAGCAGATGGAATATCCGCACTGACTTTATGAAGGCCCATAACCCGAGTACTCTACCTCATTTGCTTAGGCGTGATAATCTCGGGCCCGGGGCCCACCCTTACCTGCCTCGAGCGGCGAGGGCCTGTTCCTCAAATCAGATCACCAAATAAAATATTTGCCGAGCTACCGGCGGCGCACCAGTTTTAACCGGATCGACGCGAGAGATCTGTGTGATTAGGCTCGTCGGTCTAATTCAGCCGCTGGTTTAATAACAGAAGCGCAGACGAGATATAGAGTTTCGTGCGACATGAGCGGAGGAGGAAAAAAGTGGCGCAGCATCGGAGGCACCTTTTTACACCCTTGTAAAAGGGGAGAGCCAATAAAACGTAACTCATTCCCATGTACCTTGAGGAGGACACGTCGTCTGGCGAACACATGTCTCCACGCTTGGATTTCGAGCAACGAGAAAAAGCTGTCCTCCTCTTCTTCCCCCACCTTTTCTACCAACCTTGTGACCACGTAATACTCGATCTTCTCCTTCGAAGCTTGATTGAGCGCCATTCGAATCCCTGGAAAGAGACAAGAATTCTTTACTCAAATTCTTTAGACTGGAATCTTTGAGAGTGGCGGACTCGAGTTATTCCAACAAGTTTGGTATTATGAAAGATGGGACTTTGTTATCAAGTTTGAATTGATTTCCCTTCATTTTGGATAAATCCTCAATATAATCGACTTGAATTCCGTGAAACCTAGAGTTTTTGGTAAATCCTCAATATAATCGACTTGAATTCCGTGAAACCTGGAGATTTTGGTAAAAGCAGACGAATTCTACAATTGCAGATATTTCTGGGAATATAATTGATTCGAATTCGCGAAATCTAGAGTTCTCAGTAAAACCAGACGAATTCAGAATTCCTCTTCACCACGCGTTTCAATCCCAAAAATGGTCACTTCCACAAAAATCCCCCAAACCTCAAATTCGCTTTAAAAACCCCCTAAAATTCCCAAATGAACTCGAACGACTCGACAGGGATCTGTCCGAGTGTCAGACTCGAGTTGCTCCAACAAGTTTGATATTACGAAAGCCGAGCATTAAAGAAGGAAGCCGAGACTTTCCAAATATACACTGGGGGGGAGCAGAGCGACATCCAAAGCGAGAACTTGCGGTAGGAGCGACGGGAGACAGCCTCGCCGGAGAAAGGATTAACATAGGAAAAAAGGGCTGGATCCCAGTGGCGTTCGCTTCTCTCGACGAGGGTGGTCCTCTCTCACGGAGCGAGAAGCCTCGTCGACGCGACACGCAACCTCCTCCGTCGGCGAAAGAAAGCTCCGCCGCGTTCCCCGGCGCAACTCAAACAAACAAGAGAACATCTCCGCCGGTTTCTGCACTTCCGTCCCCCCCTTTGTTTATTGCTCGAGCTCGGCGCTGCTTCGCTTTCATCGCGCGCGAAAGCGTCCCAGGAAATATCGAGATTAGCCGCTAAATTCCTGCGCGGAAAGGTCGATCGGTGAAATCTCCAGGCTGGAGAAGTCGAGGTCGGGCCGCGCGACGGGGGGTCGGCCCCCCCGGCTCCTCGAGCAAGTACGCCACCAGCAACCGGACAATGCCGGGTGATCTCGTCACAGAGGGTGGCCATTAATAGGCTCATTGGCCACGGGCACAATTACCTGGCTGCGTCGTCCCCGGATTACCGACGCCAATTTGGAAATTCCCAGTCTAATTCCCTGGAAGGAGTCCCGCACCTCGCTTCCATGCATGTGCTTTTTTCCACCTGAGCGTCCGCGTGAAACCTGCTCCTCTAAATTAAGGTGCTTCTATAAGATGCGAGGAAAGGACTTGCACCGAGTGTTTCGCTTATAATAAGTACCACACGCATTATGAAATTCGTGTGAAAATGCATACATACAATTATAATTTTGTTCAGTGTAAGTATTTCACTTGGATTGTGTAGAAACAACTTAAGTCAAGTTTGGTTTACTTAACTTTACTTGATTGAGTTTGGTTTACTAAGTTTAGTTTACTAAATTTGGTTTACTAAGTTTGGTTTACTAAGTTTGGTTTACTAAGTTTAGTTTACTAAGTTTGGTTTACTAAGTTTAGTTTACTCAGTTTGGTTTGCTAAGTTTGATTTACTAAGTCTAGTTTACTAAGTCTAATTTAGTAAATCTAGTCTACTACATCTAGTTTACTAAATCTAGTTTACTACGTCTAGTTTACTGAGTTTAGTTTACTAAATCTAGTTTCCTAAATCTAATTTCCCAAATCTAATTTAGTAAATCTAGTTTACTAAGTCCAGTTTACTAAGTTTGGTTTACTAAGTTTAGTTTACGAAGTCTAGTTTACTAAACCTAGTTTCCTAAATCTAGTTTCCTAACTCCAGTTTACCAAGTCTAAACAAATTGTGCAAGCAATCGATCAACATTCCCCGCAATCAACATCCACCAACGACGTTTTGCGTAGGTTAGAAAATCTCGGGGGGGCGCGTGGAACGTGTTAAACCGGGGACAGTGTAGCGGAGCACCCGAGGCAGAAGCGCGCAGGAAGCAAAGGCAATTAGGGGTAGCGAGGGTCGTGGAGATTTTTGGGAAAAACCATGAGGACCCCGCCGGCCCGTACCTGAGGGCTACGGTTAATTTCCGTGTGGGCTTGTGTCCGCTGGATTACCGGGCGAGAGTTTATTGGCCCGGTAATCCACGAGTGGCGAGTGGTGCTCTGCCGACCCCGGGACGTATTTCCCCATCGTACACTCTGCGCGCTCGGGCCGTCGCACTGCTGTCGAGGACAGTGCGTGCACCACGCGCACCCGACTCTATTATTTTCAGCACGTTCGGGCCCCTTTGCCCACTCGAGTCGCCTTCTTTACATTCCAGGATTCCTTAATTACCTGCCGCACCCTGCCCTCTCTCTCTTTCTCTCTCTCTCGCTCTTCGTCTTGAGAAGTTTACCGGCTGCCGATCACCGATCGAGAGATGTCGATTACGGCGAAATTACAGGAGGAATCGCGATCGATAATTGGCGGAGGAGACGTGACCGGAATCTCATTAAGGCGAGGAGCAGCACGTGCTCGCCAAATTTCCGGGGCTCGCGCAGCCGACTGGCATGTGTTGGCCAAAAGGTCAGTCCGGCGGGCGCTGCACTGGTAAGCCCACGTGCAAACAGGTAGCACGTGCTTGCAAACAGGCTCTTCGCTTCTTCGGACCGACAGTCGACAAATGAACTGGCTTTTATTCCCAGTGTTTTGAGGTTGGAAAAATGGAGATTTGATAGAAGTGGAATTGGAGAGATTTGAGTAGTTGCGCAGAGGAAGATGCAGTTGCTCTATAATCTCCGAAGTCAGCCGGTAATTCGGCTTAGCCGGGCGAGAAAATATTTGCGTTGAAAACAATAGGCAGATTAGCAACTACCGAGCGCTTCCCTGTACCGTTAATGGTCGAATTGGAAGGCTCACTTGAGCAAACAGAGCACTTAATCTGCGCCCCCGGTCGCTCGCATATTTTCCAAACTCCCGGAAGCCTAATCTGATTCTCGAGTCAATCGGGGCCTCTCACTTGCCTCGGGCTGAGTTGCTACCGTCGTGAGAGCTTTGAGTTCGGAACGCAGAGTTCTGCCGGCTTTTCAAATTACGGTTAAGCTAATTGTCGAGTTTAAAAATTCCATTTGTAATAAAGCTTGTGATATAGTTATACGGTTTTTGATAAGTTAATCAAGTAGAGTCGATAGAGTCTTGTAAACTTTCACCTTGGTTTCGGAAAGAGTTACACTTCCATGGATTAATGTATGGATTTTGTATTTCGTCGCTTAGTTTTCTGAATCTAATGAACCAAGAATCAAGGGAATCGGTTCAGTCCTTCAGGAATTATGAATTTCTCCAGTTCTTATTTCCATACTTGTCAAATAAAACAATTTCCCTTTCACTCTTCGCTCAATTTCTCTTGAATTCGACAGTCAAATCTTTTGAAATTTTGCTCAATTATACCTGAATATCCAAGTTATCATATTTGGACATTGATAACGCAAAGACTATGCAATTGAAAATTCAACTGATGAATCTGCATAGTTTTTGAGTAATGAATGTCGTAATATGATATGATAATTGAACAAGTGATGCAACGATTATTAAATATCAGTCCGATCTCATTGAACCCGCGACCAAACCGCTCTGCCGATTTCCTTGCTTGCGCTTGATCGATGTTTTTCATCTCTCCGAGTGTTTGGACATCGCGGCAATCGGCAATAACGAGCGATCAGTCGGCAGAAAGGAAGAATAGCCGGTGGCTGCTGGGAGGGAAGAATTGAATAAAGGATACTCTCTCTCTCGCTCTCGTGGCGAGTTGTCGAGGGTCGGCATTGTGCGCGGCACTTGTCGCCATTCAGAAATCATAAAGACCACTCTGGGCTTTGGCTGCTGGTCTCGTGGCCTGCAAACTCCAGCGGGCCCTTCTCGCCCTTTCAATACTATTCATCCGCGACGACTTCCGCCAACAAACCCCGCCGCCCTCGCCAAAGCGACACCGATAATCCCAGATCGATTTTCCTCGACTCTTTGAGATTCATGAGATACGTTTCTAAATATCGCGTGGATTTGGTTGAATTTGACAAAATTCAGAAATCGATTTAAAAGCTGTAATTAAATAAGCGCTGAAATAAAAATAAAAGCCGATTTAAAACTTCAATATTTAATTCTATATTTTCTATTATGTAATACGATTTTATTGGCTTATGAAAACTAGTGCGTGGTATTTAATCAGGCCTGTGCCAAGTTAAATTTGTCATTTTGCAAATTACTAGATTTATCTTCAATATGACCTTAACCGGCCTCGACTATTTTTGGTATAAATTGGCCAATTGTGCAAAACGTGTTCAGGGTAATTCACTTGCCTTTGAATCGCTAATGATGAATATCGATCCGTTGAAAATGTAATAATTATACGGTGTTGAGTAATTTTAATATAAAGGAATCGAATTATACCAATAATGGAAATAATTGGAACTCGAGTGTGAAGGGGATGATTAAAAGCCAACTGACTCATACTATCTATATATATATATATATGTATGTATATCTAAATTTTCCATATCAAGAAACCACTATTTTACAGTAAAAATGTCGATCCCCTAAACCACGAAGTTCTTTCTAAACGAAACAATAGTACTCGCAGCGAATCTTTCGCCCATACCAAATAAACCAATAAGAAAACGGCAATTCCGATCGCCGCAGCTACTTTGCTCGCATCGTGTAGAAACTTCACCTCGAGCGGCGACTGCAACTTAATCCCGGCGACACTATAATTAACAGGGTGGCCAGTGATCAGAGAGCGAGAGAGAGAGAGAGCGCGGTGGCAATTTGTCCCCGCGATGGCAACAAATCAAAAGGCCCCATTAATCAGCGGCTAATTAGCCCGCGGGCTCGGGGGTGGCTGTTTGATTTACCGGGCGAAAATGCACAAATTGCATCTTCTTTCGCGGATCTCGCATCTGTCATTCGCCTACTTGTTACCCTCGCGCTCAGCCGGTGCGATTTTACGATGTCAAACCTCTTTGAATACTGACTCCTCGGCGAGGTCTACCTGCCTGCGGGGCCCACTGGCAATTTAAAACACATGCCGGGAAATCGTGTACCTGGCGAGCGTTTCGCAGAACTAATTGGCTGGTCCGAGCATCCCCGAGCAGGTTAATCGAATTTCCGCCGCCACTTGCTCGACCCCCTAAAAAAGGTAACGAGATTAGGACGGGAAGGAGTTGGAGACGCGCGCGCGGGAACTCGGACTTTCCCGCAATAAAATTCATAGATTCGTGCCTCGGCGGAGAGCGGGCGCCCTTTTCCGAGGGGGCTGCGGGTCGCGCAGGTCCCCCCGGTGAGAGAGCCCGCTAGTCGACGTCGCCAGGTGCTAATTGCTTTGCTGGTGGCCGAATTCATCGGCGAGCGGTCGATCCCCTCGTAAACGCGGCTTATCCATAAATCCAAGTCAAATCCGAGGCGAGCGCACCTTGATGGACTGTCGCGTCCTCGGAAGTGGATCTTCTCGGTAATTGTATGGTAATTCTGACTTATCGGAAATCCTATTATGAGCCTCGTGTTCCCGCTCTAATCCATTTTGCGCGGGATCGTTGTAAGCTTTGGTCAATTATTTCAATTTGCGCTCTCTTGGTTGTTGTGCATCTTGAAAATCGTTTGCAATGTTGCTTTGTGTTCTATGTGCGGCGCGTAATAATTAGACAGTCGATTTTTATGCGAATAAAAATCGTTTGCAATGTTGTTTTGTGTTATATATGTGACGCGTAATAATTAGGCAGTTGATTTTTATCGAAATAAAGTTGTTTTGAATTCTATATACTTAACAAGATCTAATGGAATCGAATTCTGAATCTCTTTCTTTGGTATTAACAATCTCTTCTTCAATGCGCAAATTATTATTAAAATCGTCGGAAATGAAATTCATAATTATTGGAAATACTTCCAATACCATCGTATAATTGAGAAAAGTGTGATTTAAAGGGGCAGCAAATTACCATTAAAATCGTCAGAAATGAAATTCATATTTATTGAAAATACTTCCAATACCATCGAATAATTGAGAAAAGGGTGATTTAAAGGGGCAGCAAATTACCATTAATATCATCAGAAATGAAATTCATAATTATTGGAAATACTTTCAATAGCATCGAATAATTGAGAAAAGGGTGATTTAAAGGGGCATCGAGTCGGTACGTGTCCGGAATAAATCGGAAGGGTGTCGCGTCCGAGGTAAAAAGTGTCCCTGCGAATCCGTCCATATGGACGAGGGCCCTCTCGGTCCGAGGTTCCTCCGGCGGACTTTCTCTTCCCTGGGAAACATGTGTTGGGCTTTTACGGGCCGAGCTACTCGCGAAACACATGTTGGCGGGGGCCTGCCGTAAATGCAAATTCGGAATGGCCCTCGTGGCGACACATGGGCCGGCGTTCCCTGGCCCTAGCTATATTGCCACAATGTTCGAGAGGAACCCTCGGCACCCGCCATAAACTCGCCGCCCAGCCACCAGCACGTACACTTTCCACGTGCGTATGTCGCGCAACTGACTGCCGCATAAACCCATCGCGCGCGGCACGCCGAATCATTCCCGGAATTGACAGGTCTCGCTGGCTGGCCGACGAGAGACCGGGCCCTTATTGCCGCCCGCCACTTGACGCGGTCAAGCTGGATTAATGATTCCTCACGTACGAGGAGCAAATGTCCGTTTGCAATGGACATTTGGATTTTTGTATTTGGGATTCGAGTTGAAATTAATATGAATGTTTAAAGATTCGAGTCTAAATGAATATAATTGTGTAGGGATTCGTAGAAATAAATATAAAGGTTTAAGATTCAAGACCAAATGAATATAAATCTTTACAGATTCGAGTTGAAATGAATATAAATATTTAAGAATTTAATTCAAAATGAATATACATTTTTACAGATACAAGTAGACATGAATATAAATCTTTACAGATTCAAGTTGAAATGAATATATAACTGTTTAAAGATTCAAGTAGAAATAAATATAAAGGTTTAAGGATTCAAATCCAAATGAATATAATTGTCAGGGATTCAAATCCAAAGGAATGAAATTGTTTAAAGATTCAAGACTAAATGAATATAAATGTTTAAGAATTCAAATCCAAATGAATATAAATCTTTAAAGTTTCAAGAAGATATGAATTTAAATCTTTGAACATTCAAGTAGAAAAGTCTGTAAATGTTTAGGGATTTAAGTAGAGATAAGTGAATGTAAATGTTTAAAGATTGAAGTATAGAAAGGACTAGAATTGAATATGAATGAAATAGACCTGGTGGGACTAATACATAGCTAGAGGCGAAGGTGGACGCGAGTCTTTCACGCTCCAGCTGGTTATTGCTCCTTGGGAGCTCTAGGCGGCCGTGTGTTCGACACATGGCGAGGAAGACAGTGGCAGAGACCTGCAAACATTGTATTCTTGAGCTATCTGTCGGCGGGACTCGTAAAAGCCGGCGTTTATAAAGCGTCGAGGGCACCGCCACTGACTGATGAGCCGCGTTCCTCCCATCACCAACTGCGCATCATGAAGTTTACCTGATTACGAAGCGATTCATTATTTCTCTTATATCCAAGTTTTCGATCTTTTTCAAATGCCTGGAATTCATAACGATTATCTAAAAGGACAATGTGACAATTATAACACAGAAGGATTGGGACCAAATATCATAGTAGTTGGACGAGTTGGTACCAAATGTTAGAAATGGCATAAATTGGTACCAAATAATTAAAATTGGATAAATTGGTAGCAAATACTAGAAATTGAATGAGTTGGTAGTAAATCATACAAGTTGGATGCATTGGTACTGAATAATCGAAATCGCATAAGTTGGTACCCAATCATAGAAGTTAGATGCGTCGGTTCCAAATAATCGAAATTGCATAACTTGGTACCAAATCATAGAACTTAGATGCGTCGGTTCCAAATAATCGAAACCGCATAACTTGGTACCAAATACTCGAAATTGTATAAATTGGTACCAAACCCTCGAAATTGAAAAATGATTAAATCGGTATATGTAATTCGATGGGAAAAAGCTGATTCCAAGTAGTGCGCATCAGCAATGTACAAATTTCGCTCTGGTACTTTGAAGCTCTGGCAGTTTAGTGAGAATAAGAGGAGGTCATTCGAGGGTGAAAGGTGGACGCAGAAGAGGCCTCGATAAGGCCGCTTGGAGCTGAAGTCATCCAGAGCGCCTTCGCATTTGCACTGGTAGAAGACGCGTGCCGGGATTAAACGCGCCTCTCGCAGCCTCTCACGCGCTATTAAATGCCCGTTTATATCGCGAAACGTTCCGTGAAGTCTGCCGAGGTCCGCCAAGGTCGGCGGCCATCCCGCGCTTCCACCTCGCCGATTCTATTCCGCGATTATCTCCCGGCCCCGTCGACCTATACGCGCAAAATCGGCCGTTTCGATCGTCGATTTAGTCGGAGGCGAGAGAAATACTTTGTTCGGGATATGCGCGCGGCGGAATTGCCGGCGGAAAGGCGCGTCCTCGATGGAGAGCCGTCGCGGAATTTATAGGGAGCTTCAAAAGAGCTTGGCTGCGTCACAACAAACACGCGCGGGCAATCCAACCCGGCGATCCATCAAGTCGGAGCTTCTCTGCGCGCGATTCCTTCACTCTCGCCTTTCGCCCTCCGGATACTGCGCTGTCGGGAGAGATCGTCGTGGTTCAATGAATCCGGATGTGAAATGATAGTTCTCTGAGGAATTCGGATACCAAGGTTTTGAATGGGATGATCGATTTTCAAGAAATTTGATATTGAATTCTGGAAGCAAATGATTCGGTTCAGATGAATTCAGATACTATGATTTGGAAAGAAATAACTCAGTTCCTATGAATTCGAATACCAAGCTTTGGAAAGAAATAACTCAGTTCTTATGAATTCCGATACCAAGCTTTGAAAAGAAATAACTCAGTTTATTTCTCACTCATAACTCAGATTTCCGATTAATCCGAATGTCAAACTCTGGGACGAAATAATTCATCTCCAACGAATCCAAATACCAAGCTCTGCAAAAAACCATTCATCTCCAACATCTTCAAATATCAAGTTTTCCAAAAACATAATCAATTTCCAATAAACCCAACTCCCAAACCCCAAAAGGAACCAATCTCTCTACAACCCCATTATTCCCAACCTTCTCTTCCAATCAACCCACCAAAGCTAAAAACGCGACAATCCCGCGGCATTAAAAGCTCCCGCTCGTCACCATAACTGCGACTCCGCGTCGCGAGTCATTAATCGGCCGGAGCTATATCCCGGGATAAACAGAGTCATACTCCAAGATCTACGAGTCAGATTCCAATCGCAGCATCCACGCTCTTCTCCCTCTCTCTCTCTCCATCCTCATTCTCTCGCTCATCTCCGCAGCAGCGCTTCTTCCCCGAAGGCGAGCGGGGCCCGTCGAGGGTACCTAAGTGGGGGTAGCGCGTCGCGCGGTCGCCTGGAGGGGGAATCCCAGTGGTAGGAAGTGGTCGGTGGGCCCGGCGGAGAGGGTAGCCGGTGCGCCGGGGGGCGGAGCCGCATCCCCGAGTAGAGGCAGACTTCGGTGGTCTTCCTCAGAAGAGTCCGAGACGTCAGTTGCACTCGTGGCTTCCTTCGAGACCAGAACTCCACTCGCCGTGTGCCAGTACGCTTGATTCAACCCTCTCAGAGTGCGGGCCAGTTCTCCAACTCGGCTCTCTCGGATAACCCTGTGAGTCCCGAAAGAGTTGGACTTTCCCAGTCTCCGGTGAAATTGGTTTGCGAAGTATTGTGCGGAAGTGATATGCGAGTGCCTTGAAGGCTGCATACCTGTCGCGAAGAAGTCCGAAACCCGCCGCTATGCAGACCGCGCAGCCTGTTCTCCAGGCCCAGAGGATCCCCGGGCTCTACATGCTCGACAACGGCGACAGCTCGGGCATTCCCCACAGTGCCGGGAGCTCCGCGAGCAATTCCCCGGACCACTACGAGCGGTTTTCCCCGCCGACCCACCTGATGGACCTCAGTAGCCCGCCGGAGCACCGGGACCTGCCGGGCTACCACCAGGCCCACCACTACCACCCGCACCACCACCAGATGCTCTACCAGCAGCCGCCGTACATGATGTACGAGGCCCACGACGAGGAGAAGCGCTACCAGGAGCACCAGAGCGGCAAGATCCTCCGGGACCTCCAATCGGACTACGATCGACGTGTCCACGATCACTCGCCGACCTTCCTCTCGGAGCACAGTCGCGACCACGAGGGCGGCCTCTACCTGACCCCGTCGCCGCAGATGTACTCGTCCGGCGGCGAGGAGATGCCGGTCCCGCGGCAGCCGCAGAATCCCGCGTACCACCCGGTCGAGGCCGTCGAGTACAAGCAGGACCCTCTCGAGTACAAACCGGAGATCGACGAGTTGAGGTACAAGCAGGTCGACCTCGCCCAGATGAACGAGGCGTCCTCGTCGTCCTCGGCCAAGGCCAGGTGCGCTGGAAAAAGGAAGAGGAAGTCCAGCAGTTTGGATGACTCGGAGACGGATAGCAATGCATCGTCCTCGAAGACCAAGGTGCGCAGGAAGAGCGCGGCCACCTTCGAGGAGATCCAGAATCAGCGGGTCATGGCTAATGTGAGGGAGAGGCAGAGGACGCAGAGCTTGAACGAAGCGTTCGCCGCGCTGAGGAAGATCATTCCTACGCTGCCCAGTGATAAACTCAGCAAGATCCAGACGCTGAAGCTTGCGACGAGATATATTGATTTTCTCTTTCAAGTGTTGCATTGCAATATGGAGAACGGCGAAGCTCCTGATGAATCTGGTACGTATTCTATTTTTTATCCTGTTTCGTTTATTTTGTTGAATTCGGGTTTAGTTAGTAGTATGTAGAGTCGTTGATTGTTCAAATTCGAATTATTGATTAATTGTAGGTTTGTTGAATTATTAATTCCTTCAGAATTATTCGGAGAAAGTTTATTCGTTGAGTTATACGTGAATTTAGTTAGTTGAATTATTGAATTGTTCGAGTTAAAGTTGAATCACTCATATTGTTTGAATTATTCGTGAATTTAGTTGGGTAATAGTTGAATTGCTCGAGTTAAAGTTGAATCACTCAAATTGTTCGAATTATTCGAGAATTTAAGTTAGTTAATGGTTGAATTGCTTGAGTTAAAGTTGAATTGGTAGAATTCGTAGAATATAAGTTAGTTAACAGTCGAATTACTATAGTTAAAGTTAAATCATTTGAAATATAGTTGAATCATTCGAATTATTGGTCAAATCATTGTTGAGTACGATAAATTCGAGTAACGAATTATATACTAGTTAATAGTTGAATTATTCGAGTCAAAGTTAAATGGTTGGTATTATTGGTTGAACGATAGTTAATAGTTGAATGATTGGAGCGAAAGGGTGGTTTGGAATGTTTGCTTATCCTGTGCTAACGGAGTCAAGTGAAGCTCGTCGGAACTCCCGTGTCTTACACTCTTCAAGTGTACTGTGTGCGCACTCCGCTTATCGGAGTGCTCGGCCACTCGAGCTACCGTCGACAAGTTGTTTGCCAAGGAAAGCCATCCGTCGGCACCTTGCTCGCGCGCTCCCCACGTGCGTTCCCCTCGACGGAAGCATCCACCCCCCGGTTGGAGAAAAAATCGGGGGGACTTGTTTACAAATCCAGGACAATTAAACAGACTCCCGCGATTTCACTGGGGCCCACTTAGCCACTCTCGGTCCTCCCTCGATTGCGATGTTTACTGGAGTCAGGAGTCGCCGTAAACCAGGAGAGCGGACGATTTACAATAAACCGGGGGGAGTTTGTTATTTCGACGATCGTCTGGGCCCTTTGAGTGCTTGAATTGGGTGGTCGGTGGGTTCGGAGTGTCCGGAAGAGTGGACAGTTTTCACTGGATAAGTCTTTGTCAGTTGGCTCCTCGGTTTTTCCCTTTGCCGTTTGATTTAGTCGACCGGGTGAATCGCGCGCATGGAATTTGTTGACTCCGAGTGCGGTCGCGTTTTAAATTTAAACCCGCGCGTTTGGAAGAATTGAGAGAAATTCTCTGCGATATTAGTATATTTTCTAGATTTCGATATAATATATTAATTAGATTTCGATATAATATATTATTTAGATTTCGATATAATATATTAATTAGATTTCAATATAATGTATTATTTAGATTTCGATATAATATATTAATTAGATTACGATATTAATTGTATGGGATTTTTGTGATTTTTAACTAACTCTGGAATTCTTGTTTGTTTTACAGGCGAAAGAAACTCGAGGAGCGCAGTCCTCGCCGCCCGCGAAATCACCTCGTCCTCCTCCTGCAGCTACATGGCGCACGAGAAGCTCTCGTACGCGTTCAGCGTCTGGCGGATGGAAGGCGACTGGAACTCGAATCTCTAGTTCGACCAGTAAGTGAGATCGCCCAGATCGAGCGCGTCCATTTCCTATTTTCGCTGGCTCGAAAATATCGAAATGCGACTTTGTTACCTCGAAAGCGATCGACGGGGATCGCTCGACGCTCGTGCCTCGAGCTCGGCCGCGATTCTCCGTCGACCATCCGCGAGAGAAACTCTTCGACACTTGTGATACACGCGCTAGTTTCTAGCGAGTTTTAGGTTAGTCTGATCCCGCGTTTAGCTCGTAACTCCGAGGCTAGTTTAGAGCCAAAGTTTAGGTTAGTTGACGTACAGCTAGCGCCAGCCAAAGATTAGTAGGGTTAAATTAATCGAACCAAACCAAATCGATGTTGATCCAGTTGAGTTCGCAGCGTGTTAGGTTACTTGCGGGACACATCTCCGCGGGAGGAGAAAAATGTCTAGAAAACTCCCGGGGTCTCTTGTATACTTGGAAAAGGTCCACTCGAGGACCAGCCACCGGGTACAATGGCACGCACTAAAAGCTCGATTATTGCGGGGATTCCCAAGCTCGATTCTCCCCAGTGGCCTCCGCTCTCGAAGAGTACCAGTCGAGTGGTCCGTTAGGCCGAGATTTATGACGCTTTATTGGAGCTTCCCAACTACCGTCGCCCTTTGTCCGCTCGCTCCCGAAGGGGTTTCGACAAACTCGGCCAACTTTCACTCGAAACTCCTCTATCAAACTATCAATCAAAATCACCAAAGTCTTCAATTTTTTCATTAACCAAGAATTTTGAGAAAAGTCGGTTGCTTCTTTTTCCCGGTGCAGAGTTGACTCTAACGAGGGGACGGCGCCGGATATATCCGCTCTTTTTCGTTGGCCGCCTCTCGCAAGGACCTAATTCACGCTGTCCGGCCGCCCTCGCAGAAAAATAGGAGGGGAAAAAAGGGCAGCAGGAAAAAGGAGAGAGGGCTCTCGCTGCCCCTCGACTTTCGTACAGTTATTTTCGGGCCCAGGCATCCGCGCCGGGTTGGGGAGTTGCGCCTAACGAAGACACGCCGCGTTAAATTCGCCAGCGTCTTTATTGCGCTGCCTGAAAAAAGCCGGCGGGATTAATGTTTCTTTATCTGCTCGGAAATTTACTGGTTTGTCGGTGGGAATGTGAGTTTTTTGAGCTTGGGATGATTGTTTGGAAAAGTCTATTCTTTTTTCGAGTAAAAATAGTTTTCGAGTTTGGGTGCGATTCTTGTCATAATTGTGATGGAGTGAGGTGATCACTTTTGAGATTTTTCATAGTTTCTTTGAAATCGAAAACGTTTTGTTATGATTCTTACAATTCTGTTGGAGTAAAGTGATTAGTAATCAACTTTGAGATTTTCCATAGTTTCCTTGAAATTGAAAACACTTTGGTGACAATTATTCTCACAATTATATTCAATTAATGTGATTAGCAATCAACTTTGAGATTTTCGATAGTTTCTTTAAAATTAAAACCAATTTTTCAAGTTCAGAATTCTGTTAGATTAACATAATTTGCACTCAACCTTCAAAGAATCAAACTATTCAAATCGAGTGACAATTCTTCTCAAAAATGTGATTGACAATCTACTTTACTTTCGGCTTTTACTTTCCTTTCAACCAAGAGGACTTTCCAAGCCCAGTTTGAACCCTTCAAGATCCCCGTGATTGCCAATCAACTCTGCGACTCTCGATAGTTGCTTTACCTAGAAACCGAGCAGGGAAAGAGATTAATCGCGAGTCAGCTAGCTGCTGAGGCGGGAAATGTACGGGGAATCCGAGTGACAGGCTTCTAATGCTAATAGACACGGCCGGATAGTGTTTCAAAGTCCCGCGCGCGCCCGGGGACTTAAACGTTCGGCTGACAGTGGAGCTTTTGCCGAATCCCCGTAACTGCCAGCGCCCCCGGCATCTCCCATAATTCGCCGCGCGGAATATCCCCCGCCGGCCAGAAATATGGCTCGTCCCGCGCCCGGGGTACCGAGCCCTCGACAATTCGGACTATGTAATCCGATAATTGAAAGGCCGGAATCTCACCGGGTTATTTTAATTGCCAGCGGCGCGCGACGCTCGTGCTCCTCGATTTTTCCTTGCCATAAATCTGCCGATTCAATTAGCCGAGAAATGCGACTCGCTGCCTCAACTTTTCCTTTGTCGCGATTGAAGTGTTGGAAATAAACCTGCGGAGTAAAAGTGAAATCTGTGAAAGTCCGAGCCGAGCAAAGATTCGTCAGCGGGAGCGGACTAGTCTGGTAATTACCAGTATTGTTCTAAAAATAATCGAGGGCGCCACCGACTCGTCAAGGGTCGCAACAACTTTCTGCTTGTTTCCCGTCAGCGTGTCATCGAGAAGCCCCGTCCGTCAGGCGCAACTCGATATTTTATTTGTCTATTTTTCTCATTCTTTCCACACACAGCTGCGGCTCGTAGACGTTTTTCTCTCTCGTGGGAGACTCGTCCCGAACACCTGTTCCCTAGAGAGTAAGTTCTCGCGACACTCAAGTGCCTCGACGTGCCTTGATCGTACAGTTAGGAACACCAAAGATACATCTGTAAATAGTTAATTAGTAATTAAGGAGTAGTCTTAAGCTTCGGTGGCCGCTGCGCTTTGTAAATACACGAAAGGCCCGCGTGTATAGTTTTCTAGGTTAAGATTAGGTTAATTCGATTAAGCCGATACTGTTAATTAGGTATATACTCTAGAGGTTAGGGATGGCCGGATCCAGCAATAATTTATTACGACTCGTTTGCCTCCGTCGATCGATCGATCACAACGTTGTATATAGTTGCTCCGGGAGGATATGCGATGTCGCGCGACTTTCTAGTTGTTTAAGAGTTAATTATCCTAGGTTATGTTTATTTGGATTTCCATTCCTCGGGCGGACTCTCGCCCGGACAGATACGACAATCAGCTTTCTAATGTACAGTATTTTTCTATGTCCTCGAATAAACTGTTGTACCACAATGGAACCTGCACTTTTCATAGTTACTCGTCTCTGACTCTAACCTGACATCGAAATCCCAAATCCTTCGCTGGAAAATCAAAATTATCTGTTTGCCGTCGAATCTTCAAGAATTCGATATTTTTTTATTAAGTTTATTTTGAATCGCGTCGACACCTATACATGAAGTTACGTAACACTTTATAGTAGATTGAAGATTCCAGTACTTTTACAAAATTCGATAATATTCAATATCTTTTCTGTATTCATTGAATACGTGTTGAATTGATAACTGTTTCGATATCTAGTTTCTGTGAAAAAAGAAATTTTAGGTTCAGAATTTAGAATGAAATTGAAAAGAACACTTTACCAAAGAATCTTCTACATTACACTCTCTTCGCGCTTGCAAACAAAGAAGTCGAGTCTAGAATAAATTCCGAAAGAAGAAATCACACAAGTCGATAAATAATTTATAAGAGGGCCAGCGCTGACGGCGGACTCCTTAATGGATCGGCGCACACATACTCTAGCGGAAGCAGCGCAAATATTATTGCAAGCAGTGAAACGCGAGCGAAGCTGCCGAAGAAGAAGAGAAGAAAGCCGGGGAAGAAGAGGAACGCCCAGGATCGAGCCGATTGGCCAGCAGGAATGCCCGCTCGACATGCCACGGGCCAATCGACGAGCACCGGATGTTAGCCTTCACTTCCCCCACTCTAACCTCTCTTCCCCCTTTCTCTTCGCTCGGTGGAATTGAATCGAATTGAAAAGTGGATGCTGCACGCTCTTTCCTTATTGCTTCCCTGACGCTTTTATGCTTTGGAGATTGTTGGGTAATGTTTCATACTGAATTTCGCTGGATTTATCTGGGAAAGTGTGGAATTTCGAGTAAAAATAGTATCTTCTGGTTTTCAAGGGGAAATGCTTAAGGAAAAATCGGTTGCTTATCACTTCTTAAGTCCAAACTATTAATTAATCGTTTATCGAGTAATTAACTAAATCTGAAACACAAGACTTTCCGACCGAAACATTTCTCCGAATTTCCTGAAAAGCGTAAAAATCGAACAAGTACGAATCCAGATTCACGAAAAGCGGGGCGAAGCGGTGCGCCAGAGGTTCGGATGAGTGAAACATCTGTTCTCCGTCTTTTCCTCCTAAATCACCGCGCAATTTCTGTCACTCCTTTCGTTTGGGCCCGCGTGATGGATCGCGCGTCGTTACCGCGCGCCTCCCTCGCATTCGTGTCTATGTGGATTCAACACTCCAATTCCTCGCCGAGTTTTACGACGCCAACCGAGTAAACAGAGTGGCGCAGCAAACGGGCAACCCTTTCCTCTCCATGCAACAGACTTATTCAACAAGCAGATTGTTTCCTAGGGGGAGAACGCCGATAGGGTACAAAAGCCCGGGAAAAGGATACATGAGGAGTTTGCTACCAGCGGCACCTCATTAAGGCGCCGTAATAAGGCGGGCGAGCCGCAGTTAATTACCCCGGAGTTCGGTCATTTCAAAGGGAATCCGGGCAATCGGATCTCGTGGCTCTGGTGACTTACCACGCCCTCCTTCCCACTCGAACTTCATCGGATAACATTACCGACCGGAAGCTTCGCTTTCCTCTCACTCGTCGGTAAGTTGTAATAGCAATTTTATTCGATTGTTCGCTTTTAATTCTAAAATTCAAAAAAATGTGGGTTCTTTCACACGTGCATTGCGAGAGTTGGTAAAAAAAGGCGTTTATGGTGTCGGCGTGGTGCAAGGGCAGGCTGGCAGCTCATTAAGGGCGGTAATGAGGTCGTAGGCGAGTTAATTATTTCGGGCCCCGTTGAGGCTATGGGCCCCTCGTATCCCACCGAAAACCCTATTCCACGAAGCAGTCGGGCCGATTGACGGCACTTTAAATCAGTCCGAGCCACTTCCGCTATTCAACGGGGGCGTAAAGCCATTCGCGTCCTTTTGCTCCCGCGCCTCGCTCGATAGAGCGTAAAGCCGCTGCTATTATTAAAAGCCATCGGCGAGCGCGCTCTCTCGAATCTCCGGCCGACAACCGCCCGGCCGAGAGCGAACCAGGAAATATCTCTGAAAAGTGTATGAAGAAACGATTATGTTGATTAAAATATTAGTCGGATTTATCGGTTAACGAAGAAGTGAATTAGTAGCCGAGGGTCGAGACGAGGTCGGTGACAGGTCAAAAGGCCCCCGATGACATGTGCGCCCTAGTTTCGCAGGGGGCTGGATACCCTGGCGCCAGCGGTGATTTATAATTGGGGGGCGTACTCCTCCCAGGACGTCGTCCACCGAGCCCGACATGAATATCTCGCCGGCGCAGGACTTCCTTGTTATTTCCCGGTCAAACGAATGGCTGTTTGCTTCTTCTACCGCGCTGCGGCTGGGATTAAAGAAATCACGTTCCCGGCAGATGTCCCGCCGAATTTACCAAGTGCTGGAAAAATAGTGTGGAATTTATGGAGGAATCCCGTGAGAAGTGGCGGAGTAGTCAGGTTCTGGATCCGACTGTGGTCTTCCTCGTCACGGCGTAAGAAGAACCTGGCATTCAGAGGATAATTCGATTAGCCACGACTGCACAGTGGCACACGGATTTCTTTATACGACGCCCAACGAGGCAGAGGTTGCGCGCGGGAGTCGAGCGAGTAGGCTGGCCGGTTAATGTTACTGTAAGGAAATTGTATTTCACATGTTTACAGTAATAACAACATACATCGTATTTACACCAGTGTGGTAAATAAAAATAGTCGGAGGCGCGCGCACTGCTGGCATCGACGACGCGTCAGACGTTAGAACCGCAATAAACGTGGAAAGAAGAAATGCGTGTCCTCGCCACGGAAGAAAGAGAACGGCGAGCCACGAGCGTCTCGATAAACGACATAATTCAAGAACGATTCTCCTTTTTCCTTTTACTCGTCAAAGTGACAGCGGAGTTCTGCTAATTGCTAGTCGACGGTTACTAGTGATCGATGCTAATCGCAATAATCGCCGGGAGCCCTGAAGGCCCCGAGCGAGCGTCGCCAGGAAGACTGGCATTAGAAAAGTTGGGCGTTCGAGGAACTCGCGGCAGTTCTGGACGACGAAGCGCAAGGCGATTGGCTCCACTATTGAGATTCCGGAAGAGCGGAGGAATTGTGTAAAAAAGAAGGTGGACTTCCCTCGAAGGACAACGATCCTAGTGGTAGGCCATCGACGGCAGAAGACTGCGAGCGGAGAAAGGAGGAGCAAGCTGAAAAGGAATCGCGAGTGGAAGAGAAGTTCGCTTGGTAAAAGGTATCATCCATTCGCTCCCGACGCCTGTCTATGTTCTAACTAGGATTTTAGCGCTACAATTATTTACAAACTTCCCTCGCCGATCGCGCTGGACGAGCCTCGGGCTTCGTGCGAGCTCCGCAACGGTTTTGTGCGACCTTTAGGCGAATCGGAACTCCGTGAGAGCTCGCTCTCGCCTCGGGGAAGAAGCTCGGAGGAAGCAGCCTCCTCCGATCGCCGGACAAATCCCCCGTCGGTTAGTTCAGCAAGATCCCCGTATCGTACGATCTCTCTATTGTATACCGGCGATATAAAAAATCCTATGAAACGACCACGCGCTCTCCTCTGCGCGGAGACGTTCGACTAATGCGACAGATAGATACGAGAGACCGACTGGCCCGGTGTCCGCTCACGAAATACCCTCGGGCGAGACGCCTTTCTCACCAAGGGTCGATTAATTGGCCTAAGGGTGGCTCGGTCAAGCCGCTCGCCCTTTACTCCGCCGCGATGCTCTTCAGCACGTATCGCACCGTGTAGGCGAAGGCGGCGAAGCCGATTATTACTGCTATGTTCGCTAGGACGCTGTGGAAGAGGCTTTGATCCCTTTGGAGGTCGTCGGGCGAGCCCAGGGACTCCTCGCCGGTGCCCGATTGCCGTTTTGATCTGCTCTGGAGCTTCTTCCTGTGCTTTAACTCCGCTTTTATCACCTGGAATCGGGAACTCTGTGTTTGATTCAAGAGTAAATACAGACAAGCCTTTAGGTAGGGCGGGAATTGAAGATACCTCGACAGTCTCGGGAAAGAGCTCGCAGAAGATGTGGCTCTTGAGATTGTACTCCAAACTCTCCGCAGCCAGGATGTTCTTATACGCGTCCGATGTGTAAATACTGCCTAGAGTCGGACTCTTCTCGATCTAGAACAAAGAGGAAGCCTTTGATTAACTCTGCCTTCAGCAATCGCTCTGCTTTCCTCTTACCATGAAGCTGAGGAGTCCCGTGAGAATGGTGGAGACACTCCACGCCGGGTTCCAGGTGTCAGGGTGAAAATCGGAGATGGAGAGACAGATTCTGGTGTTAACTTTGAATCTTCCGTTGGGTGTCGTCATGTAGATACTCGGTGGCTGGAAGGGGAACTCCCTGGGGAAGATTAGTTTGCCGTGGTAGAAACCTCCTTCGTACGGTGTTTTCTCTGGACCCTTCACTACGTAATGCCTATAACATTAAAGCAGGATTCGTTGCTTCCAATTTCTTAGTAATCACTTGCTCTCCTGGGAAAGTATTTACCATTCCAAAATGTTTGAAGGGTCAGGCTCTGCGAGGACGTACGGCACCGGGTCTTTCTTCAATCTTAAGTAATCCTGCTTTAACCTGGCGGTCGCACTGTTGGTGTTCTTGCTCATTCTCACCATCTGGACTGATCCTCCCCAAAAGGACTCCCGAAACGAATACCTGAAATAAGGGCACACGTAACTGGTCATTTCCACTGGCAAAGTTTCCCTCCACCAGCAACTTTCCAATTTCCTCCCCAACACACCTTCAATTCCTATTTCCTGAAAGAGGACTCTCCCCAGGAGTCTAGTTCGCCTCTCAATCGCTCTTAACTCGTTCGGTGCTTCTCTACGTCGACTGGCAACAACAATGACCTGCTGGTAACCTGTTCCTCGGAGACACGCACGTTACAGGTGTGCCAGGGCGGAATCTCCTCGCGTTTTCGGCGGAACTGAGTTCGAGGGAGGAAAAGGTCGATTGATTTTGGGCTCGTCGGTTGGTCAGCGAGCGGGAAAGCGATGACTGCGGTGCTTTCGTCGAATATTCGGGAATGCCAGGAGCTTTTGACAGCGGACCTGCCAGCCTCGAGAAACATATGACTGGCACTGGGATCGCTGGCAGCGCGGTCATATAGTGCCGAGTTCTCGATTTTAGTCTACTTGTGAACTAGATTTTAGTCATTTCTCTTTGGCCGAGGTGGAGGATGGAAATGTTGAGGAGGCTTTTTGTGGTGTTCTTTCCCATTGCCGCGAGATTTTTCGGGCTTTTCGGGGAAATCTCGTGTATTTCTGGATACGATCGCTGGGTGGCCAAGTATAGTTGCAGCGAAAGGTTATATATACAGGGTGATTCAAAAGAAACTTGATACCTGCGATAGTTGGTGTTGACCAAAAGCATTTTGCAAAATTTACATTTTTTCAAAAAAATCATTATCGGCTAATTGGCTGAATTTTGCAAAATCTTGCTGATTACATTTTCTCAAATTAATTACGAAACACTAAAAATAATACCAAATATTGTTTCGCTCGTTTTGTATTTTTTTCTCTGTTTCACTAATTTTTGATTCGTTTTGAAACCGAAAGTGAAACAAACATAGAAGAAAAAAATTTTAGAGCAAAATTCTGACAACAATTTTTTGGCAAATCTGGTCTAAAACTCTAAAAAGAATAAACATAATTTATTTCGCTCGATTTTTATTGATTTTTCTGTTTTACTAATTTTGTATTCGTTTTAAAATCGAAGAAGAAAGTAATTTTTTAAATCCTTCACACCTGTAATTAATTTACACATTCATTTTCTATCAACAGGACAATGTTTTCAATGGAAAATTGCAGCAGACAGTCTGGATGTGGAACCACCTGTTGGTCCTCCGCACATCGCGAGCATCGGCGAGCCACCCAGTACATGAACGGCTGATCTCCGGAGCATCCGGAGCAGCCAAAATGGATGGAGCATAAGATCCGTGACAGTCTCCGCCTCCCACGGACGATCCGCCTGCTGCTGGCATTTGAAATTGCGAAAGACCACCGTCTCCCAGTGGAGCCTTCCCGCCAAGCGCGTCTCCAACGTCGACTCGGCACCCTGGACAATCCGAATCCAGAGAATCGTCGAGTCGAAAGCCGTGTCCTTTTGGATTTCCGGGCGTCGAGAGTCGCCGAGCTCTCATTGGAAGGTTCGGCGGGCACTTGTTGATCTTGCGCGGAGTGTTTGAGAGTCGAGAGAACCTGGGGAGAGCGGAGTGAATTCTGGACGATGAGTTCGTCGGTGTCGATGAAGAACACTGGCGCAGCGGACGGTACCTTCGCGATGGATACCGTCTTCGCCGTCGCCCTGGGTGCCCTGGCCGCCGTCTTCGTCGGCGCGCTCGTCGTACTCCTCGTCATTTGCCGCAGACAACGCTGCTACTACGTAAGAACAACTCGACCACTGTCATTCAAATGACACTCAAATCAAATTAAACCCAACTCGAACTCCTCTAGAATCAAAAGGACTCGCCGGACCTCAGCTCGGACCTCCTCGAGGGCGAGAACAGTACGGGATTGGGCCTGGATATCTGGGAAAACGAGGAGTTACTCGCAGGCGCGGAGAGGTGAGCCAATTAACTAAATCAACTGTTAATTCAGTAATAAACCGGCAATCTTTCCAGGTGGGTGGACGATGCGACGGGACTGGCGCCTCCTTGCATCGCCGTCCTCAGATCCTGCCATTCCCTGGCAGCCAGCCTCACTGCCATCGCAGGCACAGTCAACAGCAACACTGTACCTCTCGAAATAGTCGACGTAATTCTTAAAGCACATTTATTTCCTTCGAATAGATCAACAATTGGTTAAACAGTAATTAACCGACTCTCGATAGGTCGCCAGGAGAATTCCACCGAGAGTCGACGACGTGGTGAGGAGTCTCTACCCACCACTGGACGCCCGACTCCTGGAGGCGAGGGTTGCCGCTCTGGTATTGGCAGTGACTCACCTGGCACTCGTCACAAAGCACGGAGTTCCAAAGAGCCAAGCTCGAAAGCTCGCCTTCATCGACCAAGCCCTCAACGACATGGACTCCCACCTCCTAGTGCTAAGGAATGCCGCCCTCGCTCAGGAAGTCGCCTGTTCCGTTCCCGCTTCGACGCCGGTTTAACCGTAGATTTCTCCCTCACTCGTCGTTTTTCCTAAAGTCCTGGACGTACTGGGCCGACGGAGACGACTCGAATAAAGTTCTCGTTGGATATATTTCGCCAGGATTGCTTGGAGTGTCCTTTTTATTAATCGTATCGTATATTTCTGCATTAGTCTAGGTCCAATCGTTTCGTTCAGAGTGCTGCGTACATAATTAATCCGAGGGCCGTCGTCTCCGGGGAGAGTGGGTGGCCTGCCGCGGCGTCCGCGAGCCGGTGTCAATCAAGGCGGCTCGAGGGGTCCGGCTTCGATTTGACACTTAAATAAATTAACTAAATCGTCCCTTCGCACGCTGGAAGCGCGCTACACAGCAGCGCGAATAAGATTCCAGTGTCGAAGCTTTCACTGTTGCTTGGCCGAGAGTGCGGAGATTAAAGGGGAGGTTTTCCGGTCGAGCGATCGGGGAAAGACGTACGTACGTTTGTCTGTGTATGTGTGTGTGTGTGCTTTTCTTTCAAAAAGTTAAACCGAGCAGCTGGATTATAAAGCTTTTCGCGTTTAGTCTGCGGCTGGTGTTACGTGGTGGTTGTTGCGCCCAATTATTTGCCCCTGTTCATGTCGCGCGCCCGCTTCTGGTTGTCCTTGAGCACCTTCTCCTTCAGGTGCTCCTTGTAGTCGAGGATGTTGCCCTTCCACTTGGTCACCGCGCCGTTCTCGCACACCCAGATCTCCTCGGCCACCTGCGAACCAATTGATTTTCATTAGTCGAGCGGCTTGGTGTTTGGAAAGAAAAGAGGATTGAGAGGTTTTACGAACCTGGTTGATGAGCCTGAAGTCGTGGGAAACGAGGACCATGCCTCCATCGAAGTCATTGATTGCATCAGCCAAAGCATCGATCGTTTCCATATCCAAATGATTGGTAGGTTCGTCCATCAATAGGAGATGAGGCACCTGCCATGCCAACCAGGCGAAGACAACCCGACATCTCTGGCCGTCAGACAACTGGCGGATCGGGCAGACTTGCTGGCGACCCGTGAGTCCGTAGCGACCAATGATCTTCCTCATCTCCTCGCGCTCTTTCACATCGGGGAAAGCCTTCATCATGTAGTCCAGCGGCGACATATCCAGGTCCAACAGCTCGTGCAAGTGCTGGTGGTACCTGGCGATCCTCAAGTGACTGTTCTTCCGGATCATTCCGCTCGACGGCACCAACTGCAATTACCCTCGAATTAATACCAATATTAACTCAACGATTCCAGCGAAACTTACGTCTCCGTAGAGGAGCTTGAGCAGAGTACTCTTTCCAGCACCGTTCGGCCCGACCAGTGCGAGCCTCGTGTCCAGGTCGATACCGAACTCCAGGTTCTTGTAGATCCAGGGCGCGTCGTCGTTGTACCGGAAGCTGACATTCTGCACCATAATCACAGGCGGCGGAATGGTGCCGCACGAGGGGAAATAGAAGTTGAGAATTTTGTCGCTAACGACTTTCTCCGTGAGTCCTTGCGCCACCATTTTCGCCAGAGTTTTTTCCTTAGACTGGGCTTGTCGGGCGAGCTTCGCCGAGCCGTGACCGAATCTGGCGATGTAGTTCTTCATGTGCGCGATCTGGTCCTGCTCCCAATTGTATTGCTTCGCCTGGTTCTCCAGTAATTCCATCCTGAAAGCGGTCGATCAGGTTTCACGCTCGGTCGACTTCGTGAAATTGATTATCCAATCGAATCTTACCTCGTCTTGATGAAAGCCTCGTAATTACCGGTGTAATATTTGAGGTGTCTCTTGTTAACGTGGATAATATTTGTACAAATGCCGTTGAGGAAGTCCTGGGAGTGCGAGATGATGACGAGGATACGCTTGTACGTCTTGAGCTCCTCCTCCAGCCAGACGCAGGCGTCCAAGTCGAGATGGTTCGTCGGCTCGTCGAGCAGGAGTAAGTGAGGCTTGACGTACAGTGCCCTAAAAACCATTTGCGCCATAAAAACACCACTTTCACCAGAAACTTTTAATGATAAAGCAAAAAGGGGAGTAAAATACCTAGCGAGAGCGATTCTCATTCTCCAGCCACCAGAGAAATCTTTGGTAGCCGTCCTCTGCATCTTGGCAGTGAAGCCGAGACCGTGAAGTATATGGGCAGCCCTGGCCTCGGCAGTGTCCGCCGCCATATCCTCCAGTCTCTCATAGACATCCATCAATTGCTCCTGCGCGTCTTCCTCCTCACAGGCGACCAGCTCCTCGGCGAGCTTCTCCAGCCTGACTCTCTCCTCGTCTACCTCCATCACGCACTCCAGGGCCGTCTTACTGCTAGCCGGCATCTCCCTGGTCAGGTGGAAGATGTCTATGGCGTCTGGAATAGGAACTTCTCGCATGCCGAGGACAGCAAGCAGGGTGGACTTCCCCGATCCGTTGAGTCCTAGCAACCCGTATCTTCTGCCGCAATTGAGTTCGAGCATCGTGTCCTGCAGCAGCTCGCAGCCGTGGAAGGTGATTGAGAAGTTGGAGATCTTGATGTCCCTGCTGCGAGGGTGCGAGGCCAGCGAACCCGTGCACGAACGAGCTTCCGCATTGAGCCTTGCGTCTGCTTCCAATTTCAGACACAGAGCCTCTGAAAAGATAACAGTTAATTATTGTCGATTCACAGACAGGTGGGTTTGTTGTTCCAGGTGGTGAGACCAACCTTCCGCACTCATGGCAGTGCCGTTAGTCCCATTCTGTCCCTCGGTTCCAGGGCTCGATTCCTTGTCGTCATTCTTATTCGGCTGGTTCGCCGGTTTCTTCCCGGACTGCCTGGCCTTGGCCGCCTCCTTCTTCTTCTGCTGCTGCTTCTTCTTCGCGTCGGACGGCATCCTGTCTCGCCTTCAACCTGTCGGAGAGCATGCGGCCCACACACTGGTCAATCTCTTCCGCTTACGTAATTGGGCCGATCGGCGCGCAAAGTGCACGCGCGATCTGGCAGCGGCTGGCAAGCGAGCATTTCCGGGGAGGCCCCGTCGACGAGCCGTTCTCTGGGACGCGTGTGCGAGGAGTCCAATCCCAGGGATTGGTGGGAGCGAGAGGGCCTGCTCGCTGCTGCCCACTGGCGGGAGGGGGACAGAGCGAGTGGACACACTCGTTGGAAAGGAGACAAAAGAAAATGCGAGATCGCGCGACGTCCGTCGCGCTCCGTCCGGGCTCGATTCACCCGGAAAAGTTTGCCGCGAGCTTCCGGACATTCTGCTGCGGACGTCCACGCGACTCGACCCAACGACTTACCTAATTGTGCGCCAAAAAACCGAGGATCCCTGCGACACGCAGACACACGTGCATGGATCGAGGGAAAGCCGTCAAAACGGACGAGGCCGCCGCCACGAGAGTCTAACAGATGGCGCGCGGCATTTCTTCTTAGTTGGAGGAGACTCGTCGCGCCACGCGTCGACTCTAGATGGCGCCAGTGTGGCTTTCTGGGGAATTTAATAATTCGTTAATTGGCTGGCGCTCGGCCAATGAGGGAATCGCGGGATTAGATCTATTTTTGACTAATATTTGAGTATATGAAATATTGAAGATGCACGAAAATCAATGCTCGGTCAAAAGTATAACTTTATTAACGAAATTATTTATTTATACAAGAATAATGTGAGTTTTGCAAATGTAAGGAAAACAATGCAGCAACACGTATTCGACTAGTAACCCGGTAATCTCAGCAGGAATTGATTATTGAAACTCGAGTGAAACGAGTGGCGAGGTGTGACAATCGAGGTTTCCCATTAGCGGAGCTCGGTTTAACCAAAGCGGCGAGTGTGAAGAGATTGGGGCGCGCTCGTGTGCATGCCAATTGTCCTCGGGGCCAAGGGAGTCCATAGAAAATCGACTAACGAGATCTACAAGCCGCAACTGCCTCAATGAATGAAACCTCCACCTGTGAACGGTCATAAGTTTCTTTACAATGTCCATTGACTGAATGAGCCAATGGGAAGCGGAAAGTATGAGCGCGCTTTCGTCTGGAAAACGAGCCTCGAGCTTTCTCTCCAGTACACCTGCACTTGAAGTCCCCATTACGGACTTGGATTGATCAATCTCCAATTAAAGCAGGAGTATCGCTGGAATTTGTTATTATTTCTGTGTTAAATATCGAAGTCGATTTTGCAGAGTGGATTAATCGAGATAATTCGCATGGTTGCTCAGTTGAGTGCGCGAACCGGTAGGAATTCAGAGCAGTTCCGCTGAATGAGACATAAAGCCGAAGGATCGGAAGCGACGTGATTTACTGGGAGAGAAAGAAGAGGAAGACGGAGCTGCCGAAGTCTGCGGTGGGAAATGGAGGGAGCGACTGGAAAGGGGCCGGCTGTGTGTCGGGCTTAATTGCACCGCATCACAGAGCGTAGTATTTCGTAGTACGTGGTGTGTGGCATGTCCCACGTCCTCGCCCCCTCCTTCCCTTCCTTTCCTCCACTCTGGAGCTGCTGGAAGACGACTGGCCACTGCGTACAGGATAATAAAGCTGGAGAAATTCGTAACTCCTGAACGGCTGAACCGATTTGATTGGTTCTTGGTTCATTGGATTCGGAAAGACCAACGATCAAATACGAAATTCATAAATTCGTCTTCTTTCGAAACCAGGGTGAAACTTATACATCGATCGGAATCTCCGAATTGCGAAATTCGAAATCTGTTATTGTAAATGATTGTCGCTAGAATAATCATTGCAACCAAAAGGAAAGATGTATCGCTCGTCCGGGAGAGGCCAAACGGGAAAGATGGTAGAAATTCGATTGGGATTCGGGCGTCGAGTATGCGAAGTAGGTGTTGGGGAGTGAGCGTCGCCGGATCAGACGGGCTTTGTTCGCTCGAGGAAGAAGCCCGAGGCGGCGGCGGCGGCGGCGCTCCGCCGGCGAGGAAGTCTCTCGCCCGGGGTAATAGCGAGTAATCAGTAAGTACCGGTGATCGATCGCTCGCCGGCTCCGCTTTGACACAGTTTTCCCAGCCACTCCCGGCAACGATTTAATCTTGGCCGATGCAAATTTATAGCCGATGCCGGCCGTCGCGACGACCCCTCGGACCTGCCTATACCTGCCGCGGATGCACCGGCCTCCTCGCCGAGTACCGCCGTCGAAATAGCCTCGAACCGATGGAGGACGTGTCCTAATAAATAATCAATACTATTCCCACGGATTCTACGCGAGCGTAGTCATTCCAGGAGGTTAAAGCTGAGAGGCTGCTTCCACGTGGTTGGATGCGTCAGCTCTTCGTTCCGACTGTCATCTTTTGCGTCGGATGCTGGGTGTCGCGTGGATATCTGCTGAGTGGCTTACCTTGCAATCTTAATCATAGAACGGGCGTGGGTGTTCGTTAATCCAGTCCCACTCTATCTTCGTAGAATCAATTAGTTGTATTTCTTGAATATGTCATTTTGTAGTCAAATTATTTTGTAATTAATTTCAGGTTTAAAAAATAACAGAATTCTTCTTCATTCATTACAAGGGACCTTTTCCAATAATTAAACTTGAGCATTGCGGTGATTACATTTCTAAAATATGTCACTTCTTTATAAAATTTTCTTTTCTTTTATATAACAGATTTAAAACAACAAAATTCTTCTTTAATGATCCTTAAAAATCTTTTCTCCTAATTAAGTTGAAGAACTGTTTATTTTTAGTGAAATAGTTGTTCAATTCACGGCAGATTTAAAGCAGACCTCTTTCCCAATAATGAAACCTATCGGCGAGCCAAGCAACGGATTGAATAAAATTAAAAATCGCAACCCCTCGAACAATGTTCGCCTAAAGGCGTACAAGTGCAGGCGAGAATAACTGGCGGAGTGGGCGCGATTCTTCCGGGGGTTAATCGGCGTCTGCCAGCCCCGCAGGTTCAATCAGTGACTGGAAAGGGCTGCAGGGGAGGAGAGGAGAGGATGATGGGTAGTGTCGCGACCCATAAATTCTCCTTGGCATCTACGCCGCCGCCGGCCTCCAAGATCCCACTCTCGAGGGGGTGTATCGTCCGGAGAAATATGTTTATCGCCCGCGGGGGTTAACGGGGGGTTGAACGCCGCTCGCATTACGACACTCCGGCGCACGTCGCGCTGGCTGCGTGTTAACCCTTTGCCTCGGGCGAGTTCGGCCCTCGGAAAAGGTGCGAACTCAATTGGAAAGCGACCCCCGTTGCGCTCTCACGCTGCCCACACGGGCTTCCAGTGGTAATTTTAATTATTTGGTCGCGATTTTTTTAATTAAAGATTAATTAATTTAATATTGAAAGTGCAGATTTTAAAATTATTGAGACTGTTGAATAGATTTCTTTCGATACTTTTCACACGAATCCATTGTTGATATTCAAATTAATAATAGCAAAATAAATAAAATTAATAATATTGAAAATAGATGTTCCAGGGATTATTAAAGGATGGAAATGGAATTGTTTCTTTCGGCTGGAGTGATTGGTAGGAATTTTTCTCCTCGTCCATTTTAATTGCGAGGGCCTTTCTTGTCTGGGGGGAGGGGGGTTGCACTTTGGCAGGCCGGAGTTCCTTGCCACCTAGGTAAGTCGCGGAGCCTATGGCAGACGTCCAATCCGGCAATCCACTTTGTAGTCTTATCCGAGGGGCTTAAGTAGATAGTGCTATTGCTGCCACACAGATTTCCCAGCATCCCCAACCCTTCCCCTCCAGCCACCGGGCCGCCGGAATTCCAGGCCCGCGACTCTGGACTCCAAACTCGGCGGGCCACAAATTGTGGGAATCGTGTTGCGAGACCCGGCGACGGAAAGACGGCGTAGTCGTCGGCCCCGAGTGTTTTTGACACGGCTGCGGAGCGAGAGAGGAGTGAGAGAGAGAGATAGAGGAGGCTCTCTCGCTCCCCAATCGATCGGGGGCCGCCGGCGGAATAGCCGAACCGGAAGTAGGACGTTTAGCCGCGATGGGAACACGCCAGGCCTAAATGGGGGAGCTCCTGAGTCCGGCGCCTCCGACTTCCTACGCGAAGGAGGCCAATCAAATCCCCGCGAATTCCGGCTGTCCGTGAAATCCTAGAGGACTCTGTGGGCAACTGAGAAGTTGTGGGCCCGAAACTCTTCCCGCGAGGAATCACTTTCTGGGCTGTGGGCCGCACGTATTTACCGAAATTCCTTATTAATCTGTTTTAATTATTAAATTCAGATAAAAATGATTATTGCATAATTAATAAAAATGAAGATTCGAGGAAATCCGCTTCTTACTTGGCATTTGTTTCGCTCCATTTTTCATATCTCGATCGTCCCAGTCGAGGTTATCACTCCGGCCATGTGAAATCGATCGGCCGGCACAGATGGCCGGCGCTCGAGATCGGCGTTATTGACCGGCGAGATAAGCACCGGGGAATCTTGGCCGGTTCAATTGGTCATTGCGAAAGGGGGAAGAAAGCGAAGTGCGCGTGCGGTCATAAATAGTTTGATTAACGGGCGTCCAACTGGATCCAGTTTCGCCGGCGGCTCTTCCTCCCCCGTCCTGGAAACTGATACTGCTGCCGGTAAGATAAGTAACTCCCATCGATCTCACCCTCCTCTTACCACTCTCCCATCCCCCAGCCACGGCGAGCAACTGATTCCCACCGTTTCTGCCGAATGACTGATCGACTAGTTCAATGACGATGCTTAATGAAATCGAACTTATTGAAATCGATTAAGTTTTCAATTCATTCTTAGTTCCAGTTTTAATTACTATATCGATTAATTCGCGGGACGAATTTAAACAATTCTAAGAAATACTTGCTGAGAAAAAAATTAATCATTTTAATATTAATTTTTAAATAAGTTTTGCTGTTGCGATTAGTTCGTTGGACGAAATTAAAAAAATTCTGATAAGCCTCTCAATTTATGCTGTCGTTAAAATAGTAATTTATTGTAACCAATCGGCATGAATTCGCACGGGGAATTACAGTCTGTCTGGCCACGGCGGTCGCTCCCTACTTAAGCCACCGGTTGACCCACACGCGAGGGCAGTTTCGCGCAATCAGTATGCGACAATTGGCTGCTGATTGCGCGATCCGTGAGTGGCGGGTGGGAAAAGTGACCTGTGACTCGGTAATCAGTGTCAGAAGTGGCTGCAACCGCCCTCGAGTTCCCAATGCCGCCATATCCACCTCTCAACCCTGCCCGATTTTCCAAGCAGCAAAAATATTATTTTTCCACCGATGGACTTTTCCCAATTTTTCCCCAACAATTTCTCCAACTATATCTCGAGTCCAGGTAGAATTCGGACGTTCCAACTGGGAGTCTCGGTGGGAGGGCGTCGAGGTCGAAGACGTGTGGCGGCTGGCGTCGCGTTCGCCGGGGTGGCGTCGCGGGGCTGCGGGGGGTGGGCGCGAAAGGGCGCCGACGTGCGGAGGGCGACGCTTGCGCCCTGTCCCCGGCCAAGATGTCCGGCCGGCTGGGCGAGCTAGTCGTGCTCTCGCGTCGCGCTGCGTAGCACAGCCCCGTCCCAGCGAGCGCTCGCGCGTCCGTCAGCCACCCCCGTGTGTGTTCGAAGCCTCGAGACTCGCCGAGCCAGAGAGAGAGGACGAGAGAGCGCGCGCGCGCGCGCCCACGCCGAAAGCCTCCATCGACAGAGAGGAAAGGCGCGCGCGACGTCCCGTGATCGCGGCGAGGAAGCGGCACCGCGCGAGTCCGAAGCAAGTATCTCGCCGGCGAACGAGTCGGGGAGGCAAAGCGGCCCACGAGGAGCAGTCGGCGGCTAGCTCGCCGGATTACCAGGGCCTGGAAGAGCGAAGCGTCGGGACCTCATCGGGACCGCGCTCGGGGAACCAGCGGGAAGAAGTCGGACCCAGTGTGCCGGCCTCGTCGGGCACCCGATCAGGGGCTAGTTCGGGGCTGAACGAGCGAGAGGAGCAGCCGGGGCCAGCCGCAGGAGAAAGACAGCGCGAGGGGCAGAGTACTGGGTGGGTTGTAGAGGGTGCGAGTGAGCGAGGAGAGCGACAAAGAGAGGGGAAGGAGAGGCCGAGAGAGCGAGCGAGAGAGAGAAAAAGGCTTGAGGCAGGCGCGCGTATTGATTCCCGCGTGGCGTGTTATACGCCGAGGTGAGAAAGCTGCAACCGGAAGATTCCTGGCTCTCCTCGAGGAGAGGAGACGAGAGAGAGAGGGAGAGGGAGAGAGGGAGTCCAGGATATTACTAGTGCAAGGAGGGCATCACTAGGACCCTGCCACCCTTCCTGCACTGCTACCGTCCTCCCACAGGTACGTCCAGCGTGTCCCATCGCCTTCCCGATAATCATTAACCCCCCAAGAGCAATCGGCTCCTCGAACACGTCCAAGGCTCTGAGCCCGAGTCTGCTGCTCGCAGGGAACTCAGGGAAAAAGGGTATATCGATCGAAGCTCTCCCGGCGAGCTCGCACACGCCACCATGAAATCGCAGTGGCTCCCCTCCTCCGCCCACCGAGGGCCTGTCTTCCTTATTTCTTCATTTCCCAGTCATTCAGAAGTGGGCCATTCCGCCGCCCACTCCTCGGACCAGAGCCCACTAGCGGTCACCGCAATTCCTCCCGCGAGTCAGAGAAATTGTGGGCGCCGATCGAATCAATGACTCTCTGTCATTGTGGGCAGAGAGGGCTGAGTCGCGGCCTCGCCGGGTCTGCTGCTTTCCTCGCCTGACACCCTTAAAGGTTGCCCTTATCGATCGACGGAGTCCTGTCTTGGACTGTCCTTGCGTCGCAGCGTATTTCTCTCTCTCTCGCTTTCCATTGTGGGGTAAAGGTCGGCAAGTGTTTCGACTACGCTTTTGTTTTCCGGCTTCCTTTCTCTCGGCAGGGGTGGCTGCGCTCTTCCCTTCGACGCCGCCTCCCCTTGAGCTTTGTGCTTTGGCCAGCCTCGTTAAGTAGCCGCCCTTATTTGCTCGGGCTCGACTCTACGCCGGCGGGATGTACATCTACGCTCTGTCTCTTCTACTTGGAATAACCCGGCTTCTCGTGCCCCGGCGCTCCTCCCACTCGAGAGCTCCGTGTCTTATTGTTGCTCTCGCCGACACACGCAGAGAGCCCTGTGGGATCGATCGGAAGAGCTGGGAGGACCGCCGGGAAGAGCGCTGCTGGGAATCGAAGAGCGAAGTTCAAGAACCAGTTGAATGCCACTGATTTCGGATGATTTCTGGGCCACTTGCTGTCGAGTTGGATGAATGACTGTTTAGTGGGTCACCCTTTAACTGTTTAACTGCCCGCTCCCGCTTCTTGGCTCTTTTCGTTTGTGGGCAGCGTCCTGTGGGTTTATGGGCCCGAATTTAATGACTCAAAGACGATCATTGCTTGCGGGCGACTGTCTGTGACCGATTCGAACCAATCAGTCATTGCGAATCTGAATCAAAGACAGGATAAGTCACGTTTGTGGGCATCGCCACGCCTTAAGACGCGGCAAAGGCCAAATTCTCGTTTGCACAGGGGTGAACGAAAGACTGGAGAGTCTCAGGCGATGCTAAACGTTAAGTAGCGTGTGCGGCGATATTAAGTTACGCCTGCCGTGATCCCCGCCAGTTAATCTGACTCTCTTTCTCCTACATGCCCTCTCTCTCTCCCTCCTCTCTTTGAGCTTCGGCCCATTAAGCGAACCTCCTCTAATCGTCGGCGAAATGACTTCATTAACCCATTAACTCTCGCCGTCGGTCCAAAGTGTCCATTCCCACGCTTTCCCAGTCGAAGCAACTCGCACGTGCATTTGATGGACCTTCATCTCGCCCTGTGGATTTTATTTGCTCCCTTTGCCCGTGACTTTGTTGCGAACAAAGGCGGCCGCCACATTCGGCGAGTTAATGGGAGAGCGGGATGGGCTAATTGCGAGCGAGCGCCAGAGGAAATGGCTTCATTAAGGGTGGAATCGCGCGTAATCACGGTGTTTTCTGTTATCTTGCAGAGGGGTGGCAGGAGGGACACGCGGACCACCATGAGAGAGAGCGGCCGAGCCACCTCGAGCAGGGAGCCGTCGGCCCTTTGCACGAGATATGATTTTTAGAAGGTACTTGCTCCATTTCTAAATACATTACCCCCTCTTTGCACAACCGGCCACAATCATCCACGTAACAATGTGCCCAGAGAATTCACTCGGACGGAAATTACTCTGGAGAAAGCGTGCTGCATGAGTAGTCTGTGCACTTTTGCATTCTCTCAATGTTGTGTGGGAAAATGGGATCGCATTTCCTTAAATCGTCGGGAAAGGGCTGAGGGTAAGTGGCGCGTTCATCCTCGAAATGAGCGGCTCGCAGGCCAGCCCAAGGATTATCATTAGCCCGCGCCTCTTTTATTGGACACGTACGAGGAGTATCACGGGGGACCGATTGCTCGTTTACTGGAGAAGTACGGCGCGCGCCGCTGTTTACGAGGCCCATTAACGTGCATAGTGCAGGAGGCGTCGAGGCGCTACGGTTATGGCAGCCACGCTAGTCCCGCAATTCCTTACCGGCCGTTGCCGCACGGTTTTCTCTTTGTTCACTCGAGCTCACGCCGGCGAGACTCGCCCGGGCCGTTATTAATTAATAACCGCTTGGAAAACAGAGGCCAAAGTGGCCAGGCGGGCGAGCGGCCACCAAGATGGCCGCTTCTCTCGGCGCGCGCCATGTTTATTTATGAGAGCGCGCGTCGCCGAAAGAAGGCTCGATTGGACTTACAAAACTCGGCCCATCCCGCAAGTGCTAATTACACACGCGTGGCAAACGGGGTAATTAAATGCTCGGCTGTAACTGCGCATAATCAACGCAAATTTCATTCCCCGCAATTCGAGATAGCGCTGCAGTAAAGTTGGCGAGGAAAGTCTTTAATTAAATCCATCGAAAAATTACACCTTGCTCGATCTTAATCTTCGCGGCGCGTAAATCGCCGGGGTTTAATTAAAGCCGAGAGGGCGGCTCGAGTGTGCCAGTGTATCATAATACTGTGGTCCCGGCTTAAGTCGACCTCTCGGAAATGGCCCTCGCACCGACTCCGTTTTTTCCTCGAGGCTCGGTAGGCGAATCGATAAGTCTGGAGTGTGTTACGACGTTCGGCACGTAACCGCACATTATCCGGGGTTGTGCGTCCTTTTGAGGTAAGGCCCGTGTGGGTCAAGGTCGGTTTCATTCACTCTAGCCCGCAAAACCACACGCTAGTCATCGCTGATGACCGGATTGTTCGCTTATATAACATTCCACGAATATCTCCTGCGTCAATCGGCAGTGGCCTGGTTGGTTAAGCGCGTGACTGGCAATACGCGCGTATCGGGTTCGAATCCCAGCCGTCGCACCAGAAAATTTCTTTAAATTTTATCATATCTACTGAAAGTCCCAAGAATCCTGCAACAGGGGCCCATCCACAGCATCAACCACTCAAAAATCCCAACCCAAAAAGAATCTGCCACCCCATTGGACGTTTTAACCGTCCAATCGAAGATGTTCACAGGTGCACTAAGTCCCAGGAATCGACGATTTTGATTGCAGGAAGAGGGCATGACGCACCGAACTCATGCAGTGGCGAAAACACGTGCGCATCAAGTACGGTGGTCGAGTCGGTGTCGGTCAAGGGCAGAGGGAGAGGGAGAGAGGGGCGGTGAGGGTTCGGCAGGGGGACCGGGAGCAGGTGCGCGTGGTGCAGCTGCAGCGGGAAGGAGGCGCGCGGCTCGGCTACGTCTGCCATCAGCAGCCTCAACTCTCCTCGACGGCTCCTCGCAGCTGCAGCACAGCAGCGGCGGCAACCATGCTCTGCTGCGGCCGCAGGAAAGTAAGTACCACAATCTCCAATACTTTCTACCCAACTATTACCGCACTTGCGAGAAAGCGCAGTTTTATTTTTATTTCTTAGCTCTTATTTTTAGATTATCAATTTCTATTGCAAAGGATAGTGTTCTGTGGTTCGCCCGCGTGTATTAGAACTATTCTGCCCGAAGGGCCGGCTAGGTTATAATTGTTGGAAAGAAAAGGTATTGTGACGCAGGTGCAGTGTGCCCGATGCGGGCGTTTACGGGTCGAGTGGCCGGCCAGTGCATCCGTGAAATCAGATTACAGGGGGTTAATGTCAGAGACTCACGCTCGCCTTGCTCGACGTAATTAGTCCCGCTCGGAAAAAGATTAGAGGTCGCGGGCAGCATTATAATTAAGTTGTTAGCGCACTGCCTTGCAAATTGATTCGCACGTTGCCGAGATTTATTTTCAGTCGCCACTCGTGTCGTTTAAGTAGTACGAGTTACGTACGGGAATTCGGAGGGGGGAGAAATGGACGTGAATTATTGGATCGGCGGAAGATCGGGGTCAACGATCGACGAATTATTTCGATGGCCATTCGCGAGAGATTTTCGGAAAAACGGCACGTATTTCTCCTCGAGTGGGCAGAGATGATTTCGCTGTAACGATGTCGCGAAATCCACGAGGACCCACGAAATAAATGGGCGGCGCCCGTGCAACCCTGTCCACACGTACAGGGTTGGCCGGGGAGTTAATGCGGGGCGACAAGTAGTCGATTAAAACTTGCGACGGGCGAGAAGAAAAACGACACGGCCGAGAGGCGGTGGGGAGGAGAGAAAAAAATCATCTCGACGAGAGTTCTACTTTAAAGCTGTCCGGCGGAATCGGATTCCCGCCGTGATTAATTCCGCGGACTCGATTTACTGGCTAAACTTAGTCGCCGCTGGCAATTTCCCTGGCATAATGAGTGGAGAGTATCGAACTTATTGTCGGCGATGGTCAGAGCCGGGATTGAATACGCCCCCCGGTGAAAATCTACCAGAAACGCTGGCTAGGGACTTTTTCACTGCAACATTTCCAGGGTGAAAGTTGCGAAGCGAGGCACTCTTTCAAGTGGATCTCCTCGAGTCGTCTGCTCACTCACTCCAGCGCCATCTACCAACTACCCGCCGACTCCTCCTCCCCCCCACTTTTCTCCCTAAACGACATCGTTTATTATTTTAACGACGTCATTAGCGGGATTTAAGTAAAACTCGCCAACTTTCTGATTGCCGGAGCGCGAAAGTGGCCCTCTGTCGGTGAACGGCCGCCTCGAGTGTCCCAGCCGAATCTAGGTTAGGATCCTCCGGCCCATTAGCCGCAGCTTCCGGTCCAACTTGACCGCAAAACGTCCGGGAAATTCGTCTGTCGTTCGTTCCGGAGATGAGTCCAAGATCAAATTGCCAGGGGTCAAGGGAGAATGGAGGTTAGGCTCGAGTCACAATGGCCACCACTTCCTTAATGAACGCTTCGCTTCCGAGATGCGCTTTATTCCCCAAGAAAATCCGGACTTGTTGCGCGAAAAGCACCGCCGGCGTCTTTCGAGGGTCGGCAAGAAGATGGGTGGAGAAGTGCGCGAGTCCCTTAAGTGTTTTTAAATCGAGCTCCTTCAGATGCTGAATTGGCCCTCGTCGGCTCGCAGATTCGTCCAATTAAGTGTCGATCCGAGCACTCCAATCTTTTCTACCTCTCTCCACAATTTCATTCCATAATTCAGTAATTTCCTCCAAATCCCTCGGAGAGAGAGTTCACCCAGTAAGAAGTCCAATTAAAAATATTTTTTACGATTACAAATCCAACCTAACCTCATAGGGAGACGTCGCGCAGGCCCCGCGATTTATTAGCCGTGTTGTAATTAGGATGCAGGCAGCGCGGAGTAATTAAAACAGTTGTAGTTTCGAGGGGACGTTCTCCGTCCCTCTCCGACTAAAGTGCCTTGCTAACCACGAACTTTAAAAGCAGCCATTAGCCGGAGGGTCCTTCTCGTCAACTGGCATTACGCTATTCCTTCGACAGGCCTCCCTTTATCTCCAAGGGCCTGCGTTCCTACACTCGATGATCGATCGCAGCCTCGTCACTCGAGTAATTGGCATTATCCTCTCGGCGCTCTCCAGCTGTCCACGCGCTCATTACCGTCGGCCATCTTGGCCCGTCGATGCCACTCCATCAATTAACCCCACCCCTCGCCCTGAATAATAAATAAATCCGACTTTAATTTCGGCAGATCGATTCATCCGAAATAGCACCGGCTTCCTAGGACACTGGTTGCCCTTTCGTGCGGCGCCACCGTCGACCTTAATGGCTGATCGCGATTGGTTCGCGGTACTCTTTAACTATTTAGCCGATTTTCATGGAAGTTCTCCAACCTCGCGAGCTCCTTCCCACCCAATTGTAGGAGCCGTAAGCGTGGAAGAACAAAGGGCAAGTATAATGTGAGCGTCTGCCTTTCTGAAAAGGCAGTCGCAGTCGCACAATGCGCGTCTGAAAGCGCACTGCTCGAGTGTGGGGGCGAGAAAGGGCTAAGGGAGATCTGTCTTGAGGGAGCCCTTTGATTCTAATGGATAATCGGCCCAGCCGCGTTAATGAATACTCGTCTATCTCAGCTCTCTAATGCGAAATCAATATCTAATTATCCTTGGACTCCTCGGGACGCTTTCGCTTTCTCAGACTCCTGTGAAATGTGAATAGTTGTCTGGAGTGGCGCTGCAGTCGGACACTGTGAATCGCGCTTTACGCGCGGACGAGGCATTCTGTTTTTCGTGGGAGGCTCTGTTCACCCTCTTTTTACCTTCCACCTTTTTTCGCACCACTCTCGGGGCGAAAGGGCCAGGTTCTTTTCTCTTCTTCTCTCTCTCTCTCTCTCTTTCTCTCTCGCTCCCCTCGATCGAGCGGCTCTCGTGCATATATGCACTTTTCCTGCCGACGCTAAAGCGATGAAGGGTCGTCGCCGCGAGGGTGCCTCACCCTGGACACCCTACGGATCAGCCCCGTATTCTTCGCGTACCGATTCTCGTCGATTCTTTTTCGAAAAGAATCCTCCCTTCTAGGTTAACTCTCTCGAGTTACCTTCGAACCCACCAATCCAAAGTAGGGGGCGCTGGGAATCACTGAAAGGGTTAGGCGAGTGGTCAATTAACGAATGCGGGCTAATTCGGATTTGCAAGAGCGATCAAAGGGCTAGCTTCCCAGTAGCCGGGACGCGACGTGACAAATCGCGAGGGTGCTTGGTCGAGCGGCGAACGCAACGGGGCGGCAGAGGGGGGGGGGGGGGGGGGGGAATATAGGGCAGAAGCAGGGCGGGAATGTCGGGCGAAACGGAAGTCCCTTTGATTTTCAGCCGGGCCGCAATTATCCCTCTCGCACGTCCCACATACCGGAACTGGAGCAGTTGGATCGTTACGATGCCTTTTCTCGTCTCCTCGCGCACACACACTCGCCGCTGGCCCCGGTAGACCGCGGCCAAGCTGAAAAGAGCCCCACTGCCAGAGTACCGCGGGCTACAGGCGATTTCATTCGCACACCCGCTCATCCTTTCAGCCGCCTGGTGCATCGCCTATCTCGTTAATCGCCCTTGGAATCTGCCCTCCTGCCTTTGGCCATCCACGCGCCCTTTCACTCTGCCCGACGTACAGGCGGTTTCATCTGCGCCTTTGACCTACCTAATATTAACTTGCCCGGAATATACCAGAGCTTTCGGAAAAGTCTGCTAATACACGTGTTTAATTAACATTACTCCGTTGTTCCTAATTACTTTATATACAGCTAGTGTAAAGGGAATTATATTACCCGGTACAGGATTAATATGTATTCATTTATATTACAAACTAGCTGTTCGGACTCGCTTCGCTTGTCCTCACGTCCAGCCAACTTTCGCTCTTTTTGAAATTCGCGATAAATTAGATTTTCGTTTCCTCGGTTTGAATGTTTGCAGTGAAAACAGTAACATATCAAATAGCGTCAGTTGTCAAGCTCTACTTGAAGTGAAAACAGCAACATATCAAATAATAGCAGCTGTCAAACTAGGATAAATTAATTAGATAAATTCCGGTATAAGATAAAATTCGGGTTAAAAAGTATCCTGGTTATAAAAATCCCGGTTATAAGCTATGTCTGTGCCAAATTTCTCAGTAGCAAACATCCAAACTTTCACATTTATTATATTAGTAGGATATATTCATTTCCCTGATGAAAACGAAGATACGTAAAACTTTAAATCCTAAAATTGACTAGTACAGGCTGTTCCACTTACGCCGAACCAAATCGAATCGGTTTCCACTCGATATTATTGCCCCAGGACATGTTCTAGCCCCGAGAATCCACTCGATTCGAAGATTTATGTTATACAGGCCGTTTCATTTGTACCATTGGCTATATCGTCGGCAGGAATCGGCGAGGACAATGCGGCCCGGTACGAATCCGTGGCATCCGCCCTACCGCAAGCCCCATAAATTGCCGCCACTGTCGAAAGGGAGAAAGCGCGCCAGGGGAAACGAGGCTATGATTAATTCGCCCGTCGGTTTTTATCGCCGGTGCTGATAGACCTCATGAATTCTCCGATATATAGTTTTTTCTCCTCTGCGGCGGCCCAATCAATTTCGGCCAATAATAAATATCGGCCGGCGCTATTGGTCCGCCGGGCGACATGTACTTGGACGGTCCGGAGAAAGTTTCCGGGCTTTGTGGGACTGTGGATTTTTATTTATTAATAAATCGATTATTCGCGCAATATTAACTGGCAAGGAATAATGGTTGATTATGCTTTTCTTGTGGATATAGCAGTCCTGCCATTCTGGCAGCTTTCCCACTGCTCGAATCGATATCGGAATTCTTATCGGGCCGCACATTTTTCTTTTCACATTTTCTCGCCTTTATATTTCTCGTCCCCTCTATTCTCGCTCTCCTAGCCTGGAAAACATATACTCACGATACATTTGCGATCGCTCGCCTAATATTGCGTGGAAGCGGCCCTGTCTCCTTTCGCCCGAGTGCCTGCCCGATTCTACTTTAGAGAATCCGTCTTCCCCGCGAGTTCCCTTGCTCCATTGAGAAGCTTCAACAAGATTTTCCGCAGAATTACTCGGCTGGAGCCCTGGAATTTTGTCCTGCGAACCATATTTTCATAAATTCTTCGGAAAATCATTAAACAGAATCATCCTGAACAATTCCCTACTAGTTTGACTGGCTTGACCAATCAGAAGTCCCATTCCCTTGGCTCGAGAGTTTTGATTGGCCGTCGATATCCACTGGATCCTCCAAAATGTTTAAACTCCACTAAGTATACGAATCGACAGGTCGACTGCTCTTTCCAAGTGACCGGCTGGAATTCGTCGAGTTCTTCGCGTTGCTCCCTTTAAAGGGTTCCTGCGGGAAGGGCTACTTGCGTCGGGCTCAAAGCGCTCCTTTTATCGAGAGCACCCTTCAAACAGGCCGCACTCCTTCTCCTCGAGAGGGCAGAGCTCGCCCCGGCCCTCCCACCGGCGACATTCACCCTCTCGCCTCTTCGAATATATTGGAGGCTACCACCCTCGGCCACATCCAGCCAGACGACTTTTAACTAGTTGCTAATGCCGCATCGATCGCCTTGCTCCTTTGAACTTCAATCCCGCCGGCTCCCGGGGACTCCCCAAGAGCCCACAATCCTCCGCATCTCTAGTGAAATACTTTTCTTAATTAATCAACTCGCAAACTTTTTAAAGTCAGCAACGCCGACTTTCTGAAATAATTACTTGACACAGTTGGCATATAACCACCAACCCGCGAAGAGCCAACCCCTAGATACAATGACCCAACGGGCTCTCTAGTAGGCAATAAAAAAAATGGCCGGCAGGAAAAATTGCTCCAGTTCCAAGAGCACTCGCTCAACCGCTCGAGCGACTTTCGAGGAAAGTTCGATAAATGCTGGGAAGTGAAGCACGAAGGAGCTCTCGGAAAATGAAGGTGAAAACGTCACGGAAGCGGTAAACGCGGCTCGGAATGGTACTAACAGCGCCGCTCGTAAAATAGGAACACAGAGGGCCGAGTCGCGGCTGATTTCCACGAATTCCATCAGCGCCGGGAATATCGCTCTTGAGACGCACTACAGACACTTGCTTGCCATATTAACTCGGCGGAAAGTGGCGCTGCGTGGCGAAATGTGTGTCACGCGTTGTAGGTTAGGATTCTCCGATGCTTTCGAGCCACTCGCTTTTGAGTCTGCCGACTTGTTTTCCAGTCGCTTCGCATTTAATGTGACATTAAATCCACCTGGGATGCGAATGGAATAATCGTTTGAATAAACATTCAATAAAATGCAGGTTGAAAGGCTAGTCTCGGCGAGCTAGGCTTTGGGCGCATTCCTAAAGGCGACGCCAGGGGAATGCGAGCATGCTTTGGACAGCCAGTTACTATGACCCGATCGAGGGTAGGTCATGGTTACGAATTGGCCACGGAATGAGGTCGCTGGATCCAATGGCCGTTTTACAAGCTTGGCGTGCCGACGTCACCTGAATTCGGGAATAGCTCGCCCGGTTAAAAGGGGACGCTTCGAACTGCTGACCTACCCCAAGACAGAAGCAACCCCCGACGTCACAAAACACGTCACTTTAAAGCAAGTCTTCTTTTAAAACCAAAATCTCAATTTAATCCAATTCCAAACAATATTTCCGGATAATAATACTAGAAACAGAACAGTACAAATCAAAAACGAGATCAAAGAGGAATATTTCACAGCGAGAAACTAGCGCGTAGTTCGATTTTTCCCTAGAAACGGTAGAGGACGGAATAAGTGGTCGTAGGTGGCTGGCCTAGACACGTAAAGTCCGCCAGGTACGTTGACCTGGCCGACCAGGCTTGTGTGAGAAAGATGGAGCTGCCTCGGAGAGTGGAATAAAGCGTTGGTCAAACAGAGTGGTTCCAGACTCCGCTGGTCGGACGGGCTCGGATAGATGGCGTTGAAACGAGCCCCCCACCATCGACGCGAACCGCGACGGTACACAAGTCCGGGACGAGCAAGGAGCAAATACTCGCTGGGAACGCACGCGCAGAGAACGGCGGTTTCGGGCAAACACCGGTGAACCGCCAGCGAGACGAGAACCCACAGCCCGAGGGGTTTAATGCCAGTTGTGGTCGGACTGCGATATGAATCTCAGACACTCCGAGAATCCCGGTGGGATTCGGTCTGGAACTATTGCAGTGATTGTCGAAATGAAGTTGCCCACAATTTCCCACAAGGCTTTTTGGAGGTTTCTTGGAGTGGAAGAATGAGAATCGCATATATGAATTAATTATAAATAACCTAGTCAATTTAACCATATAAGAATATTTGCCTACTTTTCTGTATATTTTATTAATATGATACAGATTATATGTATATTGATTCGAAGGCAAGTGAATCACCCTGCACGCTTTACACAAAGAGTGGCAGACGAGCGTAGCCCATAAAGTACAGGTAGTACTCCCGAAGTGGGGCGCGGGGTGAAAAAGAGTGAAGGGGTGGTTTTGAGGGGTCGCTCAAAGTGCGCGGGCGTCAGGTTATCTTGCAAGCCAGGACACGCAGGCGCGGTGTCCAGTCTGGCATTGCAGGATCCAGGCAGCCACCCCCTCCTCTTTCCTCCGCTCCAGCCTCGAAGGGACTGGAAGGGGCTGAAAGGAAATGGAAGGGGCTGGAAGGGACTGGAAGGAGGGTTTTTTCGACTCCCCCCGATTTGACCGAACGCCGTGCGTACGCCTGCGTATAACGGCTTACTACTTACTACTCTACGCTTTACTACTGATACTTCCGCGCTACTACGCGCGTACCTGGCGCACCTGCGCGCCCCCTGTCACACGCCGCTTTGAATGACCCCTGCCGGATGATGAACTCCGGGGAACCTTGGGCCGAAGAGGTGATTCCTGACCTCGCGCCACTGCCAATCTCATCGCGCCGCGACTTGTGGACTAAGTTTGTGGGCTTGTGGGATAAACTGCCCCTGATATGGGCTCAAACTTTGTCTACTTTAGGCTTTCATTTTATGTATATTTTATCAGACGCAGAGTAGAGTGTGCTCCTGGCGTGCGTAGTAGAGTTGTGTGGGCAACTTTGTGGGCTGCACCTGAAACGATCCGTTTCATGGACTCAAACTGTTACTGTTGCATTTTATTTCCTGCTAAGTAGAATGTACTTGTCTGCTCATTTTGGGGCTGCAGCGCAGAGTAATTAGTGGCTATGTGCAACTTTGTGGGCTAATATCAGTATCAGCGGTCATTCGCCGTCGCAACCAGGACTAACTTTCTCCAGAGCGTCCTAAATCCCGCCTCCGTTCAGGCCGAGGCTCTATTTTGCCGGGGAGCAATGCTCCCCGGGAAAAATGAGGCAGAAGAGAAGATCCGGCTGGACCAGTGCCAAATTGAAACGGGAGCCACTCGAACTCGGCCACCTTGGATTCGGGACATTTATTTCGACACTCTGTCGCCCGATTGGCCGGCGAGTTTCCCTCGGCACGAGTCTTCCAATTCAATCCGCATTAGCGCCGCTTCTTTTTCACGGGATCTGCCCTGCTAACCCGCATATCCCGCTCGCCAATGGGAACGGCCCCTTTCATAATGAAGTAGCCACGCTCTCTCGTACGCCGATTATTCCAGGATCGATCCAGCACCAGTATTATCCCAGCTATTAATAATTTTCCCGCCCATTTTTTGTCCAATCCGACCTGGTTCAACTAGAAAATCCCCACTTTGAGGTGTCCGCCAACGTGCCGGGGGGGGGGGGGCTTCGGATATAATGAGGCGACCTAATTTAGTAACAAGGTCTGAATTGAATTATCCACCAATTGAATGCATCGTGTGGGAAAAACTTACCATTCGAATTCAGAATCAAATATTCCACTCTTTTTAAAACTGAATCCCAGGCTTGGAAAGTTTTAGGATGTCATTGGACCAGATTTGTTCAACGTCTGCTGGCTTGAAGGGCAGCAGCCAATCAAAAGTCACAAGCCAGAAGAATAGAACTTCCCATTGGACGACGATTTGCTAGTGAACAGGCCATTGGACAGTTTCCATTAGGCAATAACCAATCAAATTCCAGAGCTATTTCGCCCCAATTCTCCACTTTCCCGCCGAGCCGCGCTATGATAAACCCTCGCATTGCAGAAACCACTCGCACTGCGCTCTGTTTCGTTAGCGACATTGTCGCAGACCTCTAATTACAAAAAAAGCGCGCACTGAAAAGTATAAGCGAGGATTAACAATCGTGACTTTGTTAACGAGGCCAATTAAAAGCGACAGTGTGTTGCTCGTCGCCAGGACGGGCTTCGTAAATTAGATCAGGTCTCGATCGCCGCGACACCTGGCGGCGACGATCGCAACTCCCTCATTGTCACTCGCAAGTGGCTGCTCCTATTGCGAATCCGCGCAGCTTCCACTCCAGAAAGTACATTGAATCGTGGGTGAATTAATTCACAACTGCCAACGTAAATCAATAAAGCATTTCGCGAATTTATTCCCGACCAGAACTAAGTGGGAATAAATGGGAATAAATCTCTTCTTTCCTGCTTTCAAAGAATCCTCCACTGAGCCAGCTAAGAGTTCATTGACCCTGGGGGCCAAAGGATCTCAAAGGAGCGTAGACAAAGGAACCCCACCCTCGTCCAGAAGAATTAAACTCCTCCTCAAACCTCCTCCTCCTCCTCCTCCTCCTCCTCCTCCTCCTCCTCGGGAAATGGGTCGCAGGACGCCTATATCAAGATCGATACGTAGGATCTCGGTGCAAGCCGTGGAATACCCAACCAGGACAGCCGAGTTAAAAATGAAGTACGGAAAGCTTCGTACCAGTACCAATCGACAGACAGAGAGAGAGAGAGAGATGGAATGGGTGGGTGGAAGTCGAGTAGAAGGGAGGAGGTCGTGCGGACTCGTAAATCGGCGACGTACGAAGCTCGTACGAGGGGTTGGAGGGCGAGTGTGCTCGCAGGGAGGATCGGAAGTGCACTCGGACTGGGGGTAACGCACCCTAAGCGAGGACCACTCGCAGGAATACAGGCTGCTTCATTTCCAATCTCCTCATTCCACTTCAACTTTTCTCAGACTCGCATTCTGAATAGAATGCATAGGATTGGGAGAAGAATTGGCAAACATTCGTATTTAATTACGATTATTATAATTGTCATTGTTACATTGTGTATTTCAATACAATGCCAGGGACAGAAATATCAAGCACTCCGTTTTATCAGATTTTTATAACTCAAATCGACCTATTTCCCACAAATATCCGCAGCCTAGTAATTATAATTACTAGATCATTAAGAAATCCCCAGTGTAAAGTGTAACACTAGCGATTCAAGCCTATGAATCGCCCTGTACAAGAAGCTTGGAGGGGATTCGGTGACGTCAACCGGGTCGATAACCACGTACTCACCGTCAGACGGCGCAACTAGTCGCGCACATGCGTAGAGCGACGCCTGGCGTCGTTCCCGCCATATTAGCCGCATGGGTTGGAGGGCGAGCGAGCAGGGGTGGCTCTTCTCACCCCCGAGGAAACCGTCCGAGCCTACCGACACATACCACCGACATTCATCTCGAGGGAGCGTCCGCAACCTCCGGACCCAGTGACACACATCCACAGTTCGTGTGTGTGTACCTGTGTGTGTCCGTGTGGGTGTGTGTGTATGTGGGAAGCGAGCGCATGGGGCGAAGTCGTGTGGAGAAAAACGGAAGAGTGGGCAGACTGGGGATGGCGGGAGAGGTGGGCACTTGTGGGCCCCTTAAGGCTGAAGAATTGAGCTACTATGATGGAGCTAATTCCAGTAAAGGTGGATGCAAATCAGCGGCACAGGTCTGGATGTCTCTCCTGGCGTTCTTCGAGAGGGTCTGCGGCTCCGGTGGTTTCCTCGTGATTCTGTCGTACTTTCGAGGGGTGTGTTTTACTCCCAGTTGAGACAGACGTGTCCAAGATCAGCCGAATCAGCAGACCTCGGACAAGCCTGACTCAAACACTCACACGAATTTTTGCACATATTCTTATGATTCAGGGTTTCACAGGAAATTCCCAAGGATTTTCTTTTACATCATTTCCCTTTTTGCGGGGCTGTTTTCTGTGTCCTTTGTGCGGCGTCCATAGGTCAGACACACTCGCTCGCCATGTGGGGCGGAGAAAGCTCTCGTGGGGAAATGGAAAGACAGTGAGTGCCTTTTGTGGGCTCGGGCTTTTCATTATTCCGCTGTCAGGCAACCCTTTCTCGCTCTCTCCGGATCCTTTTTCCACGCGACGAGATAACGATTATCAGGCTCAGCCGCAATTCGGTGAAGTGCTGCCCTGCCACCGCCCACTCCACCCCCCGGTGCACGGCCCTCCGGCAGAGAGACAATATCGGGGATCGCGGAACAAAAGATATTCCGCGCATACATGCAGGGTCGCGCGTGTGTGCGGGCGAGTGTGTGGGTCCGCGACGACGGCCTCTTAAATCGCTTTCGATTCTTCTGCTCAATAATAATGAATGAGAGGCGGCCTGTCACGTGCTTACGTCGCCGGCGACGGCACACGTGGGCTTAGGAATAGAAAAAGCTCTCGAGTGCACCAATCGATATGCGCTCTCGCCATTCTTCCATTCCGGACTGCACAGTGGGTCATTCAAGACTCCACCGAGACCTCCCCGGGATTAGTGCAATTAGGATGCAATCCTTTGTAGCTGGTCGTTGCAGGATTCGGTCTAGGACTTTTTCTGGTTCTTTCATTTGGTAGTTTCCGTGGCTGATTTTAATTTTGCATTTTTAATCCGATCCTTAATGATCGTTTGCATTGTTTCAGGAGGGTGGGGGGGAAGTGACGGACATAAGCGCGAGTCCTGGTCGGCAGGCGCCTGCCAACCAGCTGCGCCCCAAGGAGCCACCCCCGATGGTCATACAAGGAGACTTTCGAAAGGTACCAACTCCCGCCAGTCCTTCCAACATACTTCCAAACCCACCATCCTGTCCAGCACGCAACTTTCTATGGAACAGGAATCACCCATTAGCCCGCAGGCTCATTTCTCTCCTTTTCATTGCGACATCATTGAAATTGGTCTCTGCGTCGACGATTCGTCAAATGACGAGAAGAAAGATTGTACCTAAAGTCGTGTAATCGAGGCGGAGACCAATTTCGCCTGCGGGGTGAGCTTTTGTGGACAGCACGATTGTGCGGCTGAAGTGGGGCGGCCTGAACTTCCAGGTGAGCGGGATCAGCACGGAGATCTTCAAGCAGATCGAGACTGTGGAAAACGATCATGACGCCTCGACGGCGGCAGCCTTGGAGGCCGTTGAGCGGCGCGGCGAGATGGTCGTGCGGGTCATCGAGCCAAGACAGATGGGCAGACAAGCGTCGGAGGCGGCGAAGAAGTTCATCGCCATGCAGGTGAATTATTACCCACTCAATGAGCAATTTTCAGTACCAAGAGTGACTTGTTTTTACAATTTTTTGTTGAAGAATTTCGCACACCAGGACCCGAAGCACCCGATACACTTCGTCGAGATAATCAAACGACCGGGTCAGACTCTGGGTCTCTACATTCGCGAGGGCAATGGCGTCGACAGGAACGACGGCGTCTTCATCTCCAGGATAGCTCTGGAGACCGCAGTGTACAATAGCGGGTGTTTGAAGGTGATTGAATCGCCCAAAAGCTTCACAGATTTTCATAAAATTCCTTTCCTGCCCAGTTAATTAATACTTGGATTTTTAACCGCGTGACTTAGGTGGGTGATGAGATCTTGGCGGTCAACTTGGTGGACGTGACGCACATGAGCCTGGACGACGTCGTCATCATCATGTCGATACCCAGGAGGCTGGTCCTGGCGACGAGACACGGCCCACACCAACCTGTCTCGCACAGTCGGCAAAACGAGCACAAGGCACCGCCGGTGGTCGTCATTAAACGGGAGCTTAATGAGGACGAGAGCGACCATGCGACCAGTAACCACGTCAGGTACATCGTCCAGGCCCACACGACAAACGAACTACTGTAAATGTTGAACGCTGTGAACGATTCTTCGGTTGCAGGGACAGTAATCGCAGGCGAGGTGACGGTCGCGAGATGTTGCCATCGCGGTCGCGATTAGGTCTGACTGGCCTGGGTTCCAGCCAGGACTTGGGATCGAGCAACGGCGACCTTTACTACAACTCTCGGCCGGAGGGCCACTGGTCCTACCAGCCACCGCCTCCGCCGGTCATCACCCACCAGCCGAAGCCCACGTCGACCCAGCACTTCCAGCCGTACGAGCGCGGCTACCCCAAAACCCTCGAGAGCCTCGCGGAGAAAGTAAGTTCGGCACATTTTCTACTTCCTTTACTTCCGCTCAACCTCGCATACCTGGGGATTACCTTGGAAGCCCTCGAATTTTATTTAGAAAAAGAATTGAAATTCAAAAAGGCAATTTATGTTAATTTACTTCGAGCCTGTCCAAGGTCGGCTCGCGGAGAAATCGAGGTTCCAGTCTACCTCATTAGGACTTTTCATTAGCTGACTTTGGACGGACCTGATCCAAATTGATAAATACTTTTCTATATGTTTTCAATTTAGTGATAAAATTCTGGGGGTTTGTTGGGATGTTTAATTCCCAGGTATGGCTCGTTGGTAGGTGATGACTAGGTGTTTTCTAGACGATGTGACCGAGCACCCTCTCACATTACCTGTCTCTCTGCACCAATCGAACACTTCTGTCTCTCGCAAAGGACCTCTTTCTTTCTTTCTCTCTCTCACTCTCACTCTCTGCCACTCTGTCGACCTCTGTCTTTCACTCTCTCTCTTGATTTCTGCGACCAAGTTCCACGGTGGAACGTCTCGTTTCTAGTCTCCGCTTGTTAGACTTGTCTCTCCTTGAGCCGAATAACGATTTTCATAGCACGGAGTGTCGACGGGGTTGACTTTCTCTCTTTCACACTGTCTGCCGGTGGCTCTTTCTCCGCGAGCGACTCACATCGCGCCTGTGTGTGACATGTGACTAATCGGTTCTATGAATGAATGCTACGTTGAAATTAACCAGGATTTCACGAAGGTAAACACCATCATCAGCAACTCTCTTTCTCTCACTTCCTCTTTCTATACGCTATCTTTTGTCTCTCTTGGTATACTAGACTTGTGTCAGTGTGAGTGGCGCGGTGCGCACGTTTGAGGCCCAATTAACCCGATCGATCGATCGTTCGCGACTCACAAAGGGGACAAGTGCCCACAGCGCCACTCGTAAGTCCCCGTTGTTTGTGCCTTGCAAAGCTTGCATCCGCTGCATCCACTCCGGATTTCGTTTCTCCGCCTGCGTCTGCCTTGAGTTCTTACTGTCGTTGTACCCTGGAGCTCGTGGTAATCGCTGTTGCTAGTGCGATGGACCGAACGGGCCCAAGCGTGAGGCCCAGTTTGGGAGGAGCGAATTGCGGGATCGGTCAATCGCATTACCGAGTGTCGCATGTCCATCGCGTATGCTGAGTGATATGGAGGGTGTCTGTGGGTCCAGGTACACTCGTTCTACACGGGCCCAGTGATGCCTTCGAACGGGGGCCGCCGGATGTCGACTGGCGCTGGGATGCAGTCGGTCGGCGGGCGCCTTTCGAGTCAGACCCAATCCAGCCACTACGGCTATGGACACAACACTGCGACCGGAAGGATCATGCCCAGAAGTGGGTCCGATCAGCATCTGCCGCGGGTCGACTACACCAGTATCACCACACCGGCGAGGCATACGCTTCTTAGATCCAGCTTGAAGTCAGGTGCGTTGGAGCTGCCCACAAACAGCTCGGAAAGCGGCCACTAGGGTGGTTTGTGTGAAATCAGGCCGGAAATGGATTAGAAACTAGTCTATTAACACTGTTGTTCCCCCAGGAACGTCCGCACTGAGGTACAACACGAGGTACGGCCAGAGCGACGCGACGACGGCGTCGACCCAGCGCCAGGGTCAATTCGGCACACTCACCAGGAGGCACCGACCTTCGCTGGACTACGCGTCGGACACGGAGGCGACCTGCTCGAGCTCCCCCAAGTCCGCTTATTACTACTACAGGCACAACATGAACAACCCTGCGCAGAGTAGCGCCGTCTCGCACCTGGCGACGCTCTCCAGGTCGCAGATCGGCCAAAGCTCCTCGGGTTAGTCGTAGTCGATTACTTCGTGGGTCAGACATTTCAGTAATCGTAGTTGCACTGTAGTCGGACTAGTCTAGGGCGCGCGAGCGAGTTGAATGAGTTTTGGCACGGATATCATTCTGTCTGGCAGGTCTGAGGTCGAATTCATTGCCGCGAAGCGGCAGAGCGTTGCCCCAGCAACCGGGACTGAGGTCGGGCCTCAGTACGGTCGCTTCGGGCTTGATCGACCAAGAGGACAGTGACGGTGCTCTTTCCGCCCCCGAGCTGCCCTCGATCAGACGTGATAGAGGTACGAAAACTCATCAGCCCTATCCCCTCTTTAGAGAGAGAGAGAGTAGTATGCCTGCGACCTCTTCCGCAAGGGCGATACTTGTCCCGGTGTATTACGTGAGCATTGACTTTAGGGAGGATACCCTCGTCGCCGAGCGTCTTCACCTCGGATGAGTACCGAGCCTGGCTCAGTCGGACGCCCAGCACCAGCGCACTCTACGAGCAGATCAGGGCGACCACCAGTAGACCACCGAGATACACTTACAGCGCGGAGAACATCCACGCTGCCGTTAATCAGGTATGTGGTTCTCCGACCTTAATCTGAGAGCGGTGGGTCTGAGACTAAGGTTGGCTTGTGTCTCAGGGCGACTATGGGAGTTACGGGGCGTATCGGCCACTCTCCAGCACCCTGGATAGGCTGTCGACGAGGTCGGCGTCGGCCCAGCAGGTGAACCTGGCGAACTTGCGAGCCTCCACGGCGATCAGTTCCTCCTGCCACAGGGCCAGCACGAATCCAAGGCCTGCGTCGGTGGCGGCGAACGCGAGGGCCTCGCTCGCCGGACAGAAACCCTCATTGGCCAGCTCCGCTAGCCAGAGGACCTCCGTCCGCAGAATCAGGAACCTCCTCGACCTCGAGTCCAACAGGAGCATACCCACGCCCACGCCTACCAGGACTCAGGATCAAAGACTGCTAGATATTAATCCTGCAGGTGGTACACGTTATTACAGGTGGGATTTGAGGCCTCTCAGCTTGACCTCTCATGTCTAACTAACTTTGCAGAGTTCCTCAAGTATAAAATAGAGAAGCCGCCGACCGTGGGCACTCCAAGTTCAACGAGTTCACTGTTGAGCACACTCGGCGACACCACTGGCGGTGATTTGGCAGGTGGTGTTAGTGGGTTGTTGTGGGTTCACTTATTAGCAGGTCGCGGGCTGCGATCGACGACGACCTCATCCGCGGCCACCACACCCTCCACGCCCTCAGGTCAGCCCAGTTTAGGTATGTCAGGATTCAGCACTCTCCGCTAGTCGCTTCTACCTCGCACACCCTCTTCCCATCCACCACCTCTTCCCAAGATCCACCTAGGGACAAGTGGCACCTCCTAGACACCACACGCTCTCGTAGTCCCTAGAGCCCCAAAACCCAGTGTCGTACGCGCAGTGTTGTATGAACGTGGGAGTATTCTGGGGGAGAAACTTCATCGTTATTTGGGCTAAGTAGCGAGCTGCGGACTGAGAGACCTCTACTGCGTGCTGGAGTGCGACAGGGTGCATAAGGCCCGCACAGTAGTGAGGACTGGCGACCTCATGTTCGACTGGGACGAGACCTTCGAGCTGGACCTCGTGGGTAATCGGCAGCTGGACCTGCTCGTCTACTCCTGGGACCCGCAGTACCGGCACAAACTTTGCTACAAGGGCTCTGTCCATCTGGCGACCTTGCTCAAAGAGTCGCCCGTGCATCAGCTCGCCGTTAAGGTCGAGCCACGTGGCACTATCTACTTGAGGCTCCGGTACACTGACGCACAGCAGACCTTCAGGAGACGAGGTCTTCCGGTCATCTCTCTTGCCACCAGGGTTGCTCCTCTCTTCGGGGTCGACCTCGACACGGTGGTGAGTTAACCTCGACCTTAATTTGAGGATCGTTTGGTAGCACAGTCTTCTCATTGGTGTTAATTCAATCCAGGTGGCGCGGGAGAGTAAAACCGGCGGAGTTCCTGGTGGTGTGTCGACGGCCTTGGCGATGGGAGTGCCGAACGTGCCGATAATCGTCTGGCGTTGCGTCGAGGAGGTCGAGAGGAGAGGGCTCGATATAATTGGTGAGTTTTAATTGAGTTGAAGAGCGTAAATTAAATAATTAATCGAATGAAATCAACAGGTCTCTACAGACTGTGTGGGTCGGCGACGAAGAAGAGGATACTCCGGGAAGCCTTCGAGAGGAACGCTCGATCAGTTAATCTCTCGCCCGATAATGTTCCGGATATCAATGTTATCACCGGTAAATATTCATCGAACACAGACGTAGAACTTGTAGTCACTGGGTGAATTCTTACAGGTGTCCTGAAGGACTACCTGAGGGAACTGCCGGAGCCTCTCTTCACCAAGTGCCTCTACCAGATGATGGTCGACGCACTGGCCGTCTGTCTACCAGAGGATCCCCAGAGGAACGCTAAGCTCATCATCGGCATACTCGACCTTCTGCCCAAAGTCAACAGGGTGCGTTTGATCAGCCAATTCACCAATTAAAGAATCGCGTTCAATTAATACGACGAATATTCCATCCACAGTGCACATTCATCTATCTTCTGGACCACTTGGCGATGGTTGTGTCCCAGTGCAACAAAATGTCCCCAGCCAGCCTTGCAGTCTGCTTCGGTCCAGTGTTGATGCTGCATTCGGACGAAAACAGTCCGCCGCTCGACTTCCAGCAGCCGATCGCCGTGCTGAAATACCTCCTGGAGATCTGGCCCGTCAAGTCAGGTAATGTAGTCGTCTCCAGGGGCCCAATGCGCCCGGCGGATGAATCTCGGTAGAGTTGTTCGATCTGGCGGCGCGCGCCCTTGAAGTAAGGGCCGAGTAATCAGTGGCTCGTTTCACAGACAGTTCGGAAGATATCTTCAGTCGGTTCGGCACTTCCCCGAGTTACGCCAGCCGAGCACAACAGCAGTCAAGTGCACTTGCAGCAGCAAGTGCAGCAGCAAGTGCAGCATCAGCTGCAGGGAACCTTGGGACGAACCGGGCTGCCCTGGCAGCAGCAACCCTCACTTCATCATCAACAGCAAACTACGGGAGGAACCCTCGGCCCCTCCATTCGTCCGCCGCCCCCGGTCAAACCGCGGCAGGTCAGTCCTCCCTCGACAGCTTTCGACCCTCCACCACCCCTCAGTACAACCCTGAGCGGACCCAAGCCGAAATCTCCATCGGAATGGGGTCCGAGGGTGGTCCAAGGACTCGGACTCACTGAGGAAGCTCCTCTCGTCGCAATGTCGCTTTAAAGCCTAAAGACACGATCGGCCCAGGTTCTAATTGAACGGGGGCTATCCTATACTGCGACGAGTGGAACTCCCTCGCAGAGGTGGAGGTCCAGGGCCAGCTCGCTCAGCTTTCACCCGCGCCCTCGCATTCTTGAGAAACACGTTGTTGACAGCATGGTAGGCAGTTTGGCGACTACATCTCTCTATCTGTCCGTCTCTCTGTCTCTCACCCTTCAACGACTGCTCTCAGGCTTGCTCTCGCCGCGCTTCCCGACTCCGAGAGCGGGCACGTTCATACCTTCACGCTTTCATTCGTGCCGTCACTCGATATACGTCCGTCTTGCCAACTGTCCAGTGGTCCGCGGCGACACTCGCGCATATTCATTTCCATAGACTCGCTCTCGACGCCGCCTGTCGCCCACACATGTCCAACTCTCGGGCAAGTGACAACGGCTTCGTGCATGTCTCTCGATGTCAGTTCTGTACATGATCCGTCGTCGTACGTGGCGCTACGTTCTTTTGTCTATTCTCTTTTCTGTCTGGTCCGCGAATTCTTTTCTCTCCTTTGTATACGTGTATCTGGCTATCTCTCTCTCTCTGCCTCTCTTCCTCTCTCTCTCTGTCTCTCTGTCGCTCTACTTCTATCTCTATTTAGTCTGCGAAGCCTCCGTATTTCTATTATAGTGACGATTTACGTTGTCTTCTTTATCTCTTTTCCTTTTGGGCACGTATTCTTCAGAGCAAGCGCAAATTGCCGGCTCTACCAAACCGCTGACAGCACAGAGACGCCGCTTCTTGCACAGGTATTATCGTTATTATTCGTTCTGTCACTTTCGTGTCTTTCTATCTTTCTACTTCTACCCTTCTCACTGTCTCTTTCTCTCTCACTTAACTTCCTCTCTCTCTCTCGGCCTCGTGTGACCCTTTAGCTCTTTGTCTGCGAATCACACTCAGCTCGACCACATCACGTGCATGTCACACACAGATTCTCGGCGGTGTAAGAGTTTATATGTAATCAGCATAGTCATTGATTCAGTCTAGATCATCGGTTCACTGTTCCTTACCTTGTCCTCCCACGTATAATCCGCTACAGATTGGAGACACGTTCTCACTTCAAGGAAATCACGCTCACACTGCTCCACAGTAGTCACACGATGATTTGCACGCACACCGGCGACTTAGTGACACACAACAGAGACTCACACGACTCGAGTGCACCTTGCGATGCGGAGTCCAGCATGGTCGGAAAGTAACTAGCACTAGGAACAGCAGCTTTGTGGGCGCGTGTGAGGGATGAGTAAGACTCCCAGCGCCCACAAACGCGTGCCATCGCTCGCAGCAAGCATCCCCAGCATGTGAAATGAGGTAGAACTGGTCCAGGTGGACTAAAGGGAAGTGGGCTGTGGTCGGGCGTGTGTTCGCAGGTGATAGTCTCGTCTCCCGGTTCACCTAGCAGCGAGGAGTCCGAGGGTTCGCCGGAGCCGATTAACAAGGGCATGGGCTCATTTGGCCTTGAAAAGAACAACAGCAGCACTAATGGCCACCAATTGAGCAAGCCGACGAGCAACGGCATCGGCGTCGGTCATCTCAGTGGCAATGGCCATCTCAGCGGCAACGGCCATCTCAGCGGCAACGGCCATCTCAGTGGCAACGGCCATCTCAGCGGCAACGGCCACCTCAGCGGCAACGGCCATCTCAGTGGCAACGGCCATCTCAGTGGCAACGGCCACCACCATCAGAGCCACAACGGTAGCAACGAGCAGGTGACGCCGACGAGCAGCGTCGACACCGAGGAGGGGACGACGCCGCAGCCGGAGGAAGGCGAACGCGGCGTCGAGGCCGACGTCGAGGCCAGCGATGACGACCGCCAACTGAAGATGCCCAAGAACCACTAGCCCTTTGCCCACGCCAATCGACCCAACACTATTTCGCTCGCCCAATCGCGGGCTCCCGTTACTCTCCGCTGAGTATAGTCTGAGTATTAACTTCCTCTCCAACCGGTGACTTTACAAGGTTTGGACATCGGCTTGGGAGGAAGTCTGCGAGGGCAAAGGGTTTCTTTATCGTAGAACAACGACAGACTTCGAGATCGCTCGATCAATCTGTAATTAGCCGATCGCCCGTGGAATCCTCGCCGTCGTCGCATTCTCCCTCGAGCAGCTAATAAGGGAAATGAGCGCTTAAGGGGAATGGGGCGGCGAGCCTAAGGGTTCCAGGCGCACACTGACCTTTTTCACATACGCTAAGCATAAAACCGAACAATATCGATTACGATAGTCGGGTGACAAACGCACTGATACTAACAGACTGTTTAGTATTCGTCGACTAGGCGGACTCGTTTTAGGCCGAGAGGAATCGCTCCCGATCCCAGCCCTTCGCACAGGGCGACGACCTTTTCGTACGTACTTGTTAAGCTTGGACTATTTTTTTGCGACGATCTATCAGAGCCTCCTTGCCCGTGCCCACCTTTTCGCCCCACCCACCCTGGAACTGATGTTTGTAACTGTTTACACGAGACTCTTGTACAATGACTCGAAAATCGTATCTATTTCTCTACGGTGACGCTGTGCGAAGGGCTGCGGTCGACAAACACACAGACACACACGCAGACCCACACCATTCCAGACAGACACACATACACAGTTTCGAGCTTTATTTCTTAAGCAATGGATCCTATGGGTTTAGCTGTCTCCCAGGGCTCTCACCTAGCTTAGGTTCGTTTTTCTACCGAGGATTTTACATTCGGCGATAAGTTGGGTGCCCGCGCCGCGGTTTTGGGGGGCGCGGGGCACACGGGGAACCTGTACAAACGACTAATCCATTGCTTTCTTGTCCCAGAGCTTCTCTCTCTCGAGAAACACAACTTTCTACGTACAATCGCCGCCGATCGCCGCGAGCGGCGCCACTTGTTCGCTCCTAGGACCAGCAGCGCCGCGCGCGGCACTCAGCCGCAGGCAATTAGACTTGAGGCAGAAGACACGCGTCACGGGACCACCAGAATTATACTCCTAATTGAACAATCGACACACACGTTGCATCCAAATGGGAATAGGAACCCTCGCGATTACTGTCGAGCCGACTGCCGCACAAGTGTTCGCCTCCAATTGGGGGAGGGGGGGATCTCGGCTCGATCGGCGAATGGCGGAGCACAAACTCTTAGGGATTTCGGTGGCCGTCGTTATAGTTTCTTCGGACCCACTGTCGGCAGAGAGAGACACGTGCACCGCAGGCACTGCGAAACCAGAGTATACCAAAGATTAGTGCGAAAACGACAAGAGAAGTATACAGAAACCAAAGATCGGGCGTTGGAGTCGAAAGAAAATGGCGAAAGGGACGCGATAGAAAAAGAAGGCGCAAGGGACGGGACCTCGAGCTACGTGGGCAACGTTGCGCAATGCCGAATCGCGCGAGAGTCGGTTTCCATGCGATATTAAGCCATAAATCCTCTATATATACATATATACATATATACATACTATATATATACATACGTGAAAGGTCATAGGCTAGCCACACACACGATATACATGTGCTTTTGATAAAAGACTATTAAACTCGTAGGGACACTAGCCCACCAATAGGCAACGGGGGAGAAAGACCGGTGGGGAAACAAGAGACAAGCCGAGCACATTCTCACCTAGAAAACGGGGGCAAAAAGAGAGAGAAGAGACAGTGATTAAACCGGTACCTTCGACGTTCTACAAGCTGACAATAGACGGTCCCTCGGGGCCCAATGGGACTTGGAGCAGAGGGCGCGCGGCTCTGCTCCGGCAGCGCCCTCTCCCAAATTCGAGCGGGCGATTACAAAACGATAATAATTCACGCTCGCTCCGATAAGGTCGTAACTTCACTACATAGCCAGTATTATCGCGCGCAGACACACACACACATACACAGACAACTACTACACAGAGAGAGAGCCTTATTCCTGCCGATTGGGGCGCTCGTCGGCAGCTCGCTTCGGGGATTCCCAAAAAGTTCATTAGTGCGTTCCATATTGTAACGATGTACGCGTATATATAGATATATATACATGTATACATAGTGTGTATAGAGTGGGGAGAATCGCTGGGTAGTTGTTAAAATGGTCGTCTACGGCCGGCGAGCGCCTCAGTCGCCAATCCGAAGGAGGATCTCAGATGAGCCGAGGCGGAGGAAGCCTTTCTCCACACAGTGTACCTTCCAAGTAACTCTCGACAGTTCCGCGTTACCCCCGCACACTGCGGACTGCCCCAATAATCCTGTGGATGTTTGTCGCGCGCTTGCTTGGGGAGCCTGGATATCGCTGCGCCCAATTGTTCATCCCCACTGCCCACTTGCCCGATGATTGATCATCTGTTCCTGCGGCTCTAGCCTGAATTAGCCGAGTATTAATCGCGCGGCACTCGATGTCCAGGCGCGCCCCCTGTCCTAACCGCATACCCCGTAAGTCGAGAGGACTCGAAGAGGACACTGCCGTAAACCTTTTCTATAATCGACACCTGTTGTTGTACAGAGCTACTTACCGGGACTGCGAGCAACGACGATTTAGGTTAGGAGTTCGGCCCCGCTAGTTTCCTTTTTACCCCGCCAGTTTTTACCCGACATGCACCATGGACCACGTTTGTCGCGAGGTGGGAGGGAGAACTGAACAAAAAGAAAGCAGGTGGTGGATTAACTTAGAGGAGTGTGGGCGAAATGCTTGCCGAGGTCGCTTTGGCGCGGGGCTGGTCAACCCTGGGCCCAATGGAGATATAAAAAAAAACAGGCCCAAAAGTTAGAATTAACACTTGGCTTGAAATTAAGGCGGTCGCACTCTCTCTCTCCCCCCAAGTCGCCTCGGAATCAACCCTGCCAATGGAGGGAGGGGGTGGGGCCCGAGAAGCTGCGAGTGGAGTACTCGATCTCGTTTAAATCGACTCGATAGGTGAAAGGAAGTCCGTAAGGGAGCTGGGCATTCGATGGTCGTTGTAGGTAGCAGCCAGTAGCGAAGTAGAATCTTATCTAGGACAAGTGTAATCCCACGGGAGCTGAGGCCGTGTGCGCATCGACGCATCAACTACTATTTTCTAAAGGGAGACTCCTTTGTCTAGTATTAAATGGGGAGAAGAGTGTCTCGCACTGTATTGGATCGCAGATCGAACGATTCGAGCGGAACACGCCGAACAGGTTTCTCTTCCTTCGTCCTTCCACTCAACAAACACCACACACAGTTCATCCCGTTCACGCTGAGATCCGTCGCTCCCAGAGTGCACCAGCGTACAGTATTAATGACTCCTCGAGTCGCACTGCGTAAAGCGAAACACACACAGACACTTACAAGTGCAAGCCTTTGGTGCTGAAGGACCCTGAACGAGATAATAAGTAGCCAGTAGCCGCAATTAGCGCGCCTGCTCTTCCCGATTTCTCCCACCCGGAAGTCCCCACTGATTGGAGGTTAGGGACGGCGAGGGAACTGAACGAACAAGCCGGAAGGATTGAATCGACTCTCGAGTCGTTCTCGCGATTCCAAGCGCTGTACATACGAGTTTCAGTGAGAGACGAGGGACGAGTTGGAGGTAATTAATTAATTAATTAAGAGTAATCCCGCGCAACGAGGCTACGGAGTTTAGCGAGACGAAGCGAGAAGAGAGCAAAGCCTCGAGAAGAAGCCTGTACATACACACGTTTAGGCGAGGAATCGAGGCAGAGGACCAATCCGGTCCTCCATCTACTAATTACTACACACACACACACACACCTACACACGTACACACGAGTATTTTGCGTGCGCAGCTTCTTGTGTAAGTAAATGCGGGAAGGAAACAATATACATATATAAATATCGGAGTATATATACATAAATCTATAAATATATAAATATATATATATATACAGAGCGAGAGAGAGAGAAAGAGAGAGTGCGAGAGTGTGGTGCGAAAGGGAAAAGAGAAAAGTCACGTATCTCCGGATCGGATCGCCGCGGACACACATATCTCACCCGATGCGAACCATCGTATAATTGGCGAGTGATGCCTGAGTCCACTTTTAGCGACCAGCCCAATCACCACCAAACCCACCGACCCCCAATTAGTTCTTATCATTAACGTCATCTTGTGACACTTGTTTGTAGTATTAAGTAGAATTTGAAATGGTGGTCCAACTGTTTTTACTGTTCTGGAGTCCGATTCTGTAATGGACCTTAACGCTTGGCTCCCATTGGCTCTCAACGAAATTCAGCGACGCTGATTGGTCGGAGCCGATAGTGCTGGCGTTAAGGATAGCGCAGAATCGGACTCCTGCATTTGTTGTGCGGTTTGTTGAGTATGAAAGGGTATATTGTGAGTTGTCTGAGTTGTCCTTTAGTGTTGATTGATGATTAGTGATGATTTCGCTCGTGCCTGGAGAGCTCGTAGATAAGAATTTTGTGATTGGAATCAAAAGGGTGGGTTGGAGGGTTGGATCAGTGGGCTGGTCGATCATTTCCATCCTTCATGGGGAGGGACTCGAGGACAGTGATGACCCGTAGGGTAACCCCGAAGCTTTTATCGTCCTACATATCATAGAGGAGGTGTCCTCGAATACCCGCATTGTCCACGTCCCTAGAGAATGTCGAGTTAGAAAAATTGGAGACTCGGTTTCCCAGCTTTCCTGTGGCTCCAGTCGCGCGCACACACAGACAGACACAGCTGGTAAAGGAGCTTTACAAGGGAGAGGCTTAGCGGGGAATTCAGGCTGCCCGGTGTGGATCATCCCCGTCTCGATTAGTTTCGCCCGGTCGATCTCGACAATACCTATCGGATCGTTATATATAATATATAAAATGGCTTTGCTATATTTTACGTACCTTTGTATGACTCGGGCGGAGTGCACGCGCACATACGAGTTTTATATATCATATATCAACGCCAAACGCTTGTCCTCGGACCCCAAGAGGAAGTCCTGGGTCTCCAGTGAATTGAGCCCTGTGGGACTCTTTCGAGGAGTTCGAGGGGGCGATCGGGGGCGCGATATCATCGACAAGTTCGCAGTCATCAACATATCCAAATCCCGTGATCTCGTAGTAGCTGTACTTTCGTAAGCACACACACGTACACATACAGAGAGAACACACTCACACAGGAACAGTAAAGAGAAAGAGAGAAATGTTGAATTGTGGCCTCATCTCCCTCGTTAGTCGGCGTTAGATCTCATATAGTGATAATCGTAATTACCAATTGCATTCCATCTCGACGACTCTGCAATTAATCATTATATCGATTACTGATTTCGACTCGCCCACGCGATGATCGATTATACTACCGTCTCGCTGTTCTTAGAAAGCTTTTCTCCTGTATTAAATGGGGAGGCGGGCCGGGGATTTTCTGATGATAGTCGAATCATTCTCAATGACGGTCACAATTCAGGCGCTCCTTTAACCTCTGCTTTCGATATCTCAGAGAAAAGCGGATTTCCCTTTGGGGATTTCTTGATATCATTAGAGTATCAGTAACAAGTCATTATCGATCGTCATCCTTCTAGCAACTTACCATAACCTCCATCGACACTGCGAACACTCGGCAGCTACATTAATCAGTTTTCCAGGTTCACTTTACCTTTAAATACCTTCTTTGGTGATCATTTCGAGTGCTCGGAGTCGTCGACGGTCATTTCTCTCATTAAATCATGAACGACGGAGTTATAGTTCTCACATGGGAGGGAAATAATCGAATCCAGAGTGGGAACTCGCTCGCTATTGGGTGAACGGGCAGCCGGGAATCGGGACGGGAAAGAGGTCGAGGAGAACTCTGGTGAGGGAATTCACGAGGCACCGGGAATTCCATGTATCATACACGAGAGAGTGGGGGTCCCAGGTGATGGCACAGTACCCTTGTTTGTCCCCGAACACTGCTTCAACCTCCGAAAGAACCAACCTAAACAAAGAATTCCAACAAAAATTGACTAAACAAGAATACTGTGGCAAAACCGGACTCAAGCGAGCTAGCACTTTACTGTATATTACTTGCGTATAATCATTGCGAGCGAGTGATCGATGACTGAGCCAGAACGTACCCTGCCGAACCTAACCAAGAATCCAGCAGGATAGGAAACGAAAAATGCCGGGAACGATGAAATCGTCCCACGAGAGAATTGAAAATTCTATAAATACGTACAGTGCGTGTGCGGCCGTATAAATATATACATAGTCAGGTGCGTGTGAGCCTGGAGTATACATAGTCGGCGTGAAACTACTGTGTGCGAGGTCCAAATGGTCCAAAGTGGAGGAAGTACGCGGTGGTCAGACGCGCCCGACTCATTTCACTCGGTACCACTTGGTAAATCATTTCCAGCGATGGCTTCCACTCAAAATCAATACTTTTGACAACAAAGTGAGAACCATCTTTGAAAATATTCACCTTGGAGATTAAAACGATTCCAATCATCTAGTTCATTAATTATTACGACTTTAATGGCGAAGTGGTACCGTTGGAATTCACTAGGACTGTTTGGGGCAAAGTGAAGGAATTCGGGGCAGACTATCGTTGAACGCTATATCAAGTAGATGAATCTATATATACAAATATAATGATTTATATATATAAATAATTATTATAATACAATATATTATATATCAACTAACACATGTATAATATATTATAATATAATTAATTGTTTATATATAAACACGTGTATGTAAGAGGTATACATATATGCATACGCGGATTACATAGGTTCTCATCATTGACCGCTGATAAGCAAGATCATCGACCGCTTATGCGAACCGCCACGGAGATCGCCGTTCGATCAGTGGTCATCGAGTGTCATCGCATGATTGCATATATCGTCGCGCCACGAGGGGATATGTATTCAGGCGCGTGTGCGGATTGGAAGTTGATGACCGAGGGAGATTGTGTCAATTGTGTCCAAATGCTCGGCATTGATTCGAAACGAATTCCACTTGGCTGATTAATCGATAACATGGTGTATGGTTGTCGATGGTTGTTGTGTTTCGGTGCTCTGTTTGGGATTTGAGGTTAGGTTGATGGAATTTGATGGGGTTTTATTGAGCCGTTGTGGTAGTTGATCATTAAATAATGTTTCGTGGGGATAATTCGTAGGTTTTCGTAGCTGTTTGGAATTTGAGTATAGGGAAACCTTTTTCATGAGGATTGTCTGATTGTTGCGCCATCGGGGATTCGAGGTCGATGCCGAGCACTTGCAAGGTGTATAAGAGAGAGAAAGAGTGTGTGCGAGTAAATACTAATAGTTCGTGCAACACCAATGAGAAATCGGGATTTCCTGCAATACGAGATTTGGGAGCATCTTTAACTAGACGGTCCTTCATAGTGAATTATTGGAGCATTCCGCGCCGATTGGCCCGCCGGTGATCTCGCAATCCTCGCACTCGAGCCGATTCTTGGTGCATTCGAGATATATCCCGGAGAGACTTTTCCATGAGGAGGGAAAACAGCAGAAAGGAATCGTTTCCATTGCGACGGGAATGCGAGAGGAAAGTAGGGTTCTAATGGGCCGGTCCGATTAGCAGGCGATTTAAAATTCGCACGCGAAAAGCAGGGAGAGAAGGACGACCCATACGATAAATCAACAGTAGACGTAGTAGGGAAACGTGACTATTTCAGAGGAGGTAGCACCAATACCGTTGTTCCGTTGATTGTTTTCATAGACTTTATTGCGCCGAGGCCGCGCGCGCGCGCGTTCCCGCCCAATGGAGTTATAGTCACACGATTGCAACCAATCACGAAGTCCCTCGTCAGCCCCACTCTTTCCAAGAGTTGCGAACAAACTCCACGAGGTGGACTTGGTAGTCAATTAGAACAGTGTTGTTCGAGTCCCGATATCAACATCGCCCAATCGGAGCTCCCGATTCGCTGAACGGAGCATCCGGTTGGCCGACGATCGAGGGCAATTCTCGGACACCACTGAATTAGAGGGAGTCAATGGAAAGTAGGCTTGTTTCAATTCCCGATTGCTCCACCCCATTAAACAATTCAAATCACAAGCCAATCGGCCGCTACTCTCGCACGGCGGGAGCCAATGGAAGGCGGGGGGCGGGCGTGCGCGCGTGTGCGTCCTAGCCAGGACTATTTTTCTAAGTTGCAAAGGTATAATAAATTAACGATGTTGCATTAACGTTACTAGAGGTCTATTATAATGTATATTGGGATATTTTAACTAGTCAGCAAGACGAGAGAGGCGAGAGAGAACGAAAGCGTGCCGGAATAACCGTGTAAAGTATACGCGTGACTTCGAGAGGGGGCGTTGCGATTGGATGGCATATATTAAGGCCCACTCACACTTCACAAATCTCCAACAGCCCAATTACCAGCAAAGTTACTTAGAGATATTCTCGCTGATTGGCTGCGAGTACGAACACAATCTTACCGCCGCCTGAACAATAGCAAAATTGCGTAACTTTGCCGGTACGCGATTGGCGTTCGGCGAAGTGTGAATGGACCCTTACCAGGGAATAACAATAGAGGGAGTGCGACGGCAAGCCGCTATACATATATAACTTAGACTGGAGGAAAAACGGAGATAAAAGCAAGGTTAGGAGAGAATTAGGTTCGCAGGCGCGGTCCGTGGCCGAGCGCTAATTAACCAATGAGAGAGGGCGAGTTCCATTGGCATCTCGCCAGATATTTATTAACGGAGAACTAATCAATTGGAGTGAAAAACGATAAAGAAAGAGAATGCATGCGTGCGTATGTGTGAGATATGTGCGAAAGAGATTGTGCGCGTGTGCGTGTGTGTGTGTGTGGTAGGCATAGAGGATCTGGAGCTTCGTGCGCGAGAGTTGCTCGACTTCGATTTGCGATCTTGACTCGACGTCGGATTCGAGCGCGAGTGGGAAGAAATTCAATAAGTCGTTCTGTCAGTCACCTCACCTATATTATACAATGTCATAATACTATGCTGCCATACGATATAAATATATGTCTACGGTAAGAAGTATATTACTAAAACATTACAAATAAATATGTTATAAGTACGATTGACCGATTTCTCCTTCCACAAACCCTTTCTTCAAATTTGGAAATGTTCGATTAAAAAAATTTCGGTTTTTTAACACTTTTTATACATTTTAAAAGGGGCGCGTTTTGCAGCGCACTCCGGTGGCCGAAGTTGGCACAATGTTTCAATTAAAATTCCAGCAGGCGCTCCATTTTCCCGCGCTTCAAAACTAGACGAAAAAGAGGTTAAAGCACCAAAAAAACAAAAATGAATAAAATCGGAATTGATGAATAAACTTTCGTGTTCCAGAGCTAAAAATTCCTAGGAAAAGAAGAATAAGCTTCATAAAATAATTGGAGAACTTATAAAACATAAGAAAATGCTTAAAATAGCAATAAGTATGACCCGACAATACCCAATAATTATCGCAGCGGCATTAAACAAAGGCCAAAACAATATCGCTGTTTATTATAGTTTGTTTATTTACTTACTATCTGGGAAGGATTTCGCTGCCAAGGCCGGCTCAGTCATTGGCCGCAGCGATAACAGATGATGCTGTTTATCGCACGACTTCAGGCCACTCGCGATTTCAATAAAAGCGACATTTGTTTTTCACGGATGTGCGCGGATGTAAACTCGATTTTCTATCGGCGCGAGATAGCGCCGGCATTTTTATTTACTTGACGCTGGACGAAAGATACCCGCGAAATCCTCGACAAAACAATCAATCTGTGCAATTCCGCGTTGCTTTTATTGGATCGCGCGGTGGAGCTTCGCTACGAAATGCGGGCGCCGGCGTTTTGCGAGAGATGCCCCTAAATATGTGGTCGGCAGGGTTTTCCAGTTGAAAAGAATGCACACTTTGTTAGGTTAGGAAAGAACCACAGGAAGAATGCCGGTTTTCCAGGAGTCGTGCGCGGAGGTAGAGGAATTTTAACTCGATTCTCAGTCGGCAAGGAGCACTCTATTCTTTCCCGTATTCCAGCAAATCCAAGCGCAGACAATTATTATTATCCACCCTGGCTCGATGTACCTCAGGATGGGCCGAGCCTCCGACCTGAATCCTTGCACTCTGCTAAACGCGGTCGCGAGGAAGCGACTTCCGGGTGGGACGGACTACAAGGATCATCCGCTGCCACCAGCTGTGCCATTGGTACGTTCTCCAGTGTTTCTGTTTGAGGAAACGCATCTAACGAGTCCTCTGATTCAGTAGACCAAGGAGCTGACACAAGCGATGGAGGAATCCAGGCTCCAAGTCTCCCACACCCTTCAGTCCTGCTTGCAATCCAACGGAGTAAGAAGATACGCCACACCACCACAACAGATTGCCGCGTTTAATAGAAGATCCAGCCCAGATGTATCCTCTCCCTGCACAGTAGAATGGTTGAAGACGGAGAAGGAAATCATTGTGGGAGATGATATTCTATCGTTGAATCCAGAGGACAACTACAACGTCCACTTTCCATACAGAAGAGGAGAGTTGAATGTTCATTCTGGTCCCGGTGGTAGTCTGAGATCAGTGATGGCTGATTTAAAGACCATCTGGGAGTATGTGCTCACAGAGAAGATGGATATACCTCTCAGAGACCTCAAACATTATAGAGCGGTGCTGGTCATTCCGGATATTTACAACAGGCATTATTTAAAGGAACTAACCACTCTTATGCTCTGTGAGATCGGATTTGGTGGTTGTTTTCTCTTGCAAGTGAGTTACTGAATATTCTAAGAGTTGGACATTGATTATTCTTGGGGATAATTGTGAATTGATTGATTCAAGGATCACGTGGCAGCGACTTTCGGTGCTGGACTTGGATACGCTTGTGTGGTGGATGTTGGCGATCAGAAGACTTCAGTCTCCTGCGTGGAGGACGGAATCTCTCACAGGAACACCAGGGTCAGGATGGACTATGGCGGAGGGGACATTACCCAGACTTTCTACTGGCTCTTGCAGAAGTGTGCCTTTCCCTACAAGTCCTGCGACCCTTCTAACAGACTAGACGCTCTTCTTCTGAGCCAATTAAAAAAGGACTTCTGCCATGTCGACTTGAACGTCTGTGGTTCGCAGGAGAAGACTTTCATAGTTCGAAAACCAAAGGCACAGACAGAAAAATATACCCTGCAAGTGGGGGACGAGTGTCTGGTGGCTCCTTTGAGCCTCTTCCAACCGGAACTCTTCAAAGTCACCGGCACTCATAACGTGCACATTCAAAAGCGATCAATGGGCGACCCGGAGGATCCGCACGACGATAATTATCTTCGAGAAACGAGCGTAGGTATTCCATGACGATTTCTCTCCGAATTCCTATTACCAATTGCCGAATCCGCAGAGGAGAGGAATGAAAGAGAACTTGGAGCAAGCCCTGGAGATGCAGGAAGAGGCAGCCGCTCCAGCCGCAGGCGGCGAGGAGGAAGTGGTAGTCGACGCCGTCGACTCGGCGCCGATGACTCTGTCGAATCGCGACCTGGACGCACCGAGGGACTTCGTTGTTGGTCCTCAGCAACTCCTCGGGCTTGATCACGCTGTTCTTCAAAGCATAGATCGCTGCCGTAAGATCCGAAGCTTCATTGATAAACTTTCCGGTGAAAATTGCACGATTTAACCAGGAGAATTAATAAATTTTGCTTTACAGCCACTGAGGACCTTAAAAGAAAGATGTACAGCTGCGTTCTGGTCGTTGGTTCAGGCATGAAGTTCCAGGGAATCGGCATGTGGTTGCACAACAGGATTTCTCTCCAAATTCCTTACATGTACCGAGCTGGTAAGATGATCCGAGAATGGAAACCTATTCCTCAATTGACTTGGCTTGGAATTGTTGGAATTGTTTAGATTTTTTCTTAAGAATTTCGGAGAATATCACCGTGCGACACAATTACGGACTTTAGCCCACGAATTCTATGTAGAATCTTAGTGTTGAGGATAAAATTATGGAAAAATGTTGAAATAGTAAAAATTCGAAAAAAATACAAAATTTCCAAGATCCTCAGTTTGAGCTTAAAAACTAAAACTCGGGAAGGAATCGGTGTTCGAAAGGGGACTAGTCACTCCAAACCAAATGAATAGGCCTATAAATGTCCATTGAAAAAAATTCCTAATCAACTCCGCTTGCAGAACAACTGGACATCATAACACAGCCGAAAGAAATGGACCCAGGCATGACCGCCTGGAAAGGAGCGGCGATCCTGAGCTGCCTCGAGTCGGCCCAAGAATTATGGATCGGCCGGCAGGAATGGGAGCGAATAGGCGTGCGAGTACTTCGCGAGCGAGCGCCGTTCATGTGGTGAATCGAGGAGTCCGCCAAACTACCAAAACCAACCACGCCAACTCATAGGAAAATACTGTTTTATATTGCTCGCACGACGTCAGTAATAAATCGACTTATTTCTAAGCTCCGACTCTCTTCCCGCCGTATCCTTGCTCCTCAAAGCATCTCCGTCAGTTTGACCTTGGACGTGTCGTTCCTGTGGAACTGGACGATGTCGTTCTCGAGTAAGAAAGCGATGCAGTTCTTCGTCGCCGGGACGACGTTGACGTACACATCGTCGCCGCCCTTGGCGCTCGCGCCACATAGATCCTGCAAGGGTGGATTGATCAGATTAATTCTTCGAGCGATTGTTGTTCTATCAAGTTTTTACCGCTAGGAGATCGGTCATTTCATCGTTGTCGGGAAAGAGAACGTTGACTACGCTTCTTAAGTCTTTCTTGGTCTCTTGGAAGACTCTTTTCAGAATTGTTTGCTCTCCCAGGAGACTCTGATTCAAAGTAATATTAGCAGCTTCCAAGTCGGCTTCTTTCATCTTCTCTAGTCCGTCTCGCTTCTTCTTCAAACTGCGAATAATAAAAATTCATCAAAAATTACCAAAAAATAAAAAATGGAACAATTATTATTTTAATATCACATACTAATGTATGTCCTCCTGAATATCAGCGAGCTCATCCTGCAAGGATTTCTGCAATTCTTCCATCTCTTTAGTCTCTTTCTTCAACTGCTTCAGAACTTCTGCTCGCAGATCAGCCGTGCCCGGCACAGGGAACTCCGAGGGCTCCTTCTTAGCCAAGTTCTCGAGGAAGTGCCCTGCGAATTTGAGCTTCATCGGTCGAACCTCATCGGAAATCGCGCTAGGATTGAGGCTGCTGATCCGATTATTAGCGATGCTGTCGGCTAGTTGGTCCAATTCTCGCCTCCGCTCCGACTCCAGCTCTTTCAGCTCGTCGTGGGTATCTTGCAGGGTATATTCCATCTTCCCAGGGTTAAAGTCCTGAACCAGCCGGTCCCAACGTAAACACTAAACACGGATTCGAATGATATCGGTCGCGCCCCCCTTCCCCCGGAAAAAAACCGGCGGGAGACTTGGACTTCGCGAAGGGGGCCTCAGATGTCGCGCGAGATTGCCGGCCTATAAAAACCGAGCGGCAACTGGTGGCAGGTGCACTTCATTCGTCGGTCCAGTCCCGATCATCTGCATTCAGCTCGCAAGTCTCCGCAAGTGGAAGGAAACATGTTCAAGCAGACTTTAGACGAGATCCTCACCGAGCACTTGCCGGAGAAGGAGCTCTCGGAAGTCAACAGGCTTCTTTACGGACGGGAATTGCGGTGAGAATTGTTTTCTTCTCGTTTTTTATATACAAATTTGGAGCTTGTTTTGGAGTATTTTTATCCAAGCAGTCGCACTTAGTTCCGGGCGAGATGTAGAATCTAATACGAGCTTGTATGGCGTTTTAATAAGTAAACTAGATTCCTGAAATTTGTAGGAATTCCGCAGTGAATTTCGAGAAAGTCTAGTCTAGGCAGAATTATATCGGCAGGTCGTAGGTGTCTCTTATCGTCGTTTCATTAGCAAACACCAATATTTTTGGACGATAGTGCCAGACGATTCACTGGTTGAGCATATGCAGCTATCGCCGCATTTATCGAACGAGATACCATGTTTACAGGAGATTAAAAGTACCAGCATGGACGGGTGATGAGGAGCTCGACGTGCAAGCCTATGCACTGGAGGGCACCTTGAACGAGGAGTTGAGGGAGCCGAGGATCGTTCGCGTAGGATTGGTCCAGCACTCGATCGTCTTGCCGACCACCGAGTCCCTCGAGTCCCAAAGACTTGCCATTCATACCAAGATCCAGGGCTACATCGAGCATGCCATCGAGTGCGGAGTCAACATCCTCTGCTTCCAGGAGGCCTGGCGTACGTCGACTATCCTCCATCAACTTCCAATTTCCTCTCACAGGATACTAACAAATCGCTACAACCAATTCCAGACATGCCATTCGCCTTCTGCACGAGGGAGAAGTACCCCTGGTGCGAGTTCGCCGAGGATGTTGAACAGGGACCGACCACCCAGTTCCTCGCGCCATTCGCTCAGCGAGGCAACATGGTGATCGTCTCGCCGATCCTCGAGAGGGACCCGACTTCCGACGTCCTGTGGAACACCGCGGTGATCATCGGCACCGACGGCAAGATCATCGGCAAGCACAGGAAGAACCACATCCCCAGAGTGGGCGACTTCAACGAGTCGACTTACTACATGGAGGGTAATACCAAGCACCCGGTGTTCGACACTCCCTACGGAAAGATCGCCGTCAACATCTGCTTCGGCCGCCACCATCCCCAGAACTGGATGATGTTCGGATTGAACGGTGCCGAAGTGAGTCTATTTCTACCGAGAGACAGCGACAAGTCCCTCTCGTTACTTTCGAGCGAAACTATTCAATGATACTTCTCTGTAGATCGTGTTCAATCCAAACGCGACCATCGGACACATCTCGGAGCCGTTGTGGCCGATCGAAGCTAGATGCGCCGCAGTGGCCAACAGCTTCTACACCTGCGCCATAAACCGCGTGGGCACGGAGATCTACCCGCACGAATTCACGTCGGGCGACGGCAAGCCGGCCCACCACGACTTCGGCCACTTCTACGGCTCGAGCTTCGTGACGGCGCCCGATGGCGTGCGAACTCCGGGTCTGAGCCGCAGCAAGGACGGCCTCCTCGTCGCCGAGCTCGATCTCAACCTCTGCCGTCAGGTCCGAGACCGTTGGGGTTTCAGAGTAAGTTGAGGTCTTAAATCGATTTACCGAGAATCCTTCTACGCCTCCCTACGATTAATTTTTCTTCCAGATGACCCAGCGCCTGGACATGTACGCTCAGGAGCTCACCGAGTACGTCGAGAAGCTGTGAGAGCCCGGAAGCAATCAATCCCGGGAGGAGATCCAAATTTGTTGATATCAATGCTCCACCTCGATTCCATATGAAAATATTCTTGTTCAGACTTTGTATTACGCTAATTCTGGGGTGCAAATAAACTGTTTGTAAAAAAGAGCAACAACTGATAATTGATAGGGGGAGTCGGCGGCGAGTCCGAGGTCAACCGGTGCTCCCGGCGTTGATGCTCGTGTTGTGTGTCTGCTTTCTGTAGTGCAGGGCTTCCTGGTAAGCCTTTTTCACGGCCTTCCTGTCCGCGGGCTTTCGAGATTCGATTAACTTCGCTTCGTCCACCTCCTGCGTGACGCCGAGCTTCTCGAGCTTCTCTCCCGGCAGCCATTGCCTGTCAATTATTCTCACCTTTAATTCTATTTCGTCCAAGAAAGATAATTCTGAAAGAAGGGAAGCTTACCATGTTCTTTTCGTGTCGAAGAAGAGAACGAGGAAGACTGGCTCTTTGTAGTTGACTGCCAGGGCGAGTACGTCGTCGGGTGGTGCCGGGATGGGCACTCCTTTATGAACGGTTCCCCTAGGCGTGTTCGGGTCGATGATTAACGCAGGGTACCAAGGATACCCTCGGCACTTCGCCCAAACCAACTGCAAGGCCTCGAGGCCGCCAGCGACAGTCGGACTCGGTTGCTTGGTCTCAACTTCCTTCTTTTCCTCTTGGACCACTGGACTCTGCTTTCCCTCGTCCGGATCGGGCGTCGTCGACCTGCTCGTCGAGCAACTACTGCAGCTCGACGACTGACTCTCGCCTTCCCCCACGTCGCTGTCCATTGTTCCGCTTCTATCGCCAGAGGAATTACCGGCCTATTAAAACCTGAACGCTTTTCAGGATTCTGGAGAAGATCCCACCAACCTGTAAACTTTGAAGCTGTCGCTCTGCTTCTTCCGTTCTTCGTCCACCGGGAACATCTGGCCACCTCGGCTAGCGCGAGCCCGAGCTTTCCTCGTGAAGAGGACGGCGGTTCTTCGATTGACTCCACCGACTTCCTTCTCACCAGGCTGGGACTCCTGCTCGCTTCTCACACGGTTCGCTCGATCCCGCTTGCGAGATTTCGAAGCTACTTGCTCGGAATCACTGGCGGGATCGAGGTCCGGGTAGTCTTTGCGCGCCTGATCTATCAGGGCGCAACCTTGCTCCTTCATCTTCACACCTGCTCGGTAGAACATGGTGTCCTTGCGGTTGTACGCCAGGCAGTTGCTCACCATGAGATTGAAGTCTGTCTCGAAGGATGTTATCGTGTCGTATTCCTGCCTCTCTAGTTTGGCCTGGAATAATCAAGGAATATTGAAACGAAAGGTTTTTCATTCGATCTGGTTATCCTATTATCTTACCTGCATCGTAGAGAGGTCCATGGGATGAGTCACAATATCCAAGTAATCCGGTACTTCCTTGATGTTAACTGGTTGTCCAAACACATCGTTCACGTCTTTCGTCTGAATCGCCTCGAGCAACGCGTAGAGGACACTCTCCAGCGGACGCAGTTGGTACCACAGACATTTCTCTTTCCTGAAATCATCCGCTCGTTGCAGTTTACCGGGAGAATCACAAGTCAATGTAGAACTTACACTTTGATGAGCTCTTTTTTGAGTTTCTCCCGCTTGCGCACCAACTCGCAGAGGAGCCTGGCTCGTTCGAGGTCCTGTCGAAGGCACTGCCAGTATTTCAACTGGCGGTAGAGCTCTTCCCGGAGTTCACTGTCCGGCGGCGGCGATGCGCGATCTCCCAGTGGAGCCGAAGGCCGAGACTGAGGGTGAGAACTCTGCAACCGTCGCAGGAGAGGAACTCCATTCCTGTACTGGCGCTTCAACGTCCAGTAAGCGATTAGGCGCTGGATCAACTGACTCTTCTTCGGCAAACCCTCCGCTAAACTAACAGGCAAAGCCAGACGTAAATGTCTGCAGAGTGAGATTAATTCTTTTGGTAATACAAGAACAGTCGAGAGGCTTTCCAGTGCTCGCATTACCTGGCGATCTCCTTGATTCTTTCGGGAGGAATCGTGGGGATGGAAATAACCGGAGCGGAGGAGCTCTTCTTATTGGCAATCGCGCGTCTCCTGGCGTCCGCAGGATTGGTGGACGGTTGGTAGTCCGGAGGAGTGTGCGCCTCGCAGTAAGCGGTCTTTTGAACCAACATCGGCTCCCCGTTCGCGGGCTGCACCGTCCGCATCCTCATACAAAGCCCGGCCTGCTGAGCGCACGTCACGTGGAAAGCCGCGTAACAATTGCTCTTGTGGCACTGGATGCAAGCTCCGAGTCCGCGACGCTTGCAAACGCAACAGCCGAGTTTCCAGCGAGCCGCGGGGATGCTCTCTATGCTGTCTATCGGCTCGAGAAAGACAGTATTGGCGAATCGGACCTCCGGAATCCAAAGAGCGCAAACCACGTGCGCCCAAGTGGCTGGACGGTCTGTTTGCTTGAAGGCACCGCCGCGATTTGGACAGAGGACACAGTCGACCGCTCTCGACGGACTCTGCAGGCATCTCCGGCAGAGCCATTGGCCCTCAGGGATGTACGGGACTCCGTAGCAGTCCTGGTGAACGGCCAGGTTGCACATATCACAGAATAAAATGGCATTGCTGTTCTGGCATTCGCCGTCCATGCAGATGCAGCAGACAGCGTCCTCGTCCGCCGCTACGCCTCCGCCGCCGTTGGTTTGCTGCTGGAAGTAGGACTCCTTCTCCAGCCGGTCCATCAGCAACTCGAACATGTCCGGCTCCAGCGGCGGCGTGAGGCCGGACGCGAGCCTGCGCTCGTTCACTATCGACAGCCAGGTGCTGTCCTCCTCGTCTAAGTCGTACTCGACCTCCCCTGCAAAGTTCCTGTGCTACTTTTACAATGTCGATGGAAGCATCGAGAGATGCTTACTGCTACGCTGGGAATCCTCACCATCCAACTCCTCGCCGCTTCTCTCCATGAACCTGATGTAGGAGTTGGGCAGGGGCTTTGCTTCCCCGAGCTGACTCTCGTACCCTTCGATCTCCTTTACATTTGCCACTGGTAGAGAGTTCAGGATGGCCTTGTCCTCCTTGTCTTTCTCGCTCGGCCCTTTCTGCGGGTTCTTCTCATCCGGCAGTAAATCCTTCTCATCGAAGGAGATTATTGGAATCGCATCGGATATTCCTATTTTGAACGGCTTATCCTCCCCTATGGGGTTCACCTTTGGACCAAAGAATATTGTCAGACAAGCGACACAGTAAAATGGATGTACATCCTGCTCAAAGGATTCTAACTAACAGAATCGTTTAAGCCCAGGGTACAACAACAACAATATTAGAGTATGTTTATTGTTTGTAATAAACTCTTATGCTTTTGACAAACTATTAAGAACAAGCGACAAACACAACAAAATCTACACATACTCCAAACACGTAAAATGGATTTACAACAATATTATTTTAGAGCAACAATCGATTGTTTCCAATAAATTCGTAGACTCTCGACAAATATCAAGAAACTGAGAAAGGAGAGCAGGGTGAAATCGATGGAGCACAACATCAACAAAGTGTTAAAATCTTTCACTGACACTGCAACTTCTTACCAGGACGAACTTCGTGCTTTCCTGGAGGCCCAGTGCGTCGTTGCCCGTAGGGCTGGTGCTCTCGTTCTGCGCACTCACCCGGCTCCTGCCCTTCTTCTTATTCGACTGCGGCGTATTCATCGCTCTGCCTTTCACCCGCGGCGAAGCCTCGCAGGAGGACCATACGTGTCACCTGACCCCTTCGAATGTTTACGTGCGCGAGCCGAGTGCAATCAGGCTTCCTGGCGGTCAGGCTGGCCCGGGCGTCGGGCGACGCGGCACTTTGTCGCGAGAAGCTCCGGCCGCAATCGCTCGCATCGCCGGACTCGAGGACTTTGCGGGCATTTAGCTGGCAAATTGAGCGGCAAACTCGGCGGACCTAGCATCACCCGGGCCCGCATCGGACGAACACAAAGAGGCGAGTCGCGGGCGGTGCGTGCATTTATTCACCAACACACGCGTCGACCCTCGGGCAAACGTCTGGCTCGAGTCAAGTATTAAACTCCTCAAAGCCAAACTTCCCCAGGTCTTTCACCTGCGTAAACTTACGCCCGAAATATTCTAAAACTTAAATTTTCAAAATTCAAAAAATTAAATTAAAATTGAATCAACAAAAAACTCATTCATCGCTTCCCCTTTTTTCGAAAAATAAAAAATAAACCACCAAACGCCCCAACTTTCATGTCTCCAAGTTGCCAGTCCTGGCCGAACAATTGAACGGATTCCCCACTCGCCTAAAATCCAATTCCCAGCACGCTCTTCATCCGGGACTGCCAAGCCAAGTAGCGTGTTGAAATTAACCCTTCCAACCCCAAGGAACCTCCGCCCAATCCCGGAGGAATCACATCCCAACAGAGTACACTCTCTCGCGGATCCAGGTACGAGAAAATCACCGCGGATCTCTCAACTTCCCTGGTATTGGCAGGCTTGCTGTCGGCCGCCAATGAGCGGCTCGCTCTCTCTCTCGCTTCGGCTCTTCCCCCGTGGGCTCTCAGCGAACGAGGGAGCGAGAAGGAGGCAGGGCCTAATCGCAGTGGTGGGAGAGGGCGAGAGATCTAACTTTACACCAGTCATCGGCAGTATTTGCTCCCGTGTGCTCTCAGCTTTCGCCATCGGCTCGGAGGAGGTGCCCCCGTGAGTGTGCGTGCGTGTGACTCCGCCGTTTTCTCGGCCAGCTCGCCTCTCCTGCGGAGAGGGTGCAGTAGCGCGCAGAGCAGTGTGCCTGGTGAATCCTCCCTCGGCCCCCCCCGAGATATACAGGTATCCCCGTCGCGAGTGTGGTGTTCTCGGGTCCCTCCACGAGGATCGAGGATAACCAGCCACAAGGGTAAAGAGGCCGAGAGAGCAGCGGACGAACAAGAAGAAGAAGAGGACGAGGAAGAGAGCTCGCACTCGCTCGCTCACCGCCAGGCCATACGTGGGGGCTGATGTGTCGTTGAGAATTATGTCGGATACTGGCACGGGATTACGATCGGTCACACGTCAAGTCAGCTGACATATTGCACCCTGCTACACCGCAGCAGCCTTCGGTAAGTGTCGCAATTACCCTCGGCGCCCCCCTCCCTGCCCCCCTGCCCGCGAGACGCCTCTCTCGGGCACCGACTATTTTCGGACGGGCAGGAATCGAGTGCTCCCAACCAAATTCCCCATCGACCTCCTCGCGCGACAGCTCGCCATTCCCACGTCAACCTTTACCAACCCCCCTTTAATCCCCCCTCTCTCCCTCCCTACGCTCGCCCCCTCACCATTGAAGAAATAGACTCGTGCGAGGATCAACTCGTACGCTCTCTAGCCTAAGATTCGAGTGGAACTCTGTCGCGGTGCACCTGCACACGCCATGCCAGAGTTCCGTCTCTTCCGTTCCGCTCTCCGAGGTCTCGAGCCTCGAGAAAGAGGATTCGTTCCTGGTGCCCTCGGCGCTCGATCTTTGATCGCTAGTGGAGGCTAGTCGGGAAGGTGGTTCGCTCGGAATGGCATTTGGCTGGGCCGCGGCCCTCGGCCACCCGCTGCCAGCGGGGACAAAGGAACGACGCAATTTCTCACTAAGTACGTATATTCAAGGATGGAAGCCATGTCTCTCTATCTAGTGCTGGCTGGCTCGAGAGCGCGCGCGCACGCAACCCGTGTCTCTCGCCGCACGATGCCAGCGCCGATATTGTTCGATTCGCCGAGCCCCCTGAGTTTCTCCCGATCTTGAGGACAGTTTTTCCCGTAGTTGTTTGCGTTTGGGTGTTGGGATTTGGGAGATTGTTGGGGCCTGCGATGCTCGGGCGGATGAGGTTTGTAGTGGAACCTGGGGATCGAGGGTTTGGTTGGGAGAGGAGGTCGGAAATGTTACGCGATTAAAGGTCCGTTTGTAGTCGGAGATCTGTGGGAGGAATCGCATGGGGTTTAAAGGTGGAATTGTGGCAGGTAGTTTTGTCGGGGTAATTGTATCAAGTGATGATTTAGGGATATGGTTTGTTTGGTGTCGATGGGAACTGTTGTTAATTACTTTGGTTGGAGAGTGGAACGTTGACAGGTTCGAATCAACTTTGTACAGTAATTACACAAAGTCGCAGGCTTTCTTTCCGCACGAATCTATTATTAGAAAAAAGGTGCGGAATTCCTAGCCAGTCTAACCACATTATGTAATTGCATATTGAATCGGCCTCGTTGGGGCCTTTGAATAATCGAATTGTAATTTTCGAGCTGGTTGATGGAAGGAAAAGTGAAACGTCGCACTCTCGCGCTCGGCTCGCGCAGTCCCGTTCCCTCGTTTCGTCTGTTGTTTTGACTTTGCCCTCGACTGCTGCCCCCCGTGTCAAGCGACGCACGCACAATGCGCCTGCACTCGACCTCCTCTCTCGGGTCTTATCTGCTCCCGCGGGAGATAGCCTTCCCTGGGGATTCACTCGGCGGACGGTTTGCTGGCGGGGAAGCGGGAAAAGGCCGCATGGTTCGGGTTTTCTGAGTGGGTTTCATTGATGAAAAAGCGTTTAGGGAATTTGGGGAATTTTCGAGGATTTTCACGTTGCTCCACGCGTGGGTTACTTTGTGTGGGATTTTCGATGGTGGAATTTGGGGGATTTTATGGGATTTGGGTTTGGTTGTTTTAATGTTTTTGGAATTTGGATGGAATTGTCTGTGATTCACTTGTGGCAGAAAGGAGCGAAATTAAGTGATGAGAGCATCGGTGGAAGGACCGAACCACAAAGGTTAACTCCTTGGAGGTTCGGATCGAGGCTTTTCCGCGCTCGATTCGCCGATCGAGCCAGTTTCCTCAAAGCCCGTCGGAGGTGGGGGAAGTAATGTCACGAGCGTGTTGTGTCAAGCGCGACACGTGGGCCAGCCAATTGGCCAGCGTAGCAGCCGCGCAGATAGAGCCGAGACAAAGTAGAGAAAGAGACTGGGCTCCTCGCTTTGTCTCTAGTCGCCGGATTCGACATAGTGGTCAAAGACTAGTGACTCCGCGCCCCGCGGCCGCTTTGTCGCTTTGTGCGGACCAAAATACGACCCTTGTTTTCCTGGCGAGGGTCGACGCGCTCGCCGAACCTCGAAACTCGTGAATAATCGGCGAAAGCCACACCACTTTCGGATTGTCATGGCCTGCGCGCCGATTGGCCGCTGTCGAAATAGTCCCACGTATGACTAGTCGACTTTCGTTCAGTCAACCTGAGTAAATCCAATTGAAAAAGAGTTCGTTTCTTCCACAACAATCAATTCAACCGATTCCAAGGGAAAATCATAAATAACACAACAATAAAGTGAAAAACAGTAACAATTATTAAATTCAATTCCCTTAATTCTCAATATTTATAAATAATAAAATAATATATTCAACTAGTACAAATATTAACATAATAAAATGAAGGACAGTAATAATTTCAATTCCCTTAACTCAAAATATTTATAGAATTATTCCTAGTAATAATTCTTAAAAATGAATCTAGTTCTTTTTAATGCTACGATCAAGTAACACATGCAAGCCAGTCATTCAACATAGCTTTCTGCAATGACAGGCTTGGACCCCAGTGAATCAGCTATTCTACCATCGACCCTCGCGACACTGCCAGTAGATCGAGTTGACCGATCGAGACGCAGTCGCTCGATATACGTCTATGTCGCCACTAATTTCGAGCGGTTTCACAAGATTGCGACACTGGGGTGGACTCAACACTTGGGCTCCGAGTGGCTAAGTGCGAGCGTGGGAGAAGTGCATCTTGGTAACCTCAATCAAAGGGCGCTCGTTGCTCCCTGGGCTGTGCTTTTGTCCATCTTTTAAATTCCCTAGTTTCTTTATTCCTGTTACTAGCATGCACAGGATGTTTCAAAAGAAATGGGGCCGTTGATTCTTTGTGTTGGGGTCAAGTAAGAATGTTGATAGGATTTTAAAGTTGGGTTACCCTCGAGGGAATTCCTACTGGCTGACTTGTAAATTAAAATTAGAGCCAGGAATGTTTAACTGGCATTTTTTGAATCGGCCTGTATTGCACCTCTTAAATGACGATTGCATCAGTTCCAACTCATGGCCAATTAAAAGAATCCGCCTATAACCATCTGAGCCTAAGGTTAAATCCTTCACCCCAGCATTATTCGCTATTAATAACAATCATTGCCGAAAGTAGACGCGGTAGACTTGAACGAGCCGTCCGACTTGGAGTTCTCTTTTCAATTGCCGGCTTATCAATCTCGCCGAAGTGTTTATTTTCTACGCGAGCTAATCGTCGGGCCGATTCCTTATCGGCGACCAATGTTCCCCGGAGGGTCTCGAGTGCGCTCTAGCGCACCAGCATTGGTGGCGAATGTCTGTGTGTCTCTGCGCGAGGAGTGCGGCCAGTAACGTGTACGGTTCCTGGCAGGTTGCCATTCCGGCGAGCCGATTGGCTAATAGAGCGCTCGGCCGTTTCCCGTGCGAGATTCGCGGCCGCCGCCGATCGCAGCAAACAAAACAGCGACTCTATCTTGGCGTATTTACCAGCGGGTGTGCTCGAGTGTAGAAGGAATGGGATTGGCGGGGGTCGGGGGGGAGGAGTTGTATTCAGCCAGTAACCACGTGCACCAGCCGCTATCTGGACCTAAATTTCGAGCGGCGATTGGTCGACTCATTTCCTAACTTCGCACTATTCTACGCTACTGCGACTTTCGAGCGTATTGCGTGCTGGGCTTTTGGAGTTTAGAACGCAGTGTCCAATCAGGTGTTGCATTCTTTTGATTCGAAGCTTTGGATTGGTCAAAGCCAGTTCTCTATGATTTCTCGAATTTGAAGAGAATTTCTTACTGGTTTTTCAAGTTTATCGAAAACCAGTGCTGTCCATTCGAATATCGCATTATTCGGATTAGGATCTTTTGATCCGCGGATTTATTACCATTGTTATTGGATGTCGGGGGACAGCCGCTTGTCATTGGCGCAACCGAATCCCATGAACCAATCAAACCCTCGAACGCACACATCTGGCGCTCACCTGTTCTTCGCGAATCTACTTCGCCTCAACGAGAGCCAGCCTAATTCGCATTAGCAAACTGTTCCAATCGGATCTCGGCCCCCACCGCGAGTGGCGCAAGGTCGCCCAAGGAAAAGTGGAGGAAGAAGTCTGCCAGGGGTCACGTAAAACAGGGAAGAAAGTAACTAGATAGCTCTGTTGACTCCGCTCTGTTGCACTGCGGCTCTGTTGCGCCGAGGAGGTGGAACCTCTCGACACAACATGCGTGTCCGTGTATGTTGACGCGCCGGGAGCGCAGGCGCCGTTTCGAGCACTTGTGGAGGAAAGGGTAGCTGTTACTAGGTTGAGCGAGTGAGGGGTGGTAACTAAGGCGTACAGGTTGGCTCACTTGCCTTTCACTTAATTAGAATCACCAATATTAGTGATTTTTCTTTTATTCTACACTGACTGTTGTCTAGCCTTCACTTACTTACAAGCTGTGCATTGTGTTTAATTTTAAACACGAACGGCTGAGTGGGAGTGAAGCACATCAGTGTTAATGAGAGGCACGTGAATCACCCTGTAGATAAGAATAAGTCATTGCTAGTGCACTACTCCCACTCTGGTGGAGGGAGAGAGTAGATGAGCCTGTGTCGGCGCAGCTGTCCCACAGAGGGAGACTGCCACCACCGACCAGGAACAAGAACAACCAGGAAGTAAGAACCTGATCTAACAGGCGCTAAAAGGCTCAAATCGAACTGTAACAAACCCTGAGCTAGTCGAATGTCCTAGATAAAAATGCAACTCTAACGAATGCTAGAACAGTTAAGATATTAATTTAGAGTCGGGAATGCTGGCGGTGTGAATCAGATGATCCGCAGTGAACTCGGCTTAAAGGTTTAAAGTCCCCGTCCCTTTAAAGCTTCTGTTCCTTCAACTTGAAACCGACTCGCACGAAGCAACGACAGAATTCAAGTTGGCAATTCGAACTCGAGCCTAAGAAGATTAAACTTAATAATAATAATTCGTTTATTTATGGGCAAATGTTCTCTGGTAATACAAAGAAAAACATACGTAATAAAATAAAATATTAGAAATAAGAAAAATGAGTAACTCGCCATTCACATTCATAATTCAAACCTAAGAACACTAAACCAAATTCGATAAAAAGTTTCTATTTCTCCAACTCAAATTGCAGGGAACCAATAACCGAATTCAACTCGTCAAATTAAACTCTAAACATTTTAAAAAACTTCAAATCGAACTAAAAACATTTTATAAAATTTCCAATGGAACTCAACACATTTTAAAAAAGATATTCAAGAAAATTGAGTTCGCACAGAACTCTTAAAGCTTTAAAGTCCTTTCAAACTTCCTATCCCTCCTCCGCGAATCGGCCAACCCACCATCAGAACCCGCCTCGTCAAATCGAGGTCCGATGCCACAAAGCCCGAGACCATTAACCGAAACGTTAAGAATATCCGGTGGAATCGGCGACACAAAGCGTGTAAAGGTCGAAAGAGGCTAAGTCTCGTATGGCGTCGCGGCGGTCGCTCGGTTGCACGCTCGCCCGAAGGCCGCGCGCCGATGGAGGAAGCGAGAGAGGTGTGTGCGCTGGCTGGGGCGACTGGCGCGCCATCATGAAAACATTGGCCCGTCGCCGTTATCGTGGCTCCGCCGTCCTTGCGGCTGCTTCCTCGGCTGGCTCGGCCCCCGAGCGCCTCGGCTGATTCATAGTATCGAGCGCGCCGACACGCCAGCCGCCGAGGAGGATTCCACTCGGCCGAGTTCCTCCCGGAGAGCAGAGCTCTCTCTCTCTGTCGCGGGCGCCGTCGAGAGTGCCGCCGAGAAAGTGAGTGCGCGGAGAGGAGTCGTGTGTTGTGTCGCCGCGGCCGCCGCGGGGAAGTACGCCCTGACAGAGAGCGGGCCAGCAGTTGCGAGCGAGTGCCGCAGAGACTGCGTAAATCGGACTCTCGCCACCTGGACGAGTCCGAGCGCGACGAGGGACGAGCCGCTCGCCGGAGAGTCTAACAGGAGAGAGCACTCTAATGCTCTCGAATCACTTCCATGTTGCGACAATGCCAGTGCGCCAAGTGAGTAACGTCAGACTCTCCTCTCTCTCTCCCCCCCCCCCCTCGCTTCCCATAATCCTCCGAGTTCTACTTCCAGCGGACTCTCTCCGACTCATTTCTCATTCCCAGCGATCTATTCCCCCTCGAGCATTCACGCACGGCCCGCGCCCACTGTTCCCCGGGACTTTTACTTTCCGATAACGGCTGGCCGCGGCCGTGCGCGCTCTCCTACGCCAGCAGTGTGTGCGCTTAATCTCTCCGTGCGCGCGTTACGTGTGCAGTGCGCGCGGCGGAGAAGGGTTATCGTCGGAGAGGAGAGCGCGAGCACGAGTCCGAGCGCGCGCCGGTGCTGCGAGCGAGAGATGTGTATGCCTTTCCAGCGAGTTTAACCTTAAGCTCCGCCCGCACTCTGACTCCTCGATGACAGGCCGAGAGAATTGGCCGGGTCTCTCTCTCGAGTGAGAGAGAGAGAGGGGGGGTCGGGCTCTCTCTTCATTTACAAACACCGAACGCTGTTGACGAGTTGTGTTCCACCTTCTTCTTTTTTTTTTTTACATAATTCTCCGTGGAGATTAGTTTGGATAAGAGCGACGCTCCGCTTATTTTACGTAACGTAGCCGTACGAGCGTGCAAAGACGAGGAATGCGACTACGAGTACAATTGCATTTTGAGAGCCGAGAGTGTTTGACGATGGAAAGAGCGATGTTGCGGGCCTGGAGATAGGCCGGCGTGTTGGATGTGGATGTACTAATAGGTAACGTTTGGTTTATGCGACAGGCGGGTTCATGGTGACACACGGTCGTCCAGGAGTAACCGAGGAGCGAGTCGTGGCAAGGAATAGTTAGTTAGCTCCTATCCAGGAGAGTTGACTAATTATAAGAGGAGCGCGAGAGGAGAAGAGGCCGCACCGTTTCTCGCGAACGAGCCAAGAGGACGCAACGAGAGGGAGAGAGAGAGAGAGAGCAGTTGTACTCTCTTTCACAGGCACACTTCTCGGGAAGAAGAAGGAAGGAGAAGGTTTAAGGGAGAGACCAAGTGAAACTCAAGGGTAAAAGAAATGGAGCGCGAGTCGAATCCGATGCAAGCGCTCTGCCGCAGCGGCTGTGGCTTCTACGGCTCGCCGGCGACAGACGGCCTCTGTTCCCTCTGCTACAAGGAAAATCTCAAGAAGAAGCAACAACCCCCGGTCTCCGCCGCCACGGTACCCTCTGCGCAGACCGCCGTTTCCGGCAATGCTGGCACATTGCAGAGTGGCTTCGGGAGCCCGGCCGCCACTGGAACCACAGCACAGCCTACCATTCCTACCATACCGCAGTCCAGCACTGATCTGCCCAACCCCAAAGAAGTGAGTCCCTTGCTCTGTGTTTTCTAAGTCGATTCAATTAAAAACGAACGTGCGAGAAAGTATCGGAAACCTATCACTGAACCTTCTTTGTTGGTCCAGGGTACAGGGTGAGTCACTTGCCTTTCTTTCTTTTAATTTGATATAAATAAATTTGAGTACATGGAAAAAAAGTTTGTAGATTCCTTTGTGTTGAAACTACTGAACACCATTTAATTATTACATTTTCAACGGCTTGTATCCATCATTAGGGATTCAAAGGCAAGTGAATGACCCTGTTTGTACATAGTAATATCCCCACGCTAACCGGCCGATTGCTTCCCCAGGTAAACAGAGAAGATCAGGAAAGCGAGGTATCAGCGAGCGGAGCGGCCGCTGAGGGCTCTGTGAGTAGCGGCGACGCTGACGACTGCTTCGACGGCAAAGAGGCTGGCAAAGAGTCGAAGAAGACGAAAAATCGCTGTGCCCTGTGTCGCAAAAAAGTCGGCTTAACCGGTGAGTGGAAAGAAAAACAAGAAAAACAAAAACTCTCCCGATCCCTTTAACACCGAGGTTCTCTGTTCCGCAGGATTCGAGTGCCGCTGTGGAGGACAGTTTTGCTCGGTGCATCGGTACAGTGACAAGCACGACTGCAAGTTCGACTACAGACAAATGGGCGCCCAAGAGATACGGCGCAACAATCCGGTTGTTGTTGGTGAAAAAGTGCAAAAAATTTGAACTATTTAGTGCGTAGTCGTTGGGAAAAAAATGGTTATATAACTATATAAACAGAAAAACAAACAGAATATAAAAAAACACAGCGTGTGCGTGTGTGTGCGTGTGTGGGTGAGTGTCTGCGAGAGCGAGAGAGACAGAGAGAGAGAGAGGACGGAGAGAATGATCGAGCGAGCGAACGGCGAGGGCGAGTGGGTTAGGAATCGGAGAGCGAGTGTGTGATCGAGCGTCGAAAGCTAGAGCGAGCGCGAGAGATATAGAAATTATCTGGCAGCTGATTGCACATCGAGGGGGATGAAACGGAGATATGTATATGTGTCGGGGGGAGCGGAGGGGGGAGAGAGGGTGATTGCGAAAGCTGCTTGCAGGCTTGAGTGAGTGGGATCCACGAATCTATCCGAATGGCTGCTGGCTCATGTACGACTGTCCGCGAGCGCGAGGCGCCCGAGAGGGAATTATATACTTTTGTTTGACAACGGTAGAACACCAGACACGTGCCGCGAGCGAGACCGACCCAAAGAGACAGGAACAGCCACCGAGAGAAAGAGAGGCATACGCGCGATCCAAACACAGACACACAGACACACACACATGCACACACAGATGCAACTTCTATGTACGATTGTGTGAGTGGGCGCGAGGGAGTGCGGTGTGGGTGCGTTCGTAATCGGATGTCAGAGTGCCATTGCAGAGATTGTCATTCTAAACGAGAGAGAGAGAGAGGCAGAGAGAACGAGAGAACGAACGAGCGAGAGCGTGTGAAGAAAGAACGGGGGTTGTTGGGCTTGGCGAGAACGAGAGAGAGCGAGAGCAAATTTTAATCGAAAGAAAAAAGAATATATTTGGTTACTAACTGCTGCCAGCTTACTACTACTATTACCTATTATTATCTCTTACGACTATTACGGTTTATCATTATTATTATTATTATCTTTATTAATTATTACGATTCTATATTACGTTTATTAATTTACTTAAAGACCGAGTCCGCGCGATAGACAAATGCTGACGGGGAAGTAGGCAAAAAGCGAGCAAGAACGAAAGAGAGAGCGAGAGAAAGAGAGAGAGAGAGAGTGAGAGAGTTTGGATCAATATATATATATGTGGGTGGAATCGAGAGGAAAAGGCAAACCTGTTTGTTTTTAATGCGAGCTAAAGGACTCTCGGTGAGGGCCTCTGGTTACACGAGACACGGATCGTACGAGTATATATGTATAGGAGAAGATTTAAAAAAAAGCAAGGAGACACGACCACCCACCCACCCTGCAACCACCACCGAGAGTTCGGGTGTTTCTTTTTAAAATCGAAAGTTTTTATAGACCACGCAAAAGGTACATATATATATATAAAATTTAAAACAAATATATATATATTGCATATATATATTTCCGTTTCGTTCTTAAATCGAGAAGAAAGCGAGCGGGCGAGCAGGCGACGCCGAGAGCGCGTGCGAGCCCAGCGAGCGTCGATGAGAAAAACGTGATTGGCGGGGGCGGGGGAGTGTTGCTTAGGTAGTGGCTGACGTTGATGGGTGATCACAATCCTAGGTTTAACGATTAGTCTAATAATGATTAAGTATATTAGTCTATTGATTCATAAAGATAATGCAATGAATATAAGTAGTACTGTGTGTTTATGTCCAATTTCACGTGAATATAACCAGCATTATTCCTCATTAAAGAGATATGTTTCCAAATTATGTTTCTCAATCTATCTCGTGTTATTTAATGCACACACACACAAACACCGATACACAGACACAGAAACATATACACACGGAGAGAGAAAGAGACAGGTGGAAAGGTACACCGCCGCTCTTTCTCGAGAATGAACACCGAGAGACGGAGATTTTTGCTTCGATGCCTTCGGCCAGGAACTAGTCTACTTTGCGAGGATACACACACAGACAGCCAAACACATAGAAAACCGAGAGCGGCTCTCGCGTGGCGAGAGAGAACTAAAGCGATTTTCTTTCAGCGCTTTCGAAGGTGATAAAAGCCCTGGAAACAGGAAGCGACCGAGCAAGCACTGTGCCATTCGACACGGGGAAAAGGAAAGGGAGAAATTCCAGCGGTCGGCGCGCACACACTGACACACGCACCGCGAGGAGAAGTGTATATCAGGGAGCGGAAGGCGGATGATAAGTTAGAAGCGAGAAGCCAAGGAAGCAACGCGTCGTTTTTATCGTATTTTTATATGTCGCACCGACGAACACCAAAATGTATCGGTAAAACGTACGAGGGAAAACACCAGCGCCCATGCGGCTCGATCTCGCCACGAGGGAGAGAGAGAGAGACTCCGATCACGAGTGCGTCTTCGGGTACCAATGCAATAATCGAGACTCGAGGGACTACTCTAGCGATTGTTCACCGAGGATTATTAGTTTAGCGCGTAGATCCCCGTCGCCCCGAGGCTCGCCAAGCCACTTGTAACCGGAGTCGCCGCAGGGTCGACCCAACCCGCCTATCCGCGAGGACGCGAGCACCGAAATCCCTCGAAGCGGCCGCGCGACTCCTTCCTCCCCCGGGAGGAAGGAGGGAGCAGCAGCCTCTATGTCTATACTCGCTAGGGAAGAAAGCCAGGACGAGCGGGACACGACTCTCTCATCCTATTTTAGGCATAGCATATTTTTCTAAGAGAGACACATCGCGCGATACGAACGACACTCTGCGATCGAGCGAGAATGGTATATTAATTGGCTGGGAGCAAGGGCAGAAGCGCGTGTGTGGCTCAAATGGTGTACGAGTGAGAGACTGAGTGCAATACAGGGAGCGAGCGGAGAGTAGTTAGAGAAAGAATTGCGAGAGAGGAGTGAGGAAGCCGCTGAATGACTGCGTCGTCCATCCTGGAACGAGTGAGGGCAAGGCTCAGCGATGTTTGGCTGAGGATCGACGACATATGCATATATACATTTCACGGTACGATCCGTGGACCGAGTGATCCGGCAATCGGAGAGTCGCGCAGGAGGAAAGAGCGAGAGATTAGGGAAGCACCGACGATGCTTGTGTAACTGCTAAGATCATTATTAGTACACGTCTAAGCGATTAAGGAGTAAGGTCTTTAATAATATTACAGAGGAAGAATCGCCAGGAACAATGAGCGAGCAGCAAACAAATGCTTTAGGGACTTAGGTTCGCCTAATCGAACAAATTCAGCGTCCTTGCGCAGAGGTCTCCCGTCCTCCAGGTCCCCCTCCATGCGATATCTCCTTTTTTAGCCCTTCGATTAGACCAGGACTCTCTTTCGATTTGTTCTTCCGTACCCTTCCAATTTCTTCGCTTTCCTCTTGCTCTACTTCTTCTACTACTTCTTCTTCCCCCGCCTTCGCCTCCCCCCCTCTCGCCTATCGATTCGGACTAACTAGGAGTCCTTTCAAGCCCACTTAGCCCTACCGAGATCCTTCGACCGTTCTTAACATTTATAATTATAGTCGACTATATTTATGTATATTTAAAGACAGAATATATGTAAATTTATTGCCGTAACATCCTCCCCTTTGCCAGCCTTGATCCAACGAATGCTCTTTCGAGAGTCGGTAGAGTCTCGCGAAGATATTTATCCCTTGATTTCTAAAAAAGTTACTTCTCCAACGATTAATCTATAAATTCTGTAATTCGTCCTGCATTCGTTTGAATCTAATGGGTCAAAAGAATTAAGCTAATTGGTTCCTGCCATTTTATCGTGCCATATATTCTTTTCTCCACGAGTCTCTCGTGTCAGTTTAAAATTCGAAATTTCCCGCCAGAAGTATTCGGTGAAATCGCGCGCTATTCGACCCCGCGGAACAACAAGTCTGAAGTTGTCCGAAAGAAGTGAAAACCTTGGGCTTTCCCGTGGAAGGTTATGTTTGTTTGGGAGCGAAGGAGCCTCAGCAACTGCGCAACGAAGTTCGCGTGTTAGTAGTCTTACTAATTCTATCGTAGAAGTCTGTCGAGGGCAGTGACCGAGATCGTGCGAGAGGAACCCTAGCTGGAAAAAGCATTTGCAAAATGTCGATCGGCGTCCCGATAAAAGTCCTCCACGAAGCGGAGGGACACACCATAACCTGCGAGACCAACACCGGCGAGGTCTACCGCGGCAAGTTGATCGAGGCCGAGGACAATATGAACTGCCAGATGCAGAATATCACCGTCACTCATCGCGACGGCAGGGTCGCCCAGCTCGAGAACGTTTACATTCGAGGATCCAAGATTCGCTTTCTGATATTACCAGATATGCTGAAGAACGCGCCGATGTTCAAGCGCCCGGGCGGCAAAGGGTCCGGGACCGCGGGCAGAGGGAAGTCGGCCATCCTTCGAGCCCAAGGTGCGACGATGAAAAGTTATTTCCTTTCGGGAAACAAGGGTTTTATTTACTTCGTACAAGCCTTTTTATCTCAAAGTTTAGGAAGAATCGATGGAAAAATAAGAAAAAGTTTGGAGTAATAATAGGATGCGAAGATTTAGCTTTAATGGAATTTTAAAATTCCAGTTTTGTTGAGTCGAATTTGATAATTCGTGGTCTATTGAGTAAAATTTGAGAATTCAAGTTCTCTTGGGTTGAATTAGAGAATTCAAGTTCGTTTGAGTAAAATTTGAGAATTCAAGTTCTATTGAGTTGAATTAGACCATTCAAGTTCTATTGAATCGAATTGGACAATTTAAGTTTTATTAAGACGAATTTGAGAATTCAAAAATACTCTAATAGAATTTTGATCAAGATCTAGTTTCCTGATTTAACAGTTCATTCAAGTATTCTTGAAGTGGTACAGGTTTAATGCTAATTGTTTTGTCTTCCAGCTCGAGGCAGAGGACGAGGCCAGAACCAAAGAGGCAGAGGCACCGGCTCCGCACCCTGGCTAAACCAGCAGAGTCAACCTGGTTCACAAACTGGCAGGGGGCGGGGATAGGTGTTAGGGACATTTATGCGTGACTGAAGAAAGCTTGAATGGATAAACCGACAAACCGAAGCCTGTGGTGTTGCATTTTGTATTAAAAACTCCAGACCTATGATGCGTGGACTCTAAACCTCTTAAGTTCGTAATAAATAAGTATTCCACATTTTTACACCCGTTCTCCTTTCATTCACCTCAACCTCCATTCGCAGTAATAAAACGAGCATAGTCATACATGAAACCCCAAACAAAACTAGTTTGGAGGTTAAGTAGAATAGATTTGGCGAGAAGGCGACGGAAAGCTCAATTATTTCGGAAGCGGACTCAAAAGCGACAACATGGCGGCGACAGCTGTGCGGAACCCGTTCGGAGCGGCGATCAGCCAGTTCCCGAGGAGAGTCACGTGACGCCCTTTCAACTTTAAGGACGCTCGCGACGAAAGTTGCCGAATGGCGGATATTCCTTGCGAGGTGTCCGCGGACGGTCGATGACCTCGTTCGTTCGCCGCGGCTCGCACTTACTTTCACCCAGCTGACCGGGAGGATCGTCGAGAGGAGGGTCATGAGAGCCGCATGATCGAAGGACCAAGCGCAACGTCATCGTCGTCGCGTCGGGAAATTGGCCGTCGAGGATGGACCCGAAAGGAGCCTACGAGGAGGAGGTGAGTGAGGAGCCAGTCGATTACAGCAAGAAGTATATTGAGCGCGACCATCGCCACTCGGAGCGAGAAGTCGCCGTCGTCGTCCAGGAGTCGCAGACGCGAGGCTCCGCCGCGAGGAAGAAGGAGTTCGCCGAGCGAGAGAAGGTTGATCTCTTCGGCGACTACGCCGAGACCGACCTCGATCAGCCGACCGATTATAGTCTCAGATACGCCGAGAACGACACTGACGACGATGAGAAACAGGCTGGACACGAATACTTCTCTGGGAGTGTACAGGAAGACACTGTGAAGACTTATTGTACGGAGGGCACTCCGTACGAGACACCTTTCAACTTCTCCACAGCCACTTCCATGTCGGATTTGAGATTGGAGGATTCTAAGGAGAGCAGTGTCGATGCTGGGAAGAGGCTTGTGAAGAAGCCAGCTCTTCCTAGTGTGCCTAGTCCTCTGGGACACAAGGCGGAAGAGAGAACCGTTCCTCAGAGTCACACGCACCTTGACAAGAATCCTGGCACAGTCAAGGAAGCCAGGAGTTTGTTGGATGCGGATTGCGTGCCTCTGGGAGAGGAGAAGTTGAATAGTTATTACGAGAGCTCCACGCCGGATGCTTTTCCCAGGGTGAACTCCCTTAGCTCCCTGGGAAGCACAAATGCCCAGCAGAATGTGTCCGAAACGAGCTCCAAGGCTTCCACGGAGGATGCGAAGCCAGTGCCTTCTACAGAAATCACCAATAACGTTGTATCTCAGGCTAGTTCCAGTCCTGAGGTCTCTGAGACTCCATCCGAGCCTGATATTCCTGCAGAGAAGTCCTCTGCGAGAGTTATTGATAAAGAAGGTTCATAATTCAAGTCCTTTTTCTCTCCTCTTTTGAGTGCATTCAATTTTAAGTTTGATGTTTAATTGCAGGGAAAATGGTGACTTTCGGCGGGGAAGATTTTTATGCCGAACAGACACCTTTGATGTTTTCAAGGAGCAGCTCCCTGGGTTCCCTCAGTGGATTCGAACAGTTCTCCATTCACGATGATCGCAGTTCGATTGTTAGCGACTTTAGGTAAGTCGATATCAGACATTGATTCTTTTAACAAAACAACTGATTATTGTGATTGTTAACAGTCGACGAACAAGTGGCATCGTCTCCCCAAGCGAACTCCCCGATTCCCCCACCCAAACAGTGCCTCCAAGCCCCGGGGACCGGAAGAGCCAGTGCGCCGATTTCGTCAGCAAAATTCCAGAGGAAGCAGTAAGGCCGTCGATTCGACATTTATGTATGCAATGTTGTTGATCGCAAACCACAAACAGTAGTAATAGCCGAGCAAATACCACCTGGCTGCTACGACCCGTTCAAACCTCACTCACCCCACCAATCGTTTTCCAGCTTTCTCGAAAGCCCCCGTTACCAGGACGAGCGTGTTCGAGGACGACATTGCCACTTTCAAGGAGGAATCCACTCCCATCGAATTCTCCACCGCGACCAGTCTCAGTTCCCTGACAATCGACGACGAGGTAAAAATCCCGGAAACCTGTGAGAACCCACCGACCCTGGAAAGTGTTCCGAAGAACCTTGTCGAGGAAGCAGAGAAGACTAGGGAATTACCGAAAGAGCGGGTGACTTTCGCGGAGAAAGCGTGTCAGGTCGAGGTGGAGAAAGAAGCGGAGCAAGTGAGCGACGCCGACGAGGGCGACGACGACGATGAGGATATACTCGCCGCTTGTATCAGTCGAGGAATACAGAACAATCGATACAGACAGTCTTTCAAGACGACGAATGTCGTGAAACAAACTGCGCCAGTGGAAGCTCCGAGAGTCTTAGTAAGGTGTTCCAGGAACACACCTGTAAACAGAGTCGTCCCTCGAGTTCCAGTGACTCCGGAGAATCCAACCACCATCAAAAGGAATCCTCCGATAGAAGCTGTTGCCGCCCCAGACTCGGTGCATGTTTATTGCACGGAGGACACTCCGGCGGATATCTCGCCGGTGGGTTCGCAGTCGAATCTCTCGGCACTGTCGATGCCCAGTCTCCGTGAGGACATTATCAAAGAGGACAAGGAGGCCGGTGAGATCGAGTGCCACAGGAACGACCTCTCCGACGAGAGCTCGAACCTCTCCGGCGAGGACGAAAAGATCCTCGACGAATGCATTCAGTCTGGAATGCCGAAAGTCCGGCAGATCACACCTCCTCCGGTCAATTCTATTTCTTGCACACCCAAGACGGAGGTTCTCACTCAAAGGTTCAATAAATGCGGGACGCCTTCTTCCTCGCCAGTCGAGAGCGGCCACAATAAGAATCCTGTGCTTTCGAAGCCGATTTGTCCGGCTAGGATGGAAAACGTGGCGGAGCTGTCGGACGATAGTTCGAACCATTCGGAGGATGATGCTATTCTCACCGAATGCATAAGATCCGCAATGCCCAAGGTGTTTAATCTTTTTAATATTCCAAGTCAACGAATCTCGGCTTGGGAACTGGGGATTATTTATGGTTCGTTTACAGGCGAGGCTGAACATTTCGCCACTCACAGGATTGTCTTCGCAGACTGGTGAGAAGTCCAAGGCATCGTCGTCGCATCCTCCGAAATCGAAGCCCAGTGTGCCGTACTTCCAGCCGAGATACAGCGAGCAGAATAAAAAGAGTCATTTGGGTGATTGTTTAATTAAAAATCTTTCCCGAATTGTTTATAGATAAATTGAGGTGTTTGACTGAATTGTCTGTTTTGTCCACAAAAGAACGGGAGCCGAAATACGACGAGGTTTGCCGGATCCGAAACCCAGAAAGACCTGCCGTCCCCTTCGAGAGCACCATCAGCTTATCCGAAGAGGAGGAGGACGAAGATAACATGCTAGCTCAGTGCATTCGCTCAGGAATTCCTCGGGTACATTCTTTCGTCGATTTTCATTGACCAGCACGCAGGTTTACAGTATTAAATAAGCGATGATCTTTTTCAGGCGGTAAATGTATCATCCATAACGCCGTCCATGTCGCAAACGAAGAAGGTCGAGCACTGCCCGAAGCCAAGGGCTCCCGAGAATCCCCCGAACCCTTACTTCCGTTCCAGGGCCTGTACCAACCGCGACGTCGCCACCCAAGTGCAGCCGACGAGCATCCACAAGCCAAGATCTCCCCAGGAAGCCGAACCCGCCAATTTCCCCAGGTTCCCGGTTAAACCCACCGACAGAAACAGATATGTTAATCCCCGTAGCTCCAGAAGTGGTCGCCCGGGTATTCCCGAGCGGTCTAATCCGCCGACTCACACCTGCAGACATCCGGTTGCTCCCGAGCACCAGGAAGTCGTCCGCGCAGTATCTAACGGCCTTAATGCTCGTCCTCAAGCGGCCAATTGCGGTTCCCCACTGGCGAACGGCTCGGAGAACTACGAGGACGAGGATGCTTCCCGAAGCAGCCTGGGGAAGTCGAACATTCCTCCGTCGCGTCACAGTTCCGTGAGTTCGTTGAGCGAGGAAGGTTCGCTGGGCTCGATCGAGGAGTGGGCGCTCCTCGAGCTCTGCATCAATTCGGCTCTGCCTCGGAACAGGTGTCGGCTGAAGGGCGCCAAGGTGGCCGAGCCGGCGATCTGCGCCAATCACGAGGACCGCGAGCCAATAGCCGAGGACAGCTACTCAATATGCAGCTACAGCTCGTACGTCTGCAAGACGTAGCAGCGGAACTGGGCCTGGGCCGAGCCGGCCATCCATTAAAGACTGAATTCCCCCCTTTTTCTACGACCTAACTCGATCACAGCTGCGCTCCATCCTCATGAATCGAGATGTATAATCGAATTGTACGAGGATGTTTCAATAAATGGCACTGATTCTATTATACCCGAGAGTCTCTTTTCATTAAGGCGTCCCAGAGTGGAAGGGCGCCGTCAGTTTTTACCGTTCGAGCACGCTTCGCGGACTTTCCTTTGTCCCCCGTGCCTCTTTTGGAGGATGATTGCTGGCCGATCGCATTGCTCGAGCGTGAAACGCGCCGCCTTTTGACCGATGATGCCCTTCGATGAGTCGTAATCACCGCTTCCGGACATTTCCTGCCCTGTTTCCTCCGAGTATATATTCTTGGCTCCTTTCGCTCCCCTTCGTATTGTTCGCTCAGGATCGAGAGGACCAAGTGCGGTCGTAGTTCGAGGTAAATCGCACAATCGCCTTACAAAGCTTCTACAAAAAATATATATATAGATATATTCGTCCAGTAAAGCAGAACAGTTGGTTGAAAGAAAATGAATTAATAATTCGGCGAGTGGAGTCGAGAGGTCGATTTTAGATTGGAGGTTCTTGCATTAATGCAGCGTACGCTTGTCCGGACAGATGCACCGCCGTGCATTGTACGTGCTCGCACTGCTAATCCTCGCTCTCCGGGGAGGACAGTGCGAGGATAAATCGGGATGGTACTCGGGCTTGCAAGGGATTCTCACGAACTGCCCGTACGACTCGTGGAACACGTCGGGCCAGGCGGAGTTCCTGGAGAAGTTTCGCGGATGCCTCCAGGAGCGGACGCTCCGGGTCCTCGACGATCTCCTCGGCGACGATGTTATTCCCGTCTTCGATGGATTGGACCTCGTTCGCTTTCGGGAGGACGAAGCCAACGTGACGGAAAATCACCGCATGGGGTGAGTGGCGGCGGGCGCATAATAGTCCCGAGCACCCCGACAGTTTTATTGACGGGCGGAATATATGTTTCTTAAGGGGTGGCGAGGACTCCTGGACCACCCTCATCCTAAATCGTCTGGCGAGGGTGTTGCGCAGCCACGTCTTCAAGGTGGACGTCGATCAGCTCTCGAGCGGCATCCTGAATCATCCGCGCACCGACTCCGGCGAGACTCTCTCCCAAGGTAAAAAGATAAAAAGCAACCCCTTTAAATCGTATATCGGCGCGGGGGCATTTAGCCGGTGAAATTTGTTTTGATCCGAAAGGGAGGAAGCGACGTCACCGCAGGCGGCACAACCACATGATGCCGCTGATGATGATGGGTTTCATGCTGATGGGCTCGATCCTCATCCCCATGGGCTTCCAATTCCTGGCGGTCCTGGGGGGCAAGGCCCTCCTCCTCGCGAAGATGGCACTGATCCTCTCGAGCATCCAGGGTTTAAAGAAGATCGCGACGAACGGCGTCAACTACGGACTCTACCAGAGCCCCTCCGCCGAGGGCTGGCACGACAGGAGCCAGCCGCTCGCGGAGGACGCCGATCTGAATTACAAAACGTACATGCTCGGCCGACCTTAGTCACCGCCGACGCATCTCCCTTTACGCAATAGTTAATAAGAGTTATGTAACCCACGCTAGGGCGAAGGGCTCCCCCGCCCCCGCACCTTAAAAGCAAGCCACCTCAACGGCGCAATAATGATTCCGCTCAAAGATTGCGAGCGCCGCTTCCGCTAGATTTGCGGGCTTATTGATTCCCCGAATACACTGGGAGAGGATTGAGGCGAAGCGGCACCGCAAAGGAGTATCCCGGCGGTCTTCTTCGGCGAGCGGGCAGACTGATTTATTCCGGGGAGAGCCGCTGAATTTGATTAAATCACGTTCGCCCCGTTTACTCGGCTATTTTCTCGGGTAAACTCCGATAGTTCCGATGCCACCTTCCCGCCACCCTCCCCGCCCCCCCCTCCCCGAGCGTTCCGCTCCTCGGCCCAGGCACTTTTCGTGCCCGGTAATTTTTCTGCCCTCTAATGGCGAGCGAAGCGGCTTATTTATTTGCTGGATCGCGGAGCCGGCAATTTGCGCGTAAATAGACCGCGGTCCCCTTTGCCATTGGTCGCTGGGAGCTTCCTTCCTTCTCTGCGTACACTTGGTTCTCCAGTGTTCCCGGAATGGAAATCGCCCCGGAGACCGATGCTGCTTCCAATGGGGCGAGCAGGTGTCATGGATCAGCGGGGGGCGACGGGGCGCCGCTCTCTTTCCGCTTTCCAGGGAGATCACCGCGAGGAAGACAGAGAGTTATCGCACTAGACAGGCGTGACTTCCACCGTTTTCTCCTCTTCTCGCCGGCTCCGCCGAGGGTTGGACGCCGTCGTCCGCTGCGCAGGGTTGTTCCGGCCACTCGTTGGAGAGAGAAGCGGGAACCACCGCTGGTATAAGAGTACCCACCGACGCCCGTCGTCCACGAGAGTACCGCCGGCTTCCGCGAACCACAAAGGACCAACTCTCCGTCTCCGTGCGCGAGCTCCGGTGAAACCACCTCGACCATCCACCCCAGATCCACTCAGTTCTCCGGGCAATTTTCAATTCCTCTACCGGCGGCGAATTCCCTTCATCTCCGCCGAGTTTCTCAAGTTTTTTCCCTTCAATTCTTCCTTCAGTCCGTTGAAGTTGAGTGATCCAAGATGATTGCTGACGGCACGTGCCTCCGAGCGATTTCGCTATTCGCTGCTTTTGCGGCTGCTGTCTCCGCGATGCGAGTGGAAGCCGCTTATTATCCTCACAAGCAACAGGTAAGCTCTTCCGAAGCCTCCTTCAATTTTCCCCGCCCTCTTTCATAACTTTTCTTTAAGGAATAATTGTATACTTCGATTAATCGACTCGGTGCCCATTATTTCTTAATATTCTAATTATCAGAAATACCTGATTGGATTATAATCGATCATCATTGATTACCATCGATGTTTATTAGCCCCTTTCCACGTCGACCGCTCTCTGGTGTATTGCTTGGCGTCCGGTGCGATCGGAATCGCGCCTGATCTCAAGTAAATTGGCTTTAATCTGAAATAAATTGGTGTTTTCTCGCGCGCGCGCCCCCGCCGACCAATAATCCACCCCCTTTATTGCCGCGTCCTCCCGGGACACCGAAAAAAGAAACAGCGGCGTAGAAAGCACACATGCCAGACTGCTACAGCGCGTACGGCAATTTCTATTGCGATCGTCACGTTTTAATCTCGGCCCCTTTCAGCCACCGTACAATGCAATCGTCAAGGAGACCTACGTGGAGGGACGGCTGTCGAAAGCCGGCCAATTACCGCGCGCTATCGACGGTAGGTTGGCGACGATTATTATCGGCTTTTTTCCCTGGGGTGCGACATGATTTTCCTCGATTCCTCGCCGATTTAGATTGCATGTTCGTCACGTCGGAGTCCGGGCCCTTTAAGTACGTCGCTCCGAACGACGACGAGGTCGTCTGCGGCGTCTACCTCATCACGGATCCAGACAAGAGGGTGGAGATTCACTTTGTCAGCCTCGACGCGCCCTGCGAATCCTTTTCGCTTATTTCCGTGAGTAGTTTGTGCTATTGGTAAGTCCGTGTGGGATGTTTTACTTGGACGGGAGTGTCGCAGGTCGTCGACGGGTGGGAGTTGAACGACGAGTTGTTCCCGAACGTGGAGGATCATCCGCTTTCCGTGGAGCAAAGGGTCGACGAGTTCTGCGGGAGTAAGCGGCCTAGGATCTTCCAGAGCTCGCAGAATGCCGCGCTCATTCGGTACAGGATACCGAAGGCCGGCAAGGGATTCACGATTTACGTCGTCTACCCTAGAAACCCCATGCGTTCGTATTTCATTGTTAAATGTTAGCTTTGCGTGTCGCCAGTGGAAACGGATCATTTATTCCTCGCGCGATCCTTTGCGCAGCGTGCAATGTCCTGGCGGCCGGTTCCACGGAGATGTTTACCCTGAGGAATTACGGGAACCGAGTGAACTGCACTTACACCGCACTCTACCCGAGTGTCGTGCAGATATCCTCGCTGGCAGTCGGCCCCTTCGAGCTGTCCTTCGGGAGATTCCTCCAAGATGGGATTTCACACAAAGTCCGTATCGACCTATGTCCGTCCAGATAACGAAATTTACCCGAGGAAACTGTGCAATTGGATTTTCTCTTTGCAGTGCAGCGAGCGAAGTCCGCTGGACCAGGTGGTGATCGGTGGGAGTTACGGGCTGGACACTTCGAAGATCCAGGTCCTGGACGCCATTTGCGGCGTCAACACCAAGTCCGGTGAGTCCTTGGCTGATTACGCCCGGCAGGTCTTACTCGATTCATCAAGCCCGGTTCAATTAGTGTCCTCGGTAGAAAATCGGACGTACGATCGGACCGCGCGCATTCTCCACCGATCGATCATCATTAATCCTAATCCGCAGCGGATCTCAATTGAAAAGTTAATTATCCTCACGCGGCCCTTTAATTGCCCGGCGAAGCAGCCGACGATCGATCAATCAAAGTGTAATCCGAGCTAATAGGTAACGGGCTGGAATCCTTTTTCTCTTTTGTTGCAGATTATCGGGAGGTTGTGGAGTACGGGATGGCGACGGTCCGCCTCGTTTCCAGCGGTCTCTTCAATAACTTCGTCACAGTGAACTTCAAGCCAATGGGGGAGCAGGCGCTCGCCTTCGATTTCTAGTTCATCGTCGTCCTGCGGCACTTGTGCTCCGACACCCCATTAGATCTGTGTTTTTCCCCCCCAAGATCCTCCGTAGTCCTGAAACACCGCTTGATCATTCCCCGGTCGACATGTTCGATAGCTCGTAGACTCGAGTCCAGTGGATCCTCTTTTATCCGAAGTTTCCCGTCGCAACTCTTCGTTCGACTCTTTCTTTAACACCTGGAAATTAACACTGAGAGAGTAACTGTTTTATTACAAGGGAATTCCCGGTCACGGGAGGACATCGGCCAACAATTTCGGATAATCGAAGTTCTACTGTGCCACTTCCTGTAACTTGTGTAGTGGAGGACAAATATATGGGAGATACCAGTGATACGAGGCCGGCTGGCCACCTTCCTTCTTCATTAATCCTCGAGGGCCTCCGGTTTAATCGAGTGGCCTTTCCCCCGTGGCCCCAGCCACACGCCCTCTTGTTTTCCCAGGCGCCCCGTTATTTTCTGTGACAACCGGGCTTGAAGGGACGGAGAGGACACTCGGAGGTCCCGGGCATTATTTGGTTTGTTCTATAGCGGTCTGGGGAGGTGGGCGGCGAGTACATACATGGGCGCGCCGGGGACATTATTGCCCGGCTCGTTTTATGCAAAACGAGCCGGGAGCGCACTAGAAACTACAAGTCGGCTCGGAATACCGACACTCGAGTGGTATCCCTTTTTTGCACAGGCCCTTTATCCGACTTGGCAAAGGACGTTCCATAGGAAAGTAGAGGGGAGAGCCGATGAGGTTCGTCCAAAAGGTCATTTATTTCTCAATTAAAACGCTCCTAGCTCTCACATCGATTGCTCGCCCCGTGCTTGTTTGCTCCTTGCTCCGGAGATACGACGGAACGGGTTAGATATCTAGGCTTTGTCCTCTAGGGAATGCTTGCTTCAAAGAGTCCTTAACAGTCCTTAAGAGCCCTACGTGTCTCTTCCTCCCTCTCTCTTTCGAGCCCCGTATACATATATGCTCTCATTGCAATTAAAGAGGCGCGATCGCCTCGTCGCGCGAATAAAAACCTACGTCTCTCCGACTGTTCCGCGCGTGATTCCCGATCGCGGTCGTCGTCGCTCTCTCACGCGCGGAGAGTGCGCGTATCGTATCAATTTGTAAAAGGATCAACGGAGGAAGAACAGGAAAGGCCTCGAATTCTATCACATATCGGTTACCGCGTGTATGGCAGCGCTACTTTGCCTCCTCGCCCCTCGCTCCGCCCGTCGGGAATTGCCAATATATTCCGTTGCTCCCAGTGCCCGCAAGGATCCGTTGCTTAAGAGTAGGAGGTTGTGTGCCGGAAGGAGGGTCGCTTGGCGTAGTTGATCTACTAGTTTCACAGATAGTACTGACTAGACCGTAATGCTCTCGCTGGGCGCGGATGTCTCTGTGTGTGGGTGGTGTGCATGCTTTTGCGCTGGTGCGTCAGTGACAGGAGAATGACGAGTGAACATCTGGCAATCCCGCGGAGGTGATTCTCGCCGATGGAAGGCACTCTCGGTGAGTATCGGGAGTGGCGCGCCGGGCGCTCGCCCGACGCCCGCGGCATCACTCGCAGGTGAGGTCCGCGAATACTTGTGACATCCGATTCGACAGGGAGAAAGACGAGCGTACGTCTCAGTATTCTAGAACGTATACGTGCGTACGTGTGTGCCCTACGTCCTCGTCTCTCGCTCGCTTCGCAAGGCAGGATAGAAAATGTATATATGTATATCTATATATATATATACTGGTGTGTGTCGACCGAGCAATACTATAACTCCTCGAAGAAGGCGACGCGTGCCTTGGTGCTGCCGGATTTCACTTTCTTCAGAGTACTGTATTTGTTCTCGCCGAGGCGCACTTGCTCCTCGTGCAGCTGGTCGAGCTCGCACTGCTTCTCGCCGACCTTCATCACCTCGATCTCCGTCCGGAGCTCCTTCAGCTGCTCCTGGAGGTGTTTGCTCTTCTCCCAGTAGTCGACCCGCTCTTTCTCGATCTCGAGGGACAGCTGGTCCACGTCGCCGTCGGCGATTAGGTCGTAGGAGGTGAGGTCGCTCGGCAGAGGCTCCGCCTCCAGCTGGAGTGTCTGGAGATCCGCTTGGAGGTCGGACGGGAGCACTTGCGTCGACGGGAAGAGGTTCGGCACCGGCTGGTTTTCAAGGAAAGTGCTTTCGTTATCCCGCGGGATCAGCCGGTGGGAAAGTGGCGGGTTTCTACTCACAGTTATCGTGGCCGTGTAAGCGTTCCGACTGAGGAACTCGAGGAGCTTTTCCTTCGCCTCCTTCTCCGCGATCCTCGCGCGGAGGAGCTCGTCCTTGAGCTTCTCCGCCTCCGCAGCTCTTCTCTCCGACTCTTGGACCAGTCTCTCCGTTAGGAGCTCGGCTTCCCTCGTCTTTCGCTCGAGATGCACCTTCTCCTCTTCGGTCTTCATGTTGTTCAGGCGGATCCGAGTGATCTCCTGCTCGGCTTCAGATGCCTTCTGACTCAGCAGCATCGCCTCCTCCTCCGCAACCCGACTCTTCTCCGCCAGGAGGTCCGCGGCTTCCTCCGATCTCCTCTGAATCATTTTTTTAAAAACTCTGTTATATCTGTGGACCAAGAAAGATCGTTGTTGGTTCTTTTCGAGAGTTGGACTTACAAGAGCTTCGTTCGCCAAGCGAATCTCCTCCTGGTACTGCAACAATCTCTGCTCCATCGCGGCCTTTTCTCTCTCCGCTGCCTCACGTAATTGTTTCTCTCGAGCCAACTTGTTCCTCTCTATCTGACGCCTGTATCGGATCAAATCAAGATTATCCTATCATTGTCTTATGGTGAAAAGGTATTTAATGTGATGAAACGAAGCATACAGTTAGAGCAAGAACTATTAGTGTTGTTACTCGTCGGATAGTTCGGAAAACAATCCAAGCGGATTATTAACTGACCTACGAACTCATGCTTGATGCTATAGAGCACTAAAATCTAATTCCCGACGAGGCAAGCGAGGAATTGAATGCTATTAGTCGACAAGTTCTCGGGAATCGTCTGGTGGAGATTGGAATCTGTTCAAAGTACCTGGATTTCTCCTCCTTGGCCTGCGCCTTCATCTGCTGTACCTCCATGGAGTCGGGCTTGCGCCTCCGCATGAAGAGATCGTGGTTGCCGATGCAGAGGTCGAGGATCTGAATAAGGAAGAGGTGGGCGTCTTTGTGACTGTTCGGTTCGTCCGTCCCTAAAGCTACGAGTCCCTTCACCCACCCGGCAACGTCAAACTCTTTCTTTACCAGTTTGTTCATGCGGACCTTCCGCGAGAAGAAGACGAAGTTCGGCGAGGTCTTCTCGACCGGCTTGATGACGAACTTCTTATCGTCGAAACTGATGTGCCGGATCTCCGACCAAGTGAAGGTCGTCTTCGGGCCCAGCTTGTTCTCCTTCTCGTAGATGTTGAGGCCGAGGGCGGTCACGCCCAACCATAGGTCGGTCTCCTTCTTATTCTGTGGCGGAGGGCGGTTCCCTTTTGAGTACCAGCGCGAACGAACCTCTCACCCCTTAAAGCTAGCGGAGCGCTCGGGCAAACTTACACTAATCGGAAAGTAGTTCACACCGTACATGTCAAGATCCTGGGCGATCTTTAGGTACTCCATCTCGGCCTCGTCCCTCGACATGCCACGGTGGTCGGCGTACCAGATCTTGATCCTGTCCTCCCACATCTCTGGTGTCATTTGGTACTGGTCGATGACCCTCTGTGGCAGCAGGTCTTCGCTCACCAGCATTCCTGGTCTGTATGATACCTCGTCATAGTCCCCATACTGCGCAAAACACAACAGTTACCTCAAATCACAACGAACTCACTACCAATTCCTCTCAAGAGCCACCCACCTTGGCTTGAACGGCGTAAGAAGCTAGCAACACTGATGCTTCTGGCGGACAATAGATATCCATGGACAAGATAGCCTGCTTCACCTGCAGGAAGAAGAGGTGCTGGGTGACCTCCTGCACAAGCTCCTCCGCCACGTCCTCCGGATAGAACTTGGCCAGGAACATGAACGGCGTGGTCGGCTGCTGGGATATACATTGGTCCTGCACTGAATCCAAACATTTAATCCCCGCGCTCTCTCCACTCCAACCAAACCCCAACCAGATCCCGTACCCTTTTTATCCAGCTTCAGCCACGATATGAATCCTTTGGCGTCTTCGTACTGTAGTCCGAAGTACCAGGTCTCCCTGAGTCCTATCGTCCGACATACCAAGTCGAAGAGGTCCCTGCCGGTCGATCTCCACTAATCGCAATCAATCATTAAAGTCAACACTCTACCAATGAGAACCCACCGCTGCCAGTGCTGGCAGAGGCTTGTTTAGCTCTGAGCAGTTGCTGGTACTAACCTCCAAGTTAAACTCGAGCTCGGCGTCCAGGGTACAGACTTTAACAGGGAAAGACTTTCCAGACTTTTTCCTTCGGAAGGGTGGCATTTTACTCTTCATTATGCGTACTCAACATGACGCGATTATCATCGAGTGATACGCACTCTCTCTCTCTCTCGCTCTCTCTTTCTCTCCCCCACTCTCTCCCCCGCGAGTGTGCGTGTAGGTGTGAGACGTGTGTACGCAAAAGAATGGGAGAAAAAAAGGAAGCAGTATTTATAAACACATCCTCGCGTCTACGCCGAGGTGCTTTCGGAGTGGCCGTGTCCGCTCGCCCCCCGCCCCTCTCACTCTCTCTCTCTCTCTCGGTGTGTGTGTGTGTTTCGGCGACCAGTCGCTGCCCGCCGGAGTCACATCGAAGCGAATTCTCTCTCTCGCCTTACCTAAACAATCGCAGCATACTTGGGACTCGGGCCGCGCTCCGATCCTCTATCGATTGGGAGTTCGATCCCGAGCGGGCCAGTCGCGCGTCGGAGAGTCTCGGCACTCTCGCGCTCTATGCCTTCTGCTGAGCGGACGCTCGCTCCCGAAGCTGCCGAGAGCCCATCGTCCTCTCCGTGTGTTCCTCGCCGATTTTCCACTGGGCCCGCACGCGCGCGCTTCACTCACATAACTGCGCCCCGCGGTGTTGTAGTTGACCTGGGCCGAGCGGGCGGACTCCGATATGTTTTCCGTGGCGGGTTTGGGCCTTCGGAGCAGCGAGCTCTGCGCCTCTCTGGGCAGGAAGCTCCCTCGGCCCTCAGGTATTCCAACGATCCGCACCCGATCGGAGTCGGTACAGTCGCCGCGCGCGCTCTTTCGGGGCTTCGAGCTTCTTTCGCGCGTTGCGCGGGGCGTGCGCGCTTCATTTCGATCGCGCTGTCGATCGGCGATCGCTTTCCTTTTTGATTCGCTGGGTTAACCGGGCCAATTGCAATCTCTAACGATAGAGTTTCTCTTATTGAATGAATAGAAAGAAAAAAGAGATATAGAAGAAGAATTGAGAAGCTCCTTCTTTTTCGAAATCGCTTAAAAACAGGAACTACTGATTTACTAGTTTGCAGGGTGAACACCAAGTTTACAGTCTCGAAAACTAGTAAAACACGGTCCAAAGAAGAAAACCCTCCAAAAGCAAATGCCCGAGTTTCCTTAAGCACCGCGCGCTCGCCTCTAAAAAAGCGTCGAGCAACAATCGCCAAGTGGGAGTAGCCGGTGGAAGAAAGGCGCATAACTCGCGCGGTGGAAAAGAAAAAGGCGGAAGGGAGAAACGTGGAGCGGTCGGGGAATGCGAGAGCTCTCTCGGTCAATGTCACTTTCTCGAGATTTCGATGATGGTCAGGCGCGTCCGGAGCGGTCCAGCAGCAGCGGCCCCTCTCCCGCGCTCCTCCGAGAGGGAGATGCATGTCACGCCCGGGAGCAAGAGAGACTCTCGGATGCTGCTCGGCGTCCAACAGGTGGGTTCGCCAGTTGGCAGTGCCGCTCACCGGAGCCCCTGGAACTGGAGCTGCAGGTGAAGTCAAGTGTATCGCCGGCCACCGAGCTAGTGCACGACTTCTTTTCGCGGTGAGTGCATCGCAACGAGAGGACGCTCCCACAGTCGGCGAACGCACCAGGAAATCCTCGCGAGATTGTCGGCCGCTGCTTCCCTCGTTACTTCCGGGAACCTTCGGAAACCTTCGGATTACTCTGCCGATTAGCACAAGACAGCGGACATGAGATTCAAGCTTGTAAGTATGACTTTTTGAACATTTTAAGTTATTTGGAAAATTCAGGTTGAAACATTTGAAAAATTAGATTTAATTATTGACTGTGCTCTGGATATTCCTCAGAGTGTTTGAAAATATTAATTGGGACAAGAATGAACGCGGAAAAGATGGAGTATTTAGTTCGAGCACGCTAACATTATTTCAGAGCTTTAGTTGTTAAACAATTGTTAACGACGCAAGGTATAACATTGGAAGAAGGTTGAATCTCAACTAAAACCGTCACTCTTTAATAGTACGAAAGCAAAAGTCATTCCCTTCACGGGAAGCGATGCGAAAAAGGTCGGAAGTCTTTCGCGTGCATTACTTCCGATTCCTCATTGCTATAATCAAGCGACAATAAGCGGCGGCGCCGCCGCGGAAAAAGGGAAAACTGGCGAAAGTGACGCCTCGGCTGGGTTTTACGGCTTGTGAGCATAATCGATTATACATTCCAGCCGAGCATTTCGAGCGACATCGAGACGAATGGTAACAGTGAAATCCCTCGTATTGATTTACGAGGGACGATCGCTCGCGAGAGAGACGGAAATCATACGAGGATATACTTTCCTGCAATTAGGCGATGGGTTCTCACTTGCCGGATCGTGATCCATAAATTATACCCTCGACCGTTGAGCGAGCGAGAGAGAGAGGGAGAGAGAGACATTCTCCATGGCAGTAATTCATCAATCCTCGAGATCCATCGGAGATATTTTAATTGCCCATTAAATCAGAATCGGCCGATCGATCTGGATCAACGTGCCGTTAACCAGAGTTTCTACTAGAAAACTGGTCCCACAAAAAGTCATTGAAATCCCGCGAGAGAGAGAGAAAAAAAGAGTATGCGTTCTTTCGGTGCGAAATGAAAAAGACACTTCTTCTCTCTGGTTTTATGGGCTGAATCGGCAAGTAGCCTTGATTTATTCGGCGCGCCAGTCTGATGCATCTTTGTTATGATTCCAGGTCCTCCTGACAATAGGGATAGCGGGCATATCAGCGATCTGCGCCCAGGACTCCCGTGGGAACCGGAGCGACGAAAAGGTGCGTCCTCCACCAATCTTCCACGACAGCTTCCCCGCCACTTTCTACCCACAATTTCACCCCTTTCACCCGCCAATTCTACCAGGAATCGCGAGCGGCGCGCATTCCCCGGGCCGTGTCAAGGTCCGGTCGGGTCCAGTTGCAGGAAATAGTTGGCGGAGGAAATGGGCAGAGGCGAGGAAGTAACTGCGCCGATTGGAAAATGACGCCGCTTGCCATTTCCAATCGAGCCACTTTCTCCCCGGCTTTGCCCGATTACCCGGGACGCGCGCGCGCTCGCTCCTGGAAGCTGCGTCGTCGATTCGCCGGAACACGTAGACCTCTTCCGATACGCTTTTACAGCGCGCGGGCAGTGGTGGACCCTGGCCAGGAGCATCCGGGTACGCAGGATGCTCCGGAGGAATCCAGGTTACCTCACAGACTTCCAATAATTAATGCGGTCGATTAAGCCGGTCGTTAAGTCGCGTATCCTCTTCCTCGAGTCCTTAAAGCCGCCTTCGAGAGCCAGTTGAAACCAGATAGAAACTAGCTTCGACTTTCCACCGCAGCCCCGGCCCTCTCTAATTCCCCTAAAACATTCATTAAGACCAATCCGCTAATATTCGCCGCTTTAAGATTAGCCCCCCCGCGGGAGAAATTGTTACCAGGGCAACACGCTAATGCCGGAGAGCACTAGAGCCGCGAGAGAGACACATCCTTCACCTTGGGGCATAGAAATCTTTAACCTCGATCTACTTGCGACGCTTCGAGTTCGAGTGCCACTTCGAGGGATATCCGCGGATCGGATCCTCCCATGGTAGAGCAGCGCTCCATACTCTGTGCTGTCCTCTCCATAGAGGTCGCTCGTCTCCCTCTATCCGCGCACGGATTGCGCAATACTTGGGTAAACCTGGCTGGACTTGAGTAGAATAGGCGCCGGTGCTTCCCTTATGCGTCCTTTCGAGGACGAGCCCCATTGTCCGCCGCTTATGGCGCCGAGGAAAGTGTACTTGGACTCGCTTAACTATTGTTCAATTATTCCCGCTGATGTGTGGGACGTAACATTGATACTTGAAAATCTTATGAAAATTTCTTTTATAGTAAAATGTTGATAACAATTAAAAACGACGTGTTGTCAAGTCAACTGAATCTTCCAACTGGTTGTAGGACCGTAAAGATGAATATGTGAAAGTTCAAAGAAGATTTTCCTTACCGAGATATTAATAACAATTAAAACATGTATACTCAATTGATCATATTTCATCTTCTTAATATGTGAAAGTTCAAAGAAAATTTTCCTCACCGAGACATTAATAACAATTAAAACAAGTATAATGAACTGATCATACTTCTTCTTTTTCCGTATTTTTACACTTGGCGGAAAAACACGCAAACCGGTTTCCCGATGTGCGATTTTCGCCGTTCGAAAGCAGAAGTAAACCCGCGTAACAGCAGGAAGGATTATCCGTAATTCAGTTATTAACACGAGCTCGGCGCCTTCCGGACACGTCTGATTAACGACCCCATAAAGAAAGGGGTGAATGTGAGAGTAGCGATTCCAGGGCAAGGGAAGGGAATCGGAATAAGGTTAGACGAGGAAGAAAGGCGTCGACCTTGAATCCTCAGAATTTCGTGTCTTCCGGCGAGTCTCGCGGCGGAGAAAGGTGCTGTGTGCCTGGTCCCTCTTCCCTCTCGGCGAGGCTTCCTTTCTCCCGGAGTATACATGCGCCTGGGTGTCGACCAACAAGGAAGGAGAAATGGGAAAACATGCAGCGCCGCTGTCGATCTTGCACCTCTCGGACAAAAGAAAAACCAGTGAGAGTCCGGGACTCCCCCTCCCGCCCGACAACTAGTCGCACAGTGGCAGCCTCTCGGTATAAACAAAGATCTTCCTGGAAATCGATTTCACTCGATACGTCGGCCGCTAATTGGCGAATTGCGCTTGGCGGCGGAGAGATTGTTAGTAAGGCGACACAGAGGTTGGTGTTTAGGTGTTAATTAATTGGGAGGTTAATTTTGCCACTGTGGAGATCAGAGGACTCAGTGTTCCATTGGCAAACTCCCGACTCTCTTCTCTTACTAAGACCGCTCCACTATTGTTTCTCTCCCCCTCCCCGCGTTATGACACAGCTGCTCTCGAGCATGATCCACCGCATCCTGTTTCACTTTCCGCGAAATCCGTTCCCCCCGCTCGCCCGGAATTTCACGGTCAAGTGAGAGCGAGCACGCCACGCCGCGAGATGTAATGAGCCTCTCGTCGAGTGAGTGTGTGGGTGCGGCGATTGTTGCGGTGTCGCATTGTCGGCGATTGTAGGAAACGCGAATTAGGAATCCCCGTCCGAGCTGTGTGTTTCTAATGATGGACGCGATGTTAATGATGTTTCGCCATTCCAGGAGGCGCCCGTGTACAGTTACATCTACGAGATCAAGGACGAGCGGGATGGAGACGCACGGGCGAGCACGAGATCGCCGGATTCCCCCTATGCACCGGCTGGCACCGATGATCGACCGGGCGTGACCGGCTCCGATTATCCCAATGATGACAAACTCGATACAGGCCGCTCTAACGAGTACTCGCCCGAGGAGGAGCCTCCCGCCATCGAACTCCTCGCCGGCGTCGAGGTACAACACGCCTTTCCCAATGTCAAGCGGAATCAATAATCTCGATGTGGAGTTTATGGCTTGCTTGTTTTCTTTCAGAGCGAAAGTGAGGATGCGTCGCGATCTGGAGCAGCTCTGCGAATTATCCAGCCGTACATTGTGCACGCGGAGACGCAGGAGCCGGCCGGAGAAAGCCGGGAGAGTCGATCGCAGGAGGAGACCTCGGCGGAGCTGCAGAGAACCGCGAGGACTAGTCAGAATTCGGAGCAATCGCCGGAAATTATCACCGATGAGTCGGAAGAGTCTTTGATTTTGAATTCGTCGGAGTCGCAATATACAGGGTCCTTTGGTGCGAGAGTTCGACCTGGGGTGGCTTATAATCGGAATGCGCCGAGGAACAGGACGAAAGACTCGGAGAGCACGCAGGAGCCGAAGAGGAAGAAGGTTTTCCACAATCCAGTGAAAATCCAGTCGAGGAACAACACATATCGATTCGCGCACACTCACAGGAAGAATGTGGAAGCTCAGAAAGCGTGGGCTGAAGATGAAGAGAGTCAGCAATCGCAATTAAGCTCCAATGAGAATATAATTAATGGCAAGAGTTTGAGAAACAATTCTGAGGAACAGACGACCACAGAGAAGGCTGAGGTCGAGTCCACTCAGTCTACAAGTGCAAGTACAATTACACCAGTGGCCACAAGGTTCTCCAAACCCATTGTCGTCCAAGACATCCCCAGGCAGAACAGATATACTTACACGAGCACTCCTGACCCAGAAGACAACATTGTATCAAGCACTGCAAGTTCACCAGTGACAAACTCCCAGAACAGCGTCGAATTCAATTATCATCAATTGACTCCTCTCCAGGTTGGCTTGGCTCTTTTGAGTTCGGCGGAAATTAACAATACGTCGGATAATTCAGAGACCTCGGCGAATGATTATCCTAATGAGAACGTCCAGGGTTCGATTACCGATGAGCCTGAAGTTCCGAGTGACCAGAGTGTGGCTCAAGTCGACCAGGTTCTCGAGCAACAGGAGATTTCGGACGACGTGACTCAAAGGGTGCCTGCTCATCCGGTTGAGATTCAGAAGTCCGTCGAGATCTACCACACATCTCCCGTCCAGGAGATCCACTATCCGGTAGAGTTCGTCCCTAATATCCAAAAAGTCCCCAGAGAGCGTAGGCCTGTTCAAGCTAGTTTTAATATCTATAAAAGCAACGAAATACTTGACGAGAAGATCACTCAGAACAATATCAGGGCCAATCAGGAGAGCAATCGATACGACTATAGTGCTGACCCCGATTTCAAGAGGTCGCCAATCACCAAAGCGAACCTGGTGGACGAGCAAATGAACCAAGCAGCGTCGAACCTGAACCAAGACCAATACACCGACGTCATTTACGAGTACAATCCTCAAAGAACGAAACTAGTAGAACAGGAAGATTCGAGCAAACCCGTGCGAGAGTACAATTACGATTTCCAGAAGTTCCTTCCACCGGTCAATCAGGAACAGATTCCGCAGACGAAGGCGGAGGGTGCGAAGGTCGAGGGTACCGATAACATCGAGCAACTCCGGAAGGTCCCACAATTCCTGGTGTCCCAGTATCCCGTGGAGAAAGTCGTGGAGAAGACGGTGCACGTACCTCACCCCATCGCCATTGAGAAACTGGTCGAGCAGAAGGTGCCCTACCCGGTGGAGAAAGTGATCGAGAAGCAGGTGATGGTTCCCCACCCCATCCCCATTCACATACAAGTCCCAGTGGACCGGGTCGTCGAGAAGCAGATTCGAATCCCCCACATTTACCCCATTCACATAGAGAAACTAGTCGAAAAGAAGATACCCTATGCGATTCCCCGGTTCGTAGTCCCGCAATATCCCCTCCACTTGAATGGGCCTCACAATACGCAAGGCCCAATCGAAAAGGTCCACATTCCGCGTTCTTACCTCATGGAAGTAGACAAATCCGAAAGAACGAGACTCTACCAGGATGTTCCCAAGTTCCTCAAACTCCAGGGACACTTCCCGGGATACGTTCAATACGAGAAGAGTCATCAACTACCTAGGACCCAAGACAAGGCCCATTATCAGCCAGGAGTCCCGACTTACAGGCCCCAGGAGGACAGCCAAGCCAATTCCACTCAGTATTCCGACCAAGTTTACAGCAATGGATACGGGCCCGTTCACCAAGTAGTATTGACCCGGCACCCGATGGGCCAGTTGCCGAGGAAATACGCGTTTGGGACTTACTACTATCCCTACTCGACGCTGAACGTCGGCCAGTCCTACCGACGGAGGGGAGAAAAGGAGCACACGGGCCCACTGGCCCAAGTCTACATTCAGCCGAAAAGCTTCCAGTACTCCTCGATCGAGGCCCAAAGCGTGAATGGTGGGGGCGCGGTCTCGTCGCGGAGGGCGCGCCAGGAGAATTCCCAGGGGAACACCGGCTCCTTCAAGCAGTCCAAGATCGAGTACGGATTCAAACCGCCGATGGTCCCCTCGGTCCAGTACGATGAGAAGACCGCGACGAAAGTCGAGTAGTGGACCATCGATTCTGCCAGTTTCACGTCGACTTTCACATATAAAACCGTAGCACTTATTAATCTTATTGAGATTCTCGGAATTTCGTTAGACTTACAGCCTATTTTTGTACTAAACTTAGGAGACTACTACTTGTACGACTGCTTGTTCTAGCTTTAAGCCGCTATTAGTGTACGTGGGAAGCGAATGCGCCGAGTGATAAAGACTGATGTACAGTAATTGTAGCGCTGTCTTTCTTTTTTGTAGAAATAAATCTCTTTTTTTAAGAAACATGTGTGCTCTAATTAAATCTCGACTGGTAATTGTTGTCCGTTGTTGGCGATTGCGCAAGCGGCGACTGGAATGAAAGCAATTTCCATCGCTGGGATTATTTCTGTTGGAATGAGAGGTCAGACTGTGCTCGGTTTGATTATGTCAGATTATGCCGGCGGAGTTATTATAGCAGATGCGCAAAGGGGACAGGCTTTCCTTGATGACTCTTCCTCTTCCTGGAGCTGCACTCGAAAGTGAGGGGGGAACCGTCGATTTACTCTAGTTTTAACGAAGGCCGCTCCTTCAAGGACAAGATCCTCTCGTTGCCGAGCGAAAGGCCCGATGGGAGTTCCTTGGGCGCCTCTTCTTTCTCCGGGCGGCCTCTGCGCTTCCTCGGCCGATTCGCTTTGAAGGATTGATTGGAAGAAAAGCGAAAGCCCGTCGCCCGTGAGTGACTGTCGGAGTCATTGGTCAGTGGCTGGGATGGTCGCAGTCAATGTACAATGAGATCATCCTGGCTCTGGCAGATCGAGGCCAGTCTCCGGATTCGCATATCCGTCTATGCTTCACCCACGATCCCATCGCTTAAGGATATCTTCATCGATCTACGGGCCCATTAAACTCCTGTTATTCATCATCAAAGTATCATTCCATCCAACCATTGCGGGATAGTTCACTTCGCTTGGCATTATTATCACTGTCCGGAGATCTTATTACGCATTTTTCACCATTGAGGATTCTTGCCCATTAATTCTGCTTTAGATTTTTATTTTAGGGCTAAAACTATTTTAAATCGGTGAAGTAGGAAAAATGCTAAAAACTGGAAAATACAGGAAGGACAAATTTTTCATTTTTCGAAGATTTCCGAATTCGTCCGAATGCTTGATATATCTTCAAAGTGCACTGAAAACTAAGATTCAGGAAGGAATCAATGACTCAAAGGGGTCTAGTGATTCCAAGCCAAGTGAATTACCCTGCACACTCTGTCATAATCAATTAAGCTTCTACTCGACTATGAAAGTACTGACATGTAGATAGAGAGAGAGGCTCAGGTCGCGACATGGGAATGGAAAAACAGTGGGGATTGCTCGATTTACATAATTTCCAAGGATTTACATAAGTGGGCACGAGAATCAGATAAGGGTCGGGTACGCGGGCAGAACTAGATCGCAATCGGGAGGAGAGCGACAGTGGTTGGCCGTGTTGCGTGAAGTTTCGGCAACCGGGGGCCCGCTGGATTTACGGGCGAGCGGTTCCGAGGAGGAGTAAACCGAGCAAAGATAGACAGAGTGGCTAATGGAGGCATGAGTGGATCTAGTTAGGGAGTAGTGAGTGAGTCGGCTAGTGGCCCTGCCTTAATTAAGGCCCAATTGGCTAATTAGTCGAGGAGGAGGCTGCCAAGGCAGAAGGGGGTGCGTGTCAGTCCCACGCGCTGAGGTAATCAGCTTTCTCCTTTAATCCCTCCGCGTCCTCCGCCTCGTCTTCGTCTAGGAAGAAGATGAGGCCCCATCCCTCCATAACGGGCCCCATCCTAGGAGCGCGCGTGCTCGCCAAAATCGAGGGGCCCCCGCCGCAGCCGGAGACAATGGCCAGCTCGCTTTCCACGTTCTTGTGAACCCAGTCCCATGTGAGTACACACGTGGGGCCCAACTGGGCCCCGAGACTTTGGAAGGGGTTAACGGGCCCCCGTTCGCTGTTCCTTCGCCCCCGTTGTGTCCCTCCGGCCAGGAAATGGACCCGACGAGGCTCGGCTCCTCGGGGTGAAGTAAGGCCCGTAAGGCCCACCTTGTATATAAGAGAGTTGCCAGCCGCATCGCCGGCATATCATTCACTTTGCTTACACCAGTTCCCTCGGCCTTTTTCCGCTCCCGTGACGCTGCAACCAGGATATACGTTGATCGGGCCCACGTTCCTTCTGTCACTGATTGTGAGTCCCCACGCCGAGGATGGATGGATTAGTGAGACAGGTAAACGCGTCTTTGGAGCAGGCAGCATCTCTGAGAGCCTGGAGATGATAAGTGATGGGGAGAGTTGGATACTAATCTTGCACTGGCTGAATGATGGCTCACTCATTGCGACACTCTGATTGCTTTTTCGCACTAATGGCTCATTTGTACTAATGTTAGTTCCTGGACCTTTCTCCCCCGCCACTAATCGGAACTGGGCCAGCCGGAACCGCTCGCCAATCTGGACAGGGTGCTGTGAATCACACTCGCTTGACTGATCCCTGACATTTCTCCCTCGATTGAAGCACACGCGAAATTATTAACTATTTCCTCGGCTGATCGTTAAATTTAATGACACATCATCATTGGGTGGTGCAACTACTGTTACGTGCCACTGGCACAGGGTGGAATCCATCGTGTCTGTACATTAGAGTTTCTCGAATCATCGCCAGTACTTTCGGCCCCGAAAGTATTCCCATCGTGGACCCCACATAAGGCCCCATTGTCTCCAGATTCCCAGAGTGTTCGGGGGCCGAAATTCTCGGTAGAAAATTGCGCGCGCCACCTCGCATCGTAAATCGTCGAGGGTAATGAGGCAGCGGGCCCAATTCTTTCGTCATTATATTTTGCGGACGGTTGCGCAAGGCCCTTTTTAAAGAGGATCGGTGACGCAACGAGAGCGCGGTCTGCACTACATTATAGCGGGCGGTTCTCACGGCTGCTGGAGTCTGTGTTTCTTGGTGCCCCCCCTCCGCCCCTTCGAGAGGGGCCCAAGAAATGGAAGGAAAAGACTGGCAACAACACTAATTCCTCGGGCAAGGTAGTGCGAGAGCTGCTTGATCATCTCGTTTTCTCAAGTGACGCATCGCGAGCAGCCTGGGAAATGTACTCGCATGGGACTCATGGGCCCGCTGAGTCCCCACTTTTTTTACCCCTCTCGGCATTATTTCTCACTGGCGGTCCTCGGATTTCTCACATTTCTTCCTGTCAGAGTTAATTAATTGCGAACCGGAGACTTTTATTCAGTTGGCGCTTGCGGATTTGGGCCTCTTTCTATAATTGATATGTGTTTAATAATTATTTATTGCTTAGATATCACTCACTTTGTTGGTGAGTGCCGTTCTAGTGCTCGGCGAGCCGCCGTTGAGCAACCAGTATGGTGTTCCTGGGAATTATGCTGGGCCCAACGGCAACGGGGCCCATGGAAACGGGGGTGGATTCGGAGGTCACGGTTACGACAGCGGAAGTGACCAGGATTACATCGACAACCAGGCAAGTACTTGGACTTGACTGGATGAAGTATTGCGGCGCACCTTAGAATGGGCCTGATCGATCGATGCCTTGGGAATTAGAAAGAAGATTCGCGAAGTTAAGGGACCTCGATCGCGCCTGACTTCGCCGGGTAACATTGAACTTTCGGGAAGGGTGTGCTGGGCCTGACTGCCCGAGGGGCATCATTTCCATTCTGCAACGTCTGTTCATTATCCGGCAAGCGTTTTTGCAACTTCGGTTCCCCTGTTTAACAAGGGGACTAATAATTCTGCATAGGTCAAACTAATAATTTCATTGCCCCCATTTTTCCGGAAATTGTCTTATAGCAATTCGCAAAGTTCGGTACATTTTTGGTGTATTATTGGGAATTGGTCCATCGAAGGGAGGAATTCAACTAAAGGGTGGGAGGACAGAGGGCCCAGAAAGGGGGGCCTGACGCAACGACATTAATAGGGCGAACCGCGAGAGTGCGAACATAATTCACGGCAAATCATTGCCGTCGGTTAGCTAATCGGCAATCGGCGAGCCGCGAGATGCGGCCCGGTGAATCTAAACGAGCCGGAGGGGCCTCACGGGCCCCGCGGAGAACGCTCGCTCTCCCATATCTCGCCCGGGGATCTGCCACGCACACCAATACAGGCATCATGACACAAGCGCGCATCGGCCTGGATCCCCCATCTCTAGCTTGCTCTGCACTGATTTGCTCTACTTCTTCTTGCCGCTGGAGGAAAGTGAGACTACGTAATCGGTCCCACACGTGCTGTGATACAAGTCCCATGGGCCCAACCCCATTCACTAATTAGGGCCCACTTGCCAATCAATTGCAACTGAGATCCTGAATGGACAATTAGTTCGATTTTCGTTCCAGAGTTTTACGGGATTCGAGTCCAATGGGCCTCATGGGACCAATCTCCTTTCACTCATTGAGTATTCCCAAGCACAGGCCCAATATCGTGAACAGGTGACACTTGGTCTCAAGTGGAATGCTGCTCCCATACTTCAACCAAGTTTCCCCTCGATTTTTAATCTCGGGTAGACACCGAATTCGCATTATAATAAAGAGGCCCCGCTCGTACACGGTATTCCACTTTGCCTCTCTCGCAACTCGCACACGTCTCGGCACAATTGGGCCCCGCAATAAAGATAAAGATATGACGAGGCTATACACCAGGGAGATTGTGGTCCATCGGGCTTTTCAGCCGGCTGAACACTCGGTTGCAACATTGTGCCAGTGGGACGTGTTCCCCTTTTGGATTTCGCCCGGTGCATCGCGCAGTCTAATGATCCCGGTAATCATCCTCGATATAGAAATCCCGATTCCAGCCGGCGGATCCTCAACACGAGAGTTACACAGAGTTTCCACGATAGCCTCGCTCTTTCTGTAATCGCTTAATGCTGCGAGCGGCCCGAGAGGATGTTCGCCGCGGTGTTGCCCCACTTTTTCGAAATTAGCTTACGAAAGCATCTGCCCCCCCGCGCCTACCCGCACACGCGCCACTACGAGGCCCCGCTCGGCGTACCTACACACTCGGCGTGCAGTTCGCGGAGATGCTCTAATAGAAAGCGTGCGTGTTGTTGCGCAATGATGATCGGCACTCGAGAATTAAATGAGACGACTCGCATGCAGCGAGCGCCGTCTGACAACCTGTTTATGAAATCCCGCGCGGTCGATTTTGGCAGCGAACTAATTGATATCCGACCAATCGATCGCATTCTCGACAGCTACACTGATTCGCTCTCCATTCGATTTAATCTCGCATCGAGAGCCCCCTGATTTCCATTTAGAGGAATTGCAATAACATGTATTGGACGCGCCTTTTTCAGCCCAAGTCGTACGAGTTCGATTACGCCGTGAGGGACCAAGCGTCGGGCAACGACTTCGGCAGGAAGGAGACCAGCGACGGGGAGACCGTCAGGGGTGAATACAGGGTCCAATTGCCCGACGGTAGGACCCAGATTGTCACCTACACCGCCGATTGGCGGACGGGATTCCACGCGGAAGTGCGGTACGAGGGCACCGCCACCTATCCCGACCAATATAACAACAACAATAACAACAATTATAACAATAATCAGAATAATAATTACAATAACAATAACAACAACGGTGGTTATCAAGGGAAGAACGACGGATATAACTCAGGTAAAAACCGTCTTCAATTATTTTCTGTTTTTAAATTTATTTGAATTTTAATAAATTATTTAATAAATATTTAATAAATTATTTAATAAATTTGATAAATTATTGTTGCAGGAAACAATGGCGGCTACAACAACTACAACAACGGGAATAACGGAGGAAACAGTGGTTACAACGGCGGGAACAACGGCTACAACAATCAGTACCAGTTCGGCTCGAATTCCCTAGACAGCTACAACAACAACAACTTCGGCGCGCGCACCGGCGGCTACAACAACAACAACGCCCCCTCGCCGACATACGGTCCGTCCTACCGCTAAAACGGACGACCCTCCCACTTAGGTTAATCATTACCGTGTATAGACCGTAGTCCTTTTCTAATAAAAGATAACCAAGCCGAACTCGCCTCGATATTACTCCTCTGCCTCCCCATCTAATTACAAAACCTTTGTTTTCCGCGCGACGGGCGATTATTCCCGCGGAATGCGCACGGTGATTAGCCAGGTGCGCTCGATGACGAAAGGATTGCGGCTAGAAAGCGACCGGCGAGGGAAGAGTGATGCGCTCGAGATGAAAAGTGTCGCACATATGGAAATGAGATGGCGCGCGGGTCACTCGGCGCGTGCCGTCATCAAGCGCGTGGAAAGTCGCTCTCGTTACTCCTCGATTATGTCACGGAGCGACGTGCGCGTCACTTTCTCTGATTTAGATTCCGCGCGGAGCAGGTGCGCGGGAGGAGAGGAGGCTCGCGCTGGGAGATGCATCTCAGAGTTTTTCCCTTCATTAGCTCTTTCACGCCTCGCTCGCTCGTTACGGTTGATCGTTTCCCCGACTTTCTAATGACAGCGATACGCTCTAAGTGGACTTAATTGCCGGGCCGGGGGTCCTCGCCACCCTGGAACAGTTTTTCCAGCGCCGCCGAAAATTGATCGCGCAAGCGGCTGGTACTCGCTTCGGGTTATGTAAGGCCCGAGTGTGTTACCGCGAGCGAAAGAAGAGGATTTCCTTGTGCAAACATCTCCCCTGTGATTATCCTTAAGATCGCTTTCGTGCCGGGGAGAAATGCCCGGGCGCTTCTTACAGGGAGAATCCTCGTATGTCGAGCGAGGGAATGTTAGGTTAGAAATGTAGGACAGGTCTCTCCATCATTGTCCGCCGCGTCCTTCGTCCTGGAAGTCTTTAGAAACGAAGCGGCCGTCATTGACAAAACACCGCGCGAAGAAAAAGCCAGCCAGATCTAAGGAGAGTCGAGTGAACTGTTACGAAAAATGGAACTGCTCGCGGGGGTCAAGCTGACGTAATCGATTAATGCGTTCTCTCCCGAGGCGAGGATGAGCGGGTTCTTGCGCATAGGTCCGCTCCACTTCGCCGGGGACTTCCTTGACTCCTTGACTCCTGGGAGAGCGGAGAACAAAGCGCGCCTTCATCTAGGAACCTCGAAAGTCCCGGCGAACTCCTCTGCCCCGGGAGCTCAATGAAGTGCTCTCCGCTCGAAATCGCGTCGGCGCGACCTGTCAGCCGGCACAATAACTGTTAGAGTCGAATTACAATGGCGCGGGTAACGAGCGAGGTCCGCGCGAGTCAAGAGTCAAATACACTATCGATTCCTCGAGTGTGTCTTCCGCGTCCTGGATTGCGCAAGCGGCGTTTACCTACGATTACGAAGTAAACAGGCAACCCCCTGCCGGCGCGGCATCGGCCTCCTCGCGCGGATCAAGCCTGGTGTCAGTCGTAATTAGTAATAATTATGTCGGGATTAATTAAGCCCTCGTAATCGCGCGGGGCACCGATCGGCTTGCGAAATCGGATTAAGAAACGAATCCGCCGCCACGGTACTCCGCCGATAATTATTATAAATCGACGATAGAGGGACGCGGAGGCGGCGCGGGTTTCGAAATCCTGATTAATGCGGACGAGCAACGGCTAACGCGACCGATAATTATCCAGATCTGCCTATAATACAGATTCGCGCCGTGGCGGATCGCATTGATTCGCGCGTTATTAATTCCTAATGCTCGGGGGGATTCTTCTCGCGGAGGTTCCCGCCCCGCTGGGAATCGGGCATTCGCGCGTGCGCGGGCGAGAATCGCTAAGCGGCGATTCGAGCTCAATTAATCCGTCGACGCTCGCCGATTATAGTTGAAATCGATCCTAGAATATGATGAACCCGAGTGCGAGTCTTCCTCCTCGGAGATGAGCGCGATCTTTTGAAATCGGGCCAAACTCCATTTCAGTGAAAGTATGGACACTTTGCTTATTAATCATCTCACCTCCGCCGATGCCCGGGACAAGGAGGGGGGGCTTCTTCACCTTTGTTTTTTACGGTGCCCTCATCTCTCACGTATCGGCAACTAGTCGAGTTCAGCCCAATTCCAATTCCTTACATTTGAGGATAAATAAATAATAATTACTTTATCGATATTATAATTATTATAATTATTAGTTTATAATTATTATCGAGTAATAATTACTTTCATTCATGTAGGTCCACTCCTTACTTGAATCTTCACCATAATAAATAAAGTTCAGCCCAATTCCAATTCCTTACACTTGAAGATAATAAAAAATAATTACTTTATCGATATTATAATTATTATAAATTATAATTATTATAATTATTACTTTATAATTATTATCGAGTAATAATTACTTTCATTCATGCAGGTCCACTCCTTACTTAAATCATCACCGTAATAAATAAATTAAAAACAAATTAATCGAGGATAAATAAATAAACGCCGAGCGGAATAGTATGTAGAAATAGTTACTTTCTAAGATGCAAATTCCTGGAAGGAAGCCCATAAACACTGTACGTGCTCTTGGCGGCGAGCTCGCCTCCCATTTCATCAGGGTAGAAGACGCTAATGCTCTCGGGCGCTCGGGTGAAATCAAGCAGTTATCTTTATAAGGCGTCCCGGGACTCGCCGATGATCCTCATAGGTGGATTTCGAGATCGCTCCAGGATGTAAGAGGAGGTGTACGCGATGAGCGCGGCTCACCGGAGGCGCGTGTCATTTCAGCATTCCGGAGTGATTGAGAGCAGAGTGCGCGTCCTCTCTCTCCGCTCTGCCGAAGATGATTGAAGGCTCGCGGCGCGGCGAGAAAAAAAGGCGGAGGCCTCTCGCGCTTTCTGCCGGAGAGCGCGGCTATTCGGGGGTCCCGGTCGCCGGGAAGTGGGAAGGTCGTCCCGGGGATGCGGTGGTGGAGGATCTCCTCGCCAATCGGTGGCCGAGGGTCACGTGGCCGATCCAATTAAAATCCATAGGCTGCCGGCGGCGCGATGATCGACCGGGGATAGATCTGCTCTGTTCTCCGGCTCCGGCCGCGATGCATCATCGCCGAGTGAAGGGGAAGATGCGCGATCCTCGCCTCCTCCCCGCCGCCTCCCACACCCAGAGGCGAAGCCCTCCACTGCGGTCATTCTAATATACAGCTTAATACATCGGCCGGCGATGTGCAACGCTAGGGATAAACTGTAACAAAGGGTACCACGGGTATAAATACCTAGGCTCCTGTCTCATCTTCTCAGTTCACTTCGGCTCTTCGCTCATACGCCAATATGAATTACCACCAGGTAGGCGATCGTCTCACCGGCACTCGCTCCTATCACGCATTGCCAATCTGCCTCACGTATTCTCCTATCGTCCGGTATTTCCTGCAGACGCGTTCTTTCGGTTTCCTTGGTCGCGTTTCCTGGTGAATTTCGAGTTTTATTAAAAACGTAACAAATTGTAACGTGAATTGTAACGTGAATTGTAACGTGAATTGTAACGTAAATTGTAACGTGAATTGTAACGTAAATTGTAACGTGAATTGTAACGTGAATTGTAACGTAAATTGTAACGTGAATTGTAACGTAAATTGTAATGCGAATTGTAACGTAAATTGTAACGGAAATTGTTACGTAAAATGTAACGTAAATTGTAACGTAAATTGTAACGTAAATTGTAACGTGAATTGTAACGTAAATTGTAACATTAATTTGTTACGTAAATTGTAACGTAAATTGTCACGTGAATTGTAACATAAATTGTAACGTGAATAGTAACGTGAATTGTAACGTAAATTGTAACATAAATTGTTACGTAAATTGTAACGTAAATTATTTCGTAGAATGTGACGTAAATTGTAACGTGAATTCTATCGTAAATTGTAACATAAATTGTTACGTAAATTGTAACGTGAATTGTAACGTAAATTATAACGTAAATTGTTACGTAAAATGTAACTTAAATTGTAACATAAAATGCAACGTAAATTGTAACAAACGTAACGTATATTGCAACAAATTGCAACAAATGATAACAAATTGTAACGTAAATTGTAACATGAACGTAACAAAATTGTAATTTGTCAGAATTCCACTGGTAGTTCCGCGAATGCAGAATAATGATTCTAATGATCTCCCCGATAATTAATATTCGCCGCCTCGGGACCGGCCCGGGGGCAGCCTCTAACGAGGCATCCTCGCCGGTGTCGAAACGCGAAATCATCTTCCCATCGCCGGGAAATCATTGGGAAACAGCGCGCGCGTTCCAGGCAATTGCTCGAGGCGGGAGCGGGAAAAATTCGTGGATTACGCTGATTCCCGGGTCGTTTAGCGGCGGAGACGTGGTATACGTGGGAGAGCGAACTGATGGGGAAATCCCCCGGGGTCAATCCTTCCAGATCGCGGCGATCCTCCTCGCACTCTCGTGCGCCGGCAGCAACGTGCTCGCCGGACTCCTGCCGAGCGGCGGAGCCGCTGGAAGTGGCTACCAGTACAACCGACCCGGAGGATTCGGGGACGGCGGCGGCCGGGGCAGGCCCCAGACGTCCTACGGCGCACCGGGAGGCGACGCGGGCTTCGCTCGCCCGACGAACGCTTACATTCCGCCCCAGCAGTTCGGTGATGGTGGAAACCAGGGGTACCAGGGTGGAAACCAGGGATACCAGGGTGGCAATCAAGGATATCAAGGTGGAAACCAGGGTGGATATCAAAACGGTCGTGATGGTGGCAGGGTAAGTCTACAATAAAATGAATTTATTAAATCATATTAATAAATCATAATCGAATCATTTTTATTGAATTTTTATCTGCGCAGCCCCAGCCGTACAACTTCCAATACGAAGTCTACGATCCCCCAAGCGGCAATGACTACTCGCAGCGCGAGAGCAGCGACGGAAATGTCGTCCAGGGCGAATACAGAGTCCTCCTGCCCGACTCCAGGACCCAGATCGTCAAGTACATGGCTGACGACGTGAATGGCTACACCGCGGACGTTCAGTACGAAGGACAGGCTCAATACTCCCGTGGTGGTGCTGGAGGAAACCAAGGAGGTGCTGGAGGATACCAGGGTGGCGCTGGAGGCTACCAGGGTGGCGGCGGAGGATACCAAGGTGGCGCTGGAGGCTACCAGGGCGGAGCTGGAGGATACCAAGGCGGCGCCGGTTCCCAGGGTGGTAAGTTCTTCCAACTACTTCAGAAGATTATTTATTGGCATGTTGCTAATTCTACCTTTTCTTTCGCATAGGACGAGGCTTCGGCAGCGACGCAGGCAGCAACCAGTACCTTCCGCCCCGCTCCAACTACCGGAAGTGATAGTTTAGCAAAAGGCCATCGAACCCTCGGGCGCTCGAGGCCTCGAGGGTGGATTTCGAGCGAGAGAACCGTCACTGACCTCTTTTTAAGCTTCTTCGTCGCGCACCTTACATCTTACATTGTAATCACCCATATCCATATTTAACGGTCTACACACAGCCACACACATACGAGAATGATGACGTTTTGTAGTTAAGAGTATTATGTCCACAGACCCGTACGTCTTTTGTAAATGGTATACGCTCCCCTTGTACCCGGGGAGAACGTATGTACTCTACGCTTTTACATCCCCCCACCAGCCAGTCTCTCTCACTCCATCCACTTTTCTAATTGTGTTCTCTTCTTTTTGTATACGTGTACGTATTTATGTATCGCTTGTAGTAATAAACCAATGAAATATTCAATCAAGTTGTCTTTCACTCTATGTGGTCGCGGATCGTTGGCCTTATAGTAGCCGTCTACTGAATACGTCTTATCATTTTCGGCATAATATTTGGAAGCAACTATAGTATATTATTATTTGGTACCAAATCAAGATTTCGGGAAAGACCAGAAAGGAAAATATTTATTCGGTTGGCAGACATACGAATGCAAATCCTGATGGCATATATGTTTAATAGTCCAGAGTTAGTTGAACACACAGTTATTGTTAGGGCAATATGTTGAAAACAAAGCGTAGTATCCAGCGTCTTATTCCGAAATTTTGTACAATTATGGATAAATGATGTAGAAGGAGTTCAGCGAGAAAAACCAAGATCGAAATAACATATCCGTAGGCTGCGACAATAAACATGTTTGCTCCCATCCCGTTAGAATTATTGTCTTCTTCCTTCTGATTATCCCACGTCCTCGTCCAGTTCTGCCGCGCAATTTCCACCGGTGATGGTAAGGCCCATCTCTGCGTCAATCCAGCTTGTTGCGCTCGCAGTAGGATATCACTTACACGCCCTGGGTATGGACTGTACTCCCGAAAGTAGTAGACATTCGGTGGCCCAAAGTAGCAAAGCTTTTCATTCAGCATTATCTTCTTGCTCCTCGAGCTGTACATGCCCGCCCTCCCCATTCCAGATGGTATGAAGCACGCAACGTCCCTATGCTTGACCACTCTCTCCAAGCAGCTGAGCATATTCTCCGAGAAGAAAGCATTCATCACCAATTCCCTGAAATCTCCCTCAGCATTCTTCTCGATGTCGTACTTGAACTCTTCGGGAAAGACCGATGTTAAATTGTTTCGAAGTATATCGAGAAAATTTTCCACCTGAATTTCCTCTTCTCCGCCAATATTGACCGTTGTGAGATCGGCGTGGAAATCCGAGGAATATACAATGGCCACTACAAATACCGATAAAAACAAAATCCTTTCCGAGATAGCTGCTATGTTGAAGTTGGGCAGCGAGTAGGAGATGATCATTCCAAAGATGTGAAGAATTCTCCATACGTCGGACTCGAATCTCAAGATAGCCGAGACGAGCCAGAAAATTGTAATGATTAGGAAGAAGAGAACAATCCCAATTATTCGATTGTAATGGAAACTAGTTCTTGAAGACAAGACTGGCATTACAGGGCACCAGCGCTCCAAGGTGAAGCTCTCGCTCCAACGCAACCGGTGCCCAGGTTGCAAAGGCGCCCTGGTAAAAATCGTATCAGCATCATCAGCGAACCATAATCCGGTGTCGATTTCGTCCATTACACCCTTTTGTGCGAAAGATCCGAATTCATGATAGGAATGCCAGATCACGGAAAAGTTCATGATACTTTTCAGAGTCATGAGGGTTCTGTTGTCATAGTTTTGGTAGGTAGGCACCGTATCTCCTGCGGCAATAGTGCTCAATGTGCTGTAGCTGGATGCCGGAAACGTTTTCATGTGGATCGGATATCCGTGGAGATTGATCAGCTTATTTGGGAACCAATCGACAGAGGGCGAGTAAGGCTGGCGGGTGTACTCCCCCGAGAACGGATTGAACTGATGAACTTTGAATGTGATGCTCCCATTTACTCTCGACACTTCCAGCACCGAGATATCGAGCATATAATATTGGGAAGTCGTCCATAAGTATGGCAAGTCTTCGTGGAAATCAGCCTCTCCGTCCTCCGAGAGCGCCAGGAGCAGCACCTTCGGAAATCCATTTTCCTCCATGTAGATTATGTTGGTTAACTGTTGTATTGCAGCCCACGGGTCCTTTAACTTGTGAATGTAGAGCAAAAGCGTGTTGGAGCTTACACGGCACTTCACCAGCTCCGGCAAGAACTCATTTAACGATCCCACCCAGTTAATCGGTATATAATTATTCATGGCGATCTTAATGATGTCGTCAGGTACAATAATGCTCGTCCACGAATCATCTGATATGAAGACCGTTGTATTTCGGACTTCGGTTTTAGTAAAGATGTCGGTGAGGATCTTGTCCAACACATGTTGATTCTCCGCATCAATTGGCAACTGATGGTCCATTGTTAAAATTGGGACGGTCAGTAGTGAAACTAGGAGAATAATGATCATTGTGCGAGGGATTGATTCGGAAGGGAGAAATAAAGTTGCCGCGACTCCCCGAGACTTCAATTGTATCCAATAGTAGTAGGACAACCTCGGTTCTTCTGAAAATCGAGACAGTCGTTGTTTGTACCTCGCTTGACGGAAATGATTTGAAGAAGGGCATATTTAATAGGACTTACCGCTCGGAAAATATCGGGCTCTGTCTCACTAGATAGAGTAGGAGGATTCTCGAGCAGAGAAGGAGTGAACCACGAGGGTTGACGTTAATTTTCCAACTATCAGTATTTCGATGTCAACGTTATTATATAGTAAGGGTAGACCAGGCTGATTGGCAGGTGGGGTTGGATGGTAAACGCAAATAGTTTGTAAAATCGCCGCTGTGCAGGGTTGCACATTTTTTTATGTAGATAAGAGAGTTGCGCATTACCTATTATAATGTCTGATCGATAAGATTGTTTACCGATCCACTTATTTAGCACTGGTAAGTACATTTTTCAAGTACTATACCCTCCCACTTTCAACTTCTTTGGGTAAGCGAAATCTTGTATTATCTTTGGACATTTGGAACTTGAAATTGCGAGGTTTATGGGCTTCTTACAGTTATTTTAAAACTTCAAGTAAACCTAACAGTGAGTGAATTAAAATTTATTAAGTTAATAGTGTGACGACGAGTACAGGTCTCCCCTTCATGTGTGGAGTCAGGGAAGGTCAACGTAGTTAAACCTACATATAAAAAGTCTGACATATTACGCAGAAGTTATAGTTTTATGAAGAATAGTGGTGAAATTGGTTACAGGAAATGCTGATTTACACTAAAGCCGCTGGCAATTTTTTATGTCGAGTTCCACATATTTGAGAAAGATGAACCATGGTTCGGTTGCAACTGAAGCTTCCAAGTGTTCTCGACAGTATTACAATATGATTTATAATGAAATTTATTCAGTTTGTTACATTAGTCCTCCTATATGAAATTCAGTGCAACGTTTATACTTATGTAAGAAATGCGAGACCCAACGAATAATTCCGCTAAGGAAAAAGTTTGCTACAGAGGTCTTAATTCCCATTAAATCCTGTTTAATCATAATCTTTCGTATATCGATTAGAGACAAGGTTTGCATCCTCTGGCCACTAAAAGGTGTTAACTGAAAAAAAACAAAACTACTTTTGGATCTCAAGTGCAATCATATCTGGGCCCTGGAGGTTTTAATTTAGATAAACCTTTAAAAAATCTCTTGGCAAGATCGCTGTGACTAATATCTGGATTCGTGATAAGCGAAATTGCAAAACGCATAGTATTCAAAGAACCGTCGTAATGAAAAAATATTACTGAGAACTACTAAAAAATATAGTACTGGAAAAGTACTAAGAATCTTTAGTACTAAGTACTAAGAATCTTTAGTACTTTTCCAGTAATATTTCGGCGCACTACTGGGAAAAGTACCTTGGTAATATACAGTACTTTTAGTACTAATAATAGGAAGATATTACTGCTGCAGTACTGCAGTATTGTATTATTGAAATGCAGTACTTTCTTCCGAGAAACGAAAAAAATGGCCACGCACCTGGGAATTGAGACTCTGAACCTGAAGATTAATAATGTCCAATCGTTTTACTTGAAGGGCCTCTTGAACTGTCATAAGGAAGTCATTCCTACAATATGTATATGTATTGCGAGATCACCAGCGTACTGCGATACCTTATTTTATGAATACTCTGAGATATCTTTGAGTATATGTTTGACGTAAACGTTGTAGAGGGTAAGTGACAGAATACCTCTCTGAGGGACACCCTTATGCAGATTCCTCATTTTCTTCTTGGTCTTGAAAGATACAAATTCTATCCACTATTAGTGATATTATATGTATACATATACAAAGTTTAGGGCGTTCGACGATAAAGCTATTTCGCTTAGTTTGGTTATTAATATTTTCGGTAATACATTGTTGAGAGCACCGCTAATTGTCTAAGGGAGCAGCTGCAGTGCCTTATTTTTACAAACCTGTTTTCGCATATAACGTTAGTTGTAGGATATTTATTCCACTTTTTGTCAGTTTGGACTTGAGACAATATGTTGTTGTGTTCAATGCACCATTTGTGTCTGTTATTTAACAATTTTGCAGTTAGCTTGCAAAAACAGGATCAGTCGGTGTTCAAAGGTTTGCTTTTCTCTTTTTAGCCAACTGATTGAAAACTGAAAGGATATATGCGGGTGTACACATATTTTTATAGAAAGAATTGTTTACATCAAGAATTATTTACTTGGTAGGTATTTCCCTCTTTTTATTAGTCAACTAATTGGAAACTTGAAAGGTATGTGGTTTAAAAGTTGTTTTTCGAACAAATTTTTTATGCTTTCTCCGCTCATTAGATTGAGAAAAATACACAATGCAATACAAAAGTCACATATTATATAATTCGTTAAGCTGCAACTTTTTTTAAATTAATAAATTTAGATTTTTTGATCAATCGTGAACCTCTATTGTAAGCATTCTCGGTTGTTCCGCGCTACTAGTATGTACTTGGTGCAGGACTTTAGGGATTCAGCTGATTCGGTAGAGGAGGTAACAGAAATTCGAAGAACGAGCAACTACAATTTGCATGATTACTTGAGTGCACTCTGGGAACGTCAATCATATCGATAACTATTCTACTGTAAAAGTCAAAAGTGGAATCACATTCGGTAGAGAAGCTTGCCAATTTAGTTAATGGATTTCTCGCTCTTCTACGCACTTGGCAAGTGAACTTTTCAATCTTATCGGCAGCAAATTACCCGGCGCTCCGAGAATCTCCATACAATCTATACTCTATGTACTCCAGAAAGAATGGCTTTCCAAATAAATTGGCTTTGCCGAATATACTATATAATAGCGTTAACATCGGAAGAGTGATAGTTGTGAAACCAACGTCAACCCTGCTGGTTCACTTCTTCTCTGCAGGAGAACCCTCCTACTCTATCTAGTGATACTACTGAGGTCAATTCTCCTTGTTAAGAGAGAGCGAGAAACTAGTATCATCCGAGCGGTAAGCCGTCAACTGAGGCCGAAACAAAGACTGTCTCGAGTTTCAGAAGAATCGAGGTTGCCGTATTATTGGATACAATTGAAGTTTCGGGAAGTCGCGGCAACTCTATTTCGGCTTTCCGAATCGTTCACTCGCTCAATGATGATTATCCTCCTATTTTCACTACTGACCGTCCCAATTTTAACAATGGACCATCAGTTGTCCATTGATGCGGAGAATCGTCATGTCTTGGAGAAGATTCTCACCGACATCTTTACTAAAACTGCAGCCCAAGATGCAACGGTGTTCATGTCAAACGATTCGTGGATGAGTATTATTATACCCGACGACATAATTAAGATCGCCATGAATAACCACACACCCACTAACTACATACGATTGTTCGATCCGTTCTCGACGGACCTGAAGAACTTCCATCTGAGCTCCAACACGCTTTTGCTCTACCTATACCAATCAAAGGACTTGTCGATCGCGGAAAAAGAGTTCAGCGACATAGCATACTTTAGCCCTAAGGGCCATCCGAAGGTGTTGCTCCTGGCGACCTTGGAGAACGAAGTGGCAGATTTCCACGAGTTCCTGCAGTACTTATGGGCTAAGAATAAGAACATGCTCCATGTCTCGGCGTTGGAAGTGTTGAGAGTGAATAGGAGTCTGGCATTCACCGTTCATCAGTACAATCCGTTCTCGAGGGAATACACCAGCCAGCCTTACTCGCCCTCTGTCGACTGGTTTCCAAACAAACTGCTCAATCTTCACGGATATCCGATCCGCGTCAAAACGTTACCGGCATCTAACTACAGCACATTGAACACTATTGCGCCAGGAAATATGCTACCCAACGACCAAAACTGTGACAACAGAACCCTCATGACGCTGAAAACCATCATGAACTTCTCGGTGGTCTGGCGTTCCTATCATAGTTTGGGATCTTCCGCACCATCCGGTGCATTCTACGAAGGCAATCGAATAGAACTGCTCGGTCCTGATGCTGACACGATTTTGAACAGGGGGCCTTTGGATCTTTGGTCCGTGTTCCCTTCGAGCGAGAGCTTCACCTTGGAGCGCTGGTGCCCTGTAATGCCAGTCTTCTATTCGAGAACTAGTTTCAAGTACAGTCGAATAATTGGGATTGTTCTCTTCTCCCTAATTATTACAATTTTCTGGCTCGTCTCGACTATCTTGAGATTTGAGTCCGACGTATGGAGAATCCTCCACATCTTCGGAATGGTCATCTCCTACTCTCTGCCAAAATTCAAGATTGCAGCTATCTCGGAAAGGATTTTGTTTTTATCAGTATTCGTAGTGGCCATTGTATATTCCTCGGATTTCCACGCCGATCTCACCACGGTCAATATTGCCGGAGAAGAGGAAATTGGAGTGGAAAACTTTCTCGATTTACTTCGCCACAATTTGACGCCGGTCTTTCCCGAAGAGTTCAAATGCGAGATCCTGAAGCATGCTAAGGGAGATTTCAAGGAATTAATGGAGAACGCTATCTTCTCGAGGAATATGCTCGACTGCTTGGAGAGAGTAGTCAGGCATGGGGACGTTGCTTGCTTCATACCATCCCGAAAGTGGGGGGCCGGGATGAGCATGTACACCTCGAGTAGCAGGAAGATAATGCTGAATGAAAAGCTTTGCTACTTAGGGCCACCGAATGTCTACTACTTTCAGAAGCACAGTTCATACCCAGGGCGTGTAAGTGATATCCTACTGCGAGCGCAGCAAGCTGGATTGACGGAGAGATGGGCCTTACCAGCACCGGCGGAAATTTCGCGGCAGAACTGGACGAGGACGAGGGATAATTGGGAGGAAGATGATAATAATTCTAAGGGGATTGGAGTAAAGATTTTTATTGTCGCAGGCTGCGGATATGTTATTTCGATCTTGGTTTTTCTCGCTGAACTTCTTCTACATCGTTTATCCATAGCTCTACAAAATTTCGGAATAAGGCGCTGGATGCTGCGCTTTGTTTTCAATATATTACCCTAGAAATAATACTGTGAGTGCAATAAATAAATTTGGATTATGAAACATTGCCATCTGGATATTAATTGGTATATCTGCCGACCGCATAAATATTCTCCTTCCTGGTCTCTCCCTAAATTATTAAATCCTGATTGCATATTCATCGTAAAAGACGGAAGTGATGGAGATCCTGGACCCGGAAATGTATAGAGAACTTTTTCGAGATCCTCTAAATAGAAGCCGCAGTTTCTCTGGTCTGAGTAGAGCGTATGCCATTGGCGCGTAAAACAGTGCGCGCAATAACATTTATTCATACCAATTTCTCAACTTCTATTATTTGGTACCATCTCATCCAATTTGGATTATTTTTGGTAGCAAATCATTCAAGTCGGATAAGTTATTGAGTTGGCGGTGACAATAGTCGTTAACGGGGATCGTTCGGAGGGTGAGAATTGAGGTGCGATGACTCTAACCAGTACCTTCCGCCCGGCTCCAACTACCGGAAGTGATAGTTTAGCAAAAGGCCATCGAACCCTCGGGCGCTCGAGGCCTCGAGGGTGGATTTCGAGCGAGAGAACCGTCACTGACCTCTTTTTAAGCTTCTTCGTCGCGCACCTTACATCTTACATTGTAATCACCCATATCCATATTCAACGGTCTACACACAGCCACACACATACGAGAATGATGACGTTTTGTAGTTAAGAGTATATGTCCACAGACCCGTACGTCTTTTATAAATGGTATACGCTCCCCTTGTACCCGGGGAGAACGTATGTACTCTACGCTTTTACATCCCCCCACCCGCCAGTCTCTCTCACTCCATCCACTTTTCTAATTGTGTTCTCTTCTTTTTGTATACGTGTACGTATTTATGTATCGCTTGTAGTAATAAACCAATGAAATATTCAATCAAGTTGTCTTTCACTCTATGTGGTCGCGGATCCTTGGCCTTACAGTAGCCGTCTACTGAATACGTCTTATCATTTTCGGCATAATATTTGGTAGCAACTATAGTATATTATTATTTGGTACCAAATCAAGATTTCGGGAAAGACCAGAAAGGAAAATATTTATTTGGTTGGCAGACATACGAATGCAAATCCTGATGGCATATATGTTTAATAGTCCAGAGTTAGTTGAACGCACAGTTATTGTTAGGGCAATATGTTGAAAACAAAGCGCAGCATCCAGCGTCTTATTCCGACATTTTGCACAATTATGGATAAACGATGTAGAATAAGTTCAGCGAGAAAAACCAAGATCGAAATAACATATCCGTAGCCAGCGACAATAAACATGTTTGCTCCCATCCCGTTAGAATTATTGTCATCTTCCTTCTGATTATCCCACGTCCTCGTCCAGTTCTGCCGCGCAATTTCCGCCGGTGATGGTAAGGCCCATCTCTGCGTCAATCCAGCTTGTTGCGCGCGCAGTAGGATATCGCTTACACGCTCTGGGTATGGACTGTGCTCCCGAAAGTAGTAGACATTCGGTGGCCCAAAGTAGCAAAGCTTTTCATTCAGCATTATCTTCTTGCTCCTCGAGCTGTACATGCCCGCCCTCCCCATTCCAGATGGTATGAAGCACGCAACGTCCCTATGCTTGACCACTCTCTCCAAGCAGTCGAGCATATCCCATGAGAAGATAGCATTCTCCACCAATTTCTTGAAATCTCCCTCAGCATCCTCCTGGATGTCGTATTGGAACTCCTTGGGAAATACCGGAGTCAAATTGTGCCGAAGTAAATCGAGAAAGTTTTCCACCGGAATTTCCTCTTCTGCGCCAATATTGACCGTTGTGAGATCGGCGTGGAAATCCGAGGAATATACAATGGCCACTACAAACACCGATAAAAACAAAATCCTTTCCGAGATAGCTGCTATGTTGAAGTTGGGCAAAGAGTAGGAGATGATCATTCCAAAGATGTGAAGAATTCTCCATACGTCGGACTCGAATCTCAAGATAGCCGAGACGAGCCAGAAAATTGTAATAATTAGGAAGAAGAGAACAATCCCAATTATTCGATTATAATGGGAACTAGTTCTCGAAGACAAGACTGGCATTACAGGGCACCAGCGCTCCAAGGTGATGCTCTCGCTCCAACGCAACTGGTGCCCAGGTTGCAAAGGCGCCCTGGTAAAAATCGTATCAGCTTTACCATCGAACCGTAATCGCATGTCGACTTCGCGCAATACACCCGCTTGTGCGAAAGATCCGAATTCATAATAGGAACCCCAGACCACGGAGAAGTTCATGATACTTTTCAAAGTGATGAGGGTTCTGTTGTCATAGTTTTGGTAGGTAGGCACCGTATTTCCTGCGGCAATAGTGCTCAATGTGCTGTAGTTAGATGCCGGCAACGTTTTGACGCGGATCGGATATCCGTGAAGATTGAGTAGTTTATTTGGAAAACAATCGACAGAGGGCGAGTAAGGCTGGCGGGTGTACTCCCCCGAAAACGGATTGTACTGATGAACAGTGAGTGCAAGACTCCTCCCATTTACTCTCGACACTTCCAGCACCGAGACATCGAGTATATAATTTTCTTCAGTCCATAAGTATGGCAAGGCTTCGTGGAAATCAGCCTCTCCGTCCTCCGAGAGCGCCAGGAGCAGCACCTTCGGAAATCCTTTTTCCTTCATGTATATTATGTTCCTTAACGGTAGTACTGCAACCCACGGATCCTTTAATTTGTGAAGGTAGAGCAAAAGCGTGTTGGAGCTTACACGGCACTTCACCAGCTCCGACAAGAACTCATTGAACGATCCCACCCAGTTAATCGGTATATAATTATTCATGGCGATCTTAATGATGTCGTCAGGTACAATAATGCTCGTCCACGAATCATCTGATATGAAGACCGTTGTATTTCGGACTTCGGTTTTAGTAAAGATGTCGGTGAGGATCTTGTCCAACACATGTTGATTCTCCGCATCAATTGGCAACTGATGGTCCATTGTTAAAATTGGGACGGTCAGAAGTGAAACTAGGAGAATAATGATCATTGTGCGAGGGAATGATTTGGAAGCGGGAAATAGAGTTGCTATGACTCCCCGAGACTTCAATTGTATCCAATAATAGTAGGACAACCTCGGTTCTTCTGAAAATCGAGACAGTCGTTGTTTGTACCTCGGTTGACGGAAATGATTTGAAGAAGGACATATTTAATGGGACTTACCGCTCGGAAGGTATCGGGCTCTGTCTCAACAATGAGAATTGATGTGAGTAGTATCACTAGATAGAGTAGGAGGATTCTCCAGCAGAGAAGGAGTGAACCACGAGGGTTGACGTTAATTTTCCAACTATCAGTATTTCGATGTCAACGTTATTATATAGTAAGGGTAGACCGGGCAGATTGGCAGGTGGGGTTGGATGGTAAACGCAAATAGTTTGTAAAATCGCCGCTGTGCAGGGTTGCACATTTTGTTATGTAGATAAGAGAGTTGCACATTACCCATTATAATGTCTGATCGATACGATTGTTTACCGATCCGCTGAAGAAAATTGCATTTTAGCACTGGTAAATACATTTTTCAAGTACTATACCCTCCCACTTTCAACTTCTTTGGGTAGGTGAAATCTTGTATTATCTTTGGACATTTGGAACTTGAAACTGCGGGGTTTGTGGACTTCTTACAGCTATTTTAAAACTTCGAGTAAACCTAACAGTGAGTGAATTAATATTTATTAAGTGAATAGTGTGCCGACGAGCACAGGTCTCCCCTTCATGTGTGTAGTCAGGGAAGGTGAACGTTTTGACTGGCGAGTTGCAAATGAAAGATTTTCATTGGGAGAATCCTGCAAAAAAACAAAACTACTTTTGGATCTCAAGTGCAATCATGTCTAGGCCCTGGAGGTTTTAATTTAGATAAACCTTTAAAAAATCTCTTGGCAAGATCGCTGTGACTAATATAAGGATTCGTGATAAGCGAAATTGCAAAACGCATAGTATTCAAAGAGCCGTCGTAATGAAAAAATATTACTGAGAAGTACTAAAAAATATAGTGCTGGAAAAGTACTAAGAATCTTTAGTACTTTTCCAGTAATATTTCGGCGCACTACTGGGAAAAGTACCTTGGTAATATACAGTACTTTTAGTACTAATAATAGGAAGATATTACTGTACACTCATAGTACCAGTACTGCAGTACTGTATTATTGAAATGCAGTACTTTCTTCCGAGAAAAGAAAAAATACCCACGTAACTGCGAATTGAACTAAGGACCATGGGGAGGGCAGGGATGAACATGTACAGCTCGAGTAGCAGGAAGATAATGTTCAATGAAAAGCTTTGCTACTCAGGGCCACCGAATGTCTACTACTTTAAGCCGAATAGTCCATACCCGGGGCGTGTAAACGATATCCTACTGCGAGCGCAGTGGAGCTGGGTGGAGTGTTGGTCCTCGCCATCACCCATGGAAATTTCGCGGCAGAAGTGGACGAGGACGTGGGATAATCGGGAGAAAGATGACAAGAATTCTAACGGGATGGGAGCAAACATGTTTATTGTCGCTGGCTGCGAATATATTATTTCGATCTTGGTTTTTCTCGCTGAACATCGTTTATCCATAGTTGTACATAATGTCGGAATAAGACGCTGGATATTACGCTTTGTTTTTAACATATTACCCTAGATATAACTGTGAGTGCAAATATTTTCGGATTATGAAACATTGCCATCCGGTACGTCTGCCGACCAAATGAATAATCTGCTTATACAAGTCGGATAAGTTATTGAGTTGGCGATATCTATAATTGTTAACGGGGATAGTTCGGATGGTGAGAATTGAGGGACGACAACTCTGATCTCTTCCCAAAAAACAAAGCTTTTATTGATCAAGAATAGTACGGTCATTTTTAAAATGATTTTTCTTAATTATATAACATAATATATGTAACGTCCAGTCTCAATTACTCCCGATCTTATCGTACACTCTTCGTAATAAAAATAAAAATTGTGATTCCTCAGCCTCAGTGAGGTCCTCGTCCTGAAACAGTGTCGTGCAGAGTTAGGAGGTACTGAAAGAAGAATTTCTATTGGATACCGACCTGATCCGCCACCGCGTTTCGGCCAGTTTACGCCTTTCTTTAGGAGGTTGCCCCGTCCGCTCGAGGCAAGGCCGATCGGCGGGAAATTCGCCTCGTCCATCTGAGGCGCCGTGGAATCGCCCATCATGAGCTGTAAGGCTTTTGCTGGATGGAAATAAAGAGAAAGTGAGATCAGTTAGGGCTAAAGAGATTCGGCGAACGCGTCTGTCGACACTTACACATTGTCTTTGGTTCCCGCAGAGGCCTAGATGCTTCCTGCAAAGAAGGTAAGATTTAACAATATGCATTTTGGGAATTCGAATTTATCTGTTTAAAGAAATAGCGTACAGGAGGCACAACGCTGATAGTCTCACTAAAAGTCTTTTTACTGTGGTCGATCACTTCTACTGGTTTCGACAGCTTGTGTCGCCTTTGTTCCTCGAAGTACGATTCGTTCGACACTTTCTCCCTGTAATCGGAAGATACCTGAAAGACCGATCGAATGTTAGATAGAGAATCATCGAATTAATAATCATATTTCGCGGAATCTGTTATTCTTACTCCAGTCATCGAAAGAACTTTCGGCAGAGACAGATTCGCCATGCTGCTCGACAGACTCTCCATCTCCCGATTGGTGAACTTCTTTGGGCAGTGCTGCCCGGGAATCATCGTAATATTCATAAGCCTGCAACAGTGGTCTGCAATTGTGAAGCCCCAACGCTTCACAATCGAGAGACTGCAGTACTGCGAGGCTCCGTCAATCGCCTCGTGGAACTACGAAAATTCATTAATTCGCATAAATTTCACGAAATACGAAGCAATAGAAAAAGTCTCACCTCACACGCGAGTTTCCTCTCGAAACAGAACTTGTCCTTCTCGATCTCCGCCTCGGCAGTGGTTAAGTGCATCGGCAGATTGCTACTGTCGAGCTGATGCGTCATGTTCCTGATGGTCATAAACAATAGCTCCAACGAGTAGACGCGGAACATCTGCTCCCCATCGACACCTGCATGATCAGAATAAAAGCTTCAATGCCACAGCTTTGGAGGGAAATGATTACCAGCCATTTTTACTCACACTCGCTGTTCGCCAGTTGATTCAGCAGACACTGGACGGCCCTTGTGTGCATCCTCGAAGTGTACACCGGTGGATAAGCGGTGCCCTTGACATGCGGCTGCAGGAAGTTCTTCAGCTTGTTGTACATAGCGATATCGCTTGATTCCCCCTCGGAGAACTCAATGGGGATCTTGTGGTATTTGTCACTCGTCTCAAGGGCCTCCCTTGCGTAGCCTAGCGGGATCTTTGTCTTGAGTATCTCGGTGTATGTATTACCCACTCCCTCCTCCAGCGAGAATTCGCAAACGGCGAACTCCGCTGGGATGTACATGTTCTCATTGTCCTGGTTGATCCGGATACAGAACCAATTCACATGGATGAAGATAAACTTCAAAGAGGCCATATCATCTGCGTGGAAGCAAACGAATAATATTCATCTGCTTTGGTACTAGTTTTAATAGTCAAAGAACAGGGATATTCAACGGAAGCTTACCAGTTGATTCAACAATGTTTGTTATATACTCCTGCATGGTATTCTGGAATTCCTGAAGTCTTCTCTTCCTATCCTCCAGCACCCAAAGTGGAGTTCCATCCGATGCCTTTTTTTCAACTGTCCCCTGAGCGGCGACCTTCGAGTCCTTCGCCCTCGCCTCATAATATCCTCGTTGCTGCTTGGAGATATTCTGAAACCCAGGAACAAACCCTCGCACCGATTTCAAACCACAAAACCAGCTCTCCTCACCAAGTACTGATACATGTTCAAATCAATCGCACTCGCACGCACTTCCGTCGCAAAACTACCCGGCGAACAAAGCAGCTGGCATCGACACAACAGGTGTTAAAAGAAAAGGCAGCGGCTGGTAGAAAAAAGTGTGCGCTAGCAACGGTCGGGGGGCCGGCGTTCAAATGACGATCGGGGCCCGGCAAAGTAAAAACGGGCCGCAAGAACTGTACGCGCATCGCAAATATCGCGGGCAACTGTCAGAGAATTCCAGATAGAGAGTGATATAAGAAAAGCCGACTGTTGCCGGCTTCCTCTCGGCCCACTCACCTTCCATTCCTCGGTGCACTTGGGATCCTGTTGCACATCGCGCAATCCGTTGGCGAAGTACCTTCCCGCCGCTTTTTCGCGCTGCATGTAGTCCAGCATGAAGTAGAAGAATGCGTTCTGGCCCTTTGCCTTCGGCATCCTGCGGCTTTTCCTTGCTCGGTCCGGGTCACGCAAAATCGCCTCTTTCAAGCCACAGTAGATCGAGGAGAGTACAATGCAGGCCAGGATATTCTTGCACTCGCCGGACGCCGACTAATACGGTGGGGGAATAAACATATGTCTAGTGGCTGGAGTGGGGGCTGGTGGGGGCCTGTCTGTCATCGGCTCGCGCGAAGAGACGTGGAAGATATTTGCGATGAGCGAGTGGGGCGCCACGCGCGGCGGGGAGCGGAACTAAATGAAGTTTGAAAAATTGGCTAATTGCAATTACTTTTCCATTATTCGAATAATGTTAACTAATAAACTAGAATTGAGAAATGGTTTTAAATGTATTGGAATTATATAATCATTTTACAATTTGGTGTGGAATTTCAATAATTCCTTTGGCTTCGACTCGGAATCGAATGCGAGTACCTATAAAATCGCGAAAGAGGTTAAAATTTATTTGTATTATTCTGATGGTTTTACGATTTCGGTTCGCAATTTCAATAATTCTAACAATTTCGTTGGCTTCGAATCGAAATGCGATATAAGTATAGAATCACGAGAGAGGTTAAAATTGATTTGAATTATAATTGTTTTACAATTTCGCTGCTCAAATCCAACAATTCATTCGATTCGATATCACCCGAGGAATATTCGCCAGTATCTTTTGAATCAACCTGTAGCATATAGAAAGTTGTTATAAGAAGATATTCCAACCGAGCGACAGTGGCGTCACGCGCGGCGGCAAGCGAAACTAAAGTTCAAAAAATCGTCTAACAACAATCATCCCACCTTTACTACAATTATTCAAATAACTTAGTAATCCAACAATCAACTCCGAACTTCCCTAAATTCATTAACCACATTTACTTCAATTCCACCCGACGAATTTTAGGTTACTTCAAATCTCTCTTTTGAATGAACCTGTACACGAAGAAAGAAAGTAGCGGGGGGCTATAAGGAGAGCGGGGAGGAATGAGTGGCACGCAGGCGTCGGGGATAGCCGGCATCCAGTCGGCTGTTCGGCGTGTCGTTGGTTCCCACGGTGGCGAGGAGCCGAGGGCCAAGTAAACACAGCGCAGAGAAGTCAGGGCGGCCGAGGGAAACGCGTCTAAATGGAGTGTGCTCGGTGGCAGTGGTGCAACCAACTCTCCGATCCAGTAAGTCGCGCGCATTCCTCGCCCAGAGACGAACGCGATCCGTTCTCCTCTCCACGGAGTATCGTGGGTGTTGTGTGCCTGTGTACCGCTGGATAAGGCTGCGTTTGCATTGGTAGAGTGGACGGAAACCGAGTTAAACTTCCGAAGATAGGAGAGAAGTGCGATAGCGTTCTCGCTTTTCTATTAAAGCGAACTCGAGGCAATAAAAGGCTGCAGGAAGTACTAGCGCGATTGCACGAATAAAAAGCACGTTTGCCTCGAATAAACTCGATTCTTAGACAAAGATCGGACCTGCCTGCTCTAATGTAAACGAAGCCTAAGGGAGCGTGCGGGGCGTGTCTACCGGGTGCACCGGCGAATCACAGCCCCCCCAATGCGTTCCCATCGATTTCGCCGACAAGTGCACTGTATCCTTTCCTCGCACTCGTCGATCCTCCGGCGCTGATGCATCACCGCGGCCCCCTCGCAATTAGCGCCAACAACAAATTCCGCCCATGAAACTAGATCCAATTGAGAACAGCGGCCCTCTTTCATTCCCTTTCCTTAGAACAACGCGATCCTCTTCCCGCTGATTCTCTGGCGCGCGGCCCAGCATATATGCGCTCTGCTCCCATTTTTATTGACTAGCGCGCGCGCGGACAATGCTCGCTTGTCCGCGTGCCGACAAAGCCGGGAAAGTAGGGCTGCGAGGAGAGAAGAATACCGGGACGGCGCGGCGCGATCTAGTTGGCGCATCTAGAGATCGAGTGGAGGAGAGCAAGAGCCGGAGAGTTAGAGCGTCGCGGGGAGATGCGCGTGTATTGGTAGGAGTCGGTGCGCGAGGAATTTCGTCCTTCCCCCACGCGGCCGCCCATTATTTTCTATTTTCCCCTCGCGTCTGCTCGGCGGCAGCTTTCCTCCGCGCCTAGGAGTCGCCGCGAGATCTCCGCTGGCTCCCTGCCGACTCGCTCCCTCTCCCTCCGCCTCGTCGCCCTCTCGCCTTATCTGCCAGTCGAGAAAATCATTCGCAGTGGATCGGTGAGGAGAGAGGATCTCCTGTGGAAATGAACTCGGCAGGTCGAGGGGGATTCTTTGGCATTTCGTGCTCGTAGGCTTCTCTTAGGTCGTAAAGGGAACCGCATTGTGATGTTGCAGTGTTCTCCCTCGCACTCCGGCGCGCTCGTGGGATGAGCGCATTCCAGCCACGCACCGTTTGCGAGCGACTCCACGCTAATTCACTTAGCAGCGTCGTCGCCGTCGCGATGGCCCCGCCGTCCTGAGCCGCCAGGGGACCCAGCCAATCTCCAGAAGCCGCCGGAGTCCATGTTGGCCAGCTGAATGTGGAAGTCGCTCCGTCGACCTGGTGCGCATCCCCTTGCACTAGGCTAACGAGTGTATGGACTACCTGGAGTGGACTCTGCGTTTGAGACTGTTTTCCAGAGACGGCCGGTGGAATGTCACGAAACGCCGGGCCAGGCTTGTACGAGTTCCTCATGGAGGCTGAGCTCCAGCAGTACTACCCTGGCATCCGAGGTAATCTTCCTTCCGAGTACTAGGACTTATATAATCCACTGTGTGTAAGAACTCGCTGCGAGTGTGTCTAGATGTTTGTTGCGTTCCGAGGAAGGTTTTAAGGGAGTTTTGAAATGCGCACAGGAGACTTGAAGGTCCAGACGACAGCACAGTTGAAGTATGTGACCGAAGAGGACCTCAATGCGATTGGGATGAGCAAGCCGGAGATGCGCAGGCTAAAGAAGTACTTCCAGAAGCACTTCCCGCAGAACTACCTTTCCAAGTTCAAGAAGATGCTGCTTCCGAAGAGGGAAGAGCAAACGCCAGGAGCCCTGAGCATGTTGCCCGAGGAGAGGCAGGACAGGCCTCCTATCCGAGTGCCCAACAAGCACATGATCCCGGCGGATGCTATAATAGTCAACAAGGAGCTGGGCACTGGGGAGTTTGGTGTTGTGCAGCAGGGCGTCTGGACGAACGACGGCGAGAGGATACAGGTGGCGATAAAGTGTCTGTCGAGGGAGAGGATGCAGAACAATCCGATCGAGTTCCTGAAGGAGGCGGCGATAATGCACTCGATCGACCACGAGCATATCGTCCGCCTCTACGGCGTCGTCCTCGACACCAACTCTCTGATGCTCGTGACGGAACTGGCTCCGCTGCGCTCGCTTCTCGAATGCCTCAAGGAACCGAGTCTGCGCGCGAGCTTTCCCGTCCTCTCCCTCTGCGACTTCGCCGTCCAGATCGCCGACGGGATGCAGTACCTCGAGGCGAAGCGGCTCATCCACAGGGACCTCGCCGCGAGGAACATCCTCGTCTTCTCCAAGAACAAAGTGAAGATCTCGGACTTCGGCCTGTCCCGAGCGCTCGGCGTCGGCAAGGATTACTACCAGACGAACTTCAACGTTAACTTGAAGCTGCCGATCGCCTGGTGCGCGCCCGAGTGCATCTCCTACCTCAAGTTCACCTCGGCGAGCGACGTTTGGGCGTACGGCGTGACCCTCTGGGAGATGTTCAGTTACGGTTTCCAGCCGTGGGCCGCGCTCACTGGCCATCAGATCCTCGAGGCGATCGACGAGCCGAATTTCCAGAGGCTCGAGCAACCGGATTGCTGTCCCAAGGATTACTTCTCCTTGATGCAGCAGTGCTGGCAGCATGAACCGGCCAAGAGGCCCAAGTTCTCCGAGCTGATAAACCTCCTTCCCGACCTCAAACCGGAGCAAGTGCAGGCTGTCCAGGACAGCACGGAGACCGGCCAGTTGGTGTATCGGCAGGGCGACGTCATCACAGTCCTCGACAAAGGTAGCAGTAATTCCTTGTGGAAAGGAGTCCTGAACAACGGGAAGACGGGCTTCTTCAATCCCGCGCACACGATAGCCTACCTCGGCTCGAATCTGCCCAGTAACAAACCCGGCGAGTTCACCAGGGGAGACGGGAAGAACGCGTTCTCGTCGCAGCGTCGGAAGATCCGCACGGATATGATTTCCTCGCCGCAGGGCGACCTCAAGCACACCGGCCACGTCGGACTCGACGGAGCTTACTTCGGCGACATCAGTTTTCTCGGCGGGAAGTATCCCCACTTGCCGCGGCAGGTCGTCACTCCTTACAAGCCCCAGGAGGACGTGACCGATAATTCTAGTCAATCTCTGAGCCAAGAGGCGAGAAGCGCCGAGACCAACCGGGACTCGCTCCGGGACAGCAGGAGTTTGCCGCCGGAGTCCCAGTACAAGCAGGGTAAGTGGAAACTGCTCTTGAAGAGAAATTGCGAGGCAGTGCCCGGTAGAAATAATATTGTTTTTCCTCCTCAGACAACATGTGGTCCGATTCGAGCACGGAAGTCTGTCACGTGGGCTCGGCCAATGCGAGTAAGCCGGCGAACGCGGCTGGAAGCACCGACACCTTGGGCGCCGACCACGAATACCACGAAATCAGCGACGAGGAAAACCAAGACAGTCCTCTGCGATTCTACAAGACGCTGAACTTCGACTTTGGCCCGAGCTTGTTGGCGGAAATGGACCAAATGTTCAGATCGCTAGGTTCGTGATTCAAAGCTAGTACTTTGTCTTGGTATTACTCAAAATCTAAAGGATGAACATCGCTCTCTTTTAGGCCCTTCCCCGCCGCCTCCTCCACCGGTCCACTCGGTAACATCGGAGCACGAGGCGAGCAACGCGAGAAACGAGCTGCGCGAGCTCCAAGCGAAGCAGTCCACCAAGAAGAAACAAGCCACCGTGAGTCCCATAAATGTACAGTAAACAATTCCTTTCATTATTATTTCACACTTATGCTTTCATGTGTTATTCATCGTTACTTTCGTTAATCTATGATTTGCCGCTGTTTATCGTTGAGTTGGACTTCGTCTGTATCGATAAAAGCGACCGCCTTTATTAGCACGTAAAGGTTTCCAATACTTCAGGGGGCACGGCCCGTCGAGGTCTCGAGCACTGACCGCACGGAAGTTCTAGTTTACGGATCCCAGTAGACCGGCGGTCACCATGACTAATCCGAGAGAGTAAATGATGTCGCTCACGTGAAAAGCAGAGAGATATTAGCTTGCTGGCTCGCAACAGTGTTGTACGCACCTCGGCGAGAGAAAGAGAAAGAGAGAGAGAGAGATTGAGCGGAGGCGGTAAACGTTTCTCTTGTACATCCAGGTGAAGCCTATCTCAGCGGCCGATCAGAAAACGCTCTACTCGGCGATCGCAATGGCACAGGAATTGACGGCGCGTTCCATGACAGATCTTGAGCATCCGCCGGAGTCTCCCCGCACACCCGCCAGCCCCTCCAGGCGGCGAAAGTTCTCTTTTAAGTTGCCACATCAACACAGTCCCAAACCAGACAGACGACACTTTTCAGAGGAAGCGGCCAGTATACCTGACATACAGGTACACGTTTAAACAGTGTTTTTCGTTTCTCCCGACTCTCGCAGCCGTTTCTTGGTCTTCGATCTCTGACTCTAGACACATCTCTCTCCGCCACACGAAACAACCACTGTTTTTTCTTACCCCTCTCTAACGTGTGATACTTGACTTTGCTTTCGAGAGACTAACCAGCAGGCTTTCCCTACTTGGGAGTAATCTTCCACTAATCTCTTCTGATAACACGAGTATGGCCCGCCTTAACGCTGCTCTCAAGACTTACAAGTTCCTCTCCTCCCTCGCACTGAATTCTCCCTGGTGAGAGCTTAGAAGAGCTTTGACACTGTTGTGGAACAGAGTTAATTCCTGATGCCAGGTAGAATGAAGAGTAGGTATACGTATGTCCCACCCTTGAGCAGCTCTGCCCGAGGGAAGGAGGACGCGCGCAATGATCGTACCTTTTAGCAACTCGACTACGATTCCTTGCTCGCCTCAACAGGACAAGACTAATCTCGACTTTCCTCCCCCCTGCCCGCCCCCCTCTCTTTTCCTGATTATCGATTATTCTCTTTTACGTTTACTTTGATTTCTTGGATCCCGGCTCCCTTTGGTTCTCTGGTTTTTTCTTTACTGCCGCATCGCCATGTTTCGACCGATTTCTTTTCATTCTTTGCGGTTCGATCTCGAACCGGCCGTTCGACGTTACCTCTCTGTGGACGTGTATATGATTCTCTCTCTGTATTGTCGCCACGCGATTGGGATGCTTGGCTTGTCCGGTGCCAACACGGGACTCGGCGCTTACCGACTTGTGCATGAGCGTGTGTATGTGACCTGCATGCCGTGTCGTTTGGTAAAGTGGCTCTGCTCGAGCTTGCAATCGCTCTCGTCGACGGTGTCGAGCATCGAGTCGCTGGGAGCGCCGTCGACCCTCAAGCTCCCGCTCTGGGACAAGGCCTCGGCGGAGTTCTGCTTCGCCAAGTCCCGGGAGCTCCTCACCAAGCCGAGCGCCTGGACCTCCTACATGGACGTCGACTTCGAGGCCCACCTCCTCGACAACGCCGCGACCAAGCAGAACCTCGTCAAGTCCACGGAGTTCCTCGAGAACGGAAGTAAGAAGCCGGCGACGACCTTTAGCTGCCTCTCAACCCCGGAAACCGACGGAAAGCTGAACCTTCTACAGCAGAACGGGAAGCTCCAGTCGGACAATTCCAACTACGAGTTCCCGCGGGAGCAAAAGCGAGTCTCCACCAGCTACGTCGACCGCTACTTCGAGCAGCCCAAGTTCTACGAGGACGACGGGACTCTCGGCTGCGCAGCCGAGAAGTCCTTCTTCGCCGAGGATAAGCTCGACAAGTTGAATAACCTCGAGCAGCCCAGTCGCCCCTGCTACTCGAATATTCAGGAGCCAGCCGTGTCGAGTTCCGGCAAGCCCGGACAGTTTACCGAGAGGAAGTTCGCGAATTCTGACCAAGTGGCGAATGATGGTTTCGGGAGCTTCGAGACGCCGCCGGAAGACGGCTCGATTGCTCTGGACCTCCCGAAGGAGAAGGCAGCGGGGAACTTCGAGTTCTCTCGTAGTAAGCCGATGAAACTCGAGCCGGCGAGGGACAAGGTAAACCTAGATTTAAGCACGAGGCCCAAGATCTCGAGTTCTTTTAGCGACTCGTCCAAGGTGAACATAGCAGAGTTCGTGAAGAAGGACCTGGCCAAGTCGAGGGCCAGCAAGGTGCCTTTTGTCCCTAGAAATCCAAGCCAGGAAGGGAAAGGCATCATTTACGGCTCCTCCGACAGTATAAAGGCAGGATTGAAGGCGGCAGGAGGTCCAGACAGTCCTCGAGCGAACATGGAAGCAGTCAGGCTCAACATACAGAGCTTCCGGAAGATGGAGCAGAATCAAAACGGCCACGACGGCTTCCCATTCGTCATCTCGAACAACCCTCTCTTCATCGCCGAGACCGAGAAGAAGGAGTCCCCGGTTTACAGTAGCTCCGAGAGCCTGCGCGCCAACTTCCAACGGCTGCGCCGGAAATCGGACGCCGAGGCGAACAACCAGGTAGAACTGAACAGTAAATTGCTTGCAGAGAAGTACCAGCGGGAAGTCTCGGGCATGGAGACCGTGAAGAACTACCTGGACTCGAAGAAGGGCCAGGGTTTGAATCTAGGCCTGGGAAAGCTGACCCAGAATATGATCCAACTAGGGAAGAATATCGCGCAGAACTCGAGGAACCTCGAAGCCGCTCCTTCCAAGTCTCTAGTTAGCAATATGCGGAATCTCGACCTGACTGCCGCTTCTAGTCAAACTCCACTGCGCAGTCTGAACATTCCTATTCAGAAGCCAAAGCACTTGGACCTGAACATTCCTCTACAGTGTTCGGGATTGGGGATGAAAATGTCGATGCCGGCCAAGTCGAACGCTCCGCCGAGTCCGAACATTCACCAGCAGATCCTGGAGCCGCCGAAGCTCTACCAGAACGACAGGAAGCCGGAGCTCACCAAGCCAGAGGTCCACATCGACAAGGCGCCGAGCGCCGCGAGCGTCTACCGGCACAGGACCTCGTCCCTCTCGGAGAACCGGAAGCCCCCGCTCAAGAACATCCGACGTTCCTTCCACCCTGCGAGCGACTCCAGCGAGGAGTCGGACTCGGTCTCGCACTCGGAGACCGACATCCGCAGTCGTCTGCGCTACAAGCGACGACACAAACGAGCCTCGCACGGCCTCCGGCTCAACTTCAAGAGCAAAGCGCACCTGCTGCACCCGGACGCCGCGCGCGGCTTCTCCTCGATCGAGCTCTGCGGCAAATCGCCGCCGCCGTCGACGAGCTTCCTCAATTCCCTATCACCGCCGTTCTCCTCGCGGAACAACCTCCTCTCCTGGCCGGAGAGCGCACCCAGCTCCAGCCTCACCTTCACCAGCAACTCGGACATCGACTCGGACAGCTCGGAGTACCCCGAGTTCATCAACGACATCATCAACTTCCCGCCCTCGCCCGCCCCCTAGAGACAATCGACAATACTCGGTTCGGAGGGCCCGAGGTTCCTAAGCAACCCACCTAGGCTCTCCGAATCCACTTAGAACCACCGCCCGCTCGATACGACGAAGCGGTTTGCATGCACCTCCACCCCCCTCCCCCCTCCACCCCCATCGTACGAGTCCCATGGGGAAGAGGTCTCTCATGGGCCCGCGCTCCTGCGTCGGCCGCGTGTGTTCGCCAGGAAGAGCGCTTGCTCGTGTTATATACGCTTAGCATGCTTGCATGTTGTACTAATCACTTGAATAATGTTAGCGAGTAATCGACTACTCTTTGGATGCATTTACACGTTTCTACCGTTTGTACTTGGTCGACTGGAACGGGAGGTCTAGCTAGAGAATGTGTGATCCCACCCTTCCCCTAACGGCCTTCGGGTGCAGTCTTTTCTACCACACATTTAAAGTGAATTTTGTAAGGTAATCGTACGGTACTAGCACCCGCACACAGATACACAGAGACACGTACACGAATACAGTTACACAGACAGAGACATGTATTATATTCGGTTGAAGTAGCTCGTTGGCGTTGAAATCCCGAGTTCCACCGTGATATATTCCTCATTGCACCCGAGCAACGTGATTCGTTGGGCATTCATTAACCGGGGTTTACGTTACGACGCGCGTGTCCCGGGTAGACGACGAGAGAGTGGACTTTCGTCATGGAGATTTGCGCGCGCGCGCTCGCACCTGGTAAAAAGGCGCGTGCTCCGCAGTTGCTCTCTCCTGGTTTCCCGTCTTTAAGTTGGTTTGGTTTTCTGTTGTTTCTCTCCCGAAACTATCCCCCTTCCCGCGACTTGTTTAGGCCACTTTGTCGGACGAGGCTAAGGAAGTGTACAACAGCCTCGTGGAGACGCCGAGCGTAGAGGCGGCGCCGGACACGAATCCCCTGCGCATGTTGCGCTCGGGCGTGCCGATCGTCCGGCCGAGGATACGCGGCAACAAGCACGCCACCCTGGGTCACACGGTCTCCCACTCGGAGGACCTCTCCGGCGAGCACGGCTGCTTCCACTTCGAGCTGCACCACAACGGGGCCAAGACCCTACCGAAGATCAGGGCGCCGCCCCTCCCGCACAACCCGCCGCCCTTGCCGCAGACGAGGAACCTCGAGCGGCACCACTCGGCCAACGAGATCGAGAACAATCAGAATCAGAGCAACGTCGACGAGAACCCGATCCCCCTGCCGCCGAGGGACCGTTCTAAGACCCTACAGCCCAAGTCTAGCCTGCCCAGGCACCAGAGGAAGCACCCGCTGATTATACCTGGGTGCGGTGTCACCAGGACCCTCGCGAAAATGGCAGTTACTACTCCGCCGGTGGAGGACCAGGTCGATGGACTGCAGGGCGCTGGATCCTCGCTCGTTGCTACTTCCTCCCAGGAAGGATACTCCTCGGAGGCTTCCGCTAACAGGTGGAGAGAATTAGTTAGGATAATTATTGTTGTTTTGGGTTGTATTTACTTGGGTTCTTTTTTTTCGCAGTCCGGAGGAGTTCGAGCAACGAATTGACTCTGAATTGGCCGCCCTGGACTCGCTACCTGCTGAGGAGAACCGACTGCATCGCTTCAGCGTCATTTCCGAGGACCTGCTGGAGTTCTCCGATAATTTGATCGAGTGCGAGACCCCGGAATACGGACAGAACACGGAGTCCCTTGAGGATCATGAGGCGAGTGATCCTGTACAGCAGGTTGAACGAAAGATCAGTGTGGAGTCGAAGTCCTCGATGAGAAGCGGCTCCAAGGACGCAGGGGAACCGGACGCCAGCGAGAACTCGAGCGCGAGTTACAGTCGATCGGAGGAGTCAACCTTCAAGCTGGAACCTTTGTATTCGAACAAGCAATCCTGCAGGAATCCTCTCCAGCAATCGAGACAGGACTACCGGATGCAATTCGAGCACGGCGAGGAGTCCTACCCCGGGAAGTCGACGGAGAACCCTCAGTCCAAGACCTCCGGCGAGAGTTTCCACCTGGGTACATCGGCGGAAGCGTTCAACAGGTTGTCGGGCGAGAAGCTAGCGGGCCACGGGAGCGACTTGTCGCGCCAGTCGGACCACGTGTCCTGCGAGGACCTCCTGGAGTTCGCCTGCGACGGACCAAACACTCGCAGGACCCGGGGCCCGCAGAACGGCGAGCAGTCCGACGAAGTTAGGATCATGATGAAGGTCCTGCACGAGCAGTCCACCCCGGAGTCCTGCATCGCCGCGCTGAACGTCACCGACTGGGACGTCCTCGCGGCGATCAAGGTGGAGCGCCTGCAGGTCCTCCTCAAGAAGGAGAATAACTTCGTCGGCCTCGAGGACTGCAAGGTCATGCTGAACCAATGCGGCGGCGACGTCGTCAAGGCCGCCGCTCTCCTCCGCAGCACCGACGACACCGCTGCCGTCTGAGCCGAGACTAGCCGTCCTCACCCGGCGCCTCGTCCTCCCAGTCTTCCCCCGTCCGACCCGGGTCAACATATCATTCGTGCTAGGTACTGCGGAATCTTGAACCTAGCCTTCCTGCGACGCTCGGTACGATTTCTGCGAAACTGCGCACACTTGGACGAAGGAAGACGGGACGACGTCTGAAGCGTCGGCCGGATCGGCTGCTCTCGCTCACGATTTACTCTTCGCGAGGTCGGAATCGAGCTTTAACGCGACGGCACTCGATTAGCCCTGCTCGCTGATCCACCCAGGCTTCCTCGCGGGCGGTCACGGCTCTCGTTGGGTCCGAGCGTAGATCAATTAACAGTTCGGTTTATTTATTACTAATTTAGCAAACGGCATTCTCGGCGCGCAGACTGGATCATCGACGGAGCCTCGAGAGGGCGCCGCAGTAAACTTTTCCCTTGTGTTAATCGCGCCCCCCTCCTTTACTCTTCGTACGCGGTACACGTCGACGCGATGTGATAATTTGCACAATAATACGTCACTCGATCAGGTTTCTGACTGTGTGGATGTGGGACAGTGAGAGAGAGAGAGCGAGAGAGCGAGAGAAAGAGAGAGAGATATATATATATTTTCTGTCTTGAGTTTCGAATGAATGGGACATGCGTACTACTACGATTAAGCAGATTCTATCTGTGTGTCATAAGTATTGGTAAGTTAGGCCGAAGCTTCCTTCCGTTCGCCGCGACGCTTTCGAGAGCCAGTCTGCCACCAGACAATCGATTTACACGGCTGATCGAGCTCAATCATTTCAATCATCGACCCCCAGAACGTTTAGATTCCAGAAATACCTCTCTCTTGTGAATCCGTAGTCCCTTTTCGACCCAGCAGACCTTGCCTCGGAAGAGTCGCGCATGCTTAACAATAAGCAGACACGACATATCCTAGCGGCGAGGATCCCAAGCGAATTTTCCCCACGGTACGAAGGCCTTCGAGACAGAGTTTCCTTTGCGGCGTCCGCCGGACTGCCTTTCCCGCGCGAGGGAAGGGACGAGTTTATATTTTGCACGAAGTTGCTGTTTTCTTTTCGTAAGGTGACGACCTGTCGCTCCACTGCGCCCGGGTGGAGGCCCGGCGTCCCGCGGAATCTAATGTAAAGATCGAAGGGTAGAGTCGCGTTAGACCCTCGAAGCACAGCTTCCGCAGAGTTGGAAGGGAAAGGAGACCAATTGCTCACTGTAGTCCGTTGCGCAGCGACTCGAGGCGGCAAGGAACACGTCCTTGCTCCCTCAATCAACGAAGCCAACTAGGAGCTCGCTCGCGTGCGAAAACCGCCTAAGGCTTTACTGTACCGCGAACTACCTGGCGATCGTTCACTACTCACGCGCTCCGAACTGTCGGTCGGCAGGAAGTCGGCGGTACGCGCCGCAACTATGAAATCGGCATACTTAGTAAGGATAGAAGTCTCGGGAGAAGCCGTGATTAGAGCAAGCGTACTTACAATTTCGAAATCCCCATCGAGGAGAACGAATCTTCCCGCCCCGCACATGGTAGCGCGTTACGACAGGAGAAAAGTGTGTTCTTCACCCTCCGGTTCGCCGGTCGACCTCGCATCCTCTGTAACTGCCTTTAGTTCTCGCGGACGATTTACTCTGCAAGCAAGCATCGCTTCCTGTTAAACAATACTTTAGTAGCGATGCGAGGTCGATTGGAGGACCGAGGTGTCCAATACCAAAACCAGTAGCTCTCTAGGGAAGTTCGATAAAAGGATGCGGAAGTCCCCTCCGATTCTCTCTCTATAAAGCGGTCCGATCGAAGGACTCGCGTATTAGTCCCCGCGTAGTTTAGCTTCGAGTGTATAGTCCTCTGCCCGGGGCCTCACGGACCCCGTAAACCTTTATCCCTCCGGCACAATAGGAGTTTATGTCCATCCTATACCCCAATTTTGATACGCGATCTTATTATATTGATTAAGGCGAGAAAGAGCGGGTTTGTACGTCTATATTACTAAGCGCGGAAAATACGAGGATGTTTTATATCTACTGTATTTACGATAATATATACACATTCGTAAAGCAAGAATTTTTTCGTTCAAATTTCTTTTGGCTCTGCATTTCCAGGATGAGAGTAACTTTGGGTAAGTTTTCTTTGGATGAAAGATCTCTCTGGTGAGTATTCCCTGGTGTAATTTATTCAATCTCTCAATATTTATATTTTCGAATATTCTTTGAATAAACGTGCATAAAATCAATTCAATAGACTCCATAAACCCTATACATGATTAATGAAATTAACTAAATTGAGTTAAAATGATTAATCGAGTCCGAGTCTACTCTTGATAGGTAAAGTCAGTTCCTGTTGAGCGGCAGTCTCTGGGAAGTGGTAAAGCGAATGGACGATAGCTGGGAGAGCAGCTAATGCTCGTTGGAGAGGAGCTTTTTGCCGGTGGAAGCGAAGGAGCGAGAGGCTGCTGCTCAGTGTGGCCGAGTAGATTGCCAGTTAGCTCGGATACCACGTAGATCTCGGGACCGGCCGCGCGCGACACTGTCACTCTCTGGCGGTCGCTCCTCGCTGAATAAAACCTTCCTTCCGCTCGCCGCTCTAGCTTCCGCTTTCCATCGCCGACTCGCGCACCAGTTGCTCGCCTGCATTCTCCTGCGCCGACCAACCGTGAATCTCGATTGGAGGAAATTCGTGCGCGATCTACCCAGTGAGTGCAAGTGAAATTGGGTGCGCGCTGGTATGATGAAGTGAAGCTTGGAGTTGGTCGAGTAGCGACTTCAATTGGCCGATTCGGGTAGCCTCGAAATAAGTCTCAAATGGATCGCGAACGCAGTTACCGCGATTTCCAATTGACGAGGTTGATTATGGAAAAAGTTTGGCCTGACAGTAGGAAGCAAGTCTGGCTGGGAGTCCCAGTGTGAGGTAAAGTCGATCGTCGAGGTTGTTAAAGGCAAAGAGAACGTTGGAGGTGCATTTAAGCCGATCACTGCTGCCAGCGCGTGTCGCTCGACTTTCCTGTGGAAATCTTACACCGCTTTAGAGCGGCTACGAACGATGTTGCCCGAGTTAGAGACTGTGCGAACTTCGAGGTTCTGCTTCCAATGAAAACATTAGCACAAATTACTAAAATATTAATTATATCAACATTTTCGTAAATATTACAAATGCAGACTTTGGTTCATTAATTTTGCGTTGAATCTTAATTCTAGAGCTACAACTATGGAAAAATCTTGATATCGGACAAGTTGGAACAATATCGAAAAATAGAAAAAATTGGAAGGGACAAAATTTCCATTTTTCGAATCGAATTCTTGATATTTCTTCAGTTTGAGCCTAGAAACTAAGATTCGACACAGAATTAGTTGCGCCAATTCCCTCACTGTCCCGCACCAATGAAATTTTGATAAGTTTAGTTCTATAGCAAAAACTATAGAAAAATGTCCCTTTCTCCATATTAGCCGAAGCCTGAAACAGCGGCATGTAAATCTCTCGCATCAGATCTCTCAGGCAGCGCTCACGTGCTCCGGCTGGTAATGAACACTTGAAAGTAAACACTGGCATGCGACTGGCCTGTATTATGAGGTCACTTTGAAACCTGACTCAAAGAGAGCCACGGGGAAAATGGGATATCTAATAATAACTGGTCGATCGAAAGTCGCCAGTCTCTAACTTGGTACCAATCGAAAAGCCGCAATTTTAGAAAAGGTCCCCGTAAAAGTGTTGGAAAATCGAACTCGATCCATCTCACCGCAACCCAAAGGGTCCCAAGGATCATAAACCCCAAGTTTTAAGTCCCAACGCTCACAAAACCCCCATTCCAAGAAAATGATAAAATTTCTAGGTTATAAAATACGGCCCCCAATTTATCTTCTGCCCCGGAGGCCTAATGGTCCTAACGCGCCACCGCTTGGATGGTTTTTCCTCGAATGGCTCTTGCAGTATCCAATAAGTCGTGCTACCTTCCGCGCACCGAGCGCGGGGACGAGAGACAGGGAAGGAGAATGTGCGCGGTTTGTACCAAGGCGGGAGGAATGTCAGCTCCACATTACTGGCCTCCCATTGCCGGCAGCGCACTCGCCGGAATACCTCGGCCCACCGAGCTATTCTAGAATCCGCGCGTATCCAGTCCACTTCCATTCTTCCTCGCCCGGCGATGATCGATCGCTCGAAAGCCGCGGATGGCACCACTTGCTCCCACTAGTTACGAAAGCCCCCAGGAAGAATGTACAGGCTGCTTCGTTCAATAGGTTACAGTTGGTTCAATGGGCAATTTTTCAAACCAAACATTCTAATCACCCGCTCAGAGTTTGCTTTATCTTCTTTTACCGTTGAACCATGAAACTATTCCGGTCAATGAGTTAATGAGTCACAGTTGGTTCAATGTATTAATTTCTCAAACGAAACATTCTAATCACCCGCTCAAATTCTGTTTCATATTTTCTCACCATCGAGCCACAAAACTACCAAGTCACGCACGTTAATACCGAAACTCTTAATTAAAAGGCAAGTGAATCAGCCTGTACACCGATGCAGACATTACGTGATTGCGAGGCTCGCGCGTTAGGAATTGGATTTCCACATCGCGTCCTCGTCTTCCTCGCGATGAATTAGTAGATAAGCCGAGTCACGGAGCGTAGGATCGCGTATAATTAGCAGGAAACTTCCCCCGTTTTCCCCATTATTTATAACAGGCTTATACACTTTTTATCGACTCGAATCCATCGAATCCCTATCGCTCGGCCGCTCGGCCTCGACTCTGCTGCCTCGAAGGATGGAACCTGCCGAGAAATGCACTTACAGGGCAGCTTCCGGGGCAGTTTTTCTTTTGCAAAAACAAACGTCACGTTGCATGGCAACAAGCCTCTGGGACCGGCCGGTGCATCCTAGCGGTCAGTGCAACATAACTGCACTTACTTCTACATCGTCGGCTTCTCCCCCCTCCCCCTCCACTTTCTTCCGCACTCCTTCTTCTTCTGCTTCGCGGCATTACCGTATGTCTCTCTGCACGTCAAAGTCCCCTTTTTTTACGCTCCGTTACTTCAATCGTATCAGAGGGAGGGGATTTTCGGGGAGAGTCTGAAATCGTTGGAGTTCAGACTCAATTATGATGTTCTGGTCTAGATTGTTGAATTATTACAAATGTTTGGGGGTAAATTGATCAATTGGAACGAGATGATTGGATTATCTTTTTTATGGATTTCTGTGCATCTTTCAATAATAAGGGGAATTTGTTAATAATTAATAATTAATTTGCTAATATTAATAATTAATAATTTATTAATAATGGGAAAAGAGAATTAGAGGGAAAAAATAGTTTTTTTTAAATTGTCAGGAAATCATGTTTTGATTTAGTAATAAAATGCGAAAAACTATGTATAATTTTGAAATCTAGACCAGAATACCTTCCGAGTATTCGAGGTCTCTCACTGGCAATGATCGTAATAGTCGTTGCAGCAGGTGATTGAGACGCGCGTCCGCTAGCCTTCGAGTGGCATTCGACACGATTCGAATGATTCGAGTCATCGCTCCGATCACTGCCAATGTCGCGCGGGGAAAGTCGGAGTTTTCCGACGATTCCCGGCGACCTGGACGCCAGTTTCGATAGTAAAGTCGGGCGGATCGAGAGGACCTTCCCCAACAAACTCCCGAGGAAAGCCAGAAGCCTCTTCAATATTTCCAACGCGTCTTTTAATCGGAAGGCTGTGCCCTGCCAACTTCTAGCCGCTCGCGTCCCATGAATTATTCATCGGCGTCGAGTACAATCATCCTGCAGTCGATCGCTCATTTTCTTTTTCGAAATCACCACTCGAACAAGTTTTATCGGGTTTTCATTGGAAACTGGTTTCGATGAAGTTTTGTTGGGTCGTTGGGCGTTTCCTTTTGGAAAGGCGATAGTCGAGCGCAGGTAACGATCGATTACGTGATCGATTCATTCCCGAGCTCGAAAGTGTGAAGAGCTATAAGCGTGGCGGGAATTCGCCGATCGCGCAATATCCCGAAAGCCGCATTTTTATTCCATGCCAGGCGCATTGCTGCCCCTCATACATTTCCCATAGGAGCTCGCATAATACAATGCTCGCGGCTGGCGACCATTTGGCGCCGGTTCTTCGTCATTCGCGAAAGTGCACCTGGAATTCGAAATTCCGCTCGCGCGCACCATCACTTCACACTTGTCGAATCTGCGAGGAGAATTCCGCAATCGCCATTTCCATCGAAACAGTAAACTTCGATTCACAAGGTACAACATTTCTTTCAAATTTTAGTTCACTCTTTTGCAACACTAGATTGAAATTTGAAAAGTCGCTACCTTAAGTATTAGATAAACTAAACGTTAACAATCGAGTTCCAAGAAAAACGCACCTAAAGCCCCAGGTATCCGCCAATTCTAATTTAAGTTGTATAAATTAAATGCAACATCACTAACCTGCGATTGAAATCTTATTAATATATTCTATTGAAAGATAGATATATATATTCTATATATTCTATTGAAAGAATATATTAAGTTATATTCTTAAGTTATATAACATGTTGCATATAGCGAGGAAATATGAGAAAATTGATTTTTAGAAAATATTGAGTTTAGAAATATAACTTATTATATTTTTAAAAATCAATTTTGTCACACTTCCTCGCTATATGCAACATGTTATATAAATGTTTGTTTAGAAAATATTGACCTTTAAGAATATAACTTATTATATTCTTAAAACTCAATATTTTCTAAAAATCAATTTTCTCACATTTCCTCGCTATATGCAACATGTTCACACCAAAGAACTCTCTGCAAAAAAGCAAGCTCGATACCAAGAGATTCCCAAAGCAAACAAGGCGCATTTTTCCCCTGAAAGCCTGTTTAGTCTCCAATTATGCTGGGACACGCCAGCTGAGCTGGTATAACAAGCTCATAACGTACGGGTTCGCTAGCGTTACTTTCAACAATGGCTCGTCCTTAATTATCAAAGATACGTCGAGGTTCTCCAGCGGGGGGTGGGGGGCACCGGGTAATAATGAGGTGGATGCGGGACGACCGATTCCCTGCGATGCCCCCGTAATTTTCGTGGGGGTCATTATCACCAGCGGGGGGGCAAGATTCCGCCGGGAGAGACTGCGCCGGGCGCAGAGTCTGTTCAGTACAGTTATAACTTCGGCGCGAGCCTGACGTTTCTCGCCCGGCAGCCGTCGACGCTGGCGCACTGTCTTCCGACAGGCACCGGGCGCACTTGTCCCCCTTTTTTCCCCCGCTTAACCACCGGCCCTTTTTCACGCTCCGGCGACAGGAGTCGTCATAACGCGCACTTTGTCGCGACTCTTCAAGGTCGATCGGAATTCCTTCGATTGTCACGGTTGCAGTGATCGGTTTAAAGGAATCTCCCTCGATTTTCCCCGAGTGGGGGAATTGACGAGTGGAGGATTGTCAGTGGTGGTTTGTTCGGTCCGAAGGACAGCTGGGAATCCGAGCAGTACTTTATGTCACGTGGGTCGGCCCGAGCGGTGGCCAGCGAGACTCGCGGATAGTTATGAGCGGCTGGTAGCCCCGAGGAATTAGATCGGCCGGAAGATGCTGTGCCTGAAGAAGCGGAGGACGTACAGCTTCACCCAGGGGGTCTGCTCGGACCACCACCGCAGGACCAAGAAGGAGTCCGGCGGCTATGGGGGAGCCTTGAACGACGCGATTACGACACTGCCACGCAAGAACAGGTGAGTCACCTCGAGATTCCAAAACAAACAGGTGTCACTTGCGCCGGGGAATCCAACTGGGTTCGCTTTTTCTTTTTGGTTCTCGTGGAATCCTGGCGGGTTTCTCTATGCGGGTCGGTCGATCTCGGGCTTTGGCGTGTCGGGAAGCCTTTGCGGAGGGTTGACTTGCCCTAGTCGACTGCCAGTGTTCCAATATCACTCGACCGAATTCATTAACCGATTAGACTCACGCGTTGACCTAGTTGGGGACAAAATACACTTTTCATACAATTTTCTTTGTATTGGACTTGTCATGATATCGTTTTCAAAGATAATCGACTTTGAAATTCGCAACAATATAGGGAAATTATGCCAGTTGTGAAGAAATGATCAAGTTAATTAATAAAATTAATAAATCAACAAAATTAATATATTAATAAAATTAATATATTAATAAATTAATATATTAATAAATTAATGAAATTAATAAATTATTAATTTAAATAATAAAATTAATAAAATTTAGTAAATTTTCGTACTTGGACAAACTTCGCGGCAGGATTCCCTGATATCAAAGCGAGCGTCGGCCGGAGTGGCAAAGTTTCGTTGCACAATCGGACCTTCGACTCCCAAGATTGGGAGTAGGTTGCGTAACCGCGAGCCGGGGAAGCTGGAATCCGAATTTCAGTATTAACGCCTGCGAGCGAGGAGATTCATCTGATTGGCTGCACCGCATATCCGGACGGTTTCACCCGAGGAAGCCGCCGGATCCCGCCAAGGTCTCCTACGGAGGATGCAGCCTTTACGTAAGGGGCAATCGAATCGCAGTCTGCGCTGTGAAGCATTTTCGTTGGCCAGAAGACAATTCGAAGGTCGCCCGCCCCGGTAAAAGTAGGTAGGAGCCTGCGGTGCGATCCAGTCGGACAGGTCGAATAACTTCCTACGCGAACGGCGAACGATGCCCCTCCGATCGCTTTTGCGAAAGTGCAATTGCAATCGGCGCATTGAGGACTCGCGTGGGAGGCCTTTTCAATCGGCCTTGTGCCCACTTGTTGTTGCGTTTGCTGTATAATATTGACAGTTGCGGGTTTAAAAAGCACTTTTCTTTATATTTTTAAATTGGCAATTGGAATTATCTGGTACATTTAATATTGGTAAATTATAATTATTTGGTACATTTAATATTGTAAATTTGAATTATTTGGTACATTTAATATTGTAAATTTGAATTATTTGGTACATTTAATATTGTAAATTTGAATGATTTGGCACATTAATATTGTAAATTGAAATTATCTGGTACATTTGATATTGAAAATTCGAATTATTTGGTACATTTACTATTGGAAATAGGCATGACAAAGACAAAATCCATCAGTCATTGAAAAAAATATGAAAAAATATTGCGGTCAAGCCCAATAAAATTTAGCCACTGCTTTCAAACGTTTGCAGACATTATAATGTGGAACTGTAGAGAAATTCTTAAGAAAAGTGGATTTCCTGCATGAACCATGTACTCTGACAATGGGAAAATGCACTTGTTAGTAAGGAAGAGTATCACTTAGAAACAGGTTGAATCCTAGTCTCGAGGAATAGACTCGAGTCTTCACGCAAGTACTCGGGCAGTAACGAGCTGCGGATTGAGCGGTAACGAGTACACGAGCCGAGTAAACGAGCCCGTGGCTCCTCTCAAGAAAGGTAATCGCGCATTAATGCCGACTTATGCAACCCTTCCGCCTCAGTGCCGAGCCAAGTGTCGGACTGTTGTAGCCTCCGCCGCAGGAAGTCCTGCCTTTCCAAAGCAATCGGCGATCGCCACACCGCGCTGATTACACTCTACACTTCACTCCGGGCGGGTCCTGGAGAGAGAATCGTTTAGTATCGGTGGTGGGTTGGGACCGTTAGGGGTTCTAGGTACAAGATAACTTAGGGTTCTTATTTGCTACCATAACAATTTTATTACTTTTTTGGAATTTCGATTATGTGACCCTTCTATCTTGAAACTTTAATTCTATGATTCTTTGATTTTGGAATTTCGATTTTATGATGCTTGGATTTTGCAACTTCGATTCTATGATCCTTTGATTTTGGAACTTCAATTCAATGATCCTTTAATTTTGGAACTTCGATTCTTTGACCCTTGCGTTTGAGAACTTCGATTATATGATCCTTTGATTGTGCAACTTCGATTCTTTGACCCTTGCGTTTGGGAACTTCGATTATATGATCCTTTGATTTTAGAACTTCGATTCTCCGACCCTTGGGTTTTGGAACTTTGATTCTATAAAATAAACTATAAAAAAAAACGATTCTATGACCCTTTAATTTGGACCCTTTGGTCACACAAAATGCTCTAGGATTTAATTCTTTACTAAAAATAAAATTGACCCTTTACCCCCATCAGCTAATTTCCCCACTCCATAACGCGCCACTATTTACTATAAGAGAACTCCGCGCCACAGCATTAGAGTTTCATACATAGAATTGACTTGCATTCACCTTGCGGCGGAATGTGATATTTACACTTGTAAGTCGGCTGCGTCGAGTTCGGAGAGTTGTTTACAAACAGGCGCGACGCGATTAAGAGCGAGGACGATGATTACAGGTTTCAGCGGGGACTTATCATTGATTAGAGAGAGAGGAGTTTAATTTGTTGCTTCTAGTAACACGTGTTATAGATGGGTCGTTGTCCCGGCGATGGATCTCGGCTCTAGGGCAGCGCGTCTCCCTTCCTCTTCCTGAGCCTATTGTTAAGGCTCGGCGAGACGCCGCTGGCCCCGAAAGCCGGATTCTCACCGCGTGCCTTTCTACCTAATGCGAGACGCGTCTCCCTGGGCTTCCTGAAACGGCCCGAGAGTCATTTAGACCAACATGGGATCTTCTCTCCCAGCGCCATATCTGAGTCCGCTTGACTCTCGCGGAATCATTGTCGAAAAACGACAGAAAATGAATATTTCTAACTATAAGAACGAGAACTTCGGAACTGTATATTTCTTAAAACCATCGACCGATTTGAATGTTATGAGGCTCATTGGAATCAGAAAAAATACTGAGTCAAATGATACCATGATAAGATTAACTTAATGCCGTAATTAGTTACAATATTCAATTTGAATTTTTCGTGAAAAAAACCTAACCTAACCTAACCTAACCTAGCCATTGTGACTTATGTTGGATCAGAAAAAGGAGCCTCGGCCAGTCAGTTGACGCTTGACGCTTTCAACTACTAGGCGTCGAGACTCTACCGAGTCTCCCGATGACTGGAAAGTGATCTCGAGCGAGAAAAGGTTAGAATCCCCCGGTAAATCCTGAACGCATTCCCCGAGTGGATTTCAAGCGTGGCACGCCGGACAGTAGAAAAGTCCTCGCCGAATTGGCGAAAGGGTATGCAGGTATACGTGCCTTCTCCCTCCGACTTGGCCGCCCGGATTCCGAGGCTCACTCGCTCTTGGGGCGCGCTCGGCTTAGAGGAAGATTAATGCGCGATTGTCCGCTCGCCATGGAACTAATTCCAGGCTGGAGTGGTAACAGGAGTGGCATTAGTGAGGCTTTCGCCGGAACCGCTAGGTTCGTTCCTCGCCCCCTTGGGCCTCGACACGCTCGATATCCTGCGGGGCGTCTTCCCCGGCGATATCGATAACCGGACGACAAGAGTAGTAGGTAGACTGCGCATTGCTAGGGAAATGAGGCGTTTTTGACGCACTTTAGTGTTTTTGAGGTTCATTATAATCCAACAAAAATATGACGTAATTATTTTAAAAAATTCAGATTTAATTTTCGGGCGTCGCAAAGTCCAGTGTTTCCTGAGTTGGTTCGGGGCAAAAAGTCCCGATGAGTCTCCAGATTTGAATTAGTCCTTGGTCCAATCAGCCGATTTCAGAATTCACGTAAATGTTTGTGTTCAATACTTTTTCTGCCAGTCACTATATTTCAACAATAAACTTTTTTAGATTATACAAGTAATATTCAACTCAAATAACTTCAAAATAATAACTTTCAACTATAAAGTTTATTTCAATATCAGAGAGTGTGAACAGTTCAATGGCTGACACAAGAGAGAGAGTTCGTATAAGTTAAATCAATAAGTAGATAAGTGAAAAACGTTCTTCTGCCACTAAATTAGATATATCATATATCTGAAGTTTGTATAGTGAACATAGTAATTTCTTATTGATTCTTTTTGGAATTCTAACATAAACAACACAACAATAAAAAGTATAAATCGCACATCCTCCACCAATTAAGCAATCAACGACTCTACACAAATCACCAATTCTAAATGAATAAATCGATAATCGAGGACTCAAATCGGTAACCAATTGGCACAGCAGCGAATCTGCGCGCTTGCACTCATTGACAGCTGACTGGAGCCCGAGGAACCTCGGAAGAAGGGGAGTGCAGACGACGCCGGCCGGGGGCCGATTCGAGATTGGCCGGGTAGAAATTAATAATCGGCGAAGGTTTGGTGGCTCGGCGTGCAGGGCGGCGTAATGGTCGCAGCTCGGATGGCCGGTCGTTGCACCCGGGGCCTGTGGAGCGATGGGGAGGCCTGGATGTGTACAGGTTGGCCGCCGCACGCTCTCTCGAGAGATCCCATCGTCCGTCCTTTCGTCGATAACGCACGCCGCCGCCTTATCCTCTCCATCTCACTTGCGCAACGCGCCTATTGCATCGGCCACTGGCCAAGGAGCGCTGGACCTCGAGCGGGGAATTGGGTGATTACAGTTCCCTCGGAGAACAGATGCTCTACGGTGTGTCGTCGTCGCTCGTGAGGCTGATGGTTGGCCGATTGAGGCTTGAATGGTTCGAGTTGCGACTCGTTAAAGTGCAATGGGTCCAGGTCCAATTCATTAAAGTTACGAATTCGAATTTCCCGGGACTCATGTTCGATTAATTCAAATTCTAACTAATTGCGGTTCAATGGTTCGAATTTCACGGGACTCGAGTTCGATTAATTCAAGTTCCAACTAATTGAGGTTCAATTATTCGAATTTCACGGGACTCGAGTTCGATTAATTCAAGTTCCAACTAATTGAGGTTCAATTATTCGAATTCCAATTGATTCAAGTGCAAATGAGTCGAGTTCCAACTGATTCAAGTTCATTGATTCGAATTGAAATTTATTGAAGTTCGAATGATTCGAGTTTCGACACATTAATGTTCACAAATTCGAATTTCGCAGGATTCGAGTTCCAACTGATTAATGATTCGAATGTTTCGACGAGTTCCGACTCATTAAAGTTCACGAATTCGAATTCCACAGAACTCAAATTCGATTAGTTAAAGTTCAATAATTTGAGATCCACAGGACTCAAATTCAAATAGTTCAATACCCAACTCCTGTTGCATGGGCCAGTGACGAAAGAGCGCTGGACCCAAAGCAAGAATCGGGTGAAAAACAGGCCCAGTTGTTTGGAGGATCAACGTCGGACCCAAGTGGACACAGAACTCGAGCAATCGTTCGCTTACTGACTTACCGGAGAGTGGATCTGAAGTGGGGGCAACTATCAGTATCGCCTTGGCGTTGTCCTCGATTATCAGGAGCGGCATTCCACGCGAGAGCGCGCAGGAGCAACGACATCATTTCCAGGGGGGACCGTAGAAAGTGCTTAGGTAACCTTAACACTGGCTGCGGACTTATCGGCTTTTTCTCCTATCCTGAAAATCGAAACTCGACCAGTTCCTTCCTATCGGGACAACGCTCGGGGCCGCGTCTCGCTGCTCCTCTCGGCAGTCGGGCGCGGATTACCGGCCGGGCCCATTTCTCGGGGCCCGCGACGAAAGTGAACTGTAAAAGCGTCGACTGATAGAATTGAGCAAAAGGCGACGCCTCGAAGTGGCGATCTGAATTTCAGGTGTCGCCGCGGACTTAAGATTGCCGACACGCATCGACGCTCGCTGGAGAAAGACGAGGCTCATTTTCCAGTCGGCACACGCTGCATTTCCTGGCGAGCGATATGAATTGATCGATGCTCGGAGTGCCGAGCGCACTCGAGAGTTAGCCTCGACTGACCAACCTCGCTGGAACTTGGGAAATGATTCTGACTGGCGGCGCTTCCGCTTGGAGACGAGGAGGCTTCTTTCGGCTAATTGCCATTCTAATTACGATTAATTAGGCGTATTTGTCTTGTCGCACCCCCTGGGAACGACACTGTTCTCAGACAATTTGTCCCTGAGTGCAGTGCGCGCGAGCTTTGGCCCATTGCATTTCGAGAATGGCCTCATTATGTCTCCGGGATTCGACCTCGTCGACCTCCCAGGGAATCCGAGCGAATTCGTAGAAAGTCCGCGCAGGAAGAATTTAAATGCGACTGGTGTCGTCGTCTGGCGGATGCGTCCTTTCACTCTTTTGTCTTTTTCTGAAGTTTCCATGCAAGTTGAGCGCATGAATGAAGTCTCGATGGATTGAAGTTCCGTGATTCGAGTTTCAATTGGTTGGAGTTTGAATCATTCGAATTTTTATTGGTTGGCTTTCGAATTATTTGAGTTTTAAGTAATTGAAGTTGAATTATTGAAGTTTCAATTGGTTGATGTTTGAATCATTCGAATTTTTATTGGTCGAAGTTCGAATAATTTGAATTTCAATAAATTGAAGTTCAATGATTTGAATGTCGAATAATTCGAGTTGAAATTCCTGGAATTCCAAGTAATTGAACTTGGATTAATTCGAGTTTCAATTGATCGAAGTTCGGCGACTAAAATTCGAAATATCCGAACTTCAAATAATTCGAATTTCAGCGAATCAAAGCTCAATGCTTCAAACCAGTGATTCCTGCAAACCAACGCACTTTCTCGTAATTTATGCTAATCAGCAATTGGCACTTTACCTTGAACAGTAAGAAGTTTCGTGGAATTGGTGCGCTTTGAGTTGGTAATTGAATTTGCAGTGTTAAAAGCTAATGGATCCGCTTTCGGACTGAATAACGTTATTGGATTGCATCATTAAATTTGGAGCAAGTGATTAGAGCTCGGCGAGCATCGCGTGCGAGGGTATTAAGGGCAGTTCTATCCGACGAGCATCTTGTCCACCGCGAAAGCCTGTCACAGATTTAATATCTTAATCCCATTAGACGAGCGTGCACTCGGCCGAATTAGGACTCCGGTCCCCATTAATCACTCCGGCGCAATTAGCATCTGGCGTGTCTTCGACTCAACATTATTTCCCCTACAAAACCAGGCTTATTACTATTTTCATTATTAAAGCTCAGAAAAATCCATTATAAATTCTTTTATCTTGTATTCACTCTGTAGAATAATTGGAAATTGAAATTATTTGTTGCTGTTGAAAAATTGACAATTGGATTTATATTGGATTTATTATATACTATATTTATACTATATTTATTATATACTCAGCTCAGAAAAATACATGATAAATTCTTTTATTTTTTATTTAGTCTGTTGAAAAATTGGAAACTTAAATTATTCGTTACTGTTGAAAAATTAAAATATGAGTTTATATTCTTACATTTACTATTGCAAATAGGAATTATTTCTTGCATTTACTGCTGGAAAGTATCGGAAGGAGACTGCGTCTTAGCCGAAGCACTTAGGGCGAAAAGGCGACGTTCACTTTGAATAGGGCGGTCGAGGAGCGAAGTGCAAGAAAGACTAGTCAACACCGGTCGAGGCAGATGGTGTTTTGGCACGTGATCCAACGGTCGCCGTACACCATGCGTAACAGCCGTCACAGGCCACCCCTGTTTAGTATTATTTGGACCGGTTGCCGGGAACGTTGCACAGTGCTCCGCCGTCTACCACTGGCAGAATGAAAATCCCGCTAAGATTGCGTAGATTCTTCCGAGCCCGGTGAGTCCATTTCTACAAATTCTACTTATCTCGAATTCCCTTCGGCAACATTTCTCGCGGTTAACCTAATCGCGCGTATGAAATTCGCCGGTGGAATCCCGATCGTTCCAACTCCAAGTGTTAGAGATTTCTCCAGTAGTCGCGGTCGCTCAGACATCCCAACAGTCGTTCCAATATCAAATAGGCCAGCTCGACGATAATTCTCAACAATTACCCTCCTCAATCGCGCGTGACTCGAAGAAATAATCCTCGCCTCGGACACAACTTACGCGGCCCAGTGACCACCGACCAAGTAAACGAACCATGAGAAATGGAGTCTCAAGTGGACAGTTGGAAATTGGAAATCAGCAGCCGACATTACCATCCGGCAGAAGAGCAGGCGCGCGCGCCCTCGTTATTGGACTGTGACTAACTCCCGGCCTCTCATCCCATCGCCCGATAATTAGCTGGGCGCGCGCCTTGTCCGCCTCCCCTAAAAAGACAAGCATTTATTACTAAGTTGCCGCTGGCCGATTTCCCCGGCGAGAAACGTCGCCATAATCGAGTCGCGATGTAGAATCCAAGTGGATTTCTAGGTGGAAAAATGTCGCTCTGTGCTCTTCACGGGTGTACAGGTCGTTTCACTCGCGACGTGCGCGCAGAGTAATTATAGCGGCGAGTGGACTAATGGATTTACGATAGGGCTGGGAAGAAAGTCAGTGTGTGCGGAGGCAGGAAAAATTGATGGGTTATTAACGAACCGTTATTCCTCGGATTTCGTAATGGGACCTGACGAAATAGCCGCCGCACCGGAGAGATTTCCCTTTTCATTTCTTCACTGCGCCGACCTTTCTTTCTATCCAAACACCAAAATCGCTGGGAAAGATCTCATGAAATTCAATTGGAATAACAAAAGCTCTATTTGTTGAGATTGTGATTGTTACTTGTTAAAATTGAAACTGGTAAAATCTCAGGTAAATATACTGAAGTACCACTCACGCGAAAACTAAGAGATTTTTTGTCATGTTTTTGTCATAAGAACATCGTGAGCGAAAAAGATACAGGGTGGTCCTTTTATCGTGAGACGTCTCAATGTCTCAGTAGTTAAAAAAGTGTTTCGGACGAAAGTTTATTGATTCAAGAGGGGAAATTGACCCGCATTGTGTGTGTTTTATTGGGTGTACGTTTTCAAGGGCATTTGGGATCAACTACGGTTTTTTAAATAGAAACTTATGTTTTATATTTACTCTTCTCATTCACTGAAAAAAAATACACATCTTTTGCACGAACCATATTTGAAAATAAAAACATAAGTTTCTATTTAAAAAACCAAATGGCTTTGAAACGTACACCCAATAAAACACAGACAATGCGGGTGAATTTGCCCTCTTGAATCAATAAACTTTCGTCCGAAACATTTTTTTCTAAAACGCTTTTTTAATTTCTGAGGCATTGAGACGTCTCACGATAAAAGGACCACCCTATAGACCAATTATGTCAATATTTGAGTCTCTGGATCCTAACGCAGAACTTTCTCAGTCTATACAAAAATATTATGGTGTTTTGATGGGGTTCTTAAGGGGTCACATGGTAAATAAGTCTTTCAAATATGCAATAATGCATTTCCATCGTAAAATACAACAGTTCCCTTCATTTTAACACGAGTAGCACTTCAGTGCAATCACCAAACCTCTATCGACGAATCGTTCAACGAATGAAGGAAGAAATCGTGCACTTTTCGAATTAGAATTCCGCGTGTGCCGGCGAACCGTTAGTTGGCCATCTGTCGGGCAAGTGCGAGGAAAGCGCGCAGAGCAGGTACCACACATCTCCATTAAAATGCACGGCTTTCGCACGTGTGTAAGCGCAGGCAAACGGTGTAGGAAAGGTCGGATCGGAGTTCCGAGCATTGAGAGTCGAGTGAAGGAAGAGAGGCGGGCTCGATTCTTTCCAGAGGCTTACGGCGGAGAGGCGTCGTAATCCCATGGGATTGGCGAGATTACGGTGGAGAGGCGCGCGGTTCGCACGTTTGCCAGGGAAAAATGCGGCAGGAAAGTGGCGTTACATTTCTCCGCTGGGGATCAATTAATCCTCGGCTAATTGCTCGCTTCCGCGATCCCCGCTAGGCGTAGGAAGTGCGCCACCCCTGTAATCTCGGCGGGTTCGCTCTGGAAAACTGGCGTAGAGGACTGCACGGTGTAACAGGAAATTGTAGGCTTGAGGGCTGTTCAATCATGTCGCGGGGAATGTCGATCGGCTTGTCAAACCGGCTAATGAATATGAACTTGGCAGAACTTCGTGGTTGAAGTGTTTGAGCGAATGATTCGAGTTTCATTTGGATCAAAGTTCGATGATTCGAGTTTCCTTTGGTTGAAGTTCGAATGACTCGACTTTCAATTGGTTGGAGTTCGAATGATTCGAGTTTCAATGGATCAAAGTTCAATGATTCGAGTTTCCTTTGATTGAAGTTCGAATGACTCGACTTTCAATTGGTTGGAGTTCGAAGGATTCGAGTTTCAATGGATTGAAGTTGAATAGTTTGAGTTTTAATTGGTTGGAGTTCGAATAATTTGAGTTTCAATCGATTGAATTGAATAATTTGAGTTTTAATTTATTGGAGTTCGAATAATTCAAGTTTTAATTAGTTGGAGTTCAAAAATTCGAGCTTCAGTTGACTGAAGTTCGAGCGACTCGACTTTCAATAGGTTAACATTTGAATAATTCGAGTTTTAATCGTTCCAAGTTCATATAATTGGAACCAGTGACTCCTACAACCCAATTGAACCACTGAACCACTTCCCCATCAGGAGTATCAATCTTCATTCACACAAGGAGCGTGACCGAGAATCCCAGCTACGATGACCTTGAAACTGACCTCATACTTGCACCATCGCGCACCGCTTCTCTCTGTAATGGATAGCCGATGGGCCGAAGGGGGAGACGCAGCATGGGAAGCTCCTTTTCACATGTAGATGATGTAGATCTCACGGGACTTTCTAAATTGAGTAATAGAGCCGTCAGAGAGCGCCGCGCTACCACTGGACGACACTTCCGAGTGCTTCGGACATTTCTGACAAATAACTCCAATCGCGCTTCCTATTCCTCCCTAAGGAATTCTTATTTCGATCGTCTATCACTCATTAGATTCCTATCGCGAGCCCTTTTTTCCCCGCCACTCGTCGCTCGCTCTTGATTTATGGGCGGATCCCTATCGACGCGCTGATTAATCGATCGTCAAGTGGCGATAAATTCGAGTGGACAGTCCTGTGAAAGCATCGTAATTACGCAGTCTCGATTGATTACCGATTGATAGTTGAATGAAAAATGCCGTACACTGTATAGTGGAGACACCTGCAGGCCTCGGCTGGCGTTGATTCCTTCGCCACTGAGACGGCAGAGTGCGACAGTCGCTAAGGAAGTGCACCGGACTTAAAGAATCCATAATCAATAACATTCCACAGACACAATTGAACAAAATACAATTCCCCATAATTCATCCCAACCCCCGAATTCCAAACAAAATTCCTTCAAGTCCCCGAATGAACAATTTCTTGCTACTCCAAATCTAACGCGTCGAACGCGTCGAGTCAACAATTCGCGTTTCAACAAAAACATGGATTCCCCGAGGGTGATTTATCGTAGCGCCGGAGGCGCAAAGCGATTCGTAAACAGGCTTTTTCATAGCGGCTAGTGGGTTCGCGGTAGAAGAAAAGTCGTCGGGTAATCCGAGCATGTCCCCCGAAGCCGGGGGGACGAGGAGGGGAGGGGAGGCTAAGCCCGTTACCTGGCTGAGAGAGGAGTCAGTCAGTCGCAGGTAGTCGTCGGTGTCGCTCGTGTCGCTCGCCGGCGCGCACTGCCGTAAACACGTGTGTCGTCGCTCGCGTTCGATCCTCTGGCAATACTCGATTTTCTCTCGGAGTCTGTGCCGCACGTGAGCGAGTTTACGCAGTTGTGGAGGAGTCCGGGACTCAAAGGCGCGCGCGAGTGCGAGGCCTCGAGGACTGGGAGTATTGTTTGGGGAGTCGGGCGATGCTGTGAGGTCCCCGGCGGACGAGTGTGTGTGCGATCGAGAAACTGCAGCGGTAAAACTGTGATTGCTGCGCGCCGGTTGGAGACGAGTTCTGCCACGCTGCACGCTTGGCTGACATGAGGTTCTGCTCGCTTTGAACCAAGGTAGGGACGGACATTGTGATTTTTCCCGGTGGATGCTACCGTTTAGGATTGTCGCTGATTCGCGCTTCGAATGACGCGAGTTCAAATCATTCGAGTTCCGTCGACTGACGTTTAATGATTCAAATTCCAAATGATTTCGAATAATTCAAGTCTCAACTATTTAAAGTTCGAATATTTGAGTTATAACTAATTAAAGTTCAGTGACTCGAATTGCAATTGACTGACGTTCAATGATTTGAATTCGAAATGACTTCAATTCGAATAATTCACGTCTCAAGTTTTTAAAGTTCAACGATTTGAGTCACAACTAATTAAAGTTCAGTGATTTGAATTTCAATCGATTGAAGTACAACGAATCGAATACCAAATGACTCAAATTCGAATAATTCGAGTCCCAACTATTTAAAGTTCAATAATTTGAGTTACGACTAACTAAAGTTCAATGATTTGAATTTCAATCAATTAAACTTGAACGATTCGAATACCAAACAACTGAAAATCGACTAATTCGAGTCTCAACTATTTAAAGTTTGACGATTCGTATTCCAAATGACACAATCACAAATAATACAAGTTTCAACTGGTTCAAGTTCGATGACTGAACTTGAAACAAACGGAGTTCCAGAACTCTTACAACTACCACCCCAAAATCCTCTTTACCGGACTTTTCCGGCTACTCAACAAGCGGATCAACCACCGCAAACAAACCAATTTTCCCATACAATTAGCGCTTGCGTCACCCCTCTATCTCATTTCCAGTTGATCCGATAAGCAGGATTGTTTAAGACGACCAAGACCGGTTTAATTACTCGGATCGACTGCGCCATTCCTCCCGAGTGATTTTCCAGCGGGTTATCGCCGGCCCATAAAACTCGCGTCTGGAAAAGTGCGAGCTCTCCTCGCCGACTGCACCTGCACGCGTGGAAACCGAGCTTATCTTGTTTTTCCCCGCGGATTCTTCTCGCGACGGCGATATCTGGAGGCGGCAGGTGCGTAGATTGGGAGTTATCTGGGACGATAAGTTGCGCGATAGTTGGGGAGGTCGGTGGATTTGTTTACGGGGCGGCCTTCCTCGCCCGGGAACGCGCGCCCTGGCTCTCTTCAATTAAGGCGAGTTGTTTCGGATAAGAGGAAAAGTGGAGCCTCGTGTTTGGAGGAGATAAGTTGGCTCTCTTGCTCCATTTTCTCGCCGACAAAGCGCGGATTAGCATCTGCGGGCTTTATCGGACGATAGTGCGACTGGAATTGGATTAATCGATCTCTCTTGTTCCACATTGATTATCGGTTTGTCTAATGGCCGGGGGAATTGGGTCGAGTTCCCCGCCGAATGTCTTAGGCCTTTGTAGATGTTCTCTAGGTCTAATTCCGGGGGAATTAGAGCAATTGGGAGTTGTGTTGTGTCGGTAACAATGTGTGGGTTCAACGCCCTGATAAATCGATCCCATTCACCGTGCCCCCCCGGTATGCCCGTTCCGTTTGGCTGGGCAGACGAGCAGAAAGAATGCGCGCGCTCGCGATTATCGATAAGATTCGATGGGCTAATCGACGGGGAGATTGATCCCGGTTGTCTGTTTGAACAGATTCTCGTCGGTATGTCGTCGTCGCTCGCGAGGCCGATGGTTCTGATTGAAATTCGAATCATTCGAGTTCCAACTGGTTAAAGTTCGAATAATTCGAATTCCAACTGGTTGAAGTTCGAACAATTCGGGTACTAACTTATTAAAGTTCCATGGTTCGAGTTCGAATAATGCGAGTTACAAGCTATTCAAGTTCAATCATTCGAATCCAATTGATTGAAGTTCGACCAAACTTTAAATAATTCGAGTTTCAATGATTCCAAGTTCAAATCACTGAAGTTTGAATAATTCAAGTCCCAAATCACTAAAGTTAGAATGATTCGAATTCAAAATGATTGAATTCAAATAATTCGAGTTTTAATTGGTCGAAGTTCGATAATTGGCATTCTACCGGGGTGAACTTCAAATAAATCCCGTCTCAATGGCTCGAATCATTGAAACAATCATTAAAATACTGGGTGGGGTATTGATGTGACTAGCATATTATCGACACCTGCTTAAAAGCCAGGGGATTCGTGACACGAGTCACGAATGATTCGAGGGCGACCTTTCGAACACGTTTCCCGTGGCCTTCGTTTCACCAGTGTGTCCAGAGGTGCATCACTCTGTCATTTCTCGCCTCGAGAGCTCACCGATTCGCACTCTTCTCTATTCCACTCTTCCCAGAAAGAGTCATTAAAACTTTATCATTCATGCACCCGCGTTGGACCGGTTTCGCCAAGCATTCGCCATCGAATTCGCGAAAACAACTCCGAAAAGGTACAAAAAGCGAATTTATCGACCGCTCGTTTTCTTGAGTTGTAATATTTCAAGTCTGCCTCGTCGAAGAAGCCGCTTCTTTCATTTAATTTCTACTACGCAAATAGCAAAATGGTTATTGATCGGATTTTTATTAATTTTCATAAATTCAATAGCATTCAAGTCTCGACTTTCATCATCGGAGATGCGCGCGGCGCAGTCATCGAGCGTACTTTCGCCATCGGTCAGGTGCTCAAATGGTGGCCTTGATTCGAAAAACTGGGCCGCACTCAGTGGGGACCGAGCGATCGAGCATTAACTCCTCGCAGTGTATCGGATGACCGTCATTTCTACCGAAATCGCCCGCGGTTTAATTAATCGACTCTCGTTCCCCTCGATTTTTACTCGACTACAAACCCTCGCCGACGATCGTTACAGATTAATTGGCTCGGATACTTCAGTTATTATAATCCAATATCTTGTAAACTCGACTTTGGGACCAATTCATTGGGGGACTTACAAATAAACCAGATTCATTTCTACTAATTAATAGTTTTACTTATAATAAAATTAACTTTCGCGCAACGATTCTTCGTTATTAATCGAGATAATTAGGGACTTCTTTTATTGAACTTGTGGTTCCAATTAGAGGCTGCGGCTGGGCCTGGAAAAAGGGGAGGAAAGGTCGAGTCATTAAATTCAAGGGCGGTCCGCCCCATCGGGATTCCAGGCACCGGTTTCCATTCAGCGTCCGTCCGAGGAGAGATATGGAGCATTCCTGATCTCTTGCCGACTGTTCTCGTGATGATTTCGAGTGCCTTGACGTCAGCGACTAACTAAACACTGTCGCAGAGATTCCAGAGGCTTATCTCGGTGATCCCGGGCCCAAATTATCGCGCTTTTGTTGATACTCTTGTTACGCGACGTGATCTTGGTTATTAAATGATTAAAAGTACAAATAGTTTAGTTTCTATCGGGTCACGTTGGATGATTCAATTTCGAATGACTGAGGTTGGAATAACTCGAGTTTCAATTCTTCGAATTCTGGGTGACTCAGGTTGAAATAATTCCAGCTTCACTTCTTTGAATTCTGAGTGACTTAGGTAGAAATAATTCCAAATTAAATTATTCGAATTTCGAGTGATGGAAGTTCAATAATTGAATATGATTCGATTTTCGAGTTGGCGAATTTTAAATAACTGGAATCCCTTGACTCCCTACAAGCGCCATATTTCCTTCGGAAATGAGGGCGCTTTTGAAGAAGTGGGGTTATCGAGCGAGATGAGGTTATGTTCGAGAAGGGAAACGCGCGGCATGGATTCACGCATGACTCCGATTGCACCCGGGGATACCCGTGGCAATAAATCCTTCAAGGATACTGAAAGTGGAGTCACGCGGACAGGAACACGGGAGAAATCTTTTCTCACGCGGCTGGTCCAGCCGCACGCAGCCACCTCTCTCCTTTCCCTAGGGGAATCGGCGTTTCCCTTGGACTCGATCGAAAGGACCCGATTATTAGAAACTAGTAATCGATTATCGCCACTCTCCCACTTGTCCATTCAGCAGTGAAAATTCCGACGTTGAATAATGTCAAAATGAGAGAATCCAGTGGAAAAAGGTCCGAAAAGGGAGTGGAATTTGAAGGGTGGGGGGGAATTCCGTGCGGCTCGTTTTCTCGGCCAACCACTGATTAACGACTGACTAATTAAGGACTTGCGGTCGATTCGCTCCCTTGGTTTGGCCGCCTCTCCAAATCCTCGCTCGCTCATAGCTATTATTGCGCTCCTCTCTGCCTTTTTACGGCGATTCGAGGCCAACTCTATTTACGATTACTGTTAGAGCACCGACACGCTTACTAGGGACTTTTTTCCCCGGCCGCTTTCGGCCCCTCGCGGCCATCTTAGGCCATCTTAGGGGAATTTCGACTGGGACTCGATCGAAACTGGGAAAGCTCTGGCGCTCCTGTCGCGCCGCTCGCGCAACGAGTTGCAGTGAATAAAGAGCGGCGGATCGCGGGGAATGCCGGGTGAAAGTAGCGGGGAAAAATGCATCGAGTCACAGGCGATTAAAGTAAAGCCGGCTGCTCGGCGGGATTACGCGAAATCACCGGCTTGGAAAAGTAGTGCTGGCTGGCTAATGCACTCGGCCGCGCACTTTCCGCTACTTTTCGATTTATTAGTTTCGCTCGGCAATTACGCGCTTATCGGAGAAAGCAGCTGGCCGGGACAAATATCCGGCAAATGAAACATATCCTTATATTAAATGAATCATGGCTTTAGTAAGTTGTACTTCGAATCATTGAACTAGGATTATTTAAAGTTCGGTGTTTTAAAACTCCAATTATTCGAACTTGAAATCATTGAAACTCGAATTATTTAAAGTTTGGTCACTTGGAATTTAAATTATTCCAACTTCAGTGACTCAAACTCAAATGATTTAAAGTTCGGTGTCTTAAAACTTTAATTATTTAATCTTTCATGCCTCAAACTTCGAATCATTGAATCTCGAATTATTTAAAGTTCGGTCACTTGCAATTTAAATTATTCCAATTTCAGTGAATCGAACTTAGAATCATTGAACTCGGATTATTTAAAGTTCCGTGTCTTAAAACTTTAATTATTCAAACTTCAGTGATTCAAACTTCGAATCATTGAAACTCTAATTATTTAAAGTTCGGTCACTTGCAATTTAAATTATTCTAACTTGAGTCACTCAAACTTGAAACCATTGAACTTTAATAAATCGGAACTTGAGAGTCCGGTCACTTGCAATTTAATTTATTCTAACATGAGTCACTCAAACTTGGAGCCATTGAACTTTAATGAATCGGAACTCGAATGATTTGAAGTTCATTTTGTACAGTTCCACTCAAAAATCGCGTATTCGTCACACGATTACCTAACTCGCGGGATTCAAGGAAAGATACAGGCGGTTTCACATGGGCGAGCAACCGTGACCTGTTCGTCCACCTTTCTTGCCGTAGTCGTAGGAGGTTCTTTAATTCCCCCGCAATTACAGCACGACGCAAGAAACGCGTCCTCGCGCGACTTGCTCCGTTGGAGTGAGCGCAGCAGCCAGAGACTCCCCCGACTTTTTCTCCACTAAACCGGCTCTTTCAGATTTGTTGAGTCTTTTATTCAATTGGAACCGATTATAACATTGTGTTGCTCGTTACGTAAGCGGCGGGGCCTGCGTGCCGAGAGCCAGGCGTCTCTCTCTGGTGCGTGGCAGGTCGAGATTTGCCTATCGGCGGATCTCAGGCCGAGTAACGGTGCGCACCTCGTTGCCAAGACTGGGATTGCGAGCAGTGACCTTGAGGGCCCCGGGAAAGACTCGAGTATCGGTCCTAGTCATTAGCCCTTCGCAGCCCTCGAACCCTTTATTTCGCGGGTATATTTTGTTAAGTTGTTCGATGACGGTTTATTCGAGCTTGTTTCCCGCAGTGTGTGCTGTTGGGCCCTCGCTCTCGGAACCGCGGAGTTCCGACTTCCTTCGCGACGGAGATACGCATCTCCCGACTCGGCGCCCGCTGGGAAACTCTCGCAGTCCTTTCTAGTCGGGCGACTTAATTGTTCGGGTAATTATTTGCCTGGGAGTTAGTCTTATCGCGTGTGGAGCCGACGTGACTCGCGGAATCGAGTGCGATTCGATCCCACTTGGGGTAAAAAGTTCAATAAGAAGTAAGGCCTGTTTAACTTGAGTCCTTGACTCGATGACTTGCGCTCTTAACGAGGATCTTAAACAATTTTGTTGCAGAATGTATTCTTTGGCGTTAAGTTTCAATAATACGGGTTTAAATTCTTTGAAGTTCGATGATTTGAAATTTAATGACTCGAAATTTGGTTATTCAAAGTTCAATGAATCGAAGTTCGATGGTTCGAAATTGAATGAATCGAAATTCAGTTATCTGAAAGTCAATAAGTCGAAGTTCGGTTATTCAAAACTTAATGAATCGCAGTTCGATGATTCGAAATTCAATGAATATAAGTTTGATGATTCGAAATTCAATGAATCGAAGTTTGATGATTCGAAAATCAATGAATCGCGGTTCGATGATTCGAATTTCATTTCCTCGAAGTTGTGCAATTCGAATTTCGAGTGACTGAAATAAAAATATTTGAAACTCATTCGCTTCTCAACAATTGAAGACTCTAGTCTTCCCAGGGTTAAATGATAATCGCCGGACGATAAAGCCGCCGGTTAAGTTGGCCGGCGTAACCGTAACACGCTCGTACGAGCATGAAGTAATTATGTTTAGGAGTGCGCAGGCTAAATTACACCGCGGGATCATTTTCCCTGCGCCTACGCGGCCGCTGATTCGCCCGGCCTTTTTCGCCCGGATAATATCATCTAATTGGCCAGGCTCCTACGGAATTCCTGGGAACTTTGGCCAGCACAACCTTCAGCCGCACTTCGATGCGCTTCCTTCTCCAATCCCAACTGTAAAGCTCCCTTTTTCCACACTTTCCGTTACCCGCGTCGGAAAAAACCTCATCAATCTCCTCCCATTTCACGATATTCCATAATTCTCTCTGCCAGTTGCCTTAATTGGCAACAAATCAGTTTCTCGGCGACAAGTTGCCAGTAAGAATCCGACTGGATAAAGCCGAGAGGCGACTTGCACTCAGCCTTCTGCAGTTTCTTATCGGGCCCCGATCGCAGGACAAATATTTGCCCAGCCCTGACGCAATCACGCCGTCCGAATCTCGCCGGTGCAAACGTTTGCCAATGCTATCTTTATTGCTGTCGGATCTTCGCGGCGAGTCCTCGCCGAGTCTTTCGAGGCTCGAGCGCCTGTAACTACTTGGCGTGGCGCTCGAGGGGCGACTGCACAATAAAGGTTGGCTATAAAATCAATATCGAAGCCCCGACCTTGGCGATCGCCGATTGGCGACGCGCGATCGTCCACTGTGTGGCCGTCACTCTCGCAAACACACCTGATTTGCTTGGGTGCCACGCACGCCGATGATATCATGACCTGTTTGTCGAAAAATGTTTTCCTCCCTGATTATGGCGAGCTATTTTTGCTCGTCGACTTGCTCCTTGAAGGTGCTGCCGTCGCGACGGAGTGAAATCGATGATTTCAATGAGTCGGTTGGGTTTTCGAGTCGGGTTTTGGTTGGGAAGTGATTGAGTCATCGAAATGAGGATTTTAATGACTCTGTGAATCAAGGTTTTAGTTTGAGTTAGTTTTGTGTGGTAAAGATTGAATCATCAAATTATTCATTGAGTCACTAAAGCGTCGAGTCATTAAAAATTCTTTTATGACCCACGTTGAATCCCTGGGGAGAAAAAGTCCCTAGACTGGTATCTCAGAGCAGCCAGTGGAAAAGTGGTGTAATCGAGATCAACCTTGGCCGATCGGTAGGTGGTCGATCCCCCGAGGGGATCGACACGAAAAACTCGACTGGAAAGCAGTCGGACGGGGTGCGCTCGAGTCATTCTCGTAATTGGGTTCTTCGCTTGCACCCTGCTTTCCAGCCGGCTTCCATTCCACCGCCGAGTCATTTCCAGAATACCAATCTCCAAGTTCCATGGTTCCGATTTCGAGCGACGGAACTTCAAGTCATTCGAGTTTTCAGTGTTTCGAATTTCGAGTGATTCAAGTTGGAATAACTGGAATTTCCAATGAGTTGACTTTAAATATTTCGAATGTCAATGCGTTGAAGATGGATAATTTAAGTTTCGTGTGATTGAAGTTGGAATAACTCGAATCCCAATTACCTGACTTGAAATCGTTCGAATCTCAATGAGTTGAAGTTCGATAATTTAAATTTTGATATTCAAATTTTGATAATGATCGACGTTGTAATAGTTGGAGTTCAAAGTTTGAACTTTTATTCGCTTTTCAATTTATTCCAGTGTTTCAATTCCACTAATGAATCTCATCTATTTGTCAATTTCCGAGGATAATTATCAAATTATATAAAAGTCTGCGAATTGACGAAATTATAATGGCTCGCCAAGGTGTTCGTCGTCCGGCACGAGATGAACAGTGAAACCTGCTCGATAGACGCGCGATCGTAACAGGTTTCGGAGAAAGTGGCCGGCTAATCTGCATAGCCAATTTGAGTGGCGAATATCAACGAATTCAGGAAACCCTTTCACTTTCCCGCCGAACTAGCGTCTTATTAAAAGAATCGGCCGAGCTAACGAGCCGGCGAGAAAATCGCGCGCTCTTCCGCCGCCTTTCTAGAGGGATACTCCGATGATCGGGCCCCAACTCGATTGAGAGCCACTGGCCCCGGCAATCGGTTAGAAAAGAAGGCTGATATTCCCGTCCAGTTTTTCCGAGCCGAGTCCGCCTTCATCCACGTGCGATCCTGCGGGCCCACTTCTTGCCGGTCCCAGAAGGTCCTTGCTCGGACGTCCGATCCTTCTGCCTTGGAATCCTAACCTCCTCGGATCTATAACTCGTACGGATCATCGATCATTCATTTTTTCTCACTCTTCTTCTCGGGGACTGTGCGAAATTGGAGTTTTGGACATTTTTAAGGATTCTAGGGACTTTCTGGTTACTTGAGGGAATAGAATTCATGGACGTCCGCCATTAATCCTAACCTCCTCGACCTCACGACTCTTTCAAATGATTATAAAACATTTTTCCCACGTTTTGGCAAACCCTAGGGACTTTCCAGTGACTTGCCACTCGACTCGACACTCCGCCACGAAGGTTTCCCTCGAACTACTTAGCCCGAGGGAAAGAAAGGCGTTTTTACTTTCTTACTGACTCGGAGAAAGCCGCATCGAGAACCTGACGAATGACACTTCGCTCCAGGAACGATCATCCAGAGTCCAAACTGAACTCCTCCCATCCAGCGGAGTTCCTTCTCTCTTTCCTAATCTCCGCGCTGTCTCGGCAATTAGAGGTGCCAGCGCTGCGCTAATTTGGTTAGCGGGAGCCAAGGACTCCGGGCTCTAGTTGGGACTAACAAGATTAACGAATTAGCAAGTGCCCAGGTCGCGGAACTAATCTCGCAAGAATCCACGCCATTTTCCTAACTGTCGCTCTTTACTGTTACAGTCATTAAAAGTGATGGCGAATTATAGCGACTTTGTCGGGACTCAGTCAGTAGGATTTTTCTTTTATTTATATTCGGCTAATGAACTAGCGCGGAGTCATTGCAAATCATTAAAAATCATTAAATGATCTCTAATTGCGCGGACCTTGTTGTGGCGCAGTCATTAGTATTTTTATTTTATCTGCATTCTGCTTTTCAGGCAGCGCGGGGTCATTAAAAATCATTAGAAATCATTAAATGATCCCAAAGAGCACCGATTTTGTCGTATCTCACTCAGTCGGATTTTTATGTTATTTATATTCGGCTTATCAAGTAGCGCGTAGTCATTAAAAATCATTAAATGACTCGGGTACTAATCACCGAGTTCATTCTCGGATACCAGTAACTGCGAGTCATCCGGTAAAACATCGCGGAAAGCCGGCAGGCCGTAAAGCTTAATGATTTCGTCGTCAGCGCCGCCTAATTGCTCCGCCGCTATTTAATGATCCTTTAATCCGCCGGATCAAGTCCCGCCCGACGCCAAATGACACTTTAATGCTCTCCTTAATTCGCAATAACGCAGTCGGAACACGAGCGCAGTTTATGCTCGCCGGGAGATTATGCGCCGAAAGATCGAAGCGAGGCTGGCCTTGCGCGCTCTCGCCGATCGGTTTCTTTTAATTGTTATGTCGGCGCAATTAGTTTAATGACTGGGATCGGCGCGCCTTGTGCCTCGCCGCGGCCAATTCGACTTTCTCGGCGATGCCCGGTGCATCCTTATGGGAGCGAGGACTGCTCAGTATTCTAGGCTCGTCCGGGGGACACGCCGAGGGGTTCGAGGGAAGGTCAGGGTTTCGTTTTCATGTGTTTCACGTAAAGCGGCGAGAAAAGTGTGCTTCCTGCTCGAGGAGTTGCAGTTGAGTTTTCATGAATTGGAACGACTCGCGTATTAGCATACCAGTTGTCTTTCGTAATCGGCCGAGCGTATGTACAGAGTGATTCGCTTGGTTTTGAATCGGGTCATGGGTCATTGAAAATGTAATAATTATATGATGTGTAGGTATTTTAATATAAAGGAGTCTTTACTGAGTCTTTTCCACGCACTGAGATTTATTTATAATAACAAATTATGTCAATAATGCGAGTAATTGGAACTCGAGTGTAAAAGGGATGATTAAAAAGCAAGTGAACCACCCTGTAGTTAAACGTTGCTGTTGCTAAAGTGACCGAGGGGCGGGAGCGAGAGGGAAAAGTGGTCGGCGGGCTGGAAAAGCGCGGAAGGTGAAAAGGATGTCAGGGGAATATGTCAGAGCGACAAGGTCGTTGCCACGCGGGCTGACCTTCAAGGACCTTTAACTCGCATTTCCAGCACATCCGATGCTATCGGCCCGAGTGAACCGAGCTTAAGTGAGCCACCTGTAAAGCGGGTCGATCTTGCACTCGAAAGATTGCCGGAGCCTCCTCTCGCCTACTTAAACACCTCGGCGTCAGTTCCCCTCTCATTCGAGCAACACTCGAGCAACGCCAACGCCACCTTCACAATACCAAATCGAACGAAGCCAATCGATCCAGAATCCAAAAGCCAGTGAAAGTGATCGAATGACTCAGCTCTAGTCGGAAAGACAGATTATTCTAGTGACTAATCGGGCGGGAATCCCTAGCGGCAGTGAGGGGAATTCCGGGGAGATTCGAAACCAAGTCCGGCAATATTTTCCTAATTAGTGGCCGGAGATGTGAATATTAATGAGCGCGGAGTAAGTCGCCGCGGAGGTCAGGGTCGCGCCGGCAGGGAAAGCGGGGAAAAGAAACCGAGACTGGCTCCTTACTCGGACGCTGCGCCGCTGGAAGCCACCACTTCCGGATACCAAGTGGGATAAACTCCTCGGACTTTCTAGTTAATTTCCCGATGAAAACATGCGATGGAATTTAGCGGGACATTCTGCTTATCTTTGGTGCTGGTCGGACCTCGCATTCTCGTCGTTCCACTGAATTCGGATGATGTCTAGGGAGATTTAGTCACGTTAACTTTCAGTTTAAAGAAATTAGAAATTTCGATAATATCTAGGCATACTTGAAGATTTTGTTCTTCATTTTTAAAAAATGAATAATTTCGACCATATCTAGTAACATTTTATGGCTTTTACTCTCAATTCAAAGAAATAACCAATTTAAATGATATATAGGGACATTTAAAGATTTTGTTCTTCAGTCCAACGACATGAATAATTCCAACGATCTAGTAACATTTCATGGCTTTAACTCTCAATTCAAAGAACTAACCAATTCCAACAATATCTACAGACATTTCATGTTCATGTTCTTCAATTCGAAAAAATGAATCACTTCAATCATGTCCAGCAACATTCGATTCAACTCAAAGAACTAACTAATGCAAACGATTGTCTAGGGACATTTAACTTGGCCCGAAATCGGCTGGCTGCATAGAGCTTACATAGCACAGGCCGCAATAAACTAGGTTAATTGGCAGGAGTGATCCGCGGGTCACAGATCGCTCTTGAAGTCAGTCAGCAGACTCACGCCGGATGACTCGAAGCGAGGTTAATTCGTGGCGCACGAGCGCAGTCTAAATAGGGCCAGGAACATTTCTCCGGGCTGGGTAACCTCGATCGGCTTCCCTGTCTTCTCGCTCCCCATTCTTCCACCTTGCACCGGCAGTGCCGCCTCTGCTTTTCCATGGGGAAACGGGGAAACCGGACCCGACCACTACTTTCTTTCGCGATAATTGGACGCGGCGAGATCATGCCTGGCCGCCCGTCGATATTCTGCGAGTTGGTTCACTTGCCTTTTTAATACGATTTAACGGGGATTATATAAATGTATTAATATATTTATTGTATTGAAGAAATCATTTAGAGTAAGAAATAATGTGCGTTAAAGTAGAAGTCATCGATAAATAAGTAAATAGAATTGATATTTTATTATATTAATTGGAAGTTATGCAGTTATAGTTTGGAGACAATTATAGCTAATTGGGAAAATAGCCAATTGAGGTTATAAATCATTTCTATTTCCAAAACACACTGATCACTCCGCTGGAGGATTAAAATAGATTTTTCTTGCTCGTTAATTTCTCCATTTAAAGCTGCGAATAAACGAGTGTAAGGAAGAATGAAACTTTGGTTGGGAGCCTGGAGGTGAGTAGCCTGGCGTCTCAAGTGGCAACGACCTTGCCGAGTGTCCTCGAAGGCCTCGGTATCCTGGCGGGCAGCACATCCTGTTTACATCCCGGTTCACCTGACGGTAAATCCAGTCCTCCTTTTGCGCGGAGAGAGATCCTCCCGAGCTTTATTAACCCGCCGCTCGTTCCGCGGGCCTGCGCACGGTACACCGGCGACCCATGCAAATTCCCTAGAGCCGCACTCGGCTGTCGCCAGATAAGCCGCTAATGCAGCCGCGCATGTGTATCGGCGCTCGGCCGCGATGGGTGAGGCTGCATTCCCCGGCAGATCGGAAACCGGAAGCACTGATTTATGGGCCGGCTCGACCGGAGAAACCGCCGGCTAGGAACATTTGCTGGGACTTGGGCCAATGGCTTTATTTACGGCGCTGAGCCGATAGGGTGTTGGGTCATTCGGTTCTTCATAGGAGACTGGTGGTTCTAGGGAGTTTTACGGTGGTTGGGGTCTGGAGATGTCGGAGCCACCTGGTGGTCGCATTTTGTGTTGAGAGTTTTTTTCGGTTTGAACTGAATTCGAGTTTTCATATTTGTTGGTGAGTTGGTTTGGAGGGAATTTTTGAGTTTGTGTATTCCGGGACGTTGATTAATGACTCTAAATCAAATTTGAAGTTATGTCGACCGAGGCGGTGAATTTATTATAAGTTTGAACGGGTAGAATTATTCATATTTTGCGATGATTCTTCTTGATTCATAAGAGTCCGCTTTGGGTGGATGACTCCGGCGGCTCGGACTAACGTAAGACGCAACTATCGCTGGATTGTAATGTAACGCAGATCGCCGAGGATGAAACATGAGCCTGCTCACGAACCGTTCACGTATACACCGTGACCTTATCCTCACCTACAGCGGCCTCTTCCGCGAAGAAAGCTCCGTCGGATTTAGCCTGACGCCCTACAGGCTGATCCAAACCTTTCGAAAATTTAAAGCCATGTGTTTTATGCAAACTTTAAAATATTGACAAAACATTAATTTCAGTATTAATATTACTTCAATATTCGCAAAAATTAATTTGTTGATGGAATATCTGCCAATGATTTTCTCGTAACCTTAAATGGGAAATCCGGGGAATTATTTGACGAATTGGAGCGTTGAGGTTAACACAGTGGCAAGCGGAGGTCGTCGAGGTGGAGCGCCAATTTCGTTTCCCCGGATCGTTAACGTCTTCGCAGAAGCTTACGGTCTCCCCCGGCATGAATGGCCGCGCGAGTTCGATTCAAGAGAGCCTCTGGCGCAATTAAACCCGAGCGGTCTTGCCTTATATCGATCGACGGGAAGAGCGATCGATATGGGACGATTAATCGCGGCACGACTTGTTTTTATAGCTCTTTTCTAAGCCCCTCGATCATTGGCACCGAGTTCTTCGAGCGGGAATAGCTCGGGTCGACTGTAAAGTCGACGGAAGATGGCGGAACTTTCGACTAGTAACCTGCAGATGGCGCTGGTGTCGATAGAATATCTTTTCTAGGGGAAAACTGTGGAATTACATGTTAAAATATTTGGTAAAATACAATTTTAAGGAGATTGATTCGAATTAATTACATTTCCAGGGGAATTGTTATCTGATCCCTAGGGATTTTCGTCGAACTTTGTGCGTCCAGTGCAAATGGAAAGCGGCGAGACTACCGGCGTGGAATTCCCATTACGATAGCCACCTGCCGGCGATCCGACGGATTACATAATGTTATTAATGGCGAGTTGTTCGCCGCGCAACCCGCCTTTTTGTCTCATTAAACGCTGACATTTCCAAAGGCGCGCTTGCTTGTAAACACTCGGATTGCGAAAAGAGGAAGCGTCCGTTGCTGGAGTTGCGTTCCAACGGACAGAACCGGGAAGGAGCGCGCGCGCGCGCCTCCACTGAAAAGCTCCCATCGGCCCTCGCATTTCTCCCGCGTGACTCGCTCTTCGTGGAAAGGTGTTCATCGGCGATACTTTCTATCACAGAAATCCTCATTCCAGCGGGCTCGTCCTCCGCGCGGCGGATGACGCCAATCGGATTTCTCGTGACGCATAATCGAGTTATCGCTCCTATTTCCCCGGTAATCCCATTGGCTCCCGGAAGCGGCGCCAATTCCCCCCCCCCCCCCCCCCCCGAAGGAAAAATTGCATTAACAGTCGCGCCGCAGTCCCCGCAATTGTCAAAGTCGAGCTCTCTAATGAGATGTGCGCGCGGGGGGAAGGCAGGGGGCGGGGGGGGGGGCGGAGAAAAAAGTAGGCGCGTGTCTTGTGACACGTTGCTAGTTGGCGGCAGTTGGTAGAGTCACGTTGGCGAGCGGCGGGCGTGCAATGGTGAGGCCGAGCCCGCATAAATTATCGGCACGACCGTGATCCTCCGTGCGCGAATCATGCGATAGATCGATCTGCGTCGTTCGCCCGGTAATTGCGCGCCCGGCTGCTTAAGGATGCAGCTCGGGATACACAGCTGACGACACTTGCAAGCCGACCTTGCCCGCTCGCCACGCCGCTTCAACTGGCTGCGCTCGAGCTGCTATTCCAATTGATTAAATTCTATATTCAAAACTCTAATCCAACTGGTGGAATCATTTAGAAGTCGCAGGAAATTGGGATCATAAATACAACTAGTCCCAGTGTTTCCAGAAATCCTCTTCAATTCCAACTACCAACTGGAAATTGGGCCCAGAACTCCAATTGAATAAGTTGGGTCAATTGGACCCAGAATTCCAACAAGTTTCAGCTCAAGTCATTAATCATCGAAATCGTCTCGAATTCCAACTTCCAACTGAATCAGTTGGATCAATTGGTCCCCGAACTCCACCAAGTCCCAGCTAAAGTAATTTGTGATCGAAATCCTCGGAAATTCCAACTTCCAACTGAATCTGATAAATCTGATCCAACTGAATCAGTTGGATCAATAGGTCCCCGAATTCCACCAAGTCCCAGCTAAAGTAATTTGTGATCGAAACTCTCTCGAATCTCAAGTTCCAGTCGAATCAGTTGGGTACCATCGGAACAACTTGCAACTGACCCAAGCACCACTTGCATAATCGATGAAATACGAAACATAATTCACAGATCAGACGTGTTATATTAACTCTCTCGCTCCGAGGTCGGCTTATTTCCACCAGTTGAAATCCAGTTTGGGCGACTCGAAGGGATAATGGGACGGGTAGATTATCGGGCGTTGTGTGCAGCGCGTCTGAGGGAAAAAAGACTGAGACGGCGGCGGAGGCGGAGGATTCGGGCGGCGACATTGCAAGGCTGCCGGATGTTGCAATTCTCGTGATGCAACCGGCCTGGCTCTCCTGGCGACACTGAATTCCACCTGCGCTTTGCTCACCTCAGTCCGCCGTTAGACCTTGCCACGCGATTAACCGGCCTTTTTCCCGCTCCGAGTTAATGCGCACCTTCGCGCACCGCGCGGCTTAATCGGCTACGGGGAACCACGCTCGCTGCCCGCCCTCGACACTCCTCGCGGTAAGGACATCATTTTTTCGAGGACTAACCCTTTGCGCTGCTCGGTTTTCCATTGTGTTACTAATACCTGGAAGAGCGGGAATTGCTCGGTGGAAAGAATCGGTTTTGTTGGTAGTGGAGTACAGGGTGATTTACTCGGCTTTGAATCGCTAATGAAGGATATAGACCGTCGAAAAAGTAATAATAATACAGTGTTCAGTAATTTTATTAAAATTACTTTGATAATAAAATTATGAAACGAGTCTTTAATAATTTATTTATAATTTTTTAAATAATTTTTTATAATTTTAAAAAAATTATTTATAATTTCCAATTGTACCAATAATTGCAACTCGAATGTAAACGGACTGATTAAAAGGCAACTGACTCACCCCGTACATAATTGTCAATGTTGACTATTTCCTCTATTGGATTCAGGAGGTCGAATCGTTTCTGAATCTCGTATCGGAACAATGCACTCTCTGTCACAACGCCGTCATCCACCGTCATCGTCCGCGCGGCCTCGGACCAGTTTCGTGTGGTCCGTTAATTAAAGAGAAAGTGGAGCGAGTCCGCTTTAATCGGCCGCGGGACACGTCGATCGCTCATTTCCAAAAGGTCCCGGCCCTTCTTTCACCGATCGGCCCAACTTCATCCGCCGATTTCCATTACAATCGGCGCGGATCTCCCAGGAATCCCAATTAGCCGGGAAAGGACAAAAAGAAGAGAAGAGAAGAGACGGAAAAGAAAAAGAAGCTGCACCCGAGATGCGATAGCTGGGCGCAGCAATGACGCGCGCACTCCGCTTTGCAAATGAGAGGCAGCTCGCAGGCAAGAAAAGCCGAGCTGTTGAGTCGCCGAACGACTTCCGCGATGATAGCAGGCGAGTCGTTACGATTCCGCCTGAATTCTAATCGCCGTTTCGCGTAATGTTTCTCGGCGTGCGTGCCTGGCATGCGCCATTATGGTGATTCCCGATGGTGTTACGAGCACTCGATCATTGACTTTGCCTTGTTGGATTCCTAATTGAGCTTTAGCTTCGTACCAGCGTCATTAAGTCGTCTGCCTTTGTCTAATTAGGAGTTGAAGCTTCCTGCGATACTAGCATTAATCAGTTTGGTGGAATCACCTTTCATTTGCACTCTGAGCTTGTAATCAACCTTTACTTTTTATTGGAGTTGTAAACAACAAAGTTATACTCATGTTTTTCCTATTGTTTTTTTATACGAGTGTCTTTACGTCATTCACCTTTTTCTGATGACGACTTGAAGCTTCTTGTAATACCAACATTAATTCTTCTCTACAAATAGATTTTTATTTGCATTCCGATTTGATTAATTAACTTTTAATTATTACTGGAATTGTAATAAATAAAGTTACACTCGTACTTTTCCGCAATTTTCCTCGAGGACTTTAAGGTTTCTTAACGAAACAAGTAAATCGAACAGGCATTAAAACGATCGGAAGCTTCGGTTTCCTCAATGTTAATATCGAGCGCGTGTAGCGTCCAGGCTACTCCCACGATTCTCGTTTCCCGGCGCAGACGCCGCCGGTTGCGTAATGAGACCGGCGGAGGAACAATCATCTCGGCAGCGTGGAATCATCCGTCCCCCGGTGGGATCAATCCCCGGATCATTTATTTGCCGGCTCTCTTACAGCTAGGTTAGGCGGAAGCCCGCGCGATTCGCGCGACCAATGGCGAATCTGGGTTAAGCTTGAGCCGATTAGCGAAGCTCCTCTCGGTCGTATCTCCCATTGGCTGTTCGCGGAAATCACTAGGAAATCACTGGGGAAATAGTTTGATTCGAAAGTAGATGCAATTAATCTTGGAATAATTAATTAAAAATTGAGAAATTTTCTAATATCTGCCACGCACTACCGACTTCGCAGAACCGAGTGAGTTGGCCAGTGAGAGAGAAAAGAACAAAGAAGACCCAATGTTCGGTTTCTCGGGAAAGCATCGAGTCCCAAGCGCACCGACGAAAAAGCGACGCTGGCAGAGCGAGCGCTCGTTACACCGAGCGGAGGAGCGCAATCATTCGGCAATTACCGGCGGTCGTTTCTTATCGAGCAGTTAAATTGGCTGCATCTTGCGAACGCGCTTTCCCCGCCGGCTTTTTGCTCCCTCGCCAATCGAACCGCTCTCCAACGAGAGTGAAGTTGGCCGCGCTCCTCCTTTTTTTTCGGCCCAGGCAAAATTCACCTCTCGACTATTTCGACTCCTTTTCCAGCTAATTCCGCCGCTTTTTCTATTTTTATTAAAATGATTTAATTAATTTCAATTTTTTTAACTCGTTTCTCTGTGTCGGAATAATTCGGAAAAGATTTGAACGGCTTGTCGGGGCTTTTTGTGATTCCGCTGATTTTTCTATTTTTATTAAAATGATTTAATTAATTTCAATTTTTTATCTAGTTTCTCTGTATTGGAACAATTCGGAAAAGACTTCAGCGGCTTCTCGGGGCTTTTTGTCGGGCGGGGCAAAAAGTGCGGCGGTTCGAGTTGGCTTCCGCACTAGTGCGTAGATCACTGCGCTCCTCTCTCTCAATGGAACCTGTGAAACACGATGCTTCGGTCTTCTGCCTGCGAGATTCACGCGGGAGAGCTGCGTGTAACTAATACAGGCTTGCGGGCTCTCCTTTCCATTTCCCACGGTGACTCCTCAATGACTGGCTACCACTTCCTACTCCTTAACAGTCGTTTCTTTCACTAACCGTAAACAGTCGCCAACAATCGCGACAGTTAAACAATCAATCACAATCCAATACTTTCCTCAAAGGCTGTTAACCTAAAATAGTTCTATTGTCCAATGAGATGTTCCGTTTTTAATTCGAGCCATTTCATTGGTTGTTGAATACGAGAACGAGAATTGGACAGTTCTAACCTCATTTGCTTTGGCCTTGTTGACAAAAATGCCTGTTTTCCAGGAAGTAGAGAAAGATTGAAGTGGGGAAGGGGAAGTGCAGTGTATGAAGTGTGCTTAGACGTAAGTCGAGGAAGATGTAGAGTCGGTTGCCTGAGGAGAAGCTCTCTCGAGGCAGCGAGGAGGTCGCTAGCAAGGCCACGTCGGGCGTTGCCCTTCTGAGCTCGATCACTCCGTTCATAAGCCTCACTTCCCCCTCTCCTTTCCGCAACCCATCCAAATGATCTTGCACGCTGCAAAAGTGACGTGTCGAACGGTGCTTCGCAAGGTCTTATTGTGGACCTCTGCTACCATCTGTCACTAAACCACCGTTTTTTACTACTCTAAACAAAAGTTCAAATTTTGAATTTTTCAGTATTTACACATTTAAGTCGAATAACTCGTAACTTTGAGTTTTAAAGATATAATCTAGCTCTGAGTCATATAAATTAAATTTGAGACTTAAAGGTTTAAGTTATTGGGGACCTTTTCCCTGTAAAGCCGAGTGAGCACGAATCGACATTGACAATCCGATGGAAAACCAGCGACACGCTTTCTCGATTTCCTAGCGACGATCCAACTGGGCCCAACCGGGCCCAATCGACTCATCTCTCGTTTCTCCTTGGATAGAAAGCATTCTTTTCCACTCGATCGCTATCTCCACTGCAGCGAGCCGATCTCTTTCACTTACCCAATGTCAACGGCACCTCCACGAAAGTCCCTAGACAAGTCCCTAGGTTATCAAATACGCGTCCCCAATATCGCACCCCAGAATGCACCGCGAGCTCCGTTATTCAATTAACCACCGTTATTAAATTGAATCGCAGTGTGCCGGGTGGACTTAGAGTTGATTAGCCGCGGCCGCTTTCGCCGGGCAATCTGGGCCCAAAACGTGACCGGCCACCCAATCGGCTGTTACGTTCTGGGCCTTGGCTGCCAGGGTCGCCGCGCGGTTGCACGCAATCGCTTCGGAATTGTGCAAGAAGCGTTTACGATCTCAAATTGCCCGCCGATCAAGTCGAACTTCTTAACCGCAAACCTTTGCTGCTTTAGGACGCTACAGGTTGCTTCGTGCGAGAATTAATCGTATAAGTCTGCTCCAAAGCTCTTGGAAATCTATTTCCAGCGGATTATGAAGCTTGTTTCGTTTCTAAGCTGAGAATGGATTTTTTCGCCCGATCATTTCTCACTCACTGCAGCCTAGAAATAATGAGTCAGGACTCGAGTGCGGTATTTGCGTTGACGCAAGCCTTCGTTACCACCGACTGCTCCAGATTCCTCGCTCTTGGCCAACCAATTACCAATCGAACAGGATCCAAGCCGAATTCGTCGTTACTTTCAGTCCTTAAGAGGCCCCTTGATTCCATACTTGCGAGAGGAATTCCACTTTTCTGGGTCGACTAAGGAAATCGATAGTGTCGACAGTCCTGGACTTTCTACGGGAACCTCCCGAAAGGAAATGTTCCAGCTCATTACATTAAATCAAATAAATTACTTCGTATTAATATCGCTCCCCTCATTAACTCAACTAAATTAATAATCATTTTCATAATTCGACCTAGGGAATAATCTGTTGGGAAGCTGGTTGGCGTGTTAGGGCGGACAGTCGGATAGACAGCGCGGCAGACGGTCGAGGACGCGAACCTGACCTCTCCAAAGAGATCGACGAGGTCGTCCTTCCCCTGAACCCACGAGCCTCGACTAGACTTTCTCTGACTCCTCTCCGCCCACGTTTACTCGTTCGAGCTGTGAATCGAGCTTAAGAATGACTCGATCCCACATAGCACGGGAGTAGAATGGGCCTCTCACGAGTCTTTGTCGAGGTTAGAATGACTAAGTCGTAAATCCTTTTTCGCTAGAAAGTCGGAAGAACTCTGGGATTCCCGGGGCACTCGGCGTGCGTGCTCGAAACCGCAGATCGATTACCGGGTACTATCGACTTACGTCGGAGCATCGGCACGGAACGCAGTTTAAAGTGGGACTGAGTGCGGGGCCTTAGCAAGTAGTGCGTCTCCCAGCGATTTCCCATCCTGTCGATGAAATCTCCCAACTTCGCGGGGGACTTGTGTCTCCTTTAAAGTCTAGGATTCGCGTTCCGCATGGGGGGAAAAGCCGGGGGCGGAGATATGATTCGTTCATGCAGAGATATAGCTGTGGTAAAAAGGGATTAGCTGGATGTGAAATCGTAGGAGCAAAAAGCGACCCAGTTTCCGCTTGACATGTGGATCCTCGAGTTACGAACATGCTGCACGAGTCATCGGGGAAATGATGGGAGTCTGGTTTTAGAGGTTTTGTTTCAAACAAAGGCTTCCTATTGGCCGAGCTTGTGCCGATTGAATTGGGCCCAACTAGTGTGGACTAGATTTTTAATACAGTTTTTTGTATTATCTTTCGCGATAATTAGAGCCGAATTCACCCGAAACTCGCGTTTATTCGAAGCCAAAGTTTTTGCCAAGCGGGACTAAGGCCCAACTGGCCCAAAACTGTCAAGGATTCGGTTCAGTCGAGTCGAATAATGATTCTGGCAAGTAGCAGATGGCAGAATCGACTTATTACGGTCGGCCAGGTTATTCTCGTGGTGATGCGTCTTTTGAATGATTCGGGCCCGCTTCTCAAAGCGGGGCCCAGACATTCTCTTTTTTCTTAATGACACTCTCATAACGGTATGGCGCTGGCAGAGCATGTGTTGGGACTCACCGGGCCCGAAGTCCGAGTTTAAAGGCCCCGAGTCTGTTTACCGTCCTTCCGTTTAGATATTCCGCCTCGAATATCCTAGGGACTTTCGTTCGCCTTCAAACCAGTTAGTCTGAGGACTTTCCTGAAAGCAATGGCATTGAGTCTCGATTACGATCTGAGAAGTTGGGTGGAATTTTTCACTTGGGCCCGGATCTAGTGTTTTCTTTGGGGTGTTGTAACCACGCCGGTTTTGATCCGCCAATTGATAGCCTCTCACAATGGAGCGGCGGATGGTGGATTGCGATTTCTCGAAGCACAGGAATTAACTCGTCCAGTGAAAGGACCCGGCTGGATCCGAGAGAACGCTTCGCGGAAACGCTGGGATTCCTTTATCCCCCGTTTATGGCATTTCCCACAGCCGGCTTGACTCGCCGGATTTCCCACACGGCGGCTCGCGCACTTTCCAAACCAGCTGCGACGCACAATCGAATTCCAAAAGTCCCAGAGAGCATCACCTCGATTATCGAAATCCCCCGGAAATGTGACATTTCGATTTGAAATTGGATTCATTGGAAAGCCGTCAAATCACGCTGAATGAATTCCATTGGAATTTAACGGCGCATCGGGAAAAGGGATCCTGTTGTAATCCAATCACGTACGAGAGTGAGGTTAGGCATCGCGTGCGGCACCACGTGACCATTGAGATCGCAGGCAATCTCTCGTGTGTTACGCACGTTTCCCGCCACGAGTGAAGAAAGTGAGCTAATGTTCGGTAATGTAACGTCGGTTGCGTCAGAAAACGGGGTGAAATTGGCGAGACTGAAATATGCACGGCGCTCTGTCATCCGGCGTCATCGGATGACGTGTGATTGGCTGGGTGAGCCTTTAATATGAGGCTAGTCGATGATATTAACACGAAACTATGTTTCTTGCGTCCACATCTTATGAAACAGGAATATGGAATGGCTAAAATTCCCTAGAAATGCTAGTGGAAAATTTAGATTCACAAGGATGTTCCTAAAGTCACTGGACTGAGCACCACTGCGTTCCAGAATGCGATAGATAATAACGAAATAGCTCCAGTGGAAATCTAGGGAGATATTTAACTCCCCAGGAATCCAGTTGCACGGTAAATGACAGTAGACGCGAGATAAAAGTCCCACGCGACACAATGCGCGTCTTTTTCTTCGGATTCCTTGGCAGAACTTCCGGCAGGAAACTGGAGCAGGAATCTGAAAGGTGGACTATTCTCACGCTCGATCTCTCGATCGATAGAGAAAAGTGAGGTTATCGGGGAATGAGCGACGCCAGTTTTGCGTAAGCAGATGAAAGTGGCTGGAATTAACGACGCGAGTGTCGATGCACAGCGTGCGTCTGCCATTTCCAGGCGTATTACGTAAAGCCGAGTTCACAGGCGAATTACGCAAGAGCGCATTTTTCAGCCGCCAAAAAGAACGACTTGTCCCGCGATTTTCGTAATCCGACGCTGTACAAGTCCCTAGCCACAACATTGTCGAATCACGAGTCCTAAATCAAAAGACTGGAAGCTCTGATTGGATGGACTTCGATCGCAGCGCCATCTCCCGCCGGTTTTCCCAATCCAACCTATAAATCCACATCGGCCAATTAAGTTTACACTTTACGGCGCATTGTATTCGTAAATACATCGCGAACGTGACACTGATGACTTCCGATGACTCATCCAGTCACGTAATACCAAAACAACGTCATAATCCGACACGCGCGCGTCCTTTGGTCCGATTAACAATTAACATCGGCCGCTAAAACATCTGGCAATGAGCGCGCTCGCTCGGTGTAATCATCTTAATGACTGACTGATTGGCCCGAGAGCTGCGTGGCGCGCGGGGTCAACAACGAGGGCTCGTTCGTGATCGCAGGCTAATCTCGTCGCCCGATGAAAACGGAGATTAGCCTGACATTTAACCGGGAAGCTTCCTCAATGATTCCTCCCGGAAAACTCCGCACTTTGCAGTCACGACGCCGGCAAATATGCCGCTTGCGCAACTCGCGATTGTTCGTTGCACGTGCGGAAGCGAATGTTAACTATTTGCGGCATTGGAAACTATTTGGGGAATTCGAAGTGAATGGCACGAGGTTCTTTTTAGTTGAAGTGTCGAAAGTATGGAATGGTTTGAATTACTTCGATTAGCTCGATTGTTGATGATTAATAAAGGAATATTGTCTAATTGCAGGAGCAGAGAGGAGAGACCATCCAGAATGGTTCTAACGGTGACGGAAGACACTCCGGCGGACATGCTGGCCGGAAGTATGGAACTCCTGGTGCAGCTTCCACGCGAGCACCACTTGCATACTCAGAAAGTCACGGTCCAGAGGAGGTGAGTCCCATAATTCCAATTGCGCCAAGCATTTCTTACGGGACGAGTCCCAGGAAATGAGATTTCCGCTTGCTTAAGGCCCAGATTCTCTGGCTTCAATGTGGATTGGAGAAAAAATTGGAAAGAGCGGATTCAGATTAATAGGGGGCGTCTTCGTGTTCCGCCGGGCGGGCGGGCGGTTAACGGTCCCGCGTACTGGGCCTGAAATGAAATCGATTGGGACTTCGAAAAACATGGTGATTGCTTCGCTACACTAGATTTCCTCTACTGGGACGTTTCCTCGATCTTGGAATTAATCTAACGGGTCATTAATAGGATGATTCTGGGTCCGCCAACCTGTGATTTGGGTCCATTTTCCCGTCACGGCAACCGTAACGCCTTGCGACATTCCCACAGGCCCATTTCTCTTTCCGATTCTTCATATTTTTATTAGGAATCCTTTAATTAATCATAAACGTTTAAGATTGAACCAAGAAATTTCGTATTCGAGAATTCCCGTCGTAAAGTCCCATTTTATGAGGCCCTCTGGATGCGACGTGACATCTTTATTCTCGAGGCGAATCCCCGTAAAGAGAGGAATGATTGCTAAATGACTGGTCTTCGAAATAAGGCGGAGCCGGGTATTGCGGATTTCACCATTGGGCACCGTTGGGCCCCGGAGCTCCATTCGCCATAGAGATGTCGATCACAATGAGACGCTCGTCGAGAGTCACGGTGAAAACATGATTGCAGTGCAGCGCACCGTCGAATTACCTTGTTTCCAACTTCTCGGGGACCATAACCTCAATTCGCTCGGGGCCCAATCTTCGTGGAATATCTCCGTGCAATTCTCCCTGTCTCCTTGTCTTGAAAAGCGAGTCATCGATTAAGAAATGGGCTCGATTAACCCGGGAATTGTTTCCTGAGGGTCAATGACTGACGAGTTGGATAACATTAGGGCATCGATTGGGCCCGATCGATTGCGAAAGCGGAATACGTTATTCGGAGAAAACGCGCCTGCCAATACACATCAGTTTATTAACGTCTCTGATGTAATATATTGCATAATGGCGCCTGGTAGTTGGGACTCGTGTTCTCTGGGGGAATTGGGTCTTAATTACTCTGAACTGACCCATTCGACCTTCATTACAACCACTTTGATTTCCCATTTCCAACGCACCGAGTCATTGGAAATCGTATAAATGCTTAAACACCTGTTTTCTCTGTAGCATAAAAAGTGCAAGGATAAAAAGTTGCCATCATGGAAAGCGGAACTGGGCAAAACGCACGAATAAGAACTCGATATATCATAATTCAGAAAAATCATAATTCCATGTGATCGGACCAATCGAAACTTTCCCTATTAATTACACGCCTAGGAAATCACGTCTCAATTTGCCAAGTTTGTCTGGGACTCCTCCTTTTCGCGCGATTAGTCTCACTTAGAAGTCGATACAAGATTAGAGAACTGGAAGCGCTCGCGCGCGCGCGCGCAGGAAAGGAGGAACAAAACGGTACTTGGCTGGGCGTGACGGCCTCTCTAATAAAACCGATAGACACACGCTCGATAATGAATTCAGTCGGTCGCTTCCTGGAACACATGCGACGACAGTGACTCGCCAGGTGGATTAGCCATGCGTGGAGAACACCATCGGTGACACCAGCCATTTACTAAATACACGAATACATCAAAAGGAATACTGCGCCGGCTCCAACCTCGAACAACGCTAATTGCGTGAATCAAACAATTAAAAGAGTATTATAGAAAAATTGAATTATATAATTTGGTATTGTTTTCTCGATTTTTAATTGATAACTGAGAGACAATGGAAGAAGAAAGTCGAAGCATGGGACACGAGTGACCCGAGCCAGCCGCGCTACGTAATAGCGTCCGAATTAAATATTGATGAATTCGAGGTTATGTTCTCAGGATGCTAATCGGGAGAATGTACGGACGCCGTGTCGGAGATAAGAGCGGCTTGTAGGCGATTTAGCAGGGAGGAAACCTCGGCAATCGTGCACGTGCCTTGCTCCACTAAATATTAATGGAACATTGCTGCCACGCTATCGAGGAGACACGATTTAATTATACCCGCTCGGTTCGATCTCGCTGATTTATCGAGCGATAACTCTTCGCGGCCGACTCCAGTTGTGTAATCGATATCTCGCGCTCTAATTGGCCGGATTCTTTCACAATGTCATTAACAAGTGGAAGCAGCGAGATGGCGTTAGGGAAATCTAGGGGAAATGGCTGGTTCTTGTTTGCATAGGATTGGGTGGGGCTCGAAATGGCGGGAAGATGTGGGGCTTCGATGGTAATCGATTCGCAGAACACTTCCTAGACTATGTAATGAGATAAGGCGGCTGTCGCGGCCAATTTGACGGGCGGAACGTGAAATGCCGAGTGACGGCCTTGCTGAATTCAGTGCCAGTTCTGCTCCAGTTGTCATCGAAATTCGCACAGCTCCGATACAATGACTGACAAACAGAAATTATTATTTTGCTTTTTAAACAGAGTTTGAATGAAACTTTTCTTCTTATAGTAGAGTTTGCTTTAGGCTTTTGATTCAACGTCCTATTGATGATTAGGAATTTACCGATGATTGCCGGGTGGGGGATTGGTTTGACCCGTCAGGTGTCGAGTGTGAACCAGGCCGAAAATGGGGCCCGATTTATTCGGCACGCGCCCACTTCTAACGCACGCCGGGGCCTTTGACAAATGTTAAGTGGCGCAACCGGTAATAACGTCATCGATCATCGTAACGAGAAGCGGCGTCTCCGGAGAAAGTGTTGCGGATTAGGGGCCCGACGCGAAACTAATGCCCGATGGGGCCCGATCACTCGTGATACTCGGAGAATAGATTGGGAATAGGTGCGAAGGACATATTTCACTTGGCAATTGCTTCGTCATCGCCGTCCGTGGCAATCGGGGCCCGTCAGGCCCCCCGCGGCTCCGATATTAGATCTAGGGATTTTTCACCTCGCCCGAATTAACCAGAGAAATTCCTCAACCACCGCCCGGAGAGAACTAAAACAGCTCGTCCGGGTACACAGTTAGAAATCGTGTAAAACACATCATAAAATTCGATGACGAATGGCAGCGGGCTTTCTAGGGACTTTAATTTCCCCAGTGCACAGTCAATGAAGCCAAGCATGAGAAGCGGGTTTCTGTGTCGACTAGGCGTTTTCGGAGCCGATCGATCCAGACTTTCCATCCGACGCGATTCCTGGTCATTTGAATTTTAAATCCAACTCCAATTTACGGCGCCGATACTTCCGGGTTACCCGATAGATAATGCGATAGAAGTAGCCACCGTTGTCCTCCAGTTGGAAAGTCGCTCGAGCTAAGTGGTCAGGTGGATTCCTGCTGATTAGCATTGTGGGCAGAGAAACTCTGCCAATAAAGGCGATGTCTGCGCTGCAAGTGTTTGATTAATGACTCTCTTGTTGACAGTACGCCAATGATGGACCTCCTCGTGCAGATCGCCACGGCCCACAAGCTCGCCGCTTCTAGTTACACCTTGCAGGCGATTGGCGAACGCGGGCTAGTACTACCTCATCAGCCCAACACGCCGATAGGGGCGCTCGATGCACTCCAGGTACTTTTCCCTAGCCCTTGAACCGCGCTTTTTAAATTTCCCGCCCTTTGCCTCTTCATAACCTCACTCGAGACACTGATAGGCTGACAAGAACACTTGTCAGCGTTAACAACGTCCAATAAGAAACGAACATTAAACCAGCCTTGACCAATGTAAAACAGCTGGTAATTAAGTCACTCGAGCGCGTTTTTCAAACCTCCCGCCCATTTTCCTCACCTAACCTCGTCTCGAGTTCCCTTTAAACTCGAATCGGCGACAAAAAAGTCCATTAACATCGTCCAATAGGAGGAAGAATCGTTAAGACACTCGTAACAAGTCATAAATAGCCAGGAATTATCTCATATCCGTAACTGGCAGTTCCTCGGAGTTTTACCCTGAAAGCGTCGATGGCGCGAGACGATCGGAACGCCTTTCCCGGGCGCTCGTGCGTCCCTCGGTTGTGCGATTTCCAGCGAAGTCGATTACGCAATTTGCGATTTTCCTGTCGGCGCCCGGTGGGATTAGAGGGGACAGCGGATAAAGGAGGGCACCCGCGGAACTGTTATGATGATTGCGACATAACCGTGGAAGCGGCCCGAGTTATTGCCAGTGGGGCCGAATGCACTTGTGTACCAGCTCGCGTGTTCTCGCGCACGCATTTCTCAAAGCCAGCCACTTTCTAACGGTCCTCGCGGCGCGCCATGATTGATAGGATCAGTGATTAGCTGTGAGGGAACCAAATGACTAATTGTAATCCAACCCTCGATTCCACCGAGAAAATCGTAATTAACCCGCGTTTGTTTCATAATCGATTTTTTGATATTTTTTGTTATTAATAATCGAACTTGGATTGCAGGTGAAGCTTCTGCCAAAGCAGGGCACTTTCGTACCCCGGAAGACGAAGCAGGCGAACCAACCGTTCGAGACGACCTTCAGGCTGCAGGTAAATTGGGGGAGAAAGCAGGGGAATTCGAGTGGCAGCCACTGCCCGAGCGACGTAGCCTTGGCAGTAGAGATAGATGGACTACGTGTTACGAAAGGCCGCGCGGAATTTCTCCGCGGCTCCGCACTCCCGGAGATTATCGAGATAGATTGGCTTCGATAAGATCGCTATCAGGGACTCGCGCAACCAGCCGATCAGTCGATCGAGTACACGCCACCTGGGCTTTCCAACTTGCAGGTGCACCTGCCGAGGAACCAGCTCTACGTATCCAGGGTCAGCCCGAAGATGAACCTCGGCGAGATCCTGGACGAAGTCTGCCGGGAGAAGAACCTCGACCGGAGCAAGTACGAGCTGCGCCACCCAGGTAAATGGGAATCAATTGACCAAGCGGCGCTGAATCGATTACCGGGTCGATCGACCCGTCCAGCCTCCCCGCGTCCAAAACGGCCGCATCGACCGAAGTAAACAACTCATCGACCGCCGGAAACTCGAGTGCAAGCGAGTCCTTTCCCCGAGGAGTCGCGCGGATAATCGGCCGATCTCGCTTCCTCGGCATTAGCGGTCGGCGTCGCGGCGGCTTATCGCCCGGGAGATAAGTGAGAAGGCCTCGGCGCGCTCGCATTAAACCAGCATTATTTAAATGCAGATGCAAATGTGGGAGCGAGCGGCTCGAGCGCTCGTAGGACGAGCCCCGACTATTTACAGCGAGGCGAGCGCGCTGCCCTCTTTTTTGCGCGTTGCCTCATCGTCGCTCGCTTTGGACTCGCAGCGCGCTCGGGAGATAGCGGGCACGCTGTCGTAACTCGACGCGGGGCGGCGTTAGTGTTTCCTCGCGTAACCCGTCGAGCCTTCCCCCTCCAGCCCGGCCACTATCTTCCGAGATAGGCTGGAACTGCGAGATAAATCGCCGCCTTAATGCGAGTGCGCATTCGGGGCGAGAGCAGCACACTGGGCCCACAAATCACTGGATTATCGAGGAAGAGGGCCCGTCGCGCCGGCGGAAGAGTCTCGCACTACGCGCGCGACTGGTATGCAGAACTGCCGCCGGGGGGGAATTGGATTGGACGCGACCTGTTATGCGCCTGTACCGGGCGAGATGCGAATGGCTTCGGAAGCCTTGCGCCGCGCGCGCACACACGCCGGCTTATCCTCAGCCGCAAATCCGACCGGAGCCAATTAAACTAGCCATCGCCACTCTGCCCGGTGGAGGAGTCCGTTTTCCTTGATTGGCAGCGGAGCTTTAAGTCGCTGGGACGCTTATCCGGCAGACTTGAAATCGAGTTAGATCTACAGGAGGGAAGAGGTGTTGCGCTCGCCGGCGAATAAAAGGGCCAATTACGCGCCCCCTACGGCTCGTTAATTCGAGGCGCGCTCTATTCGATTAGCGGAAACGCGTGCGTTGGAGCGGCCGATTGCGAGAGGCGAATTAGAATTTCTGCGCCGTCCTAATGATGCCATTACTGCGCGCTCGTAAATGAGGCAAGAGCCTCGAATTAGCGCGGCGATACGCTCGAGCTGGTTATTCAGAGTCTTTCGAATTAGCCTGGTAGTAGTGGTCGTTTGACTTCATTGAAGCAGGAGAAATCTCGATCAGCTGTCTCAGTCTAAAGAATCGTAATCCTTTTGCAGCTAATCTCGAGGAGACGCTGGACCTCTCGCTGTCCCTGCAGGACTACCATCTGCAGGAGGTGACGCTCTACGCCAAGCAAGGACGGAGCCTCGGCTCGGCGCTGAGCACCCAGGACATCATGGCTCTACAACGCCAGGAGGAGCGTCGCCGACAGCAAGCGAAACAAGGCGTCTTCGGGTTCATTTTCAAAAAATCAAAAGAGGGTTCTCTCAGCACCGACAGCTTCGGCGGGAGGAGCACGTCCCCGGCGAGGAGCGACGAGACCGCGCGGAGCACGAGTCCCCTTCAAGCGCCGGCCAGGCCGCAGAGGAAGCGACGCCCGGCGCCGAAGCCGCCGGCGCGTAGCGCCTCCGAGGAGAGCCCGCCCGACTCGAGCAAGGACAAAGTCGTCATCAGCCACAGCAGGAACAGCAGCGACAGTTCCGGCTACCACGAGGCGTCCGTCCTCAGCGACAATCCGGACTCCGCCGGGAGGCTGCCGGAGACCCTGCCCCGGAGGAATCGAGTGCCGGGAGCGATGGAGACCCCGAGGAAACTCGCACAGACCTCCCAGTCGAGCAAGAGCCTCGGCAACCTCGCCACTGTCTCTGGTACCCTGAGTCATGCGATCAGTAGCACTTCCCTCAGCTCGACAGGTAATTTCTTGGGGGTGGTTTTCGGGATGTTTCTCGTTGTCGGAATTATTTATGGTACACTTGTTGTTTGGTGCTGTCAGACTCGTGTGAAAGTAAGTTGGATGTCCTGTCTCTTCCCGTAATCGAGATCATTTAATTTATAATTAATTATTAATGTTCATTAATATTCATAATATTAATAATAAATATTAATGTTCATTAATATTAGTAATATTATGGCATTCAATAATATTAATAATATTAATAAATATTATTCATGTTCATTAAAATTAATAATTAATTTATGGTATTAATGTAATTAGGCCAGGTTTACATTCGTCACTTGCATTAGATCCTCATGGGAAGTCTGCCACTGACACGACTTTGCGATTCATACAATCAGACGTTTCTCCCGATTTTCGTATCAAGTTGTACAAAGTTTGAACTGTTCCCCAGGTCTAAGGAAGAAGCGAGCGGCGCCACCACCGCCGGCATCGAGGCCGCTCTCTTCCGCAATCTCGAGCCAGGCCCTCGAGCGAATAGTCGACTCGGAGGAGTCCCTCACGTCCGACATGGATCCGTCGAAGCCTCCGTCGGACATGGGCGCGTCCTCGAAAGCCTGCTCGGACATCGAGGAGCGGCCGAAGGCCAGCTCGGACATCGGCGTCTCCACCGTCGGGCAGATGTCCTCGCAGTCGCTCGAGTCGAAATTAAATCCGGCCGCCCCGGCGGCGAAGACTAGCGCACCACCTCCCGAGCCCCCGAACCCCATTCCACCTGGCCCCGTAGAAGTAGGCCAGCAGCCAGAAGTCCCCAGCACCCCGGGCGCCGTCGCTGCCAACGTAGAGCACTGCACGGGGGCCGCGCGGCTCGCCGCGAAACGAGGTAAGCTAGTGCGTAGTGTAGGCAGCGTCGAGGACAGTCTGCCGTCGTACAGTTTCGTCTCGACGAACAGCTTCGAGCAGGTCCTCGAGCTCGCCGAGGAAGGTACGGATAGGAAGTCCGGGAAGCAGCCCGGCACCACCTGTGGCTTTGGTTCCGAGAGGCTCAAGCTTCAAGCGAAGATCGAGACCTTCGAGGTCATCAGGTCCCTCTCCAACTCGAGCTCGGACTCGCCGAGGATCACCAACGGCAACTACAGGAGCGACCCCTTCACCGACGTCCAACCGGAGCCTTACAGGCCCCAGCCGAAACCGCGCACCAAACTGCAGAAGTCGCAGAGTTTCGTTTGCGGTCAGTCGATCAGGCCCACAAGAGACGCGAAGAATCTCAGTCTCCAGAACAGCGAGGATTCCATTGCGAGTAGTCCGATCGGCGAGCACTTCTACCAGACCTTTGAGAACCTGGACAAGTTGTCGCGCAGTCGCCTCGTGAAGATGGAGACCCTGGCGAACCTCGAGGGCATCGAGTCCGATATAGAGAGGATGCCCGAGTGCGGCGTCCTCGAGAACAGATTCAGCCCGCGGCGACTCCACGCGGACAACTACATCTGCGACGAGAAGTGCAGGAACAGGTTGCTCAAGCACAGCTTGAGCTTCCAGAGTGATTCCATACGGGAGACTAGAATAGTGAGCGCTTACGAGGGGCCCAGTCGCAGTTTCCCCCTGACGGATCCTGCGCCTAGGGATTGTCCCGAGAGAAGTTTACTAGATTGCCGGCCCCTGCCGAAGTTGGGGAATGTAAGCACCACCAAGTGCTACAGTGGTTCGATAATCTCGAGTGGGAAGGACACGTTGACGCCTCCGGAGGACGAGCGGCGCACCAGGTGCAACCTATCGCCCCCTCCGCTCAGTAATCTGCAGATCTTCGCGATATCGACGAAGCCACTGGACATCCCAGTGGAGACGCTCGATCCGATACCGACGACCATCGACAAACTGCCCTCGCTGCCGATGATCCCGCACAGCGAGGGTAAGGTTGAAGTCGAGAAGAAGCTGAGCATCTTGGAACCACCGCCACCGGGTCTGGTTAGCCGGGAGGAATCGACCGAGAGCTGGAATCGATTCCTCGTCCAGCTGAACTCGATCCTCGAGAGCCGAGTCGGCGAGTTCGTCTAATCGACTCTCCGTTCCGTACCTTCCGACGATGACTAGCGCCAGACTCAATCGATCGGCTTGGACCTTTTGTACAGTTTAGACTCACTAGCTTTTCTCCTTCTCTATCTCTCGTACTTTCTTTCACTCTCCTCTCTAGTCTCTCGACTCTCGCTTCTCTATCCTGATTTACGAACTCTTGTACTCTGTTTTTGCTTGGTAAGACATGTTGGTGACGGCCTCCTTCTTTCTCCCCCCGCACCCGGTAGATCCCCTGGTCGGACCTCCTCCGCAACCCATGCCTAGAAAAGCGAACGTGCCGCCTAGGGCGCCCAAGCGTAGACTAGCGCCGCTCTCCACGGCGAGTAGAACCTCCGGCAGCGAGCAATCCACCCCGACACCCCAACCACTCGAGAAGCGCCGGGACGACTTGGACGACAGCTCCAGCGACGACGTCTTCCTGACGCCTTGCGCTGATAGTAAGGACTTCGGCCGGTTCGCCGACTTCGGCGATGCAAAAGTCCCTAGGACTCCGGTTGACAAGAATTCCGCTGCGAGCGATGATCCAACTGGTGAAGTCATTCTGATAGAAAGTCCGAAACCAGAGAAGAAGGTCTGCACCGTCGTGTCGACTCTGCCCAAGTGCGAGCACTTGGATCATCTACCGGGAGCTCTGAGCCATGTGGTCCGCACGAAGCATAGCGAGAAGGACGCGGAGAGAGAGAGGAGGATGAAGATCTACCGAATGCCCTCGAAGTCTAATGATTTCGAGACCAATTCCTTGGAGAGGCAGAAGCGTCATCTCACTTCCAACTCGGAGGACATCACTTTCGCTCTCAATCTAAGCTTGTCGAAGAGCGTCGACTTGATGGTAAAACAGGACCGGGACCAGAACCCTCGGCTATTGGATCGCGGAATAACAGGTGCATGTCGACAGATTAACGATTTCCGACTCGATCCAGATCATTTTACACTTTGCATGGTTACGGTTCTCGTAGATTACTTGGTAGCTGGTTTATTCTCTCTTGAATTCTCCTCCCCGGGTCTCAACGGTTGTGGAATACAAAGATTGGTAAACGATTTTCCTCGAGTCTCATTTTCATTCTTTTCTCTCCAGCGGACGTGGAACCAGGTCCTTTGGACACGGAAGTCCTACTGCAGAAGGTCTCGGACACCCTGTCGAGCAGTCTACCCCTCAACGAGGATCAGTCGAGTGCCCCGCAATCCGACATTCCCCAGAAGAAGATCCACTCGAAGCAAGTCTCCGAGAAGAGTCAGGAGGAAGTGTCAGGACAGAGAACGCAGGACTCGACGGACAGCTCGGAGGGAGCTCCGCTGAATAACAGCACTGGAAGCGGAACCGCGACGTCGCAACAGGACACGTCGGACTACGTGTCAGCTGTCGATGGAGATCTGTCGATTCCCGATTGGGAGTACCAGCTGCCGGCGCCTCCCAGTGCCTTTAGAGACACAGCTTCCCCCGCTTTCGACGAGTACGACACAATAACACTCGGTTCCGTCGAGGCTTTCAAGGACCCGATCGCTGTAATACTCAATGAGGACAGTAAGAAGTCATCGCGAAGGGAATCATCGAATAAAATCACTTCCCAAAAGCCTGAGAAGCAGGAAAAGGAAGAGAAGCCTGTAAAACACGTGAAGAAGTCGGACTCCAGCCTGGAATTACAGAAAGAAGTGATCTCCGAGCTGGAGAACAAAATCGGCTCCGGAACTCTGCCCCAGGGAAACAGGGAGTCGGATCCCCGCAAAATCGATAGTCTATCGACGCCCAAAGTGGCGCCCGTCGACAATACCCTCGCCAATTTCACCATCACCACGTACACGAGGCCGAAGAGCGTGAACATCTTCGACGAGGTCGACCACAGTGCGCAGAAGACCACCGACGACAGGTTCATGAACTCGTTCCCGACCCTCACGCGAAACAAGAAGGAGTCTGCGAAGGAGGCGACGATGCCGAGGTCGAAGGCGGAGTACGTCAGTCTGAACGACGTCGAGCTTAGGCGACCGGAACCAAAGACAGAGGAAGTCAGGGAGAAGTGGCAGACGGTGAAGAGCGCGACGGAGAAGCCGAGCGTTCAGCGGTCGAAGAGTTACATTTCCAACAGCGACAGACACGCTGTTCACGAGAGTGAGATCAAGTCCAAGGATGCCGGGAATGCGGGAGATAAAGCTGATGTGAAAAAGTCCATCAGTACTGCCAACCTGGCGAGTCCGTCCAAAGGCAACGAGAAGTTCTCCCAGTGGAGGGAAAACATCCTCAAGAGGCAGGAGGAACCGACCAAAGAAAGACAACTGCAGTCTCTACAGGTTGGTTTATTAATGATATTTTGTTCAGTTGACATTTTGTATTTGTCAATTATGTTGAACTTGGCATTTGGCCGCTTTTCAATCACACAATGCCGTTAGAGCTTCTGACGTTCTCCCTACTCTGTCTCTATCTCCAAGCTAGTGGCGCCACAAGCGTTCTCTTCACAAACTAAAATTAACTTCCAACCAATTATGCCCCATCGCAGGTACTCAAAAGCATTTTGCCGCAGTTGAAGAGCACTCAACAGGCGGAGGAAAATGTATCCAAAGAAAGCAGCGAGGCAGTATTAAGCGAGAAATTGACGTGAGTTTCCAATTTGTTCTCCAGTAGAATTATGTTGTTAATAAAAAGCAGGTTTTTAGTGAAGTCTATTATTACACAGATCGGAGACGAGGTCTATTGAGAATTCAGTCGAGGCGAATAAGGTTTCGACTCGAGAGTCTCAGAAGTCCAGCGAGGCCACAGCGGAGGTCGAGTCAAATAAGCCAGCCGAGCCGAGACAATTAAAGAAATACACTTATTCCGGTCCGCCAGCGATCAGTCTGGGGAGCTGGTCCGAGAGAGCGACGCCCAACGTCCAAATAAAGAAGGACACGGACTACAAGTTCGGCGAGGTGCGCAAAACCGTCGGCGGAAGGACAATAGTGAATCTGAACGGGATGAGAGACGAACGAACTGCGGAGAACCTTTCGAACAAAGAGGAGATCGTGTCGGACAATAAAAAGAGCGCGAGCGACCTGGCGAAAAAGATAATCACCCACACGACAGCCGCCGGTTTCAAGAAGCCCGTGCTGAACCGAGTGACTGTGGGGACAAGGCCAGTCGACAAGCCAGTCGTCACCGGCGTCGAGCTCAAGAAGACATTCGCCGAGAGGAGCGACGCCAGCAAAAACAACGACGACAGTACAATCGACACGTCTCCGGTCAACTTCCGGGAGCTCTCAAGGGCGTTCGGCCAGGACGTCTGCCTGCGCCCGAAGCCGAAAAGACTCAATCCGAACCGTCGCACCGAGCACTTCGACTCGAACCCGGAGAGCCTGCAGAAGTTGGACTCCCTCATCAAGGAAAACGGGCACAGCGACATTCCGAACGGTCATTCGACTCCGCCCGAAGTCACCGCGAAGCCCAAGAGATTCACCTCGGTAGTGGGGATCACGCAGAACAACACCAGCTCCCAAACAACCAGCTTCCAATTCCGAAGTGGCGTCAGCCACAAGAGCAACGCGGCGATGCCGGTGGTGAAAGGCTTCAAGATCTCGAGCGCAAAGACAAACGAGTCGCAAAAACTGGCCAACGGCGCGTCCGCGATGGGAAAAAGCATACCGAAGCCGCCGACAATGCCGGTGATAACAGGCGTGACGCTAAAAAGCGCTCGGCCGAAGAGCATGCCGGTCCAAATCGACCAGAGGGACATGCTCCTCGATTCCATCCGGAACTTCGGGGGCCGAGGGAACTTGAAGAGCGTAAGCATCGCGATTACCTAAAGTATACAAGCAAAAACCAGCTCAAACCACTTTAACAACCAATTTCTCCTCACAGGCTTCCGGAAGGTGTTGATTGTCCTTTTCCAGGTGCTCTAGCACCCAAGAGGTCCTCGCCTGGTGCTCCGATGTCGTCTAGAGTCCTCTCAGAGCATCTTTCTGTTTCCTGATCCACGCGCGGACAGGTCTTACTAATATCTAACGTGTCCCCGCCGAGTACCGTTGCGGGACAAGAGGAATAACAAGCAGGCGAGCTGGGGAAGGAAGTGTTGACTGCGAGTCCGCGTTAGACGAGTGTAAATATATATATCAGGTGTAAAAAGTCGGGCGCTCGTCGCCGGAGGATGTACATACCGCTAGAGTACGAAGTCTCGCGATCCGAGAGAACTGTCAGGCCGGTTTTTATTAATCCGAATTTAGTCAGGAAGCCCGCATTGCTCATCAACGAACAGTCCACGTATTTTGTTTTCCGTTTCCTCTTTGCTATTCGTTAAGTTTTCGTCGGTCTAGTTTTGAAGGTTCGTTCATCAGCTAACTCTGGCTCGATCGATGCCAAAGCTCCTGGTGGACGAGTAGCATATCGTGGCGCGGGAGGAAGAGCCACGAGACAGCCACGTACTGCTGACTAACAATTGTCCTAATCGTTGCAATTAACTTTAAGTTTCTATCACAGGGACCAAAGGTGACATCTTCTATTTTATGTACTGTACAACGAAGTTAAGAGAGAGTTTAGTGCGTAAGAGCGCGTGTTGAGAGTTAGTCGTCGTTAAGAATAATCTGGTCAGTCGAGTGTTACGTTCGAAGCGACATCGCCGCGACAATCGGCCTGTTTTCGCATTGGAAATCGTCCGCCTCTCGAGAGAGAGAGCGGGAGAGAAAGTTGATGTTTGATATCGTTGTTTAATTTCAGAGCCGAGGATGATAATTAATATATTCTATACCGTAAACATAAGAGCGACGATAGGCAGCGGCGAGCCTTCTTTCGTTCAACTTTACGAGACTCCCGATGGACTGAGAACGGAGATAACTGCAATCTTTACTGCAGTCGATGGAGGAGAGCGAGTTTATCGTCGTGTTATACATAGTCAAGCGATCCAAAACCTTGCGGGAGCTGTCTCTTCTCATCAGTCGTCCCGGACCACTGGGAGCGACACTCTTCTCTGTACATAGCACACGTACTGTCGATACAAAATGTATTTAATACTTTCCTTACGGCGAAGGATGCATATTCACGGCGATACTTCTATTTATGTATGTTACTATTTATAGTTCCATTAAAATTGTAACACAATAAAACGTCCATCCCCCCACTTAACCCGCCAGGAAGAGGAAGAAAGAGAGAAGCGTTTCCGGATTTTCCCACTTTATCAATGCGAAATTTACAAGTAGCACCATTGTCGCTTAACAACTAACTAATCTTACTTTACACGTGGAAGCACCTGCCCCTCGGACGTGTCTCACAGATCCTCACTCACCGCGCAATCACAGTTCCTCGGGGCACTTTAGTTCATTGACTCTAGAATTGCACGAGTTCCTGGTCCCTCGGATTCCACCGAGAATTCCTCGGTCAGTCGTCGGGTATCGGCGTGTTGCAATTGCCGTGCCAGAGCTTCGTCTCGGAATCGCACTGGGAGTAATTGGCGAAGACCTCGACGTAGCCGCGGTCGCGCCACCAGGTGCACAGTTGTCGATTCCATCCGCAGTCGATGGTGTGTATGAGCTCGGGTTGTTCCATCCCGAGGATCGTGTAGAAGTCCTGGTCGCCCAGGTGTCCCTGAACGGAAGAGATTAGTTCAAACGATGAAAAGCCTGTCGATGAATTAATTTAATGAAAATAAGAAGATGAGGGGAACCTTGAAATGGTACTTCTCGGTCATCGCGTCGACGCTTTCCTTCCTGATGACTTGGTCGTAGAGCGACGACATCCTGAGCCTCTCCAGGTTGAACAACACCATACCACTGTTATACCCTGGGTAGCCGTCGGCTCGTCCGGGTTCGCCGAACTTGGTCTTCGGATGCTTATTCCGATACAAGTATAGAACGTGCCTATAAACAGGTGTGAGCTCTGGCGCAAGGCCGAATAGAGCCTGATCACCAAAGCCCTTGAACTCGTCGAAGAGGAGTCTGATGTCCTTGCGGAACTTGGTGTCCGCGTCGAACATAGCCGCGAGCTTCTGCTCGGCGGGCGCGATCCTGTGTAGGCCCAGCGACAGGAAGAACAGGGCGTCCGAGTAGTAAGTGCCCGGTTTACTACTGAAATGCGGCGACATGACCGTCACGATGTCCTCGAGCTGCGACGCCAGCTTGTGCACGTCGTAAAACCTCACCTAAAATTCATTCCACTGTTGCAACAACAAACATCAAACGAATGCGGGCGAGGGCCATTAATTTCGACCGGCGCAAGTCCCTCCAATCGGGACAATTATTCCGCATGGCATTAAGCGTCCCCCCACCACGCCGCCAATTGAATCGAAGGGGGGGCCAATGAGAGGGAAGTGTTTACAAACACTTGGACTTATCGGCCTGAGGAGAGACCTCCAAGGCAGCAGGAGGGGAGCTTACCTTAACAGACTTCCCGGAGGACTTGAGGACCTCGCGGATGACGGTCTGCGCGACCGGGCGACTGTCCTCGTCGACGATCACGTGGAAGGCGACTGGCACCGTGGCCAGCCTGACCAGCGACTCGGTGAATATGCCGAACTTGCGGCGCATCGGCGAGTTGGTCGCGACTTTGGTGAAGATGCACCAGACATTGTAGAAGTGGTCCTGGTCCGCGGCCGAGTGGGCATCGACGCCCGTCGCCGCGGTCGCGCTCTCGTTCCAGGAGGCGGTGGCGGTGGCGTTGTGGGCACCACGCGCCACCCAGCGCGCACCATTCGAGGTCTGGTAACAATAGAACAGGACGAGGAGTAGCGCGAGTCCTGTCAGGTTCAGCAGGACCTTGCGTAACCAGAGCATTTAATGGCGCATGATTAGCCGCTCGATGCCCACTGCGGCTCGCTCCATCAGCTGGACCGATGCCCCGTAATATCCACTCCCTCTCTCATTATCGAGTCCCTCGCTCATCAGCCCAATCCTCCGCGCACACACGAATCCCGCTCTCAAAAACAAAATGCAACACAAGAACAAACAAAACGGGCCTCACTGGTCTGCCTGGTGGGACTTCCGGGCGAGAGCGGCTTTCTCCGGGAATGCAGTCATCGAGTCACGTGCGGAGGCGCCTGGAGCCTGTCAGTGCCGAGACACGTTCAGGGTCACTCGGTCCTCGTGGCGAACTCTAGCCGAGCGACGCAGCGCGCTCTCTCTCGAGCGAGTCCATGATAGAATTCTCGTGCGCGGCGCACAGTGGCCGCGTCTTGCTCACTCCGGCTGGCCCTCTGGATCTGGACTGCTCATCACTCGCTCGACTGAGGCGGAGCTCGGACACGTGCGGAGGCGCTGCCAGAATGCGTCTGTCATTGCTGGCAGAGAGAGCGAGAGAGAGAGAGAGAGAGAGAGAGAGAGAGAGTTGAATTGGAAAACGTTGCGTGGAGCGGCGAGGGAATGCGTGGGATGCGAGAGGCGAGTTGCGACTGTGGCAGCGTGGCAGAGGCTGCTAGATACAGAGAGGGCCAGGCCTTTACTGCCCGTGTGGAAGACGTTGACCCTCTCTCTCGCTCGCTCCCTCTTGGGCCCGGCCGGAGCCTGTTTCCTATCGGCCGGAGGAGCGTATACGTGTTTCACGCTCCATTAGGCCGCCGCCGACCGCTCCCTCTCCCTCGCTCGCTCTGACTTCTTGCTTCCTTGGCTGTGGGGAGCCACGGGCCAACTCTCTACCGAGCCCTCTCGCCTTTGTCAGCGACTCGCCTTTCCAATTCGCGGCGGCATTGTTTTAGGAAACGCCGCCGCTCATTACACCGTCGTCTTCCTCGTAGGACAGAGATCCTCGAGGTGGAGCATTGTCTGCGGCCAACTCGCGCCATTAATGGCCTGTTCCGCCAAGCCGAAAGTACTTCGGGGCATCGATTCCTCTGGTAATCAATGTTCTATGTTGAAGGGAAGCTGGTAGTTTGGAAGTATGTACATATTTCATATTGATCATATATTGTACATATTGCATTCCTGATGTGTTAATTTGGTGCCAAACCATTCGAGTTGCTTCGTTTCGAGAGTATACTCGATTGCATCGATTCGTCAGAGTATTTAATGAAGTTATTAATTTGGAAGTAATTCTTTTAACCTCGAATTAAAGTTTCGAATTAATTTGAATTAGAATTACAATTAAACCCAAATATTATCATTCCATCTTGCGTTTCTTGAAGTTCAAGTTCATTCAGGGTATTTAACGAAGTCATTAATTTGGGAGTAATTCTTTTAACCTCGAATTAAAATTTCAATTAAACCCAAATATTATCATTCCATCTTGCGTTTCTGAAGTTCAAGTTCCTCCGCTTCGACAGTACACGCGATTGCATCGATTCCCCAGGGTAATTACCGTTCTCCGTCAAAAGGGAATTAGTTGGACGAGCATCAGCATTGCATCGCCGAGGTGTTAATGGAACTTGAGCAAGTTCGCAGCTACTCCCGCCGGCTGGCGAGGCATTTTTCAAGGGCACGCCATTCCCGAGCGACAGAGCGCGGGTGCTCCTTTGGACGCTGAAATCTGGACCACCGTCGGCCTACCTGTCCTGTGCAGAGGAGGACCTGGCAGTATTGATCACCAGCGGCGAGGACGAGGCACGTTGGGGGTGGCTCGCGAACACGTGGTGTATACTGCAAGGACGACCTTCCCCCTCTCCCCCCCTCGCGGGGTCTGCAAAAAATTGCGAAACTGTCGCCCGCGAGTCAATCACTCCGCCGATCATTTCTGCCTCTGTAACGTCGCCTCTTTTGCATCAAATCTATTTCGCTCCTCTTGCTCGTATTCTCCTCGCTTTCTCTGCCATCCGCAGGGTTCACTGTCCACCGACCAGTTACGATGCTTTGGTTATTGGAGTCCGAAATCAACAGAGAATTTTTACTTATTTGCATTGCGAGAAGAATTGAGTTAAATTTTCAATTTTAATTGTGAATTAAAATTTTAGTTGTAAATTGAAATTCTAATTTTAAATCAAAATTTGTTATAGAAAAATTTTTACTTTGGTTATTGGAGTCTGAAATCAAGAGTGAATTTTTGCTTATTTTCATCGCGAGAAGAATGAAATTAAATTTCAAATCTTGCGCGGGGAAATCTATATTCCTTGGGAGGAAAAGGAAGGAAGGAGCGAAGAATAGTCGGTATCGAGAGATCGAGGGAGATTTCTCGACGGGTGTATCGGAATGGAGAGAGCGCGGGGAAGAGAGTTGAATTTAGTTCATTGGTTACAAGGAAGACACGAGGGTGGCCGGGGCGGGGGCGGAGGCGCGGGGGTTGATAATAGGAGGAGGCTGATGGGGAGGGCTCGGAGGGTAATGGTGTTGGTATATAAGGCAAGAGCAGCCAGCGTCTGCTCCTGACAGGCCATTACCACTGTACAAACGCGTGCGCCCTCCTTCCAGCCACCCTCGGCCCTCTATCTCTTTTGCTCGAGCTCTCTCTGCCTCGGCATCCGCTCCCTCCGTCTCCCTCCGGCCCAAGTCTCCGCCCGACTACCTACAGGCTCCCTCAAAATTCCTGGCCCCCCATAAACCAGTTTTTCTTCACTCTTTCTCCCTGGAGATGACTCGACAAATAAATCGTGGTGGTTCGGACCATTTAAGAATAAACAGCCGGGAATCGACCGGCTTTTGAACTAGGGAAGGAGATTTGCAGGTGGGGGATTGAGATTGGGATTTTGGAAAGGATTGTAGTTCGGTTTAAGTCACTCTGTCTTGTTTTAGGTGGGTTCGGCTCGCACCAGCCTTACCGATTGCGGTCCACCTCGCTCTATTTCGTGTCCCGGCGTCCACCCGCACCCACCCACTGTCTACCCTCGGCAACCCCCCGGCCGAGACTTGCTCTTCAAAGATGGTGGCTTCGCGCTGGCACTCCCGACGGATTTCGGGGGTTCGATAGTCTTCTTGGTCTTTTCTCAGTCCTCTGCTTTTTGTTCGTGCAATTTTATTATTTTCAGAGTTTCACTTCTGCAAAAATGATTTTCGAGATTTTACTAATGAAACTTGCTTGCGGCCACCAGACATGGATTTAGGTTCTCTCGAACCCTGTGGTCCCCGACGACAAATTCCTTAGAAGATTAGACTCAGGTGGCCGCGAATAACCGAGCGAGTCATAAATTTCATTAAGAAGCAGCCTCGAAGAGAATCAATAAAACAAGAACGTCTTGACTGAACGAGGCTAGATAGACCGCAGGCTCAGCTTTAGCATGAAGGGTAGTTGGTGGACACTGGTGCATAAGGAATGGAATCCATCTGGAATCAATTGGTGTATCCTCGCGAGGAAGACGAGGGTGAGCGCCAGAGTAGGGCGAGGGTGGTTTCCTCCCCAGCCACGCCCGCCACCCCCGTAAGCCACGCCCACCACGGGATACACGACAGGGTGGGAATCCACCCCTGGGCACTCGAGGGCCCAAGGGCTAATAATTCACGTCAGCAACACACCCCTACCATAAAGAGTCAACTACACACAGAGACCAACTCTCCCCGAGTTCCACCACCCCCTCCGCCACCACCCCCGCTCGTATATCCCGTATCAGAGGCGCATAAACGTTATCCAGTTCCAGTTGCCCTTAATTACCGATCATCTTTCCGAATTTATCGCCGCAGAGAGCGCCAACACTGCGGACTCTCGGCTTTTCGGCGCCGCGGTCGATGCTTATCCTCGATTGGCCGCAATTCCACCCCCAGTTCTCTCGGTTTACTGCGCGTGGATTTCGCGGTGGAAAATCTGTCGAGAGATGGATTTTTAAAAATTTTTTTGGTTTTGACCTGATGGTTATCGTTTTGGATTTTAATTCGTGAGGGATGGTCCGTGAAACATATTTACGGGCTGCGGCGATGCGTTTGGTGGGATTACCTACTGCCGGATTTCAGCGCGCGAGAGCCCATTAATTTCATGCGTGGGATTTCATCGAGTAATTAACGATAACGCGCGCCGGGGTGATTAAGGGCGGCGTGTTTAGCGGGAGTAGTGGCGCTGGCCGCGGCCCAGTCGGTGTTGATTTTCTGTCATTTATTATGCCGGCCCTCCGCCTGATTGTTGTAACAATTCGCCGCTGCCCGACGGCGTGCCGGTGACTGACAACAATTATCTAACAGCGAGCCCACCCCCCCCCCCCCCCCGCCCGCTCTCCCTCTCGCTCTCTCAGCTCATTTACATTTTGACGTTTCATCGTTATGAAGCAGCGCGGCAATTAAGGCCGCGCGCGAACTGTCCTGCCCGCCGAAATTACAATGATTATACTCCTGCAATTAGCACCGGGAAAACCCCGGAGCGCTTCAATCGACGGGAAATTCCACTGGGTCCTTTGAGCCCTCGGTGGTCATTCCGCCCGATGATTTTCACTGTCGATTAATTAATAATCCGGTGAAAATCTGTGGCTTGGAATTATTATTTTAAAAGGCCGCCGATGTCAAAAGAGCGCGTTTGACTCGCCGAGGCTTGGGTTAATCGGAGATTCAATGGTTTATGAAATAGTTTTAGGAGATTGGTTCTGAGAATTAAAATAATCATCATTTTAATTAATTGTGATTTGAGTAATTAATGTCCGAGTTTAGTTATATATGAGTTATATATGATATTAGTTATATATAAGTTATGTATCATATATAAGTTATATATCTATAAGTTATGTAGCATATATAAGTTATATATGAAATGATGGTGATAAAATACTGACTTGAACAGAATATGGTGCATATGATAACGAAGCCATTCAGGAGTAATGGGGCAAAGTTTCTAAAGCTTCGTCTGACCAGTTCAAGAGAATTTGAGCAAAGAGTGAAAGGGAAACGGTTTCCTTTGTAGGAATAACATGATGGAAAATATGAAAGTCGAAATAACCTATAAAAGGAGGTGCAACATAACATAAGCATTATTGCGAATGAAATATTGTTACTCAAAAATTGGTTTTATTGTGGTTTGAAAAAACCACAGAATTCTATGTCGGAGCTCAAATCTTCCTCCCACCCCAGCGCCAAATGAAGTAATTAATGCAGTTCCAGTGGGAAAGGATTGAAACTCGAGGGTTAAAATCGGTTTTCCCAGTTTAGGCCGATTTGGTGGCGAGCGAATTAAATGGAGCACAGGACCCAGCATCCGATTAGGGTTTAGCTGGATTCTCCATTGAAGCGTGAAGGCTCTCCTACCCTCTCCGGCCGCGGCCGGTGGCCGGTGTCTGGCCCCTGAAATTAGCCACAGTGACATATTGAAGTGTGCACCCACCCTGAGAGCCTCGTACCCCGCTATTTAAGCACAAAAGCCAGCGCCATGGGAAAATCAACTGACGCGTAACTAAACGCTCTATCATTAATTCCCCGCGTGTATGTTTATATCGGCCGGGCCGATGAGGAGCGCGACCAACGGCACGGCCAATTTTCCAGGACGCCACGCTCCTGCACGGTGATTTGTGTACATGATTTTTTAGCCGCCGAGATGTCGCGCCACTTAGCCTCCCGCTTGACACTCGTGAATATATTTCCTTCGCTCCGAGCGGGAGACTCGGCGGAGCCTCGCGTCCAGTAGTTTTAGGTTAGGAATATACGTATAAATGTATTGGGATGCGAGAGCCGAGGATACTTTTTCCTTGAACTCGGACAAAGTTATAGCTTTAACGATTGATTTACAAATTTTTAAGTTTTAATTTTGTCCGGGGACTTTGTTGAACTTGATTGTCGTACGATTCTATGATTTTATATTTTTATATTTGCCTAGGGGTCTTATTGGAACTTCATTGTCGTCCGATTTTATGAATTTTATATTTTTATGTTTGTCCAGGGATCTTATGTGGGATTTGATTGTCATTAGATTTTATACATTTTGTATTTTTTGCTTTGTCCGAGGGACTTATTGGGACTTGACTGTCATCCGATTTCATTAATTTTTAATTTTTACTTTGGTCTAGGGGACTTATTTAAACTAGATTGGAATCTATATTTCGCAATCTCTAAAATCAGTTCAGGGGTGGAAACAATAGAAGAAGAGGGTGGAAGTTCACTGGAGACTAATTGAACTTTCCCCCGCGGAGGTGTCGCAAAGAAGTATTATAACAAATAGTCCCGGCATTTCAAGTGATCTGTCGAGAGCAATTCTCGGGGATGCGGTCTGCTGAGAGAAAGAGGGTGTCCGAGGGGGAGAAAGGAGAGCGACCGCGGCGGTGGTCCGCCATGGCAAACAGGCTTTGCTCCAGCAAGCCTATTTCGTACACGTGTCCTTGCACTTTGAATCCTGGCGATCCTGCCCACTGTCGGCACAAGGAACCCGACAAAAGAGCGGCACGCGTCGCCACGCGACCGACTTCGGGCCCAGCCGTAAGTGCCAGAAAGCAAACGGGACTCGAGCCAACCCTCCCTACCGAGCCGCCCCCCTCTCTCGCTACCTCTATTGCTCCAGTTTGACCCCGCGCGCAATTAAAGAGCTCGCTAATAATTCCTATAATTATTTCTGCTAATTAGAGATTGGTATTAGGCAATAAGGTTGAAGTATCAGCAAGATTATTTGGACCGAAAACTACAAAAATAATTGCATTAGGTTAGAAATCTACAGAAATTATCGTATTAGGTTAAAAATCTACAGAAATGGTTGTTTTATGGGTTAGAAATCTGCAAATATGATTGTATTAGGTTAGAAATCTACAGAAATCATTGTATTAGGTTAAAAATCTAAAGAAATAATTGCATTAGGTTAGAAATCGATGAATTTGGGTCAGTGAAGTCAAAATACGTCCATATTTTGTTTCTGTCGTCCTTGGAGAGTTGGACAGTTTTAAAAGCTTGTTCGGCGACTGTGGTGGACGGTGGGCATCGAGAGATTTATTGAAGGATTATTTATCGAGTCCTGCGGCTTTTAATTAGGACGAAAGGTTGCGCGACCGCACGCTGGAATGGAGCCGGCTCTTGCTTTTCTTTCTCTCTTCTTCCAGCGGGCGATTCGGCCATTCGGCGATTTAGTGTCGCGTCATTGCGCGCGGCTCTGCGGCCGGGAGAACGTCAATTGCATTCGCTCTGCATATTTCATTTTCGGGATCGGCGCATTAACGCTGAAAATAACCTTGGCCGCCGGTCGCTCGCTCCTGCCCGGGACACGTGGACACGCACTCGATGAAAAATGGAAATCCCACCGATAGAGTATCAGTGTTTCGAGGGACAGCTCTTCACCCGGATTTCGTTCGATCATGTCGCGGCATTATTTCGCACGTTCCTCGAGTACTGTTAATCGCTCGGCTCGTTCGACTGCTGGAGTTTTTATCTTCGAAATACAATTCATTCGAATTCGAATTAAAAATTACATTAGAAATATGTTCGAATTCGAATTAAAAATTACATTAGAAATATGTTTGAACTCGAATTAAAAATTCGTTTGAATCCAAATTAAAAAATACTTATAAAATTCGTTGGAATTAGAATAAAAATTATATCAAAAATACGTTTGAATTCGAATTAAAAATTCGTTAAAATTGGAATTAAGAATTACATTAAAAATTCGGTTGAATTCGGATTAAAAATTCATTCGAATTCGAATTGTAACATCGATAAGGTTTTACGTTATCGCCGTTTAATTAAAAGAAATGGAGTTTATATTGAGTTTCTGGTGAAAGGGAGACCCGGAGGTATAGAAGCAGCGTCCGTCGGAACGCGTTCGGCTCCCTCGAGGGTTGGTATTCTCGTAACCTGTCTCATTCAACGACAAGCTATCCCGGCAAAAGTAAAAAGCACCACCAATAACTCCTCTCTCCTTACCGAATACCATTCGCGAATTTACAAACCGGCGAATACTCTCAGGAGGCCTCGAACAGCAAATACCAAAACTACTAATACAAACAGACACAGACAGATATACTCCAACCAAGGGGAAAATCTGACGGTCCACTTACCCCAGAAAAATGGGTTTGCTTTTCCCAAAGTACGACCGCGGTGCAAACAGATCGGGCGCCCACTCGAGTGGCCGGGACGAGCATATTTGACCAATAAATAATTTGGCAAACAAATTGATCCCCAAGGACTATAAACAGATACTTAGGGGCACGCGTCCCACCCGCAGACTCCGCCCGCAGAAGAAATGTCCGAGTTGCTCGGGGGCCGAGCACTGGGTCCGTTGGACAATAGTTGTTCGCGCGGCCCCCGGAACCCCACTGTGAGAACCGAAGTGGGGCCCGCGGCGTGAAATCTCTATTATCGAGGGGTTGAACCGGTACCCTTGTTCCTCCCCACTCTATCTCTGTCTCTCGACATACGTGTGCAAGCTTGTGGGGTAGTTTTGCGGGCCGGTGGGCTCGAGGAAGTCTCGTGGCTGGCGAACTGGTGCTGACAGGGGCTTCTTCTGCTCGCCCGCCCCTGCGCAAATTGTGTAATCGGGAATTAAATGTTTGCTCGGATATCCGGCGACCCCCGCGCCTCACCTATTTCCACTATTTCCAGAGAGAATTCGCTCTCTCTGCAGCCACCCATTCCAATTTTCAATTAACCACTCGCGACAAATATCATTCCTTCAAATATCATATCATATCAACAAATATCATACAAATATCATACAAATATCATACAAATATCATACAAATATCATACAAATATCATACAAATATTATACAAATATCATACAAAATCATACAAATATCATGCAAATATCATACAAATATCATACAAATATCATACAAATATCATATCATTTCATTTCCAATTCTCCAAATTCCGCGAGTTTCCTCGAATAATTTCGAGCGACCCTGAGGAGAAATCCGGTGGGAGATTCCGCGGTGAATCGGCGCGAGTGGCGTGGGAGATTTGTTTACCCGCGGAACAGTAGGAATCGGTGGACGCTCGTTACGCCGCCGCTTCTCCCTCACTGCTCGTGACAAATTGAGATAAATAATCGTTTGCCGGCCGCACAATGGACACTCGAAATTCGCCACGGTGACACACTCGAAAGGGCACGCTCCCAAGTGCGCGGCGATACTCCTGCGATCGACACTCGACTTGGCATCTGGCATGTATCTTATCCGATCGTTTTTCACGGGTTCAAAAAATTAAATTTGATAATCATAGAAACTACGTACCCGCGATCCCTCCGGAGTGGGGGATGATCGTGTAGCAGGTATAATAACCCGGTTTCAATTGAGCTCTGTCGTCCATTCGGATAACATCAAAATATGCAAATTGCGCGTGTGTCCCCGAAAGGATCAATTCGTTCCCACTTGCACGGTGCTAGTACCAATATTCCCATAGGCACAAAGCTCCTGTTAATCCCAATTATTCGGCCACGAAATCGTCGCCTCCGGACAATATTTCCCCGGGTCTCTATCCCCTCGATTCCAAGGGTTGTTTATTTAAACAATTTTCCTTCCGTTTTTAAATCAGCGTTCTCTGAAATTGCAATTGTCCAATTATTATAAATTATATTGGACGTATAATTATTTAGGATTTTAGTGAACAAATGTTTTTTTGTGGGAAATTTAACGAGTCAAGTATTTCCACGAGTTCTTTATTTAAATAAATTCCCTTTCATTTTTCAACTCGGTGTTTTCTGAACTTGTAAACGTCCAACTATTATAAATTGTATTGGACATATCATTATTTAAATGAACAAGTATTTCTCTGTGGGAAATTTAACGGGTCAAGTATAATTTCAAAAGTTTTTTATTTAAATAAATTTCCCTTGATTTTTCAACTTGACTGCTTTTTCTGAAATTACAATTATCCTATTATAAATAAACTAGTAATTGGGAACATCCCTTAGATTCCAGGAGTTGTTTATTTAAACAATTTCTCCATCATTTTTCAACTCGGTGTTTTCTGAACTTGTATTTATCCAACTATTATCAATTATATTGAACATATAATTATTTAAATGAACAAGTGGTTCTCTGTAGCAAGTTTAACGAGGCAAGCGATTGGGGATGAAATCGTCAATTCGCCGAAAGAGACACACTGTCAGAAGGATTGGCGATCGCCTATCATCTGTGCTCGACAGCCTGAGAAAGCGTAGTGGTAAGAGGCCGTGTACCCTCCCGTATCGCTCCGCGATTATTAGCCTTCCGCGAGAGAGGGAGAGAAAGAGAGAGCGAGAGCGAGGCGATATGAATAGGCCAATATTCAAATGAGCTATGTTTAGCGGCTCGCCGGCCCACAATGAGAAGTGCGCCGGCTCTGCAATTATGCAAGGTGTTAATACGATGACAATGGCGGTCTGCGGGGCTGGGGCAAGCCGCGTCCCACGGCGCGGCCAAAGTTTTGTCATCGGCGAGGACAAAGCCGAACCTGATCGAAAGAACGGGAGAAGATTTAATAGAAACGTCATTTTAATTATTGTGTGGTAATCGATTTTTCATAAACATTTTCTGCAGCCATTTTGTGGAAATTAATGGATTTTTATTTATTATAGTTTGAACGACAACACTCCTGAAGTTTACAACTACGTTCGAGAGTGGCAATCGCGGTAACTATTCTTTGTACACATGTCAAACAATATGTAATAACTTTTTTAATTCAAGGGACAAAATTGCATGGAATAAATTCTAATATGTGTAACAAGTTTCGACTTTTTCCCCCCAATGCTTCCTTCCCGTTTTTAATCTTCTAATGCCCTAAAAATAATTTTTTGTTTCTCCTTTCCAGCTGCGGACAATTGCGAGCGATTTATTCCAATCGAATGGGGCCAGGTACTCGATCGCGAGGATCGAGGCCCGCGTATTCGCTCAGGTGGTTGAAACTCTCGGAAGTTGGGCTGCTCTCGAGCCGCCCCGGATAAAACAGGAACAGCGTCAGCGCGGTGAAAGGTGCAAGTGGCTCGTTAAACGGGACTCGGGGAGGAATCTCCGCCGGCGGTTTAAAAGGGGGGCGGTAAAGAGAAAAACCGTGGGAGGAAGTCGGGCCAGAAATATGGTCGAGTTTAACCCGAGGGAGACCGCGCGCTGGCCATCAAGGCCGAGGGATATTTCCTCGAAGCGAGAAAACTTTCATGGCGCACTTCTTCCCCCGGAGGGGGTGGGGAAGGTGCTTGAGCGCAGCATCCCCGTATCGGGGATAATTTTATCGAGTACATATCCGAGAGCGAGAGAGACGGCGGTGGAAATAAAATGTTGGCCCGGCAGTAACAATAAACCGCAGGCGAGCCTCGCGAGATCGAGGGGATGCTGTGGTAGGAAGCGACCAATCCGCTGGGGGGATGATAGTCGGGGGTTGAATGGCCGAGCGGTGATTGGCCGGGGTTACGCCCAGGGGTTGGTATCGATCAACCCCTCGGCTCTCATATATAAAGCAGCATCCCCAGGGAGCAGCTCGATAGTAGGCTTCCTTCCTCGAGCGAGAGACTTCATCCCTTAACGAAGCCCTCGATTCGCCTCCTCCTCCTCCCCAGTGCCTGAAACAACAGGCGATTCAATTAACAATCTCTCTCTCTCTCTCGAGAACTCAGCTCGACTTAAGTAATCGAGTGGAGATCGCAAAGGTCAGTGTGAAAAAGAACAGTGCCGGGGGAGGGTTGGGACACTCGCGAGGACTCGCCGAGAGAATCCCGAGGGAACGCGAGAGACCTTACTGTGTGCGCGGTTTCGGGGGTGAGTTTGCCGCTCGGGGCGACGAATGCGATCGTGAGGAAGTGGTGACGATCGGAATGGCCAGCCACTCTGCCTACGAGTATGAGGACAGAGCTCAGAGGATCCGACATCGGGTGGGAGCCACTGCGAGGGCTGCCGACTCCACCGTCGCTTGCACCAGGTATCTTCTTCCGCTTCAACCTCCGATTCTATTAAGGTAGTTGGTGCGGAAACGTCTCTTTTTTAAGAATTTTTATCTTTGCGAGAGCTGAAAATGGGCGAATTTTATTAAATTAATTTTTTCATGAATTTTTAAATTAATTTTTAGTAAATTAATTTTATTAATTTTTTTTCTTTCTTCCATATTTTGTAAATTTTAATGTCGATTGTCTCGTAAACGTTGTGCAGTCAAGTCCAAAGTTAAAGAAAATCGTAGGAAAAGTGTTTTTTTATTTAATCTGGAGTTGGAGTGGACGTCGGAAGGAAATGTGTGCGTCGCTTGGGATTGGTGCCGGGTGGTTAAAGTGTGCGGAACGAATGCTCTGGTTGCAGTAGTCAGTATTACGTGGGTCCCAGTAGCGATATCAGCGAGGAGGACCTGGCGGAACTACCCTCCTGTGTTTACGCGGGCAGAACGGGCCAACACATCGCACACACCTCGCCACATACTCACTCTCCTCTGCACTATCATATGCCTGTCTCCACACCTGGTAAACTCTCGTTTCGAGCAGTCAACTTGTTCTATCGCCGGCTTGATCGACCCCCCTGAAAAAAGAGAAGCGTCCAACCTACTCGAAGCTCGATTCCACTAGAATGGAAGATAATTGCGTAGAATTGGTGCCATTGTTACCTCGCACACCGCACTTTCGCTTACCCTCGATAAATATCATTATAATAATAGTCTTTTCCATATCTTGCGATTGGAGCTTGAGAAAGTTTGAGTAAACGCCTTTTGATTGAAGTTGCCAATGAATCGAATTGTCGATTGGAGTTTGAGATCGTAGCGCCGTTACTCTTTGATTTCTCCCTGGAATCACGACTAATAATCTTATAATTTGGACGAACTCCTTGTCGATCGACAGACCACAATGACACAGAGATAAACGGGGTGGAGGAGGGTTACTATCCCAACGGTAGTCCCTACAGAATTCAGCGGCACGCCGCCAACATACGCGAGAGGAAACGCATGCTGAGGTGAGGACTCGTCGGATTCTATCAACACTTACAAATATAATCTTTAATTACAAGTTTCTATAATAAATTCATTCAATATTCAAGTACCAAGTGGTTCTCGTTAAAACTTGTTATAAGTGGTGCGTTATACATTGGGGATATTAGGCAACTGCATAGGGCCCAATTTTATTTTAACTAAACTTCAACGCTAGTACATTTCCTGCGAACGAAGGGTTTTTCGAGAGTCGAAGTTCCAAGACCCAAGAGTAAAGTTCCAAGGCTCAATGGTCTTAAAATCGAAAACCCAAGGGTCGAAGAGTCGAAGTTCCAAGGGCCATAGAGTCAAAGACCCAAGAATCATAATCTCGAAGTTGCAAGACCCAAAGGTCATAAAATAAAGCTCTAAATGGGCCTAATCTTCTGCCTGAAATCCCTAATGGCGTAACGCGCCACTATTACATCTTCATTCGCGAAGAGCGAAGGTTCAATTGAAATCCGTCGGAGGTAAAAATGGAAGAACAAGGTAGCAGTGTGGTTGCGATTTTTAGCAGCATCAACTCGGCTTTCGACGAGCTGCGCGTCCACGTACCAACGTTCCCGTACGAGAAGCGGCTCTCGAAGATCGACACACTGCGCCTGGCGATCGCCTACATCGCCCTGCTTCGAGAGGTCCTCGCCGCCAGGCTCGATCCACTTACCTACGTCGAGAGGTGCCTTAGAGGAGAGATCAACGGCGAGCGAGCCGAGTGGAACACAAGTGGTACGAATCCTCTCTGTCTTTATAATTCTTCGCATTCTACCTTACCTTCCCTCCAAAATCCACAATTGTAATTCCATTACGCAATACTTGTGATACCGTCGCGGTTTCTTAGCTGCGAACCAATGGGAAGCTCGGGCGAATTTCGATTGGTTCAGAGTTAAGATTATACTTTTGTATTAAGTTTACTCGCAATCTCCTTGATTCTTATTGGTCGAAAGAGTTTACTATCACCGCGGACGGGTGGAACAATTTCCCCGGCAGGTGGCGGCGTCGACAAGGAAAACTCAATCCAGGTTTATGGATTCGGTTTTATCTTGATATCAGGGTCTTTCTCGATCCATTTTCGAAAAAGTTACTCTTCCAACGATTATTACATAAATTTTGTATTTCATTGTGTACTTTTCTGAGTCCAACGAACCAAGAAGCAACGAAATCGCTTCAGTCCCTCCAGAGTTCTAAATTCTCCAGTGTATCTATCATGCGCGAACTCTGCGGACTTTGACGAGTTACTCTGTTGCAGACCTGACAGCCCGGCTATCCTGGATAAACTGGGAGAACCTGGGAGTGAATCCGAACAGGCGCTCGGTCCTCACCACTCTCGCCCTCACCACCGACAATATGAACTGAACCGGAGGACCAGCAACACACACGACACGCACCGTCTTCCCTCCTTTATCTTTGTAAATACGAATTATATCGCGGAGGCTGCCAGCGACCCAGCGAGGAGAGTCTAGATAGAGTGTCTGCGTTTCTAGTATACGTGCAATACACCAGCGACGACATTGTATCTCCTATTTATAAATATAAATCTGTACACGTGTAAAGAGAGACGGGAGAGAGAGAGAGAATTGGAAAGGCGGCGGAGTGAGAAAGAATACGAATATAGCTAGTATAAATTTAGTATTTCCTTTGCAATAAAAGTAACTCTCGTCTGAAGCTTTTGTGTGCTTTCGACTTTTTTTTTACTTTTTATGTTTGTTTCTTTAATTGGACATTTTTAGGATTTGAAGATTCGGAATCTGTGAAAACAAAGTAACAAAATCATTGAAAATCGCGAGATTTATTGTGCCCGGACTAATTTTTTGACAACTAAACCTCCCATGGCAAACTAGGCGGAAGGGTGGGAGAGAACACTTGAAACTCGCCGGAGTTCCTCGCCACGTTTTCCTCAGTCTTCTTCCCCATGGGACGTCGGGTAGGTCCATTCCCTTAATTCCTCCACGCTCAATCCATCCTTAAATCAACTCTCAATTCCGCGGACCTCGTCACTTCCTCGCACGTTGCTCCAGCGATGCCTCCCAGCAATCAATCGATCCTCCCGAAAGTAGAAGGCAAACTGGCAGTGGCGATCACGGGGATCTGACAGGATTGAATGATCGAGTTAGGAGACCCGAGGCAGTAATTTCACCGGAGTCAAGGTGGAGGAAGTGCGAGGGAAGAGCAGAAGCTGGAAGGTTTTGCGAGTGGAGGAGTTTGCATCGTGGGCGAGTCATGAACGAACTCGAGACGAGCGAAGCCTCGAGGGGAAGAAGCGAGGCGGAAGATGTCGGTAAATCGAGGGGATCGGAGCAAGTATCGAAGCCGAGTCAATCGGGGAAATCGGAGATGGGACCAAGTAACCTCGACGGCCACTCGCCAGCAGGTAGTGTTAGCTGAGACATTGTATCGTCTGTTTGAATTCCTGGCAACCGCATACACTCGCCCGGCTCGCGTGACAATTGTTCGCTGGCCCCGGCCCAGTCGCGAAATCATTCCAATCCAATAACCAACTCGACTCGAGCCAGAACTACTAGAATCCTAAGACCCGCATTTCCCCACTGAATTCTTCTCCGGGCAGGCAAGAGCGAGCGAGAGCGAAAGTCCGCCGACATGCAGCCGCGGAGGCCTTCGATGCAGAAAGAGGAGCGAAAGACGTCCAAGGAGGACAGCGATTACGTGCGGGACTCGACGGAAACAACGAGCAGCGGCGGCAGCAGCTCCGCCTCCGGATACGTCGCCGGGAAAGTGCGCCGCGTTCCGCGGGCCGTTCGAAACAAGAAGTAAGAGACCTCGGCAACCGGCTTGAATTTCTTTTAAAAGCTTCCTCTCCCTCTGTTAAGAATCGAGACTTGCGTCCTCGGCACCGAGGTGCGGAGGAACCCGGTGCGAGTGAAGAAGAAGGCGATCGACAAGGACTTCACTCGGCCTCGGCAGAGATTGCTCACGGCCAAGCGGAAAGCTGCCTTGGGTGAGGTGGAATGCGGCAAGCGGGGCAAGCTCTCGACGATGCCTTACATGAACACCAGGTCGGTCACGAGGAAGATGTATAATGTGGGTGCGACTTATCAGGCGCCCACTAAGAAAGATGAAACTGAGTGGAAAGAGTGGCCTGTTCATGGAATGCACGAGCGACCAGTCTTCCACCCACAGGCAAGCGACCACTCTTTAATTTAATTAATTAATTAATTGATTCATTATTCAATTAATTAATTAACTGATTATGTTTGTATCTGTTATATTTATATTATATGTATTAATTATTGATTTATTCAGTTAATTAATTAACTGGTCATATTTGTATCTATTATATTTATATTATATTGATTAATTATTGATTTATTCAAATAATTAATTAATCGAAATATCGAACATCTTTCCAGATGGGTTTGGCCTCCGAGTACCTCGGCAGGTACTTCACGAGCGCGGATGGTTGCTCCTATCGAGAGATAGTCGGTCATCCGGAAATAGAAGTGGTTTCAGTCGATCCACGTTCTTCTTCCGTCGAGAAGAAGCGAACTAGGAAGCCGAGGCTCGCGAAAGGGGCTGTTTCGTCGACGAAGACCTCGAAATCGATAACCAGCGAGGAGACAACGTCCTTCGTCTCCTGCATGCATAATAGTCTCCACTGCGTCGTTGGATATTGTTCCCAGGTTGTGTCACCCAGCTGCAACGCGAACCTCCATGCGAATGACTCGAAGAGCGTCGAGATAATAGATCAGTCGGAGACGGAGCTCAAGTCATTGAATGTTCCTGATGGGAAAAAATCCGAGAAAGATTCTAAAAAGTCCAAAGATGCCTACGCTCTTCCTCCAACGAAAACCAGTAATGGCCAGACACTGAAACCACTGCCGAGACTATTTCCCATGCAGACGATGTACGTGACGAATTCGCAGAAGTCGATTTCCTTCACCAACGTGAAGACCCTGCAGGCCAGCGGCATCAAGGTGCAGGAAGTGCTGAGACCTTCGCCGAAGAATCCTTTGATTCTGGTCAACACCTCGGAGGCGAAGAGCAGCTCGACGATGCGCGGTCGGATCCTCAAGCCTGTCCCTAATAATCTCAGCCTCGTTAAACTCGACAGTAATTCCCTCAACGAGGACAGTCTCCTCGAATTGTCCCCCATTTACAAAAGCACCAGCAGCGAAGGCTCCTCCTCGTTGTCCGATGCGTCAAAGCAAAGCTCGAAGGACACGCCGGTGAAGTCGAGCGATAAGATAGAGCCGGCTGCGTCCAAGGGCAGATACGCGCGCGAGAGGAAGGAGAAGCAATCGGCGGAGGATTATGATTCCGGAGTGCGAAGTTACGGGAGTCCGAGTATGTCGAATAAGACGTGGCCGACGAGCGACGCCTCGGAGATAGCGAAGATCCTGTCGGATTATAACAAATCGGCCAGCAAGACCTCCGAGAGTCCGAATTACACTTATCCAGGCAGTTACGTCGAGGATTTCGAGTACCCGAAGACCAGCACTCCAAAGCGGAACTTGAGCATCAAGTTTCCCCAGGGCAAGTGGCGCAGGTTCCACTTTACCGTGGAGAAGATGAAGAAGTCGAGTAACAATGAGAACAGCGAGGGAAGAGCACTGCAGGTCTCCATCCCGGGGAAGCAGGTGGTCCAAAAAGGTTCGGGTGCTCAAAAGAAGACATCTTCAACGGAGTCGCTCGCTCGACCATCGTCGAGATCGGACGAGAATGCGCCAAGGGTTCAACCTCTCCAGGAATTACTAGAAAATACTGCTGTTCTTTACTGCGCTGCCACAGGTGTTCATCAGGAAGACCTCGCGCAGTACATCGACAGTTTAGACACTAAACAAAGTGCTCAGTGGCTCGAAGAATGGAATAACGCCAGTGCGTAACTATTCCTGTTTCGTTAGTGTATAATTTACACGACTTTAGTTAATTAATCTCTTTCATCCTCATACTTCGATAATTAATATTGTCATTCAGTTTTCCTTACGCTGTGATTATTCGTTAGTCTTGTTAATCTGCGATGATACAATTCCACTTTTAGTTTATTAAACCTGTAATTATTCTTTTCTGTATATTTCGCTCTGGTCGAGTCGAGAGAAACAGGTGAAAATGAAAGGAAGCTTTACTAGCAATTATAGTGAATTTATTCAACTCGCGGTGTCGTGGAACTCGTCTTTCTCGTTAATTAGCAGGGTAGGTAAGCCTCGTCTTGGTCGTGAGCACCATGCCACCGTTAATCCCAGCGTGGATGAAGAGCATGCAGATAACGAGGATCGCCGAGTAGACGAAGAGAAGTGCGATTATACCGAGGCTTCGTTGTCAATCCCTGTTTTGTCGACGCTTTCGATGAGAATATCTGCAAAGAGATCGAACGATATGTTTTTACAGTCGAAAGAAGTTTTCTTCTCGGAGTACGCACCTTCTCCTCTGGGATTCCGATTCACTGGCCTCACTCGCGGATTTACTCGCCAGCTCTTCCTCGCTCGACGAGTCCCCGTTGCTCTCGCATTTGCTCTTTCGACTGGAACTCTTGCTAGAGTCGTCGTTCTTCGCCTTCCTCTCGGACTTCTCCGCAGACTTTCGCTCGCTTCTTCGCTTGGGACGATCTTCTTCGCTGAGTGGCTCGTGCTTGGCGTCTTCCCTTCTGGAAGACTTGCGCTTTCCAGCGTGCTTTTGGGATTTGTGTCTGGCGGAGTTCCGGGAACTTGACGTCGAGTAGCCAGTGTCTTGTCTCGTTTTACTAGTAGTCATTGGGTAATTTAAATAATTTAAAAAGCGATTTGTTGAAATATAAAGACTTTTGGTACAAGCGTACCGTTTGGAGTGAACAATATTCCTCGGCGAGGAGTCGAACTGGTCCTCCTCCTCGGTGGAGTCCTCGCTCTCCTGGAAGTTCGTCTCGACGTCGCGGCGCCTCTTCCTCCTCCTGTCCTCGTGCGACCTCCTAGGCCTCGCCTCCTTGTGCAGATCACTGCGCGAGATAATACTAATACTCGGCGCGTCGTGCTTCCGCCTGCGCTTGCTCTTGCTCTTGCTCTCCGTCTGCACGACGTACAGCCGGTACAGCTGCAGGAGTATCACCAGGGTGTTTTTGCAGGTGAAGAAGATGTTCATGTAACTGACGATCTGGTAGTGGATGATGAGGATCAAGCGAAACGCTAGGAACGGGCCGTCCTAAAGAACCAATTAATTCCTGAATTACAATTTTTATATATATATTTGTTTTTAATAAACAGTTTTCAGTTTAACACCTGGAGAAGCATGTTGAGCGCGATGCCCCAGACGTCGATACTGCAGCAGCTCGTCTCCGCTTGCACTCTCTTCTTGACAGCGCTGCCGGAAGACAAGCGGGACTTCCGGGACTTGGTCGCGGTGAGGACCACGGTGAATTGCATCAGCGACCAGGCCCAGATGCCAAGCGTCAGGTAAACCAGGACTGGCTCACGGGCGATCCGGTCTTCCTTGAAGGAGTCGAAGAACTCGATTATGTCCGCCGCCGTTCCTATGTAGACCAATAACAGCTGACTCAGTTGGTCGCGTGTTAATTCGCCCTTCGGCAACATCCATCGACCGATTATCAGAGTCAACATGAGGAACTGCTCGATCAGGGTGACCCAGGTCTCCGTCGATATCTGGAGGTCCGGCAAGTGGATGTTGACCTGCTCAAAAATATGAAATATTGTTTTGAGTAAAATAGGAAATTGGGGTAGTTGGGAGTTGTGTTTTCACGTACGCCCAATGCTTTCTCCAAGTTCTTTAGATCGGCCGCTGCTAAATTGGAGAGATCGAGATTCTCGGTGATGTTGATGTTTGTCTCTAAAGACTTGAGGCGACGGTCTACTTTGTCCAGCTCGAGCAGCCATATTGCGGGGACTACGCTGCTCAAGTATAGAAATACTGACGGACAAAACCTAGTGAAATAATTAATATACGACAGTTATTAAACATTTCTACTTAATCACTCGACTTGCACGAACAATTCTTTACTTTCTAACATTGAAAGGCTTCGGTAAATTACATATTTTGTCTCTCGAATATTATTGTCTTGACTCAAGTTGTGAATCCAAGAACAAAAATTGTGGTTTTTCATTTTTTTGTACTACTTGTTTAAATGTTCTTCAAAGTGTGGCGGATTTTCAGTTGAAGACTCAAGCTTCAGGGATTTATCAGGATTTATCAGGCAAAATCCCTTGAAATAACGCAATGACACGAGGGATTCGCGGTTTGAGAGTCACACGCGTGTGTTGATCGATGGGCGAGGATAAATGGGGTAGCATATTAGTAAAAGGGGTCAGTGTTACGAAGTATTACGAAGCCTTTTTATCGGTGTCAATAAATTTTGCGACTCGAGCCGGATTTCGAGCTCTCTCGCTCTCCCTCTCTCTTTCGGCCGCTCTCCCAGCGTTCATACCAGCTAATGCTCCAATTTCCGGATCTGTCAGATCGGAGAGCCGCTCGAGTCATCACACAAACACACCCTTCCTTTCGCTGCGCGTTTCTTCCAGAATGATAACTGTCTTCTGCCGTTTGCCGCAGAGTGCCGATAGTTTGTTTCAATTTTAACGCAAAGTGCGCTGCTATTCCTTCTAAATGCAATTTCTTTTCAAATTCAAAGTAAAAAATTACAAACAAAAATATATAAATTCGAGGAATGGAGAATTTAATATTAAATAATTTGAGTCAAAATTAGAATTAAATTAATGTCCAGACTTCTTCAAATGGTTTGGAATTAATTCTAAGAATTATACTATTTTATTTTAATTGAAATTAAAATTGAATTACCGTTCAGACTTTATATTCAAATGATTTGGAATGATTTCAAGAACAATATTTTATTCTAATAAACACTGACCACTTCCATTCCTGGTTCTCCTTAATAGTCAGCGTGAAGATACCCTCGAAGAAGAGCAAAAGAATCGGGCAGCTCAGGTACCAGAAGAGAGGATTCCTCTTGAAAGTAGTTACTTGCCAGATAGCGATGAAACCATGAGAAGCGAACACCAGCCTCGTAATAATCGCCTTGACCGTCGCCAAGAACTTGGCCATTCTCACCTGAACAATGCACGAAACCACGCACGAACCTCCTAAGAAACTAGCCGCTACATAGTTCACGATAGAGCAGGTAACTTTGGCAAAGTGGGTTCGAACGTCGAAGGAGGAGCGCAGGGAAACAGGAGACTCGCAGGATTCGTAGGAATTTCATCGCGCAGGCGTTGCGGTGGGGGAAACGCCGCACGTGTTCTTTAAATGCGAGGATTAATCTTCGATTATCAATCAGAAGATTCGTCCAGAGTGATTCTCGATTGAGATATCAATCGACACCTGCACCTGTAATGAATAAAAATGACCTCAAACATATAAAAGAATAAAACAGTAGAATTGGTATAAAAATGATTTTATTCATTCATTCGGTAGAAAGTGCATTCTCCCTCAGAAAATAGACACTCGGCAATGCAACTCGTTTATTAATACAGAATGTACAATTGCAATTTGGCCGTGGCTCCTTCACTCGACTAGGTACCCTGTGAGGAGGAAGCCACCAGTGTCGCTGGTTACAATTTCAGGGTGAGTCCTGTCGGGGAGAACCTGATAGGCTCGCAGAAAGTTCGTGACTAGTCGGAGATTCACCACATTGTGCTTTTGCTTGAGAGCAACGTAAGTCTCTTGCAGAGGCTCGCGGTGCTGGTGGAATATGACGAAGGGCCTCGAGAGCCCGAGGAACGGAAAGAGAGCCGTGACTATGTTCAGCGGATGCTCCTTCGCGACAATCGCTAGTCCCCTGGCTTTCTGCTTTTCCACTAATTCCACCGCGCTCTTCGTCTCGTAAAACCACCGCGGCCGCTTCGGCGGAGGAAGATCGTTGGACTCTTCTGGTTTCCTTTTCAGAGGATTCAGATCGTCTTTGGAGTCTGTTTCTTGGTCTGGTTTTGCTTCGCTGCTCTGGGAATGTGCTTCCTTTTCTGTACTCGTCTCATTTCCCTCTGTCTTTGGCTCCTCCTTTCCAGTCGCATCTTTGTCATTTGTTTTTGAGTCTGTTTGAGTTTGATTGGTGTTGTCCGTCTCCTTGGCTAGTTTCTTTTGCCTCCTCGACTTCTTCCCACTGTCCTCGATCCGCCTCTGTTCCTTTTCTCTAGCCTGGTGCTCGAACACAGCTTCCTCGTTCTGGTAGTACAGTCTCAGGAAACTGTAAATATTAACACTGTGGAGTCTATCTAACTGTTCCTTAGGGAAGTTCATCCCATGGATCAACGTCACTTGAGGCACATTGCCCGGATGGAAGTGGATCAGCCTTCCCTTGGTTTCCGAGCCGATCCTATTGAGCATAGCTGCAGCTGGCAAACCCTGGGACCCACTGTCGTACAAGAGGAAGAGCCCATCACCCTGGACGTCGCTGTAAGACAACAGCTGAGACAACGCGTCGATCCTCAATCCTCCGATCTTATTTCGGTCGAGCTTAAAGTAAATATCATGGATCAGTCGGATATCCGGCTTCAGAATACTGATGTATCTGTAATACTTCTGCTCCTTCTTCTTGAGATACTTCTCCTGGGAGTAGCCGGTCTTCTCCAGGAAGGACTTGCTGTTCTCAATCAAAGTCCCCACGATCTCCTTCCCAGACTTGCCCGACTCCTGCAGCTGGATGATCTCATCCTTGGAGAGCTTCTGCGAGGTCCCGTCGTCGACAATCGACCTGTTGTCATGTCCACTGGGTAGCTCGTTGATGAGGTCGTCCCAGGACTCCGCCTCGGAGACCTCCTTCAGGGTCTGGCGACCCTGCTTCCCGGGGATGATCTTGAAGGTGCTCCAGAACTTCTTCCCGACGATCGCGCGCATTTCTATCTGCATCTTACCCAGGTTGAGGAGCCCATTCTCCGTGACCTTATAGAGCTTCTTGAAGCTCTGCCGCTTCACCACCACGTAGCTGCCCAGGGCGATCGATTCTTCCTGGTCCTCGCTCATCATTCGGCGATCTCTATCTGATCCTCTAGTGATGGACGCCGCTCGCTTTTAGGTTAGCGTACTCAACACATGCTTGATTATCGCACGATTCTTATCACCGTTTCATTCGAGCGCAATTGTTAATTGTTTAATTGTCTGGCGAGCTTTTGCGATTTAATCACCGCTCGCTCTTTGTTTACGTTGTTATTGAATCGTGACCTTTCCACCAGACACCTAACTCTTGCGGATGAGTCTGGATGAGTCGGCGCCGCCTGTTTATCCTGTTTATCACCCGCTGCGTAGCACTGCGTTGCACCGCAGATCACTGCGTAGTGCGAAATTCTCCACGAGGAGAAGGGAAGGCCCACTGGACAAACATATCCCGGTCTTTTTTGGTCTGATCGCCTGATAAAGTAAGTCTCCACGTTTCATTCATCAGTTGGAAGAACCGCCGGCTGAATAAAACACCGGAGATTCTCTTTCACGCGGTTGAAAATATTTTAAGAGTTTCGATTGGAATCTTGCTTTAACGCAATGAAATATTACTCTACTGGGTTAGCAATTGTTTGGGTAATCCTGTTGCAGAGCAGGATGATTCCCTGCAAAGAGTTCCAGGCGGTGGTACTAGCCGGAGGGAGAGGATCCCGGATGACCGAGCTGACAGATGGACAACCAAAGTGTCTACTTCCCATTGGCAATAAACCCATGATTTGGTATCCTCTGCAGCTGTTAGAGAGGGCTGGATTCAAAGAAGCGATCGTTGTGGTCTCCCAATCGGCGGAAAGCAATTTCCTCCAGGCTCTGGATAAGCTGGATCTTAAAATGAAGCTCGACGTTGTCGGAGTCGAAGATGCTGAAGACCTGGGAACAGCAGATTCCCTGAGACTCGTACACGACAAGATCCATATGGACTTTGTCGTGATTTCTTGCGACCTCATCACCGATGCCAATCTGGACATCAAGGATGTACTCAATCAGTACAGGACGCACAATGCTACTATCACCGCATTGATGTTGCCGGTTCCTGAAGTGCCCAGTGACTTTGTTACCCCTGGGCCGAAGAACAAGCAGAAGCCAGAGACGGATTTGATTGGAATTGATGATGAGACCGGACGTATAGTATTTTTAGCTTCAGCCTCGGATTTTGAAGAGACCATTAATATCTCACAGAGGATGCTTAGAAAGCATACGAGCTTCACTGTGCATTCGAATTTGATGGACGCGCATTTGTACGTGATTAAGAGGTGGATCTTGGACTTCCTCGTGCATAACAAGTAGGTTTCCCCCTCCCAAAGCTTTGCAAAGCACCAGAATAAATCTCTGACCAATACAATTGATTCTTGCAGGAACTTCAGCACTTTAAAAGGAGAGCTACTGCCATACGTGGTCAGAAAACAATTAACAAAGGCCAAGCAGTGCATCAAGGACAAGAATACATCTATCGTGCAGGAGGACTTGAAGGAGGACATTTTCTGCTTTGCAGTGAATGAGCCACTCGACCAACTCATTCAGTCGACGTCCGGCTTCAACGACCACAGCACCGATCTCGAGAACGCCTACCACAACGACATTATTCGTTGCTACGCGTACATTATCAACGACAAGTTGGGACTGCGAGCTAATACCGTGCAAATGTACCATTACGCCAATATGCAGGTGAGTCTTTCTCGAGTTAAACTCAACTCCGAATTCCGGAAGATTAAAGACTTTTTTGATTACAGGCCTCAACCTTCCAAGGTGATCTGAAGAGAGTTGCGAGAAGTGGTCGTAATATCATTGCCACCGGCGCAATCGTCAGCGGCACGTCTCATATTGAGGATTGTCAGATCGACAGTGGTGCAATTATTGCGGCAAATACTTACTTATCACATTGTCACATTGGCTCAGGTTCAATTATCGAAACCAAAAGCAGAATTATTAATAGTAATATTATGGGTGGTACGATATGCAAGTCAGGGTAAATACAATTTATTTATCTAAATACATGTTGACAAGGCATCAACGTTACTTCAACGAAGTCTTTCTTTACAGATGTGTTATAACAAATTGCATTATCGGTGGCGGCGCCATAATTGACTCAAATGTCCGCTTGTCCAATTGCATTGTCGCTGCCGGAAAGATTATAGGTCCTGGAAATCTACATGATTGCGAAGTTCTTACCTACTACAACCAATACGAATGATGCGTATGATCTACGTATACGGACCAAATCCGTATAATGTGTATAATCCATATAATATATATCTGTGTAATCTATTGAGCGTTAATACATTTATATGAAATATTCCGAGATTTATAAATTTTGTGAATTTATTTATTCATTTCCTTATTTATTAATTAATTAATAAAATTCATAAATAATTAATGATGGCAATCTAGAGGTGGTGAATTATACATTGGCGTTATATTATAGTATCTTATATCTACATATTTTATATTATTTATTTATAATTTTTTAATTTAAATGTTTGACCATTTGAATGGAACTGGAGTTGAGAGCCACTGCTGGCACACAGACAAAGGCCCACACATGCAAGCGCGCCCATATGATAGACCGGCGAACGAGGGGAACGTGCGTTTTCGGAGCGATTGGAACGACTCTTCTGAAAGTGTTCTCCTTCGTGCAAAATGGTGAGCGGCCGCTGCTGCTTGGAAAATCGGGGAAAGGCCGAGTAATCCTACAAGCCCGCGTCAACCGATCACCGGGAAAATCATCGGGAACCCTCTGACTATCGAGTCGTTGTAATAGTTGTTGGTCAAATCGGAGGAATAAGACGAAAACTTGGTAGTAAAGTTGGCGCCGACAGGTTAAGGCCCAAGTGTGTTTACTGTGACACGTTGGTCGCCGAGAACTCGGGTCTTGAGAGATTCGCCGTCAGTTTTCGATTTCTCGCTCTTCCAGCAGAGATTCTTTTCGATCTTTATTAATATTGTTTTCGAGAAATTCATAGTTGAATTGCGTTTTAAGAGTCTTGGTTAACGTTTTCGTGGATGCGCCGAGGCTTGTAGAATTGTTCGCCAGTGTTTGGGGATGTGAAATTGAGCGAGTGATAAACCAAGTCGATTGTTGTTCACAGACGAAGGGTACGTCGAGCTTTGGTAAGCGGCGCAATAAGACGCACACGCTGTGCAGGCGATGTGGACGCAGTTCCTACCACATCCAGAAGTCACAATGCGCCCAGTGTGGCTATCCGGCGAAGAAGATGCGTTCCTGTAAGTATAACACATGTCGTACTTCATATCTAGTAGGTAAGATTCTTCGGTGTAAGCTTATTGGGATTTTCATTTGTTTCTACAGACAACTGGTCCATCAAGGCTAAGAGGAGGAAGACCACCGGAACTGGCCGCATGCGCCACCTCAAGATCGTTCGCCGCAAGTTCAAGTAAGCCTCAGCTCCAAACCCCTTATCTCCTTATCTCGAAGCTCCGTTGCTAACCAACTACTCTTTCTATTACAGGAATGGATTCAGGGAAGGTCTGCCCAAGCCCAAAGCCGCTAAAGTCTACCCGTAAGCTCTGTTATTTTGCGCCATAGACTATACACCATTGACTTCTAATAAAACAGAGAAAAAATCGCAAGAAAGTCGAGTAAGTTTCATCTCCTCCACCCTTCGACCTTAAGGCAAGCGTTCCATCTTCGAGATCGAGCGGAGCTCGAGGGTGCTCGTGGCGTCGATAAGTCAATGCACTTGAGAGCCAATATTTTACGAAAGTCGACACCGGTCAGATAAAAGGAGTTTATCGTGCGAGCGATGGGGCTCGTGGCGCGCAAACGCGGCGGAACTTTTGATTCGAAGCCGCCCGCTATATCTGGCGGGCAGGTGCAGCGCCGATGCAGTTGCACCCTCGCACTGCACAATGCTAGAGCGTCGCGGCGATTGCGCGATCGATCACCCGGGACTTGGAGTCTGTTGAGTATAGCCGGAGCGCGCGGAATGTATCCGAAGGGACTGCAGCCAGAATTCCGCCTACACAAGCACCGCAAGATCAAGGACACCCGCGCGATTATTTAGCAGTTAGACTCGTGAATAGTTCGCTAGGAAGTACACGCGCAGTTTAGTATAAAGCAACAGCGCCGCTCTCTTCTTCGAGCATTGCTCCTTTGAGTATCGGCCAATTCGCAGCGGCTAGTTTCTAGTATCTCGAGAGAATCACGAATGGGTGTCACCAAAAAATTATTCGGTAAGTTACTCGTTAATTAATTAAACAACCATTTTTATCCAACATTTATGATTCCTGTACAAACATTACACTTCTATCTCCGCGCGCTTTGGAGATCTATAAATTGGCTGAGTAAACCAACTCCGGCGAATTCCCAGGTAAATACCTGCTGCTCACAAACACTGTGAGCTGCGGCCTGATGATGGGCGCCGGCGACATGATCCAGCAAAGATCGGAGCACTGGAGGAAGAACAATTCGGGCGGTTTCTTCGCCAATTCGAATGTCGTACTGGCAGCATCGCGAGACGGCGAGGGGCAAACAGTGAAGACCATGTCCTCGCTGACTTCGTACGAGCACGACCACTCTCGCATGAGGAATATGGTGGTGGTTGGATTGCTCCAAGGACCATTTCACCATTGGTTCTACTCGGTCCTCGAGAGGTTCTTCCCCGGAAGGAGCGGCAAGGCGATTCTCAAGAAGACCTGCATGGATCAGTCCATCGCCAGTCCAACTTGCCTGGGCATCTTCTTCATCGGCCTCGGACTCATGGAGAGCAAGAACTTGGAGCAGATTCGGGCGGAACTTAGTCTCAAGTTACTCGACACTTGGAAAGTAAGGGAAAGCTCTCTCTTTATATATGTTAGAATCTCTTCTCGGATAAATTAATTTCTTGTTTTCAGGTCGATTGTTGTTTCTGGCCCCCCATTCAGTTCATCAACTTCATGTTCATTCCTCTCCACTATCGGGTGATGTACGCGAACTTCATGACCATGATCTACGACATATTCCTGTCCTACATGAAATATGTAAGTTTCCCCCTCAAATCACAAGAATAGAAGATTTTCTATTTTTTAAGAGATCTAAACAATGTGCTATTTGTTGTGCTTGGATTCCAGGATGCCCACTACTGATAATCTCATTGTCAGAGCTAAACAACAGTACAAAAGCTCGGCTGTTCAGCGACGCCCGTCGCTTGTATATATGTACATACACAGTTGTAGGAGTACGCTAAGGATAAATGTAAAGTCGCCTAATCCACGTCCTGTTTTGTTGTCAATAAAGAAGATTCTTCGAACACGTCGCCCCGTCTATCTCCCCGAGATCACGTTATCTTCGCCGCTGCGGATACCTGCGGGCTTGATATCCGCAAACACGTGTCGCGTTGCATTCCGCGGCGATAAAGCGAAAACAATGTCTCTTGTGTTTGTATGCACATTGATAGGCCGTCGTCCGTCAAGTCTTTCGTGTGGCGAAAAATTGCATAAGTCTTATCGTCAGTTGCCATGAGAGCTTCCCTTTTTCGCTGGGAATAGTTCGAGCGTCCCTGGAGAAGGAGTTCAACTTTTACTTTGTCACGACAATAACACCTTGTACGATTTTAGCTTCCGTTTAAAAGCGCATCACCTGGAACAACTTGTTTCAACTTTGTTTCTTCGAGCGAAAGCCACCCGGCTCAACTTTACGACGGCCGAAGTCCGAAAGGTTCGCGTATTGTTTATTATCCGGGGGCGATTTGCCGAATTTCGACATGCGCTGACAGTCTACGGCGAATCAGGGCGGATCTTATCAGCGTTTGAGCGCATATCGCGGATGCATCTGGTGCCGCGGAGATCGACCTGTTATCAGTTCTAATCTCCTCTTATTGGAAGCGAGGTCGCACTTGTTTTGTAAACTCTCGTTGGGCAAGGATTGTTTGGCGTCTCTTCTAAGCCGGCCTGCCGCCAATGTGCCAACAATTCCTGCACGCGTCGCGTCTGCGCTTTGTCGCCGCAAATCCGCACCATTCTAATTGTCCCAAGTGTGCTTATTGCAATTATACTTAGAAACAATGTGACAGGAAGCTTGCTCGATTCTAACATACGCTGGTGACGATAGTTGGGGCATTAGTTTGCGGCGAAATGCAATAGCAGTGCTAGCCCTAGAGAAAACTGGAGAAAAAGCTTAATGACAGGCGAATAATTAATGAGCTGGCAGCAAATCAAAATGACATTTTAATTGAAACCGATAACGCTAGGTCATCCATCATTCGGACGGTGCGTTGGCCGACAGGCGGTTTATCGAAGATGCCTTTTCGATATAATATGATGAGATCTCTTTAACAAATGTTCGCACGCTTCTGCTTCCGGGTGATTCCTCCAGTTTCTGTGGAATTTTCCGCATTTACAGATAAAATCCATTTGTCAATCTTTGCGATAGAGGACTTTTCGCGTCTCGAACTATAATAGGCACGCAGGAGTAATGTACGATAGTTGAAGCAAACGATATAGTGTTTATAAACACACACAATAATTATAGGTTGTGTCAATTATATATATAGTTCGACTAATTATAATTATGAATTATAGTTCGACTAATTATGGTAGTGAACATTATTTATAATTATATGTTTACAACTACAATTAAAAGACTATTTTGATAAAAGCATTTGAATACTGCGGCATTCAGATTCATTTCCATTCCACGATTCCCCGCGTCCGAATTCCGATACCTACGAACGATACGTGCGTGATTGCGCCCGCGGGTACGAATTGCAATTGGCAATCGCATCCCTTTCCTCCCTGGCCGGAGTCCAGGAAGCGGCGGCGAGATCGCTTTGCACTTATCGTAGGAGAGAGGATGCTTTCATTATGATTTTCGAGCGCCAGGTGGCCGGCTTTTTGTTGTCGGTCGGCGGCGCGTAGCAGGAGAGAGGAGAGCTCGGCCCAGGGAGAGCGAGAGAGAGAGAGCGAGCGAGAGCGACTCGACCTGGCTCGGAAGCGGCGAGAGAGCGAGCGAGCGCCATTACATCGATAAATGTCAGCGCGCGCCCGCGTCCCAGGAAGCCGAGGAAGCAGCGAGTTCGAGCGCGAAAACCGGAGCAGGCGAGGGTCCTCGAGGCGGAGTGCAGGGTGGAAGTGAGCCGCGGGTGTGCAGAGCTGCTCTCCCTTAACCGAGAGAATGTCGAGCAAGCGGAAGAACGCGTCGGGGGCGCAGGGTAAGAAGGGACGCGCCAAGTCGAAGAAGGTCGAGTACGACGACGAGGACATCTCCAGCGAGTCCGAGGTCGAGGACGCCGAGGCCGGCTCCAACGGCGGCGACGAGGCCGAGGACGACCTCGCCGACGTCTCCACCATCCCCGAGCTACCAGCGCCCGAGGTGTGATTCCTTGGCCCCACGACGCTCTCTCTCTCTCCCTCCTCTACCGGGAAAACAGTTACTCCGAACCGCAAACCTCCTCCTTTCTAATCCACTCTTCTTTAAGCATTTTTATTTATTCTTCTTTCAACAATCCACTCTTCTTTATTGTTTGTTCGTTGACTCTTTTCTCTTTGATTCTCATTGCTCCAATTAATTAGAACAGGATCATTCGGTAACATTTGGCACTGGTTGCAGGGCGGATGGGGCAAGCCAGGGACGCTTTTAATGTGTGGCCTCACCAATTGGGAGATGGCAGGGCGCAAAGCTCCTCCGAAGGGAGTGAAACCCAATGTCGGACGCAGTTTATGGACGCCCCATACATTCAAGAATCTTAATGGAGCCAGGGTGAGACTGGTCGCCTCTGGACCCGCTGCTTCCCATAGCATTGTTGTTACCGAGGATAACAGATGCCTGGCGTTCGGCAGAAATGACAAAGGTAATTAAAGAGTGGGATGGAAAGGAAGCCAGTAGGTATAATTTGCCACATAGCAGAGATAGTACGCTCGAGTAAGAGGAAACCTTAGAAACGTTAAGCTAGGGAATGAGTGTTGAGATCTGGCTGGGATGTCCGTGGCTCGTTGGCTGTTGGCTTTCACTCTGGTTAATCCGTATGACTTTTGTTAGAACTGGATTAGCTGAAGATTGGATAATCCATCCTCCCTGAACGGAGAGGGAGAGAGAGAGAGTCAGGGAGGGCTTGGAGCACATCTCTAAAGAGGAATATTCCATTTAGGTCAACTGGGCGTCGGCGACGCGAAGCGCCGTGACGATCCGACGGAAGTGGAGGCCCTGAAAGGCCACACGGTGATCGGGGCGTCCTGCGGCCGCAACCACACGCTCTTCCTGACCAGTCGCGGGATAGTGTTCGGCGCCGGCGACAACAAGCTCGGCCAGTGCGGCGTCGGGAAGACCGACGCTTGCATCGTGACGGCGACGAAAGTGAAGTACGTCGGGCCGCCGATCGTGAAGGTAGGATGCGGCGCGGAGTTCTCGATGATCCTCGACGTCAAGGGTGGCCTGCACTCGTTCGGCTGTCCGGAGTACGGAGCCCTCGGGCACAACACCGACGGCAAGTACTTCATCACCAATACGAAGATGGCCTTCCACTTCGAGAAGGCGCCCAAGAGGATCGTCCTCTACGTCGAGAGGGCCAAGGACGGCCACGTGACGCCTCTGGACCGCGTGGAGATCACGGACTTCAGCTGCGGCCACTACCACACGGTAGCGATCGACAGTAAAAATCGCGCCTTCTCCTGGGGCTTCGGCGGCGTCGGTCGGCTCGGGCACAACGAGCAACGGGACGAGCTGGTGCCGCGGCTCATCAAGTTCCTGGAGCCGCCGAATCGCGGCATCAGGGCGGTCCACTGCGGCAGTACGTATAGTATCGTCATCAACGTCCACGGGCTAACTCTGATGTTTGGCCAGACGAAACGCACTGGGGAGGCCAACATGTATCCGAAGCCCATCCAGGATTTGTCCGGTTGGGACATCAGATGCGTCGCGTGCTCGCAGACCAGTGTCGTCGTCGCAGCCGACGACTCCGTCATCGCCTGGGGCGCCAGTCCCACTTTCGGAGAACTGGTGAGTCCAAGCGCACATTCGCTCGAGTGGCTGCCTTTCTTTTTACGTTTAGTTCGAACGTCGAGTTCGCCTGGAAATGCGCCAAGTTCAACGGGAGAGTGACTGTTTCAGGGTTTCGGCGAAATGAGAAAGTCCTCGACGACCCCGATGGAGGTGAAGGCCCTCGAAGGTTTGTACGTTACCGCGATAACCTGCGGTATTTCGCACACGCTCTTTATCTGCCGCGACGAGTCCGAGGAGGAGAAGGCCAAGATCGAGCAGCTCGGGGTCTACTCGATCTAGATCGCAGGCATCGTATTCACTCGAACCACATTTCTACCAAGACTCACCTCGCCCCCCCACTTCGCAGGCTAGAAAAGCCCTGTGGAAACCTTTCGTTTCACTTCTGTCCCGAAGAATCGCCGGGGCCCCTCCGCGAGCCCCGACCAGTACGGAGAGGCGCGTTACTTTCGATCAATTGAATGAACGCGAGCGCATCGACGGCTCCGGCTCGCCACCCTGGCGGGCCGGCCGGTCCGAATCACAAGCACGTCCACACACGGGAGAAACACACACGAGAAGGCGTGAAGGGTAGTTTCTTCGAGGGGAAGCCAATCACTGTCGCGCTCCACATTTGTACTTCCAGTTTTTACTTAAGAGGAGAGAAATAGACAGAGGGAGACTCAGCCGACTCGTAGGAAACCCCATTCTGTTAGTAGCTCAGGATATAGACCAAACCTCGGACAGCAATCACACAGACAGACTGGACAGAGACACACGCGCAGATAGAATAATGCGGAGATATATTTTGATACGTTGCTATTTTTTATTGAACGCGTTTGCAGGCGAAACTTGAAGCGGAGGCGTCCGGTGGCGCACTAGTGGGAATATTATTGGATATTAAAGCGCGCGCGCGCGTGCTCGCGAGAGAGAAAGATGACCGAGATTGTCGCGCGATTAGTGGCGAAACATTACGGAGAACACCAATTACTGCCTGTACGTCGAGAAACTTTCCTTTTTAGTCGAGGCGAATGCAGACCAGTGTCTATCATTGATTCATTACACACCGTAGTACCTGAGATCACATACATACATACATCAGCAGGCATCGTTTTTATATCGCATGTACAGGGACAATGTAGGAACGCAGTTATAGAGGTGAAATAAACCGTCTTTCTTATCACTTATGGTTACTAGCATAACTTAGAGACGCGTAAGTCCACTATCATCGTTTCAATCACCCCCCCCCTGCCCCCCCGTTTTCCCTTTCTCGAGTAAGAGGGTTTTATACGTGTTCTTTTCCCTGTCCTCCCCCTCATTTTTATATCTCGGGGCAATGCTTCCTCAGGCGATTAACGGTATTGCCCTTTTCTGCACGCAACCTTTAAACCGTAGGCTCCTCACCTCGTGGGAACGAAGCCGAGCGAACGGAAGGAACCGCTTCCAGCGAGGAAACACCGGCTATTGTTGACTGTATATTGTAAAGTCGAGTATACGCGTTATATTTATGACTGGCCCACTTTTTCGAGAGCTCTTTCCTCCCCCCCACCCTCGAGAATACTGAGAGCAGCGGGGATCTGTTACACTGGTGGAATTTTTAGTGCGTAAGGAGGCGAACGAGGAGAATAGGACGGGCGATTTAGCAGGGGAATAAGTCTCGCGTATACTACACATATTTTTCGAGAGACAGAGAGAGAGAGAGAGAGAGAGAGAGAGAGAGATAGAGAGAAAGTACTAGGCGACAAAATCACTGCCAAGATATCTGCGTTTAGTGTGGCCGGCGCCGGCTCGGCCACGTGTATCTTCATTCCATTCCGTTCCATTTGTAATACTCCTCGCGCCGAGCGGGACGAGCCGTTCTTTCTCACTTGAAGACTCGAGACACGAATGTACAAGTCGAACTATTCAAAATAAACGAATTTTATAAGTAAGTTTCTACGAAATCCTTTGTACTCGACTCTTTCTCGCCAACCCCCCCTTCTTTCTTCTTTAATATCTGCGGCTCGGGCTAGTCAGTTCCTCCGTGGAGGTCAGAGCCGACACCTGCTGCAGAGCTCGGGGAAAGCGCAGCTTTCAGCCTCGGCTTCTTCCGCATCGAGTCTGCAGGCTTCTGGGGACTCGCCGACCGCCGTCTCAGAGAGTCGGCAGAAGCTGCAGAGCTCGGGGAACTCGCAGGCCTCCTTGGACGGCTTTTCAACGGGCAGTTTGCAGCCACTGCATAGTTCCGGTAGAGCACAGGCTTCCGGTCTCCTCGGCGCTTTCTTGCAACTGGGACATCCTTTGTTTTTGATCACTTCGGGCCGATCGAGGCATTTCTCGCAGGGGATCTTCTCCTGGGCCTCTTTCACCCTGGCCTCGTCCTCTTCGTGCAGCTTTCTCATCTGTTTGTGGCGCCAGTGATAATCCAAGTACTGATCCAAGCAAGGAACAAGTTATGAAATCTAATCTCGAGCTCACGGCTAGCTTGAAGTCCATCCGCTCGCTGGCTGAAGTCACGAATTCACGGGCCTCCCTCTTTTCAGCCTCCGAGACAGTTCCATGACTCCAGCGGAGGAGTTGGTACGCCAGGTAGTACTGCGGGTCTGTCGGACGATAGTGGAGCAGCCTGGCCATCGCCCATGTCAGGGCAATCATGACATTCTGTCTGAATAGTTCGATACATATCCTGTTAATACCATTTCACACTTCTCCTCCCGTTAGTAGTCAGCACCTAAGGTAATTGTTCCTCTCGACGGTCGAGTCGACGGACGTCTCCGAGGGACAAGTGCAGACGAACTTCTTCAGGAAGTACTGGAGACTGTGCAGAGTACTGGAACTCCCGCCACCCTCCGCCGACTCCGTCCCCAGCTTTGAATTGCACGTGCAAACGATTTCCTGCATTAATTGAAATTGATTTATTAGCTAGTGTCGAGCAGCGGATCCTGGAAGGCAAGACTAGGTGGGACCTCGGATTCCGAGTATTCCTTGCAGGTTTCACTGTCCACCAAGTCATTGAGGCGTCCCAGGCAATCGTCATCCACGCCGTACTGTTCTATTAACTGTATAATCTCCTCGTCTATTCCAGTTCGACGTAGGAACTCGACCACACTCGAGGGGACTCTGCTCGAAGAATCCTGCCAGTTGAGGATACCCGGGACGTCGATGCCGCCGAAAACCAGGTGGCTCAGAGTCCGCGGGCGCAATTGTGTCAGCCCGTTCACTATTATGTTCCAGGACTCGGCCTCTTTGAGTCCGACTTGGCAGAGATTCTCGATTAGTCTGATATCGAGCTTTCGGCTCCAAAGGGCCTGGTCTAGGAGCACGTCGGCCTCCGCACCGAGGTCTTTTAAGTAGTTGAGTTCCGCGGGGTTCAAGGAGACCAGACCATGTTTCATCGCTTTCGCGACACTTTGCGCTGGCATTCCTGATTGTTATTAGTGAAATTAATGGTTGGCGACTTGAGAGGGAGCTTAGTTTTTGTACCATTCTGCAGGAGGTTCTTTAACACTGGAATACTATACAAACCACTCCTGAGAGTGGCTCCCAGTCGAGGGTTGCGTATTCTAGTCTTGTCAAGCCATTCCCTAAAGGTCTCCGGTGCCGAAATTCTTCTAGACTTCAGCTGACGCGATAGCAATTCCTCTATCTCGTCTTTGTTCAATTGGACACATTTTCCCAGGCCCCTCGCCGAGTCCGAGTCCACTACTGATTTTACTGACCGCGATGAAGTTGATTTCGACATTTTCCTCGACGACTTCGATATCAGCCTCGATATTGAACGTTTACCTCGAAGATACCTTCATCCCGCGAACTTCCCGTGTTTCAGGAGCAAATAGACTCTCGTAGAGAAAAACAGCGTTTATTTACAGGTAAAACAATAGCGTTAGTTTCATTCGCGAGGCCGTCGTGTATTCATAAATTAGTAGGATAAGTACGACACTAAAACGGTTGTCCTAAACATAGGGCTCGCGCGGCACTTCTTTTTTACACTATGTTACATGCATCCGTCCAGAGATATGCATTGCGCTCTCGCCAGGCGTACTTGTGCCACTCGTAGCGGGACGATACATTAAAGGGAATGGAAAAGGCGGCGCGAAAGTCTGACGCCCGGACAAAGGGCTGGTAGAAAAATCACCGACGGCCGGAACTCGGGCTTTTAATGCGCGCCAAGTTGCCGGCCTACATTGGTCTCCTCGCTCGAAGAGCGAACCTCCTCCTTCGCGTGTCAAGCGTGAGACGAGTCAGTCCAAGATTATCACAGTGGTCATATTTTAAATCGCACTGCACGCGCAGTTGGAGTAGGGCGAGTATTCCGGCTCGGTCGAAGACGGCCCTGCTAGTTGGAGCCCTCGCTTGCCTAGTCTGTGCCTGGCACCACCGTTTCCATTGCCGTATGCTCTTGCGGCGTGTGTGTCCCATAATCCTGGGGTTTGGATGATCTGGAGAGGCAGAGAGTTAATTGTTGGTTTATTGGAGATTGGACACTAGCTGTTGGGAGGTTGAATTGTTACCTTTTGAACCAACTCCTCGAAGCAGCACCTCACGCCGTCTGCTGTCTTTGCGCTGCTCTCGATGTAGAGGGTCTGGTGCCTCCTGGCGAACTGCAGACCCTCTTCCGTGCTCACTTCTCGATTCGGCAGATCTATCTTGTTGCCGACAATCATCTTTACAATGTCTGTCTTGTTGCAGTAGGTGTTCAACTCCTCCAGCCAGGTCTCTAGCTTGAAGAATGTGTTTCTGTCGGTGACATCGTAAACTAGAATGGCACCCTGGCCGTCTCGGTAGTAGCTTGGTGTTAGGGTTCGAAACCTTTCCTGGCCGGCTGTGTCCTGGAGGGAAAGAACAAGAATTAGATTTCTGACAAACCTCCACATTCTGATTATCCTCCAACTAACCCAGATCGCCAGTTTCACTGTGTTCCCATCAATAGTGATCTGCTTGGTCTTATAATCCATGCCAACGGTGCTCTGCATATTCTCATAGAATTCGTCCTCGGTGAATCGCAGTAGAATGCTGTGAATCCAATCATTTTCAATAACAAGTTATCGCGTTCCCCAATGACTCCGAGGTCGAACTTGATCGCAATAATTTGAATACCTGGACTTGCCGACATTAGACTCGCCGATCATCAGGAGCTTCAGCACCGTCAGGATCTCGTCGTCCATCTCGCTGGAATCGCCCTTATCCATTTCGGACACCAGGGACAGTGTTGTTTACTACCTCGCGAACCGCTACTGGTGCTCTTGGCGATGAGTGGCGACGTCAAGTGCTCGCTGATATCATAGCTCGGACTATTACGATGTCCGCCGAGCAACAAAACTCGATGTCACGGGGAGCAACGATCCTTCTGTCTTTCTCCCTCGCGCGATATCTCCTTCGGCGGAGAGAGCGCGCAGTAGAATGATAAGTAAGCGGCTTGAACTTGCTCGATAGTACCAGGAGTACCAATGTTAGGAACTAGACTTGACTAGGGCTTTTTCTTTAGCCGGACTGATCTGGGAATAAAATTCGAATTGCGCGCGTTCAGTAGAAAAATTACTAAATTCGAAATAATGGATTCCAGAATTTAATCTAAAAACTTTCCAATTCTTAACTTTATTTAAAATACAAAAAGTACTATCAACACAGATTCTTAACAATTAAATATTATTTCTGTTATTAGTTAAGAATATTATTAAATGTTACTAGGAACACCAATATTAGGAACTAGACTAATGGGTTTTTCATTGGCGAAACTGATCTAGGAACAAAATTCAAATTTCCGTGCATTGAATATAAAATTAATGTGTAAATTTGAAACAAAGAGTACCTGAATTTAATCTAAAACTTTTTAATCCTTAACTTTATTTACAATACAATAAACACAATTTTTAACAATTAAATATTGTTACAATAGTTAAATATAAAAGTAACTCCGAAATCGATATTATAAAGATAAATTCCCACCTTCGCGCACGCGCATCCTCAACCAAAAACACCGAAAAACTCCCTAGACCGTCGACGAGTTTCAGGCAACTTCAGGCTAGTACGAAATCCACTTGTTCCCGGAGGTTCGCTAGTCTCGAAGGGGCAAGCGGGGGGATTGCTGGTTGCAGCTGGTGTTGGCGCTGCAGTTGGGTGCAGTGGCTCGGAGCGTGGGGCGAATCCTGTCGCAGTCTAAAAAGATGGCCGGCGACGGGCTGCCATGACGGGGCTGCGTCGCTCGTGCTCGCGGAAATGGGACGTTGCGACATCGGAGTGTCAGGACCGCCGTGCCCGCCGTTCGTCGTCGAGTGATCGCGCAGTGATCGGCAAAGGCGCGCGATGGCATCCGACGGGTAAGGAACGTCCTCGGCGAGTGAGCCTGTAGTCCGCGCGAGTATATATTCCCAGAGAGAGCGAGAGATAGAGAGCGGCCGCACCGTCGCTCTGGCCTCCCGGAGGCGAGACAGCCGGGTTAGTAGCTGTCGCGCGAGAGCTGCTAACCCGCGGGGACGAGTCTCCGCGGGAGTAGAGATGAAAGTAGTAGATCCGGAGGATTGGAAGGAAAGTGCGAAGCAAGTAGACTCGAAAGAGAGAGAGAGCCGGGGGGCCGTGGGGCCCGGCTCGAGCGACAAAGAGGCCAGTATGGGGCGCACGCTGTTGTTGCAGCAGATCGATAGCGGACCTCCTTTTTTCCGCTCTCCCACTGACCCGTCCCAGTTTTCCCGGCGTCTGTCTTCCCCTCTCTCTAACGCGCTCCTAGCCATATACATATACCCGCCGCGCGTATCCTCGGGACGCTTCCTTTCCTACCGAGGCCGCCGGCGATTCGACTCGCCGAGCGTCCGCGGCGCTCGCTCTCCCACGTTTGGGTGGGTCTCTCGCGCCTTTCACGCTCGAAATTCGTACGCATTGCTTCCACTTCCTCCCGTCCGCCTCACCCAGCCTTCCCCCACCTCTCCTACCTCCGAGCGAGAGAGAGAGAGGAACATGTTACTGGGAAGCGGCCGAAGGAGTCATAACAGTGTTGGCTCGGCCGATTTTTCGTAAACCGAGCGCCGGCTGGATTTCCGCGGCCTATTTCAGCCAATTAAGCCCCGAGCCCGAATGACATCAGGCGCAGTGCGGCCCAGCATTCCTATCAATTTATGCTTAGAGGGTGGGGGCGAGCACCCTCGATGCGGCCTGCCCTCTCTCGCGCACTCTTCTTCCTACGTGCGCGCCTCCTTGCCATTCCCCCCACTCCTCTCCTCCCAGTCTCTCTCTCTCTCGCACGCGCACTCTTTATCCCAGTGGAGATTCAACGAGAGTGCGGAGTAGAGACACTGCGTGTCTGTCGGCTATCACTTTCCTCCGTTGGCTCCTTCCTCCTTCGCTCCTCCGCGCTTTCCTTTCGCCGTGCGGTTTTGTCAACGGCACGCTTTGTTCTCTCCCCCTCCCCCGCACCCCCTCCCACGATCCTCGAGGGCGAGTCGGGGGGATCGCGGGGCCCTAGCGATAGCGCAGTCGGGATCCCATGGTGCGAGAAAGTGAGTTGGCCGCCGAGATGGTGGAGAGAACTCTGTGGGCACCGGTCGCTCGCCGTACGACACTGGGGGGTGGTCGCGGCGACGGCCACGGGGTTGAGGGAGTGTGCGTGTGGCCGAGCGAGGGAGAGGGTGCCTGACAAGTGATTGATCCCGCTCTGGTTCTCTCGCGAAATCGTTTAACAGTGTTTCTCTCTTCTCGATTCCAGCAGGATGGAGTGGGTGGAGATCATCGAGCCCCGCACCAAGGAGCACATGTACGCGAACCTCACCACCGGCGAGTGCGTCTGGGACCCGCCACCAGGTGTACCCGTGTAAGGACGCCTTTAACCACCGGGCGGAACACTTACGCCGCCGCCCGAGGCTCCTTGGAGACACCTTCTCCGGAGCCGGGGGAAAAGGCCCCGCTCGCCGCGGCCAGTCGAATCTCGGGTCGATTTAGAGCTCCGGTGAAAGTTGTCGCGGACGGAAGTCGGCCTTTTCGAGAAGACGAGTGTCGCCTAATTGATACGATTTCTAGTCACAAAGCGTGCGAAGAATACGAAAGCTCTTGTCCCCCGTCGGGCGGCGGCGTATGTACATATCGCGCGTACGAGACACTCTTGATCGTCTCTCTCTCTCTCTCTCTCTCTGCTTGCAGGAAGAAAACAGACAACAACCAGTGGTGGGAGCTGTTCGATCAGAATACATCCAGGTTCTATTATTACAATGCAACCTCGCAGAAGACAGTGTGGCACCGTCCGAACGACTGTGACATCATACCGCTCGCCAAACTCCAGGTGAGTAATCCGGGGCCGGCTTCTCCCGAGATAAGGATTGACTCCGGTTGCTCGTGGCGAGCGTGGATTCCCCGAGCGAGAGAGAGAGGCCACCTATCAGAATTCCGGATAGCGATAAAGCCCTGTTGACATAACACACCAGCGCCCCGCCGGAGAGTTGACTTTCGGGATGTCGAGGAGTTTAATTTCACGCCGCTCGAGGAGATTGGGTAAAAGAGGCTGACGAGTCGGCGTACACGTATATACATGTACACAGATGGGCCGGGGCGGAGGAGAAGAGGGAGAGAGTAGGACGATTTGCGAGGCCTCTTCACGGCACACATCAATGCATCGCTCTATGGAGTGTCGGGGAATATATAAGTGTGCAAGCTCTCTCTCTCTCTCTCGCTCGCTCTCTGGCCGTCTGCGCTCGCCTTTGCCGCTATAAATAGGCGTTTGTGGCTGGGAGAAAAAACCGCTGGTTTACATTATGCCATAGGGCAGAACCCATGAAATCTCTCTCGGCCTCTCCCTCTCGAGATTGCTTTATCTGTATGTTTGAACTGTGTCAAGGGGATGAGTGATTGATATTCGGAATGATTGGACCTCCGGAACCGCCGGAATCGGGAGCACGGTCCAGCGAGAACGGCCCGCTCTATTTAGCCTAATACTTTTATCGGCGCTCGCGAGAACTCGCCTGATGACCGGCGATCGAGTTAACTGGAAAATGAAGCTAATGCTGATTTCATTGCTATCGGGACAAGTTCTTGGGAAGCAACGGCACACTCGTGCGCCTGATAGAGTTGCTCCGCGTGTGTGTGTGTGCGCGAGAGGAATGCGGAGCCGCGGGAAGCCAACGAAATACTCACAAGAATTAACTTTGCAGACGTTGAAACAGAACACAGAGCCAGCGGGTAGCTGTGGCAGCGAGACGCAGAAAGCAGCCGAGCCAAGAAGGAAGGAGTCTGTATCGACGCAGACTCAAACTCCATCCGTCAGTAGGTCCACGCGGTTCAACCATCAGGAGAGCACTAATGTCTCTTCCTCCCTGGTCAGTGCGAAACCGCAGACTATCATTAATGAAAAGAGTGAAGTCACCGAGCGGCGGAAGTCAGCCTGTTATCGCCCTCCATTTTCCTTCCAGCAAGTGGGAAGTGCGAGCAAGGCGCGAACGCCGAGCGTCGGTGCGGACTTCCAGACATCTCCACCCTCGCCGTCGCCGTCCTCGAGACGGCACCACCACCACCACCATCACCACAACAACCGTCACCACCGGCATCACGATGTCCCGGCAGCGCGACGACAGCACAACCACTCGCAGGACTCGGGCCGCTCGAGCGACAGTTCGATCTCGCACAGCCGTACCTCCCTGGAGTCGACGGGCTACCGATTGCTGGACTCGCCGCACCGCCATCACCACCGTACCGCGCCCCAGACGCCGCCGGGGCCGGTGCAATCGTCGCCCCGGCAGCACAGCAGCGGCACCCTGGAGGCGAGGGGTCTGAAGAGCGGGACGCTCGAGAGCGTCAAGAACCAGAAGCCACCTCCGCTGGGTGAGCCGCCGCCTCTGGGCTTGTCACTCTCGACGAGCACTCCGCTCTTCAAGAAGAAGGCCTTCGCCGAGCCGCCGGGCCGCGAGGGACGGGCCGGCAATCTAGATCTGGAGAAAACTAAGAACGGTGAGCATATATATCCCAGCGCGCATATACACGCCGCGTCCGCATATAGCGGCGAACGCGTTCGAGGGTTTATCGATCACTTCCGGTCTATTGTAGGCAGAGAAAGTAGTCGAGGCTCGTACGGGCCGGAGCCAAGCACTTCGCCATATCGTGATTCGCTGATGGACTCGAGTCGAGTCTTCAGGCAAGAAATGCCACCGTACCGTCCGCCCGAGGTTCAGCTCAGCCACAGCTACAAGTCCCAGGGCGAGAAGTACGGCTCGCTCGTGGAGAGCGGCAATCGTTATCATAGGGATAGGGAGCGGGAGATGCAGCAGAGGGAGAGAGTGAACAGTTTGGACAAGACAAACACTTCAGCCTTTTACCCAAGTTCCATGCATCCGCGTAATGTGAATAAGCCGGACAACACCGGCAGCATAGGGAGGAGGCATCACGGTTGCTCGGCCTCCCTCTCGGAGGCGAACGTCCGTGACATGTACGGCGGCCTGCTGCCCGAGAGGAACGAGCCAGCCAAGAGCCTCGCGAGGGGCACCGCAGTCCTGAGCAACGCGTCCAAGCAGCGCAGCCTCGACGTGACCGAGCGGGAGCGGGAGAAGGAGTACTGGAGGAACACAGCGTGCAATAATTCCCTCGACTGCGCGCCGCAGCCCCTCGCGCGCAGCTACAGCTTTGTACAGCAGCAGAAGCAGCAGCAGAAGATGCAGCAGATGCACCAGCAGCAGCAGCAGCAGCAGCAGCAGTCTCGGCGGAGAGACCGGGACGACGATTCCATGCACGAGCGTTATTTAATAAGCCAGAGCCACGACCAGCCGAGGCAGAGACTTAGCAGTAATACTAGTAGTAGCAATAGCAGCGCCAGCAGCAGTAACAGTGCCGTCGGCGAGGAGATCGAGGTGAGGGAGGCCGAGGGCGACGACGGCAAGAAGAAGAGGAGCAACGGGAACCCGAGCCCGCCATCCTCTCCGTTCTACGGGAATCTACTCGCTGACGCTGCACACCTATTGCCGCTTCAACACTATATCCTGCAGCAAGCGAAACTCTCAGGTTGTTATAAGTTCGGCGATCCTCTGATGGTCGAGGAGGGCGAGGACTCGCTGGACGAAGAGGGCGGCCGGGGCGAGGGCCTCGGCGGCAGAGCCGATGACGATTCCGACGACCAGTTCGCGGATGACGAAGCAGCGAGCAATCAGGGCGACTCCTCCAGTCAGGAATACCTCGAGGATCATTATGCAGGTGAGTGGACTTTGCTAGCTAGCCTCGCGCCTCTGGCCGAGCGGCTCGCTAACCGGAAGGCATTCTTATCGGCGGCCTGTTCCAGATTTGGGCAATTACGACACCGCAGGCTTGGCGACTTACTACAACACCGCCGACACGCTGACCAGACCGCAGGCGAGGCCGCCGTCGCCGCCGAGCATCGCCCCACCGGTTGAAATTCGAGATACCGTGTCGGTGCTGCGACCGGCGCCGCCACCTCCGACCTCGATGATCTCGGTGGCGAGCATCGCCACCGCCAATGACAACCACGAGCTCGAGGAGGCGCGCCGGGACGACAGCACGAGCGGCGGCGACATCGAAAAGTACGCCCAGGACAATCTCAATCTGAACTGCGGGCGGCCGAAGGGCCTGAGGTTGCTCTTCCGGAAGAAGTTTAGCGTCCGAGATATTCTTAGTTGGTCCAAGGATCCTATACCGCAGCCGATGCTGGTTGTCGTGGACGGTGAGAAGTTACTAAAGCGGGAGGCCTGCAACCTCTTCAGGCTGGTCCAAGTGTACATGGGCGATCGTAAGGCGAACGTTGGCATGACGATGGACAGTGTCGCCATGGACATCGTCAACACGGCCTTCTCGAAGCCGCCGCTGCGGGACGAGCTCTACGTCCAGATCTGCAGGCAGACCACCGAGAATCCGCGGAAGGAAAGCTTGCGCAGAGGGTGGGAGCTGATGGCCGTCTGCCTGGCATTTGTGCCGCCCAGTGCCACCTTCGAGCCTTACCTCGAGGGCTACATGAACAGGCACCGCGACCCCAACTTCCAGTTCCCGGAGGTGGCCAAGTGGCCGATCCACGTCCAAGTCAGCCACTACGCGACGGTCGCGTGCCGTCGCCTGCAGCGGATCGGCGCCCACGGGAAGCGGCAGCCTCGCAAGGCTACCGTCGAGGATATCGATCAAGCAAGGGTGCGTGTCTAATTCCTACCGAGGCTTTATTTTTACCCGGCTCCCCTTCGGCTTCTCGCTCTCTGTCACCCTGATCGATAACCTTGAACCTTCTTCTCTCTTTGTAGATACAAATTTTCCGCGCCTCTATGTTCGGAGCAACTCTGTCGGAAGTAATGGCCTTACAGCGGGATCGCTTTCCCAACAGAGAGTTACCATGGATACAGACGACGTTGACACGGCAGGTGTTGGCGCGCGGCGGCATCCTCACCGAGGGTATCTTCAGGGTGTCCGCGGACGCGGATGAGGTGAGCGCGCTCAAGGCCTGCCTGGACAGGTTCGAGGACGGCTCGATCCTCGCCGCCTCGCAAGACGCACACGCGCCCGCCTCGCTCCTCAAGCTCTGGGTCCGCGAGCTCTACGAGCCCCTCATCCCCGATTCCTTCTACGCCGAGTGCGTCTCCATGAGGCACGACGATCCCGAAGCCTCCGCCGCCAACGTAGCTGCCCTCGTGGAACGTTTACCTGATCTGAACCGGCGAGTTCTCTCTCATCTGTTACGGTTTTTACAGGTGAGCGCTGACGCCAACCTCCAACTCCACTTCCACTCTAGATCTCACACTAATCATCTCTCTCTCGTTTCCTCGCAGATATTCGCTAGGGGGGAGGTGGTCGCCCGCACCAAGATGGACGCGAACAACCTGGCGATGGTTATGGCGCCGAACATACTGCGCTGCACCTCGCAGGATCCGCGCGTGATCCTCGAGAATGCGCGGAAGGAAATGGCTTTCGTTCGCACTCTTATCGAGTCCTTAGAAACCGCTTGGGTCGATGATCTTCACTGACCAATCTACCGCGCTAGATGAAAGAACGCTCTAGACTATTATGCCAAATGAATCATCTGTATATTCACGTATATTGTTAGTTATTTCACTGTTCTCTATTATCTTCAGGCCCCCCCGAATCCCCTTTCGTTTCTTTCACTCTCTCGAACACCAGCATCTCTGCCGCGAGCCCCAGCCCCCCGAGTCCGACCCCTTCCCGGAATGCCGATAGTCCCGTCAGTGTTCGTAATGGTAATTTAGTGCTAAACTCTTACCAAGCTAATCACCAATTCGAATCCTCGTTTCCTATTTATTATTTATATGCAGATTCTATGTTATAAAGATAGAGATTATTAGATTATATTATGTATATCGCTCTATATCATATTATATATTTTACCAACCCTTGTTACCGCGGCGAGCGCGCGCGGGCGGCTTTTTTACTCGAATCATTGTTAAATCTCGTGTAAGATACAAATCATGTGTTACCGTGTATAGCTGCACTCCGCGATGATCTTTTTTGTATAAGCCGACGAATTGACGTGTACAACGTTTGTCGAGGAGTAAAACATCGCAAAAGAATTAGCAAGCTGGATGACCGTGTGTCTTTTACTTCTACCCACCTAGGCCTTGGGGAGTATACCTACCTCGAGGGGAATCACAGTGGTGCGGGGAGTAAGCAGGGAGAGTTGTTTGAAAAGCAGAAAGATTCCCCGTATATTTTCTTTACAGAAGAGTTATCATACAAAAAATCCACTTAGAAAGTAGTTCGCGCCGTGCGAGGCTGTGATGCTCGCGCGTTCTGTACAGACTTGCTCGACGAGACACCACTGCCAGCGAGTGGGCCGGCTCCGCAGAGCTTAGATTCGTAAAACGAAATATCACAAAGTATTAGCGCGCGAGTGCCGCGCCTTGCAGTACACAAATACAACTCGTCGCACAGTGGGTACAGAGGTCTTCTGTACCGGCGGGGCCTCGAATGAACAATCTCACTCTCTCGAGGCTTGAAAGCCCGTAGTTGCTTGTGGGACGAGAACTAGTGGCTAACTTAGCGGCTAAGTCTAGCTAAAGCTATTTACAAGATGTACAAAGGTACGCGCTCGCATTAATACTGCTGAAGAGACCTTGCCGATTACACCTTTTATACTCACAACCAAGTCCTGGTCTCGAATCGACTCCGAGAGAAGAAGCCGCGCGGAAGACTCGCCGCGTCAGCAATTGTCGACGAAGGAGGAAGTCGCCCCGCTCGCGATCTCCGCGTAGTCTTGTCTGCTCGCCGAGCAGAGTTTGCTCGTGAAATCAGTTTCCCGCTTCCTGCCGGCCGAAGACACAGAGAGAAATATCAGCAAAGGTAAAGGTAGGAATCGAGAACTGGGTCGATCAAATGCTGGCGAATGGCGAAGGGGAAACCTACCCTCTCGCGGGGAGTTCCATCACATCGACGGTGACGCTGTTGACGTAAAGGCGATCGTTGCACCAGAAGAAGCAAAGGGACCGCGGCTGGAGGACGTCCATGTCGTAAGCCCAGGAGAGCTCGACTCGACGAATCTTCCCCATCTCGCCGATGGAGCCTGAAGGATGCGCGACGACCATTCGCACCGTCGAACCGTGTTCCAGTCGCATGTACCCACTTTGTGAATCAGGAGAATTAGTAAACCGCGAGAGACAGAGGTCGAGTGATCCAATTACCTAGGTGTGAGATCCATGTCGCGGATGATCCCGTTCTCGGCGAAGAGGTTCACTCGCATGAAACCCTGGACCCAACTCTCGGCGGTCGGCGGCCTCGCCAGGTTTATTGTTATCCTGTAATGCCTCCCTAGAAGGTGGTAATAATTATTAACTTTTTTTAAAAAATATGAATTATTGAATTTAATTATTAAAAATTGTTATTTTCTTTTGAAAACTTTATACACGAAATCCTTTCAATTTTTGCCTCATTTCGAAAAGCATAATTGGTAATATTTTGGAATTCTTTTTATACACGCAAAATGAAAATTTGCATTCTAAAAGAATATTAAAATTAAAATTTCTGATTACCCAGTTCCAGGGCCCAAAAACTTGGTCATCTTCATTACCTGTACCCTAAAACAAATTCCTGGCAAATACCCGAAAGATGCTTCTCGAAATAAAAAAACTTTTCAGATTTCCGAGAAACAAAATCCTACAACAAAAATATCAAATAGAACGAGCACGTACTGCAGTAAGGATCGTCCTTTCCGGTGCTGAAGAAGAACTTGGACCCGAGAAGGGAGGAGACGTCCTGCCCCATCGCGAGTCTCCTGACCAGCGCGGGACTGGTATCCGCGTGGTATCCCATCACACCGCAGCTCAGGCTATTGTTGCTCTTGCAGGAGAAGCAGTCGCCCCTTAGGAAGCTGGCGTAGCTCGAGCACTCGTGCGCCACGTACTGGCACTTGGCGTTGATGCTCTCGATGAAGAGCTTTATGGCACGCACGTGGTTGCAGGCGACCAGGACGCGCGACGCTTCCTCGAGACCTTCCCTGATCAGAGTGAGGGGAAGGGAGGGGGTGGTTTCGCTGAGGTCAGTGCAGCCGGGTTGCTCCTTGCCGTTGTTGGGGTAGAAGTCGAGGTGGCCGCAGGGCTGACTCATTCCGTAACCTGGTGATTGTTGGGTAAGTATTGTCGTTGGTTGTGTTGGTTAAGTATAGTCAGTGGCGTGTTATGGACATTAAAGGTTCTAGGATTTGGGGCCTTATTTTGTAGGTGAACAAATTATTCATTTGTTTAGAGCTTTGATTTGAAGATTTTTTGATATTTTCACCCTTGGGTCTTGGAACTTCGACTCTTTGACCTTTGAGTCTTAAAATTTCAACTTTATGACCTTTGGGTCTTAAAACTTTAACCTTATGACCTTTGGGTCTTAAACCTTCAACTTTAGACCCTTGGGTCTTGGAACTTCGAATCTCTTACCCTTAGACCTTCGAATCTTTAACCTTTGGGCCTTAAAACTTCGATTCTATGGCCCACGAAAAATTTCACTAACTTTCAATCATTGAATTTAAATGAAATTTTTGAAGAAAACTCAAATGATTAAATGAAAGATTATTTGGCTTCATACCTAGGAAAAAGATGCTCTTCCCATCGGTATGAATAACGTCAACCAACTGGGCATCAGTGTAATCCAGCCTAAGGTGATTGGGCATCCCCTGGAAGTAAGGCTCGGCCGGGTCCAACCCCGTGATTCTCCCGACACTTCCCCCAAGCTTCTCCCCGGCGTATCCGGCCGTGTGCGCTCCCAGACTATGACCTATCAAGTGGACGTCCTTGGGCTCCAATCCGTAGTTAGTCTGAAATCCAACTCGAATTCATTCCACCGCCTCGATTCCCCGCGAGTACTCTCTCCCACTGGTCTTTTGCACTCGATTGTACCTGGAGGTGCTTGACGAGATGCGCGATCTCGAGACCCACGAGTCGAGTGTTGGCGGTGGCCTGGGTGTACAAGGGCAGACTCCCACCCGCCCAGTCGACGATTATCACGTTGTAATCGCCGTGCTTCAGCAGCTCGCTCCGCATCTCCTGCGAACCAAAGCCACCCTTCTCTCTAAGTCTCCATTCTAGCTCGAGCAGCTTCGAGGTGAGCCGGTGCTTACCTTGACCCAGTTGCTCAGAGGTGTGTCGATGAAGCCGTGGATGATGAACTTCGTCTTGCGCTTGCGGTCGAAGTTCGAGCGCTTGATCGACTTGTCCTTGCCGACGGTCAACACTTGACCCTGAGATGATTTTTGGTGGATTACAATTTTACGGGGTTGGGAATGTAAAATTAGTAAACAATGATTTTGGTAATTCATAGAAAATGCGGAAAATGGATTACATGACGTCCCAGAAACTCCATACCCCATAAGAACCCCATTAAAACCCCATAGAACTTTGCTTATAAAGATCTGGGTTAAAATCCGAAAGTCTAGATTATGACATAATGCTGTGCTCTATATATATTTTTCTTATGGGGGTCTATGGTAATGAATCACAAAGTCTCTTCATTGTCACATAATTAGCACTTCTGAATATTGCAACAGAATGTCTTACCTCGGTAGGATTGTCTTGGGTGTACAAGATGAACCTGGTGTTGATGACCTCGCGCGGTAGAGGGAAGACATTAAGAGGCCTGTGGATGAGGTGGTACCAATTCCTAGTTATGTTCAGGCAACCCAGCTCCTCGTAACATCTCGTCTCGTTCTCGACTGATTTACCATGACATAGACAAACAACACACCTCTAAACAACCTGGCAGGAATCCCTCTTTTCCTTTAGTCTTAACTCGCAATTATCCAAAACTCAGAAATTTTAATAATTTATTATGAATATTGTAATTCAAAAGGCCACCAATGAAACTTCATGGTTCTTTTTGTCAAGTGGCTGGGAATTTTTTAAAAACATATAGAAAAAGTAGAAGATTAACTGTTGAAGATAGTTTTGACTGGAAATGCGAAAGGATGCTTACACGGCAGCCAGGGTATGTTGACTTCGATGCGATCGCTGCGCGCCCACTGCCAGGGATCGAGGATCCCCGCGTAGCCTATGACGGGTGCCATCGCGAACAGGAGCAGGATCGACGCCCCGCACTCGGCCATCCCTCCATTCTTCGTGCCGCTCCTCCACATCCTACGGGCACCCCAAAAACAACCCGTCAACTATGCCCTTCGAGCTCAACGTCACCTGCGCACAGTGTTCAACTAGTTGTAATTAGCCAGTCGAGCGCTTTCTTAAAGCTATTATTCTCTGTTATCTTGGAACTTTAAAATTTTATAAAGTTAAATTATGGATTTTCAGAATTAAAAATTTTAAAAAAAGCTAGTTATAAATTTGGTAAAATTCAAAGCAGCTCATTAGCATAAAAATCCCCAATCTAACAGTTATGGATTTTTGAAGCACCTGAACCGGCGAGTTCAGGTCCTCTCGAATTCCGGGAAAATTTCTAAGTTTAAGAGAATTGTCGACGAGTGTCACTCGGCGGAGCGGAGCGGACGGTACATTCGCGGGTGCGGTGGATTCATAACTAAATGGCCGAAAGGACGAGTAAGGAGTACGAAAGTCCGGGAGTCCTGGTGGGGAGCGAAGCGGCCTTCGGTTGGTTCGGCTCGAGATATCTCGATTATTCATAAAATAACCAAGGACGCCTTCTTGCCATGTCGTTTGCCTTTGATAGAACGGTACTTGAGATTACGTACTTATATTCGGACCTCGTTAGTTTGACATTACGGAGTCATTGGGACCTTTACGGTACAGGCTATTAAGAATCAGGTAATTTTCAGATTTTGTGACTTTACTAGCAAAAGTCTCGTCGGAATTTTAATTAAATTATATAATGTATAATTAAATTAAATAATGAAGGCTTAATTAAATTAAAAAATATAATGAATTTGTATATACCCCCATCATTCATTGAATAGTTTAAGAGCTATTAATTATGTAAACTATCATTGTTTAGGAATCAAAAGATGTTGCATGGGAAAATTGAAAAATATCGAGAAATATATATCTCAACGTGAAAACTCGTTTTTCCACTAAACCTTTGTTTTTCCAGGAATTTTTAATCCTATTTTAGTTCATGCCCAGGACGAGTAAGTTAATGACTATGAATTTCAGTCTGATCTCACAATACTCATTTTCCCCAGCAACCACCTTAACGCGACAATAACAAGATCCTCATCTACGATATGCAAAGTTCTCGACTTTTCAAGTTCCGCTACCGAACCACCGTCGACTTAAACAGCACTCCAACAGATTATTGCGAGATAATTTTGCCATTGGGACTTGATGACTCATTTCGACAGCACTTGGCTATGCGTCGCGCAGTTTTTTGACTTCCTGCAATTCCCCCGGTAATGTCATTTTAATGTGTAATTTTAATAACGAAACTGCGCCGCCAAGCGGAGAGGCACGTGCGCGTCGTTGGAAGCCGAATTCCGAGAGGTCCTCCCGCCAGGAATTATATAATAGAAATGACATTATGTAACGGAAGCAAGTAGGAGCCGGTGTGTATTACCGAGTACGGAGCTCGTTTCCCAACCCACAAACATGTATGTAGGAATCTAAAGGCTGCGGTTTGGAATTATATCCGAGCGAATTAAGCCTCGATAACTAAGCCTCTAAGAACTGAGCCGGGATTGAAAAATTATTATAATTTTTTGGGTTTTAATTGCTACAATTAGAATGATTCAAACTTAATTTCCTTTATATTTATTATTAATTCGGAAAACATGCGAAAAATAGTGGGGAAATTAATGAATATTATTCGAAAGGTCGCAGTTTTTACTTATTGTTGCGATTTTTTATACTAATCTTGATTTTATTGCTTATTTGAATTTTTTCAGATGCATTACTTCAGACATACTTTCTTTCCTCTCTCTCTTTGCCTCGTCTTTGCATAAATGTATAAAAAATATTGTAACCCAATCATATTCTTCTATGTATAATTTAGCAATCAAATTCCAAAAATTATGATTAATCTTACAATCTCTAGACAAAAATACCTCTTTTCCACGCACTCATCCAATATACCAAACGTTAATTAATCCGCAAAATCTAATCAAAACGAGTAAACTAAAGTAGCCACTATGAACAACGCCTTAACGTCTTTCGATCTACTTCGATTTACATCTTTCCTTAATTCACCATCTCCACAGACAACTCGCGAGAAAAGTCTGACGCACGCGACCATAATGTGCGAACGCGACCCCGCCATTACCATAATTTAATAATTCGAGGGGCCACTGCCGCGAGAAGTAGGAAGAGGAAGTAACCCGGGCGGCGATGTATCTCGCTGCATGATAATACGCTTAGCTCATCCCGTCCGCTACGTCCGCACGTGTTTCGCACGCTAATTGAAAGAGTCGTCGCGATCCAGCTGGTTTCCGCCGTCAGCGACTAATCACGCGCGCGTGAGTATTGTGATGTCGGATTCCGAGAATCCGCGGCGATTGATTTTCGCGCAATACGGCCGATGCAACTGCGCTGAGTTTCTCTCGGATTTGTATGCGACGCCGCGCGCTGCTGGGAACTTGCGATTACAGTTAATCAAGCGCGAGAGAGATATCGGAATGCGCAGCCGAACTGTTTCTATTGTTCTACTTGGGAAATCTTGTTGCAGAGTGTTGCAGAGTTAATCTATCAGCGTACAATTAGTCAGAACTTAGTAAACGGATCAAACGAATAGAACTTTATTTATGTGACTTTCAGATCAGTGATGAGAAATGACAAAATGAATTGTGTCTAAAATATTCAAGCTTCACATACTAAATTCAGTCAGATATATAAAATCGATCAAGTGAATACTACACATGCATATATTGTATAATGTATACTTCTATATTCAACAAGTTTTCGTATTTTTAAAATTTTCTTTTATTCAAACATTTTTTTGGAAAAATTTGCAGAGCAATCTTTTTCAGAAAAAGAATTTCTCCAGTTTTTATTCAGATTTATTTAACAAACTAAACGTCAAAATACAAAAATTCATAAATGAATCCTCGGAGGTATAACTTTGCGGGAAATGAAGGTGAAAGTTTATCATCTTCGTGAAAAGTATCCCCAACGCTCGCGAGTCTCCGAAACACCCTCACAATTCTCGCATTTCTAAATCGACCTCAAAAACCGAAAACCTCAAAAATTAATGGAAGCGATGGCTCCTTCGAGAAGACTCGATTCTAATTAACCCGTATACCCTCGAACACGGTAGTCGGCGCAATGCGGAAGCCAGGTCGGCGCGGAATGCGTGGAAAAACCTGTCCGTACAAACCCCATCGGGGAATAAGGTCACTGTTCGCTCGGGGAATGCCTCGCCGGCATTCCTCCCGTGCAGCTGCGCAAACTCCACTCGCAACCTACCCACACCGCATCTCCATAGCATCGACAACCCTGATACAATTCCGCTGAAAATTTTCCTTAATTCTAGCAGTTAACCCAAAAACTATAAAAAATAAATATATGTTTTACTATATGTTTTTATTTTGTGTATGTTTTAAATGTATAAGATTTACTTATAACGTGTAAATTAGTTAAACTCTTGAGAAGAACGAATAAAACTTTATTATGTATTAACTGTTTGACAGACTTGATTAGAATGACCAACGATGTATAAAAATATATAAACGTCTCATGCAGAACAAAAATCATACACAGTCGATTACTATCTTCGTGTGAATGCCTTACATACTAATATTGATTAGATGTATATTCAACAGTATATCCGCCGTAAACATCGAAGGAATCGTAGCAATACCTAATATTAATGCGTGCAAAATGCAAACAAATACTCAATTTCCTTATGGAATGCAATTTAAAAATTTGAAAAGTTTACTTCCTACTGAATCACTATTCATCACCTTTCTGTAAAATAAAACCCCTATAGAGATTTCATTATAAATAAAAAAAAAATTCTAGCAGTCGACGCATCCACCGGCGGCTCCAGAAATCTAAGCGGGCGAATGGGAGAGTGGACAACACTCGCCAGTGTTTTCGCCAGCGCGTCGAGGCGCCCGAGCGACGGAGAAAGAGTTGGGACGCGCTCGCATTTCACCGGGGCTCCTCGTGGTATTAAATAATTATTCTTTCGAAAGCGAGAGTGTAACACACGGCACGGCGCCAGGATTGCCGGAGGTATGGAGGCGCGCAGGCGTGCGGTGGCAGTTGTGTCGGGCGTCTCTGGAGAAGGCGGCCGAGACGCCTGGGAGAAAGAGGGACAGGATTGTGGCCCAGATTCGGCGTCCTTCCCTCCGGCAATGCTGTACCGCTTCCTGTATACACAACCACCTTCTCTCTCCCTCTCCCTCGAGAGATTTAAGCCTCTTTCGTACCTGCACGTTTCTTTCCATCGCGTTCGCCGGTTTTGTCGGTTACCTTATTTTTATTGTGTTGCGAGAAGAATGCACCTTTTCATCGTTTAAGTAAGTGTATATACAGCGTATATAATTATAAATAATTTAAAAAAATGATAATAATATAATAAGTGTTTATGATTTACTTTACTTGGATAATATTCACGTAGGACCTAACAAAAATAATATTTTATGTTATACGTAAGTATTAACTAATATCTACGTTAAAATGTAATATTATATTTTACATAAAACGTAAATATTAGCGTATAAATAACGTACAAATATATTACATATATATAACTAATATTTTTATCTTAGATCATTAATTATTACTTGTAAAACGACAATATTACAATTAATAATTGATTTATTATATCATTGAATGATTACAACATATAATTGTTCTCGTGGCAGACTCTGCCTTTCTATTACACTTGAAATGAAAGAGCCGCATGGAATTATGGAGGGAATTTTGTGTCGATCGTTAAAAAGATATGCGACTGAGAGAGGTTAGCCGCTCGTATGCAAACGGCTTCTCGGCGGGGAATGCGCCTGCAGACGAAGAAAGTTAGCTAAGCTAAACCGAGCGTGGGGAAAGTGCGGCTGGTACAGGAGGGAGCGCACGCACGCGATCCCGCATCGGCCACTTGACGAAGTACATATCTGTCCCGGAGCGCGCGCCCGCGCTAGAACTCGGCAACTGGTAACTCGCCCTCGAACCTCGACTGGGAACTCTCTCGCTCGCCGGCCAATTTTCGAATCTCTCCTGCAGTACACGCTGCCATTAGGAATTGCCGTCGATCCGGGAGAACTGGCCGCGTGGAATCGGGCGCCACCGTCGCCCGCGCCCGGGCGCTTCCTGCACTCGAGAAGAACAGGCGCCGATCGGCTTTTTCTCGGAAGTGGTCCGCTGCCTCCGGGAAAGAAGTCCCGTACGAAGAGACTTTTACCTCGGTCTTCGAGAGCCGAGAGTGTCTTTCGAGAGAGACAACTACTCGGGGAACAGAGTCGCGGTCCTCTCGGGCGCTCGCGAGACGGGACACACTCGCTGGCAACGTAACGCGAATTAATGCCAGCACTGCCGTGACTAATTGTACAGGAAGCGCGCCGCTGCAGCCGGATTTCCCTTTGGCTCTGGGAAACATCGACAGTTGAATTCGGACTCCACGCTGCGATCCTCTCGCAATCCCACCAATAATCCATTCCATTATTTATTCATATTTATAATTATTTGATTAATATATTAATATATCATTATCTCAAAAATCAAATTATTTAATATATTATATTTAATATATAATATAATATATTAAATTAATAATAATATATTAATAATATATAAAAAATATTATTTACTTAAATATTGGCCTCCAGTGTTGACCTATTTCTTAAATGCAACTACGCGATTTTACGAAACTAAAGCTACTTTTAATCGAATTTCCTTGTTAACTAACAACATCGTTGCCGACAATTTAGCGTCGATTTTCTTGCTGGCTCAAATCCGCGCAAGTGAAACAACTTATCCAGAAGAAGGCTGGAAAGCCGCCAGTTAGGCTTGGTACACGCGCGATCGAAGTTTGTAGTGCGGCTGCGCCCGCAATGATTTCTAGCCTTCGGCAAGAGAGTGAGACAAATCGGCCTGGAATATGGAGCGCGGGTTTTATCGGCCGTTAGTCAGTCGCTTTCCACACTGACAAGTAGAAAGACGCGTGTTGCGCGCCGCTCTGATTTATCGGGGAATCTCTCCAAGAGAGTTTATCCGACGGGGGCTTAGAGCGCCCGAATGCGTACAATTAGTAATGCGACGGGGAGACCGATTGAAATTCCTCCGCGGGCCGAGTTTTGAAAGCAGTGAAAGCGGACGCGCCACGGCCTCCTCCGATCCGCCGAGACCTAAACAAACATTTGGTAGTCTAATGACGATCGCGCGACAATTAATGCTTGGAAACTCTCCGATCTCGAACGATGCACCAGTTTCATTTATTTAAATTAATTAGAATAATAAACTTTGTATCAATCTATATTCTGAACACAAGTAAAAATGAAAAGTTAATTAATAATTTCAAGGATAAATATCATAAGTTTGTCGAATAATTTCTTTATCTCGGTTTTTAAAGGTCTTCTTGGATGAATAATGAAAGGTGTAGGGAAAGGGGACCTAGTCCCATCAGGACAAAGCGCGGAGAGAAGATCGCCGCGTCATCGCGATGACCCAATACGAGCGCGGAGAAATGCTCCCGATTCTTATTTACGAATGACGTAACCGACACCTTTCTCTCTTCCTCGGGCGGCCCGTTACGCAAGCAGTGCGTGCCCGGCGAATTTCGCGGGGCCCAGCGGAGAGTAAATTTCACCAGGCCCCCTCCCCCCGTACTCGTAAGGCCCAGCAGTCCTGGGAGACACGGACCGATGATACATAGAGCGTGTGCACTCGCCGAAAATATGCAGGCTCCTCTTTTGTTTCCTTGTTTGTTACGTGAGCGGTACTTTGGGCCAGAACTGGCGTCGAACGGGCCCCGCTTTCCTTATCGCTTTCGAGCACGCGTGAAAATATTATTTTCTAATCGACTCGATGGAACTTGGCACGTAATAGGCCGCCCCGGGGGACTCTTGGCTGAATTATGTAAGGGTCTTGTGGAGTCGGGTAACTTTGGGCCCAATCAGAGAAGTTTAGATTCGAAGGGATAAATTGGAAATCTTTGATTTTTACGGGTTGCAATGTTAATCATAGTGTCAAGTGATTTTGGGACTGAAAGTTTTGGCACAGTGTTAATCAGAATCTTGTGAATTTGGGGCCCAATGTTAATCATTGTCAAGTGACTCTGAGCGAAAGTTTGGGCCCAATGTTAATCAGTGTCAAGTGCGTTTGGGACCGAAAGTTTTGGCCGAATGTTAATCAGTGTAAAGTGCGTTTGGGGCCCAATGTTATTTAGTGTCAAGTGACTTTAGGGACCAAAGTTGGGCCCAATGCCAGAGCACTAACTTCGAAGAATCCCGTCCGAAACCCTGAATCTTGACAGGTTTACGCATAGTTTCAGGGTTAATTTCTTATACTTGATGTATTCCGAGTGAGGGTCAGTCATCGAAGGCCCAATCTCGATGACAGGTTCAACAGACACTAAATAGCCAGGTACTCAATCGTTCGCCGACTGTTTCAAGTGTCCGATCGTAAATGTCAAGGCAACGATTTAGTCAGGGCGAATAAAGCGACGAGGTGTAATCGTCATTAAGATTGGCCGAATAGAGTGTTAGGCAGCAGTCCAGTTGTAATTTATCGATTCCGAGGCTACGCCACTCGAGCGAACCGTTATGTTATACCTTCCATAATTCACCGGCTCGATCGGCGAGATATGCCGCGCGCTTACATCATTTCCCGAAATGATTATTTCGTGAAAGTCCCCGAGAGCCAGTGCCACAGTGTTGCCCCCCATTATTTACAATGCGGGCGGATCGCGCAATGTTCCAGAGCGGAATTCCCACTTATCCGAGTGTCTGTTTGCGGCTGTGTCTGCGATCTCGTCTGGCGGATCGACTTTGTATTCGACTCCTTGATTATGACCTGTCAAAAATCTAGTTTCCGGATGTCAGTTCTATTCATTGCAGATTTGTGTATAAATATGAATTTTTATAATTATATATTACGTAAAGAAATCTAGTTGCTGGAAGAAAAAGTAGACACTGTGTTAGTAGAAAAAACAGTGTGGCATGAATTCTGAATTTGCCTGCAGTTTTACAAAAATTATTAATATTAATTTTATGTAATTTTTATGTAATTTTTTAATTTTACGGAATTTAAAACCAATCTGATAATAATTAACAAACATAAGGCTAAAATGTGAAACGTGTCAAAGGCAGAATCGCCATATGATTTCTAACATATTTAGTGCTACCGCATAATGGATTTAATTAAAATAAATTTATGGTTTTAATGAATTCATCATCGTTCGCTCTAATAATCCAATGTCTTCCTACTCGATTAATCGACGTATTACGAGTGCACCTGCACCAAGCGAGCGACGATAGCCCGAATGACGCAGTCCTGTTCTTGCCGCATCGTTTCACCGTTCGCAGCCGGGCATTTAACTAGTCAGCGGGCGGCAATTTGCGCGGCCGGCGCAGGTACTTCTCTCCTGTTCTTATTGGCAAGGGCGATAGCTTATCAGGCGCGCAGGATTACGCGATGATCGGCTCCCGTTTCCTTCTCTGGTCGGCGAACCCGGAATGAACGCTTTTTCCGGTGGCACGTGGCGCAGCCTCCTGCTCTTAATCCCAGATGAAATCGAACGCTCGCTCCGCGGGCCAATACTTATCCCGCCGGTGTTTGGTTCGAGCCGATTAGCGCTTTGGCTCGGAAAACCACTTTTTGATAGATTCACTGCTTTCGAGTTTGTAATAATAAACATTAGAATAATAACTTGTCATCAATTTACTATTTATTTCATTTATATTTTACTTGTTTTACTTATATAAAGAAAATTGAGTGAAAAGTGTGTCTTTGATACAATGAGACTTTTTAGTATTTTAGTATTTACTTTAGTTTAGTTTAGAATTAGTATTAGTAGACTTCCGTTTCCGGTGACATGTGTGTAGGTTGTGTGTGGAGAGTGTGCGATTGAGAACGAGAGAGTGAAGGGTTAAAGGGGAGAGAAGATGATAAAGGAGAGTGCCGAATAGTATATAGCTTTTGATTTACCATTTTACTATTTCATTTATTTATTCTTTTTTCTTATTTCAACCCACTGGATATAGTTACATCGATGGTCTCATTTTACTATTTAGTTTACTAATAGTATGTTTAAATGTAGTACATAGTTTATTACTTCAGCCATAATGACCTCGACTCGATTAAACTCTATCAACTACTTCCAAAACAGCTCCTTCGTTCCAGGCGTTAACTCCCGCGAACCAGCACAGGCGAAATACCTGGCTCTCGGAGCGTGGTGGATCGTCCAGGAAGCAGCTAGCTCGCGCGCACGTGAGCACGTGTCGTGCGGAGGTGCACTAACCAACGAGCGGAGAATGGGAATAAAGCTTTCATCGCGGATATAACCACAGGCGAACTTTCACGGAGTCGGTCGCGTCTCTCGATGTACTCGGTAGATGAACGATAAAGCGAATGGCTGCGGCTCGATAAGCTACTAGAAAGCAATTGCATCGCGTGCTCTTCTCCCCGGCCACAATGACTTGTACCCTTGAACGAATGCTCTGTCTTCCAGACTCGGCATTGACCCACTGGTATTTCCGATACGGCTGCTGTGCGATCGCTCGTGTCTACTCGGCGCAGTTGAGAGTAGTTGATCTTTTCATTTTTATTATTTTTTAAAAAATTGTAGTTAATAAACCAGTCACTTGATAGAAGTGTTGTTTGAACTTTTGCATTGGAGTTTAAGGTATAAGAATCTGAATTTCAAGAAAGAGTACGAGAGTTAGAGTAAGTTGAATAAATGAAAATATTGAGTATTATGAGTATTCTGCGGAGGAATTTCATATTTATTGTTTTGTGAAATTTTGAATTTGATATCTTAAACTAGTGTGCAAAAGGATACCCATTAAAGTTCGAATGCAAGTAGTAAGGATTATTATACGAAAGTATTTTTCATTTTTAGTATACTAGTATTTATTTTTTAATTCTCCTGAAGAAATGTGATTTTCTGCATCCAACACTTTGCAAATATTATCCCACCTCAAAAGTCAAGACGACGATCATCGGTTGAAGTCACTCTCCAAGCTATTTGGAAATCTCTCGACTTACAAGTACGAAGTCCTGTTCATTTGTCACCGTCTTGATCGTCATCTCAAATTACCGGCCTTGTGCCCGATGAAAGAGGATAGTCTTAATCAAAGGACCAAAAAACGACACCCGGCATCCTTGACACTCGAGCCTCCGAGGTTAATCAACCAATCCTACTGGCCCACCGAGGCCCCGAATTCCAGGGAGCGTTGATCCAGCGATCATCTCCGGCCAAGTGTGAAATAAATCAGTGGGACTCGGGTCGGTACGGTACAAGCCGTAAATATGTAGATTTCTCGCCGTTAGAAGCCATTGCGTAATAACTTGGGTGAAGGTAAACGACTCTTATCGAGAATTCAGCCTCTGCGGGATCTCCCCTGGCCAAATGGACCGTCGGGCTTGAAATCTCTCTTATTGGACTGGTAGTGAATTTTCGCTGGATTTTCAAGAATAAATTAATTGGGAAAAATATCGAGATCAAATCTCTGAAGATGTGACAGATTAATATAAAAACTTAAACTTCAAGTAACCTGCGATATTTCGAATATAGTTTATCTCAGTTTACTTGAAGTTTAAGTTTTTATATTAATCTGTCACATCTTCAGAGATTTTATTTCGATATTTTTTTCCAATTAATTTATTCCGAAAAATCCGGCGAAAATTCAGTACCAGTCCAATAATAAAAATAGAATTGACAAATAAATTAAAAACTGTTCCTACTTCCAGCCCAACCATACTAATCCAATTCCACAATGAAACCCAAAAGATTGTCAATAATTTTCCAACCAAGACGAGAACACGCCCTTAATCGATGGATCGGCGAGCGTCGCGAGCGGATTGATAGCTTTCGAACACGTACGGCCTTTACACTGACCCACATACCGGGCATAACAGTGGCCGATAGCCGAGGAGTGGGCCCGGCCTCTATACAGGGTGGTCACTTCCAACCGGTCCAGCGTATCTCTTTCTCCTCTCGCGCAAGCCTCCCCGATCGGGTCTTCCCCGGAGACCTTTCCTCGGAGAAATGCTCATCATTGTATGTATTCTATCTTGTCAGCAGGCAAACAGAAGCGACGGGCATTTCGATTCCCGTCACGGCTTCTGACGCGCGTCCTTCGCAACAGCCCCCAGTGAAAGCGAAAAGCGATGCTTGCTGGGTGTGTTGATATTATAATTAAGATTAATTAACTCGAGATATTCGGGTTGGATTATTCAGTGATTCGGTGATGTTATCTTTGCAAGTTTTATCGTAAGACAGTTTTATTGTTAAGGACTTATCTTATTTTTGTATATAATAATTATAAAGGATTATTATTATACGATATACGAGTCATTCTTCTTTGACTTTATTGATTTTACCCGATATTTCATTGACTTATTATACAACAACTGTGTCAGATTGACTGTATGTCAATTGTGTCAATTCTAGCGTCTCATTAGAATGCGCCGTTTTATAATAAGTCAATGAAATATTGGGTAAAATCAATAAAGTCAATGAAGAATGACTCGTATATCGTATAATAATGTTTACTTAACTAAACAAACTGAAAAGAACCAAACGATCTTTCCAACGTTCATCCCTGACATTTCCCCGAGGACGAATCGCGCGCAACCTAACCAAGAAGCACCAATGCACCTCACCGACTCTTCCCCCGTCGCTGACTTTCCAGGTCAAAGGATCACCGATACAGAATCCAATCGCATCCGACTCACTGAATCGCGCGCGGCGAACTTCCGGCTCCGAGTGCGCGAACCCGCCGCGGTTTTTCTCGCGGGCCTCGTTAACGAAAAATTAAGACGTCGCCGCATTCTAATGAGACGCCGGAAGCGGAAGTGGCGACGCGCGCGCGAAAGCGGAGTTTCTACGTAATGAGCGGTGGTCCACGGGCGCTCCGAGCGCTAAACAATCCGGCGAGCGTTTCTCTCCGCGTGATATTGTGCGGCCGGGAGGATTCTACTGGATGCGAGAGCGCGGGGACGAGCCTTGAACCGCGACTCTGACCTTTCCCCGGCGACCATCAATTTCGCGGTGTACCCTGCAGCCGAGTCGACACGTGCTCTCGTGCAGTGCGCGCTCGCGTCTTACGAGGGCGAACGTGCTCCTTAGCTGGGACCAGCGTTTTCCTGATTTATTGGCCGCTCTTGTGAAAGCTCTGCCGATTCAGCGTATTAACTATTATATATGTATGTATGTATACTCCATTTACATTTTACGTAATTTTTCCTGGAAAATTGCTGGGATTAGTCTACCACGAAAAAAATGTATGAAGAAATATATGTTATTCATGAAATTCATACATTAATCCTTGGAGATGCAATTTTTGCAGAAATCAAGCTGAAAGATGAAGAGTCTACTGATTTTAATTTTTAATTTTGTATAATTTATTTATTATATTTTATAAATCAATCTCTAAAGTTGGCATGTGGAACAATAGTTGTTGCGACGTACTGTCTCTTACATAACAAAAGAGAACAATCTAGGGAATGATTGTTTTATTAATGAGATATGTTATCCAAGACATGAATATTAGATATTTATAGGTTCTTATCTCGGGAAGAATGAAAGGATGATCTCTCACCAAAGCGGAAGGAAACATCAAAGCCCAGTGAACCTCCGACTTTTTCCAGCGGCACATCTCCAACTTTCACGTATTCTAATCCGCGCCGAGAGTTAGATGCGATGTTTTCCGCAGATAGATAGATCTGCCGAGAAGCTAATCTTCCTTCGGTGATCTCCGAAATTATTCGAGCCTGTCCGATCGAGAGGAGATGCAACTTCCTCCGACTACTTTTCCTTTCTGTGTATATTATGTATGTTTGGACTCCTTACTTTGTGCATCGCAGAGTTTTCTTGGAGAAACCGGCGAGAAACGTGGGAGTGTTTGCGCGGTTGGTTAATGAATTAGAAGGGGATTGAAGGTTCGAGGGCAATTGGCAATTAGGAGCAGCATTTCTCAGCGATTGGCGAACCGGACGACGCAGGCCTTGGGAGTTTAATGATACTCGACGGTACGGTGAGAAAAGTGACCGGGATTGTAACTCTTGCTATGCGAGTGGAAGTCGTCTCGATCATCAGTTATGACAAAGGAAAGGCGCCAATTGACCGGAAGTGCGCTCTGGTCTCCGTGAAAGTGAACCTTCCAATCTCCAAATGCGCGCCCGGTTCCGCCGATTTCCAATTTTATAACTTCGGCCATTCTAACTTGGAAGTGTTTGACCCAAGTTCAGTTGGATTCGAATTGAAATTAAAATAAAGATTATTTAACAAACAGGTGGTAATTAATACAATATGGTCAACTTTTATATTGCAAATCTAACAATAATAAGCCGACAGTTGGAATTTCGAAGTATTTGAGACAAATTAATTTAGTCTCGGATTAAAATTAGAATAATTATTATTTACCACAGTCGTTAATTAATAATATAAAAAATTTTTAACTTTAATTTTGCAAATCTATCCTGCTGACAGTTCCAATTACAGAGTATTTAACCCAAGTCGACTTTTAACTAGAATGATAATGAAGGGTAATTACAAGCTCAATCTCGTCGACGTTTCCACAAAAGGATACTGAACGGTCCAATCATAGGCGCAAATTAGAGTCACGCATTTCACGGTAGCCTGCCTGATTGCTTAATGACAGTGCAGGTTCACCTTGTCATCGCCGCGGAGTCAAGTAATCCTGTTTGCAGCGGCGCGCGGGCCCAATTTATGTATGTGGAGGCTGCGCAACTAGACGGCACGAGAGCCGAGAGAGTGCGCCGTCCTGCCTGCTCAATCGGCGCGTGTTCACTTCCTGAACACATTCCCTGGCTCGCCGGCGCGTTTCCGTATACAAGCGGCTTTTCTCGCGGGCGCGTCGTCAATCGCCGGGAGGAAAGTCGCAGTCCCTTCTGCGCTCCCTCCAGCTCCTCGCAAACTGGTCTACTTTGTTGTTGGTAGACATTTGAGAATATTCAACAAATTGGGCAAAATGTTTGGATAAGTTTTTCTGGGAAATTTGTGATGATTAGTTTTAAAACAATTGATTTTATTATTATTAAGTTCACATCAAATGTTCACAAAAATGAAGAAAATTAATTAAATTGATTCAATCCTTTTCTGGGAAATTTGTCAAGTTTATTATTAAAGCGGTCGATTTTGTTGTGATTAATTTTTGGTAATTTGAAATATCCACAAAAATGTGGAGAATTGTTAAGAAAGGCTTGTTTTTGGGAAATTTGTAAAGTTTAATGTTAAACTGACCGATTTTATTATCATTAATTTTTGCGAGTTCCAAATGTTCAGAAAAATTGAGAAAATTAGTTAGATTAATTAAATCATTTTCTGGAAAATTTATCAAGTTTATTGTTAAATCGGGGTCGATTTGCTGTGATCATTTGTTGCATCGAGCAAATGTTGCAAGATAGGTGGAAAATGGGTTAATTAGGTGTTGTTTCTTGCAAGGAAGTGGTGAACGGAGTGCAAGTGTCCCGGGCACGCGACAGCAGTAATGTTTTCGATTTCTCGAGTTGGGTAATGAAGGATTCTCAAGGCGAGCGTGTGAGCTGCCTCGTTAACGTTCAATGGACTGCTTTCCAATTCTAGAAGCTTCCTCCGCCGATGCAAACCTCCACCAATTTTACCATTTTCAACAGGTCTCCTCCAAGAAAAACAATTTCCCACCTTTTCCCCGCAAAATAATTCCGCCCTCGAACAACAAAAGACAATTAAAGTTCCACCTCGAGCGAAGCAACACATCGGTGATCAGCGATCGGAAAAAGTTAAACAAAAGAGAGCGGAGGGCGATCGAGGTTTCTCCGGCGAGGAATTCGTGGAGTCACTGATCTACACTCGGCGATATCTCGCTCGAGCGAGCACCGGCCGCCGACTTCCACCCTGCGAATTCGGCGATCGCAACAAGTCTAGCGACTCGAGGAGACACTCGCGAGGATTGTCGACGCGCGCGCTCTTGTCGCTGGAGAAAGTAAGTTTTGCTCGCCTAGAGCTCCCAGTGGGAACCTCGAAGAGTGGAAACTTCTCTTGATCGGACTCGAGGCGGATCGGCGACTTTGCTAGTCGAGAGGTGAAGTTCAGGTTTGTACATTGTTGACTTAAGTTTGAAGTTGTTTTCACTTGATTTCACCAAGTTTCGAGAGTTGTCATTCTTGTTGTCATTCAGAGAGGATATTTTAATGTAAATGAGTTTAAATTACTTTAGGGTGATTTATTTGGTTTGCAGAATTTCTTTAGTTTTTTAAATAGAAAAGTGTTAAATGGGCAGGATGTGTTAAATTTTAATATTGTTTTGCTGTGAATTCAGTGTAATTCAATTGCAATGATGTCCAATTACAATTTTGATTGAAATAATATACAATTAATATTGTTTTTATAGTGAATTCAGTGTAATTTAATTCCAATAATGTCCCATTACAATTTTAATTGAAATAATATCCAATTAATATTGTGTTTATAGTGAATTTAGCGTAACTTAATTCCAATTTAATATCCAATGACAATTCTGGTGATTTCGACAAGTCCGATAAAATAAATCATACAAAACGCATTCTCACACGCGAATTCCGGGAAATGATTAAAGATAGACAATTCCAAACTCACATTCTCGAGGATTTCTCATGACACGGCACCAAATTCGCCGGCCTACCGATGTGTCATTCCAGAAAGGGACGATCGCCCTATAGCACTCAGCTCCTCCGCAACGAATACAAGAAACAAGAACCCAAGTGAAGCTTCCGGTCTCGATGAGCGCGCGCGCCTTTAAATCGGCTCAGCTGCACATCACCCGCGGACACTTGGCTTTCGAGTTGGGGCTGCGAGCGGAGGCCAGAGAGGCTCGGTGAGTGGACGACGAAAGGCTCGCCGGTGAGAGGCCGGCAAACGACTGGCACAACACGCACTCGCTCGACCACGGAATACCTCTGCCACCTCCAGCTCTCGGCCTCCTCCTCCTCCCCGCCGCCGCACGCACTAGACTCCGGCGAGCCGCGATCGCCGCCCACTCCGGAAATTCGACCAGTCCATCCTGCCATTCTCTTCACTTCCTAGTTCTGCTGCAACCTGCCTCGCGGCCGAGCGCGGGATTTGAGCGGGTCTCTGCGTCGCTCGAAAATATACTTGGTTTGGCTTATTTTTATTTTTATTTTTAGTGGTATAGTCGTTTAAGCATAGACGAGTCCAAAGTACTTCTTTGGCTTTTGGTTTTTATAGTCGTTTAATCATAGATAAATCATAAATATTTGTTTTGGTTTTTGGTTTTTATTGAAAGTGAAGTCGGGGCGAGGATTGCGATTGGTTGAGATTGATTTTATTATTAATTAGGGGAATTAGAATGTTGGGAATTTCAACCCAATTGACATTACAGGTTCAATTTCATGCGATTTTTATTATTATTATTGGGTTATTAATTGGTGAATTTAAAACGCTGGGCATTTCAAGCCGCGGAGATCAGGTTTATTCAACTAAAAATGAATACCTTGAAATTTCGTGTTCTTTATATTATCATTACAAGATTATTAAGACCCACAGTCAAGGTCCATATTCCCTCGAACCCAACATTGTTCATTCAACTCTCGAGCCAAAGCCAACACGACACGCGATTTACAAACTCTTTCGGTACACACACTTATCTCCGCCGTAACTCGACGGCACTCGTGAGTCGTGACTCCTCATTTTCCACTCGATCCTCGCAAAAAGAAAACCATCTCTGCCAATCCATCGATTCTGGTAAACAACCACCGCCAAGATTACAGCGATGAAACAAGTCCTCTATTGATCCGCATTCCTAATTAGCGGCACGCACGCTTAATTACTGGAAGCGGCGAGTCGTCCGCTCGATTGGCCACGCGTCATTCGTCAGGAAAGAAATCGCGCATCTTCCACTCTGTGTATGTGCGTGTGTGTGTGTGTGTGTGTGTGTTGCTCAATTGGTGGGATTACGAAAGCGACATTGGCGCGGGGCTTTTTCTCGAGTGACACGCGATCTCGCCCTCTTCCCGCGAGGAAGACTCTCTGTTTTCAAAAGGAAAAGACACTTTGGACCTTACGCAACTGCCCCCTCTCTCCTGCGCGTCCAACGACAGCCGGCGATAAACACTGCGGTCAGTGCGGCGGGATTTGTTTTTTGCCGAGAAAATATCAAGTTTCCTTGGTAATAACAGATTTGGGGACATTGGGTGGATGGGAATTGAAATTGTTGTTTGGAAATGTGATGCATTTCATTTTGGATGATCCAGTGGCGAACAGTATAATAATCATCGCAAAACGCTTTAAAAAATCAGAGCTTAAACTATTATTTAATAACTCGTACGATTTTTATTAAATGCATATGAAAAAATGAGCAGCTTCGGACAAGAAATGACTCTTGACCAACTCTGACCAGTCCCTGAAAACATTCTGAAAATGTGATTTTCATTAAAGCTTCTCGATTTCAAAAGAAATATTAATCTTGCGAGAAATGAATTAATAATTCGAACAATTTTCATCAAATGCGAATGAAAAATTCCTAATATTTAGAGAAAAGGTGCTGTTTGAATATTATTTCGAATGAGAAACTGCCGAAAGTCCTCTTAGAAGAGCCGGAGAAAAGCCCAATCGACTCGCACGCCGAAGAGTTTCCGGCTCGATTAGGAAGTGCACGCTCAGTTCCTGGCAGAGAATAACGGGGTTGCAGGCTGATCAATCGGTGATTTACCGGCGAGTCATGAAAGCGGGTGCCAAGGTGAAAAGAAATCCGTGCGCGCGTAATGAGAGTGAAAGGTGAAGCCTCTGCGCGCGAGCCTCTGCCGCATAGTGGCAGAGGCCAACTGACAGAGACGGATTACGGAAAACGGGCGAATCTCTCCTCCGTCCACACCATTCTCCATCCCATTTCTCTCCACAGCCAACCAATTTATTCTCCCGCTAAATCCTCCTCTTTTCCAGAGTATGTATGTACTTGGACATGCGCGCTCTAGGTTCCAATGCTTCATCTGGAGACGACATTCATCTCGGCGTTCCGGCAGTTTTCCGCTGTTAGAGTCTTCACTTCTTTGGCCATCAGAGTCTTGGGCTCGTCGGGACACACTTTGATCCTGCGAGAAAGTCACTTTTTCGTCAGAAATTCATAGTCAAAAGGATCATTATTCGCTTGACCAAAAAGTTATTGCTCATCTTTTCCTGGATAAATGTTCATTTTTATTCGCATTAAAACACAATTACTTTTTGGCTATAACTCTGCATATTATTGTTATATTAAATATTATATTTTTCAATAGTATTTAATAATTTTGAGTTGGCAAACAATTCATTGCTGTTCTTTTCCTCTGTAAATGTTTATGTGTTAGAAATGACTCAATAATTTCTTACACTGAAGATTATTATTGTTATAATTATTATTATTGTATATAATATGTAATAAATAGAATAATAATATTCAGTTCCGGTACAAAATGATTGAGGTATTTTCCAACACCCTAACATTATCAAATATTCTCTATTTTGCAATATGAATTATTATTATTACATAAATAGAACGCAGGGCTTACTTGTGGAGGGATTCGAGGCTCTCGACCGTCAGCGAGTCGATATAAACCCTCGGAGTGTGCAGCAGCCTCCAAGTCAAGGGATTGAAGACCGAAGTCTGGTACTCCCAGGAGATTTCGATGGCGACGGGTCTACCGACGACGTTACCCGGCAGTACAACTACGTGCGTGGTGCCAGGCTCGTAATACTTGGACTGCTCGCTCAGAGCGATTTCCTCGCTTCTCGCCCCGTGCTCGCCGATCACGCGGATCAGGAAGGTGCCGACCTCGCCGCCGTGGTCCAGGCTCTCGTTCGTGTTCGAGATCTTGATCGTCACTTTGTAGTGGCCCTCTGTGATTGGAGAACAGAGGGGGATTAGATTTGCCATCTCAAAGGCCAAATGGTCACGAGTAAAATAAGGGAATTCTGTTCCAGTAAATTTTGTTATTTGGAAAATTGACACGTATGACTGGTTAATATTCTTTTCTGGGTAAAACGCATCCTTTGTTGGAGTTCTAGTGATTTTATTGTTTACATATGTATAATAAAAACTGTAAGAGTTGTTAATTAATTTCTTGGGAGGCCTGTTTTTTGATCGAGTTATTGTGTTTAGTATTGCTGAATCATTGAAAATCAAATAAATCTGCATTATCTCTTAATAGCATATGTATATTAAATTACTTACGGATCTATGAAGTCTTTTTTATACACCAAAATTAGTAACAGGTTAAATATTGTCCAATTTTACCTACTTTTACTTATACTTTCGGACAAAATTTCGCTTTTACCCCAGAAAAAGATTGATTCTAGAGAAAATACAAGTACTAACTGCAGAAAGGTCGTGCAGCTCCAGTCATCAAGTAGACCGACGCGTGGTAGTTGCCGGGCTGTGCGTCCAATCCGAACCGAGGACAGTACTGGTTGACGCAGTCGAAGCAGCCGCCTTCCTGGAACTTGTCCCAGGAGGCGCAGGGCACCGCCAGGAAAGGACACTGGCTGTTCACGCTCTCAATAAAGTACTCCAAGCTCCGTATGTGATTGCAGCCCAGAAACCTTTTAATCCCTAAGAAAAACATCGCAAATTCAATTTCCCCTTTACCCAACTTTTCTACTCACTAAAAATGAATCCAAAAAGGAGGAGCTTGCATATTTTCTTGTCTATATTTCCAACTCAATTTTGCGAGATGATTGTTAATCAGCATTGGAGGTGCGTTACCGCGAAAGAAGCTGCCGCGCTCCAAGGTGATGGAATTAAGAACACCCTCGTTGCAACCGGGCTGATTGCGGCCACCGTTCGGGTAGAAATCGATGTGCGCGACCGGTTGGGTGATGCCGAGGCCGCCGCTTATGAACGGGCTGCAATCGGTGTGGATCGCCGTGACGAAGCTCGCGTCGCTCGGATCCAGCCGGACCATTGGCGAGGTGTTGCTGAAATGAGGCTCCGCCGGGTCGAGGCCTGCCGACAGAGACGGCTTTCAATTCGCAGAAGTAAATGATGGAATATAATATTCATCGATAAATCCTTGGAGGGGTATAGGGTGAGTCATTTGCCTTTTAATCAACTCCTTAACACTTGAGTTCCTATTATTTCCATTTTTGGTACAATTTCTGTATTAAAATGATTGAATATCATATAATTATTACATTTTTAACTGGAAATATTCAGCATCAGCGATTCAAAGGCAATTGAATCACCTTGTACATTTTTTAGGAATCAAACTACACTTGGCATTCAGTCGGCTTTGTGATGGTAAATCTGTGTTGAATACAATTGGAAACGTCAGATTCTGCAAATGTATTCCTTTGAAACCTGTTTTTGCGTTATTTTTTGTCTACGTCATGCAAGTCTCCGCAAGGTTTCTGGAATTCGTTATAAATTGGTCCAAAGGTGTAAAATTTGCGTTGAGCGCAATTGAGAAAGTCACATTCTATAAATTTACAGAGTAAATCACCTGCTTTTTTAATCAGCCTCTTCATACTCGAGTTCCAATTATTTCCATATTGGTACAATTATGTTATTAATAAATTTCTCGGTAGAAAAGACTCGGTAAAGACTCGTTTATATTAAAATTACTGAACACCGCGTATATTTATCATTAGGGATTCAAAGATAAGTGAATCACCCTGTACTCCTTCGAAACCAGTACTTTATTATTTTTCTTATTTTTGTTGCACAAGCCCCTGGAAGGTTTCTGAAATTTATTTCAAATTGGTCCAAAGGTCACATTCTCCGAATGTACTCTTTCAAAACCAGTTTTCCCACCATTTTTTCATATTGGGGTCGTACGAGTCACCGCGACATGTCTGAAATTGTTTGAAATTGACTCCAAAGGTACTAACTGCAACCACTCACGTCACACCCAGCCAATTTACGTCTCGAAAACCTGTTTCCCACAATCTCCCTCGAAAGCCGCGTCAATCCAAGCTTCTCCAAACATAACCCAACTGGTTCTCTCGAAATGGCGGGAGTTCATTTCCCGCCAAAACTACTCGCGATTGGTTCACAGTTATCCGATTGCGTGACCAGCAAGCGAACGGCTCTCCTGTTCAGCATGTATGACACCGACAATGCGTCGAATTGCAAGCCGGGAGATGTTTGGGTGGCCGGGACGTGACCGAACCAGCCTAACTCCGCCGCTCTCTATTCCAAACACGTCCTTTCTATAAATACATCGGCCGAAAAACAAGCAATAACCGTGAAACGACGTCGACTACTTCCTGAAACTCAAATTACCCCCAAGAAAATTGCATTTATCGCTCGAATTAGTTGATCAACGGTTTTGTTCTGCCGGTAGAGTTCGCTCGGCGCATTACGAAATGGAAAGCGTGGCCGAGCGGCGTCGCTTATTCTACTTCCGCTAACCGCGGACGATTCTCCTTCCACGTGGCTCTGTCTTTAGCGAAACTCGACTCCTCCCGCGCGATCGCCGGCTCCTTTTCACTCGGCCTTGCAGTGACAGTGGCTTCTCCACTCGCGTAACAATTACCACACGCGCTCCGCGCTATTCTATTACATTGCGCTCGCGCGTATTGCGCAAAGCGACGCGGAAGCTGCTTCTCGCTCGGCTGGAAGCCTGAATTGAGATCTCGCTTGACCGAGCTTCGCGGAAGAGTTTTCGCGGGAAAACTTGGAAACCGAGCCGAGTCCTGGAGGGAAGTGCGGCCGGGACGATCAATCGAGCCGAATAAAATCCCCACCGCAGGACACTGGGGCCGAGCGGAGGCGTACGAAGATCGCCGACCGAATCGAATCTGATCAGGGTAGCAGTCCTGGAGGAAGCGAGTTGAGGGAAAAATTCATTCTGATGCTTGCCCTTTTACCGGGTATTAGCCCTCGAGAATAATTAAGACAAGTCTCATTTCACTCAAAATTCCATCTAAACAACTCAAAATCATATTTCTCCAAAATGTCTCACTCTAATCGTCAATCTATTAAATCTAAAAATGTATTAATAATTAACTTCCTTATAACTTCCACTCGAAATATTAAAAATCAAACATTAAACATTCACCAAAATTTCTCAATAATCAATTCAAATTCGCTAAACCATCCAATCAATCAAGTCAAGGCTCAACAACCAAATCAATTCTAAACAATAATCCACGAAAACCCCAGACAAACAATCTCAAACCCACAAAGCCCCATAGAACCGGCCAATCAATCAGCTCGCTGACTCTCCACTCGAAAGAGGGCGACGCATTGTTACGTAAGCTATCGATCCCATCGGGAATAAGCAGGGGAACATGCGGCCGGAGGGAGTGGCATGGCGAGAGAAAGAGCACCATGGGGGAGACTCGAGTACATAGAAAGCGGCCCCCAGGAAGCCGATCGACCCTCCTACGAGCATCCCCTTCGAGGGCTGCCAGCGAGGGGATGTTCTCTCCGGGTGCGAGGGTCCGGCCAAGTGTCCAACCCCGGTGGCGCAAGCCGCGGAAGGGAGATCGAGAGGCCCTTGGACCCGCCCGAAGACAAGATTCCAGTAAACAAGTGGAACAAGGGCGCATGTTGTCCCAGGAAGTGGCGGGACTTCTGGAGGCCAGGACTCCAGGCCTCCACCCCATTAGAGGGATTCATCCCCTCTTTCCGGCAGTCGGTAGACTTTTTTTCCTGTTCCTGGGGTGTTTCGGTTTAGATTGAAAAATTGTTATAAATTCGGGGATTTTTATTGGTGAATGCGAATAATACGATTGGGTTGCAATATTTTTTTATATAAAATTTCGGTTTAAAAAGTTGTTTTAAGCTTGAAATTTGAAATCACAACTCAAATTTTAATATACAAATGTATAAATTTATATATATTATATAATAAATTTATAATAATTTTCCAATCTGGACCTGAATATTTGGCTCTCTCGCGACCCAGTTCTCTCACACGGTCCGTCCTCCCCGAGCTTTCTCGCCGTTATGGCTTTTTTACGACAGGCTTTCTCATTCTGACTCATCTCGTTGTTACAGCGCGCACAATGCGGGCGATCCGCCCGATGAGAAAAGAACGACTAACCGGTGATCCTGCCGAGTTTGTGCCGGTAGCGTGTCCACATGGTGTTGCCTACGTATCCGCAAGTGTGGGCGCCGAGGCTGTGTCCTATGCAGTGGATGGTGGTGGCGTCGATGCCTCCGACTTCGATCACCTGTGCTGCCAGTCTTGCAGTCATCGCACCGACGAGTCTGGTGTTCGCCACCGCCTGGGTGTACGGGGGCTCCGCACCCGCTGTCCAGCTTACCACCACTACGTTGCAGTTTTCTCTTACTAGCAGTTCTCTCATGATTCTCTGAAATCATTTGTATTTATTTAATAAATATAAATTTAAGAATCCGTAATAATTTCAATTATGCGATAATTAATTTCATATTCTACAAATTTCAATTATGAAATACATAATTTAATATTCCACTATTACAGTTCTACAATTATTAGTGTATGGCAATAATTAATGGAATATTGTATCTAATATTGATAACTATGACGAATTTTATAAAAATTAAAAAATGTAATTTAATAAAAATAACGAATTAGAGGTGAAAGAGCGTGGAGGATGATTAGATGAGCGTACCATTACCCAACTGTTGTCACCATTATCAAGAAAACCATGAATAATAAAGTAGAAGTGGTCCCTGGTGCCGAAGGGCGCCTCCCGAATGGTCTCGAACCTGTCGATCTTCAACTCGTGCGTCGGCCCACTATGCATGCGAGTGTAAAGCATGTAGCGTGGGTTGATACTGTCTGGACGAGCTGGGAAGGTCGAAACCGGCCTGTTGTCGCCCGACCAAGGCGCGCCGATGTAGAAGCAACCGTAGGGCTCGAAACACCTCCACATGTACCATTCTGCAAGGTAAACCAATCAAGTTATTTACTTCATAATATTTCCTTTGTAACTTTTCTTTTAACCGAAATTGGGTTCGACATGTTTTGATTTCAAACGACATTTGTGTTGCGTGAGGTTAATTTGTAACACATCGTACAATATTCTTTATATGGGAATTAAAAAAGTGTTTTGTTATATTAAATATTGTATTTAGTAATATTAATTATTAAACAAATTTTCAATATATTGGAATGAAAAACTTGCTAGAATTTAGACAAAAGGTGTTGTTTTAAGTGAAAAAATATTAACAAATCGCGTGTCGAAAGTCGTGTCGAATGAAAGCTCTCAAATTCTGAAAATATCACCATCGCCCTTGAAATCTCGCGAAAGCAAAGCTTGAACCAAACCCCCGCAGAATTCTCCGAGACAAGCATTCAGCGAGCGGAAGCTTTGGAAGAAGCTGTATGCAGAGTGAGAGTATGGAGTCCGGCGAGCGAGGTTATCAGAGTGCGTCTCTCCTCGCGGAGTTATCGTCGCACGCGGCCGCCTCTATCGCAGTTCCTCGAAGAGGCTGCCGCGCGCGCGCGATGTTGTGTCTCCCTGTTGGATTAGCGATTAGCGTTCTCCTGGCCTGCAATCGCTCTCGCACGTGACTGCGATTCGCGCGAGTGCGCGCGAGTGGGGCGGCAATTTGTAAGGCGATTAATCCCTGCGACCGTCCTCCCGATTCGACGTGGAGGAATGCCAGTATCGAAGGTCGCCTCGCCGCGTTTGTTAACAGAGGCTAATCGATGTCTCTTCCGATGCTAGTTACGAGATTCCGAAGCTTCTTATCGCTGGCAGGTTTATCTTCGCGAGACGCACTTTTATCTGCCCGGGGAATATGCAATGAGCGTCATTCGGGCATCGAGTGACTCGTCGATCGGTTACAGGACCACCGGAACTTGGTACAATTCAAATTCTTCTAGTTCAGTTAAAGTCATTAGGAATTTACTCAATTTCACAAGACTTGAATTCGTTTACTAGAACTTGTTACGTTTCACTAGAAAATTAACAATTCTTCTACTTGAGTAAAAGTCATCAAAATTCGAGATTAAACTGACTTGAATTCGTTTACTAGAACCTGTTACGTTTGACTATAAAATTAAAAATTGTTCTACTTGAGTAAAAGTCGTCAGAATTCGATATTAAATTGACTTGAATTCGTTTTCTATAACTTGTTACGTTTGACTATAAAATTAATAATTGTTCTATTTGATTAAAAGTCGTAAGAATTCGAGATTAAACTGACTTGAATTCGTTTACTATAACTTGACACGTTTGACTAACAAATAAACAATTGCTCTACTTGAGTAAATATTCGTCAGAATTCGAGATAAAAGTGAGTTGATTCTGTTATAGGAGGGTGGGCTTGGTATTATTCCTGTAATGGGACTCACGATCATCCAAGTCGAACTTGTTCTCCTGCTCCTCGGGCGAGAGGGTGGTCGTGGTGAGGTTCTCAGGGGTGGCTTTCCGGCCAATCGCCTGGGGGTCCGGCTTCTCCGGGAGGGTGGCCATCATGTTCGCCGTGTAGGCCAACACCAGCAGAGTATCGTTGAGAAACATCTCCGAACTATACTACTACACCAATTGTTCAAACACACACTTTAAACTCTCGACAACTTCACTGATTCAAAATCCACTCAAACACTTTTCCACTTTTCCCAATATCTCCGTAAAAGTTCACGAATTCAAACTACACTTTTAATCAAAACTTCAAACTTTCTTCTTCTTCAAATTTTCTTCTAAACCACAAAGTCCACTTGAAACTCTCTTTCCACGCCGGCAACAATCTTGAAAAAGTCCACAAACTACAAAACTCCCCTTTCAATTAAAATCCAGGAAGAAACACTGCGATTGATAATTCGCCTGCTTCCTCATCGAGCAAGGGGCGGGCGCGTCAGATCTCGGGCGATGAAAACAATGATTTCGGGTCGCGGAGCGCTCGGCCGCTCGATCAATCAGTCGGACTATCACTGTGCCGGGCCGCGCTGGCCGCCCGCGGCATTACGTAGGAGAGGCGACGGCTGAGAAAGAATCGATTGACGTAAACGGCGCTCGATGATAGCGGGCGGAGGCGCGCGCTCGATCGAGAGGGTGGCCGCGAACGTGCAGGGAGAGCACGTCGTGGAAACGCGAGCGAGGAGAATCGAGGAACGGCGAGGACGAGGTTGGAGGTTTCCGGGTGAAAGTAGAGTGGAATGCGTCTTGAAAGTTCAAGCCGAAATTATGGATAAAAAGTTTGCGGAAAAGTTGGAGAATGAAAAATGAGGCAATTGTCGAGGAAAAAACTCTGGGAAAATATTAAAATATGTATACAATAAATAATATTAAATATTAAAATATTAAAATATTGCAAGGAAAATGTTTCGAAAACTAAGTAAATCCTCGAGGAAAATACTGAAGAAAAACTATGGGAAAATATTGGAAGGAAAATGTTTGAAAACAGAAATAAAACTAAGTAAATCCTCGAGAAAAATACTGAAGAAAAACTCTAGAAAAATATTGTAAGGAAAACGTTCCGAAAACTAAACTAAAAATAAGTAAAAACTAATAAAATACAGAAAATCACTAGGGAAAGATTGACGAGGGAAAGCCTACTTTTCACCACTTCCAAACCAACAATCACCGAAACCACTGCACTTCCAAAGGAGCCGAACTCGAACTACCGAGTGTCCACAGTCGACTAATCACTCGAAAATTACGCTCGTCCGTCTTCCCGTCTTATCATCTCCCCACCACCGGCCCAACCTCTCCTCGGCCGGACCACCGCTCAAATAACAACCTTCTTTCACGAATTCCCGGCGTACGCAGGAAACATTAATTTTTCGGCGAAACCGCGCGCTCGTCTCCCTTCGTTAGCAGCGAGGGAAGCCTGAATTCCGCGCCGGGGGAATTAAAGAGATAATGAAGCTCGAGGATATAACGGCTGGCGCGCACGAGGGAAGGACAGAAGGGCCGGCCTTTTTTGCCGGAATCTTCCTGGAAATACGTCGCGGCCGCGACGCAGACGGGCGGATTCCCGAGCGAAGAGCGGCTCGGCCTAATTCCTCTCTAATTAAAGCGTATCAGAGCTGGTTAAGTGGCCGGCAATTAGCTCGGCCGGTGTGTGGTCCTCTGCTCCCTTCCGCGGAGGGTTAACACTGGACTTTGTACTTTTAATTGTTTCATTGCTTGAAATAATGTTGATGGTGTGATGGAATAATCGGGGGACTCGGTAGAGCCTCGCGCCAAGTAGTAGTGCCATCCCCATACATGTACCCCGGGCGCAATCGATTCTGTTAGTTTCTCCGCTCTGTTTACATGGGCATTTCTAACACAATCGTTTGAGCAGGCTGTACATATAATATCACTAATAGTAGATAGAATTTTTGCTTTTCAAGACCAAGAAGAAATGAGGAATCTGCATAAGGGAGTCCCTCAGGGTGGTATTCTTTCAGCTACCCTCTTCAACGTTTACGTCAAAGATATACTGAAACATATCTCAGAGAATACATATATATGCTGATGACCTCGCAATATATATATATTGTAGGAAGGATTCTTTATGGCAGTTCAAGAGGCCCTTCAAGTAAAACTATTGGACATTATTAAACTTCAGGTCCACAGTTCAATTCCCAGTTGCGTGGGTATTTTTTTCGTTTCTCGGAAGAAAAGTACTGCATTTCAATAATACAATATTGCAGTACTGGCAGTATGAGTGTGCAGTATAATATCTTCCTATTATTAGTACTAAAAGTACTGTATATTACCAAGGTACTTTTCCCAGTAGTGCGCCGAAATATTACTGGAAAACTACTAAAGATCCTTAGTACTTTTCCAGTGCTATATCTTTTAGTATTTCTCAGTAATATGTTTTCATTACTATGGTTCTTTGAATACTATGCCTTCTGCAATTTCGCTTACCTCGAACCCAGATATAAAAAATCTCTTTGCAAGATCGTTTTGGCCAATATATTGGTCAAAACGATCTTGCAAAGTGATTTTTTAAAGCTTTCACTTACAGGTAAGTTCGTTTAATCATTTGATTATATATATAATATAATTATTTGAAGTTTTCGCATTTAGAAAATGTTATCAGACAGTATAATGGGTAATGTTCAATAACTCTCTTATCTACATAACAAAATGTGCAACCCTGCACAGCGGCGATTTTACAAACTATTTGCGTTTACCATCCAACCCCACCTGCCAATCAGCCCCGGTCTACCCTACTATATAACAACGTTGACATCGGAATACTGATAGTTGGAAAATTAACGTCAACCCTCGTGGTTCACTCCTTCTGTGCTCGAGAATCCTCCTACTCTATCTAGTGAGACAGAGCCCGATATTTTCCGAGCGGTAAGTCCTATTGAATATGCCCTTCTTAAAATCATTTCCGTCAACCGAGGTACAAACAACTACTGTCTCGATTTTCAGAACAATCGAGGTTGTCCTACTACTATTGGATACAACTGAAGTCTCGGCGAGTCATGGCAACTCTATTTCCCCCTTCCGAATCATTCCCTCGCACAATGATCATTATTCTCCTAGTTTCACTACTGACCGTCCCAATTTTAACAATGGACCATCAGTTGCCAATTGATGCGGAGAATCAACATGTCTTGGACAAGATCCTCACCGACATCTTTACTAAAACCGGAGTCCGAAATACAACGGTCTTCATATCAGACGATTCCTGGACGAACATTATGATACCTGATGACATCATTAAGATCGCCATGAATAATTATATACCCATTAACTGGCTGGGATCGTTCAGTGAGTTCTTGTCGGATCTGCTGAAGTGCCGTGTAAGCTCCAACACGCTTTTGCTCTACATTCACAAGTTAAAGAACCCGTGGGCTGAAACACGACAGCTAATCAACATAATGCATATGAAGGAAAAAGAATTTCCGAAGGTGTTCCTCCTGGTGCTCTCGGAGGACGGTGATTTCCACGAAGACTTGCCATACTTATGGACGACTTACCAATATTATATGCTCGATATCTCGGTGCTGGAAGTGTCGAGAGTAAATGGGAGTCTTGCACTCACTGTTCATCAGTACAATCCGTTCTCAGGGGAGTACACTCACCAGCCTTACTCGCCCTCTCTCGATTGGTTCCCAAATAAGCTGATCAATCTCCACGGATATCCGATCCGCATCGAAATGTTCCCGACATCCAAATACAGCGCATTGAACACTATTGCCGCAGGAAGTGTACTACCCACCTACCAGAACTATGACAATAGAACCCTCATCACTTTGCAAAGCATCATGAACTTCTCCGTGGTCTGGCATTCCTATCATCATCTCGGATCTTTCGCACAAATCGGTGTATTGGACGAAGTAAACACCGGATTCCATTTCGGTGATGATGCTGACACGATTTTTACCAGGGTACCTTTGCAACTTGGGTACAAGTTCCCTGCGAGTGAGAGCTTCGTCTTGGAGCGCTGGTGCCCTGTAATGCCAGTCTTGTACTCGAAAATTAGTTTCGAGTACCATCGAATAATTGGGATTTTCCTCTTTTTCTTAATTATTACAATTTTCTGGCTCGCCTCGGCTATCTTGAGATTCGAGTCCGACGCATGGAGAATGCTCCACATCTTCGGAATGGTCATCTCCTACTCTCTGCCAAAATTCAAGATTGCAGCTATCTCGGAAAGGATTTTGTTTTTATCAGTATTCGTAGTGGCCATTGTATATTCCTCGGATTTCCACGCCGATCTTACCACGGTCAATATTGGCGCACAAGAGGAAATTCAGGTGGAGAACTTTTTCGATTTATTACGCTACAATTTGACGCCGGTATTTCCCAAAGAGTTCAAGTTCGACATCCGGAAGAATGCTGAGGGAGATTTCAAGGAACTGGTGAAGAATGCTCTCTTCTCGGAGAATATGCTCGACTGCTTGGAGAGAGTGGGCAGGCATGGGGACGTTGCTTGCTTCATACCATCTGGAATGAGGAGGGCAGAGATGAGTATGTACAGCTCGAGTAGCAGGAAGATAATGCTGAATGAAAAGCTTTGCTACTTAGGGCCACCGAACGTCTACTACTTTCGGGAGCACAGTCCATACCCAGGGCGTGTAAGCGATATCCTACTGCGAGCGCAACAAGCTGGATTGACGCAGAGATGGTCCTCGCCATCACCCGTAGAAATTGCGCGGCAGAACTGGACGAGGACGAGGGATAATCAGAAGGAAGATGACAATAATTCTAACGAGTTGGGAGCAAACATGTTTATTGTCGCAGGCTGCGGTTATGTTATATCGATCTTGATTTTTCTCGCTGAACTTATTCTACATCGTTTATCCATAATTGTGCAAAATGTCGGAATAAGACGTTGGATGCTGCGCTTTGTTTTCAACATATTACCCTAACAATAACTGTCCGTTCAACTAACTCTGGAGTATTAAACATATATATACCATCTGGATTTCTATTCGTATGTCTGCCAACCTAATAAATATTCTCCTTCTTGGGTTTTTCCCGAAATTATTTAATTCTGATCGCATTAGCTGTAAAATACGGAAGAAGATGGAGATCCTGGGTCAGCAAATTTATACAGATCTTTTTCGAGATCCTCGAAATAGAGGTGACAGTGCGGGTATTTGCGGAATACGGCACTTTTTTTTCTGAGGCGAGATCTGGTTGGGGTTAGTGCTTGAATAAAGATATGGCTTTCCATTTCCAATGATATCAATTACGTTTTTGATCAAGTAGAAATATATTTTTGTGAGGCATTTTCTGGAATGCGACACTTTTTAGTGAGATAAGATCCTTTTAGAGATAAGGGAGTAAACTACTTGACGCTTTTTTCATATTTTAAAGTTTTTGAGGGAATTGTTTTATTTTATTAAAATTCGTCATGAATTGTTATAAATGTTCCAGTATTATTTGATCTTGATCAAATACCATGGAAACTTATACAGTTTTATTATTTAATTCTACGAGCATTGGTAAAATTCCACCAAAAAAGAATGATTAAATTTTCAATATTTGATTCGACGAACATTGGCCGACGTCTTCAACGTTTACGTCAAAGATATACTAAAACATATATCAGGGTACATACTGAGTTTCAATAATACAATATTGCGCAGTACTGGCAGTATGAGTGTGCAGTAATATCTTTCTATTATTAGTACTAAAAGTACTGTATATTACCAAGGTACTTTTCCCAGTAGTGCGCCGAAATATTACTGGAAAACTACTAAAGATCCTTAGTACTTTCCCAGTGCCATATCTTTTAGTACTTTTCAGTAATATTTTTTTATTATTATACGGTTCTTTTAATACTGTACCTTCTGCAATTTCGCTTATCTCCAACCCAGATATAAAAAATCTCTTCGCAAGATCCTTTTGACCAATATATTGGTCAAAACGATATTGCAAAGTGATTTTTTAAAGGTTTCATTTACAGGTAAGTTCGTTTAATTATTTGATTATAGTTGCCAGTACGATAAGCAGCGGAAATATCCTCCAAATTATCCATAAACATATCGCCGAGATGATGTGTGCGAGGCCAATTCTTGTAAAAGTAACAGCCATTTGGTATAGCTGCCAATAGCAAAGCTTTTTGCTGTGCGGAATTATTCGTTGGGACTCGTATTTCTTACATAAGTATAAACGTTGCACTGAATTTCATATAGAAGGACTAATGTAATAAACTGCTGAAAAATTGTCGGTGACTTTAGTGTAAAGTCATCATTTCCTGTAACCAATTTCACCACTATTCTTAGTAAAACTGTAACTTCTGCGTAATATGTCAGACTTTTTATATGTAGGTTTAACTACGTTGACCTTCCCTGACTACACACATTAAGGTCTACTAAGGTCTACTAAGACCTGTGCTCGTCGTCACACTATTCACTTAATAAATCTTAATTCACTCACTGTTAGGTTTATTTGAAGTTTTAAAATAGCTGTAAGAAGCCCATAAGTCTCACAACTTCAAGTACTAAATGTCCAAATTCGAAAGTGGGAGGGTATAGTATGTACTTGAAAAATGTACTTACCAGTGCTAAAATGCAATTTTTTCAGCGGATCGGGAAACATTATTATCGATCAGACATTATAATGGGTAATGTGCAACGCTTTTATCTACATAACAAAACTGCAACCCTACACAGTGGCGATTTTACAAACTATTTGCATTTACCATCCAACCCCACCTGCCAATCAGCCCCGGTCTACCCTACTATATAACAACGTTGACATCGGAATACTGATAGTTGGAAAATTAACGTCAACCCTCGTGGTTCACTGCTGGAGAATCCTCCTACTCCATCTACTGATATTACTGACATCAATTCTCATTGTTGAGACAGAGCCCGATATCTTCCGAGCGGTAAGTCCCATTAAATATGTCCTTCTTCAAATTATTTCGGTCAACCAAGGTACAAACAACCACTCTTTCGATTTTCAGAAGAATCGAGGTTGCCCTACTATTATTGCATACATTTGAAGTCTCGGGGAGTCGCGGCAACTCTATTTCCCCCTTCCGAATCAATCCCTCGCACAATGATCATTATTCTCCTAGTTTCACTATTGACCGTCCCAATTTCACCAATGGACCATCAATTGTCGATTGATGTGGAGAATTATCAAATGTTGGACACGATCCTCACCAACATCTTTACTAAAACTGGAGTCCAGAATACATCAGTGTTCATATCAGACGAATCGTGGACGAGCAGTATTATACTCTATGACATTGTTGAGATCATCATGAATAATCACATACCCATTAACTGCATGCCCGATCTCTCGAAGTACCTGGCGAACTGCCGTATGAGTTCAAACACGCTTTTGCTCTACCTTTACAAAGCAAAGGACCTGTTCATCGCGAGAGCAGAGTTAAGACACGTAATATACGAGGACGAAAGGGGACTTCCGAAGGTGTTGCTCCTGGCGATCATGGACGGGGGCGATACTGGTTTCCACCAATTGTTGCAGGATTTATGGAATAACAGACACTACATGCTCGATATCTCGGTTTTGGAAGTGTCGAGGGAAAATGGGAGCCTCACATTCACCGTTCATCAGTACAATCCGTTCTCGGGGGAGTACATCCGTCAGCCTTACTCGCCCGCTCTCGATTGGTTCCCAAACAAACTGCTCAATCTCCACGGATATCAGTTCCACATCAAAGCGTTCTCGCCATCCAAATACAGCGTATTGAACACTATTGCCCCAGGAAGCATGGTACCCAGCTACCTAACCTATGACAACAGATCCCTCCTGACTTTGAAAAGCATCATGAACTTCTCCGTGGTCTGGCATTCCTATCATCAACTCGGATCTTTCGCATCATTCGGTGTATTGGACGAAATCGACAGCGGATTTCGGTTCGGTGCTGTTGCTGACACGATTTTTACCAGGGTACCTTTGCAACTTGGGTACAAGTTTCGTTCGAGCGAGAGCTTCATCTTGGAGCGCTGGTGCCCTGTAATGCCAGTCTTGTATTCGAAAATTAATTTCGACTACAATAGAATATTTGGAATTGTTCTCTTCCTCTTTATCATCACGATTTTCTGGCTCATCTCGGCTATCTTGAGATTCGAGTCCGACGTATGGAGAATTCTTCACATCTTTGGAATGATCATCTCCTACTCTTTGCCCAACTTCAACATAGCAGCTATCTCGGAAAGGATTTTGTTTTTATCGGTGTTTGTATTGTCCGTTGTATGTTCCTCGGATTTTCACGCCGATCTCACAACGGTCAATATTGGCGGAGAAGAGGAAATTCAGGTGGAAAATTTTCTCGATATACTTCGAAACAATTTAACACCAGTCTTTCCCGAAGAGTTGAAGTACGACATCCGGAAGAATGCTGAGGGAGATTTCGCGAAATTGGTGGAGAATGCTCGCTTTTCGGAGAATATGCTCGACTGCTTGGAGAGAGTGGGCAGGGATGGGGACGTTGCTTGCTTCATACCATCTGGAATGAGGAGGGCAGAGATGAGTATGTACAGCTCGAGTAGCAGGAAGATAATGCTGAATGAAAAGCTTTGCTACTTTGGGCCACCGAACGTCTACTACTTTCGGGAGCACAGTCCATACCCAGGGCGTGTAAGCGATATCCTACTGCGAGCGCAACAAGCTGGATTGACGCAGAGATGGTCCTCGCCATCACCCGTGGAAATTGCGCGGCAGAACTGGACAAGGACGAGGGATAATCAGAAGGAAGATGACAATAATTCTAACGAGTTGGGAGCAAACATGTTTATTGTCGCAGCCTGCGGATATGTTATTTCAATCTTGGTTTTCCTCGCTGAACTCACTCTACATCGTTTATCCATAGCTGTACAAAATGTCGGAATAAGACGCTGGATGCTGCGCTTTGTTTTCAACATATTACCCTAACAATAACTGTGAGTGCAAATAAATTCGGATTATGAAACATTGCCATCTGGTTCGGATTATGAAACATTGCCATCTGGATTTGAATTGGTATGTCTGCCAACCGAATAAATATTCTCCTTCCTTGTTTTTCCCGAAATTATTTAATCCTGATCGCATTAACTGTAAAATATGGAAGAAGATGGAGATCCTGGGTCAGCAAATTTATACAAAACTTTTTTTCTGAGGCGAGACCTTTTTGGGCTTAGTGTTTGAATAAAGACATGGCGTTCCATTTCCAATGATATGAATTACGTTTTTGATCAAGTAGAAATATATTTTTGTGAAGCATTTTGTGGGATGTGACACTTTTTAGTGAGATAAGATCCTTTTGGAGATAAGGGACTAAACTACTTGGCGCTTTTTTTATATTTTGATGTTTTTAGGGGATTGTTTTATCTTATTGGAATTCAACATGAGTTCTTATAAATTTTCCAGTATTATTTGAATCTTGGTAAAATTCCATGGAAACTTATACAGTTTTAGTATTTAATTCCACAAGCATTGGTAAAATTTCACCAAAAAAGAATTATTAAATTTTCAATACTTAATTCGACAAACATTGGCAAAATTCCATCGAAACATTGAAACATGGTTTTAAAAAATGATCAAAAGTATTAAGAATGGAAGTTCCACCTGGTACTCTCCAACAACTCAGCCCCGACCAGGTGTTCCTTTCACGGGCGAGAGGATCCCATAATCCCCATGGCCTCCCATAGAACAGCCGGAAGACGATCGATATGCGGGCACTGCGGGAGCAACTGTCGCCCGATCAATAGCCCGGTTTCCCTACGCCCTGCACCCCGGTAAAAGGAAACCAGCGTATTCCCCACATTGCAATTCAACCCCTGCCACTCGAAAATCACCTCTTCCCGTTCCATGTCCTCCTGGTGGGCTGCACCCCTCGGAGACGTCTGCGCTGACGCTGCTCTCGGGGGTTGCTTAGTCCACCCCTAACACCTCGCCGAGCCACTTCCTCGACTATCCTGCATCCTGGCTCGCAAGATCGTACGAGTGTTGCATCGTGATTACTATGACGGCTCTGAATGACACCCTCGGACTCTCGGCGATCCGACAACTACCCCTCAAACAACTCACCCTCTTATTAAACTCTGAGAATCACACGAGAAATCTTCCTTCCTTCGGAGTACAATTTCGCGCGAAAATCGTCAAAGTCAATTTTTCTCGAAATTTACCAAAAACTAGAAATTTGACTTTTAATTAATATTAATAAATCGTGTTAAATTGTTGAATTTTTGGGCAAAATTGAATTTGTAGATATTTTTGTGTGATATGAGTGGGAATTTAAGAATGATAATTTTATAAAATTGTAAATAGTAATTTTCGATTTGTTGTGTTGTTAATTAGATTATTGGTGGAAGTTGGAGGAGCGCAGGTGGCGGGTTCAGCCTTGAAGAAGGCTGCGGACCCTTGAAACACTCCTGGCCGCCTGTGCTACCCTGATAGCTTGCCCTATCCATTCCCCATTCATTTACATACCGCGTACCCCGGCGCATGTACGCTTATTCCTCCGGTTCCTTCTACCCTCTGCCTCAAAAATGTCATTTCTATCCAGCTATTTCCACTCCTACACATTTCTATCACACTCAAGGCAAAAGGTTTCGCTATGAATCGCAAAGAGTCGATTTCGTATTGAAGTTCGGTCGAAATGTACATCGACATTTATCGCGATACTCTGACCTAGAACGGTGGAGGAGATAAGCCGAGTTCCGCGGTGTTTGGTACACAAATCTACGTACTTGCGTTCTCGATAGCTGATAGGGAAGAAGAGCTCTATCTTGAAATAGGGGCCCGGGGAGGCGAGTCCGAGGTCTCCGCTCTGCCTCCAGTCCCTGTTTACATATACACTGTGCGAGTAATGTGGAATGCAAAAAGCACGCGCGCCGAGTTTTTCTTTTGCCACGCGAGTCTACTTTGCACTTGTTTGCTGTTGGAATTCTATCTCGCGGGATATTGCGCAATTGGTATTATTGTTTTTCCGGTATTAACGCGACATTAACAGACGGATATGTGTAATCGGTCTCGAGCGGAATGCGAGATCTAGTTGGAGAGTGGATTCCTGGGGTGAGGGACTTGCTCCAGCGGAACCCGCGGGATCCGGTTTCCTCGGGGGAGCGAGAGCAACTCGCTCTCCTGCGATCCTGGTAGCGCGGCCGACACGTGTCCGTCCGATGTCGTGTATGCCTTCGCCGCAGGTGTCCACACAGACAGGACTCGTCACGCCTCAAACAATGAGGTGCACTGATCGCCTGACTTTTAAATTTAACCACTCGCTAATGTCTATTTAACAATTTCACGAATCTTAGGAAATAAATTGGAAACGAGTTATTGCAGTTTTAATATTTAATTCTACAAATATTGATCGACTTCCACAGAGAAATATTAATTTGTTTACAATTTTAATATTTAAGTACGAACATTGGTAAAATTCCACTGAAACAATCGCAGGAATATGTTAAAATAATCTCATATTTGTGGTAAAACAGCAAAAGAATCGAAGAGCAACCTTTGACTTGCCAACAACAATCGAAATACGGAGAGCCGGCGACGCGTCCGTCACTGGAATTGCGAGGGAAATCGATCGGCGAGGGTCGAGGGAAAAAAAAAAAAGATCGGCGAAACGAGGCTGATTTTTCTGCCAGGGTCGCATGAGCGCGAGGAGTAGACTGCGCGCTCAATGAGAGTGAAAACACTTCCGGCAGAGTCTCGCTCGTCTCCCGCTCTTCCCCAGTGTTCGAGCGAGATATGTTGCATTGTAGTTACAACCTCGAGATTATCTGCCTAGTGAGAGGATTCTTCTCCGTCTGAAATAGACGACTCGTTATTTAAACATTCTGTTCATTAAAACCAGATTTCTTGGTCGAAAATCTCTTTAACATATATTTCCCATTTTCGAGCATCCACATTAATGTTCTTGCAAATGGAATCATTTTTTAAACCAAAACCAAAAATCGCAAAAAATCAACAAAAATAGTAAACGAAGTTCAACTGGGTGTCACAAATTCTGTTGTAGAAACAATTGATTACATCGAGAATTCTCTATTTTCCCCAATTTCCTCTTTAATTTTAAATCAAAATTACTCACAAAGAGTGCAAAGCCGACTAACCAGCGAAAAGCAGAATTTCCTCCAAATCTTCCCTAAACTCGAGAGTTGCTGTAATCGAGCGCCATATCTACCGCTTGAGACATGGCGCGTCGTCCCTTTCGGCAGGGCTTTAGGACGCCGGCTGCCCTAAACCACTTACATCCGCCTTCTAACATCCTGGGAGCCCGGCCCTTTGTGTTGCGTCCCATGGGGCTTCGACAGGGACGCCTCTCTTCTCTCACTCGACAAAGTCGCAAGCGTCCGTGCGGTTCGAGCGCGCCGAGAGTACACACTGACCCGACGACGCCCTCGAAACGAAGGGACCCTGCTCGGTGACAGTCATTAGGAGAGCATGACCTCCGCGCCGGTAGACTTGACTTCCTCTTCCCCATGCATTTGATCCCTCGGCGCGGTGATCCGGTAAGTTTTGGAAAGCTGCGTCGAGTTGGTGAAAAGAAATGTTTTAATAAAAAGGAATTGGTTGAATGGAATTGGTTGCTGAAGAGGAGTTTGTGCTGTTGGTTAAACTGGGCGGGAAGATGTTCGACAATTGGATGTCGGGTGAATTAACAAGATTTTGAGATGCATTTAGTGAGTAGAAAAGTTAAGAATTCTGTTTGAATGATACTTAAAAACAAAACAGGAAAAAAGTACTGTTTGGATTTTAATTAAATAAAAGAGGAGTAAATGAAGACATTTGACAGGAAAAGTAGACTTTGAAAGTATTGAATGAATTAATAAGAATTTGAGACACACTTGGTGAGTAGAAAAGTAAAGAATTCTGTTTTAATGAAAATTGAAATCAAAACACTAAATAAATATTTTTAGATTTTAATTAAATAAAAGAGGACTAAAGTTCTTTAAGGATCATGTTACATAACTCAAGATAATTTAAATAAATTTAATTGTTTATCGTATGTTAAATAAAAATTGATTAAACCCCGAGGACGAGCTCACAAAATTCCCCATTCCACGAATCTCGTAGGGTTGGATTAAAAATCTCTTATAAATCTTGACCTAAAATCGAAGACAAGAATACGGAGTCCTATCGAAGGACCTCGAAGGGCCACACCGAGATTGGACCAGTCCCTTCCTCCTGGTTTCCTAGTAAAAGTGCGTAGGCGCGTGCCCTTTAGGGACGGACTCTCTTCCGGGAGTGGTGTAAAAGGGCGCCCTTCCGCAGGAGCCGCGCTCTCATTCACTTTTCGGGCGACTTCCTCCCTCCGGGTCCTGCGCTCCTGTTGCGCCGGTTTATCTTCAAATCAGCGCGAAGCCCCGGACTCGCCTCCTCAATCCGCGGGCCCCGTCGCCGACTCCTCGGCAAATATTTCAGAGGTCCAATCGTCTTCCGAGTGTCTTCTTTGTCGAATGCGGCGGCATTTTTTTATCGACTTCCGGGCAAGTCGACCAGGAACCCATGGTGGCGAGGCGAGCGCGACGCCCGACGAGGTAAATAGCGTCAACTGCCCCTACGCACCTCGCCCGCCTGTAATCCCAGCCCCTCATTATCGACTTCCGCAGCCACGCACCGTCAATGACTCTCCTCCCTGCCACTTGTTGCCAGGTGGTTTGTCCAATGGGGCTTGGCTTGTGGTAATCGTTTTGTCGGTGAGATAGGAATTCACGAGGAAAGTGGTGGAATGTTGTCCTTGAATTAATAGAGAATTTATTGATTTATAATCAGTTGGAATTGGTGAAGGATGTTCGGGAATACTAAGCCAATTGGAAGGGAATTCGAGTTCTACGAACAGGTGTAAGGTAATTCATTGAACTCGAAGAGGAAACTGATAACTTTTGAATTAATGCAGAATTTACTAATTTATAATCAATTGAAATTGGTGAAGGATGTTCGGGAATACTAAGCCAATTGGAAGGGAATTCGAGTTCTACGAACAGGTGTAAGAAAATCCATTAAACTCGAAAGCGAAAGTGGTAGCTTTTGAATTAATACAGAATTTACAAATTTGTAATCAATTGGAATTGGTAAAGGATGTTCTGGAATACTAAGCTAATCGGAATGGAAGTTAATTTATACTTATGAGTGCAAAGTAATCTATTTAAATGTAAGAGGAAAGTGGTAATATTTGAAGTATAATAAAGAATTATACTTCGGACCTCGTTCTCGGGATTACACTGTAGTACCCCCCGTTACCCTTAGATGTCACAACGTTTGAGCAAAAAAAAAAGGACCCCGCGCGTGGGCCCTCTATGGTGCATCCCGCCGGCGAGCTTCATTCTTTTCGTTGTGCCCGTAGGTGTTACACGCGAGTGGAATGGAAATATCACAATGTCGAGTGCAAAGAAGAGAAAGCACAGTGACGAAGATGTAGAAAGATGGCTAAAAAAGATGGAAAAATTGAAGAAGAAGATCTCGAAGCGGTGTAGACAGGAGTCGTCGGAGGAAGAGACGGTTGAGAATCAACCGCGTCGGCCGCAGGAGGAGAACAATGAATCCCTTCTAGGAGGTAGGAATTGTTCAACAAGATTGACTCGCTAGTGCTTGCACATGTGGCAAGAGGAGTCAGAGGTATTCCTGGGTTATCACAGAACCGTTGGGGTCGATATTACTAACGAGCCTGCACGTGTGGCAGGACAGGTTAGAAACACGCCATTGCGCGTCGTACCGGTCGAAGCGTTCCTTTGTTTTATTTTGCGCGTCCCTTTCGTGACAGATGACGAAGAAAAAGAGAACGAGGAACCAATGCAGCCAGATGCCCAGCAGCAGGCCGCTGTAGGCGGACATCAGGATCTGGCCGAGATCGATCAGGAGATCATGGAAACATTGGGGGAGGACCCGTCAATAGAAAGGACGCTGGACCTCCAATTACACCCTTGTCTTGAATCGCGCTGGTTTTTTTGGCTTACATCTGGCATTCCAAAGTCAGAAAGGGATGAGCTGTTAAAGAAATATACCAGAAAGGGTAAACTAGATGCCCCTGGGATCAACCCAGAGGTGCTAGCAACCATGAACGAACAGGCTGAAAGAAGGGACAAATATTTCGTTCTGACCCAGCAGTTGATTGGATCAGCATTGGCAATTATAGGGTCAGTAATGACCACGGTTATGTCCAGCGAAGAGGGTGTGGACAGAATTGATGTGATGCAAAAGTTGGGAGATTGTGCCAAGATTTTGGCCGAAGCACATCAAAAGCAATCAGTGTCCAGAAAAGCGTTTATTGCACCTGGTCTCTCAAAGCGGGTCAAAACTATTTTAGACAAAACAGCGGCTGATGCGCTGTTGTTTGGTGGGGACTTAGCCGAAAAACTAAGGGAGGCCAAGGCGCTAGAAAAGTTGGGCCAGGACATGAAGCTGCAGTCAAGCATGAGAAAGCAAGCGCAGCCAAGGCCAACTTTAAACTGGCGAACCCCGCAGGGGAGACGGCCGTTCGCCCTGCGGGACCCAGGTACAGGTTCATCCGGTCGGGGCAGACGAGAGCCTGCATTCAGAGAGAGGTTGCAGGGCAGGGAGACCTTCCCCAGACCACAGGGCCAGAACAAGGACAAGAAGCCATCGTTCAAGCGGCGTTAGATGTAAGTCAAACAGCGGGAAGGTTGCGCCACTTTGTTGACAATTGGAAAAATATTACTCAAGACAGCTCAGTGCTGCAATGTATCAAGGGCTATAAGATAAAACTCAACGCCCAGTTCTCCCAGGATTCTAGTTATCGAGTTGGGTATACCCAAAAGGAAAATACCGAAAGTTTAAGATTAGCTATAAATGCATTAAAGAAAAAGGGAGCTATTGAAACCTGCGAGTATCAGCAGGGCCAGTTTTTGTCGGATTTCTTCTTGGTTAAGAAGCCAAACGGTTCAGACAGGTTTATCCTAAACCTAAAAAGGCTTAATAAGTTCATCAACACAAATCATTTTAAAATGGAAGACATCAGGACAGCTAAAAACCTATTATTTCCAGGTTACTTTATGGCTGCTGTTGATTTAGAGGACGCATATTTTCTAGTTCCAGTACATAAAAATAGTAGGAAACTACTCAGGTTTCAGTTTGAGGGAGAGCTTTTTCAATTCACCTGTCTGCCTTTTGGGTTGTGCACAAGTCCATTTGTCTTTACAAAAATTATGAAGCCAGTTGTCCATACGCTCAGATCTAGAGGGCTTACTTCTGTCATCTACTTGGATGACATGTTGTGCATTGCAAATACCTTTGACAACTGTTCAAGAAATATTCAAGAAACAAGAACATTACTAGAATCTCTAGGTTTTAAAATAAATTTACAGAAAAGCAACTTAGTCCCGGACACAAGCTGCAAATTTCTTGGTTTCATCATTAATTCAGAAAAATTTATGATAGAACTACCACAGGACAAAAGGTCCAGTATTCGACAGTGGGTTAAGAATTTCCTAGTAAAAGACAGGTGTCAAATAAGAGAGTTGGCACAGTTAATTGGAAAGCTAGTCTCTATCTGCCCTGCCACGATTTACGGATGGATGTACATTAAAAGACTTGAAAGGGAAAAATTATTTTCCTTGATCGCTTGCGACGGAGACTTTAATCAGCCTATGCCAATTTCCAGGGCAATGAAGGAGGACTTGTTTTGGTGGAAGTCAAATATTTCGCATTGTCACAACCCAATAAGGTCGGCGAAGTACAATCTAACAATCTACACAGATGCTTCTTTAGGCGGTTGGGGGGCAGTGAGCGAGAAGTCTAAAGCCTTCGGGTTCTGGTCTGACATAGAAAAGAGCTATCATATTAACTACTTAGAGTTACTTGCAATTTGGAATGCATTAGTCGAGCTAGCTTCAGGCCTATCCCACTGTCAGATTCTGTTGCGGGTAGATAATACCACTGCCATATCCTATGTTAACAGGATGGGTGGCATTAGACTCCAAAATTTTAACATCCTGGCTAGAAAAATTTGGTCTTGGGCAGAACGTAGGGGCATATGGCTCTTCGCTTCATACATCCCATCTGAGGAAAATGTGCAGGCGGATTCCCTGTCTAGATTAGTAAATCCGGACACAGAATGGGAATTAGCAAACTTCGCATACAGGGAAATAGTTGCAAGTTTTGGAGAACCGGAGATAGACCTATTCGCTACTGGAAAAAACGCCAAGTGTAGCCAGTTTTTCTCGTGGCACCCTGACCCAGAGGCGTTAAGCATAGATGCGTTTACCAGGAACTGGAAGAACATGTTCTTTTACGCGTTTCCTCCTTTCTCTTTGATTTTGAAAACACTGAACAAGATTAAAAAAGACAGAGCGACAGGTATTTTAGTCGCACCCTTCTGGCCCACACAACCCTGGTTTCCCTTATTCAGGGAGTTGTTAGTAGGAGAGCCTATCAGGTTCAATCCTTCTAAGAAGCTATTATTATCTCCTTGCAGACAGCTGGTTCATCCGAGAGCGCTATCCCTCACCCTGATTGTAGGCAGATTGTCAGGGAAGCCTTTTTAAGACAGGGATTGCCAGTCGAGTCCTGCGACATCCTGTTAGCATCTCTAACCAGCGCTACCCAGAAACAATACGCTGTCGCACTAAAGCAGTGGTGTTTATATGCAAGGAAAAACAAGTTCCATTACGTAGATATTAATATAAGTAGACTGTTAGCATTTTTATCCAATAGATTTAAAAAGGGAGCATCGTACAGCACCTTAAATTCGTTTCGGTCGGCGTTGTCCTTGCTTTCTACGGACAAATTAGGCGATAACCCAATAGTATCGCGTTTTCTTAGGGGTGTCTTTAAATTAAGACCATCGAGACCGAGGTACTCCGAGACCTGGGATACTTCAATCGTCCTCGACCACTTGGCAAAGTTATCTCCTCTAGTAGGGTTGTCTTTGAAGGACCTCACCCTTAAGGTCATTATGTTGTTAGCTCTGAGCACAGGTCATCGCATGCAAACCTTTGCCGCGATAAATCTGGCCAATATAGACAGGACCAGCAGAGGCTTGGTAATTAGGATTACGGATTTAATTAAAACATCAGGTCCAGGAAAACCACAGCCTCGTTTTGAGTTACCTTACTTCGATACCAAACCTGAAATTTGTGTTGCGAGAGCTTTATCTAGATATTTAGACATAACGAAGCCGTTAAGAAAAACGGAACAAAAGGTGTTCATTAGCTTTAAGAAACCATATAAAGGCGTCGGAGCTCAAACCATTAGCAAATGGTTAAAGTCGGTGCTTATCAGAAGTGGTATAAATACCGATCACTTTAAGGCGTATTCAACCAGACATGCGTCAACTTCGGCAGCAGCTGTTAGAGGTCTGGATATCGATATAATAAGGAGAACAGCAGGTTGGACTTCCGGGTCCGAAACCTTTGCGAGGTTCTATAACAGACCCGTCCGCAATAACGACCAAAGTTTTGCCCTTACAGTTTTGGGCTCTGGCTAGAGGCCAAAATAAATAACAAGGTACTAAGAGATATTTATTTTTTACGTTATGCTTGTACCGTCAGATTTATATTTAAATACATATATTTAAAAAAAAAAAAAAAAAAAAAAATGTGTCTTGATAAACATCTACAGTGTAATCCCGAGAACGAGGTCCGAAGTATAATTAAGCGATGGAACGAACTTACCTGTAAGTGATGTTCAATCGTAATTATACGAGAGACCTCGTTCGAGGAGATTACAACCCACCCTTTTTCCTTTTTCCCTCTGTTTTTAGTAAAAAACATTGCTCCCAGCTTGCGCAATTTTTTCTTTTTTCTTTAAAGGCAATTTGTCATCCTTCCTAGGCTCTAAATAATGAAGCTCGCCGGCGGGATGCACCATAGAGGGCCCACGCGCGGGGTCCTTTTTTTTTTGCTCAAACGTTGTGACATCTAAGGGTAACGGGGGGTACTACAGTGTAATCTCCTCGAACGAGGTCTCTCGTATAATTACGATTGAACATCACTTACAGGTAAGTTCGTTCCATCGCTTAATTATCAAGTTATCAGAAATGATGAACGGAGCTCGGGAATTCCAAGCGAATCTGAACGGAGTTCGATTTCCACAGCCAAACGCGAGGTAATCCATAAACAGGCCATTTGGGTCACGTGGCAGGGTAAATGAGAGCGGAGGGGCGAGCATTTTTTTCTGGTATCCCGGAATATCGTGGCATCAGGAAATCATGAGTTCGTGTCGAGCTCTTGGGCAGGGAATCCTCCCTTCATCAACTTCGTCCAGAGAACCCAGAATTGCCCTCTTCGCCGCTAAGAGTCAACTGCACAGTGAAGTATCTTCAGCGATGCCTTTAATCACCACCAACCAAGAAATATCCCATTCACTATAAAGATAAGAGAAAGAGAAATAATTTCTTGTTCGTGGGTAATTCAAGTAAACATTATATATCTGCTTCCGGTTATCGTCGGTTCCCCATGCACCAGCGTTCCTCCGTTTGGTGTGTTGTTCCCGAATACCAGGGTGGCAGAGTTCGGCGGGGTCGGCGCCCTCGTAAATTATGCTCGCTCCTCGCACGACCAGAAGCGCGCAGACACGACTGCTACCAGGAGCGCAGGATCGCGCCAGGGAGGTACGAGCTTCCTTTCCTGCCGCCAGGCGACACTGCTTTACGGTTCCTTCGATACTAATCTGCGCTAGTTGGTGCGGAAGAGCAATTTTAAGAAAAAAATTCTTTCACATTGCGCAGGTTTGTAGAGGCTGAAATGTTTTTATTGTAGTTTTGGGGAATGGAAGGTCCGTGAGCTAAAAGTTGGAAAGTCGAAGTTGTTCAATGATGTTAAACGGGAAATGAGGGAATGAGAGGAAGAAATGTGTGCTAAGAGAACCTGGAATGAAAGTTAGGTTGAACACATGTGTGCGATGACGACACGTCTGTCGCCTACGTGACTGACACTTTTGTTTTTACGGCGCGGGCGCACGCACCATCAGGAAACTATGCACGCGAGGATGTCCGAGTCCAACTTGCCCATCTCGCCCGCACAATTTGCGCCGTGCGATCTCCCGCACTAAACCCAATTCTATCTCCACTCTCGATTAATCGGGACTCAATATCTTGCACTTGTGAACTCGAATTTCTAATTATTTGACAAATTCAGAAAAATGCCATTCGATGCTGAAAGTGATATTACCCGCAAAATATCTCTAAATCTTTCTGTTTATTTATATAAAATGATTTTGGATCGCAAAATATCGAAATCGACACGAGTTCAATAAAGCCCGCCAAGTTCTCGGTTTTCGGAAATTCTGTAATTTATTAATTACATTAACATTGTCAAGTGTTAATTAGGAGAGGAATGCAAAACTAATTTCTTATAAAACTCGTCCGAATACTCGAGAATGGAAAGACTAGGTTTCAAGGAGAAACATCGTGAGCGAAAGCAACTATGATTGAAGGTGGCGAAAGGGCGGTGATAAATGTCGGAGTAGGCGCGCGTAGGGAATTCAATTTGTCCCGGCTGAAGAAAGATAAATCGCGCAGATGTCAACGGTACCAGGAGAGCATGCGGCGGCAGGAAGTCCGTTGGAAGGACGCCTGCGTGTCGCTTTTCATTCCCGGCGAGCGAGCGAGGCCAATCAATTCTCAGAGCCCCACTGCCACCGCCTTCCCTTCCCTTCCGCCACTCGACGAGGAAGGGAAACTCTCGACACGCCACCTCCTTTTTCCTGAATGCGCGGACCTCGGGTCGGCCAGCCAATGGGAGACGAGCGACGAGTCCCTTTTCGGTGAGATTTCGGGGGATTCGTCTTCCTGGAGGTTGTTTGGGGTGCAGCGACGGCCTCTTGCTCACTGATTCTCGGTGGAACTAAAATTTGTGCGTCCGAACTGTGGAAATGTCGAGAATTCGGGATATTTCGGGGAGTTTGGAAAAATTTAAACTTTTTAAGTTTCCTAGAATTCCTTGAAATTTTCTGTGTAGAATTCACATTTCTATATTCAAAATATAAAAATGTCAAGAATTCGGGATATTTGGTGAAATTTTTAAAAATCTAAATTTGTCCCTTCGACTTTACCTAGAATTCCTTGAATTTTTCTGTGGAGAATTCAAATTTCTATATTCTAAGTATTGAAATGTGAAGAATACGGGATATCTCAGCAAGCTTGGAAAAATCGAAACATTTCGACTTTCCTTTAATTCGTCAGATTTGAACGAACTAGAATTCCGCACAGAAGCCCCAGTAAACAATCATTCAATGCCACGAATCACGGATTCTCAATTTCTCAGTAAATCGCACACATTCTACAATCTCAATTCTCCGAAGCGTAAGTTAACCTTTCGTTCCCTTTCGAGGATATCGAACTTGTCACATAACAGAGGTCTCAATCCGCAAAGACAATAGTCGTCTAGAAAAGGAGTGAGGAGCGATCGGGCGATAGGCACGGCCCGTTAGGTATCAGGAATCCACGAGCGAGGAGTAATTTGCAGAAAGCGAGTGCAAGGAGTGAATGATCGCGGTGGAGTTAGGCGTAGTTTGAAAGGAAACTGCTACTTCGTTCGGAGTAAGACGATTTTTCCTCACACACCTTTTCCCGCCTTTACAAACCAACTCCATCCACGCACACCTAACATCTGCCCCAGGGATAACACCAAATCCGCTAACTCGACTCCACCACTCAGCAAGAGCACCAACTCTCTTCCATTTTTAAAAAATCCACATCACTCGAGAAAACCAGCACATTTCCACTCAACAAAAAAATTCCGTTTAAACCCAGAGAATTGAAAGGGTCGGAGGAGAATTGCAGGTGTGTAGGTCGAGTCGTCTTCAGTGGGTGCGTGCGCCGCGCGAAGAAAGCTGAGGACAATGGAGCGGCTCCTCCGTGTGACAGGGTAATATGAGGCTGGAGGATCGACGAGCAGGCAGCCCCGTCCGCCCGGCGAGCCCCGACCTCGCCCAACCAACCACGAGAACAAAAGAATCTTGGGGTGCCGCACCAGGGTAACATGCGCCGCCACTGCCCACTTGACACTATCGATCCCTCCCTCGCGGGCACCACGCGTTCCCTCGATTCTCCGCGAACCCTTTGTCTTCGTGTGGCTTTCTCTTATTCTCAGCCGCTGGCTTTCCGTTCCGGCGAGCGATGGGGGAGAAGATTTTAGGTTTTGATTTTCAGGTGGAATGTTTACTTTGGAAGATGAGAAATGTACTTGGGAAATTCTAGTTCCAGCAAGCGATGGGAGATAAAATTCTATGTTTTGGGTTTCTATCTTTTGGTTTTAAGTTGGAATGTAAAGTTGGAATGTTTGGATATTCGAATGTTTACTTTGGAAGTTCATAAATGTACTTGGTAAATTCCAGTTTCAGGACTCAACGGAAGAAAAGATTCTACGTTTTGTTTTTGAATTGGAATGTAAAGTTCAATAATTCGAAAGTCTGGATGCGAATAAAGTCGAATAATTACTTTTGAAATTCATACCTGCATTTTATAAACACTGTTTTATTCACTGTTGGGTTATCAATCGTCAGAAACTAATCTGGTTATGCAAAGTCAACAACATAGTTAATTGGAATTCTCGAGCTCGAGAGCGGAAAGATGGAGATGAAAGGAGGCAAGGCGAATCGATTAATCCTCGGCCATCCAATTTCGCGGTCTCGCTCCAGTAGCTCGACATAAAAGGAATGCGGTGACAGGGAGCAGGAAGTTATAAAGCGGAGGAATGTCAAGCCGAGACCTTTCACCGCCCGCGCCATCTCCGCCTCGTACTCCTCCGTCCCACTCGAGCGCCGCTCGCAATCTCAACTACTCGCGAAAGAGGGAAAATCAATCTTCCCCGGTAATTGGCGTCCGCTCGATTATTATTTCACTCGGCGGTTTCGGGGAGGCCGAGCGAACGACAGTGAGTGGAGAATATGGAGAAAGGGTTGTGGGCGGCGACGGAACATTCATAGAAACTCTAGGCGGCGAGCAGGAGTCGCAGGAGGTCAATCGGCATTTCCTGCCCCTTTACGACTCCTCGCACTCGCCGCGCGCCGGCTAATTCCTCCGCCTCTGCTGCCGACTTCTACAATGCTCGATTCCCTTTCGAGACTCGTCTTCTTCTATGTCCGCGGTTTATCAACACTCGCAATGATCTTCAATAAGCAAAGAAGCACGTGACTTCGATTTTTACTAGAAACTGAAACTTTAAATGTGAAACTTTAATTGGATAAATATTGTTTATTGCTGTTGAACAAAGTCTGGTAGAGAATTCGCTTGGCAATCGCAGGTGGGCAGAGCCCTCGCCTTTTGTCTTGGCGGGCTGCCCCGCGAAGATCCTACCACCTGGCATCCTATGCAACCCTAGCATTTCCCCCGAGTTCTCTTTGTTCGCGGGATAATCATTAAAGTCCATTGTCCGACGGAGCACCGTGGTTCACTCAAGCCGCTCCGCCATCGAGCTGCGATAATTATAATCTGCGGTGAAACTTGCCACACTCATTAAATTCAATTATTAATTATCAACTATTCTCAGACCTCGAATATTCACTTCTCCACTAATCCTCCACTCCTCGATTATAAAATTACGTCACACCTGGTGGATTATGCTCATCGCGAATCCGGTTTACCAGCTTCCCCGATATTAGTCGATCAGCTCCCACCGACAGCAACACACCCGGGTACTTTCGCCGGCGCGGGATAAAAAAAAAAGTGGCTTCCGCTTTTTTGAGAGCAGGGAAGCAAGGCGGGCGGAGGTGTGCGCGGGCGGCGATGAGGTGGAATGCGGCCCCGGCCTTTCCAATCAATCGGCGCCTTCCGGTGTTATCAGAGGAACATGAGCCGCCCGGGAAAACCGAACGCTTTCCTGTCGTTTCCCGGTGCGTGCGGCGAGAGCGGAGAGAGCGGCGGCGATGCGTCGCTCCTGATAGACGGCGACGGGGCCAAGACTTTTATAATCGAGGGAAGACGCGTCGCCGTCGCCCGCTAAGGACCCGGAGGGCCAAGGACACCTTCACATATGGCTTGGCCCGGGCGCCGAGCGCCCCGGAAGGAAAGGGTTAGTCGTTCAAGTGCTTCGAGCCACACATCGCTACCCGGAGCTCATAAGTCGCGAGGAGCTCTCCTAATATTCCTCCCGGCCGCGCTCGCCCCCAAAAAGCTCCGCCGCCCATCGGACGTCCCTGGTGGGGCCGGGGTTATCCACTGGGGTTATCCTTCGCCACTTCCGTCCACACCCACCTAATCTCCGCCTTTTCATCGGGTTCATTCAATTGCCTTGTTAAAGAAATCCTTGAGCTGCGGAGTCTGACTTATCCCTCGAGCTCAATTGACATCGAATTCAGAGTAGAACAGTTTCATTGTAATCAATTGGTTTCTAATTAACCACCTCTCACGCTCTTTCTTAAAAACCAACTTCCAGAAGTACTACACTAAAACTTATCCCAAAAGAACAGAATCAAAAGTGGTTAAACCCATAGCACATCGATTTAATTCAATAGTTTAATTATAATCGAGCGAACTGGCTACTGAGATGTGGGCAGCTGAAGAAGCCAGAAGCTGAGGCTCCTCAATAATAACCGGCTGTCAGGGGATCGGAGAAGCGGATCAGATCGATGGCATCATAACTCGGGAGGCGATCAGGCGATAATCCCTGGGAAGGAGGTGGTTCGTCTTGAGCCGCGGCCCCGCAGGGCTGAGGAGCTGATCGGGGGTTCGATTGGCAGCTCGGAAGGCGGCTTCCAATCAGGCCGATAATTGGAAGGGCTATCGGCAGTTTATTGGTTCGATCCCCCGTTCCCAGGCGAGCAGGAGTGCCGCGGCGGTCGTACCGAATTCCTGCTCTCCCGCGCTTCGCGGATAGCTACCAGCACATTCCAGCCCTTCGCCTCCTGGAAACGTCACATACTCTCCAGCGGAGCCGAGCGACTCTCTCTCCAATTAGCCGCGGGAGGGATCCCGCCGGCCCGATTTCTCCCGTCCACTTGGTAATGCGAGTAGCGGCGGCTGCAGGGGCTGAAGGGGGTGGCGGGAAGTCGGCCGGGCCCAGTAGACATCCCCGTGGCAGGAATAATTTAATCCGCTGGCCGAGGGAAAGGGTTGAATAAAATATATTCACATATTCGGAGCAGGCGAGCATCCTCGCGGAGGAAGTCGCTCGGAGCGAGCGAGCGGCGCGAGCCCGGCGAGCTCCTCTCCAGCCTGGTCCTTAGGGACTCATGGTGCTCTGGTCGCTCGGACCACTCCTCGGAAACTGTCGCTTCTTCGCGCGGTCCCCGCTGAAGGAGGACGCGCGCGCCCGAGAGCCGCGAGGAAACCGGCGGAATTCCACTCGCGACGAGGAAGCAGTGCCCGATGAAGAGGAGAGAGCTTGCGCGCTCACCGACGCTTACTCAGCGGCACCCGAGGGCCGTTGGAGCGAAAGGGTTCGCCTCGTCGGGATTCCACCCACGCTTTTTTCACAGGGGAACAGACGAGCCAGGAATTTCCCGCGACGACCACGGCGATCCCGCCCTGGCGGGGCTGCTGCGATTAGACGGGAAGCTTTGGTTCTGGAATTCCAGGTTTTGCTTTGATGTTCTTGAAATTATGAGTCTCGGGTTTATGTAAATAAAGTACACTGTACTGTACATAGTTATTCCGAGGGAATTCGTGTTCTGGATTTTTATAAATAATACTTCTAATCGTGGAATTTATTTATATTGGAACTTTTGATTTGTTTGTCTTTAAATTGCAAATAAAGATTATGTTATAAACAACCCAGTTATTTGTTATGAATTTCGAACAAATTTCTGCTCTGGATGTCTGTCATTAATTCTTCCACATTGATGGAATTGATCGAGTGTGAAATTTATTTATTGCCAACTAAGAAAATTCCAATAAAAATTCATAAAAATTCTTGTCACCCTCTTGGAAGAAAGGGCGACCTAGGTCGAAGGGCTTTCAGTCAGCCCTCAGCGCGACTACTTCCTCTCGCCTGCTAGCCTCCTGAACACTGTCACCTAGCAAGTAATTAATATTCATACTCCTCCCTCGACTCCACCCTTGCCCACCCGAGAAATTAATCCCACCGTTCTCTCCTACTCGCCGGCCAACCTCCGCTCGCATTACTGCGAAGCCCCGACTCTCCATACACTGGCTAAAACCACTCATTAATTCGAGGCTCGGCCGTGTCATCGCTGGATCCATCGCGGCGTGCGAACTACCAGGGCGGCAGGAGGCGTCGCCGCCGATATTATTGGATGACACACAAAAGTGGTAGGGAAACATAAATCGGCGCTAGAACGATCGGCGAGATTGACGGGGGGGCGGAAGTCGCCCGCTTGACGACCACCGGACAATACAAGAGTAAACAAGTCGAGCAGGAGCGCACGCGGTGGGAGGAGCTCGCCGGCTCGCGCACTCTGCCCCGCCGCGGAGGAATTGGGGTGCGAAAATAGGGGTGGCCGGCCGGCATTCACCCCACCAGTAGGCGTTTCGCAGGCTTAATGGCTCGAAGTATTGCCCCCGATTTGTCATGGGGCTGGGAGCACCCTCGAATGCACACTTGCCACCCTCTGGAATCCTCGGACATCTTGTTACTGGGGCAAAACCACCCCTCGAGGGGGATGTAAGTCAAAGGACGTGAAAGGGTGTGTCGGGTTTCCACTCGAGTTCCGTCGGTGGGTTTGAATGATTTTATTTGGTCGATGATTGAATTCGCTTTTATTGGGGAGTCTGGTAAACAGAGGGGAAAGTTTGGAAGTTTATTGTGGGGGAAATGTATTGTCGTTGGGGAAATGTCTCGCGGGCGAATGTTTAGAGTAGAACGGTTACTTGCTGTGCTTTATGCTCCGCTGGTAATAGTGGAACGAGGTAACTTCAGAGATTACCTCTTATTCCAACGCAAGCCACGTGCGCGACTTCATAAAACTATTACCAAACCTACAGATTTCCCGAAAACCCACTAAACCAGGATTCCGAACGAGGTAACCGGAGCAGGCTCTCCCCGACGACGACTCGAGACTAGCACTCGTCCGATCGATGCCAGCAAGAAACTCGAGGCAAAGCGCACCTGGGCGTATTTCCCGTAGGAGCTCCAGGGCGTTTCCGTGCGCGCGTGGCCGACCATCTTGGCAATCGTCGGGGATCCTCTCGAAGAAGGGCCATCGGCGCCGGGCTGCGGGACTGTTCCGCGGCGAAGGGACGCCGCGCGGCAGTACAATGGGCATCGTTTTTCGAAATTGCTCGAGAGTGCACGCGGTTCCGCACCGCCTCTTCACGCCGGGGTTCCGCCCCGCGACTTTGACGGCCTGCCCTCCGCGGGAGCCGCCCCCGCTCTTTGAACAGGGACACAGGAGCCCGTAGGAACCGGCCGCGCTGAGAACCGAGGAAGATGGGCCGCCGCGAGAGATGCTTCCCGCTCTCCTGCTAACCGCGTTTCCTCTAACACTCCTCGCCACTCGAGAGCGCCGCGGTTAGAAACAGGGGGCGGGGAGCACGTGCGCTTCTACCTCGACGATTGAGTTTTATCAATCTTGATATGTATTGTGTCTGTTGTACTAAGTATTGTTTTATTATATTCTTGTCTCGGGTCAAGTATGTACAGGGTGATTTTTAATCGTCCAATGATGAATATTTGCCGTTGGAAGTGTCATAATTATACGGTGTTGAGTAATTTGAATATAAAGGAGTCCGTCTCAAATTTATTTATAATATCAAATTATATCAGTGATGGAAATAATGGAAAACCCTGTGCAGGGTAAGTCACTTGGCTTTTAATAATCCCCTTCACACTCGAGTTCCAATTATTTCTATTATTAGTATAATTTTATATTATAAATAAATTTCAGTGCGTGGAAAAACCTCGGTAAACCCTTCTTTATATTCAAATTACTGAACACCGTATAATTATTACATTTATCCATCAGTAACAATTCAAAGGCAAGTGAGTGACTCTATACATGAAAGACAGACCGTGTATCTTTTCCGGAGAGAGGAACTACGGGTTTTCGCAACGTACAAACTGGCCAAAGAAATTAAAAATTGGAAACATTGTCTGACGAACTATATCAGGACTAGAAATTTCCAGAATGTTATAACTAATTTCGTTAATTATATTATATTACACTAATTGATAAATCTTCTGTATGACAATATTCTAAATGCATATTCGTTTGATCTAAAAAGAGAAGGTTCTCAATTCGTTTTATAATCAAAGTAAAAGACTAAAGGCAAGTTCATACTCTTCTAATTGTCGAGTGTGGTGTGTCAGATGAAAGATGATCCATTGACGAGGGCGAAGCCCCGCTAGGCCTATCCTTCCTGTTCGGCATGCGTAAACAGTAGCCCCGGTCCCTTAAAGGCGCGAAGGGGAGTGGGGGGGGGGGGGGGATTCTAATGAATCGCGCGCAGCGCGCGGCGTCGGGGCAACACGCCCGAAGGGAGTGTAGTTCGGCGGTGTGGCGGAGAGCATGCGTGCGGGCGCAGGGCTCACCCCGAGTCTAAACAGGGCAGCGAAGGGTGTCCGAGGTGGAGAGTAGGGCGAAGGGCGAATTGAAGAGAGGGCCGGGGAGAGAAGGGTCCAGGACAGCCTCTAATGATCGCGATGATGGACTGGACGAGAGCTGATGAGGAGGCATTCGAGGAGAGGTTGGACGAAAGGGCCGAAGGAGCCGCGCGGCAAAAAGGGTGCGACCTTCGCGGCCACGGCCAGCCCTCGGGGAGACCGCGCCCACGCATTTCCAACAGGATCGCAGGAGGATGCTGGAGCTCGGCGGCCTTGGAGCCGCGGCCGCGCTCCGCGCCCCGCCGTCTTCCGAAGGGCCCGCAAGGGTCGAGGGAATATCCCCTCCTACCGAGACCCCACACCACTCGCCGGCGAGGCTCTTGTCGGCTGTCGGCCTGCCGCGCGAGAGTGGGGAACCTCGCAGGGCAGCCTGCGAGGACGAATGGTTGAGCCTGAATTCTTCACTCGATTTCAGCTACGCGTCGCCTTTTTCAAGTTGAGTGCATGCGAGTTTCACTTGTGCAATTAATTGTGGATTAGTTAAATTGTGTTAGGTTTTTATAAACTGAGGGAACACGAGTTCGGAACGAATTAAAAAATACCAGTTTGAACTTATTAAACAATAAACCAATTGAATTATAATTCCTCGTTCATAAATTCGAAGTTGATTAAATTGAATTAGATTTGTTATAAACTGAGTGAACACGAGTTCGGAACGAATTAATTACAAATTCAGGCATAAACTGAACATGTTCCATTTTCATAATAAACCAGTCGAATTATAATTCTTCCATTCATAGATTTCAAGTCGATTAAATGAAGTTCAGATTTTATAAACTGAGTAAACATGAGTTCGTAACGAATTAATAACAATTCACGCAACTCAACATAACTCCCCTAAACTCCGATTCTCCACTAATTAAACAACAACCCTCCCAAACCCTAAAAAATTCACTCCCAACAATTAATAAACTCCACCTCCCTCTCCACAAACCGAGCGCCCAGAGCTCCACAACGAACCAAGCGCGCGGCATCAAAGCCAATAAATCCCGCAATCAAGCTCTCTCGCCGAAGCTCATTAACATCGCGGCCCACACGTGTGATAGGCCGATTCATATCTCTCATATGTGGGAAGCCAGGCGAGCAGAAGTGGCAGGAGCCGCTCGGTTATGGCGTGCACTCGTCATATTTCCATGGAGGCCTCGCCATGGCAACACCCCGCTCGCAGCCAAGACGCCCGATCTCCAGGATAGATCTCGGAGAGGGCGGAGGCGGAACAGCAGCGCCGCGTGAAACTCGTACCCGGAGAATAGCACTCTCGCACACGTTCGCCCCGCGGATGTCATTAGGAGGCCGAACCGGCGGCTGCAGCCTCTTTCGGGTGATGGGGTCCTGTTAAAAATGCGTGGGTGTGTCACACCCCATGGGAACAGGCCACTCCAGCCCCCTCCCCCTTTTAACCCTCTTATTTATTTCGAGAACAGGTGGGATGCAAGGTTTGAGTGTATTTGGTTGGAGGAGGATTGGAGGTTTTAAAGTTGAGAGTTAACGATGTGGTTTGATGCTGGAAATGAGGGATTGCGATCGCTCTGGGATGTGTGTGCTGTTACAGCGGAGCAGAAAGACCTCCTAGTTCCGCGGCGAGCATGTGCCTCTGATTCCCAGCCTTTCCCGCCCTCCGACCTCCTCGGCCTCTTTATTCTCCTGCTACGCCGATGTAACGGAGTTGTTTACACTGCGCATGTGATGTCGCATCATCCCGCGGACACTCGCGCCACACTTCTCCGCCTTGCGTACTCTCGCTCAGTCCCAATGGACACCTTTGCTTTTCATTGCAATTGAATTTCGAGGTGGAGAACTCTCTCAGGATCTACTCGATTTCGTGGGCCGCGAGAGGATAAATCTTTACAAGTTACAATTGCTGTCGTTGAAATGGCGCGGGTTTAATTAGATTTGTTAATATTGTCACTGTAACCTCGAAAATCGAGTCAAAATTGTGTAGATTGGAATATAAAATGAGAAATTGGGAGACGGCCGCCTCGGGAACTACTTGTCGGCGACGCAGAGCGAGGGTAGAACCGCGACATTTAGAGAGGGAACTGTACAAGCTGGACCAGGATCGCAGGATCCGGTAGGAGGTGTTCGCTCGCCCTTTCTCGAAATCCCATGGGTGGGGGCAGGAAACCCCTCCCGTCGATGTAACCATGAAATCCCCGGAAGCAATCACTAACCAACAATCCACCCGCTCGCTAAAAGCAAATAATGCAACATTTCCAGGCTAAATCTAACTCCGTAATTCGACTCGAGTATTTTTCTCTTGTTACTGAACGAATTACCTCGTGAGCGAGGGTTTAAATCGCAGGCCTGTAATCCCAGAGGAAAGGGCGGTCTAATGAGAATCGAGCGAACGAAGGGAATCCTGGGAAGAGGATGGGATATGAAAAAAATGAAAAGTGATATCCCTGGGAGCAGGAGACCATCGGTTGGCTGGAGCTCGGGAGCCGTCGAGGAATTCCAAGGCAGCCTTTGGACCTTCACACCTCGAGGACCCCGGGCTCCGTTTCCCACAAAACCAATCTCACCTTGCCGCATCCTCCCGTTCTCTGCGCGCTCCAACACTTCTCCGGCGGATTTCAACTAGTTTACAGGCCAACTGAGAAAGATCGATCGGAAAGGAATCGGCGAAAGGACGCGGAAGGTTTATCCCCGGGGCCTCGAGGGGTCGTAGAAGCCCCCGACGGCCAGTTGCGCATCGGCGAGGATAATGATCGCAATTAGATCCGCTCCATTGAGTTCTAAATGCGGAGACCGGCGGAGCAGGGTCGCAGAGGGCGCGAGGAGCTCGCGAAGGATCCCCCTCGATGCTGGGAAGGAGGAAGCGGCGCCTGGCGGCCCGGCGAGCTCTGCTCTCCTGCGGTTTCGTCCTGCTATCCTGGCCGCTGTCGCCGTCTTTCTTATTAATATGCTAATTTTACATGAACACCGCCGGCCAATTATGAAGCAGCCGCACCCCCGCTCGCCCCCCGCGACCCGCTCTTTTCGGCCCACGGGGTGTTCCAGGGATTACAGCCACGTGTAATACGAAACACCTTCGACCAGGAAAGCATGGCGGTCGGTGGAGTGCGCCAACCCTTACGGACTCTTCTTTCCGGCGAAAGCCGGACCAGCTCGCCCAATTTCTATTGGGTTTCCTCGCGATTTTCCCGATCTCTCGGGGCAATGATTTTCTATTTGACTCATTTCGAGAGCTCCTTGAGAAATTCGCTGTTTAGCGAGAGACTTTCGCGGCTAAATTCGCGTGGTTCGCGAGGGGAAAATCGAGGAGTGTGAACTGAGCGCCGCGTCACTCGGGCGAGCGGGACCAAGCGTTTTAGATCTCAAAATGGTTAAGTAGAAGCCAGGATTGGCCTCCGATCCACCTGGACTCAGGTTCTCCCCGGCGATCTAGGATGTCGAGGGTCTCATGACGGATTTGAACCAGACGCCATCGGAGGAAGCAGTTCTATCCGCGCGGGGATACAAATTCCTGAAGAAGCTCGGCGAGGGAGCTCACGCCAAGGTCCTTATCATCTTATTAATTCTATCCATATTTACATTCATATTGATACATTAATATTACTACAACAAGCAACACTAAACACTAATTTCCATGCTGGTCCAGGTATTCCTGGCAGAGTACAAACCACAAAATGAGCCAGACAAGAAGCACACCCTCGCCTGCAAAGTCATCGACACTCTCAAAGCCTCCAAGGACTTCGTGCGGAAGTTCCTGCCGCGCGAGCTCGACATCCTCGCCAAACTGAACCACCCGCACATCGTCCACGTGCACAGTATCCTCCAGCGGCGCGCCAAGTACTTCATCTTCATGCGCTTCGCCGAGAACGGGGACCTCCTCGACTACATCCTCAAGCACGGACCGGTTGCCGAGAGCCAGGCGCGCGTCTGGCTCCGGCAACTTGCTCTTGGTATCCGCAACATCGGTCTAGTATTCACATTCCACAAAATTTGATATCCGGGAGTTACTTTGCCATCATTATTTATTCAATTATTGAGTTATTGAGTTATGAAGTTATTACTTTAGAAAGTTTAGTGGTTCAGTAATTTGGTAATTTAGTAGTTTAGCAATTTAGTACTTAGGTAGTTTAGTAATTTAGTAGTTTAGCAATTTAGCAATTTAGCAATTCAGTAATTTAGTAATTTAGTAATTTACTAATTTATTACTTTTGTACTTTTGTACTTTCGTAATTTAGTAACTTAGTAATACACTAATTTAGTACTTTGGTACTTTGGTAATTTAGTACTTTAGTGAATTATTGATAATGAATTTATTATTTATTTACTCGTTAACTATTAGTTAATGGACATTTATCCACCGTTTCCTGTCTATGAGATTGTTGCATTGCAGGGCTACAGTACCTGCACGAGATGGAAATCGCCCACCGCGACATGAAGTGCGAGAACGTCCTCCTGACCTCGAATTACCACGTGAAGCTGGCGGATTTCGGATTCGCGCGGTACGTTATCGACAGCCGAGGGAAGCGGGTGCTGAGCGACACCTACTGCGGCTCGCTCTCCTACGCCGCGCCGGAGATCCTCAAGGGCATCCCTTACAACCCGAAGGTCTCGGACATCTGGTCCCTCGGGGTCATCCTTTACATAGTCCTGAACAAGGCGATGCCCTTCGACGACGCGAACATCAAGCGGCTCTACGAGCAGCAGACCAACCGTAAGTGGAAGTTCCGCTCGAAGGTGATGGACACGCTCAGCGAGAACGTGAAGAAGCTGGTGCACAACATGCTGGAGCCCGACGTCGCCCGGCGCTGGAAGGTCGAGCAGATCATCCAGAGCGATTGGCTCGCGATGGACCCCAAGCTCCTGGCCCTCAGCCCCGCCGAGCAGAGCGCCCTCAACAGCGCCCTCGAGGAGCGCAGGAAGCAAGAGGAGAAGACCGGGCGCAAGGATCCCGTGAGGATCGCTGTACTTTAGCAACAACTATTGGTAACCGCGCGAGTGAAGGAGGCACAGCTGTTTGATGTTTTAGAAGGCCAAGACCGACGAGCGCAAGGCCCGCGACACACCTCGGTCCTCCAATGCCGAAGAGGTCACCGTCATTAAGGACTTTGATCGCGTCGAGCCGCCCGGAGAGAAAACCTGAGGACCCTTTCAGCTAGACTTTCTCCCAACTGGACTCTGCTTTATTTTTTTTTTTGATTCTGTAAAGCCTCTATGAACATTTCTTATCGCAACGAATCTTACATCTTTTGGAGTATAAATAATTATAAATTCTCGCATAATTGAGTTATTAATACTTTTTCTTAGTACTAGGAGTAGCTTTCGAGAGAATCGAATGACTCGCCGAACAATTCCTACCGCACATTATTATTTACAAAATTTCTTGGAGTTTAAAGATTAGAAAACTCTCGCATAATTCTATAATTTAGATTAATACTAGGAATAACGAGCTTTCAAGAGAATCGTGTGATTCTCGAAGGTAGACTTGACGAAGAAGTCGTGTCCGCGAGTGAAGCTTTGAATATGTCCTTTGAGAGGAATCGAGATTATTTTCCGAGGCTCTCCTGACCCCTCGAGCTTCCATATCCCCTCGGACAATACTAGTAATAGTTCGTTTGAAGGCGTCCTGGTAGTGTGAAGGACTTCGCTTCTCGGAAGAATGTAATCCTGCAGTTCCTCCCAGGACTCGTGACGCAGGAGCAGAGTTTCTGCTGGTAATTGGAGGATGATCCAGAGGGAATCCTTTAAAGGCTCAACCATGGCTTCCTCGATGCGTGGTACATTTAATTCTGAAATATTCATATTTCATATTTCTAATCCTAACAGTATTATTGAATCCTGAAATTTTATTCTTGCCTTTAATCAAGTGAACGTCCTGCTGATTCTCGTCGACAGCGAATATCGAAACCCGCTTTCGTTGCACGGAAACGATGGACGTGTCTTTCTCCCGCGAAATTGATTTTATAAGAATGAAATCAGTGATACTTGATATCACCGATTTGAACGCTGCTTGATTACTGCAATTGGTCGACGTATTCCTCAGCTCGCAATTATATTCTGAAGTAAGAACACTTTCTGAGAGGTTCGTGGTATTGAAGTCGATTAAATTCGACGCAACCAGCTCGAATTTATTCGTATAGATCGACCGATCTGAAAACAAGGATTTTTGAAATGAAAAATTAGTTTCTAAGTAAAGATTAATAAAACGCGATTTTAGTTTCTTAATTAAACTTACTATTTAAAGCGGTGTTAATGGAATTCAGTACTTCCAGAATGTCCGTCGACTGACTGGAATTGCTTTGTATTCCTTCATCGATTTCCTTTCTTCCTTTATCAATTCCAATAGTCACGTTTCCAAGGACATCGAGATCCCCCAGGAAATCGACGTCAGAAAGAATGACTTGCGATGGAGCGCGTTTCTTCAGTTGGGAATTCACTGTTTCGATTATATTAACATCGTTAATGAACCCGTCGATTACCAAACCCGGGGTCTCGATGCTGCCGTTGATGGTTCTTGCGCCCAGGATCTCCTGATCCGATGACTTCAAAAGAGCATCTTCTATTCTTCGACCCAGCACCGTTCCAAAGACACTGACCAACCGACGATGGTTAATTATAGAGTTCAAAACAAAATTTAATAAAAATACTCGGGATATTGCTACCTGAGATTCTGAATTCTCACGTCGTCGAAGATCCTCCGACCCTTGATCGTTGTGAGCTTCCGCTTGTTCTCGGTGAAAGCCTGCGCTGCCAGCTTGTCGAAGCGCAAACCGCGCAGGTCCTTCGCGCTCAAGTCTAGGATGGTTTTCCTGCCCGTGATCTTGTTCACGTCCACGTCGTGGCGGACTACGTCTTTGCTCAGGTTCAAACCGTTTACTTTACCCAGCAGTTGCATGTTCCCTGCCAGTGAAAAGAATTAGTATTTTTATTAGTACTACATTAATTTATATTGAAAATTAAGGGTAGAATAGAAATTAAATTTACCGGTGATGTTTAGTGTCTCGAAGTTCCACTTTCCACTAATCTCCTGCGGGCCTTTATTCGTCAGCGCGTTTTCCAGCATGTCATTCAGTTCTGGAACACTGGACTTCAGGTTCGATCCTTTGGCACTCGAAATAAACGGCACTTTGACGCTCTTTAACGAAACTGGTACTTTGATCTCCTGCAGCCTCGTTTTACTCAGGATTCGATCTCCCAGATCTCGCCAGGTTTCCGAATTCGGGCTACTCACTTTTCCCTGTGCGGAAATTTCAAGTTCTTAATTCTTTGAGTGTGTTTTTGGAAATTGTTAATAAAACAGTTTTTATAGCAGTACGATTGGCTTTCCGTCGACAGTGATGTTCTCCAAGTGCAAGTTCGACCCGCGGAAAGTCGAATTTTCATTTCTCATCCAAGTCTTGTTTGTTAATTCTTTCAAGTCCATATTATTTATAGTTTCTATCGATGGTTCCATGGGAAATTTGGCGGAGCCTGAAACAATTCTTGGATGTTTAATTCTTTCAAGTTTTAAATACTAAATATGATTGAAAATTTGTGTAAAGTTCTACCTTGGATAAAAATGATGGCAGATTCATTGTTATTGTAATCGAACGACTGCGGAATATTAATTGAACGTGTTTCCAAGTCTCCTGAAATCTTCTTCGTTTTCCAAACGAAATTTCCATGGTGACTTTGCAGTTTGAACGGAAATTCCTTGGCGTAGGTGTAACTGGAGGTCAATCCACCCTCTAAAAATTCATTTTCCTTACAATATTTAAGTCTTTAAGATGAAAAAATTCATTTAAAATCGACAGAATTACCAAACACGGCGTCTCCAAGAGAAATAGAGTCGTGAACAGTCACCGCATTCTCAAAAAACTCCTTTATATCAACCCCGTTGATTCTTCCCACATAAGTGTTTCCCTTTGATACGATTTTCCGAATTCTTGTAGGCAAAGGGAAATTCAAAGGACCTTCAAGCACGTCCACCGAAAGGTTTTCAACATTGAGCGAATCCTTGAATAACTCAGACCCGTCGAATTTGTTTAAAACTTCTTCCGTTCCTGAAAAACATTCTCTTAATCAAAATCCTTAATTAAAAAAACAAAAATAACTTTACGACAGGCTTACCATTTAGAGTAATATTATTTATTTCCTTCACCCTCAAGTTCTTCACCGTCATTTTCTTATAAACACGATCCTTCGAGAAATTCGTTTCTCCAGTTTTCTTCAACTGACCAATCACTTGCGAGGAATTAATTTTCTTGGCAATTAAATTGTTGACGCTCAAAGTGGAGGTCTTGAGTTCCGGCATAGTCGCACTCTTCCCACACAGTTCTCCGGGTCTGTGTCATAAAATCGATTTAAAGCCATTGATCGATAATTCGGAAACAGAGGAGAATAGACAAAACGTACATGGAAAGCTTAAGTTTGTTATAAATGCCAGTGGAAACTACTACGTTTCGTGGAATATGTTTCCTTCCGGTTATTTCCAGGGTTTCTTGGGAAGTGGACGGAACAAAGTTCTCAAACCCAGGTAAAGTAACATTCTTCCAATTCTGTTAAAATGATTTCCAATTTTCTCTATCAATTATCTTTTTTGTTCATTTTCATAATTGCAAAATCGAATTACCATATTTTTAGATGAAACTTCGACGTTAACAGGTACATCTTCCCCCAAAGGAACAGCATCGGCCAGAATACTATTCACAGACTTCCCCGACTCGGATTTAATATCAGAGCCAACAAGAAGATCTTCAACATCCACACTTTGCAAATGATAATCGCCTTTGAGATAAAGTGGCTCCAAATCGAGGGTCGACGGCATTATATTCTCCAGGCCTTTCAAGGAGCCTTTCAACAACGGCAATTTGTTCAATCGAACTCTCTTCGCCTTGATAGAACCTGGCATTACCGTTCCCGAGCCATTCAACGGTAATAGAAATCCGCCGTCGACTACGTTCAGTTGGCCGACTCTCAGTTCCCCGACTTCCACTTGCTGTTTGGTCAACTTGTTAGCTAAATCCAATGGTGCGACTAATCCAGTCACATTCATACTTTGTATTCGGTGTTCTCCTGTTGGAATAGTAAATCTTTGTGTTAAATAATTCATTTTTAAGCTTAAACATTAGTAATCAATTTTAATTAGTTAATTAGTTAAATTAATTATATAAATTCTGCGAGGTTTGGAGACCTGTAACGACTTGGTCCCCGCGTTTCTTTAAAAGATTCTCGCTCATGTCCACGAAGTCCTGGCCGTTGATTAATCCCTCGACGACCAAGTTCTCAGTGGAAAGTGAGGGCAACGGGCATGCAAGCGTCGGAGTGTCCTTTATGCGAAGGAATTTGAACTTGAGAACACCGGCCTCTTCCTGGGAGGCTTTCGATCTCTGGAAAGGATCGCCCGCCTTTTTGATGTTCACTTGGACGACTTTGCAGGTCGTGTTGCACTTGACATTGACTTTGTTCGCTTCGAGGGAATCGAAGATTGGATTCTTCGGCCACTTCTTCGCGGCTAGACTCTTTCTGTGGACCTCCAGGGTTGAAGAGATATCCTCGAGCTTTTCAAGGATATCCAGAGACTCGCTCGCGTTCTGTCCATTTATCTGGAATAATGAATTATGTTAATTCATTATATTAATTAAATTAATTATTAAAAACTTTTATTAATTTAAAATTAATTATTAAAAACAAATTAAATTTGTTTGGCTGAATTTTGATTGGATTTTAGATTCTTTACCTTGTTAGCTGTTAAAGTCCCAATGTGACCTGACAATATACTCAAACTCCCCTTGAACTTTGGGATTTCTATCGGAATCCTCCTTGCTTTCACCCTCGCGTCCTCGCACCACTCTTTTATTTCGTCCTGCAATCCTCTCCAGGACTTCCTCATGGTCCAACTCATCCTCGCCTGTTTCCACATACCATTTTTCTTCATCAGCAGGATTTCCTCATTCCCGAATCTGGCTTTCCTAATATCTTCGACCCCCGCCACTTGAATGTTAAGCTTAACGAATTTCCATCCGTCGTATTGGTAGACGTTCAAGGTATCCTTCGTCAGAGACAATAAAACAATCGCTTTCTCAACAACCATCGCAATAGAATTGGTCCCCAGGTCGAGCTTCTGGAAGGGCATGAACCTGTCGTGCACTTCCTTGTAGACGACGGTGGACTCCTCCCTGGAGAGGCAGAGAAAGTGGTCCATGTGGTGACCCTCGACCAGGTGGAAGCTGCTGACGCTCCTCGCCGACTTCAATCTTTGCACGATCTCGAAGTTGGTCGTCCTCAGGGAATATCGGAGGATTATCGTGGAGGCTCCCGCGGCTGCCACGTGCATGAACCCTTTGCTGTAGAATGGGACGAGTTTCCGGGCGCCGAGGTTCAACACTTGCACCAGGTCGAAGTGCTCGCCGAGCCAGGTGTAGATGGAGATGTTCCTGGGGGTTGACACGCCCAAGTATAATTGGTTCATTCCCTGCCAGGTTGTTAAATCGGTTACGTCCTTCCCGGCGAAGTCCTGGATCGGCTGGAGCCCATAATTACTGCCAACTTTCATTAATCTTGATATTACTATTGCTCCTTTCTGCTCTTTCGTGATTAGGAGCACGCCGTTCTCGCAGTATTCGGCGATTATCCGAGTGTAATCCTTCTGGGGGTGGCTGCCGATTTTAATTAAATTTGTCCCCTGTGAAACGGCGTGAAAAATTACATTATTTTTTTATGTAATTAATTATTGAAAATTAATTGTAATATTCTATAATTCGTATTACGTTTATTTGAAAGAGCGATAGACCCTCGGAATCAATTATCCCAGTAAACCAACTGCTGCCGGTGTCGGTTTCCAAAGCGAAGAAGCTTAAATCTCGAATTCCAGTTGATGAGCCGAAACCCAAAGTCTCCTGGAAGCCATCGAGTACCATAATCCCTGAAAATTAATACTCGGATTTCAAATTGCACTCAAAAGTAATCGCGCGTTATGGGTATAGGGAAATTAATCGGAGTTCCAAGACCCGAAAGGGTCAGAGAGTTGAAGATCCAAGGCTCAAAGGTCATAGCATTGACATTTCAAGAGCCAGGGTTAGAGAATTGAAAGTTCCAAGTCCCAAAAGGCTATAGAATCGAAGTTCCAAGACCCAAAAGATTTGAAGAATCGAAGTCCCAAGTCCCAAGATTCATAGAATCGAAGTTCCAAGATTAAAAGATCATAGAACCAAAATAATAACATATCTATATAAAGTAAAGTCCCAAGTAAAGTCCCATCTTCTGCCTAGAACGCTCAATATTTCCAACGCGCCACTACTGCGCTCAAGAAACATTCCATCCTAGCACAACAACATTTAAAATCATCGCAAACCACAACGATCGAAACTCAGCTCCGAGATAACCCCTGGACTTTTAAACTCGAACCATCTCGACTTCCGGTTCCTACTAGCTTCCCCGCTAAAGCCTGCGAGGATGTCTGTCGAGGGTCTGGTGGAGAACCTGGCGGCACAGGTGTCCGAGCTGGAAGCCTTGCAATCGGTATATCCCGACGAGCTCTGCGTCTCGGACCACGGGATTCTGGCGGACATCAATGATTTCATAAAGTCCGGCAGTTCCGTCCCTCAGAGGTTGGAATACTCAGTAAATCTCTCGTTCGCCGATGTAAGATATCAATCTCAAAACACATACAGTCAACCGACTCGATTCACGATTATTCCCCTTGCTCCCCTGGGAACGAGGAGTAACCACGAGTATTCTATCCTTCAAGGCCGTCGTAGAGCTGCTAGTCAGCCTGCCAAAGAGTTATCCCAATGAGACTCCAGAGATTTATGCGAGGAGTTCCTCCATGCACAGGGACCAACAGTTGTCCATGAACGAGGCACTCGCTGCTCTCCTGGAGCAGCAAGTCCTCGGCGAGCCTTGCGTTTACACTTTGATCTCCTGGCTCCAGGACAATGCCGAGAACTTCCTCGAGACTCCCGCGGAGGCCCCGGAGAAGCGCGAGGCCGCCGAGTCCAGGCTCTTCGCTAGGTACTGGATGTACAGTCACCACATTTACAGCAAATTTAAGAGGAGGTACATCGCCGAACTCGCCAAGGAGAATTCCATCACCGGCTTCTGCCTCGCCGGGAAACCAGGGATCATCTGCATGGAAGGCGCGCTCGAGGACACGGATTACTGCTGGCAGAAAGTAAAGCTCCAGGGAATTTCCAGTAGTTGTGGTTGCTGGGTGGATTTGATTATTGGTGGATTCTTCTTGGTCGCAGATCAAGTCGTGGAACTGGAAGAAGATCCTGGTCAAGTTCATGGAGAAGGAGGAGGACTGCGACGTCGACGGCGCAAGGAAGTTCGGGGACTTCCAGGAGATCTCCTTCCCGACCTCCGAGAGGCATAATGATATGGGGCAGTTGTTGAAGTACCTGAACGAGCGTCGATTGGAGTACGCGTTTAAAGAGCTGTTTGGAATGGAGGGGAAGCACTCGGAATTGCCAGACTCCTAGAGTCATTTAGAATAAATGTTTTCGCTTGGTTTCTACCTTGGTCCTGTGTCAGAGATCTCTTCACTGTTCTATGCCTGATGTGCTCCGATATCTTATAATTAATCTCAGCCAGTAAACCATCGCTGGAAACTGCTTCCCCTGAAAATCCACATCAAACCTTCCAGATTCCATTGACCTCTCCATAAAACCCCATTAAAATACCATAATTTTCCTTCAATCTCCGGTAAAACTCGGTCGTCTCATGCAAGCCGGCTTCCAACTTGCTCAAGTCCCAGCATTTTATTCCACTTATAACTACAACCAGCACTAATACTCTCAGTATCATCCTTCCCTCCATGAGGCCACTACAAGACTAACACCCAAACCCACCAGACTCTCACATCCACCCATTCAACCCAGCTCTCCCTTTTGTCCGCACAGAAGTAAACACGCTTCAAGTAAACACTTTATTCTCGCGAGTATAACAACAGGGTTCGAGCGCCGGTACAAACAGCAAATAAACACAGGGTACAGTCTTATCTAACAGTGGCGTATCTCAGAAACTCATTGGTGAGGAACTGGCCGGGGACATAAGGCGCCGGGGGTCCCAGGACGTCCTGCGTTGGACTGTGAACCTTGATCTGGCGAATGTGCGTGTCCCTGCCGTTCTGGTGGTTGCTGATCACAGCAATCTGGATCATGAAGGTACGGATGGCTCTCTCGTTGATATCTTTGATCGGTATGACTACCCAGCCACTGGGTTCGTTCAGGTCCATCACGTCTACCTCTTGGAGGTCGTTGAAGTTGGTGCCTGCCCTGATGCTAATTCTAAAGAGGGAAATTGATGAATTAAGGCCAATGAGAATTTCTGGGGGTAGAATTAAGATTAATATAAGATTAATTATTAATTATTAAGACAGGACTTGCCTACTAGGCGTGTAGCTCTCATCGAGCTTATAATCCGTGTAAATACAAATATCTCCAATAGTCGTCTTCCTCTTAAACTGAATATTGACCAAGTGCGGGAGCTGGCCATCGGACTGCCAGTAAGTCTCGGTGATGTCGTCGCGCAGCTGATCAACCCCAAAGCCCGGCTTGCAACTCGAGAGGCTCCAGATCGCATGATTCCCCACCTCCCTCACTCGACCAGCGAGCGCTTCCTGGACCGGGTCGCTCTCGCCCGTGTTCGCCGCCTTGTTGCTCATCTTGAGGCCTTCTATCGTGCGGCCTTCCGTCAGAGCCAGTCCCCAGGAGTCAATGGTTCGACGCTCTCTCGGCTCTCGCCTCCCGCACCCCGATCGACATCCAGGAGCTCGGCGGGACTAGAGCTCGGCGATCTTTCGACCGGTTGGGCTCGAAAAGTTCGTTGGAGTCTGGGAATTGGTCTCCTTCGGGGAGTTGGGATTTGTTTGGGTATCTGTGGTTTGTGTACGAATCCTCGGCTCGCGGCTCACTTCACGCGTCAACCGAGACCTGCCATCCGACTCTCCATCAGCTGATAGCTGCGACAAGTGTAAACAGTCGCTATGAGCACGATTGATAGAAGAGACGATCAGATTAAAACGCCGAAGGTAAATGTCCTGGTGATTATGTCTCCTCTCGATTGAAGGGAATTACTTTCTGTCCTCCAACATATGTTCGACCTTCGAACTTTTCCTCGGAAGTCCACCTACCCATTAATTCCAATGTAATTAGTTAAACAATTCTTTCAACTACTTGTGGTATTCATTCTTAATTAAACAATCGATTAAACAATTCCTCGAAATATGTAATCTATAATTAATAATAATTAATCAATCGATCGTTGGAGATAAGAAAATTGAGGTTCGAACAGCTGTTGGAGGATGAACAGGAAGCTCGGTTGCAGGTGGAGAATGTGAGGATCTTGGACAAGTACAGCAACAACCATTCCGTCGGGACTCTATACTTGACCGTGACACATCTTGTATTCACCGAGCGCAGTGGCAAGAAGAAGATCTGGGTGTTGTACAATCATATCTCGAACATAGAGAAGCAACCACTGAGCACGACCGGCTCGCCGCTTTGCATCAAGTGCAAGCACTTCTTTGTCACGACCTTTGTCATTCCGAAGGAGAGAGACTGCCATGATATCTACTTGGCTCTGCTCAAATTGTCCTGCCCAGGTAACAAGAGATTTGGACCTTAATGGGTTGTCAGGGAGATTTATCGTTGTTTGTTGTTTCCAGCTAAACTGGAGGACCTTTACTGCTTTAGCTACCAGCCGATCAAGGACACACTGCCGCAACACGCGGGCTGGAACTTCTTCAATGTTCAAAGCGAATTCCAGAGGCAGGGAGTGGCTAATGAAGAATGGTCCTTGACTTATGTGAACAGTAATTATGAGGTAAGCATTGATAAAGGGATTTGGGTTTTATTGAATGTTTTACTTTTGAATCGACTTCGAAAAATTAGTTTTTATTCTGATATATTCGTTTTTTAGCTTTGCGATACGTATCCGAAGTACCTCTACGTGCCAAGCAGCTGCGCTAACAGCACCCTCAAAGGCAGCGCGAAATTCCGAAGCAGAGGGAGACTGCCTGTGTTAACGTACTTGCATTCGAATAAGGTAATTGCCTCGATTAATCGTAAAAGAAAAAATAGTAAAGGGTTTTAAATGGTGAACAACTGGGGCACTTGGTAGGCGGCGATTAGCCGGTGCAGTCAGCCGTTGTCCGGCTTCAGCGCGCGCTGTCCCGAAGACGAGCAGATGATGTTCAACATATTGCGGGCGAATCCCAACTCCCAGTACATGTATGTCGTGGACACTCGACCCCGTGTAAGTCCAGACTGCTCCTGATTACAATCGAAGCCTGTCGAACTCATCCTCCACTTGTCTCGGCAGATCAACGCGTTCGCCAACAAGGCGGCCGGCAAGGGCTACGAGAACGAGAACTTCTACGACAACATAAAGTTCCACTTCTTCGGCATAGAGAACATACACGTGATGAGGACTAGTCTTGGTAAACTGATGGATCGTGAGTGTCGACTAGAGCGAAAGCCGATGGGATTGGCCGCTTTTGTGGTTTCTTCGATCTCCTCTTTCATTTCTAGTACAGAAAGTCACGTCGATGGGTGCATTCCACAGCGGCCTCGAGAGCAGTGGTTGGCTGAAGCACATTCGATCCGTCCTGGAGACGGCTTGGTTCATCGCTCGAGCGATTTCCAATGGAATTAGCGTGGTCGTTCACTGCAGCGACGGCTGGGATCGAACGGCACAAGTCTGCTCGCTCGCCGCTCTCTTGCTCGATCCGTTTTACAGGACCATTCAAGGATTCCAGGCTCTCATAGAGAAGGACTGGCTCTCGTTCGGACACAAGTTCAGCGATCGCTGTGGGCATATTAGTGGCGACAGCAAGGAGCTCGCGCCCATTTTCACACAGTTTATTGACGCGACCTATCAACTTCTCCAGCAGTATCCACTTAAGTTCCAGTTTAACGAGTACTTCCTGCTCACTTTACACGACCACGTGCACAGCTGCCAATATGGGACTTTTATTGGTAACTCCGAGAAGGAGAGGCAAACGCTTAGGTTCGATATTTCTTCATTGAGCTTGGACCAGTGGCGCGTTGGAATTCTTAGGGGTTTTAGGCAGAAGATAATTTGGGGTCCAATATTTTTGTAGAGCTTTGATTCTCTGACCTTTGGGTTTTGGAACTTCGACTCTCTGAGCCTTGGGTTTTAGAACTTCGATTATATGACCTTTCACTCTTGGAAGTTCGACTCTCCGATGCTTTGGTTGCATGAAATGCACCAGCTTTAATTTTTGAGTTAATAGAAAATTGACCCCCATCCTAAGGGACCCTAATTTCCCTACTCTTCAACGCGTCACTTCCTTGGACGAGGATTGTTCAGATCTGTTCTAATTCTGCTAATTGTAGACTGTCGGAGAGAACTTACTCGCTTTGGGGATACATTGCCAACAACGTGCATGAGTACATCAATCCTCTGTACAAGTGCAGTCGGTACAACGATGATACGAATTTCGTTCTTCAGCCAAAACTGTCGCCTCAGAGCATCACGTACGTTAACGAGCGCACAAAATCAATTTATGAACTTATGGAAATTAATGTTAAAAAATACTTTAGACTATGGCGAGGAATGTATTTCCGATTCGAGTCGGGAATCCACCCCCGAGAGACTTACGACGACTTGCTCCTGACAATGCACGATCTCACCAGTTCGCTGGAGGACCACGTGAAGCTTCTCGTGAAGAGAGTGAACTCGTTGGTCCCCTCGAACGCCAACAACAGCCAGAAGAAGTCGGTTCAAGGAAAGATCAAGTTCGACAATAAATTCGCCAAGGATTCTTTGTCCGAGAGTATTATCGAGAACAGCGCGAATCACGAGGACAAGAACAAGTGTCAGCTGAGGATTAGCCAATTGGAGGACGAGCTGAAGACCGTCGCTCTCGACTGGAAGCCTTCGAGGAACCTAGAAGAGTGTGCTTGCACCACGACCTTCGACGCTTTCAACCTAAAGGTTCGGATTTCCTACTCTCCATCTGGGAACTACCCTTTGTTCTTTATCAATTAACCCGATTTCTTTTATTCAGCATCATTGTTGGTCCTGCGGAGAAGTCCTTTGCACGAGGTGCATGGAGACGCAGAGTGTCTTGTCGGGCCACTCGTCGCAGCGGGCGGTGCCGACGTGCGAGTCCTGCAGCCAGCGCTCCGGCATCCCCTCGAGCACTCCCTAACAGGACTGACCTGGGAATTTCTACCTAATTGCAATCAGTGTACCTCAAGCCCCTCACGTATTAGTACCAAGCGTACCGGAAGTCCGGACTCCTAGCGCGTAAAGGCAAGTTTTAACGATAAAACTCTCGACGGGCCGATCTCAGAGAGTACGCTATTTTAATCGAGCACCAAAGTACCGCGTGTTTTTTTATTTTAATCAATTGTTCTTATTTCCCTCTAATCGTAAGGTAATCAACTTAGTTTTTAATTATATCTAATCGACTCTTGAAAGTGGGTGGCAGGTCGCCCTTGTAGGACTGTACGTCTCTCCCCACCAATTTTTAGTGATTTTTTCCCACGAGATTTAGCGCGATTCTTATTTATTGTGATACTCGATACACTTTACTCCTCGTTCCATGTAAATACATGAGCTGCGACTCAGTTTGTACGGAAATAAAGCCAGGATATCCCGAGAGTCCGTGTGTTTATTAAGATTCCTGAAGCGAGTGGCGGGAATTAGCACTGTTCCTTTATTGAACTCAACCACATCTTCTCAGTCGTGTTACATGAAATGCGAGGGACAGTGAGAGATCTCGCCGTGAAACAATGCTCGGCCACGAACGGATATGGGGCGTTTTTCCAACTGATTATCGACTACAAGATTGCACGGGTGAGAAGAAGAAGAAGACGCGCTCTCGACGGGCAGGAAAAGCGCGGGCATGTGAGAAGGCACTTCGTGGCAGATATTTGTTGATAACAGCGCACGAGTATACGGTCAATAAATAAGAGAGAGGATAGGTCCCTTCGCGCGCTAATTAAACAGCAGCGTAATCGCCGACTCGATAGAAAACAACGAATAGCACACATAATTACAACGACACACATATACACGTACAGAGGCGATTCTCCATCTTTCTCTTCCCTCGACTTCCGTTCCCTTTCACACTTGACACTTTATTGAATCCCAGCTTTCGCGGCGGCGGCGGTACAACGGGAGGCAGATCTGTGACCACAGTATTAACAAACAATGATAGTCCTCGGTGTGGTGGCCGGCGAGTCTGAGGCGGCAACGCGCTGGCGCCTCCTTCGTTGAGCTGCTCTCCTTCGTAGGTGTAACAAACGTCGCTACAGTTTACTTGATTCCCTCTTCTAATTCTTAAGGCATATAAATAGAATACACCGGAGGATGCACGCAGTGATCCCTCGCGTAAAAATCAAGTTCCCGCCCGAATGATCCCTTTTATTACGAAAACACTGTGTTCCTGTGTGTGAATGCGCGTGTGTCTGTGTGGAGTGTGGATGAGAATTGTCGGGTAGTTCTCTTTGGATAAACGGTCCCTCGGTCCAGCGCACGGCCTGGACTGCATCGAGAGAGAGAGGGAGAGTCCAAGTCGCGGCTCGTCCTGGTTAAAATTGGTGTTGTTTTGCTCGAACGTGGAATGTGAGAGACTCTGCATAAATATATATATAATATATTCTTAGCAATAATGAATACCTTTCGTTTCGCGCGTAGTTTCTCGTTAAATTAAAACTCTATTCTTTATTTGGTTTCCTTCGTCGTGGCCCGTCGCCACCGGCTACTGGTTTATCCTGCAAATAACCGCGAACGATTAGTCTACATTTACCATCTCGGAAAGTGGAGTATGATTTGATTCTCTACTTACACCCTCGGCTCCAATTACTTCCTCGGTCTCAGCGGGCTTCTCCTCGCTCTCCTCCTCTTGGGCGTCTTCCACTTCCTCCTCCTCCACGTCGTCATTAGGTCCTGATTGCGGAAGGTCGCCGTCGTCCTCCTCCTCCTCCTCATCCTCCTCTTCCTTCTCTTTCTCCGCTGGCTCCTCGAAGCTCTCCGCGAGCGGCTGCTTGTCCTCGTCCTTTAAGTCACTCTTTTCCTGCAAACATTTCTCGTGATGGCTATCCTCTCCCTCTAGGTACTTGAACCAGGTCGAGCGAGTACTTTCTCCCGAGCGATACAAACTGTCTTTATGTACATGCTTGTGCTTTGGTTTTATTTACAAGTGATATATAGTGACTCGGTGAAATGACCTTTATGTACAAGTGTGCGACTTAAGAATGTACAAGTAAATGAGAATTGTCTGTAATACCTGGGCGGTAAAGCAGCAACAATATACTAGCAGGAGTACGGGTATACCAACGCCTAAGATATATACAGCCCAGATCCATGGGTGCTCGGCGGTAAAGGTGCCGATCTGACGCCACACGCTCCACTAGTGGAAAACAAGTAGTCGAATTAATGGCAACTACGCCGAGGCTGCGAAGAGAGAAGACGAACGTTGCGCGTGGACTTGTCGCTCGGTTTACTTTGTGTACCTAGTATCTTAAGCTCCCTAGAGGCATGAATTCTAGTCTTTTACAGCCGAAGCGTAGATAAAGTGAGATCTTTGCTTGTCTCCGTGGAGAGTCGTGTACCTCTCGAGCTCGTTTCACTAAGTACCCGATATAAATCAGGACTGGCGTCGCGCAATAGACGAAGTAGAGCGCGTACCAGCCTGGTTTGTCCTGCGTGACTCGCTTTATTCGACCCCAGAGGGTCACCTGAGGGCGACACACTCTACTTCAGCCAGTCTCGATGCCCACGCATCGATCATACAACGTGAATCCTTAATGCAATTCATTCGACGACTAATGGTTGGATCAACTCACGCTCTCCTCGGCGATTCTCGCCCTTCGGACCTCGAAGGTGTCGGCGGCCCACTTCCTCGCGACCTCCTCGTCGTCGGTGATGATGATGTTGTCGAAGTAGATGTCCGTCGACATTGACCAGAGCTCGAACCCGATCGCGGCCTGTTGTTCAAGTCAAACTGATGTAATTCTGGTGATTAGAGGAATATTGGGAAGAAATGATGGAGAACGTACGATGGGCGCCATGCGGAAGGGATGCTCGTCATTGAAGTAATTCGGATTGTGAATGAGCTTCGGCTTCCACTTTCCTTTGTAGTTTGGATTGTTAATTAAAGGCGGAAGCCACTTGCTCCTGTAACGCGGATTCTTCTTCATCTTCTGTTTATAAGGTCCGCATCCAGGCACATCCGCGCATTTGGGGTTCGGGATCTCTGGAGGTTCCCACTCGCCGTCCATATCGAGGTCCCAATCGTCAGGCTTCACCGAGTCGGGATTCGGAATCATCGGTGGCTCGTCCTCCAACCATCCATCGGGCATCGTGTCGTCTTCGTCGAGGATCTGCGCGGGTGCGTCCTCGTCCCAGTCATCTGGTTTCGTCGCCAGGGGATCAGGGATCTTCTCGCGGTCGTCCCAGTCTTCAGGTTGAACATCTGCTGGATCCTCGATCTCCAACGGCGGATTCACCGCTGGCGTAAAATCGTCGAGGAGCGAACCCGAATTGATGATTTTGTTGTCGATCTTAATCTCGAAACTGTTATCGGGACGAATGATCAGAGTGTAGAGATGCGGCTGTTTGTCCTTGAAGTAGTCCTCCAAGCGGTCCTTCGGCTTCTTGCAGTGCTTTTCTTCGATCGATCCGTTCAGGGGATTCTTATGGCGGAAAATGAAGTGTAACTGCAATCAAAGTTTACTATTATTACCACAGTCTTTACATTCCATAAGATATCTCGCACGACTATAGTCGCCGCCAAATGAATCGATGGTTTCAAGGTCGCTTTTCTTCCTATTCCTCATGTATTATCATTTTCGGTATAATATTTTATATCAATTCCTCCAACTTCTATTATTCTTGGTACCAAATCATATAAATTGGACGAGTTCCTATTCTTCCTATGTTATCATTTTGGAATACAATCAGAAAAGCAAACTAGAACCATAACAATCAAGCTCTACCTTGTGATCATTGCCACATTTGTCAGGGCCGAACATAATGCTGTACGGTGTCTTATCATGGAACTTCTTAAGATCGTCATGCTCAGGATCCAAGCTGAGTAATTTCAAGTATGCACCGCCGCACTCCTGGCCCTCTTGGAAATTGACTTCGTACTGCACGACCAAGGGTTTCTCATCAAATCTGAATGGCTTGTCCAACAAAGCTGCGATTGCAGCATGCCTGGCCTTGCTCTTGAGAACCAGGCCCATGTCGCCCTCCTGCGCATGCTTCTTCGGTTCCTCCACCGACCAGATTCCTGAAGCACAATTCCCATTAATCCTCTCCCTCTCATTGATCTTTTAAGTCCAACTAACCATCGTATTTGGAAATGTCCTCGTCGGCCTCGTCCTTCTTGGCCTTGGAGAGTATCCACTTGTCCTGGAAGTTCTCCTCGTCGAAGGTCTCTGCGAGGTAGGCGTATCCGCTCACCACTGGCTTGCTATAGCCAGCCTCGACCGATGCATCTTTGGTGTGTGTTTCGTCATTCTCACTCTCGGCGATGACGCTGGTGATCAGGGCTAAGTACAGCACGAGACTCGCGAGGATTCTTGCCATCTCATATTCCTGCAAGTTTAATCCCCCTCTTTACTTGTCCTGGCTCGCGGGCGAGATTCGCCGGATCGCGCGCCGCCGACGAAACGGCACTGGCACGCGAGTGGGAGAAATCTGATCTCGAGGGAAAAAGAGGGCGAGGTTTTCACAGTGGTTTTCGAGGGTCGTAGTAGCGCGGCATTAATTATGAATCTGCTTGCGTGTCGCTCGAGGGGAGCCGTCGATGATGCGAGTGATTCGCCGATTGAGTCAGCCAGGAAGCGAGCGAGAATTTCGCTGGCTTCCGATCTCCACTAGGAATTGATCGACTATGAAAAGCGTTTGCTGGGGAAAGTTCTCTCTTACCGGGTGTGGAGACGTAATCGGAGTGTCGAGCGGGCAAGACGTGCGATAATGGCTCGAGACTAGAGAGTGAAATCTCCGGCGTGCGGGTACCTCCGGCGCAGACCTTCTTCGTTCCGGCTCGGCACTTCCTCTGTCTCTCGCCCTCGGCCACGCTCCCGAGGTACTTTCTCTCGCCTCCCTCTCTCTCTCTCTCGCTCTCTGCTTTATTCGATTAGGCGATATTAGGGCTTTTAATCTAATTGTACGCACGGGCGAGAGTCGGCGGCGCCGTGCGTTCCGAAATCGAGCGAGAACGACCGCCCCGTCTCTGTCTCCGCGCTCTCCTCGCCGGAAGCGGCGGGGGCTCGAGAGCGGAGAAGGCGCGCGGCCCTACCGCGCTTCCTGCCGCACCATGTGTTTCGTTCAACTCGCCTCTTCCTTCGCTTCAATTCGACAGTAATAGAGCCGGCTGCTCCCTTTGCTCTCCGATAGCCGAGCGGAACTATACTAGGCTTTTTCATTAGACAATTCTTTGAATTGGCCTTTTTTTCTCTGATTGAAAATCATTTGGATTTATTTGTTATCTTGTGAATGTTTTCGCATTTTACAGGATTTCGAATGATAAAACCGCAGCATTTGATTGCTATATTTATTTGTATGGATTGGTAAAATATAGTTAAAAATAATTTTAAGATATTTTTATTTTTTTAATGCAGTTATTGTGCATTTTCCAGGATTTCGAACAGGAAAACCCCAGGTTTTAATTTGGTATTTCATATTCTAGATTTGTTCAAATATAGTAGAAGACAGTTTAAAAATTTATATTCTTTTTATACAAATTATTGTAAATATTTTTCAAGTTTCAGGATTTGGAATAATAAAACCAGGTTTTAATGTTAATAGATTAATAAGATTTTTCTTAATAAAAATATTTCGAGAATTTGAAATAATAAAAGCACAGATTTTAATAAGTAATCTAATGTGCAGATCAGTGCAGATTGCAGGAGTCGGGTGGGAAAGTTATGATGAGTTTTCTGTTCGACCCTGACCCCCTCCGGAGGTCCTTCGTCCCTGACCCATTTCAGCAGCTCGCCCGGCGATCCAGGATAGCGCACGTCCTATTGCTGGCTATTCGGGAAGCGACGCGCTCTCTCCCTAGTTCTTCCTTGAGTGGTCGGCTGGTCGGTTCGAAAGCTCGCATGCGATCGACCAACACTCCTCTCCAATCGTTATTCCGTAAATGTTTGAAAGGCTCTATCGATTGAAGCCGCCCCGGCGAACTAGAGTCCGCGCCCCGGGGAAGTTCGCCTCATTAAATCCCAACTCTCATCCTCGCTCTCTCGACAGAAAATACCTTTTAGCGAAAGCTCTAGAACCGCAAACATAAATCCATTAGAACCCAATGGATTCGACAACAAAAAACATATAAATAAACAAAAGAGAGAATAAACACATCTATTTTAATAAATCTCGGACTCTACTCAATTCCCCCGAAAACCAACTTATCAAAGACCAATAAATACCAAATCGCGCTTTACATTCCCCGGCTTGGCTTGGAATCAAAGAGAAAAGTGAGATAATTGGAGAAAAGTGCGTCCGCTCGCGGAGGATATCGACAAAGTTTCCGGGGTCGCGAGTCGACGCAGAGGTCGCCGCTAGAGCGGCATTTCGAAAGCTGGCGGCACATGGTGCGCGCCGAGCGGCATATCGCGACATATATCAGAGGGCAGCAACGAGCAGTGGCCAAGTCGCCGAGGAATATACATCGGAGGGAAGAAGCTCCGGACGCGAGAGAGAGAGCGCGAGTGCGAGTGCGAGCGAGAGCGAGGCATCGACAAGGGGAAGAAACGCGAGGACCGAGGAGTGTGTGTGCAGGGACAAACCTCTCCAGCGCGTCCGCGATCTCCCGCGCGAGAGATCTCCCGCAATCGCCCAGTAGCGAGAGAGCCGCGAGAGCCAGAACCATCTCCCGAGCGAGCACGAGGCGCGCGAGAGCGGAGAGCGCGAGGAAGCCAATCGAGTGCGCGAGGCGAATCGAGTGAATCGAGCGAGCCACTGCGACTCCTCCAGCTCTCCCTGCGAGAGCGAGAACAATTGGACTCGCCGAGGAATCAAAGGGACCCCAAGCAGCCAACAAGGTTTGCGTGCGCGCGAGAGCCACCGAGCGAGAGAGAGAGAGAGAGAGGGTGAGAGGCATCGTGCGAGAGGAGATCAATAATGGCCCGAGCCTGCAGCCGCCGTTCCCAAGCTACATGAGAGTAGAGCTGCTCTCTGCGGCCGAGCCTCCCCGAGTGCCTGCCAGCCTGCCAAGGAACCGCGTCTCCTCGAAAGCCTGCGTCCGATGTAAATAGCAGAGTAGTACAAGTTGCGCGCAATCGACGAGCTGACCGCGTGCGATTGCCCAGCAGAGGGGGGGTGGTAAGCCGAGCGAGCGAGCGAGCGAGCGATAGGTGGAAGCCAACCAGCCCGAGGGAGAGGGAACCGAGGGGCCCAGCGGCAGAGAGGGCAGGAGAGCTGCCTCGGAGAGTATTACGTTAGCCAGCAAAAGAGAGGACGGAAGTGGCGGAAGATATATATCGCGGAGAGTCGTTCGAGGATCCGAGTCGCTGCCAGTCGACGATTTTCCACTCTTTCACCGAGCCCCATTGGCCGCCGACTCGCCAGCTCTCCACGCTCGGAAGTCGCTGCTTTGTTTTCCAGGCCGATCGATGCTAGCATGTTTCGGCTGGCAGGGTACGCGCGGTAGCTATTTGAAACAGGAGACTGCTGGCCCCGTCGTTCTTCTTCCGCGAGCGGCTGCGACCTCGAGAGCACAGGGCAGATTACTCGGGGAAAATCGAGATTGGAGATAGTAGCTGTTGGATCTGGGGAGAGAGAGATCAGTTGGAGAGGAAGAGAGGCATCATGGCATCTTCCACGGTGGCCGTGCCGGCCCAGGTGGCCAGCTCCACGGGCATTGCCTTGAAAGAGGAGGTCGATGAGGTGGACCTCTTTGGGGATCATGGACTCGGTGTGGTGAATGGGAACTGCGACGATGGCAGCAGCGATGGCGAGGCGCTGGAGGACATGAACTGCGGCAGCAACGAGGCCAGGGACCAGGAGTGCACACTGTGCATGAATAAGCTCTGTTCGCCGAGAGTGCTCACTTGTCTGCACGTCTTCTGCGAGGCCTGCTTGGATAAGAGACTGACCAAGGACGCCGAGGAGGAGAGCAAGACTGCCAGCTTCATCAGCTGCCCGCTCTGCCAGCAGGAGACGCCGGTTACTGCTAAGGGGGCGGCCTCTCTCACTTGCGACTATGTCCTCACTAATATCCTGGACATGTCGGCGATTGAGAACATGGCGGTGCTCTGTACCTCCTGCAAGGCGAAAGAGAGCGCGGTCGCGCGTTGCTCGGATTGTGCCAATTTCCTCTGCCCCAATTGCAATACCGCGCACCAATTCATGCGCTGTTTTGAGAGTCACAAGGTCGTTGCGTTCGAGGACCTCAAGCAGGCCAGCGAGGCCGTCCCCATACACAAGCCCATCTTCTGCGAGTTCCATCCGGCGGAGAACATGAAGTTCTACTGCTATAGTTGCCAGGTGAGTGGAGGTTGGGGGGGAGAGAGATGTTGAGGGAGATCAGTTGTGCTGATTTGTACTTTGACCCAGGAACCCATATGCAACGAGTGTCTGCTCGTCGAGCACAAAGCACCGGACCACAGGTACGAGCGGATAGCCGATGCCGAGCCCAGGCTGAAGGAGGAGCTCAAGCAGTTGATGAACGAGAGCAAGTCGAAGATAGTCGCCTACGAGGATGCCTCCACGCAGCTGGAGAACGGCCTCAGCGAGCTGCAGGCCCAACACGACCAAGCCAAAGATCTGATACACGAGACCTTCCAGAGTTACAAGGCTGTCTTGGAGAAGTGTCGGGATAGCGCACTCGATGAGCTCGAGAAGCTTCATTCACACAGGGAATTAGAGATAATGGACACCTTTCACAGGTAATTGAAGAAGAGACTTGTTTAATTAAATTAAAATTAAGTAGATTAATTTGAGAACTTGTTTCACTTCATTTCATCATTACAGTGTCGCCAATACCGCGCAGAATATAGAGGACGCTTGTCGCTTCACGTCGAGGCTCCTGGAGCACGGTGATGCCGTCGAGATCCTCGCTCTCAGGCGCATCGTTGGCACCCAGCTGATGAACTTCATTAAGAATACTCCTAAACCGAACGTCAATTTCTCCATCGAATACCAAACGGACTTCGACCACTTCGAAAAAACTGTGAAGGTAAAAACTGATACTTTTCTACGTCAACGAAATCCCAATTTTAGAGAAGAACAAGAGTTAACTCTGACGAACATTACAGGAAGTATTCGGCAAGTTTCGGACAGAGAGAACAGCAGCAATAAAGCTGCCGCCACTACCACCGCCACCCCCCGAGACCACCGAGCCAACCCCGAGCAGTGCTCCGGCAATTTCCCCCACCCAACCGATTGTCCACACATCAATCGGTTGTCCAAGTACCATAAGCACAAGCTCTCCCATTTCCCTGCCTGCCTCCATGCAGTCCTCCTTCGAAGGTGAGCCCTCATTCGCCCCACAACCCACCACCCGTCCCCCACCCCCTCCACCACCAGTTTCGCTTCCAACAGGTCCTCAGATGCACAGCCTGACCAGCATCCAAGAGTACAACCTGCAGCAGCTGGCCAGCTTGGCGGAGAAGGTCGAGATGGCCGGCGATTCGAGCGTGGTGAGACCCAGCTCGAATCCTAGTCCAACTCCGTCCTTCACACTGGCAGACCTTTTCGCCGGCGACCTCAGTTCGACCAGCCATGCCATCAACAACCTTCAGGCACTCGCTAAACTCGGCAACTCCCTCGGCAATCAAGGTGAGCTACTTTTATTCTGCAACAATGTACATTGACTGGTTTCGCGGTTCTGTTGTCCTGGATTGAGTGGCATGTTAGGATTGTTAGGGATTCTAGGTAGAAGATCATTTGGAAGTTTAATATTCTGGAATAGAAGTTTAATCATTTTCTTAGATCTTCGATTCTATGACCCTTGGGTCTTGGAAGTTCGATTCTTTGAGCTTTGGGTCTTGGAACTTTGATTCTCTGTCGGTTGGGTCTTGGAAGTTCTTAGTATTTCGTATTTTATCATCTTCATTCGCACGAAATACACTAGCGTTGAATTTTTTAAATTAAATTTAGTTCTTTGCCTACTCTACGACGCGCCACTGCCTAGATTACATAGTAAATTAGTGACAGTCGGTTGTCTGCCTTTTTTTAAAAACCTGGTCTTTCCAGATCTAGGGAACACGGCGATCAACGGAGGAGGTGGATTGGTACTCGGTCGAGGGCCATCTCCAGCGATGGTCGAGTCACCGAATCTCGGTCCTATGGCGACAAACAGCATCCTCAACGGTGGATTCCAGTCTCTCTCGTCGTCCACGTCGCCCATACTCTCGCAGGGTGCTGGTACGAGTCCCACCAATTGCCACCTCGCTATTTCCATTCCAGATGCCACCGGTTCTATGTCTGCGGTGTTAAATGCTGGATCGATAGTTGAGACGGAGCGTGATTTTTCAGACGACTTGATCGGGGACTCGATGCATAACATGCCAGTGGTAGTGGGAAACTCGGTGAACGTCACCGGCTCCAGAGCGGGCAATTATGCGCACTCTCGCTCGAGCAATGCCAAGCCAATGCAGATTCGAAGTAAATTCGGCCAGCTGGGCTCGAGTAGAGGCCAGTTCAATTCGCCGCATGGATTTTGCTTGGGCACAGACGAGGACATCATCGTGGCCGACACGAACAATCACCGAATCGAGGTATGAATGAACCCGATTAAACCGCGTAATTATTCCTTTCTTCGTTACATCACTGCTTGGTTTCCGGCCACTTTAGATATTCGAGAAGACGGGCGTCTTCAAGTTCCAATTCGGCGTGCCCGGGAAAGAGGAGGGTCAACTCTGGTATCCCCGGAAGGTAGCGGTGATGAGGAACAACGGAAAGTTCGTAGTGTGCGACCGAGGCAACGAGCGCTCGCGCATGCAGATCTTCACGAAGAACGGCCACTTCATCAAGAAGATCGCGATACGTTACATCGACATTGTAGCTGGCCTAGCAGTCACTAGCCAAGGCCACATCGTGGCCGTAGACAGCGTTTCGCCCACTGTGTTCGTCATCAGTGACAACGGCGATCTTCTCAGGTGGTTCGACTGCAGCGATTACATGAGGGAGCCCAGTGACATTGCCATTAGTGGTCGGTTCCGTTCAAACGTCCTCCCAACGCTCTCTTCTTCCTCTCATTTTAACGCATGCGATCTCTTCAACAGGTAAAGAATACTTTGTGTGCGACTTCAAGGGACACTGCGTCGTCGTCTTCAACGAGCAGGGCAAGTTCCTCAGGCGCATCGGCTGGGAGAAGGTGACCAACTTCCCGAACGGTATCGACATCAGCGACGCCGGCGACGTTCTCATCGGCGACTCCCACGGGAATCGCTTTCACGTCGCCGTCTTCAACAGGAATGGCTCTCTAATATCCGAGTTCGAATGCCCACATGTCAAAGTAAGTCCTTCCCTCGAAATGCCCATGTTCAATTGCTCATTCGCGGAATAGGTCGAGTAACAAGAGTTGGCTTTGTCGACACAGGTCTCTCGATGTTGTGGCTTGAAGATAACGTCCGAGGGGTACATAGTGACACTGGCCAAGAACAACCACCACGTTCTCGTGCTGAACACTCTGTACATATTATGAAGTGCGCAGCGGGCGAGCGACTAAAAGTATTTTTGTTGTGGACGAGAAGCAGGCTCGTGTGGAGATTCCTTGGGAATCGAGTGCGGGCTTGCCGCTCAGGCCGAGCCTCGGGCGCACAGAGATGCCCGAGGCATCCGCGTGGGTCCCGAGGTTCGCCGAGGATTGGGCCTACCCGAAGCAATAGTGCAGCATGCAGCTTTAATAGTCTAACGCGTCCCCGTCTCATGAAAGTAACAGCCACCAAGGAAAACGAAGAGGAAGCAGGAGAGAGCAGTCACAACACAGCCGCAAAAGAGAAGCGAAGATGGAAGGGAGAAGAGAGAATCAACAGTCCGACCAAACCAGTATAATAATAATTTAGCGAGTTGCATTTGGTAAACTGCCAAGATATAAAACAAAACAAACCAACAAATTCAAAACGCATGAAGAGGAGGAGTAGTAGCAGGGGAAGAAAACAAAAAACAGAGTGGGAAGGCGAAGAAGAAATCGAAGAGGAGACAGTGGAGGAAGAGGAGTGTATCCTTAGGAGAAGGCCAGAGTTTAATTCAGCGGACTTCTCTCACCTATCGGTCGCCACTCATCATCTTCGACACGTCAGTATTTTAGGTACGTTTACAAATCAAATTATTCTAGTCTCCGACGAGCACCGTTTACACGCTGACTTTGGATCCGCCCGTGACATATATATGGTGTGTACCTATTACCACCGGGCACTCTACTTCGTCGTCAAGAATTTCGAGGGATTTTCCCCCCGGGAGTAGGGCCGGGTGGGCCGCGCGAGAGCGAGCGGCGAGCAACACTTGGGTTGGATCGGAGTCTCCGTAGGCCGCTGCTCGGCCCTCCTCCCTTCAGTCGCATTCGTAGACACGCTAAGTATCTAAGGTTTCGTTGAGAGTTGTGCATGTAACCCGAGATATCAGCGCGCGCGCGCGTGCGTGCGCGAGAGAGAGTGGCAAAGGGAAAGAACGAACACAGTCGAGGGAGGGAAAAGAAGTGCACCAACGCATGGGTAGTACTTACTGCTCCTATCATATCATACATCTCAGTGGAGAGAACAAACATTAGTCGAGGGAAACCAGTCTCTCCTCTCACTGGGGGGAGGGGGGTTGCGTCGAATGCTTAACTACTCCCAACCGAACGACGAACGGCAGAGAGGTAATAATTTTAAAGGGCGGTTTTCGGGTGGCAAAACAGTTGACGAGAAAGTGCTATGTTCCTGGTAAGGTATTTTCTCATCGTCGCGGGCACCGCCGGCGATTATTAAGAAAGGGCGAGGGGGGGTGTGTTGAATGATCAATGGCATATATATATTACAGATAGACTATCGATTCGTTGAACAAATCAAATCACTTTAAGTATCTCTCGCTGGACGGACCGGCCAGGTTGTTGTAATTGGGTCGCCAGCTAGCCAGGCCCAGACACACTCCACTCTCATCCTCCGGCCAGACTTTCCGCGGGGACATACGTGTATAGAAGGGGGGCCCGCATGCGTGTGCGAATCGCGTTGGTTCTCGTGGTGCTAGTGACTAAAAATCCACAGCGAAAGCTGCATACCTCTACTTGTTACGACAGAGGAGAAGAGAGAGAGAATCGGCGGCGGCCACGGGCCCCGCGCAGCACCCCCCGGGGGGGCACGTACGTATCTATGTATCATACAAATGTACCACCGCTATTCGTAGGGATAAAGCTCGAGATCTACCTTGTAAGGGTCGTCAGTTTGCTATTAAACCAACTTCTATTTACCTGTACGTGCGCGAGCACCGCATAGACGAACGGACAATTGCGCCGATTAACCGCCGGCGAGCGAAAGGAGAGCCCCCGTGTGTGTGTGTTTGTGTGTGTGTACACTAGGATGGATACGCGCGCGCGCGCGCCCTTCCGTCTCTCTATAATTATACATCATAGAAATACCACATATTTTTTAGGGTTGTTTACAAGATCAGCCTTAACGATTTGAGAACTAATATGCAGTGTCTACCGCAACGCATAAATCTATATATTATATATATACACATACATACATATATATATATTATATTATATCTATATACACATAGTCACACACCCGGATCGCGTTTCGAGGGGCGTAAATGTGAACTTAACTAACTCTTCTTGCCATAATTCAATGTTTGCACCCGCATGCACGCGCACGCAGCCGGCTCGCGGGAAGTGGAAGCCGCCCAGGTGGGTGGATGTGTCGGGGGCCTCCCTTCCACTTCCGGTGGACAGCGTCGACGCGCTATATACGTATGTGTCTCCGTGTCGGAGAGCTCGGAGGATCTCTAGGGACCGGCTGCCCACTGGCCAGCGTCTCCTCATTTCACTGAAACATTAAGGGCGTCGAGGACGAGAGTGCGGTAGAGAGAGAAATTTAAAGGGAGAGGGAGAGTGAGAGAGAGAGAGTCGCGTTCGCCGCATAACACTCGTAGTTAAAGGATTGCACGAAGCCTACGTACATATACACCTAAGCTAACTTTTTCTCACGCAGTCGTAATCAGTCTTTTATTAATATTAGAAGTCTTTAATTTTATATATACAGAAAGAGGGAGAAAAAAAAGAGAGAGAGAGGCGTGTGCGAGATTAGCGAGGCGAGCGAGTGTGAGAGGAAGAGTGCGTTTAACCTGTGTGCGCGATTATTGTATGACTGGGAAGAGATGATGAGTGCGTCGTAATAATTCTGAGGTATTTAATAGTCCTGGTTAGCAGAGTTATTATTAATATATTAATGCCTGTGATAATAGTATCGTCAGGATAAGTTGTGTCCTTACAGAGTCTCTGATGTTGTTGCTAGGTAAATATTAATTAGTGGTACCAATCTCGCGTGAAGTAAAACCACAGACACACAAAGTCGACTCACACCCACACAGACACACACGCAAACACCGCATAATACTTACACGCGATGAGCAGACACACGTGTACACGCCCAAGTGGGAGAGACAAGTACACGCTGTTCTATTAGCAAAAAGGGGTGCGACTCTTGGGCGCCGGGGTGCGTTTGTCCCTATCCCTTGAAGGGCGGACCCACCACCCGGCCAGCGATTCGCGTCTCCAGTGGCGTAGCACGACTGTAAATCTAATACCAAATTCGCTAGACGACGAAAAAACGCGACGAGAGAGAGAGAGAGGGAGAGAGAGGAAAAGGGCGTTGGACAAAAAAATTGATAAGTAGGAGGATATAAGGTAGAAAGCAGGGAGACAATGATTATACAACGGGTAGTACTGGAGACAGGCGGAGATCTGTTGCGAAATTTTTGCCAGTCGTATTTAGAGGCGAGCGAGCGAGGAGTCAGTGGTAGGGACGACGGTGTGAAACACTCAAACTACAATGGACGACCATTTGAGGCGAGTTAAAGGGGTGGCGAGGAAGTCGGGAAAGAGGAGAGGAGGAGGAGGATCTTTTACCTCACAAAATTATTATATTACGCTCACACCTTATATAATACTTGAATATTTTAGTATAGATTTACTCTATTTACATATTTTTATCTGTGGAAGACTACTTGGCTGATTTAGGCCACTGTTGAAATTCACCCCTTATTTGCCTTGATGTTTAAAACGATGACGAGCACGGGACGAAGCTTGGAGGGGGGAAGTCGGCGATCGAGAGACAAATACAGAATGCAATAAGAATTAGATACCGCCGGGAAGAAGTTGGAGGGAGAGGAGAGTGGCGGATGGTACGAAGGGAGAACACACCGAGCGAACGAATAGGAGGACAGGCGAGATGGAGATGACGGATGTCGAGGGTCGGTGAAAAAACCAGAGGAAAAAAAAACAAAGGAGAGAAAACGCGAAAAAACGAGGATTAAACTTGTTACGTAAATGGTAATTGTGATAGATTTTTTGAAGATTTTTACAATCTCAAAAGTCTTATTATCCTAAACATATGTATAGAATTACTATAGTCGAACTCTCTGCGTATATGTATGTATACACACACGCATATTATACATATATATACATATATATATATATGGATATACCAAGAGGAAAAACTCTGCTTACACATTGTTGAGAGAAGAAACACGAGAGAGAGAGAGACAGCTAATACAAAGAAGGCGAATCGAGGACTCGCTCTTTCGAGATTTCGAGATGTTCCGCGTGTAAATTAACTTTTAAAAGGCATATTTACCTAGGTCTATATACACCTACACCTACACACACAGACACGCGTATGTTATACACACAGAGACACAGCAGCGCAGGAGAGAAACACCGTACACCGCGATTGGGAGTAGTTCACGGGGAGTCCCGAGTGTGCGTGGATCTTTTTATCGCTAACGCAGTTTCCAAGGCCTTGTTTTAGATTCGCCGGAGCCAGGAGCGTGTCTAAGCAATTCTAGCTTCTCTTTCGGTGCTTCTCGTCGAGGGTGTCCGTACCGCGGACGCGCCAGGGGGGTCGGCCAACGAAACTACTGTCTTGACTATCCAGGGGTGAGAGAGCATCTCGGCCGACTAGAAACAGAATAATCCGAGCGGTCCGACGGTTCTTCGTGTCTCCTCGCCTACACGTAACCAAGCCAAGGGACACACACACACCCACTCACACGTAGACACGAGAAATGGAGACCAGAGGACAGAGTGTGTGCGTACACTTGATTTATCATTATTATCGTTAAAGCGTAGACTTACTTTCTCGAACCGGTGGCGAGGCGAGCCGGGCACCCTCGCCCCCCCTCCCCGTTCTAGGGACTTTCCGGTAATCCTAGTTGTATTTAAGGCGGCGGCTTTTTCTAGCGATTTATATATACACACATATATGCGTTCGGTCCTATCGTCCTTCGATCGTTGCGCCTCGCGAGCCACTTTCGGTGCGATCGCCAATGGGAATTACTGTTGGTATTAATTATCATTTTTCTTTTTTTCACTCCCCGGACGAACAACCCGCCCCCTCGTCTACCTCCGGGCAGTCCCCGCTTTTCCTAGGCGGAGGGGACTGGCCGGAGCCGTACGGGGCCCGTTCATTGTATTTACTTCTTGTATTATAATTCTTATATTACCAGTACTATTCTTATTCTTATTATTGTATTGTATACACGTACGGGCGATATATCTATCTATATACACGGAGAGAAGGCACACGGTGATCGGAAAGGGGGAGGAGGATCTGGTGGCAGGATTCTCCAGGATAATACGTACTATTGTACCAATCTCGTATGTCGAGGACGAGAGCGCCCCGAGGAGAGAGAGAGAGAGAGAGTCCAACGATAATAAGTCTAGCTGTTAATCGGTCACCAAAGTCAAAAGAGGTTTGGGGGGATGGGGGGCGGTCATTGTGAGTACAGTGCGTGGTGACCCGTTCAGGCCCCCGGGTACCACCGAGACCTGGTGTTGTACCCCACTCATTCTCAGAGTCTGTTGGCTGTTTCAGTTTCTCCGGCTCGCACGTGGCACAACAGAGAGAGAGACACACGCACGCACGCACGTTGTAATGTTCCTGACAAATCTCTGATTCAGTGGAGACGTGTCCCCTCGGAGGGCACAGGTGGCCGAGGGCGGGAAGGGCGCACGTGGTATAATCGCAAGGATCGCCCCGGTGTGTTTCTCTAGGGGGGTCAAACCCCGCGACGCAACATTAACGTGAGCTCTAGCCTACGGTTTAATCATAGTCTTCCTAGTGTCCTGGAACTAACGAGACGGCATGTTGGCAGGTGGAGGTTTGAGAGAGAAAGAGAGAGAGAGAGACGCGGGAGGGATTGGGCGAGGAGGGCTTGCTGGTGATTCTCCTCATTCCAGAGCGAACGACGCTCGGAGTCCCCCCTTTTGTTCTCTCGCGGATGACCAACTCAAGAGAGACACCCCCCTGAGGGAAGGAGCCTTCTCAGGAAGAGAGAGGAACTCGTCTTCTTCGGTTCTTCGCTCTTTTCCCCACTGTTCATTCCTCGCTGATTCTCTTCGGCTCTCGCCCTCGGAGGCAGAGACACCTTGCCCGCCCAGCCCCCCGTCGCCTCCAACTAGGAGTACAGACTCGTCTATTTCTGTCTTTAAGATGTGTTCTATCGGCTGTTCACGACGCTACTTCAGACAAAGAGGGAAAGAAAGAGAAAGATTGAGAGAGCGTACTTATATTATATTATCCTAGACGAACGGACCCTTGGCAAACCGAGTTCAGCCTCGCGCAAAGCGTCTCGCATCCGCGCGAAGTAGTGGTCTTTCGAGGAAGAGAGTGTGTTGCCCCCCTCGAGCTCTAGGAGCACTTGTCCCGAAATCTCGAGCAGTTGGCCCCCGCGAGACTCCCGGCAGAAGAGAGCCGGTGGAGAGAATGTGGATACCCTCTTATTGTATCGCACACACCTTAGATAGAGTCCCACGGGAATCGAGAGTTCTTCTTGGTGGCATTGAAAGAGCCGGGACGCGGCTGGGACTGCTACTTCCAAGGCGATGGGAATTATTCTATTTACACGCGGCCTCTTATTGCCGCCTAGCATTACTCTTATTATATACTTGTATACATACACACGATATATCTATACATACATATATATATATATATTATATACACATGATATATATCATCTATATTCTTATTATATTGTATTTGCCGGTATTCGTCATATTATTTATACATTATACACCTATATACACATTATCTATATACATTGTGCGTTGGTTGGGCCAGTCGGCGGACTAGTGAGGGAGCAGTTGTCGGCGTCGTCGTGGTTCGTCCCCGAAGGGGGCAAGAAAGAGTCGCACGAGGGTGCGGCTCGAGTTTCGCTGGGTTGCATTTTCGTTGCGCGGCCGCGCGCGCCCCACCCCACTGGGCCCTTCTTCTCTTCCCACTCGCGAGCAGCGCACCCGGCATTATTATCCTTATTCTCTAAGACTAGTTGAGTGTAACCGTGTTCTTCTTTTTGTCCAGCGTTCAACGTGGCACCACCTTCCTCTTCTTCTTCTTCTTCTCGCCAGTCCGTTTTTCGATAGGAGGAAGGAGAGGAGAGAATCGGGGAATCGGACCCCGATTGTAATACTCAGTGGCCGGCCAGTGTCGAGGGGAGAGTGTGGTGGTTGGTGTAGGATAGTTAGGAAGTAGGTGAGAGAGCTTGCTGCCTGTTTTTCTTTTTGGTTTCTTCTTATGTTTTCTTTCTCGGTTTACTTGTGTAACGCGTTTTGATCCAGCGGCCCGCTTTGGCCCTGGTGTATTTATCGAGCGGTCCGAGATCGCTCGGATTTATTACTAGCTAGGTGATAAGGTGTCGCTTGAGAAATAATCGACCGCGTTCGCATTCCAGAGCCTGTTTTCGTCCTCGCGCAGTACGTTCGTTTTTCGTGCCAAAAGGGGGTGGGTGGGTGTTGCGCCCCGATCGAGATGATCCGACCTGATTTTTCTAGATTGTAATCAACGCGTTTTCTCTTTCCCCAGGGTTTTCCCTCGAATGCCTGCGTGGCTCGTGGCTGTTGGCTCCACTCGCGCGACTTTTCTGTTTCAAGCCTGGCGCCCAGGAGGGCGGTGATATTGTTTATTGCTCTCGGGCGGAGGGTGGCCAGCTCGGCCCGGAGGGAATCACTGACGCGAAGAGTCTTTCGAGGGGTTTAGAAGTCCTTGCTTAGTCAGTTAAAGTACAAATGTTTAGTGTATTCTATCGTTAGGGATAAGAGATATCAGACAAGCGAGAGAAAGAGAGAGAGAGAGAGAGAGAGACGGGGTCACGGATACACACACAGAGGTGTGACACTTGGTTTCATTCCTTATACTGAGCTACTAGCTTTATTTCTCTGCATTGCGGTTAGTCGTTTGAACTCGGTAGAAGGTTCGAGCTGCCGGCAGGGGCGGCGAGTAGGGGGAGCGACAGAGATCTTCGTGGGCAGGTGGCGCGACCTCTGCCACGCCGGCGTCCCAATCCTTTCTGGTTTCTTTCGGAGGTACTTTCCTTACATATCAAGGGCGGCCACCGGACAAAACACTAGAAATCATTGCATTCCATCGGTATGTCCACCGGCGGGGGGTCCACCCTCCTCGCGGAGGGCGCGACCCCTCTGGAAAGGCTCTACCGTGCAGGAGGGGATGGCAGGATCTCTGTAGTAACTTAGGTACTCTTAGCCACTAGGATTAGCTCTCCACGTAGATTCTCACAGACTGCTTTCTCGTGGCGTGTGTTTTACTTTTGTTCTTTTCCTCTTTTTTTTTTTAATTAATCGTACGAGTCGTGCTCATCTCGACGAGCGTTTTACCACCCGCCGGGCGAGTCTGGTTCTGTTGCACTCGCCCAGGCAGCCCCCCCCCCCCCCCCATTTTTCTCCAGGTTCTCTTTCCCATTTTTATACTCGGATTACCTGACGCAACGATAAGGATCTCTTTATTACTTTTAACTCGGTGACACGTTGTTGCTTCACCCGCGCGAGGCAGGCAACCGCCAACTCCTCCCAATCCTTCTTTTTTTTTAAGCGTTTGACTCTAGCACTAGTTTCTTGTACCCTTTTGTTTGTTTGTTGGGTGTTTTTGTTTCTTTTTTCCTTCCTTTTTAAAGGGGAAAGAGCGCGCGCGCGTCGGTTTCCATTGGGTTTTTCCCTCCCACCCTCCCCCATCCACGAGAGCGCAGTACCTTTTCTTTCTCGCGAGAGTCGTACTAATCTACTTCCAAAGATCATCCCGGCCCTCGCGACGACCCAGGCCCCCTCTCGGGCGCGCGGGGCCGGCGAGACGCGTTTTTTGCTCAGATTGAATATTTTTTCGAGATGTAATTTGCGAGAGCTCCGATTTACAAGATGTATGTTTGTGTGCGCGTGTGCGTGTGTGTGTGCGGTGTAAAAGGAGTTTCGTAATGTTTAGTCGCAGCTCGCGTCGCCCGTTGGTGTTAAGTTGCCGTAATAAAAACGATAAAAAAAAATATATATATATATATATATATTATATACCTATTAAATATTGCTGTACCTGGCGAGCTATGCTTTCCATCGTCGTGTTCAGGGCGCCCGTTCCTCGTGTACAATCTTCTTGCTGAATCGACTCTTCAGGGTATATACAACGCGCTCCCCCCGCCCGGCCACAGTGTTCACCACACCGCCCCCCCCCCTTCCCCCTCGGCGAGCGGCCAGGGCGCTTGGTGGATCTGAATTTCGAGATAAAGTACAAAGCTCTAACTCTTGTTCTCTGCTTCAGGACTCGGCGCGCACGGTGTTTTGCGAGGTGTGATATAAAGTCTAGACGAGCGCGGAGAGAGAGAGAGAAAGAGAGAGGGAATGTCGAAGGGTCTAATTCCGCCTCCTCCCCCCGAGTCGAAGGGCCCGGGGGGTCGCCGAACACTGTCGGCCGGACGACGGCGAAGCAATTTTTGCGCCTCTTGTGTCTCATGTTCCTCAGGCATATACTCATCCAGAATCAAAAAGACAAGTCGCCGAGAGAGAGGGGGAGGGAGAATGAAAAAAGATATAAATATGCTTCGGCGAAGTCGGAGGTGAAGCTCTTTATCAGTAGATTTCTCGCGGTACCTTCTTCTTCTACCCAGGTCGCAGATCCGAGCGTTAAACAATAATCGCTGAGGGGGGGGCACGCGGATTGTGCTGCCGCCGGACTCGCGCAAGCTTCTACGAAATTGTTATTCGACTCTATCAGCTCTCTCTTAGCAATTCCGGCTCGCGTGTCAAAGCATAGTACAAGTTCGCTGAGCGCATTACGTTCGCGCGGTGGTCGTGCGGGGGGTGTGGTGGTGAAGGGGGGCAGGGAGAGAGAGAGAGGGGGGGGGGGGGTTAAAAGTAAAATGCAATATGGAAAGCGTGTATATTCCAAATATATTTTTTATAAAATACCGACAAAGCGGGATATGCCAAGGGAGAATGGAGCGAGAGGGATGAGAGAGCGAGAAGGAATGAGGGAGAGAAACAGGAGAGAGTTTGTCGTCGCAGCCCCTGCGCGGGTTTGCCATTACGTTAGACTTACACGTCCGATTATATATACATTAACATATATATGATATACATCCAAATATATACATATATATATACACCCACGATACATATATGTATATACGTCTATATACACGGTCGCGACAGTGTACCAGTTTTACCCTGGGCGAGAGAGGGAGCGAAGCCCGTCAACCCCCCGATCGGCCCGCGAACAACTCACCCCCCTAGAATGTACAAGCGGATCCTCCCAAAAAGTATTTCGCTCCTCGTATCTCTGCTTGCGAGCGTCTCTGCGAGTCCCCGCAGTCTGGCGGAATGCACCCTGGCCCGAATTTCGAACTTTCCCCGCCTCCGAGTCGTGACACCCGGACACTCTATTGGCCCCCTCCCCCCCTGGCGAATCGCACGGGTCCCCAAAGTTTGTTACGCCTAGTCTTATACAAGCGGACACCGAATAAGAATTATACATCTATATACATAAAACAAAAACAAAAAATATATATATATATTATATTATATATATATACACCGTATGAAATACATCTATATCTATATACACAGGCGCATAGCATCGTATATCTATGTATACATCGATATATTTTATATATAATATATATAATATAGTGGAGAGTATAGTATATATATTATATGTGATAATATACGCGAGAGACAGGCCGAGGGACCGAGAGAGCTCTGGTATTGCCGGCGACAGCCTCATCGAAAGCCCCACCAAGCCCCCACCACCACCGCGATATAGTCGCTGGAATTAGTGTCGTGTTGAACAGTAACAAACGAGCGGGAGACGAAAGAATTGTACGAGAAGTAGCTTCGCTTTGTAAATCCGTGAGCGGCGTGCGGGGGAAGATCTCGGGCACGAGGGTGGCGAATGAGAGTCAAGGGTGGTTTTAGTCGGGCCTCTTTTATACGCAGAGGACGACACTATTTCGCCAGAGACTAGGCATTGCTGTGTCGAGTATTGTAACGTCTTTGCTATAGTACTCTCACCCGGCCCCACCCCAACCGACGTTACTAGTTGTTCACCAGGGAGAAAAATCATATTTTAATCTACCGTAAATATCGAGAGGACGTTTGCTACTTCTATACATATATATATATATATATATATATATATGTATGTATATATTATATGTATGTATGTACATTACAGAGAGGAGTGCAGGGATATATTTGTCGAATGTGTATTTGCCGGCGAAGAGGGGGGTCGAGGGTGAGCGCGCGCCCGCTCGCGGTCGGAGATCAGCCTTAAACGAAAAGAGTGGAGGCACAGAGCCTGGGAGCGCGCATCCCCTCGGCGCCCAGCATCCTCGTCGCCAGGGGCTGGTGGGTGGCGAGGGCGGCGCGCGGAAAAGGGCTGGATACTCAGCAAAGGTGTGTGTTTGGTCATTGTTTTATCATATCAGCACGATTCCTCTCGCCATTTACCTGTCAATTCACGGCCGTGCCCGCTCACCTCGGCCGACCTTCGCCCGCGGACACCCCCACCAGTTAGGAAGCAAACCCCACCCACCCACCCAGCGCCCCTTTGGTAATATCAGCTCTCCGACGAGCCGGATTAATAATCGCGGCGAGGGAGTTCGACTCGTTGGAGAGGGCGGTGTGCATGTTCTCGTCTGCGCATAGGCTGCAATGCAATAAATGAATAATAAATACTACGATAAGTTATATATAATATAAAAATAATATATTATATATACACTCGTAACATAAATTATATATATATATATATACATTATATATATATACGTACGTACGCGAAGTATATTGTGATGCTCACAAAGCACATAACATAATTTACCAAAATTGTAACGCGTCTGAACAACCGAGCGAGAGCGAGAGTGAGGAGAGGTGGGAGGAAAGACAAAACGAAACTAAGAGGCAGTGGACGAGGACGACAAGAGCGGATATTTCTCAATGTGATTTTGGAAACTGTTATATATATATTTTTTATTTTTCCTGCCAATTGTTTCATTTGTAAATGTTGTTCTTTGTTCTTTTTTCAAAATAAAGGGAAACGCCAACCGAGCGCGCCACGCTCTACTTTCATTTCGCATGTATCTCTTTTCGACGACCTTCTCTTTCCCCTCTCCCTGAGATTCTAGAGTTTTCCAGTGGAACTTGGGGGCAGTTTATTCCATAAATAGACAGGTTCTATGTACACAAATTGGAGAGGAGATCGAGGGCTTCAGTCGGACTCGGACTCCCGGCGATGGAGATTCTGCTTGGCCAGTTCTTCTTGGAGCTCGAGGACGTGCTCGATCGGCTTCGGTTTACCGTCCTCGCCTATTCTGCACGGCTGGACTATTCCGCTCCTGTAACAAGTAGGTAGTTATCAATCAACTAGCGAACAATTAATTGGATACAAGGGCGAATTAATTATGAAATATTCCTTTCAGGTACCTCGTGAGTTTGTCCACCAAGCTGACCAGCTGCATCGCCTCGTACTCCTTCTGCTCGTCGGTCATGCCATCGAGAGGGCTCGGCTTCGGGCGTTCGTAGCACCCGGTCACAGGGTTAATCTGGTCCTTGACCTTCTCGTACTCCTCGGTGTCGCTCTCCTCGGACTCCGAGGAGTCCGCCTCCTTGGCGGTCTTCGGGGCAAGCAATCCCTTATTCGCGAACATCCCCGCGGCGTTACCGTACCCGGTGTACTTGATCATCCGGCAGACGTTCTCCTTGCAGAGGATGAACAGGAACTCGGCCACCAGGTCTTTCAACTCGGCGACGGGGTGTGTGAGGAGCTTGCAGAGCTTCGCTCGCAGGGTCGTGCCTTCCTCCGGCCTTGTCATTACATCTTTCAGAGGTGGCAGTATTTGAAGCCTTACGTATCTCCTGATGGGCTTCTCCACTTTAACTAGTCGTATGAAGGCGGAGACGATTGGAGAGAGGTTTTGCAGAAGGTTCTCGTCGTTGTTCAGTCTGCGGTCGAGGTAGTCGAGGAGCACCGAGATCGCCGACATGTCTACGTTCTGGAAAACCACTCTGCTCTGCTTGGAAGGCTGTGGTATGATCGATTTGTACGAGGCGAACGGCATTACGATCAATAAGTTAGCTATGTTCCTAGAGAGTCAGAAATACAGGTATAATTGCTGTGGAATTACTTTGATTAGTTGTTTGGGTAATTTGGGGAGTTACTTTTGAAGCTCGTCCGCATTCTCGGTGCAGTTGTGGACCAGGAGTTTGTACAAAATGAAGACCAGGTTGCTGCTCTTCTCGAGGGGGTCGGATTCCGCTTCCTGGGCGTTGATGTACAGGTTGAAAAGCGCTTTGAGGACTTCGCAGGATAATGAAACATCGTCCGCCTGGAGAACGTTCAGCGATTAATAGACCATTAGAAATTCATATCTCCCGAATGACTGAAATGATTCGCTTGATTCTTCGCTATATTCGACGAAATACGAAATTCATAACTGTAACTTTCGCATGAATCAAGTATCAAAGATAGAAAATTATCCTCGACTGTCGCGCGTCTCCTGATTAAACTAAAACAGACCAAGACGAACATCTACCTTGCAGGACTTTTCGTCCTCGGCCTCGCACCGAGTGCAAATGTCCGTGAGGAGTTTAGTCATCGCGGAGTCGCCGCCAAGTTCTTTCAGCAACTTTCTCGAGCTAGTGTTCAAGGCGGTGATGAGGAAGACTAGTCTACAATCGAAGAACTTGAGTTCCTGAGCCGTGGCCGCCGAGTAGGCCTTCATTCTTGCTACCAGAGCTCGTAGGCAAGGAGTATTGGGCAGTTCCTGCTGGACTTTCGGACTGTTGAAGACCAAGTTGCAGAGGATCTTGATGGACTCGATCGTGTCTGCAATTTTTTAGCGCATTTCAGATTTTACCATTTGCAATGAGATCGATTGACCGCTTACCGTTATTGTACGAGTCCTTTTCGATGTTTTCCTTGGACAAATGCGCCAGGTCGAGGATCATCGCGAGTCTTTCCGCTGTTAGAAGCTGATCCAGGTCGGTCTTGTCTCGACTAAGGAGCAACAATGTTTAATAAAGAAATGCGAGATTGTTTTATAGAAAAATGGTATTGTTGGTAGTTAGTTCTCGTTACCTCAAAATGCGCAGAGTCGACAGGCATTTCTCATGAATGTTCGCGTCGCTGTCGTCGTTCAGGTGGCTGAATAGAATCGTCCAGAATTTCTCTCGCAAGTTCTCAACGTTGAGCTCGTCGAAGGAGGTTTTCGAGCCATACTGCAACAGGTTTTCAATGACTCTTTAAAAAACTACTTTCCTATAAATCAAAACTATATCCCACTACCCCTCCCATGGCCAATCGATTGCCACTACCTCCGACCAATAAACCTCCCCAATCGACATCACCAAACCCCCCAGCTGATCCCAGCCACTCAGCTGACCCCTGACAATTGCCAGCTGATCGCAGGTGGGAAAAGAATGAGCCACCGAGTTCCACGGACTCTGATTAAAGATCGCTTCTCCTGCGCCGACCAATTGAGAATATCGATTGGAAATTGAGACTCACATCGCGGCGGAAGGCGTCGATGTCCGCCGCCAATTCTTGGACGGAGCCGGCCTCGATTTTCCTGACAAGGGCGTCCATTTCCAGGCGGGTTCGGCGTTCGCTTCAGCCTCGCACCATCACCTTCCCAATCGCGGCCTTCCGTCAATCTCACCCTGGCACCTGTCAGCCGGCGATTTCGTGCTGGCGAGGAGCGGCGAGCCTGTCAAACCTCCGGCAGACCTTTCCGCATGACGCCTGGTGCTCGTTCCCAGAGCACACCGCCTGTTAATTCCGCTCGCTCGTCTCCAGGAGGTGCACTGCCGGCTGCGCGCGCGAGATGCTGACGCGCAGCCGGTTTGTCCACCGCCATTTCGAGCGGGAGCTTACGATTTCTCGAAACGTTGCCGTTGGTGCTGGATCCTCGCCATTCTACTTCGGAGAATCTTTTGGGTTTAGATTTAGATATTGTTTCCTGTGCCGTTTTGGGTAGTAATGTTAATTGTTAATATCTGAATTAACTTACTACTGAATTATAATAAATAAATTATCTAGTCATTTGAATTATGTATGGATATTCTACTCTGCATTGGGTTCTGTAAATCATATAATAATATATTTTATCTACAATGTTTCGAAATATTACAACTCGCGCAATTAAGTTATTCAACTCTCAAACATTTTGTTAAAAAATCAAAATTTGAATTCAATACATTTTTGAATACTTAATCTAAAATTTTAATTATTTAATGGATATTCCACACTTATCTGGACCCTCTAAATGACATAACAACACCATATTTTATTTACAATGTTACAAAATATTACAACTCGCCGAAAAATTCCGATTTGGGTCGAATGCATTTTAAAAAAGTTGACCTCAAATTCTCTAAAAAAGGGCGCCTAGTAAGAAAAGTATTCATGGCCGATGTGGAAATGTCCCCTTGACATTTTCAGCATGGCTAGGACGGCGAGGGAAGGCTGACCCTGTAACACAGTTCGGGCGGAGCTGGTGAGCGGCCGGCGACTAAGCAAGGTGAAGGAGAGGAGAGCAAGGTGAAGGCGAGAGGCAAGGTAAAGGGCGCATGGCCCTCGCGATCACCTGGGAAATAGAAACAGGTTTCTATTCGCAGGCCAGCGACTCCTGGTTCGATGCTCCCTCGCTCAATCTGGTTCAACGACTCCTCCGCCGACCCGGCCTTTTTCTTTCTCTCCTTCGTCCTAATGCCGCTCCGAGCGAGCCTCTGCACGAGGCCCCGTCAGGCCCTTTTTGCTCGCACTGCATGCCCACCGATTGTTCGGGCCCTTTAATACTCCTTGGCTGATAGCGGTACTACCGGCTCTCTTCCAGGACTTCCTTCACCGGGTCAATGTTCAATAGCTGCGACAGATGTCTGCTTCTTTACTCTGTACAGGCTGATTCATTTCGCTTGAAAACACTCGTCACGTGTGTAGGTTGCGATCGATAATTATCGATTATTCTCAATTATTATTATGTTTTAGTCAGAATATCCTTTTTGGCTTACTGATTTCTGTAGGCATCTTAGTTTCGAGGTTGAATCTGATGAATAATGAAATATTTGTGCAAGTTAGGGAAATTTCCTACATTTTGACCGAAATCAAAATTTTTCTCAAGTTTTAGCTCCGAAACAAAGATTTTACACGAAATTACTCGGCAGAAGCTGCAATTGTGTTGTACAAAGCAAAACTATTTTCCAAAATTCTGAAGAAAATCGCTAAAGTCATAATGATTCCAAGCCAAATGAATCATCCTGTATGATTGGTAATTAGGGATTCGAACCTCGAAGACTTTGATCGGGTTTATTAGATTCAGTCGCAATGTCCAAAATTCATCCTTTACCATTTCAATTTTTCCTAATAGATCGTTTTATTGTAGGATCGAATAAAATAAAGGGCCGGGAAATGTCGGGAGACGCAGAAGGGCAATGCGAGAAATCTGCCTGGCAGAGTGTGCTGGTGCATGCGAGGGCCTGAGTGTATGGGGAACAGGTGCCTCGCAACAGGAAACGACCGCGAGACCATTGTCGAGGCTCTGCTCGTCCAAGGCCAGGCCCATAAAAACTCTTCCATCCCGTGGAGCTCGAGGGCCGCGCTGGCAAAGGGCTTGGAAGGGTGACCTTGCATGCTAGGGTTGCCCAAGAGACGCCGGCTGAATGCCCGAGTCCTGCACTCCCTGCAACAAACTCTCCACGTGCACATTATATCCCATTCCTCATCCGGCGAAACTCATCCTCTCCGCCCTTCCACGCTCACCTGACCCACTTTTCTCCTCTCTTCTCTTCTCTCTCTACAGTCCACTCGAAACAATCACTCTCGCGCGCTTGCCTTGGCATTTGTTTATCCGGCATTCCTGGGATTCCCGTGACGCTCGCGCTTCAGGGATTTTTGCCCGGGGAATTCGTTCTGCTTCCGGGAATTCGCGGTTATGTAATGTGCGAACGCGCGGGAGAAATGCTCGGCTGAGTTCTTGAAAGACATTCGGATGTTTCCGATTATTTTGAATATTAATCGATTGATTACTTTCATAACCTAATATATGTTAAGATCCAAATTTCTCGTCGATTTTCGAGAATTAGATTTTTTGGCTGGAAGAAATTTCTCCAGAGAATTCTTGGGAGAGTTGATTAATTAGTTGGATTAATTTTGCATAAGCTAGAATATATGTATTAGTACAATTTCCCCGTAGATTATCGAAATCATAGACTTGTGAATTGGACTTGTCGACCGACGAAAAACGTCTCTCAAGAATTCTTGGGAAAGTTGATTAATTACTCGGATTAATTTTGCATAACCTAGAATATGTGTATTAGTACAATTTTCCCCGTAGATTTTCGAAATCATAGATTTGTGAATTGGACTTGTCGGCCGACGAAAAACTTCTCCCAAGAATTCTCGGTAATCTAGCGTGGGGTTGGCATGCCCGTCGAGTCAGGCTGCAGTCGTTATTTTCGAGGATGCCAGCATAAGTCGTTTTCCCGAAATCGTGCGCGCGCGCGCGTGCATCGATGCGACAGGCATGTATGCGTGTGAGGGGGGGAGAGTCGTAGTCGAATGTGCGAGCATGCGCGTGCGAGTTGTGGCGACGGCGCAGGCGGTCGAGTGAGAAAGAGCGAGAGGTGGGGAGAAAGAGAGACGGAGGCCAATGGGAGATGTGAATGCACTTTTGGGGAAATGATGCGATCTAACGTGGCAACCTCGCATTTCGAGCCCGCCAGGCATTCCACCACGTGATCAGGACCGGTTTGCGGGTGTCGACCCACTGACACTGGCCCTCCACGCACGCACGCATCCTCCATATCCACCTTACAGATTTTTTTATTGCGAGCCCTCGCCGCGGTTGATGGGGAAGAAGCGACTTCCTACGCCAGACGGAAAATTCGTCGACTTTCGAACATCTCGACTGCTCACCAAGACATTGAGAATCGTCGGTTGGGGGAGCATTGGTCAATAAAAGAGGAATTTGGAATAATGGGTGTTGGATTATTAAAGGCCCGCATGGCCCATATCTGCGAGCGAATGTTTTCCCAATTTCACAGCTCCTTCCCCCTCTAGTAATATAACCCCCTGCACAATTTCCACCCGCATGCGGCCTTTTCCCAGTGATGAGTGCAAATGTGGATTAGAGGGATAGTCGGGTGATGATTGGGGATTGGCTCGGTTTGACCTGAAACAGGGTAGATTGGCTTTTAAAGCGGCGGCTGAGAGAATGGGCCCCGCCGAGCGTTAAATGGGCCTGCTTTGACTAGCAGTGCCACTGGCGCTGAATGGAGTACGTAAGCCCCGTGTAAAGGCGAAGTCAGGGAAATCCTTAAGCAGGCAGAACCGAAGTGCTTTTCGCCCTGGTGGAAGGAATAATTGCACTTGACGCGGCCGGAGGGTGGTTTACCCGAGGCTTTCCCACCGGGCGGACAATGGGCCCAGGCATTGTTCGGGATACAATGTATCAGCAGGTAGCCGATCATCGATCGGGGGTCCCCACGGTCAATGGCCTTGCAATGCACCATCCGAAATGCTCCGGCTACCTTTTATACGCTTACGTATGCGCACCCAAATCCACCTAACACCCGGGCCTTGGGCCCAAGCCAATTTTTATTCCACAGAAATGGGCGGTGAAAGTCTGTCCCCCGGATCATCGGACAGCATCCCTCGTGGACAAGACGCCGCGGGGAATGTCCAGGACTATTAATGAAATTCCGACGGTCACACGTGAGGCCCAATATTTATATGCACATTTCTCACACTTGAATGCTTCGACTAGGCTTGAAAAATTCGTATTAATGTGAAATTGAGTACTGTTAATATTAAAAAATGTTCCTCATGTTTAGTCGAACCGGACCCAATTCAATTGGGACTTACGTGCACTTTTCTAATCGACTCCAGACATTTCTTCAAGACAATTCCAGTGGGATTAATTGTGAAAGCCGGTGGAAGGAAAGCGACGAGATGAAAATCGAGTAGGGCCGACGGGGCATTATAATCCGAAGGATGCAAGGAAGTCGGGAATTTCGAGATGGCGAAGAAGAAGGGTCGATGCGGTCGGGGAAGCGCATGTGAAGGGAAACAGGTTCCTCGCTGCTTTTTTTCTCCTATCCTGCCCCCTTCCCCCGGCTGTCCCCCCTGCCTATCTATCTCCGGGCCTGAAAAGCGGCTTGTGCATCTAGCCGAGGAAAAAGAAGCGGCCTAGACCTGGTGTGAACCTCCCCATAGAAAGCCTGCACCTACGCACACCGAATATATGCTGGGCCCCGTCCTCCCCCCACACCACCGCCGCCCATTGGGCCCCGTCGTAACGGTTCGCATGCGATTCCCATCTACCTTTTTCCCAAAGTGACGAGGAAAAAAACCCTGGGGCAGCGTCGCTCGAAATTAATCGAACCGGAGCCAATGAAAAGTCTGTGTTTTAGGCGAGCGGGCCCAAAACTGGACGGTCGATGTGATTTTTCTCGGGCGCCCGTGAATCTGAAATCCGGCCGTTCCTATCTGCTGGACGGCGATAAGGAAGCGAGCCTATCCAGCTCTATCATCGCTTCCCCAGAGATAGGTCCCCGTGCAACTCTCTTATCAGCAAAACATTTTCAGTTTTCGCTCCCCCACCACTCCACCCACTCTTATTGCGTAAGCGAAAGTCAATGCCAGCTAGGACGATAGGTGTTTTTTTTTCGATAGGGAATTCTAGTGGATCGGAGTTTTCAGTTCGTCGCGAATGCTATGCAGTTCTTCGGTGTAACTTTGAGTTAGGAAAATGGAAAGCTCGGTTTACGGTCACGGGAAAACCAGGCCCTTTCCGCCATATCTCGGCAGACTATCGTGCTCGCAATAGGTATGTCCGATACACAGTTGCAACATCTTATCAAGGCACACAAGTGCAGATGTACGAGGGTCACGTATCCCCCGATAGGGCCCATCTCTCTCTGAAAAGAGAACACACAGATGTTGCCATCCCAGCGGAAAGGAAAAAACGGCCGCCGGGCCTGGAAGCGGTTCGTGCGAAATTCGGCCCCGGAAGTCAGGCAACTCACCCGTCGCCTGTTTACGACGGGTCCGCTAACCCTCATTTGGCACTGCTGACTTTCCCGGGGGGCCCGACTCGCCATTCCCGTTTTTAACGGGCCCAATTCCGCCATTAAACATCGGTGCCCGAAGAGTTCGCCAAAAAGGAATAGGGTTGAACAGTAAAGGGGGTTAGTCCCATCGGCGAGGGGTCCGATCGGTCCCGAAAAAGCCTGGCGAAATATTTACAACGCCAATCCCTTTATCCCCATCAACCCCACCCCCTTCGCCGTGCGAAAAATCGGCATAAACCCTTCGGGCCCTCGGCCGGGGCCTTAAGGCCCCCTCGAAAATTATACTCGGAATTCCAATCGTCGTTTTCACGACGCTTCTACCGGCGTCGCCGCGTCGCTTTCCATCGACTTGCTTTTTGCCGGAGTCGCCTTTTTTTCTCTCTCCCCACGCGGGCCCGAAAGCGGGGGGAGAGAAAAATGCGCCTGAAACAGGATCTCCGCCGCTAAATTTGGAGTGTGGGGGTGTGCGGCGGTGAGGGGGGACACGGCGAGGGGGGGCTGAGACAGAGGTCGAGTGTGCTGGGAGTGCGTGTAGCTTCCATTAAGTGGGCCCTACACAGCGACGGGCGCGCTGCAGCAGGAAAAACGGCACTGGATAACGTGCAGTTCTGCGCCACATATGCCTCCACTCGAGCAGCCGCGCTACTCCAAACACCGAGCGCCTCTCTGCCTCCCCTATCTCTCGCTTTCTCTCTCTCTCGCTCCCTCTCCGTCGCTTCCTCCAGGCTGCTTTCTCTCGCTCCGCGCCAGACTATGCTAACATTGGCTGCCACGCGATTTTCCCAAAGTCTAGCGTCGCCCAGCCACGGCAAATACGACGCGACGGGAAAAAGAGCAGCCTCGGAGATCGAAGTATTACGCTTGTAATATTTATTTATGGAATTTCTAGGGCGTATTCCAGCGACCAAGACGCAACTAAGGTCCTCCGCCCTCGCAATTAATGCGAGCCGTCCACTCGATAAATCGTCGAGTCGAAGAGGTGGGAGAGTCGCATATGTGCACACGCAGACACACATATGTCGGCCACAGGAGAGGCGAGCTGGTAGGGTGGAAAGGTTCTCTCTCCCCGCAGGAAAAGTTGCGATGCCCTAATAATAGAGCGTCAGGTTCTATTCAGGAGAGGTCGGCTGGAAAGCATTTCTTACATCCTCGACGGGGAGGGACGGGGAAGGCTTCATCGGCAAACAGTCGAAAAGAAACAGTGGGACAACTCCCCTCATGCAAATTCTCGATAATTAATTCCCGGAAAGCGTGGAATGAATTTGTCCGGAGCGAGGGCGTAGAATATCGGCGGCGTGGCGAAGGTTCTCTGACGCAACGAAGCCAATGGAGCCTGGCGAGCGCGTTCGCATGTCCCTTTTTCCCGAGCTGCTGCGTCGAGTAGAAAGCCCTTCGGAGCTTCGGCACGTCTCGTTTCGGCCGCTCGCACACCGACGCGCCGCTTCCTCCACCACAGAGACGCGCGCCATTCCCCCTCGCGTCGGTGTGCGCCACTCGCTCCTTCCTTTTCTATCTCGGGCGAGCGCCGGTTGGCCTCCTCTCCCTCGGACTCGCTCGCCTTTCTCTCCCCCCTTGCCCCGCCGAGCGGACGCGCAGACCTTACCAAGCGCATACTCACCAGGCCGAATTTTCCTTGGCGAGAGAGAGAGAGAGTACGGCGCTGCTAGGACGTCGCGGCCCCGCGCGCGCTATCGTCCCGCTTTATCGTCGCTCTTCTCCTCGTTCTTTCGCTCTTCACGGACTACTCATCGAGATAAGGGGACATCGAGCCGCATATTTTCGGCCTCTTTGCGAGCGCCGATCCCGGGGACCCTTTTCCCAGCCCTGGTAGTCGACCTGCACTTTGCGCTGCGATCCCACTCGGATGCCTCCAACATTATCGCTGTCCAGATTTTACATTCTACTTTACAGATCTTCGTCTTCATTTGACCGTGTTTGGGATTATTCTAATTCCGAGCGAGGAGTCGCAAATAATAGAAAATTCCCGCTTTTATAATTATCATAATTCCAACCCAACCTAAAATTAAAAAATACGAGTATAAGATTAAGAATCAACTTTGTCGAGCCAAGTCGCGAATTAGAAAAGCACAAGCATTGAAAAACGAAGAGAATCAAAATACGAAGCTAAAGTAAGAATCCCTGGGAATTGGTGGTTCCTAGTGGAACGTGGGCGCGCAATCAGCGGATGCATCGTGAGGGACTAGGGCGTGGTGGCAATTTTGAGGAACCCACACACTCGCATGGCCACTTGGAGCCGTGGACACACGTGTGTTTTTCGTCCTCGGCAACACGGACGAGGGGCACCCGCTGATACCGAGCGGCCTGGTGTGGGTGTACGAATGGTTTCCATGCGGGGGAAACGCACACACGCGCCTCCCCGCGCCTGCACTTGCGCGTGTGTGCGTCCGTACCCCGCAGGATATTGGCCTAGACGCAGCGTGATTGGCCGATCGTGCAACCGGGAACTCGAGCCGCCATGTCTCCGTCGCAGCGGTGTGTGCAAGTTTTTCCTCTCTGTCGAAACGGGCCCCACGTCTACGCAGTGGCGTAAGACTGTGCCGTTTTCTCGGAATTCGCCAGTCGACGGCTTTTCCAGAGGGCTCGTATTCAAATTACACCCTTTCCAGATGCTTTACATACGATGCGGCTTGTGGCTTTATTCTGGGCCTGAGATCAACGGGCCCAGAATCGTGCCGACCACGTGCAATCGTTTCGAGTACGTTTGAGCTGGACATCCGCGTGTTTCTCTGCTGCGAATACATTTTCACTAAATCTACTCCGAAACTCTGTAAAAGGCCCTTTTTAACTAAATGACCCAGAAATATTTGTATCAGGATTTAATATAGCAATCAATCAAGTCCCAAAGTATGAATTTATACTCAAACCAATCGCGAAACCTGTGCAATTTCACTTACACACTCGCTCCACCTCCCCACGCTCTTACAAACAATCAACAACATCAACGTACAATCAATCAGATTCCTAAAAGCAGAGTAGTCAAAGCAACAGCAAGAAGAAAGCATGGGAAGTTGCGTGGCGCAGTGTACATTGCGGATACGCACTGTGGTTTTACGCCACTGGCTAGCTCGGAGTATCACGGAGAGAGAGAGTGAGAGAGCGAGAGCGAGGGAGAGGCGCGGAGAAAGAGAGAGTGGTCGGCTAGGCGAGGCTCTAGGCTCTAGGCTGGTAGGGCGAAGGGAATCCGGGGAGGCAGGGCGGTGCCACCCCTATGCGAGTTGCCGTCGGTGGGCTGGTTCGAGCGCCAATGCCAGCCAGAAGCATCGTCGTGCCAACATAGCGCACAGGAGGCAGACAAGCCAGAAGCCCGGAGGCGCGCAGCACTGCCTCACTCCCGTCAGTGGTCGCCGAGTTGCCCGTAGGAGACGGTTTCCCTCGCTCTCCTCTCAAGTTCTCTGTCATCGTGCGCGGGTGTGCACTCGTGTCTTCTCTCTCTCGCCACTTGTACACGAGTTGTCTCTTCGTCCCGCCTGGCTCCAACGTCCGCCGTCGCCGCTGCTGGGAGGCAAATTCGAAGGAGGAAACAGTCGACCATTCGGGGACAAGTGCGAGCAAGTACCAAGCGTGCAAGGTGCCGGAGTGGAATTGCGATAGTCGGGCCCGGCTGACAATTGCCGCCGAGAGCGAGAGAATTCCCCAGTGGGAATTGCGTGGGGTGATTCGGAGCCGCGTGCTCGCAGATTGGCGCTCACTCGAACGCGGCTCGCAATTGGCTATGGCTGCTGCGAATTCCTCCAGCTGATCGGACCGCGAGAGACGACTAACCCGCTGATCCAGATTCGTGCCGCGAGAGACGACTCCAACCCCACCGGGCTAAATGCACGAGTGCACACGCGCCCAGAACTGGCACATCAGACTGGCGCACTACTCGGCGGCCATTTGAGACTCCGACGCACTAGTTTTTCCACATCGACCAACTAGTTTTAGAACAAGGTAAGTCATTAACTACTAATAAGCGAATAATTAATCAACTCTTTTACACCTGTTACTTAAAAATTGCTCCAATTCCCGAGGCTTCGAAGCTTCCAAATTCAAACTAACTGAAAGCAAGTTTAATTAATCAAATTCTAAATTAATTAACTCCGAATAGAATACTTTTAATCATTCATTTATTGCGAATTTTAATTAAACAAAGATATAAATTAGACAAAAATTCGAGATAAATATTGCAAAATACAAAGACGGCGTTCCGAGCGGCAAGGTTTAAAATAGTTTAAATCAATTCGAGTATTTCCGCATTTCGGGCCACCGAAACGGAGTCATCGATAATCGGGGAAGTTTTTGCTTTCGTACTACGAGGGAAGATTCGGTAATCTTCATGGTGGTCGATGGCTATCGGTCAGGGTTTAATGCTCCCCCGTTTATTTACGCCCGTTCCCTCTCGCTCGCACTGTCGGCGGCCGCGCGAGGGGGACTCACGCCGCCGTGGCGAAATCGATTGGCCTCCGCTCGGAATTCCGACTTCCGCGTGTGCGCGCACACCTCCTCGTCAATGTGCAGCGGGCGCGTGTATCCGCCAGCTATTGCGGCCGCGTAAGTATAGATCGCGCGGGCGCCGCCGGCGCGCTGAATGAAAGGCTGAATGGAAGCGAGAGAGCGATAAGAACTTTTAACTTCGCAGTCAATGGAGAACGCGTTGCATAACAGGAGCCAGCTCTGTTTTGCCCGCGCGCGCGCGTAAACACCTTACGAAATGGATTACTCATCGTTGTTTGCCCTTTTGAAGTATTTGTCATCGTATTTGGATCCGCTCTCTATAATCTCGCGGGGCGATTGATTAGGAATCGGAGGATTTTCTGGAAAATTGATTTTTAATAAAATCGTTGCTTTTCAGGGGGAAAAATGGCGAGCGCCTCGCAGCAGTACTGTCTCCGCTGGAACAATCACAGGTCGAACCTGCTGACGGTGTTCGACGAGCTCCTCCAGAACGAGGCCTTCACGGACGTGACCCTGGCGGTGGACGGCGGCGCGTCGGTCAAGTGCCACAAGATGGTACTGGCCGCGTGTTCCTCGTACTTCCAGAGCCTCTTCATCGACCTGCCCTGCAAGCATCCGATCGTCGTCCTCAAGGACGTCAAGTACTCGGAGATCAAAGCGATCCTCGAGTACATGTACCGGGGCGAGGTGAACGTGGCGCAGGAGCAGCTCGGCGGCCTGCTCAAAGTGGCGGAGGTCCTGAAGGTGAAGGGTCTCGTGGAGGAGAACGGCTCGCAGGGTCGCCGGGACGAGGTGGAGACGTCGATGTCGCCGCCGCCGGCGATCAGCACCAGCACGACCAGCAGCGCTGCCCACAGCAGCGGCCACGTCTCGCCGCCCCACTCTACCGGCAGCGCTTACTACGGGAAAACGCCGGTAGATCGCGCGCAGGGTCGCCTTTCCTTACCGATGTGGGCCCTCTCGGGCCTACCCCTCTCCCAGCATAACTCCGGACACCCGCCACCCCCGCATCCTCAACACGGATCCATCCTGAGCGGTTCCTACGACAACGGCTTCGAGACGTCGCCGCTCAAGCGCAAGAAGCTCTCCAATATGCTGATGAACCGCGATACGCCCATCTTGAGGACGGTCCTCGGACAGGGACATGCAGACAGCTCCCAGGGAATTCCTCTTTTACACCCCGACAGCCACGAGACCCACTTCCGATCGAATAGCAATGGATCGTCCAGCGAGAACGACAGGCGCAATAGTACTGACTTGATTCATGGCGAACCGGCTCATAGTCCTTACACCGATGTCTCTGTTATGGATGAGGATGATAAGCAACCCTCACCGCAGTCTTATCCTCCTGATGTGAAATCTGGTAAGATTCGTATTTCACTTGTTATTTCCACGTCTCGAATCAGTACCGCGTTAGAATCATTAGGGATTTTAGGCAGAAAATAATTTTGGGCCTTATTTTTGGCATAAAAATGTAATCATTTTCTTGGAATTGTGATTCTATGAGTTTTGGGTCGCGAAACTTCGATTCTGTGAGCCTTGGGTCTTTTTTAGATTAAAAACTTAGTTACTTTTTTTAGTCCAAGTAAAATTGGGCCCTACCCTTAGTAGGGGACCTATGGAATTCTTGATTCGGTGTACTTAATAATCTCTCTTCTTCCAGGCATTGCTAACTACGTACCAGCACAGAAACCCGAATGGAAGAGATACAAGCAGTACACCCGCAACGACATCATGTCAGCCATCGAAGCAGTGCGTTCAGGCATGAGCGCTCTCCAAGCGGCGCGAAAGTACGGCGTTCCCTCTAGGACCCTGTACGACAAGGTTAAGAAACTGGGCATCACAACCTCCAGGCCCTTCAAGCGCGGCTCGAACGGGAGCGGCGCCTGCTTCCCGTACGGGATCGGCGGAAACGTGAACGGCAGCATCTACAGTGGCGGCCTCTCGGAGAACGAGACTGAGAACGAGCGCAACTCGGGCGGCGACGGTGCTCCGATGGCGGAGCCGCCATACGTGAAGTCGAGGGACGAGTCGATGCTGGACATCACGCGTTGCAGTCCCAGCCCGGTGATCCACGCGGCGCCACAGAGCAACGAGGACCAGGTGGAGGACCTCTCGGTGAGCCGTAAGTCGGACGTCCGGGTGATCGTCCCGCCGACCTCGGTGGTGAAGGAGGAGGAGGTGGAGGTCGGCTCGGATGCCTGTAATCACAACTAGATTAGAGGCCGCCGGGGGAGGAGAGACTTAGCAATAAGTAGACCGGGAGACTCCGTTGGGGCCCGACGGCCTCTGGGACCACAGGACTGCATCACTAAACGTCCATTCCGTCGAGCGCGGACTAACGATAAGTCAACCGACACTTTCCTACGGCCTCTCGTGGGCCCGAGCCTATCTTAAGCCGTAGAAGTACCAATGATCCGGCCCCGAATAAACCACTGAGCGCGCTTTCCCCCTCCCGCGCTCTATCGCGAGGAGTGGGGGGCCCGGGAAAGCGTTGGAGACTGACGGGGCCGGTTCGTGCCAAGAGACTGAACGTAAAGAGCACTCGCGTTCCAAACTTGTTTAAGGCTAATGCCGAACTTAAGTACCCTTGAAAAGCGAGCGGCCCTGGGAATTCCAGGCGAGATCTCTGGCCGGGGGGGCCGGGCGAGGTGGCAATCGGGTCAGGAATTGGCGAGAATTAATTAAAACTTTCCAGGCTACGTGACGATCTCGAGTAAAGGGGAAACGGGGGCTAGGGGGAGAAAAGAGCGAGGAGGAAGTGGGACGACTCTCTTCCCACGTCGCGGGCCGGGGGGGCGGCCGAAGGGGGGGCACGTATGGGGAATTTTCCTCGCGTTAGCAGACGCGGCTGTTCTCTCTCCCGAAATGCTAAACTGGGGATCGGTAGCCCTGACACGTCTCCAACTCTACTCTCCGCCCCGCGAGACTCCTCGAAAAACAGAGATAGACAGATAGAGAGAGGGAGAGAGTTGCCCGGGGAATCCCGGGGGTAAATTAACGGATTATAAAACGGAAGGTCGACGGAGAGCACTGCACTCCGCGCGGAGCATTGAGCTTTAAACAATTTGGACCAGTGAGACTAGTGCGCGCGAACGTGCGCGCGCGTTTACTTTTACTATAACTTTTTTTTTTGTATCTTATTGTGATTCGATGTTTGCTTCCCTCTCGCCCGCCCCTTCGCAATTCTTTGCAATCGTACGATCATTAGTACTGTACTGTGGAAGGAAGGCCGGCCGAGTGACAGTCCGGGCGAGAGAAGGGGAGAGATAGATTCGTAGAGGTTTCCTATGCTAGCATTTAATGCTGTCAGTGGCCGACGGCTGATCGCCCTCGGCCAATCCGAGAGATGGATGGAGAAAGGTCGCAGACAGAGACAGAGAGGAAGAGAGAGAAGCCGATCGATTTTCGTTGACGACTGAATTGGAATATCGCCTTGTTAATTTGTTGCTAATTGTAAGAGTACATTAAGAATCGTTAATACTGAATGCATGGCCCTGGGATACAGCTGCAATATTGCTCAATAATAGGAAGCGGGGACCCACGCGGGTCCGAGATTCTCGCGGGAGGCACCTGATTTACACTGAAACTACCTCAGGATATCGTACAACCACTCGAAACCACCTCCGGACGGACAATCGCAAACTTTCAACAAACTCGACATTTTAATAGAATCACTTTATCCGATAAACAGTTTTTTCTCTATAAAGCGTGGGAATTCCGAATTCCCGAGTGGCAGGCGGAGTCCGTCCGGGGCGATTTCCACGAGTAAGCAGACCAATAAGACTGACTAGATCCGAACCGTCGTTACCAATTCGCTACCTGCAAGTGCACCGTTTTATTTGTCTTTTTACAGAACTCAATATATATGCATATATGCAGGAAGATTTCTATCTATACATACATATATATATAAATATTATATATATATATAAATCTATATAAGTTAGAGATTCTATATTATATATCGCCGCGGCGAGCGAGCCTTTAGTAGTTTAAGGTTAGAGTGCGAGAGACTTTTAAACGCGGCCGTGCAACGGCCGCGATCAGGGAAGAAACCAATCGCTAAACCACCAGAAAACCACCTCATCTACCTCACTTTCAACTCGCACACATATAAAGCTAGGGCGAGATGCGAGCGCCGATAACATAAGCCGGATAGTACAAACCAAAGCTGCCTTAGAACTGATCTACCTCACAGGGCATTCTCCACTAAGAGGCCCCGTTACATTCTAGTTTACATTACAGTGGATTGGTCGGACCTTTGTCCGACGCCACTTGCTATTCCGCGAGAGAGTCGCGCGCGCCGCTCCATCTGGTTTCCACTGTGCATGATCAGCGGCAGCCAATGGGCAGCGGCGACTCTCGACAGACAGTACCTGGAGAAATAGTACAATTACTAGACGGAGTATGCCTGGCGCGGCAACGTGGCCGAAGCTACTTTAACAAGTCGTTAATCGAGGATATCTCATACGGGAGCGAAGCGTCACTCTTAAAACGTACTAAGTTTAGCGCATCGGCGGAGGCGGCGAGGCCTTAATAGCAATTTCCGGGGCGAGCGACGCTCTCCACTAGGTTTAAGGAACCGCCGAGTTCCCGTGATCGGGAACGAGAGGCTGAATAATCCAGCGGCAACGGCGACCCCGCGAGCGAGCACGCAAAATCGCCGGGCGCCGGGAACTGTAAATACGACTCTACGACATATCAGTGCTGGCCGAGAGTTCCCGCCGCTGGACCCTAGAACTTATACTTAATCGATCTCGATCTCCTAATTAGCAAAGCTCGATCTCCCAATTAGCAATAGCTCGCGAGCGACCAGTGGTAGCGCGCGCTCTTGTCTAATTTGTAAGGTTAGTTCTTTAAGGCCCGTCCCCCCGGGATCCCCCGGGGGGCGGGGAAACCTGTCTGTACTATAAGTAAGTGTAACACGATGCCTTACTCGACGCCCCGTTTCGGGGGGTGATTGGAACCGGTGGTCCAGGCTTGAGGAATTCGAGCTGTACATATGAAACTCGCCGCTCCACCGGCCGAGATGCCTTCTTTTTTCTAGATTATATTAAGCGTCGTATTATATTTGTAAGACTGATTTTTTGCTACGTTGGATATATATTTGCACGAGATAGATAGAGAGAGACGAGAGACGAGCGGAGTAGATGCAGAGAGAGGCTGAGCGAGAGAGATATATGTTATATATTAAGAATTACACCGTCGCACATTTTTAACATAAGTTTCTGAACCACCCCCCTGTACCCCGCAACAAAGCCCCCTTGATCCCTTTAATCCCTCAGCTCCCCGACCCCCCCAATTTTCCACCATGTGGACGTATCGTTACTACAATTGTACAAGTTTGTTATTGAAATATATTATCGTGAGGACATTTAACTATGGCTGGATCTTCATTTAGATAACCTCCTCGCCGGATCTTACTCTCCCGAGGGAACGAGGCTCGCACGGTCAAAGGGGTGGGATTTAATTGGCCGCATAATGGAACGGTGACCGGAGCTCGGGGGGGCGGGAGGGGGGCGGGGGGACGTATCGCCGGATTCGCCAGCGGTAAATGTAGGGTAGCGAGGCTATTATCTTGGCCGGTGGCGAAGGGATCGAGCGGGATAATTGGGGAAACAGTATCGCCGATAACTCGATCCCGCGTCGTACTCGCCTCCACCTGTTCCCAGCGATCCAGGAAAAGTAACAATTCCTAGGGATTGAACCGCCAATTGCGAGCGGGGGACGAGGGGAAGCCTGGTGGTAATAATAAATCTCTTGGAGAGGATTAACTATGTGTATGACGCTCATTACGAGTTGGGAACGAGGCTTTTATTTCTCCCTGGGAGGACTGTTAAAAGTTCGATTGCGAGGCTCCGGGCTGGACCATTAGTCGGCATAATTATGCGGGCGTTCGGACGGTCCATCTCCATCAAGGGTGGGCGAGGAGTCGTCGAACAAAGGGCCATTCTACTCTAGAATCGAGCGAGAGAGAGAGAGAGAGCGAGAGGAATCGGATAAATGTGTAAAAGCAGGTTTTCGAGAGGCTGGCCGGGCTGGAAGTCGAGGAAGCGGTCGAGTGGCGCTGGAGCCCCGAGGAAAGGTACTCGACTCGAGGAAGGCGAGGATGTAGGTTGGCCAGGAGGCGGCGGCGTGCGTGGTGTCGCCGAGGAGAGCAGCCTCCGCTGGCCTGGATCCTATTGCGCTAATAAGCCTCATTCGGCCTGGGTACGCGCACCGCCGGAATAATTATGGTCTTGCGCACTGCGCAAGCGGACGTCCCACCCCCGGCCGCGCGCCGAGGGGTGGGAGCGGGTGCCTCCGGAGAAATAAAGCGGCGAGCCCAGCCGGTGGATGCTGGCTACCGGAGAGAGCCACTGTTTCGCCTGCGAGCTCGCCGCGTGGCCGAGTCCTAGAGATAAAGTTCGTCGCTTCATCCCCGCGAGAATCAGTGCCGTGTGATCGCCGTTCCCTCGGAGGCTCGTCCCGGCGGCCTCCCCCTGGAGAAGGTCCTCCTGGTCGCTCGGCAAGCCCGTCCCTCCTCCGCTGGCGGTCGGCACCTCACGCTTTCCTGGATGCAGAGGCATGCGCCGTAAAGCCACCGGGATTGATGTATTGCAGAGCGCAGGTACAAATGCAAAATTGCCTACCCCTAACGCGTGCACGTGCACCCGCCGACCCCGAGGTCCCTCTATACGCGCACCCTGGATCCCGGGGTGTGTGCGTGTGTGGAGTAGCCTCCCTTTAAATCCCCGGCTCCGTCCGGACCACCCTCCAAGCCTCGATTCACCCTCGTGAGATCCGGGCGAGCCCTCTTGGATCCTGGAAACCACCCTCCTCGATTTCCGCCTCCTGGAAAATTCAATTCTCTCTCGATAAGTAGCTCCTCCAAGATTACCGAGTTCCAGCCACGTAATTAGAGATCGGCTGAATGGCCAGCTAGAATTCCCCCCGCACGTTTCGCTGGAAGTGTATGTTGTCGGGGTCGCTGGAGGGAAATGGAGGGAGTTAGATTGCAGCGCGAGAGGGGGGCGGGGGGGGGGGGGGGGGGCGGGGGGGTTGGCTTTCGCCGGTGAATATGTGGTGTCCCGATCGCTCCAACTTTCTCCTCACGCTTCACCCTGTTTGCTCCAATTCTGTTATCCCTCGTTATTGGGTATCTTCCGGCGGCGGTGAGCCCCCCCCCTGCCCCCCCGACCGCGGCGGATGCTTGATGCTCGGGGATAAATCAGAGGCAGGACTTCCGAGGGACTTGAAAATTAAGGCCGCAATAATGGGAGGAGGAAGGAAAGCAGGACTCTTTTCGGGGGGTGGAGGGGGGGAGGAAGCAATATTCGGGCAGCCGCTCTAGCTCGACTATTCCACGAGGACGAGAGAGGGAGAGGATAGTTAAATAGAGTTAGATAGGACTCGGAGAACTTGGCAATCGACTGTCTTCCCAAATTACGTGACTCGTGATTTCACCCGCTCGCCTCCACCCCCCCGGCCGCCTTAATGGCAGAAACGCCACGGGGAGAATAGAATGTAAAAGGCGGCAAGGCTCCTTTCTTAGGGAAAAACGGGGGTGGCCGGGTGGAATGGCCGATGCAACCTGCAATCGCCGGAGTCACTATCGTGGAAATCATGTGCTCGCTCAGCAGCTATTCCCAGCACGTCTCCCCGGACAGTCACTGTCCACCCTCCCCCTCCCCCTCTCTTCCAGGCAGGAACCGCTGGGAGAAGGCAAACTGAAATTCCCCTGGAATAAAAAAGGAAAGCTTGAGTGCCGGAAGCCTGGACGGCGACTTGGGAAAAAAAGCGGGGGAAATTTCTACTCGGCGGAATGTGGATATTGGAGAATCCAGCTTTCGGGAATTTCTGCAGGGAATTTTCCAATATCCGCGAATAAACCTCCGGAAGGATGAATGTGTCCGGGATGGTTTCTGGAATTAGCTGCGCCGGAAAGTGTCTAATGTTGGAAACTTTGATTTGTAGAAATAATTTTAGAGTAGGTCCTCTGGGATGTTTTAACATTTGCGACTATGTTTGGGTCGTGAAATTTTGATTCTATGACCCTTGGGTTTTGAAATTTTTATTTTTTTATCTTTGGATTTTGGAATTTCGATTCTTTGACTTTTTGCGTCTTGGAATTTCGATCCCCTGTCTTTTTGACTGTTGGAATTTCGATTCAATGACCCTTAGGATTTTGGAACTCCGATTCTCTGACCCTTGGATCATAGAAACCCTTTGATCATACGAATTCCACTAATATTGCATTTCTTAGCTAAAAGAAAATTGACCCAACCAATTTCCTAATTCCAAATATCAAATTGAAATTCCCATAATTACAACTTGACATTTGACAATTGAACCAATAATCCTATCTCGATTTCCCGTCCGCAGATCTGCATTTACTACTTGCTGTGGACAGCAACGGTGATCCCACGCTGGAGCCACCAGCAGGAAGCAACCACTGCGAGAGGCTCGGACTGCCCGCCGGAATGTCTCTGCCTTCCCCCGAAGGAGGTACGTCCCGTCCTATCTTAAATCAGAAGGGAACGCCGGTCCCTGTCCCCCCAAAGTAGGGGAGGTCGCATGAAACGGGAAGAAACAGGTGCCAGGACGGAGGAGGCTGCTTTTACCGTGGTGGCGCGTCTCCCACGCAATTATCCTAACAAGGACTCATCAGGAAAGTGTGCTGGGGGGGAGGGCGCGCGATAAGTCTGGAAAGTCCGGCACAAAGGCCTCTGGAAGCAAGCCATAATTGCTCCAGTTGCCGAACTCCGGTATCCGATATCTCCTCCCTCCCGGCATTTCCATAATGCTTTGCGAAACAATAAACAGCACTTGATTAGACCGGCGGGCGGACCGCTCTGTCTCCCGGCAGCGGGGAAACTCGAAAGCCACTTTTCCGGCCAATCTCAATAATTAAAGCTGCAACGTCTGCCCCCTCCAGGTCCTCTGCAACACAGGCGGATTAAACGACATACCAACGAGCCGGCTGCCGGCGAGCGTGGAGAAGCTCTCGCTCACCAAGAACAACTTCCCGGTGATAAAAGGGGACGCGTTCGCCGGGCTCCGGGTCCTCCGCAAGCTCACCATGGATGGTAACAACATCTCCTCCATCCGGCCGTTCGCCTTCCGCGGTCTGAGCAAGCTGCGGGAGCTCACGATCGAGAACACTCCGCTCCCGTGCATCGAGAAGTTCTCATTCGCCGCGCTCCAGAACATCTCGGTCCTCCTATTGGCCAATAACAAGATCAGATACATCGAGGGATATTCATTTGCTGGTACATCAAATGTCCGAGTCATACTTCTCAGCAACAATCCGCTACTGCGTATTCAGAGCCACGCGTTCTCGGGGTTGACGAATGTGGTTAGGTTGATCTTCCCCACGGGGATCAGGACGATCGAGGCGGACGCGTTCGACGGCCTGCAACACGTGGGTCTGTTGAAAATGACTTACATGGATCTCTCGAGGCTGCAGTCGCACACCTTTAGAGGCCTCTCTTACGTCCACTCGCTCAACATTCAAGAGAGCGACCTCGGGATTGTCGAGAAGGACGCCTTTCAGGGCCTCTGGAAGGTCGACCAACTCAACATCCTTAATAATAAAATCGACCTCATCGAGACTCTGGAGCTGCGCTACCAGAACGCCGTGGAGATCTTCAGGTTCCACGGGAACCACGTGCTCGAGGCGCCCAGGAGGCCGAAGAACATCAGTCTAGAGGTCAGCACCATCAGCGCCATCGACAACCACTTCCCCTGCGACTGCCAGGCGCACAACATCCTGGAGAGTGATATAGTCAATGGGAGCGTGAGCGAGTTCCTCCAGCGGAATTACTGCATCTCGCCGATCGAGTACAACGGGAAACCGATGAACTACGTTGACTTCGAGACGATCGCCAGGTGCCACGACAACGTCGTCCAGGACAATCTTGGCTCCGGCGTCGTGCGCGTCTTCTCCCTGCCTGCTACTCTACTTTTCGTTCTCCTCGCGTCCCTTAACTTCCTTCATTGAGTTCGAGCGGTCGCAGTCATCCTCCCTTACTTATTGCCGCATTGGCGCTCGGCAGCCTTGTGATTATCCTGTATACATATCATCGTTGAATTAATTATAGCAGTTGGAGTGTCGGCGAACACTTTGGGAGTCAGATTCCCTTTGCGTGTATACTTTCGATCCCCCACCCACTCACCCTTTTTGTCCACGAGCTACCTTCTGTACGTGTAAGAGCTGTATAAAGGGGTTTAAAGTACGGTGGCGCGTTATGGAGTAGGGAAATTAGTTGGGGCGGGGGCCAACTTTCTTTTGAGTGAAAAAATCGATGATAGTGCAGAGCCGAGGGTCAGAGAGTCGGAGTTCCAAGGCCCAAAAGGGTCATTGAATGGAAAGTTGCAAAAACCAAGCATCATAGAATCGAATTTCCAAAACCCAAAGGGTCATTGTATCGAAATTCCTTCACCCAAAAAGTCATAAAACCGAAATTCCAAAATCCAAGATAAAAAAATTGAATTTCCAAGACCCAAGGGTCATAAAATCGAAATTCCAAAATCAAGGATCATAGAATCGAATTCCCAAAATCCAAGATAAAAAATCGAATTTCCAAAATCAGGAATCATAGAATCGAATTTCCAAAATCCAAGATAAAAAATCGAAGTTCCATAATTCAAGGGTCATAAAATCGAAATTCCAAAATCAAGGGTCATAGAATCAAATTTCCAAGACCCAAATGTCCGAATCGAAACTCCAAAAAAATGATGACATTTTTATGCTCCAAAAAAAGGCTCCAAATTATCTTTTGCCTAGAAAGCCCTAACAATTGTAACGCGCCACTGTTAAATCTAGTCGGCCTTTTTGTATGACTACGCCGGACGCCACTGCAGGAATAGTCAGCCGCGCGAGTAACTCTGCTATAATTCGATGGTATAAATGACGGCGAAAGTCGATGACCGAAAAAAATCATTTTTCCCCAAGAAACCGATTGACTATTCAGCAGTGCGTCTCTAATATACGCTGTGTTCTTCGAAACTATATCGTGTTGTACGAATCTAGATTCTCCGCGATTTGCTAGCCGGATAGACGTGTCAAACTCCAATCGAAAATCCTCGATTGGTTTCTATCCGAGCGACTCTGCGGAGTAGTTGGCGAGACGCACGTCTATCCGGAGTTATACTCGAGAGTGCGGGTCGCAAAGTAACTCGCACGATCTTTACCGCGTCTATCAATTAAATACGAGCTTCAACCGGGCCCGAACCCACACACCCACACACTCTCCTACCTGGGCTCGGCCTCGGTGCATCTACCTTCGGTATCGTAGCCCGAGAGACACACGAGGTTTCTTGTTATCGATCATGAAAGTACGTAGCAAGTAAGGGAACTGTAAAGATATAGAGCGTTCCGACTGCCCATCCGCGCTAGGTAGCAGCTGAGAGAGAGAGAGAGGGGTGCGTTCGCCGTTTCCGTATCTAGTCCAGTGTCAGAGAGCGAGTTGCGTCCTTAGTCCCAGCGAAGAATCTATATCGATTGCCGACTTGTCGATTCTAAAGGAGAAAGGGCGGCGAGCGCGCAGAGCCGGACACTAATGACGAGGTTCTCGCGCTGTAACGTGCGCTGAGTGTCCACTCGAGGGCTAAAAGTCCACTCGAATTATTGTGCCGGATTCGTGGCAAATGCAGAAAGATCCTCAAGAGATCCCCGGCATCGTCAATCTCAAGTGGACGCGTAGCGCGCGATTCTGCTTGGCCTTCGGTCAGCATATAGTAACCGAGGACCAAACTAGCTTATATTTTTTACTAACACCCGAACACGGTACACGAAAACGCAGCCACGCAGACAGTCGCGCAGACAGTGGGACAAGAATCGAATGATACAATAATTAGACTCTGTAATCGTTTATTGTATGAAGTTAACCCCGAGCTACTACGAAAGGATCAATTAAAAATCACAGTTACGCCCACGAGCTTCCTTATCTCGATCCTCCCAACTCTCCCGCGACGTGTAAATAACAATGAAACTATGAGGAGGAGAAGAGCTGGAGGTAGAAGGCTCGGGTAACAACACAATTTATTTTACACTAGCGGAACAGTGATTGGAATTAAGCGACTTCTGCGGGCGGTTTGGTGAGTTGGTCTTCGGGGATGGCGTGGACCATGTGGATGTCGCGTCGGAATGCACGCAATTCCCAGTATATCTTGTCTTCCATCCTCGCGGGAGTGATCCCTAGGTCTTCCAGAGTCAACACGCCTTCCTGTGGAGTGTCCGTTGTGGAGTCCTGGAAGAATAAGTTAAACAGAGTTTAAAGGAATTAGTCCCCGCGTGATATACCAGACACAGTTACGCACGATTTCGATCGCCTCCCAGTGCAGGTTGAAGATAGGTCCGCTGAGACTGAGAGCCTCGGATAACCAAACCCTCATCTTAAAAGTGTACTCCTTCTCGATATCGGTCCGAATGTAACCGTACATCGCAGCTTCCAAGTCCAGCAGGTTCGTGAACCAGTCCACCAAGTCTCCGAGTTTGAATCTCTGCGGCCTGGATGTACAGATTTTTTTAGTAAAGCTGAGCGTCGGTTTGATTGTAATTCGACTTACCCTAGGAATTGGTAGGTCTTGCCAGCAGTCTTGGGGTTCTTGACGATCTCGGCAATACCGGTGGCTACGTCTCCCACGTGCACCGGTTGCTTAACTGTTTCGTCGCCCTTTTTCCACAGGGGCATATTTCTGAATAAGCGAAAAGAGACATTGAAGTTACCAATTTCGATTTTCAGAGAAGTTGTACCAGAAATCTTTCTCACCTCAGGTTCATCCTGAACGTTGGAATATAATTATTCAAAAAGTTGTCTTCCTGCCCGTAAATCACTGCAGGGCGAATGATGGTTGCTTCAGGGAATTCCTTCCTGACAACATCCTCGCCTGCCCACTTTGCTTTCATGAACCTCGATCCACCGGATATAAGTAGTGGCTGAAATAAACCAAAACCATAAAACTCCAGTCGACCCGACTCCTCCAATAAAAATCCTCCACCTACCGTGGGATTAGGATTGGCACAAAGAGCGGAGAGATGAACGAGCCTCTCAACTCCGCACTGCTTGCTGATCCTGGCGATGGTCCTCGCTGTTTCGATATTAGCATCTTCTACGGTGAACCTCCTCGTGTCGTACGTCCTTCCAATGAGATTAATCACGACATTGGAGTACTTGACAGAATTGTAAATAGACTCCTCATCGCGCATGTCAAACGGATGGAAGAGGACCTGACCTAGATCTCCACAGAGCTTGAGTTGCCTGAGGTCGTAGTATTCGCCTCTGTATGGAAGAATCAACTGTGAACATTAAGCCATACCCTCGCTTTAGCGGCAGGCTTCGACCGCCCAGACACGATAAATCCTCCTCTCCGGACTTCTCCGGAGCTAGAAAACTCTCAGACTAATCCACCAAGTGAACTCCAATGAAAACATACTTGGCTGCCGATCTTGCCCAGTCGATTGCACACGTATCGACCTACGAATCCGGACGCCCCGAAGACCGTGCAGACGATGCCGCTGAAGGAGCTTCTGCCCCCAGTTCCTCGCTTCAAGCTGGCGGTCGTCGGATTCTTGATAACCGTCGGCTCGTCCGAGTACTCGCATATTTGCATGCCATGGCTGAGGCTGGCAGCGTTTTGCTTGCCTGCTCACATAATTCACAGGGAAAACTTCGGTTATATAATTTTTCACTCTGCCAAGTGTCATTTCTTCCTGACAGTTATTCTTATTCTCGAGCTCCAGTGGGAGACTCGGCTGGTGACTAGTTGGAAGTGGAGGTTCAAGAGAGGAAGGGAATCGTGGGAATAACAATATTGACTTACCGCACAAACGTATCGCGTTCCTCGGTATCCAGACCGCCATGTTTCACCGCTGTGCCGGAGGAAGTCGAGCGACCGACTTCAGCCAGGTCGAGGTCTAAAGCTCCGTTCAGCCTTTCTTGAACTCCAGATAATCTGAAATCTAAATAAAGCAGATTGATCGCGCAGGTGAAAAAAAATTGTGAAGAAAGCAGAAGGTCGGAGGAAAAATCTCCGTTCAGGCTCAAATATTCTAGATATTCTAAATAATTGATTCATCGCGGGCTTGAATAAAAATAGTGAATAAGCAGAAGTCGGAAGAAAAACTTCAGTTCAAGGTAATCTATAAACTTTTTATTAGTCACGAACTCGAATAAAAAAAAGAGTTATAGAAGTTCGTAGGAAAAAGCGCGACAGGCCGCGAGAAAGAGAGGAACAAAGAGTACCAGCAGAGGGAGAAGGATAGGATCCCCAGGAGTATTGTGCTCGGGAAATAACCTTCGAGAAATCCAGCGATGTGGCAGTCGCGGCCCGAAACGTGCTGGTAAGCAGCGGCCACGCGAGCACCACCGCTCTCTCTCTCTCCCCGAGGAAGTCCGAGCTCCCAGTGAACCGTCGAGCGCGGGTGGCATGTGCCGGGCACTCGCCGATCGAGATCGCGACAGTCGATGAGCCTGGGGGAACTATGCCCGGGCGAGCGCCGTAAACTAGAGACGAGAGAATAACTATAAGCGAAGGATGCGAGTCGCGGTGATCCTGGGGATGTTCTGCCTCCTCGGGACGAGCGGCGCCTGGGACACCGAGGAGCTCGAGGTCTTCGACGTCGTTGAGGAAGTCAACCAGAACTTCTACGACGTCCTCGGCGTGCCACAGGTTTATACTCTCTCTCGGTTTTTAGGTGTTTTGGTGGGAGCCAGTGAGAGTTTTGTTTAAATGAATTGTTGGTTTTTAGGCGGCGAATTCGTCCGAGATCAAGAAAGCCTTTAGGAGGTTGTCGCTGCAGTTGCACCCGGATAAGAATTCCGCGGAGGATGCCGAGCAGCAGTTCCGAACGGTGGGTTCTAACGAAACATATTGTAGTTAGAGAGACTTTTTCTATCGCGCTCACTAAATAAATAGATTATTTAAATAATGAAACCAACCAAATCGGAATTAATAACTCTATTATTGTTACGAAAGTTCGATTAGGAGAATTAATAGAACATTCCCTTTTTAGTTGGTGGCTGTCTACGACATTCTCAAAGACCAGAATAAACGACAGAAGTACGACAATGTTCTGGTCAACGGTCTGCCCAACTGGCGTTCGGCCGTTTATTACTACAGGCATGTCAGGAAAATGGGATTGGTCGAACTGGGTATCATCCTCTTCCTGGTGATCACAATTGGCCAGTATCTCATTGCGTGGGCAGCGTATTTTGAGAAGAGATATACCTATGTAAGCATCAAAGAGTACCAGGTTGGCCCTGACTAGTTAAAAGCATTGAGTAATGAACGGTTTTCAGGAACAAGTGCTGGGCAGCAAGCTCCAGAAGATGCAAAAGAAGAACAAGAAGGGGAAGATGGACGTACCCGACTTGACTACCATTCTGGAAAAGATACCGACACCCAGCGTGTGGAACACTCTTCCCTTCCAGTTCCCACGTTGGATAGTCGCGGTTACCTTCGCTATTCCCGAAATCGTTCGTATTATCAACGGTGCCTTAGAGGAGCGCAAGCGGCGGAAGAAGCAGCAGGAGGAAGAAGCATTGTAAGTCACCTAAACTAGCAGTAGAATCCTCTTGTCATTAGTTAACAACCGTAAACAATGAACAGAGCCCAAGAGAACGAGCAGCCGGAGCCAGAGCCAATCACGAGAGCCGCTCGCCGAAGACGAGCCGGTTTCACGCCGCAGGAGCGGACCGGCGGGATGAAGGAAGTCCTGAGGAAAGAGAGTAATGAAACGAACCACGTCCACCAGAAGCCTACCATCACCGGTGGATTGTGGACAGACGACGACTTGATCGAGCTGATAAAGCTCGTCAACAAGTACCCGGGCGGCACGCCCGACCGCTGGGAGAAGATCGCGGAGGTCATGTGCCGCTCCGTCACGGAAGTCACACACATGGCCAAAAAGGTCTGCATTTTCAAACGTGTCAAAAAGTTTCCTATCTTCCGGCCTTGAGCACATTTTAATTCGAAGTTCGCTGTTGCTATTCCCAACAGGTGAAAGACGAGGGGTTGAAGCCCGGAGAGCAGCCGGAGGAAGTTGACGCAGAGGATCGACCAAAGAAGCTGAAGACCCGAGCGGAGATACTGGAGCCAACGACGGATTGGAGCCAGGAGCAACAGCGAGCCTTGGAGGCCGCTCTAGTTAAATACCCCAAGACTACCGCGATGGACCGGTGGGAGAAGATAGCGAATTGCGTGGAGGACAAGTCTAAGGTACATAGAAGCAACCACCCGTCGAAGAATCTACTTCCACGTATTAATCGACTCCTTTGATTCGCAGGACGAATGCCGAGCGCGTTATAGGCAATTGGTGGAGCTCGTGAAGAAGAAGCAGCAGCCGCTATGATCCGTCGTCGTTCAAGGTATCCCAATTTCCACCCTCGACCTTTGAATTCCCTCGAAGCGCGTCCAAGGGCGGCGCGCAAAGCGACATTATTACTTGTTGTTCGCGCGGCAATCGCACTCAGGAGAGGGGCGAGCGGTTAAAGCTCGACGAGATACCGATCTAACAGACCGAAGCGAAAAGATGCCGACAGCACTCAATGTTTCTGGAGCATGTATTTATTTAATAAATTTTATTAACTAATTCAGAGACCAAGACTGACACGGCGAGTGTATAAAAACTCTCTCTCTCTTTTTCTATCCCGCACACGTTTACCGCGAACCGTCTTCTTGATTGCGAGTAGCGCTGTACAGCACCGGTTAAACTAGACACTAGACAACAACATGTACAGATTAATCCTCCCAACTATTTCGAATCCAATTCCACCTGTAAATACCGTGCAAACGCGAGTTCATCTTCCGCCTCCGATCGTTTAAATCTAAGTACAAAGCCAAACTTCCACGCAGCGAGTGTATTTCGCCAGGGCAATCGGAGACCCTGGCTTTACCAGAGTCGAACCTCTTCCTATTGTAAAATAAGGTCCCCTCACCACGAAGGGGACCGATCGTCGGAGAATGTGCAATGTACCAAGTGTGTATCTGTTCATAAATGACTGGCATTAAAACGTACTCTCCCATAATCGTTTATTCATTCCGTCTCTCGAATCAGCGACCGGGGGTCGTTCTGTACAAAAATTCTATATACACAAGAGGGGGGGCTCTCTAATTGCGCCTCCTGCGGACCCTGGAGATACGCCAGGCGTTCGGCTCCTCGTATTTATTGTAGAGCGGCTCGAGTCGCTGGTTCTTCTTGAATTTGCTAAGCTTGGTTGGGTCGCTGAACTTGAAGAATGCCGGGGCGAACTCGACCAGCCACTTCGGGTCGATCGTTGTTACTTCCCTCATGTACTCCTTGGTCGTTTGCACCAATTCGTGGTAGATGACCCACTCGGGCTGTCTGTTGAACAAAGCGCTGCTCGGATGGATGTAGACCACCTGGCTGTCCACCAGAGTCCTGTAGCCTTCCTGGGGATCCTTCTTCGCCGCATTTCTGAAGAAACCGGAACAAACTGCCTTCTGGATCCGCACTGTGTTCTTCCCCGCTGATACCACGTCCAGTTTATGCCTGAAATACAATATTTGCGTTAATTTAAACTCTCTTTTTATACGTTAAGGGATTAATCAAGGGTTGTTTGTTATTCTTACCTGTCCATAATGCCCAGCAATTGTTTACGCACATCCTGAGCGCGTTTCAGGGTCCGAATCTGCACGAAGTTCTCATAGCACCAGGCATTGCTGAATTTGTTGTTCCTCCAGGAGTTGTAAACCGCAAGTAGAGTAAGGTGATCACCCTCGGCCTGGTTGAACTTGGCCTTTTTCTGGTCGGCGAGTGCTTGTTTGTCCTTGGGCCTGTAGAAGACGTTCTGCACGGAGAGCATGCTGACAATGGTGAGAATCTCGTCGGAGCATTGAAGGTGGACACTCATGATCAACATCTTGGATAAGTTCGGCTCGAGAGGGAACTCGGCCATTCTCCGACCGAGCCTTGTGAGGAGACCTTCGTTGTCGAGTGCGCTGAGACTGTGCAAGGACTCCAGTGCCATTATCAAGGACTCGACGGGCGGCGCGTCCATGAAGTCGAAGTGCAGGAGATCGTTAATCCCCATTGTCTTGAGCTGCAAAACAGTAGTGGCCAGGTTGGTCCTCTGGATCTCCGGCACTGGGGTCGGCAGCATCTCGTCTCTGTAAGCTCTTTCAGTGTACAATCTGTAACACTTTCCTGGCCCGGTTCTCCCGGCTCTTCCTGCTCTCTGCTTGGCTGCTGCTTGGCTGATGGGAGTAACTATCAAGCTGTCCATTCCTGTCTTTGAGTTGTAGACCTTCTGCTTAACGAAACCAGGATCCACCACGTAGTAAATGCCGTCGATGGTCAAACTGGTCTCGGCGATGTTTGTTGCTATCACGACCTTCCTCGAACCAGGAGGTGCTGGCTCAAAAATCCTCGTCTGCATCTCCGAGGGAAGCGCAGAGTAAACCGGGAGGATAATTAATTCGGGGACATCCGGTCCCAGGGACTTCATTCGCTCGTATAGAATCTCGCAGGCGGTGTCGATCTCCTCCTGACCAGTCAAGAAGAGGAGAATATCACCCGGAGGCTCCCTCAAGTGAATCTGCATGACGGTGATGAGCGCGGCGTCCAGGTAGTCCGTCTCGGGCTCCTTCGTGTACATAACTTCGACTTCGAAGGTTCGTCCTGGGATTGTGAAGATCGGGGCTTCGAAGAAGTACTGGGAGAACTTGACTGCATCCAAAGTGGCACTGGTTACGATTAGCTTTAAATCAGGTCGTCGGCCGACTGCTTGCTTCAAGAGGCCGAAGAGGACGTCGGTGTGGATGGTTCGCTCGTGGGCCTCGTCCAACATTATCACCGAGTACATCTTGAGGTCGAGGTCCATCAGACACTCTCGCAGCAACATACCGTCCGTCATGTACTTGATGCTAGTTTCTGGGCCAGTGCAGTCCTCGAAACGAATAGTGTAACCCACTTCCTGGCCCAAACGACATCCAAACTCCTCCGCCACTCTCTTCGCCACCGACATAGCTGCTACTCTTCTCGGCTGGGTGCAACCGATCTTCCCTCTCGACGTGAATCCAGCTTCCGCGAGGTATTGAGTTATCTGAGTCGTCTTCCCGGAGCCAGTCTCCCCAATGATGATTAGAATTTGATTATCGGTGACTGCTTTGACTAAATCGTCCCTGAGCTTGTAAATCGGGAGACTCTGACGCTGTTCGAGTAAAGTAAGATTAGTCTTCTTGCCGAAGGAGGATTTCTTCCCGCCGATCACGTGCTTCTTCCACTCGGGCAGGTCCTGGGTCTGCAAACCGATTCCTCGCATGTTCGCCGCGAGTGTTCTGCTCTCGGCTTCCGGCAAGGGGTCGATCCAGTTTTTATTCAGGCCGGTTGGCACTGAATCCATTTCCTGTTCTCTTTGCAGCATCTTCTGTTCGCGCCGCTCTTTGGCCAGGGCGCTTTGCATCATGGCTGCTTGCGCGAGGGATCCATCGGGATTCTTTACTATTCGCACGGGACTGAGATCGCCGAGTGCTCGACCGTGTCCGTGGAGGAACGGAGGCTCCTCCTCGACTAGTTCGATCTCCACGTCTTCCTCCTCGTCGTCCTCTCGCGGTAGGATTCCGGTCTCCGTGTCGAACTCCGGGAGCTCGCTTCTGTCGATGCAGGAGGCTGCCAACATTTGTTTGATCTCCCATTTTTCGGGGGAAGACAATCTTTGGACTCGCTTTCGGGAGTAGGTTTCGTCCTCGTCCCAGTTGCCTTGGAGGTCCAGGAGAGACGTGGGTCTATCGGGATTTCGCAGATGTTTCTCGTCTTCTTCTGGTTTAGCTATCGGCAGGACTGGGTTCAAATCTCGTCCTGATTCCTGGTCGACGTCCTTCATGCTCAAGCTGACCTTCTGTCCTCCAACGTTCAAGACTTTCACCAGGACTTTCTGCCCTCGGGAGACGACGTCACTCGCACTCGCTACTCTTCCTTCTCTTCTCAGCTGGGAGATGTGGACCAAGCCCTCCCATCGTCTTTTCAAACCTTCCAACTGCACGAAACAACCAAAGGGAACAATATTGGCGACTTTCCCGCTGTAGATCTTGCCTACTTCAGGGTCCATGGACAATTCTTCCGGCGATTGGGATCTCGATTTGTCCGAAGTGTGTTTGTTCGGGTGCCTGGGTTCTCTGTGATCCCTGGAACGTCGATCCTTGGACCTGGATCTCCTATCTCTCGACCTTGACCTCGATCTCCTGCGTTCCCTCGACCTGTGTCTTCTCCTGTCCTTGGACCGGGATTCAGATCGAGATCTTCGTCTCTTATCTTTCCTGTTGGACGACCTTGACCTGTGTCTTCTTCTGTCTCTCGACCTGCTTCTCCTGTCCCTCGATCTACTCCTCTTCTCCCTGGATCTGCTCCTTCTGGAATGTCTCTTCTTTTCTTCCTTCTCTATCTTCTCTATCTTCTCCACCTTCTCAATTTTCTCCACTTTCACCAGGACTTCCTCCTTCTTCTCTGCGTTCGGTTTCTTCGTGTGCGATGGTGCCAATTCCTCCAAGCAAGCCATGGCGTTGCTCACTATGTCGTCATCCGTCTTCTCCACTTTGTCCGACGGCTCCCTAGGGTCGTTATTCGCCATCGCCAGTGCTGGGAACTTCTGCGCGAGTTCGTCTTGCTTCGTCTTTGGCACAGAGTTTTCAATGCTGCTCAATTTCGACGGTTTCATATGCTGGATGATTCTCAACAAATTTCCCATAAACGATTCCTTTGGCGAAAAAAAATCTGTTAGAATCTGAGAAATATAGAAGCAACGATTGGAAAAAGAATGATTTCTTACCGAAAATTCCGCTCCGTTTTCGAGAAGGACTTTCTTGAACTTGTCGAAGGTGTTGTTCTTCTCGGCCAAGTGGATGATGAACTCCGCTGGAAGTGTAGGATTAAAACAGTTAATTAAATAGTGAAAATTATTATAGAATCGAGTGATTTAATCTTAAACTCACCGAGATCCTTGTCGTTGAGGCCCAAATGGTTCTCCAATTCCGTGCAGATCTTGGAGACGAGCGACAAGTGCTCCAACTTCTCGACTTCGTCCATTGTCTTCTCTCTGACTAACAAACGCACAGTTAACGTTTTCCTCGCAATATTAAACGTAAAGCTTGCGTTTATTAATTGTTATACGTTACGTTTCGTTTTTGTCAGGTTAGGTTGTCGGCGTCCGTCTCCAACAGGTGCGCGACGATTCGCGACTCGTTGCGAACATTAATTACGTTAATCGGGAATCACTGGTACACGGATTCATTTTTGCAATGATTAAAAGTGCACTTTTAAGGGGAAAATCGCGGATCCTAACCTGGCAGAGATATACACCAAGCCAACACACGAGCTACACAAGAGCCGCCATGATGCGGGGCCGTTTGGTCAACTACTCATCGAACATCATTGATCGGTCGATGGTAAAATCGAGAGTCTATTTCAGAATTTTCTGTAAATCCAACTGTCTCAAACACAAATTCCCAGTTTACAAACAATTTCCCGAAGAATACAACAATAAACGGTGAAATATCCAATGAAAAACAGTATTGATTGAAGTTCGGTCCAGTGGCGCTGCTTCGAGCGCCAACTAGCGGCGGATTCGCGAACTTCGTAGTGCAACAAACAAGCGGGAAAGACGCGCCGCTGTGTTCCGCGATTCCGCCGAGAAAAACCTGAATAATTTATTGTTTGGTTTTAGGGACGATTGTCATTTTGAGCATGGAATCATTGCAAGCGACGCTCGATCTCGTTTTCAGCCTTCGAGTATCGAAGTTGACGGTGCGACGCGATCGCTACGTCGCAATTTGCGAGTTCGAAATTGAGACAATTCTTATTGTTCCGGGCAGAAATCCGAACTGCGTGGTGTTGTGTGAAAGTGATTCGCGTGGATTGCCGGGAATCATTGAGAACTCGTTCCTGTGTCATCGAACTGGTGAATCGAGTTACGATTGGAAAATCCTTGCGTGTCGATGAGGTGGAATATCTCAAAGCGAATATTTGTTGAATAACTTGCGATTGTTATTCATAATGATTTTTTTGTATATTGTTTGTCTTGTGTGGAATCTCAAGGCGAATATTTAAGAATAACTTGCGATTGTTATTGTTAACCTCAATATGGTACAGGTATCAAATGATTTTCGATTATCGAACCAATCATTGACAATCAATACAGTTTATGAATATTTTCCAACTTATTTCACGATGATTCTCGTGCACTGAAAATACTTGATACATCAATGGCACCGGTTTCCAATGATATTCTCATGAATATTAATGCGCATCGCGAACATTTGTCACGATTTCCATAAAGATCCCGACTCGCCGATGACCGCACACTCAATCCCGCCGGCGTCCACTCGGCAAATCGCTTATTGACGAGTACTCGCATCCATCGTCTTTTTCTCGAGCGTTCTTGCCCTCCCCGCGTTACGCACCGCGCTTTACCAAGCGCCGACAGTCTCCATGACGGAACTGCACCACGTCCTCGCTCGAGCCTCAGACTTTTTTTTCTCTCTTCCAGGCGACTCACAGGGAATCGAGAGCAGCGAGACGATCACGAGGACGCGCCGGGTCATCGAAAGGGCGAAAATCGTGCGCGCCTTGGGAGACGCTGCCCGGTAAAAAATCGGCGCGAGGGTATATATTTAAAGTGGAGCCGAGCGGGAAATCAGGCCTCCGGCACGTGCCACTAAAAGATTCCAGCTGCCGGCCATTAATCCTGCGAGGGAACTCGCGGGAGCGGTGACTGTTAGTTTGTTCGCGGATGGAACCGGCGCCTCTTCCATGTTACTTCCTGGAGATCAAAAGGTTTGCTGGGTTAGGTCTGGAGGTGGAATTGTTTGGATCTTCTGAGAAGCTTTAAGGCTGGTTGAATGCTTTTAGGACGGAGGGAGCGAAAAGCGAAAGGAAATTGGGCGAAGAATTGAGAGGAATTAATCGAGAACGAAAGGAGTGCGTCGCTGACACGAGCGAGTGGAGGATGCGACTCCGAATGCGTGCTTTTTTTCGGCGGCCCAGCTGGACCCTCGCTTCAAGTCAACGAGCCAATTAGTCGCAGTTGGGAGCTCGCATCCGGAGTTAAAGGCGCGCCCGCGCACCAGTCGACTCGGCGACGATTAGTCTCGTCCCCGCTTGGCGAACAGATGCATCTCATTTGTCGGCTGCGGTAGCAGTCGCTCTGACCCCTTTAAAAAAGATCGCCCTCCCGGCAACACTCCGACCTGGAAGCCTCGTGGAGCCTGTATTTATAGCCCTGCGGTTCCGATCGGAGGATCTTACGTCTCGTTGGCGAAGAATTTCGGATGGCTGACACGCAAAAACCCTGGGTTTGCCCGCCAAGGACTCGTAATTCAATGATTCGGGGTCTAGGGATTTGGGATTCAAGAATTAGGAGTGGACGAGTTTAAACTTCAAGGTCTCGAGATTTAAGGATGCTGGATTCGGGGTTTGTGGTTCGAGGAACCTGAATTCAAGGTCCAAGAATTCAGGATTTAGTCATTAGAAGTGGACGAATTAAAAATTGAAGGATATTGGGTTGAATAATCCAGGATTCAGTATTTGAAGCTCTAGGAATTCAGGATTCAAGAATTGTGGACGAATTTGACATTCAAGTTTTGAAGATTAAAAGATTTTATTTTCGAGATTTAGTTTCAAGAGTTCAATAATTCAAAGTTTAAAAAAAGTTTTAAACTTTAGTTTAATTAAACAAAGTTTAATTTCAAAGTGTTTTCTTGAACCAATTCAAAGTTAAAAGATATTAGATCCAACGATTCAGAATTCAATAATTATAACCATATCAATTTAAATCTCAAGATTAAAAACCGTCAGATCCAAAGGATTGCAATCCAAACCCCCAAAAACCCACGATTCAAACCCAAGAACTCCCTCCCCAGAACTAAAAGGCAAGTCAATCCAAAACCCCCCAAATTAACAAAACCACTAACACCCCTTGTTCCCAGGTGTCGAACCTCCTGACCGGTGGCCAGTGTCCCGCGGAGCGGATCCGTGGAGCAAGTTCCGCGTGGCGGGAGAAGGCGCGTCCGCCGGTAGGGGAGGTCGCGTCTCTCTCTCACCGGCGCGTTCACCCGACAGAAAGAGGCTCAGCCCCAACATCCATGGAGAAAGGGGGATAGTAAACACCGAGAGCGAGAAAGAGAGAGAGAGAGAGAGAGGAGCTCTGCCCTCGGCGAGCGATCCGTGAGGGCGTCGTGGAGTATCAGCGAGGCGCACTGCGAAGGAAAGCGACAGAGTATCGCGAGTATCACAGATGGAGCAGAAAGTCGTCGAGTAGGAGCGAGAGAGAGGGGGATAGAAGAGGAGAGAGCGTGCGGTGTGAGTGGTGGGGGGCGCAGCGTGGATCGCGCGGCGGAGGTACGAAAGGCGGCGGGTGCGCGTGCGAGCCGGTGGAGAGGGAAAAGCACGGGGCTTTTGAAAAAGTTTTATCTTGCCGGCGCGCCGAGGCTCTCAGACGCTACCGAACGCCGGCACGGTGTTCTCGTACCCTCGGTGCCCGTGTGTGCTCCCCTGTCTCTCTGTCCCCTGCTCGTCGTCTCTCGATCTCTTTCTCTATCTCTTTCTCTCTCTCTCTCTCTCTCCTCCTCCCTCCAGCCGCTGGATCCTTGGATCCTCGCTCCCGAGGATCCGCCGGCCGGCCCCCCGAGGCAGAAGGAGACCGAGGGGAATCGAGTGCATATCGAAATCGAGAGCTCGTGTTCCCCGTTTGTACAGGATTTTCGCAAGGGGACACGAGAGCGAGTTCGTGCGCGAGCGCCCGCCTACGGTGGTGGTGCCCCGGTTTCGCCCCCCACGGCCAGTGCTTCCAGTTGGGATTTAGTCATGTGTCCTGGCACCTGAGCACCGAAGGACTCACTCCTGAGAACCCACTGTGCTCCTGCCGCCGCCGCCGCTGCCACGCGGCAAAGGATATCGAGAAGGGAGCGAGGAAAGCAGCGGGGAAGACAGTGCGCGCTAGTCGAGGATGAGGCACCGGATCATCCTGAGTGTCCTCGTCGCCGTGCTCTGCCTCGCACAGGCTGCACAGGTATGTTCGACGATTCTTCATATCATCCGGTTATCAAAACTTGCGGCCTCGAGTTTAGTCGGCTGTTTCGAGTCAATCGTGGGTTAGTCGATCCGATGATTTATACTATCGAGATTACTGTGTTGGGAATCTGATTCATCCTATCAGAATTACTGTGTTGAGAGTGTGAAAACTTGATTCGACAATTTTTAATATATAATATATAAATATTTTTATTATTTAATATATAAATATTTTTAATATTTAATATATAAATATTTTTAATATTTAATATATAATTCCACTACTTTGGAGAGAATCGAGTGATTTTAAGTAAATAAAGGCGTAAAGTTTTCTTAAAATGATATTGAAAAATGGTGTTAGATAATGCCAGCCTGTAAAAATGAACATGTTAACTTGGTAGCGGTGACGACGAGTTGAAAGACTAGAGTCTACTCAGTAGTGAAGAGTCTCGTGGTCGAGTGGCTCTCTTCCCAGGCGAGGATGAAGTAATTAATGACCTTTTATCTCGCCGGGCGATGGAGCGTCATCCAAACATATGCAAAGCAGTAGAAAGCATATTTCGAGGGACGAGCTCTTAATCCCATTGCCGGGGTGCCGATCGAGGATCACCATCTGGCCGAGGTGCATTAATTCAGTGGCGTCGGGACATTAGCCGAAATCCGAAATGCGATAAGGCGCGTACATGTGCCGGGGCGTATGTACATATTTGGCAGATTTTTCGGGCTCATCTCCGCCGACGCCCCACTCCGCGCCGCGCCGGCTCTCTCTGTGTCATCGGAGTTGCGTAATTGGCCGAAGAAAGGAGAGAAATTGGTCAACGCCGCATATCCACGCGCTCAGACTTTGGATGTTCCAATTGGCTTTGAGTGGAGTTGGGGATTAGAAGTCGGGTGATTTTGGTGTTGGGATTTTGAATTCGAGGATTCGAAGGCGAAGAATTAGAAGTTGAATTATTGGACATCTAAGGTTTCGAACTTAAAGGATGCAAATTCAAGGATTTGTGATTGAAGAATTAGAAATATAATAATTGAAAATCTAAGGTTTTAAACTTAAGGAATTTCGAGCGAAGAATTCAGAGTTGAAGAATTAGAAGTCTATTGATTCAAGGTCGAAGAACTAAAAATCTAAGTTTCGAATTTATGAGACATGACCCAAGAATAGAACATTAAAAATCGAAATCAAATCATATAAAATCCCCCTCGATATTCCGGATTAAACAATTAGAATTGAAGAGCTTGAAAATGTCAAGATTTCAAGATTAAAGTACGCCAGTACCAAAGCTTTGAACCCGAGAACCCGGTTCACTCACCGTTTACGCGTAGCCGCGCGAGAGAGAGAGGCAATTATTCGCTAACACAGTGAGTAACGAACTCTCTTCGCGCCCGATAAGAATCTCCGCATTCTTCGAGTCTTATCTCCCCGGGCGGCTCTATCGCCGGGCCCTGATAGGTTCGCCGAGCACTCGAGCTCTCGTCGCTTCTGTTACCGCAATTTCTAAGTACACCGCAGCCCAATGATGTCACCGAATCACCGTCGAGTGAGCCGCGCGCGCGGAATCTGTGAAACTAAAAAAGGTCATTCAAGGATAATGAGCCGAACAATCCAAGTCCCGATGACATTTGAGGATCGGTGCGCGATATCGGCAGGAATTATTATTCCGCGGAGCTCGGGGAGTTGCGCCGAGTTATTCCTGCGCGCCGATTATATTCCGATCACAGCGGCGAACTTCGCCGAAATTTCGCGCGTGTGAGGTATTGTGCGCGCGCGGGGGCCGAAGAGTTCTCCGTGTCAGCAGAGTGGAAATTGCCAGTCCATCGAAATAGCAATCCTACGGCCGAGGACAACAATCCGCCGGTCGACTGAGAAGTAGCCAGACTCGATTGTCTCGGTTTCGAGTTGACGAAGAAGCGAGGAAAAAATCCGGGTCTTAGACGTCCTGGGCAAGAGATCGTATTGGTTGGTAGGGAAAACTGCCGGAAGAGATAAGAAATATTTCTTGGAAAAGAAATCGGAATTCTGGGTTTCGAGGGTCGGGAATTCAGGATTGAGGAATTGGAAATTTATGAATTCAAGTTTTTCTGTATGAATTCTGTATGAATGTATGAATTCAAATGTATGAGTTCAAAATTCAAGTTTTCAAAATTAGAGGATGTTGAATTCAATGATTCAAAATCCAGGAATTCAGGATTCAAAAATTATATGTATATCAATTTAAAATTCAAGGTTTCAAGATTAAAGGATTTATGATACAAAGACACAAATTCGATGAACTCAGATTCAAAATCCCAAAAAGCCGGGAAAAAATCCGATACTCAATCGTCCCAGCGAGACCACTAATTACAAAATCAAGAAGTCAAACGATTCAAAAGTGAGAACCGGCCACCAAACATAAGGAAAATCCGCTAGAAATAGAAATGAGAAAATCAAATTTCCTGGGGAATCGGCGCCGTCTCGATGTCCCCGGGAGTCTATTATCATAAACAATATATGTTAATTGGATTTCATGAGTAGAGGAAGCGAGGATCCAGGAGGCAGAACCGAGCGAGATAGAGCAGAGAGTCGGCGGATGGTGCGAGATAGATCGAAAGGGAGAGAGAGCGCGCGGCCGTCAAAGTGGTTTACGTACTTAATTAATTAATCAGTTAATTAATATCAGCCGCTCGCTGAGAGAGCACATCCGCGATGCGCGCATCGCCCTGTTCGCCGGTGTATCGGCGTTTTTCGTGATTTAATTAAACCTTAAAATGGCCCCTCGATATGTATTTCGTGCCCTGCAACTCCCCCTTTCAACACTCTGCAATCGGATTTCACTCCCATAGTCAGCCTCGATCCTCCCCGCTAACAACACCCGCGAAATCCCCATACTCGTAACAATCGAGCCCCAAACTATTTACCAATCGCCAGTAATTCGGCCGAACCTGCAAATCGAGACTCGATCGATATCGACCAGCGAGCTCTCCACTTGTAACGATTTTTGGGTGAAAAAGTCCCCGGAGGCAAAATGGAAAATTGCCTTTATCTAATCTGAGATGAGTGATTAAATTGTTTGCAGTTTTTAAGGTGCATTTGGCACAAGGATTATCAGCAAGGCAAACTGTAACACTTGCCTTGGACTGATACGTCACTCCACTTTGTCTGTATAATTCGAATTACTGAATAATTCAGAATTATCTTGCCCAAACTGCATAACCAACGCTTTTAAATTAAAACCACATATTCGATTTGAACAACAATCGCTCTAACGAACCCCGGGACTTTCTAGTGCAGAAGCACTCGGAGGAATCAACTAATGAACTAATACAGGGCAACCGGACTAATGAAATTGCGAAAGGGTCCTATACAGTTTAATTAGAGAGTGGCAGAGTGAAAAAGGGGTTCTTGTAGCGATGCGGTGGCACTCGATCGCTAGGGGGGTTTTGAGGGGCAGGTGGCAGCACGGCCCAGTCGAATTTCGCCCTTTTGCCGGTGGCTCGCCCGGTTTGCCCGAGCGAGCGCCACTCGAGATCCAATTTCCCGGCGGGCACCGGAAGATTGACATTACTTTCGAGTTGACTGGAATACTGACCCAGTTATGGCTGCTCGTAGCAAAGTGCGTGTCTGTCTCTCTGTCTCTCTGTTTCTCTCTCGCGCCCACCATTCCACTCACCTGTGCTCCTCTCTCTCTCGCGCGCCTATCTACGCCTCGCTCCCCGCCCCCCGCGGTTGTTTATGTGTGCGAGCTATCGGCGGACTATCGATTTATCACGCTAATTATACGCCTGTTTGCTTTATCAGTTTCGCCAGGTAGACACTGGTGTCTGCCTCTCGCTCGGACTGCGCTCGCTCCTGGATTTCTGTCGACTTTCTTCCACGGCGTCAGCGGATGTCGGTGGACGCGTCGTTGACCCCTGGGGATTTTGTATTTGCTGTTTAATTGGTGGGGAATTGGAAAATAATAATTTCGAAGGGTTGAGTGTAGAATAGGCAATAAAATGTTGCTCTTCTTTTGTCGGAATGGAAATTCACCCTCTCAAAAAGCAATTGGAAAGACACGTATTCGTCATCAATAAAATATCAATAAATCTCAAAATAATAATAAGAAAAAATCCAGTAGAAAATCAGCAATAAAATATTTATTATTCTTTCGGTAAAAACAGAAACGCGCGTCATCAAGATTCGATTAAAAATCTCAAAATAATAATAATCGAAAATGGAGTAAAAAATCATCAATAAAATAATTCTGTTATCTTGCAAGGAGGACAAAGCTTCGTGGTCTGAAAATTCAATTGAAAAGGGTGCGACGGCGTCACGAATCATCGATGACACGATCGCGAGGCTGGTTTCTTCTCGCATTAGCATACTCTAATGGCCAGGCGACATGCATGCAGTGCGTAGAGGCCGGCGAGTCAGCGGAGCCTGGGCTGTGCGTCTCCGCGTTATCGTCTCTTGGGCATCCGAGACAGCGCACTAGTGTACAGCTGGTTATCTGGCTGCACGCACATGTAGACTCGAGTATCTGCGGACCTTGGTATACATTTTCGATTTATCGCAAACTCGCCGATCCGATTTCGAGGAATCGGACGAGCGGCTCTGCCCCCCCCGCCCACCGGACACTGTGATCGATCGCCGGCTCGATCGCTCGTAATCGATACGCGCTGCGTCGGGGTAATGGGAGACAGGGTGTGACGGCTTTATTGCACTTTCCTGCGCGGGGCTTGCCGATTTATTGATTATCGCTTAGTGATATTTAAGGAAATTGATATTAATAAGATTGTTATGCTGAAAAATTAATATTAGACGAAGTTGGGGTTTTCAACTGCATTTATTCCACTTGCAATTCAAGGGCTCGACATTCATCGAATATTAATAAAAAATTGAAATACAATAACAGTCACCCAAAATATATTAAAATGAATAAAATTCCCCGAAAAATCTCTTATTAATTTAAGAAAAAGTCGGTGAATAAATCTCGGGAATATTTAGGAATAATAAGCGACAGGCGATTCGGTGTAAGTGATCGACAGGGGTGAACGTTCGATTCTCCCGCCGCGCTCGCCGAGCGTATTCTCCATAGTATTACGGTGAATTGTATCGTTCGGCTGTCTCGGCTTTATCGCCGCGTCCCTTTCCCTCCCCATAGTTCTCCAGTTCTCGGACGATTGCGCCCTGAATTGCCGGGGGATTTGGCCGGTGCCCGGGGCGGCGCGCGCGAAAAGGGTGCGCCCGAAAGATTTGTACCTTATGAAAAATATGGTAATGCACCCGGCGACCGCCACCGTATTTATACGTATATACAGTGTGCCACGCAGAATTGAACGCACACTTGACCCCCCGCTCGCTGAACGATTTTCTCGGGGATGAATGCAATTGTGGGCGTTTGATGCTTGGACCACTTTGCACTTGTTGGTGTAATCTATTTGATTGATTCTTTGAGGAGTTGTCGGAAATATTCCTCAAGTTTTATGTAAACATGAAAAAAAAATACTTGATTTTATTTATAAACATTTTTTAATTAGCATCTGCGGAGAAAGGAGTATCATGGTATTGCTAGGGAGTTTTTGGGATTCCTCTAGAATTTCACGTGGTCCTTAATTTGAAAAGTTGGAGCTCCGCCCTCAGATAGTAAGGCTTGTGGGTCTTCGGGGGTGGAAGAAAAGAAGAAAGAACTGCGCGAATCCATAGAGTCGGATTGTTTTCTGTTTCTCGATTAATTAGAAGACCCTGAGACTTAATGCATACTCGCGAACGCCATGAACTGCGTGTAAGAAAAACGTGGTATAAAAAGGAATTGAGACAATTATCGTGTTGATTCGACCCTGGTGGAATGGTTAGTTGCTTACTTCATGTTTCAAAGTCTGGTTTATTTGAAACGCAACTCTTATTTTTTCTTTCCATCATATTTTTAATTCATATTTCGCATTGCATATTTTATAATTAAATGTATTATTAACGTGCAATCGTTTTGAAAGTAAGAAAAATTGAAAATTCAAGAACTAGAAGTCTAATAATTGAAAACCTAAGGTTTCGAAAGTAAAGGATGTTGAATCCAAGAAATCGGAGTCGAATGATTCAGGGTCGAAGAATTGAAGATTCAAGAATTACAAGTACAATCATTCAATGCCAAAGAATAGAAAATTAAAAAATTCGTTTCGGAAGTACAGAAGTTAGGAAGTACGGAAGTTATCATCCGGTCGCCAAAGAAAGAATTTTGAAACGAGCAGTAAAAAATTCGCGTAAGATTATACTTTTGGGATGTTAACAGCACTTGAGCCATTTCTGCGTCCTCGAGCGAGAGCTTTCTTGGTATCGGAAGAGTCAATCGATCCCCATTGCCACCTTCTCCGCTCCTCGAGTTCTCTCTTTCTGACTGGCTGGCACTGCCACCTCTCGATTTGAAGCACTCCTTGTCCCTGAGTGGGCCGCTCGAGTGGCTGGCGTCGAGAGAGTGCCTTATCGCCCCAAGGAATCCGCCTTTAACCGCGGCGGATCGCCGATTCCGGCCACATTTTCATGGCCACCTTCCACAAGGGGATTAGTCTTTCGGTGGCTCGCGCGACTAGACCTCTCCGGGAAAGGAAAGAATTTCCCAGCTTTCTCGCACTGGCTTTCGCTAATAGATTCACTCGCGGCGGATATATAGTTTGGGCCGGAAATTTTCGGAATCCGAGGCCTTCGAGGGCTTAATCGATTTTTCTCTAATCCCCGTGATCGAGCAATTAATTCCCGTCTGAGCCTTCTTCGTAATCACTCGTCCAATCCCGCCATCTAATTGGATCTGCCCAGTGGAGCTTGCCAGTGCCAGGCTTTCCAAGATGAAAAAAATCATTTAAATTCCAACTTTCACCTAAAAACTACCAGTCTTCATAATTTAATTAATAAATCCCATATTTCCAATCATTAATCCGTTAAAAAAATACAAACATTTAATAAAAGGTTGTTTCTCAAAATACAGAGAAAGAAATTTCAAAAAATTGATCATAAATTTCTAAAAAAAAAATCTGAATCCGAATGTCGATTGCACGGCTCGCGGTTGTCGTGTCGCGCATTAAAATGACTGTCGCCCGACAGTTACGGGGGTTGGAGGGTGAAAAGCACGTGGATCGCCGGGCGGCTTTAGCCCGGCGGCGAGTCTCTGGCCACTCGAGTGCCACTTGAGCCTGGAATAAGGTAACTTCGACGCCCGAACAGGTGCGATCCTTTCGACAAGCCTTTGCCTTCCACCCCCTTTCAACCCTCTCTGGCGCACTCGATGCCTCCTATATAGTCGCCGGCAGCCAGTGCATGCGTAGAGGGAGCATGCACTCCGGTAAATAAGCGGTGCTAGCACCCCCCACCCCATCGATCCCACCCCCCATTGGCCGCGTTTTCTACACACGTGTCTTTTTACCCGGCCAACTATTTCTTGCTAGTTCAGACCCGAAATCCGCTGGTTTGAGCCACAGCCGTTTCTCGATTGCTCGATGAATCATTTAAACATCGACGTTCCAATATTTCCAATCTTAAAGAAAAGAATCCGAACCCTGAATTTTGTTACTGGCTTGATAGTTTAGGGTTAATTCGAAGGCCCATTAATTCGCGAGGCAATTAATTCGAGTTTGTCGGCGGGCGGAATTTTCGGCTTAAGTTCGACAGAGTCACAATTTACAATTATGCCCGGCGTGAATGATGGGCCGGACGGGGCTGCCCTTTCGTGGGAATGAAGAAGCCGGGCGATAATTCAGAGAATAAGTGCGGCGTCTGGGCTGCGAGGGAGCCAGAGAGAGAAGAGGCGAGGGACGACGGAGTGACGGCGACGCTGGTGACTCATAACGATTCGCAGCAGACCCCAAGACGTGTGTGTTGCCATGGGGCCCGCTCTGCGACTGCAAATGAAGCCGAGCTGCTTGGCCGTCCTCGAGATTCCTCGCTCGCAGACTCTCAAAACCGTACCTTCCTTTTATGCTTGCGTTTATTTGCATATTTGCATTCATACCTGGCGGGTAACAAAGTGCGTTATTGTATAATACTGCATAATGTTGGTTTATTAATAGACTAGTGTTAATCTGTTAATTGCAATGACTGCGAGTGACTCGTACTGTTTGCTGTGCGCCTCAGGCATTGTCTTGTCACACGATCTGTCTGTTCGTATACTCGATTGGCTGAGTAGGAGAGGTTTGGGCCTGAATAGATGTGGGCCTTGCGCGCTGCGCATGGGGTCCTATCGTTTATTCGTGCGGAGCAGTGTCTCGTGCCCTGCACTCTGGACACGGGAAACCAGTTTCGCTCGCCCACACGCGCGCCCGATCCGCGCTGGGCCCACTAGTCCCCATGACGTCTTCCTTCTCTCGGGCCCCACTCTCCCCACTACCTTCACCCTCTGTGTTATGTTAATGCAGTGCATGCTAATACAGGAGGCAAGGACCCTCTTCTTCCCTTCACAAAGAATGGGGAAAAGGCCCGCGAAATTCTGGAAAATTATTCCTCGACCCTTTCTGGGCCCCAAAAGTCTCCCGCATTCATTTTTTGTGTCGAAGTACAATAATGCCAATAATTTTAGTAAGGAAAATACAATAATTTTGCCGTTTTCAGTTATACTTTCGAATAAGGCCCAATTTGTGTTCACTATTTTTTGGGTCCGATGATCGGCGAGTCACGCCAGTCACATTTTTAAGTGTGAGTCGCGCTGTTTAAGTTGTGCTTTCGAATGAGGCCCGATATTTTGGGTCCGATGACCGATGGTGCATGCCAGGCCCACTCTCTCAGGTGTGAGTTACGATTTCTCAGTTACATTTGGGATTAAGGCCCTTTTCAATGTCCCCTGTTTTGGGTCCGATGACCGACTGTTCACGGTGGTCCCTTCGTAGGTGTGAGTTACGGGCTAAGTCCCACCGCCGGAAACGGGTATAATGGGCAGGAATTTCTGGCGGCGCGCCGTTGGGAACTCGATCTCCGGCTAATAAAGAAAGTGGCTCGGACATGCACAGAGGCGGACGGGAAAGAAGAGGGCACGGCCCTGGCGAGTAAGGACACGTAAGGCTTCGGTGTGCCTGGCAACGCGGTATTTCGCGGACGATAACACCGAGCGCGCCGTCATCCGCGTGTGTTATTCAAATCCGATGATTTCGAGGAGAACTCTTAATGGCGCGCATAAACAAACCCCGCTAAGTGACTCTGTTCGCGGTGACACTTTACTTTACAATTCTTCGAAGCCTCGTTTCCTCCGCATTCAAGTAATTTCCTTCGCATCACCTGACGATTTTTCCCTTTTCAGAAACTTCGAATTTGAACTTGGAACTCTCAATTCATTTATTTATCGAGACAATATTTCATCTTTAACAGTAAGATTGATTCAGGCCGAAGGGCGCGTGGAGGGCCAATCGGAGATCAGGTGCGCCCGGCTTTACGCAGTCATTTCGGCGAGTATTGTTAGGACGAATCATCGGGGGCAAAAGGGCTCTCGGCGAGTGGGAGCTCCGCGAATCAGGGATTCATAGAGCCTGAATAATGCAATAGCCGAGGAATCCTCGCCAAAAAGCCCCGGGACTCGAATCGCTCACGGGCCGCGAGCCGCCAGTGGACAGCTGGACTTTGCGAGAAAGGCGCACTCGGAAATCGGGATTCATAAAAAGGCAGGGCGGCCGCTCGGGATTTCGGGGGGTGAGATCGAACGGAATCAAGTTACAGCTCGCACCAGAATTAGCAGCGGCCGCCGAGCATAAGAATCGCTCGTTTCTGGCTAACTATAGTGTGGCTTTGCTAGGCTCGGACCCCCTGCGATCGCGAGTCAACCCGGTCATTAATCACAACGCGCTGCGATTGCCCGGTGTTAAGGATACCGAAATAAAAAGCCGAGTAATAGAAAGATTAGAGCGGCAGAGTTCCCGGGGGACTTGCCTCGGCGCGCTCGGGCGTGGCGAAGTCGCGGGAATAAAAGTGGGAGCGAACGAGTGTCTTATGGGATTGGATGATTTGATCTGCAGACTGATTTGTGGCCCCGCGCGATCTCGTAAGGGAAAGCCACTTCTCTAAACAAAATCGGGAAAGACAGCCGCGCTTCCTCGAAACGCGCGACGTAAGCGAGCGTATGGCGAGGATTTATGCGCGGATCTCGAGTTTATGGTGTTGCAGAGACCGCGGCAGGCTCTGGCACAGTGCGCCTGGCCAGATTGTAAATCGCATTTTTAGAAGGCATTGCGTCACGCCCCGCTTCCTTAACCGCCCGAAATAATCCGGGGTATGTCTTTGATCCCTCGGTCATCACTTTTCTATTTCGATTTTTCAGATTTTGGAGTCTTTTCTTTCCATACTTTTCCTTTATACTCGCATTCTTTTTCTAGATTCTGATTTCTATGTTCCTTCAATTTTGATTTGTATTATTTATATTCGTATTCCTTCATTTTGATTTCAGTCATTTATATTCATTTTTTAAAATGTATTGTATTTAAAAAAATGAATATAAATTATTACAGATTCATTTTCATTCATTCACAGTGATAATATTCTTAAATATTAATTATGGAAATCAAAGTGAAGGAATACGAATGAATATGTTATATTCATATTCTTTTAATCCAGATTTCTATAATTTATCGAAGATAATCGAACGCATTTTCGACTCCTCAGCGATAAATATTCGCAATTCGTACCATTCGTTCTCTACCATTTCGCGATTCTATATTTCGCCCAAGTTCCAGGTGCGTCGCATCTTTGACGAGTGCATCAGCGAGGAAACGCGAGCATAAAACCAGACGCGCGTCCGGTGTCCGAAACGGCCGAGCGATATTCCCCGAAGTCGCGTCTCGATGGTGTCGATCGGTGGGCCCGACTTCCCAGTAAAGGCGTGAAGTCGCCCGCTCGAGATAAACCTCGGGAGCGCGAAGTCAGGCCTAGTTGCAGGGAACTCTATGAGCAACTGTCGCGGCGATCGATGGTGTAATCCAATGAGGATCGATGCTCGATATCTCGTAATCGGTTATGCTCGCGCTGCCCATCGAAGAGCCGTGACGTACGTTTCCCCGGAATTCGTGACCCACATCTTCCTCGACGAGTTAAAAGCCGCCTCGCGTCTTTAAGCCTTTGACTCGGGAGGAGGCGAGACTGTGCCCGAGCAAAGACCCTTTCACGCATGCTGTACAACCTCTCTCCCCCTCTCTCGCTCTCCCCCTCGGCGTGTCGGTGTGTCTGCCTTCAACTGGTTTTCGTACAATAAAGCTCCGGCTCTTTTCTCCCGGGCGCACGAGTGCTCCACTGCATTTTCTACTTGCGCCAGCCTCTAACCTGTCCTACCAATTGTTCAAGCCATTCTTCCCTTTTGTACCCGCGGCGCCCTCTCAAGGCCCGAAATTGATTAAAATCAATTTTTCATTCGTCGATAATTCGACGACATTGAATTCAGTCCTTGCCGAGACAGGTTTTTAGTCATACGAAATCATTAATATCTGTGATAAAATAATCCCACATTTGATTATTAATCGAAAAGTACAAATTAGTGCTTCAAATAGAGTTGGATACGAGTTTAATATTTAAATTCCCTGTCAAATTAATATTTACCAAGTCTCCCGATATAGTTTCGAGGGAAATATTGCGATGGTTTTCCCCGGCGTCTCCCGATATTTTCCAATATACCGTTGACCCATTGCTCCCAATTCGGTATCGACCGCCCGTGGGATTCTCTTGGGCTGCTGGATCAGTAATATCGCAGTGCAAAGGTGGGAAAACGATTAGGCACAATGGCCAGCCGTTATCGCCGCTTATCACAGCGGGCTCGTAAGTGCGGCTGCTCCATTTCCTCCGCGATCACGCACGTGTTCTCCTCTTCTCCGACGCAGTCCACGCACTGGAAAAACGCGTGTCGCAATCCGCCACGAAAACACGAAGAATCGAATTCAATTAATTAATCAATAATCACCGTCAATTCTGAAATTGACCGGCATTGTCATAAATGCGTCAGTGGCCAATGAGAGAAAGTAATTTACAATCATGGGAGTGAAGAAAAGGCTCCCAGTTCGAACTTGCACCATAAACAGGGGATTGGCGGGTGGGAGAAGTATGGTATGAATAAATCCTGGCTTATCACCGGCCATAAATCCGGGCATGCGGCTATTCGTAGCCGATGAACCATGCGGAACCACCGGAGCATCAATTTTTTTCTCCCCCAGCAACCGAAAAAGAAAAAAAAGAATCCCCCATGAAAATCTAATTATTAGATAGAATGCTAGGAATGAAGACATCTCATAGATACCGCGGCTGTACAGAGTGATTCACTTGTCTTTCAATCAGGTATGTCTGTATCATCGAGCATGAGCTCGTAGAATTATGGTTTAATAGTTTTAAAAAAATACATAAAAAATTGAGTTGGTAATTAAAATGTTTGGTTCGCAAAATTTGTCATTGGACCTTAAAATGATGACAATAGCGATATAGTTGATTAAAAGGCAAGTGCATCACCCGGTACACTGGGATAAGATCAACGTGCAATTTATGCGGCGAACCTGTGCCCTCTGAGTCATCGATCGATGATTAGTAGCCGCAGGTTGTGACAGAGTTGCTCCGATACTTCTCAGTACTCCATGGCATCCTGTAATTTGCCCGGCTATCTCACGGGATTCCTGAGAGTGACAGAGTGCCTTTCGCAACGGCGGCTCCCGAGAATCATCCCGTCATTTCCAGGATCATTTGCATGCCGAGTGAGCCTCGTCGCGCAACCTCGGCTTTATTCCACTCCGAGAGGCGCCTTTCCAGCTTCACCGACCGCCTGCTAATTTCGCGCCGCTCCATTCGCCGCTCGCGATTAATCAACGAGTCATTAATGATGCGCGGGAGCGCGAGGTGGCGACGTTGCGTCAACCGGAAGTGCGAGCTTGTTATTGATTAGCGCGAGTAGTGTAATCGGCCGGCGCGTTGGATCATTGGTGTAATGATCGTCGCGAGGAATCGCACTGATCTCCTCAATTGTCTTAACGAGGATCTGATAACGCCGGGCTGGCGTCGCCGAGCGGGAAAAACGGCGTGGTTTACTGGCGAAGCGAGTTGGCCGAAGGTAGCCTTGCTTTTTACCGCTTTAACGGCACACGTCCATGCAAATGCGACAGCCTCGAGTCGCGCTGGAAAAAGCCTGACATAATCGACTGTGACGCGCGGCTAATCGAAGGAGGCTTGGTTAGTTCCTTTGTGGAACGACTCGTGTTGCTTGTAATCGGTTTTCCTGGAATGAAATCGTTCGGAGGAACTAAATTCGGTAGAATTCCAATGGAAACGGCGGACTTAACCTAACTTTCTGCGTGGCTAATCGAAGGAGACCTGGTTAGTGTCTCTGGGGAATTTTTGTGTTTGTATAAGATCGTTAAAGAAACTAAATTCCCTAGAATTGCGATAGAAACGAAGGAGTGTTTTTGTGTAGCTAATCGAAAGAGGCTGAGTTAATTCCTCTGGGGAATGATTTCTGTTTGTATAAGATCGTTAAAGGAACTGAATTCCCTAGAATTCCAATGGAAACCGAGTACTTAACCTAATTTTCCGCGTGGCTAATCGAAGGAGGCCGAGTTAGTTCCACTCGGGAACATTTTCTATTTGGATAAGATCGTTAAAGGAACTAACTTTCCTAGAATCGCAATAGAAACGTTGTACCTTATCTAACCTCCAAGCAAACCTTCCATCACTTAAACCGTAACCTCCAATTGTCACTCGACACTATTCCCAAGACGCGTCGGACATTTTCCCCTAGAATAGTGACTTTCCATCCGTGGTATTAGGTTTCTAGGAGTGCTCGAGTGCTCCCCGAAGTATTCGCGGCGAGGACGTGAGTCAACGCGCCGTCTGTCGTCTCGCATAATTCGCGTCCAAGTATAGAAAGGGTCTGCGCGTTTCCTCCTTTTCGCCTTCCAACTGCCGCGCACGCACACGCGCGCGCGTAAACGCGTGCACTTCTTGCGTAGACACGCGTCGCTTGAAATACCTAGTGTGCGATAATAGGTTGGAATAGTCTCGAGGCTCCGACACGCATCCTTTCGCCCGAGAGACCATCTGGCGCGTTTCATTTCTCTTAATTAGTAATTAGTAATTACAACCAGCAGATATACCTGTCCAGCGGCGTCCGAGGTAGGACCGCAAGGAGAGTACAGCAAACCTAATTAATATTATCATTTAACAATTAAGAAATGAGGCCGAAGTTCGTGAAATATGACTAAAATATATTATGAAACTTAAAAACAGAATTATTATTTATTATTATTTCCATTTGCTTACAAAAGCGACGAAATCCCGTAAAGATGGGCCAATGATTGGGCGATGAATAGTTAAAGGAGGGACAAGACACGACCAATCACGAGACATTTACCCTGACAGGGACGCCGAGGGACACTTAATGGGGTGTTAAGTCGAGCCACCCTCGATCTCGGCCGCCCTCGGCAGCCCCCATCTATAACACGCTTACACCCCAACAGCCGGCCCGCTTCCGCAAGGAAATGACGTAATTGCCGAGAAGTAGTCGGCCGGGCTCGGAGGCATTCGGCGCTGGCAATTCGACCACTTGTTCGCAGGGTTTTCACCGCTGCTCGAGTGGATCCTCGAGATAGAGAGTGAGAGTCTTAAGCCGAGAGCGAGAAGGAAAAGTACGTATCGCAGTCTGCGGTCAGAAGCTCCGCTGGACTCGCCGGGAATTATAGATTTATCGAGAATTATCAACATTTTTCTTGGATTTCGGGACACTGGACAGATCTTTTGAGTTTTATATGTGTAAAGATTATTAAAAACTTTTTACATTTTTTACAATCTTTACGAATATGAATTCTTATATTTGGTCGATTGTTTGAACTGAAAATTTTTCTATTGTTTATGGGAGTGGCTTTGTTCGTAACTAGTGAAAGGCTATCTCGTGGGAGAGCCGGCCTATCAATTACCAGGAGTTTAAGAGTTTAAGCCTCGTTCTTTCGCCGACGCCGGCTCGTTTAATTATCCTGCGCCAGTTCCGCCTCGTTAATGCGGTCAATGTACTTGCGCACCACTTCGCGCCACTTTGACGCCGGTCTGTCTCTCTGTGTGCGCCCTTTGTTGCGCCTCGGACACTCCCACAGGAATTTCCCTAGCAAACGAAAAAAGTCTCTAGTCGCACGAGAAATCTTACGTAGCCGCGCGCGAGGTTAGGTCCGGCCATATTGGCCTGACATCGGTCCATGGGAGGTTAAGTCCTAAAGGAAGGAATTGCCAGTCGAGTCTGGCCAGACTTTCCTCCCCCACGGTTCTCTCGGTTCTATCTTTAGAACTTGGCTTCTCTGTATTCCACCACGTTCCTCGCGTAACCTCCGTCTTGCCCCGCACTCTTCTCCCAAGTGTGCCTCTTTAGGATCGATTGATCGATCACTCTCGTTGTATCGGAGGATCGAACCGTTCCAAACCCAGAATTCCAACCAGGCTATTTAGAAATCCGGCCTCAAGCTACACTTTCGAAGGAAGCGCCGGTTGGCAGGGCCAACCTAAAAACACTAAAACCCACTGGCACCGGAAAAAGCATAACTGGGAGTCGAGTCGACAGGGCGCATCGCATTGGAACCCGGGAATAATTGGAAATCTTTTCAATGGACATTCGACGAGCCCGAGTTTCGCTCGGCGGAAAATCTCCGCCGTTGGAAAAACCGAGCGACTCACTGTCTACCTGTGTGTGTGTGTGTGTGAGTGTAAGAAGGAGAGGAAATGAGAGAACCTTGTATATTCGGGTCGCGCGTCCCACATTGCGCTCGCGTCAAAGTTAATTGCAGGTGTTAACACCGGCGATTACGTGTGGCGCCTTCGTTCACACCACCAGCTCCACTACCCCCCACCCGCGCGCTTTCTTTCTTCCTAGCTGGAATGGCGTATCCGAGTTTTGTATCCGTCGGATACAAGTGGAAAGGCTGCGCTGCTCCACCGCTCGACGAGCCTCGCCTCGCCTCTGGCTGCATTGCCTCGGAGTTTCTCGGAGCCGCGAATCAAATTTCTGCCGACCAATTCTCACGTGGAATTCCACGGTGCACGTGGGAATGCGCGCGGGTGGTGGGAGGCCGAACCAGATTCTGAGGTTCTGTTGGTTAAGATCGTACAATGATTTCTATGGTTCGATTAATTGAAGTGAAAGTCATTTTTGGTCTACAAGAATTTGCAATTAAAAAAAGACAAGTAAATTCGCTGATTAATAAGTAAAAATCGAATTATATATACTTTACATATTAAATGCAAGTGTTTTTAATAATTCTGACAGTGCGAATATTATAAATGATTGATTGCACTCGCATTGGGATTAATAAATCAATTTGGAATTAAAACCTATAACAATGGAATTTGAACGTATGCTTGCCCGGTTGGTGCAATCGAGGGGGGAATTGAGGGCCCCGACACTGTGGGTTCTTTCTTTCGCCCGGCATGCTCGGAGTCATCAAGATGGCCCGTTATCCCTGGCGTCAGCGTCGCTCATTGAGAGATAACGATTACGGGGAGTAGTGTTACCATCGCGGAGCGACTGCCAGTCGTATATTCCCATTAATACATTCTCATTAGCACATAACAACCTCTTTGAGCTACGACACACGCCGATCGGCCCCGCCAAGACCCCATAACTAATTGCCCGAAATGATAAGCAGCCCAGACGGGAAAAAACGAGCGCGACACCGATTCGCGGAAATGCAATCGCACTTTTTTAAATTGTAACGTTAAATCGTTTGATTTGTACTTTTTTCTTTCGAGGAATTGCAATTAATTAATGAAGTTTTATCTTTAAAATATTGCAATTTATATTTTGTATTAAATATAAATTGGACAAAAATAGTGCAAATAAATTGAAACAAAATATATTCTATATTTTATTGCACTGTCGCCTTTAAAAAATTGCAATTAATAATCAATATCGTACGTTTACTTTCAACCAATTGCAATTAATTTTTAATATTACACTTTGACCTTTAAAAACTTGCCCCGAAACAGTTGATATTTTGATTCCACCTTTAACGCATGCCTGCATATTCGTCTCTCGGAGATTGCGCGCCCATTGTAGTACAGTGTAGTGCACACACGCGAAACTCCCCAAGTAACAGGGCGCACGGGCGCGCGTGTTTGACGGGAGAAAAATCCGGCGATTCATTAGACGCCGCGGCGGCAAATTGAAATGGGAGTCGACGATCGACCATTAACGCGCCGAATAATGAAGTGCGGCCCCGCATGTTTTATTTCCGCTCCTGTTACGCCGCCGGGAGGCCGCTCGCGCGCCGCCCTCGACGCGCTCGCGGAGAGCCGCCGATCGCCGGATTATAATTAGTCTCCGCGATTCCAGTGTCGATTTCGAAAGTGTTCATTTGGCCTCTGTGGAGCGGGAGTTTTTTCGGGGCGTCCGCGGCGATGGTCGAGATGGTAATTGGAGGGGCGGCTGGGTGAGAAGCGAAGAGCCCGCTGATAAGCAATGCGCTCGGCTAATTAGTCGAGAGAGTTCACTCTCCTTGGGAGAAGTGCGTGCGCTTAAGATCAACGTAAGCGTGTATTTATAGCGAAACCTTTCCCAACTCCTTCGCGGCGTCCGTGCACGCGAGCCGCACGAGACGGCATTTCGGATTCCGAGAAATTAATCGCTGGGTTCCGAATCCTCCTACATTTTCATATTGTTTTTCGAAAGTGTCAATCTTTCGATTATTCCTAATAAATAAACTCGGAATTATTCATGACGTTTTACTAAATTCGGTCTAATTCATTAATCACACGAATTTAAAATTTTGCACAATTAATGTGCAACAAATGTTGCACTCGGAATTGTTCATGACATTTTACTAAATTCGGTCTAATTCATTAATCACACTAATTTGACATGTTGCACAATTAATGTGCAACAAATGTTGCACTCGGAATTGTTCATGATATTTTACTAAATTCGGTCTAATTCATAAATCACACTAATTTGAAATGTTGCACAATTAATGTGCAACAAATGTTGCACTCGGAATTGTCCATGACTTTTTACTAAATTCGGTCTAATTCATTAATCACACTAATTTCAAATGCACAATTAATTTGGCACTCGGCTTCCAATATAATGAATCAATAAAACCTATTTAATAAACCCGTTATATTTCTCGGCAGTTTTTGCGGGCAATCCTACACGAGCGCGGCACACGTACTTCCGCGGGCGGCGGCAAGAGAGAAGAGCGCGCGATACCTCGGCATAATCTCCATTAACTCATCGGGCTGAAAAGGGGTCAAGCCCCAGGGCAAAACATGTTTTCTTTTCGCACTGAAATCGAGGAGGAGAGGAGGAGGCTGGGCCAGCGGGAGATAAAGGTTGCAGTGGCGCGCGAGGCCGATCGGACAACTGGTCCACGAAAAACTCGAATCGACTCATCCCATTGAGCCGCGATCTTCTTGACCCCCTCGCCGATCAATGCCGGCTATTTAGCCGCGATTCCCATTACATTTGTCCCAAATAGCTTCGAGTACCCGCGAGCCACCAATGCAATGTTCGGCCTTTTATTCGGCCGAGTCCTTTTATCATTTCAATAATTAGACGGAATAATGAACGGAGCAATTTAGCACGAAACTAAGGCAAGGAAAGCGATAGGTCACGAGTGGGAGAAAGCAGGATTGGGCGGCGGCGACTGCGAAGGCGGTGACCCGGGATTTTTGCGATTCGCTCTGCTTCTTATGCAGATAGAGCTGGAAGGTCCCATTATCATCTCGCTTGCGTAATCACGCGCGCTGATACCGGAGTGAAAGCTACGCTAGTTTCATAATCCCTCGCGTCCATCTCCGCCGCATCCCATCATGCTCCCCTTTTTTTTCTTCCAGCCAGACTTTCTCGCTCTCGTCAGCATCTCTCGCTTTTTTGCTTATCTTTATCGAGAGCTCGTGAGACGAGCCTGGACGGCACCGAGTGAAAGTGGCTTACGTATTTTTCTAGCGATTCCATGTCTTATTGATGTTTAATAATCAATGTCTGGAAGAACTAAGATTATTCAATACAAATTAATTTTATTAAGAAATCATGGTTAATTAATTTGTATTAAAATGATCTATTTAAGAAAAGTTAAAACAATTTTTCGAGAAAAATTGATTTGATTAAAAAAAACACGATTTTCTATTAAATCTATGTGTTATTAACGTCTAATAATCAATGTCTGAAAGAAGTAACATTATTCGATAAAATTAACTTTGACTTTCAACTGAATGATTAATAAATTAGTATTAAAAAAAACCTATGCAAGAAAAATTGATTTGATTATAAAATCACGATTTTCAACTAAACAACTAATCAGTAATTGTCAAAAGAACACTAAACTAGCTAATTTGATCGAAACATCACAGTTTTCAACCCAACGATTAATGAACTAGTAATCGTCGAGTGAGCGCACAAACGACATACAAACTACAAAGTGTAGTGCGCAGAGGAAGCGCCTTGTCAGCGGAGGCCTTTTTCCTGGCACTGCACACCAGCGGGCGATCTATCTTGTCGAATGCGGACGCAGATAAGAGGGCCCGCCTGGCGGCGAAAGAAGTAAACTGGGTTGCAATGCGGAGACGCGCTTGCGACAGGAAGGAAACCGCACGCCTCTTCTCTACTCTCTTTGGCGCGCGCGCGGACGCATCCAACGAATTTAACTGTCTCCCTCTCGCGCCTGTTTTTTTTCTCCCCGGCGGCAGAGTGGCACGCGCGCTCGCCTCGGGGAAAATTGAATTGCGGCCAGCCGCCAATTGGCACCGGCGGAGGAAGCACCGGCTCGATTACGCCAATTGGAGGGGCGGATGTGCATGTGCACTGTGCGAGAGATAATGCGCGAGCGTGCGAGGAAACGGGCACGCGTGACCCTGGCATTAGCTCCGCGAGAGCAGAGCACGCGACCACTGGCCACTCTAATTCATTTGATTCGCCCGATTCATCCTGCGCGCCCAGCTTCGTGCCAATTCGCCGGGCGAACCGGTCCACCTGGGTTAAGCCTGGTTCACACGTATTGCAATTGGAATGGCTCATTTGCACGAGGTTTAAGAGAAAACTGGACTTGAGTTAATAAAGTGAATAAAAATTAAAAATTAAAGTCAATAAAAAATTAAATGAGTCAATAAAAATTAAATACTCGGGGTAATTATAGATCTCGCAAATATTGCAATTTCATAATGAAACTGGAGGACGTATAAACCAGGCTTTAAAGGTCCCAGGCATCAAGAAGAACATTCAAAGTTATTGCCACTCGACAGTCCACTTGCAATAACAACAACCCAAACGAAAATCAAACCATTCAAAAATCGCTTAAAATTCTCAAATTCCAATTGAGAATGAATCGACAGTCAAGTGGAGCATCTTGCGACTAGGATCGGCCGGGGAATTGGCGAGTGGGTGGTTTGGAACTGTCCGAAATTCCGGGTGGCCCGGAGAATCGCTCTAACGAGCGGCACTCGAGGACTGTGGACCCACGTTTAGGCAGCGATTGAACCGTCGACAAGTACTGCTAATTGCGGCGAATCACCGCCAACGCCGGGAGAAGTCGTCGGAAAGACAGTCGGGATTGTGGAGTTAACCTCGCGTTTTTATATCAGTTCGATTAGGATGCAAGCGTGACGAGCATGTGGAGTGAACTTAACGAACCGTGCGGAACGCACAACCTTTCCCCCCTCTTTTTACGCGCTTGACTTTGAGACTCTGGGAAGAAAGGCGAGCGGCGTCATTTGGCGTCATCGGCCAATCAATACTGCTGGGTTGCATTAATGGGAAATTCGTGATGACGTTTCGAGACTGCGGATAGTTGGAACTATAATTAGAGCATTGATTAATAGCTGATACTGCAGTGCGAGCTCCGCCAATGACAACCTCCCGCTGGTTTATCTGTGTTGATGTTTTTAGTGGGAAAAGATTGCGCTTGACAAGTCATTTCCATGACCAATCAGGATTTTTAAATATTAGAATCGAGATCAACATATCTATATCGGTTAAGAACGGACATCTTCCAATTTGGAATGATGAAACAGTAGGGTTGGCCGGTGGTATTCTTCTTAATCAAGCCCTGATGAGTTCGGTAATGATGATCGCTCGACTAACGCGGGAGTAGATAGAGCGACGAGCGAGCGAGGGCGAGCGGAAGTGTTGCGCTGAAAATGTTAGGATAATTGGCGTTTAATTGGAAACCTGATATATCCGCGGGCGGCCTCTCCGGAGTATTAGGTTCGTTTGTGTTACCAGCCTAACTCCGCAGTCACTTCATCATACCTGCTCGTATGATGAACCAGCCAAGGTCTCGGCCTTCCCGGCAAATCCACTCCAATCTTCCCATCGAACCTAACCCCCCAATTCCAACTGGCCGTTTCCAAAATCAACTCTGTTTCCTCGTGCGAGGATGTTTCTCTCCGCACGATCGCCTTTAACCCTTTGACGCGCGGCGACCGCGTAGAGGAAATGGCGCGAGAGAATCGCGCGTGCGTTTCCGCGCGACGGCGAGAAAGGAGGATAGAAAACGATAGGCGGAAAGCTAGACTTTGGAGAGGACGGATGTGTTTGAAACCGCGTCGCCATTGAAATGCCAGCGACGGCTCGTTCCTTCCTTCCTCCTTTTATTCCTCTCGCGCTTCCCTGCAGGAATTAACGAGCGCCCCCCTTTTGCCGAGCGATGCTTTTCGACGGATATCGCCTGGCATTTATGTCCCCACGTGTGCTCCCCTTTACGGCGCAGCCAGCGCCGCCTGGCGGCGCGCGAGTCGACGGAGCGTTGAATGGGCGGGAAACTCGGGACAAATGAGGCGCTGGTGGCGCCCTCCGCGCCCTCGTATTTCAGGTTTGCTGTAAAGAGCATCCCTTTCAGAGGAGGTGCGTTTGCGAGTACGAGTTTACTCGATTTCGGGGGACTCGAGCGGAGTCCCGGGAGGTTGTAGTCGATGCGGATATGATTGAGAATCGCGGGGGAGTTGTACGAGGAAGTCGGGCGAGTTCGATTTGTCGTTTGATTTATCGATTGACCTCCGATACATTTCCTGGTCCTCGGCTCGTGTATTTCTGGCCGGTGAGTCAGAGCTCGCGCGGCGGCCGGCTTCGATGTCATTGAGTCACGAAGTCAGTCGAGTCGGAGAGCGAGAGGGGACTCTCCGCTGGCAACAAGGGAGGGCGCGCGAGCCGCTCTCGTGTCTCGATTGTGTGCCACGCAAATAGACGTGAGAAATTTTGATCCCTCGGCAAATAGGAGGCCGCCGCCGCGCTGCCTTCCCGAAAAGGTCAACAGCGCTGTGTACTTCGCGCAGACACGCTCTTTCCGAAAAGCTCCGAACTCTTCCTGTTGTTCGACGCACAATCGCCCTTGCACTCACTAATACTTGGGAATAAAAATGACAAATCAAAACGTCACTCATACTTCAAAATATATAAATAAGAATTTGTATTGGAAATAAAAAAATTCTATTAGAAATAAGAAATTGATATTGAAATTAAAAATTTTCTATTGGAAATAAAAATTTGTATTTCCAAAAGATAATTTCCAAAGTCCAGTAGAAACATGTGGCTGTAAAGGAAGAGACGAAAAGGGAAAGCTTGCTTTGGCAAATGTGGAAATTATGCCAGGTCGAAGCAGGGGGAGGACGAGCGGCGAGCGAGATGAGATGGTACAGGGATGAGGATTTGTCGCTCGGATGTTAGACAATGGACTATTAGGGCAGTTTCGCGGTAAGCTGCTTTGAGGAGAATGCACGCGCCGGAGAGAAAGAGAGAGAATGGCCCGTGTGGAGAAAAGAGGCTGTGTAAGGCGAAGGAGTACGAGGGAGACGGAAGGCTCCCTCGAGGGCACTTGTCTTCCCACTCTCTCCAGGCTCTCCCCTACTTTTTTACACCTATTTACCCTCTCCCCTCTCTCCTCGCTGCCGCTTTGTCCCCTGGGAGTCTCGAATTCCTTTGTACATCGAGTACAGATGTCCCTGGCCGACGATTTTCGGCTGCGCCACCCTTCACCGGCCACTTGACAGTTTCGATCACTAGGATAAGACCAAAGTGACGAAATATTTCCGAAAAATCTCCCAAGTTCTTAAATTACCGAATTAAATTCCAAAGGTGTTAGAATTTAAAACCAAAAGGTCTTACGTAAAATTTTTTTAAAAATTAAAGATCCAAAAACCCAGTGATCTAAAATAATCAATTTTACATTACAAAATAAAAAATGTAACCAAAGGCTTTAAATAACCAATCTAGATCGATTTTTCATCATCTTCAACCGACGTATTATTTACATTTACTGTTCCCCGACCGAGAAGGTTACGACAGAAGGACGCCAGCGCCGCCGGGCGGAAACTAGGTTAGCACTCGCGAGTTAATCTCCCGGCCCCTCTTCGCCGGTGGCATTGTATGCCGAGGAGTTTGTCGAGGAAATCTGCTTCTGCGGGATCGGCTCGGGACTTATCACTCTCTGCCCGGGATTGCCGAACAATGCCCGCCAGATGATAATACAAATTCCCTGCTCGGCCCGATGTGATAATTCCGCGCGAGGAACTCTCGCCGGACGACTCCAATTCCCTAGGGAATTCTCGGTTTCAATTAGCCGCCGGCATGGAAAATGGCCGAACCAATCGCTGCCATTGAGCGGCAGTTAGTTCCCATTCCCGCCACCCACGCAGAGCCACGCGCACTTGCGACTGGGAATCGGCCAATTATAATCGTATTCTAATGATCGAGGAAGACTGCGATCTTAACCGCAAGGACGCGGTCGTTAGTTTCTGGAATCAAAGTCTCGTAAATCAGCTGTTCCGTTAACTCGCCGGTAATGATGTACCTGATTGCGATGCCACGCGCGATTTGTAACACTTTGCCGTAACCTCTGTGACCATGATTTCTCTGGCAAAGGTTTCCATATACTATCATTGAACATGATGAATGCGAGAGAAGTTTAAGTTAACGAATCGTTTTCTTTAATTATGCCTCTCAATTAAGTCCTTAATCAGAGGTTAAGTCGCTATTTGCCTTCGCATCACTTCATTTCCCAAGTAATTAGACTTGCAACAGCGACGACGCGATGACGTCAGGGTCAACTTATTAACCGAGGATGTCAGGTTAACCCAAAGATTTCCGGCACTTTCCCTCCCCTCGCGCAAACTTCAGCACTCGACGCGGATCTCTGCGGTCACCCGCAGATTAAGCTTATCGTCATCGCGCATTTCTGCGAAGCGGTGTAATAAATTCGTCACTACATTGCCGAATCGCCGAAAACGGCCGCCGAGAATAAACCGCGAAAATGGCCGAAGCTTTGTGTTCCAGTTTCTAGCGCAAGTGGAATTCCGGCTTGTTTGCTTTCAGACGTCTCTCGATACTTCCCCTTTGCTTATTTCCCATGGCGAGGCCCTTCGGCGTCGATGGCTTCTGGAATCCGGCGTATTTGTTGGCGAACTGCAATTAGAAAATGGCTGGTTAACCTCAAACGCCTAAAGTCTCTCAACAGTTCTCGGAATAGAAGAGGCATTGACAAATCAGACTCTGTTTGGAGGAGACTTTTCCCGGCGAGTGGCTTTGCTAGTGCAAACACTCGGCCGCGAGTATTTTCAAAGCTGTTTTCACTGGGCCGCCGATGGAAAAGTGGGGTTAGGTTCGAGCATGGAAGCAGGCATATTTCGGGCTATTTGAGATCCATTTTCAAATGTTTGCCCAACCGGGGGATCCTAACGCGAGCCAGCCTCGAGTTCCGATTGTTTTCAGTGAAAGCAGCCGCGATTGGTCCGACCTGACACAACGCCGGTTTCTGTTATGGTTTCGATATTATCGGGATACTTGCGCCACTTTTGAGTGTATGTAGATTTGCTAATGCAAGAGGCTCTCGGCTCGCGAATCATTGCGTTGCCGAGTGAGCTCGTGGGGCGTTTTTGATGATGATGGGCAACTTAACCTAGCATGGGATGCTTTCCCCTTCGCCAGCCCAGTTATGACACATCGAAATCTCTTGGGGGGCTCGACGATACAAAGCAGAAATGATATCACCGACCACATGAGCATTCGCCGCCCCTTAACCCACTGCTGCGACCTTATTTTTCAAGGCATCATCGTCTTATTTCTGGAATGGTGATGATGCTCCACCGCGTTCACGCCTCGGTAACCTAACCCTCTGACCAACCATCTTTATAGCTCCCCTTTAATCCCAATGGGAATCGACTGAATTACACTTGCTGGCGAAGTTCTACGTACGCTTCTGCATTTGGGTCAGCGCTGGCCGGCTCTTTCGAGCAAGTACAATCGAAAGGCCCGAATCAACAGATTCGAATATTTTTTATAGAAATCATAAAATAATCTTTCCGCTTGAATTTCGATATACTAAATACGAAATGTTTTACGAATTTTTAAAGGAATTTTATTAATTGTTTATTGAGACACGGACCAGAGTATATTGCGTACGATTGTATTAATCCCGCGTGGCGAGTGCAGCATCCCAATGAGCCGCAGCTGCCCCTAATGTCTTAATCGGCCTAATGATTGATTATGGAGGTCGATGCAAAGGCGACTTGCAATGCACATCTGCTCGTTCGATCCTCGATTTATTCTCGGCGATCCAATGTGCAACTCGTCCTCCTTAAATCCTGCATTGCGCCCCTGCCGCGAACAGCTATTCTCGTGCGCACAACATCGTTTTCTTGGGAGGAGATCGTCTGGAGATTGTTGTAATGATCCCGGCAATTAATGAGAGCATCCATTGTCGATTTCCGTCGACTCGAAAGCGGTTCGCCGATATTGCCACCGTCTCCAGCAATCCTGAGCGTCTCGGAGCACAGATATTCTTATATTCATCAGACAGCAGCGACATCTGCTTTGTGCTAGTTGGCTTTAGTTTTGGATTCGGTGATTGTTCTCGTCAAACGTGGAAATGAGCCATAAATTTCAAAGATATTTCGGTATTTGTTAGATACTAGGTTTATTTCTTTGTTTGTTGAGTTTCTTTTTGGATTTTTGATAATTTTAGTCATCGGATTTGATGATTATTCCTGTTGAAGGTAAAAATGATGGAGGAAATGGAGTAATCCCCAGCGTAATTCGAGCGCACACAATCCTTAGGGCGAAAAGAGGGTTGAAAAAGGGTCGGACATCCAGCGTGTACCCTACACCGTATCTTTCCCTGATAATTCTCGGGTGTACCGGCGTTGTAGGGAAATGCTCGCAGAGAGCGGTTTATCGATCTCATCTACGCTCGCGATTTAATAGCCGGCTTAATGAACGGCCTGTGTTTGTAAGTGTAAGGTATTTGCGGCGAGAGTGTCCGCTCGCCGCGCGCTCTCGCGGTGGCGTCTTCCGAGGACTTTTATAGACGCCATTCATAATTGACCGGCTGCTAACCTCGCCGAGGTCCTTTCCGCTCGCCAATCAGGCCACCGGGCTAATTATTCGACTCGCGTGCCGATGATCTCATCGACTCGCCCTCCAAATTCTGTCACTTTCGCGCCAACGATTGTCCCAATTCTTGTTTTACACGTTTTAATGGAATTTTTCGAATTGCAGGGTTTTATTGTTTGTCAATTCTTAAGTGATTGTATTTTAATGGTTATCGAAAGGGGGTTCATTTTGCTTCGAACGAGTTCTTTGTTTTATGGGATCTTTTTAGTTTTGTTTTTTCACCGAATGTAATTTATGGGAACAAGTGGCCTAATTTTTGTTTGGTTGTAGGAAGAGTTGAATTTAAATAAGACTGGATGGGGGAATTGTTTTGAGGGGGAATTTCATTCGGATAAAAGACAGGCTTCCACTGAATCTGGCAGAATAACTGATCGCAGTCGAAGTCGTAACTGTGTCGATTAACTGGATATTCCAGCCTCGCGGAGGAAGCGGAAGTCCGCTTTTTTTGTGCGAGTCTCGCACAATTCGAACGCTCCTGCCCGACAGCCTCCTCGCCTAGAGCTACCTTTCCCTCCTGTCTTTTTGGACGCTGATTCCCTCGATTTCCAGAGCGCGCGTGAGGATTGCTCACTTCATATGAGATCATCCTCGAGATCCCCTTGTGGGAACCAACCGTCTGACCACTTCTAGGGGGACTTACCAGTCCATGGTGTTTTCTATGGTCTTCTTCGTATTATTCGGTGTGACACTTTTAAGCTGCAAAATTGCAAGGTTTTTTTTTCGTGGAATGGGTGATTCTTCTACAAATTAAGGAATCATTTGGAAATTAATTACTTAAAGGAGGATACAAAATTGCAAGATTTTTTTTTGGTAGGAAAGTTGATTATTATACAAATTAAGGAATCGTTTGGAAATTAATTACTTAAAGGAGCCAGGGTCAGTTTTCCAGCCCCCAAAATTCCCGGACATTTCATCGCTGGAAAGAAAAATTGAAATCATAAAAATACTCGACTATTTTAGAAATTCCGGTATTCGTCGTTTGTTAATGAATATTTTACCAGAACCTGGGTCAATGTTCCACACGACAATTCCTCGAAAAAAATTCGCCGACCAACGAACCACCCCAGTTAACCATTCAACAGATGAGCTAATCATTCAGCTCTAAGCCAGTGGTCGATAATGACGAGCGGTTGATGGCCGAAACTAGCCAATCTGCGGAGCAGGGCGTTCGGCAGCCTGTTAAAATGCAAAGAGCCCCTTAAACGATGAGAGCAGCCTGTCCCGTCACGGGCTTTCGGAGCTCGACGAGACTTTTCGTGTGCTCGCCGGCCCGTTTTAGTATTCCGGTCGGCCTCGGCCCTCTTTTCCTCAGCTGCGCTCTCCGACACCCCCCCCCCTCCTCCCCCTCCCGTGCCCCCTTCTCGATCTAACATGTTCTTCACATTAATATAGCCGGGCTTAAGACGAAAAGGACGGCGCGGAGAAACACAGGCCTCCGCCCGTATATTTTCGTTAAGTCGAAGCCCGCCAGAGCGAGTGCCTCAAATTGGGGGATTTCCTGCGGGGCCCCATCGGCCACCGACGTGCCGGATCTTGACCTTTCAAAGGTCTCTTACTCTCAATCCTCTCGGACCAGAAGACTCTCCTCACCCTCGCCCTTCGCCCCCCCCCCCCCCCCTCCCAGGATTTATCGCGCGGAAGATCGCCCCCGCCGGTAATTAACCCCGTCGGTGTTGATTGACTCGGGCGGATTTTAGATATTTATTGGAAAGCGTTCTCGGGACTCAGAGAGGTCGACGCGATTTATTGGGAGCCGGGTAATTGGGCGGATTTTTAACTTGAATAAAATCAATCCAAATTTATTGCTGGCGAGAATCTTCATTCTCGTCGACTCACGGCGAGCGGATTGTAGGAAATTTGTTGGGAATTAATTGGAGATCGGTTAATGAATTGATGGATAAATTGGTCGATTTTTAGCTTGAAATTTGGCAAGATTACTCGGTGGAGCGAGATAGTGGGCGGGAGTAGGAGCAGCGGCAGGAGTCATTAGATTAAGTCGGTGGAAAGTGGCTTGTCCCGTCACACGCGGGACTCGAGACGTCGAGATTAAGATCGGGAAGTCAGGCTACCGGCGAGGTATTATTAAGCGATGTGTTATGATAATGAGACACGTGTTACGTCCCGTAATGCCGCCTGATTAGATCCCGTCTGAGTTAAGAGCGCGCACGCCGCGACTTAACCGCCCTCGCATTCAATCACCGTCCAATCGTCATTCGACTTATTCTCACGCTCCTCTGCATATTAAAGATTGAGATTTTTTCGCGCAAGTCTCATTTAATTCGAACGCGAATATTAACTGGAGGGTTCGCCAATTCCGAGAAATTTCGCGAGGTCATCTTATCATTGACCCTGCGATTATTGGCGAATAAATCGACTTTACTCGCCGCGATAATTCCGGCTTACGTAAATCCGGCGATTGCCACATAAGAAACTTGGACCGGGGATCGAAGTCATTGGGTTTCATCGATCCAGGTAGCATCAATAATTAATAATCGAAGGATTGTTTTTTCATCTTGACGAGTCAGTTTCCCCTCGTCTTAATCCAACCCTTTCGATCGTATGACACTTCCATGGCGATCTTCCGTCTGCTGCTTCAGAAATAGACTATTCTTAATCTTTCACCGTCCTGTCTGCCTCGGCGGAATTAGTCGGCGGCGTCTCGCATTGATATCGCCGGAAATCGGGCAAGCCGAGACCGCGCGCGAAGGCAGAAATTGGAATAGCAACTTTGACGACTAATTTCCATTTTGTACATAAGTCAAACCGAATCTTGCGCGTCGCGGTCCAACGATAATTAAAAGTTTGATTTCGGAGGTTAAAACTCACGAGATTAATTTCTAATAATAATAATTAAAACAATCTTTACAAATATTGTCTAATTTACTCGAAATGTCATAAATTATAATTTCGAGACTCAAAAACTTACGTTTAATTACGTTAACTACGTTTCATAATTAAAACAATCTTTACAAATATTATCTAATTGACTCGAAATGACATAAATTATAATTCGCAGACTCAAAAGCCTTACGTTTAACTACGTTAACTACATTTAATAATTAAAACAATCTTTACAAATATTATCTAACTGACTCGAAATGTCATAAATTATAATTGCGAGACTCAAAAACTTACATTTATATTTGTATTACTTAAAATTAAAGAAGCACTATCTTTATTAATTGCATGTCAATTAACGCAGATGTGAGTAAAAACTAATTAAAGCTTTAAACGGGTGACAAGTGTTAAAGCCATTTAAACTGGCCCTCGTTAGACACAGACGAGCGACGAGGGTTGCCGAGAGAAAAAGATTAACTCCCGATGCAAGTGGCGAAGCGAGGAAGAAGGGCTTCGAACTTTCTCGGGAACTTGCCGGCGGATTCCTGCAGGACGAATTTCCCGGTTCCGGGGTCACTTAACCCGCCGCGACACGTATTTCCCATGCATTTTAAGGATTTTCGTAGGACGCCGCTGTTTTGTCGAAGTATGAGCACGTACTTGCCGTGAAAGGATCATAGAGTGGACTTAGCTGGGAAATCCCGTGTAAAACTTGCCCGGAATAACAAAGTCCTCACCCTCGCCCGAACTTCCCCGATCCTCCTCGCTTGCCCATCTGCTCCCACCTTTTTTCCTCCGCGAGCACTTTTCCTCCCGAGTTCTTCCTATCAGTGACCTATTACGCTTCCTGGTCATCGATGAGCTCCTCGACTTCCATTCAAACTCCCTAAACTCCATCATAATTACTTCCTTCCTTCTCCTTTATTTATTATTTACCCTCCAACTGAAATAATTCTATTTCTCCTCTTTATATTATTTCATATAAAATTCTGTAAATTAATAAGTAACCCTGGGTTTACTGAAAGTATAATTAGTACCATAATGAATCGCACTACTCACCTACACGAAATACCCATTGACTCTCGGAAGCAATTGGAGAACCTTAGAAGATAACACATCATCCCAATCCAAACAGCAAGTACAACGAACCTCGCCACCAGGCCATTCCTCCCCCATAAATCCGCGCGCTGGAACCCGAGCTAATAATCGCAACACTAACAATGACAGATTACGTCGCCGTGCTCGTTGGCAATCTCAGTCATGTATCGGCCGTTAAGATCGAGGTTAGAGTGCGAGCGCCATCTTTCAGGCAGCCTCGATTATTCAGACGACCGACGGTTTACGGTTGCATAAGGAAAGGAAAGGGGTCGGCGGTAAGGCTGGCGGGATCTCTTCCCTCGACGAGATTTCCTCGCTGACCGCTGGCGCCCCTCGCGGCCGCCGCGATCATCGCCGATCGGAAGTGGGGGTCGATCCCGAATTTATATCGTGTGTTTAGGTGAGAATTGGTTCTTTATGAGCGGTACGTGCGACCACTGTCGAGGGAGGTGAGCTGCCTGCTAGTTCTGTCGCTGGAAAAAGACTCGAATATCCTCTGCTACCCTTGGCCGTGTTGGGGTCAATGAACCCTTCGGGAATACGCTTGACCCTTCGTAATGTCTCGGTTTATCTGCTCGTATAACGCTGGCATCTACTGTGTTTAGGGCGATTGTTGCTCTTGAGATTTATTTGAATTGTTTATATCATTTTTCGTATATGAATTTATGTGATTATATGATTTTATTATGATTTTATTGAAAACTTGCCGGTAAAGTCGAGGTAACCTGGTTCTTTCAGAATTTATAGCTTATTTATTTAATTAATGTTGGTATAATTACAGAATGACGACCTGGTATTTGATCAAGATGGCAAAGCAGGCGAGGAAACACCGCTCATCGAGAGCCAGCACGAACAATCAATTTTCCATCGGATAAAACGCGGCCTCTGGGACTTCTTCTCGACGCCAGCCACCACCGAAGCGCCAGGTTCGTCCCAGTGACAATTCTCCGCTCAATGGAACCAGTGCGATATTTATGAATTGTCGAAATTCTTTCAGAAAAAGAGCCGGAACCAGAGAACCTCACTCGGCCGAATAATACGCTCGTCGAGCAGCTTTCGGGGCAGCAGATTAAAAAGTCGGCTGGCAGCTCGGAGAGGCTAGCCCGAGACAGTGGCGAGGAACCTGGCTATTTAGATGAGGTAATTGTCCGATAAAATAATATTTAATAATTTATCATTCACCCGGATTAGCCTCCGCGCCTCTAACATCCTCTTACTAATAATTAAAGAGGTCGGTGGTTAATTGATCTTGGAGATAAATTAAGAATCGCGACGTTCTTGAACTGACGACACTGTTTGCGGCTTCACAGGCGGACAATGAAATCGGCGAGGTGGCGGAGGGACGGCGAGTGGTCGATTACAGAAACACGGATGACGAGGACTTGGCCGGCTCCGGGGAGATCGAGGGTAGCGCGACGGAAACGGAAGTCGGTCACCATCATCCGGACGATCCCAAGATAGGAGGCAAAGCGAGTAAGTAGTCCGGCGGTTATCAATTGCGGGTGCAAACTCCAACATGGCCGACCTTGGCGGCTGCTCCCCACCTCGAGACTTCAGCGTGCGAGCATTTAATTAATCCTCGCTTCTTCCCGCAGGATTCTACAGGATCGCGTTGACGGTCCATGAACCTTACAGACGCGAGTACTCCGACAGGAATAGTCCCGAGTACAAGGAACTCAGTGGCAACATAACCCACGCGCTCGAGGACCTTTACAACCGACACATCCCGGGCTACAACCACTTCGGCAACATCGTCAAAGTCTCGTGAGTCCCGCGATAGTAAACAAACCATTCCCGCCGAGTAGATGACTAACAACCGACTCTTCCAGGCCAACCAGCGACGCCTTCACCTCGCAAGTCACAGTAGACCTCGGCTCGACCTTCACCGACGAGGCCGAGGTGCGCGCCGTCCTCGAGCAGCAACTGCAGTACCACAGCATCGGCAACATCCAAGTGGCACCCGAGGGATTCTCCTTCAGGATCTTCCAGGGTAAGTCAGCCGTGATCGATCCCACACGTCCGCTGATCTCCCAAGTAAACTTGGTAATTCGAGCAGGCCCCGTCGAGGGGAGGAGAATGCATCGGACAGGGAAAGTTACTTTGTACAGATAATAGCTCTTCCCTCGGCCTCTCCTCCGCCCTGTAGACCAACTCCCCACTTTGCGGGGTAGAATCTTTTTTCGACACCTCGCGGAACCTGCATTCTTTGATGGATGCTTGATCGAGAAGCACCGGGTTCCTCGTGTTACAGTCCGTGGCGCTGGAGAATTCGCTTGGGAACTCAGGGCTTCCCAACTCTTTCAATTCTAATACTTTCTTTTAAATTCTAATTCCTATTAAAAATAAATATTTTTTTTTGTTAAATTCCTTAAATTCAATATAAAATATTATAATTGAAAAAGTGAGATTTTCTATGAAATAGAAATGAAATTAGCAAATCTAGCCTAATTCAATGACTGCGTCACAGACTGCATGTTCCCGGACAATGGTCGTTACACTTCCTAAATGTAGAATGCGTGTTCCACCCTTTCCCGTATAGACGCCGCGCTCCTCGAGTGGTGTATTCTTAATTCCCGCGGATTAAGCCCCGTCCACCCGACGCCCCCCACCCCGGCCCTCACTAATTATTGCCCGGTTTTAATGACGCCGGGGAGGTTTTCGTCGCGGTCCCCTCACTCGCGCCCAGCGACTGTGTGCACGTGTGTATGGTGTACGTGTGATTTGCAACAGCGGAGGGCGAGTCGGGCGAGGAGGAGTGCGACCCTTCGACCGAGTTGCGATGTAGAAACGGTGCATGCATACCGCTAGAGTCGAGATGCGACGGGATCGCACAGTGCGACGATGCCTCCGACGAGAACGACTGCCCCCCCTCCAGGGAGCGTCCCGCCGAGAGTAAGTAGCAGGATCTCGAGGACTCTCGCCTCGGATCCTCCGCCAATCACCGCTCCCTCCCTCCCATTTGTTACCTCTCCCATTCTCTTTAAGGTCGTTGTCGTATTAAAAAACATCGAAAATCTATATACAACCGTGACTCACTTCTTCTTTTAAGAAAGTCATCAATGATTTTAAACGACAACTACTTTAACCAACCAAAGTCAATAATTAAACCCCCTGATTTCAATCCTCCCTTACCCCAATAATTTATATTTCTCGTTTATTTATTTGTAAATACTCTTTTGTCACTATATTTTCGTCTCCACCCTGGCATTGGTGCCCGCTTTGATTTTGCCCTTAATTCCGACTCCTCGAAAACCAACATCAGCCCCGATTATTGGCGAGACGTCGACCGAGGACAGAAGGGAGGAAGAACCGACCGAGGATTATGATGATTACACGGCGAGGCCACTGTCGAACAAGTGTAGAGCCGATGACACTGTTCGTTGTCAAGACGGTAGTAGGTACATCTGCTCGATCCAGCGGTGCGACGGAATTCCAGACTGCGATGACGCCGGGGACGAAGCTGGATGCCCGCATCCAGGTACTTCTGGAACTCTCCAGGGTGCTATGGGAAGCTTGCGCTAAACTATAACAGTCGCTTGACACCTTTTTACAGTGGTTTAGAATTGATTGACTGTGCTCGGCGAAAGTGAACGTCTTCCTCGGGGAACTTTGTCGAAAGAGGCTGAGCTCGATAGCTCGGCCTTAACATTTCTGGTGGCTGGTATGCGCTTTGATTAATCATTGCTTCAAGGCGAGATTGGGTCCGCATTTCCTGGGAGACTCATCAGTAGATCGCTTTTAATCTCTAATACTGGCTGCTACTTGTTGGGGCTCAACTGTTCTCGTCTTCTCTGCATTGCCAACCCATGGGAATTGGACTTTTTGGAATCTGGAAATGTTTCGGGGGATTAATCTTGGATCTTTCTGTCCTGGTGTAACAGGGTGCAGTGCCGGGGAATTCGCTTGCGACGTGTCCAGGTGTATCTTGGAGTCGCAGAAGTGCAACTTCGTCGAGGAGTGTCAGGACGGCAGCGACGAACACGATTGCCAGTATCCTGGTGAGTGGAAAGACAGATTTCTACTATTTTCGTGATAGCTTCTGTGGGAAGTGCAGATTCCTGCTTTCTCGCGATATTTTCCGCTGCAAATGTAGAGCTCCGCGGAACCTTCTGCGAATGTGGGCCACTTGCAACTTGGCTCGCCTGAGACGATTAGTTATCGGTGGTTGGTGCGAGGGTGGAAACCCCCGGTTCCCACTTTACCGGCGTGGAAAATCGATTTCCACCCCCAACTCCCCAAGAGATTTTCCACGACAACTACAATCAAAACCCGACTTTCGAAAAGAATTTAGGATTTCATCGAATTTCTACTTCTCGTCTTTTCGAAGATTTTCGTTGCTCTATGGTTTCTCGAAAGACAGAAAAGAGTAAAATGAATTTCGGAATTCGTTAATCACCTAGAGCTACCATCGCCGCTCGTCAGCGCGGCAATGTGTGCGGGCGCCCTTTTTGCACGCGATCGAGAAAAAGGTCAGGTATGGCAGAGTTACTGAATATTCAAAGCACCGCGTAGTCGAGGGTTTCTCCTCGGTTCTTTCCCGCCTTCCTCCTTTTTTTAATCGCACGCCTGCCGAGAGCGTAGCTCTCCCGTCGAGTGGAGGATGATCGTGGTCAACAAGGTGGAAGCGAGCGGGAACTCGGCCAATGCGAATCCGCCGCGATCACACGTCTCCGTCAATTAATTAACAAACACAACTATCAGCCTTCCTTCTGGACTATTTTCTTCCTTGGGGTTCAAAAGAAATTTCGTTATGTGCCTGAAATTCGCGGTGCTTTTTTTCCAAAAAGTAAAATAACTTGTGCTGAATTGTGAAAAGCGTGTGCATTGTGCCGCATGAAATTAAAATATCTCACAAAGTTAACGTTTTGTAAATAATTTTAGATTTTTACCACTTTTGGTGATTTTTTTCGAAAACCGAATCCAATTAATGCGCTGGATCGTGATCAATTTGTGCTATTCTGTGCACTAAATGAACTGCAGATATCTTAATAATTCAAAAAAATATCCGGGTGGATTTCGGATTGCCGAGATTTCTTAAAATTCTAATTAAACGCACATTTCAGCCGAGAATGTAATTTGGGAATTATTCAGGGGATTCCTGATGATTTCGTGGGATTTTGGGGGATCATTGACTCTCTCGACGTGTCTAGAGAGTGTGGACAATCCGCAATCAGTGTTTCCTCCACACGTGCTTCTTTCAGCCGAGCCCTTCAAGCACAGACCTCGCCCGAATCATTCAGCCTCTCCCTTTTTCACCTACTTTGCCAGCTGACGAGCTCATTGTGCCCGCTTTCGAAAAACCGACCGGGCTTCGAACTTCATCGCACACTCTCGCTGTCGCTGAATTCTCGGCCAAATAATGAGACGTTTGAGATTAATAATTAAGCGAGTGTCGCCTTGTGTTTCGGTGGAGCTTTAAGCGTCTTAAAGGTATCGGACTCCAACACCCGCCCAGGTAAACACGAGCCGTGGTCTTTAAACAGCTGTTCGCGGACTAATTTCAGTGGCTCGCGGTGGGGAACAATGCGCGTTCGAGATATCGAAGTTCTGACGCGGCTCGAAACGGCCTCGATCCTTATCGACAGCATTGGAAGGAAAACTATTGCTCAAGCCGCGCACCTGGCATTCCATCCGGATTAGTAGCTGTCGGTTTTAGCTCCGCGAGGAATCCACCCTTCGCTGATTGAGAGGCGTTCGATCCTTTTTACATACAAGTTCTAGTGATTTATTCCTAATTTTGACAATTTTAATGTCTATTGGATTCAATCGAATTGATTCGCGATAATTTTGCTCATGAAATCCTATAAATATGAATACGATAAATCCGACTGAGATTAAAATTTTCAAAATTTGAAATAAATAGTTCGACATTTTTTATTGTAAAAAAATATATATCGAAATAAATAATTTGACATTTTTGTAAAAAAATATATATCGAACTGTTTATTTCAAATTTTGACAATTTTAATGTCAATCACATTAAACCGATTTATTTGAAGATATTTCGAGGAATAAATCGATTAACATGGAAAAGTGGCAAGTTTCGGGGAATCGAGATGTTCCCGAAATGATGTCGCGCGCTTTAATGCGACGAAAGCGAGCACTCGTCTGAGTAATGTCGCCGGGCCGGACTGTTTGACGTTTGTCGTGGCGGTGCCTAGCGTGTGCTCGCCCCCGGAGGAACCCTTAACCGAGCACCGCCACCCCCGAGCGACCCCCTGGTCCGCCGCCAGGACTCATAATTGTCCCAGTATACTTTTGCCGGGCTCGCGCGCGCACGCCAGTCCAAAGGGGTTCTGCGCATTCCTGACTCGCAGGTGATACAATGGTACAACCCTCGCAAGAAACTATTATCTTCCACCCCCGAAAATGTCAAAGGGAAACATCCGAAATACTCGCAGTGTTCGATTAAAGTATTTCATTTTTCCAGTGTTTTAGTATAAAATCGCACTTTAAGGACCTCTGACTTGATAAACTTACAATTCAATCGATATTTTGGTGTAAATTCATATTTTAAAGGACCTCTGACTTGATAATCTTACAATTCATTCGATATTTTGGTGTAAAATCATATTTTAAAGGATCTCTGACTTTATAAACTTACAATTCATTCAATATTTTGGTGTAAAATCATATTTTAAAGGACGTATGAATTAATAAACTTACAGTTGATAGTAAGGAATTTGTAGTGTAAGAGTTATTTGTAGGAATAATGAAGGAGACTGTTTTAAGGGTTGACCGGAGGGAAAGAATGGGCGAGGTAGGGTCTTGAGGGGTTGAAAGGCAACAAGTGCGGTAGATTTCTGTTGGCGGCTGTACCCGGGCTCGGATGCGTGGCGTGCGGGGGTGTAACGAGGGGGTAAAGAGGACAAGGAAGGTGGATATCATCCCTCTGCGGCTCGGAATACTTGAATATTGATTAAGCATGCACATCGCGATTACTGTGGAGCAGGTAAAAGCGCTCCTGCGTGTCTGCGGATATTTATGTGGGCCACCCCATTCAACCCCTGCTCCTCACCTCCGTCAAGGAGGGTGGAGAGCTGCCTCAAGATGATATCCTTTCGGGGATTCCTCGGGACTAGCCATTTTTCTCAGGGTCCTTTGACGTCACTAAAATCGCTCGCGTTTATTAACATAATTCCCTTTTTATTCAATGCGTTTTAAATTGCCTTCAAAAGAGCGAAAAAAATAACAAACTTTGAAAAGTTCTCGAGGATCATGGGGTTGAAATCTTTCTCGCGCTGGTTTGCTGATAGCTAACGATAATCTGTTTACATGTTTCAAAATATAAATATTAGGAATTTCGAATTAAATAATTCGTGTTAATATACAATTAAACCGCGCGCTGCAAACACAGCCCATTCAATAAACACGAAATCATTGAGTCATCATCTTATACTTCACCGACCCGATTTATCGACAAAGTAAATCACTAGTTTCGCGATTCCACAATTTTTCGGACCACCTGTATCGAGTTGGCGCGTCTGGGATTTATAGCGAGCAAGGGAGAGAAAGAGAGAGAGAGAGAGAGAGAGAGAGAGAGAGAGAGAGAGAGAGCGGTATTCATATGAGGAGGGTTGGCGAGCAGGGGATGTCGAGCGATAACTCCCGGCCATAATTCCGGGAAGGGCCGAAATCATCCGGTTCTCTCCTCGCCCTATTATTCTCCATTAAGGGGTTGCTCGCGCAAGCCGGCACAGATGTTTTCCCCATAGCAATTTGCCCGAGGAAAAAGTCGAGCGCCGAAATCCTGACCTGCTCACACACTGCCGGCAAGGGGGAGGGTGGGGGTGTTGGCTCGTCGTCGGAGATGATATTTCACACCCTCTGCTCAATAATCCATTTGTATTAGGATCGTATTAGAACCGCCGGGGTGGATGTGTGCGGCTGTCGCTGAATTATTCTGCGAGTAGGTTCTCGCGGGAGTAGGGAATTTCCAGGGTGTGCGAGATAAGTTCGGGGAATTTGTGTGTGTGTGTGTTTTGTTTAATAGTTAACGAGGAGACTCTGCCTAATGGCTCGTTTGACCGACCACTTATTAGCCGAGTACACTAATCGATGATGAAAGGTGGTTTATGTCATTACTTAATCATTTTGTCTATCTTTAATTGGATTTCGCTCGTTTTTGCCATCGGTTCCGATTTCCGATTGCATTTAGTTGATTTGGTCCTTTCATAATTTCTATTAATGAACAAGTATTATTTGCTTCTAAAGCAAACCCGGCTGGTTTTCCATTGAAAAAGGCAGAAAGCCTCACTTCCCAGCGTTTCATCGCATTAACCTCGCCCAGTTTCCCTTCACCCTCTCCTCCGATGCGACTCCACCATTTTTCTCTCCCCCTCCCGTGTTTAAACTCCATTTTAACCTCGCGGCACAATGAACTTGCCGCGCTTCCGGCTTAATTGGCCTTGGCCCATTCTTCCCGCGGCGGATTTCATAAATCTGCCAACCAACCACGCACCTGGCGGCGAGAAAAGAAACCTGCCACGACCAACCACAGAGCGAGAGAGAGAGAGGAAGCGAAAGAGTTGCTGGTCAATCCGAGCGCTAATGGCGAGCGGTGAGATTTACGATTGGGCGGCAAACCGATCTCCGCTCGAGGGGAGTTTTCATCATCGGCGCTGGTTGTTTTTAGAATTCATTTTCGTCCTTAAGCTTCAGTTCTCTCGGTGCGCGAGAATTAAGGGCAGCTCGGTGGGTGGCGCGAGGCTGCGGGGGGGTGGCTCGTTGGTACCAGGACAAACGGCAGATTGGTAGGCGTTTCCGCCACCGCCAGCTCGTACACTTAAGGCAGAAAGCCTGGAATACAACGCTATGATGCGGGAAACAGCTGGCCCACTGTCCCACAGGACGTACAGTTGCCGGGAGAAATGCTCTCGCTCGGCGAGATGATAATCCCAATATGACTGCTGAGCCTCTGATCAGCTGATTAATTCTACATTCAATAATTAGCATCTCAATTGTTAAAATCGACACAATTTTGAGAGTTTTTGTGGTAGAATAGAATTCATTCGAGTTCTCACCTGGAATATTAAAATGCAACTCAGTTGAAATTGAATTTGAGGTTAGAAACTCGATTGGAATAGTATTTAGCAGGAAGAAATCCGGGTTTCGAAGTTAGAATTCAATGTAAACGAAACTAGTCGAGTGAGAGGAAGAAACGCAAAGTCCGGGGACGATTTCTGCCCGACGCTGTACCTCGCCGAGGCACATTGCGGTTATTTCCCGACGCTCGGCCGAGCAATTCGCCGGGCTTTTTTGCAATTTACGCGAATCCACGAGAATTACGATTCGCGTGCCGCCGTTTAATCCCCGGGACGCTGCGTCGCTTGCCGCGGAACTCCCGACACCTAACCTCAAACGACCGCCTCCGCTCCTCGAGGAGAAAAAAGCGGAGACAGGCGGAGGGAAAAAGAGAGGGAGAAAAAAAACGGCAACAGTCGTGTGAATCAGCGCGGGAGTGTGAAACTCGGCGTTGGAGCGATGATATCGCTCGGGCGAGCATGTGGGATGATTCAGATTGCGAGATGACTGGAAGGCGACAACGAGGAGGCTTCCGCCTCGTCTTGAGTGATTCACAGCCAACGATATCTCTAATTAGAATCAAACGCGCCTCCACGCACACATGCGCCACCCAATGTTGACTACCGAATCAAGTTATTAGCGCTGATGAGCCAATCGAACTCGTCACGCTCCTGTTGCTCTCGTTGGCCGAATCACCGAGTCATTATGAAAGCAGCTGTCTCCGCCGATTAGCGCAGTGGCGCCGCCCCCCGGCGATAATTATTATTAATCCAGTGCCTCGTTAACTCCCGATATATTCGAGCGCTCGGAACCGCCGTGTCGGCGCTCGCTCGCGAAATGTGCGGAATTGGAAAAATAGTGGTTTTCGAGGATTTGGGGTGACGGGCCGTGAGAGCTCGCTTGGAATAATTAGGAAGTAGTTCGGCAAGTCTATTAGTATGATAATGCGAGCTCTTACGTGTTCCTGCTCATCCCAATCACGTCTCATCCGCGTGGACGTGTACTTTCCTTACCCGGGGATCTTCGCTTCGGACAATTCGCAAGTTATTTTATTTAAAGTTTCGCCATTTCCTGGGGTGAACGTGATTCTGTCGTCGGCGCCTGATTCGATTGACAATTTTTTCTGTCGTGTCTATTTTTTAATATTTGAAGATTATTAGACACGTAGACAACCTCTGAAATAGAGAAAGTATAAACTGACAATAATTCCAAAAAATTTCCCACAATTCCAACATTTGCCTAATTAAACACACATTTTCGCCCTCTTTTTCAACGAGTTCTTTCTGTTCCTTGAATTCGTAACGTAACCCCCAAAACACAAAAGCTACAAACATTTAAAAACTCCCAAAAAATTCCCAGAATCTCAAAATTTTCCTATTGCACACACACTTCCATCTTTTTCACTCAATTCCTTGTATCCCCTAAACTCGTAACACAACCCCCAAAACAATGAAAAATGAATGAATAAAATGCAAAAGCTACAAACCCCGTATAATTTAAAAAAATTCCACAAAATTCCCCAATTATCCTATTACACACCGACACACACGCACACTCTCGAATCGGTCCCAACATTTAATCGCAGGGCAGAATTCCCGGCGAATTTCCCTCGGAAAATCCACCGCGAGCGTGTAACATTTCCCGGCGGATCGGCTCGCGAAGGCTGGTCCGGTGTTTTTTGTGAAGCGCCGGTATGAAAACAAAGTCTGTTGTTGGACGGGTGCATAACTACAATTTGCGGCGAGCCGGTGTGACTAGGGTTTGTGCAAGGCGGGGGCGGGGGGTGGGAGGTGGAACTGAAACGGATCGCGGTTAAATATTATTTTTCGAGCGGACACCCGCCACTCGCCGGAGGAATTGATTCGTCCTCCGCGTCCCCGTGACAGTGGACTCGCGCAATCGATACATCCGGCGGCGAGAGTCAATTTGATCGGCGCTCGATTGGCCCGATAATTGTCGGAGTCGATGCATCCGCGATTGAAGTGTCCCTCGCCGCTCTGGATGCGTGGCGACTACACGGGGGAAGAAGCTGATAAGCCGCCGGTGTTTGGTTTCGGGGACGCGAGTCTTCTTGTTTGCGCAGGGGGAAAGAAGAGACGAGTCGGGCCACGGTGATTCTCTGTAATCAGCGGTTTGCGTGATATATAATTCGTCTTGGAGATGAGGAGAAACTTAGGGCTTGCGGGTCTGCTGTAAAAGCTTCGGTTTAATTTGGCAGAGTTCCTGTAGAGTAAAGTCTAGGCTTATGCTAGTCAAGTTTATTGGAGTTATAATTAATTTGTAGAGCTTTTTTAATTTTTTTTTAATTTTTAATTTTTCTTCAAGTATACCAAATTCCCAAATTCAACTATATTTAATAAATCCATTAGATTTACAATTATATAAACATTCTCAAAACTGCCACTTTCAAGTTTTAATATTCACTCAACTTGCATGATGAAAAAATGAATTTCCTCGCTTCAGTCTTCAGGATCTTCCAACATATATATATGGAGAGGGAACTTCTACTTGGCGCGAGACTCTACCGAGTCTCCTGATATCTATTTCTCGCAAGACACGAAACAATGACTTTTCTATTTCGGCCGGAAGAGAGCCGGTGATCCCGACACTCGCGGTGGGAGAGTATGCATGTGGGGGCTGGGGCGAGGACGGTGCCGAGGTCGGCCGAGGTCGGCCGAGTGTCGGGAAGCGCGGCAAAGGTTTTGCAGTCGGCGGCGCGCGTACGCGTGATTCCCATTACGCCAGGGAGCCGCTCTACCTGCAAGACCTCCCGCGCCACGCGCGCGCCCAGCCGACAGTTACTCGCTCGGGACAACGCCGGTCGGTCGCTCGCTCTCCCATCATTCTTCCGTCATCCTCCCTCCGATTCAACCCGCTCTTCCTCATTCTTCGAGGAAACGCGAGATTCCGCAAATCCCAACCGGCGCGCTTCTATGGTACTTGCTTCATTGCCGGTTGTTGCTTTTTAGTAGGTCTCTTGCACCACTCAGTGTTATATGGGGTTGTCTGTATGGGACGATTTTTGGATTGGGTTGTGGAAAAGGGATTTTTAGATTCTTTTTAATAGTTTATTGAACGATTGATTTTTTACCTTCAGTGTTTTTATTTTATTTTTTTGGGCGGATGATTTTTGGAAAATTTTGATATGTTGAGATAGTAATTGAATTGTTGGATTTCTACTTGTCGTTTTATGGGAGAGTTTGTGAACTTTACGATTGTTTTAACGAGACTTCTGTGGGAGTTTTTCGTGGTTTTATGTTAGGGCGGAGTGTGATATTGGGCGAGGAATTACTTTTACGGTGTTTTCGTAAGAGGGAAGCACAGCCTGAGCTGCATTTCTCTCGGGAATCAACGCACTTCCCGTCTATCCTGACGGCGGCTTTTTTCCCCCGCCTTATTGCTCTATTCATAAACGGCGCTCTAGATCGTGTTACAGCGAGCGGGCCAGTGTTGTTGTTCTCGGCGATGAAAGGGAATCCGTCGTGGAGCGCGTGTCCCCATAAATTTAGCGATCCCTTCTCACTCGCTACTGGCAACAGAGACTCCTCGCCGCCGACACCGCTAATCCTCCGCATGGGAGCTTCGTGTCCCGCCGGTTCCGGACTTACCCTCTAATCCCCATAAGTGTCGAACCAGCCCTCTCCGCGACTATCTTTAACTGCCTCGCCACTTTTTCCATCACACCTTCCACATTCCACCCACGTCCAATTTCCATATTTTAATCCCCATTTTTTTATATAAATTTATTTTTCTCTATTTTTATAGATTGGTTTAAAAATTTGAACCGTGTTGGACTTTCCAATATCAATTTATTTCAGATTTTTATTTGAAACGGTAAATTTTTATTGTCCTGTTTTCATTGAAGAGTCGTTTAAAAATAGGAGAATCGAATGGCAGCTTGTAAAGTGTTTGATTCTCTCGCGAACAGTATTTTTGCAATTTACTATTTATTCCAAGTTCGAATTACAGCTTTCGGAATTCCCATATAAATTTCACAAATTTATACAATATTCCTATTTTTAAAAAATGTGTAAAAACACAAATTTTCAATATTCCTATTTTTATTGAAGAACAATTCAAAAATTCGAAATTCCAATTACAGTTTTCTCAAGTGTCCGATTTTCCCACATAAATTTCTATATTCCTATTTTTATCGAAGAACAATTGAACAACTCGAAACTTGAATTACAGTTTTCGCAAGCGTCCGATTCTCCCCGATCAATTTCACTCTCGAAATTTCGAAATTCGAGGATCTCCCAAGACAGTTTCCGAGCATCCTCGAGAAATCTGATAGATTTCATCGGGTTCGCCACTGGGGAAAGTCTGCGTTTCGAGGTCACCAGGTTGGCTTTTCCGTCGCGGGCGTATTCTCTCCCGTAGGAGGAGACTCATGGGGCCGGTGCGATAACGAGTCCGAGGATTGCCGGCTCGTCCGACTAGAATGGACTCCGGGGCGTCAGGGTTGCTTAGCAAGTGTGTCCGAGAGCCTCGCCGGACATCGATTGATATATATCGATGCCCTCGAGCGAGCTATTCCTCATTGTACGCGGCCGATGTATCAGGGAGGGAAAAAATGCCAAAGTAGCTTAGGTGCCTCCCACGCCAGACTCCGCTCGAGGTGGGACTGCACTCCATGCACACGCTTCTCCACCTCCACTGGCTTCTTCGCTCCTCTTCGCCCTCTTCGACGCCGCTTCCTTCACTCGCGCTCACTTCTAGTCTTGTCAGTCCGCCTAGATCGCCCGGCCCGCAGGCCACGAGCTCCCACTTCTTCCTTCGGGACTTCGATGCCCACGCGACACGACGTTCCTCGTCAGCCTTCGCCCGCAATCCTCCACGATTTCGCCTTCGACCACCGGGTACTCGCAACCTCCACACAGTGTTTTAATATTCTGCGAATTTTGACCAGCTTGGTGTTTAGGAATTTATAATTTTTCGGATTCGAAAAGTGTAATATTTTGTGGGATTGATTTTGTTGTTTTAATACTCCGCGAATTTTGACCACCTTGGTGTTTAGGAATTTATAATTTTTCGGATTCGAAAAGTGTAATATTTTGTGGGATTGATTTTGTAGTTTTAATACTCCGCGAATTTTGACCACCTTGGTGTTTAGGAATTTATAATTTTTCGGATTTGAAAAGTGTAATATTTTGTGGGATTGATTTTGTAGTTTTAATACTCCGCGAATTTTGACCACCTTGGTGTTTAGGAATTTATACTTTTTCGGATTTGAGAAGTGTAATATTTTGTGGGATTGATTTTGTAGTTTTAATACTCCGCGAATTTTGACCACCTTGGTGTTTAGGAATTTATACTTTTTCGGATTTGAGAAGTGTACTTTGTGGGATTGATTTTGTAGTCGATTGCGACCAATTTCTCGATTCCGACGATTTTTATTCAGGGGAATTGGAGTTAACAAGTGTCCAGCGATTTTCGCGCGGCGTCCTAGTGCGGAGCGCGACTATTTTCCCCGTCGATTATAAGCGACCAGTCGAGCTCGAAGGAAAGCCGGCATAATCGGCGGCCGGAAAATCGATAGACGCGTTAAAGAGGTAAGGAAAGGCTGTTCCTCGATTTAATAGCTTTCTCCTCGGATCCAACAACTTCTCCTTCCTGTCTCCTGAAATCCTCCAGAAACCCGCGGGACTCTCCCTCCCGTCCCTTTCTTTTCCGTTCGATCGGCTTACAAATCAAATTTAGCTCTTCCCCAGCGACTCCTGGAGAAATCACTCTCCGGAACCTCCGCAGTTTCATCTTTCCACCCCCCGCGCCTTTGTGCCGTGGACTTCCTGCCAATTGCTCGTCAAACATTGTCGAGCTATTGCGCCCTAATCGGGTTCGGACAATTGTCTACCGGGGCTCGAAACTTGATGAACGATTTTTCCGCCGATCGGCCAATTGGGAGTAGCCTCGCTGGGCCAGTGAAAAAACTGCTCGTCCCGTGGGAGGGACCGGCCTTTTTCGGGGGGTGGGGAGTTTTAATCGTTGGAACCGGCGAAAAGGGGGTGGGGGGGAAACGAGAGCCGGCGCATGAACGCCCTGACACGCGTCTTTAAAGCATTGTAATGACACACGCCGGACTGAAATAGAGACGGGGGTGGTTTTCTCGCGTGGGGGGTGGCGGGTCCGCGCGTGTGTGTGTGGATATGCCGGGGTGTTTTTAAATTGGAGCAGGACGCGCCGCCGACGCTGGAAAGAGCGCTTTTCCCTCGTTCCCCGGGCCGTCAAACGCCGCGCTCTATATTCACGACAATAATTAAAAGTAATTGAAAAAACACGCGCGCCGAGCCATTGTGTGCTCTCTCTTCCGTGGCGGTGCTTTCCTCCTCCAGTGACGGGATGCTTTTTCACCAGTCCAGACTGCTTTCCTGTCGAATCAACGTCTTTTCTCCAAACTCCCCTTTCCACCCGCCGCTCCCTTTCTCTTTCTCACCTTTCATTCCACCCGGCTCCAGTCGGATCGTCGGAATTGAGTTGTTGGTCGCGGGGGAATAATAGAAAAAAATTAAGAATTACAAAAATCGTCTCATATTCACTTTCCTTGCAAGAGGGTGCGAGAGTGGTCGACTTCCTTGTGACAAGGGCTGGAGGGTTGCGGGGGTTGAAATAGTCTTCGCTATTCCAGGATACTCGGCTGAGTATCGGCAAGTGACGACAAGGTTTGCGCGAAGTGCAAGTGCGATCGAGAGACATAGCCCGGGTACGTGTTGTGTGGGACAAATGAGAGGCTATTGAGAAGCAGAGAGAGAGAGAGAGAGAGAGATAGAGAGGATCATCGAGTTGGCCTCAGCGGGGAAAATGGGACTTATGTCACGGCAGTTGCTCGCAATCCTGGTGCTCCTGCTCGGCCTCGCGCTCGCGAGGAGCTCCGGCACGCGCCAAAGGAGGCCCCATCGACTCCAATCCAGAGGTAAATCGATCTAAGCCCACTTACAACACACTTCCCACCTGTGAACTACACTTGACACCGCCGAGCTCGGCCGATCGAACTTGGAGAATAACATTAAGCCGGGAAACCATCGCGTGCAACGTGTTTCGCAATTATGTTAACCTGCGAACCCATAAAACACTCTGTTTTCCATTGACGTTAAGCTGGGAGGGAATTTTGTCCGCGGGAATTAAGTTAATTGAAAATTCGCGTGATTTATTGTAAATATGGGTTGAATGTCGATTGAGTTGAAAAAGAACTCGATTCTTTTAAATTGAGTTAAAAAGAATTTAATTATGTTATTAATTTTTTTTATCACGTGCATTTCCGATTGATTTTTGATTTTGGTCCAATTGATTTTTTTATCACGATTATTATCACGCGCACACGCACGTTATTTAAGTAAATTGCAGGTTAAATGTCCATTGAATTTAAAAGGTTCAGAGAGCACGAATCCTCTTCCATGGTGGTTCCACCCTGATAAGTGGCTCCGAGCTCCTCTTCACACTGTGTTCCCATGCTCTTGCAAGCCCGAACGATATTCCGGCGAAATGAAAAAACTTTCAGATAAATAGTCACTCGTGTCTCACGCCAAGAGTTGTCTAATGAAATCCGTCCGCAGGATTCTAACAATTTCCCGGTGTCATTTTTGTTCCATTTTCTAATATCCCGGCCATTGAAACCCGGCCGGTTTTGACCGGGGAATATGCCGATCGAATTCCCGCCCGATTTGCATCAACCCCCATGGACAAAGGGTCCTTTTTCCCGCACTCGATTCCTCGCTTTCTCCGGCAGACCCGCTCGCCCACAGCGTAACAGTTGCTCTCGGTGGTTTAATTGCGCGATGCGCGTCCGATGTATTTTCAGGCCGCGGCGGGAAAATATGGCGGTGAATTTAGGAGGTTAGAATGGCTCGAGGGTGGAAAAGCTTGGAGCCGCGAGTTTCTCTCTGTTCCGGGGCTTTTCGTGAATATCATTTTCCAAGGGGAAACAATTGGCCCTTTGCGCCACACTCGCTCTCTCTCTCTCTTTCGAGGCAGCTGGAGGCCGCCCTCGTAATTCCATGGGGCCGCTTCGATGATTTGCCGCCAGGAGGCCGCTCCTCTCTCTTTGATCCACTTGGCCCGGGTAATTCCGTGGCGCGCTTACTTTCATCCGGCCCTCGGCTGGATTTTAAATAGGAGAGCCAACTCCTGCGGAAAGAGAAAAGAAGAGAGAGAGAGAGAGGGGGAGAGAGACTTTGTGGATGAAAGGTTTGAGGTTAGCTCAGCAGCGCTCGTTGTTTCCCCGGAAGGCCAGGCGCCCCATAAATGTCTCTCCTTTTTACAGCGGCGAGTCTTTATTGCCGCCTTAAGATGCTTTTTCGCGGTAATATGGGATTAATTGCTCGGCTACTCACTGAAACAGGCTCGCGCGGGAGAGGCCTGTAATTCTTGGGAGTGCCATAAGTCGCGGTAGGAAATGCCTCGCACTGTAAAAGTCGGGTCGAAGCCATTCCAGCGGGCGCAGCAGCGATTCCATCAGCGAATTTCCACTCTCTCTCCCTTGCACTTTCAGCCCCCACGCAGACCACCCTCTTTCTCTGCACTTCCGGGCCGCCAAGTGTGCAGCCGGTTCTCCCAGCCAGCCTCCCTTTCCAGCGGCCGGAAAGACAAACCTGGATTACCAGCACAATGGGCATGTGCTCAGATGTATATCGATAATTCCGCCTCGAGTGCCTCGCGTAAACATCTTGAGACGTCGATGTCACTTTTCTCGCTGAAAGAGCCATTTGTCCGGGAATCCGAAATATGGGAAAAATATTTAAGAAAATGTAGCTATTAACGGATTTCGTTTAGCCATTCGGGATTTTCTAGTCCTCGCTCGACTCCCAGTGTAAGCAATTTGAGGTTAAGTCCATCAATTTGAGCCGCAGCTTCAGTTATTTACGTGGTCTGTTCTTCGCGAGGTAGCAATAATATAATAAAGTCGAATATTTCGGTGGAGGAGAATCGCCGCCAGGAATACTTGGTTGGGACGCAGGACAAGGTGGAACAGAGGTTAGATGGTCGTCAGCGGGTCAATTACTGGGCTGTTTACCTTATTGGCACTTCTATTAGCGTGGAAACGACGCCGAAAATAGAGCGGGTCCTCACCGGTGTGGTCGGGGCTTAAAAATAGTTGGGCGCCTTGGCGGGAGCCAGTGGTGGAGCGCGTGGATTCCCTCGGAAGAATAAGGTTAACTCGGAGAGCGAAGGAGGGAAAAAGAGAATGGGGCTGGAAGCTGCACTCCTTATTTATTAATACCTTTACGATTGCACGATAAAGCAGGCCGAAGTTGGCGCGACGCGAACTTGTACGAGCGGCCCTAATGGCGTCGGAACTCCGGAAAGTATCGCCGGAGTCGTTAACGGCGCGGCCCGTTTACGCCCGCCCTTACTTATTGCCACGTCGCTCGGACCCCGCCTCGCACTAACTAGTCCCCACGGCCGCATTATGAGTGATGCCCCGTAAAAGATTCAACGGCCCAATTCCGTCGGAACCTAGTCCCGCGCCCGGGAAGATTCTAACCTTAATCTTGGACGCGCACCTAACCTCAAATCTAGTGGTAACGAATTGTGTTCGAGTTGGTTTGAGTTCGCGGGATTATTTTGTGAATTGTACAGGGTGAATGCACATGACCTGGATTTATTAGTCAGATGTACATAGTTTATTCTAAATATTACTGGTGGGAATATTCTCTTTGGGGTATTAATTTTTTCCAGAATCTTAGTTTCAATGCTCAAACTAAAGAAATGTCAAGCATTCGGACGACTCGAAGAACTTTCGAAAAATTCTTATTTTTTTCAATTCTCCGAAAATTCTGAAGAAAAATATTATTATTATGAGTGATAGAAATAGTGGTGGAGGGACTGGAAGATTGGAGGGTGAAGTCGCAGGTAGACTTGGAAAGGCGCAGAGTACACTTCTCTCTCGGGCAGAGGTCGATCGACCTGGCATGGAAAGAAAGGACTCTCATGCATATTGCACGGGCCTCTGATCGCTCGATGATTTAATTACCGGGTTAAGGTGTGTTTAAAGAGAACGTTTCGTCGAGTCCCGCGATTATTCCGCGCTGCCCCCAACCCTCCTCCCCACCCCCCTCGTCTTATTCGATTTGGCCTTCGTTTACTCGCCGACGTCGCAGCTGGAAGACGACTGCCTTTGCCGCAGATTTCTGATTTCTCCCTCTGAAAGCCGCTAATTAGGAGAGTACACACTGTCCGGGAGAAAAAGGGAAGTTGGCCCACCTTCCTGCCCGCCATAATGACTTCCGCCATGCTCCGAACCGGCCATATTGCCCGGCTTTCAGGTTATGTCACGTTTTTCCCCTAAATCCCCCATAAAACTGGCTCTACCCTGACAAGATCCAAGGGAACATACGTCGCCCGTAATTCCTTCAACTCCGTCCCACTAAGTTCTACATTTTCCAAGGAAGCCGAGCTTAATTTCGCCCTGTAACTCGCCGGAGTTCCCCGAGGGAAGAAGGGCCTCTCGCGCGAGCGATCTTTCGCGCTGAAATTCGAGACAATTTGTCGTTATCTGAACACTCTGCTCTTCTTGTCCATAAAGGAACGGGGTGAAGAGCGAGAGAGGGAGAGTAGCGGTGGAAAGCAGGTGTTGCCTCTCTCCATCCGTTCGCCGTGCTAACTTAAATGGTCTTCGGACTCGTTAATGCCGCGCGAGGAAAGCCGCCGCCGCCTCGAATCGGTTATTGGAAGTTTCTTCATGAATTCGCCGCCTATTTCCCGGCGAGAACACTTGCTCCAGTTAAGAGCCGCTTTGTTCCGGGGCCCCGCGGGGCCGATTAGGCTTTTTGCGCCGGCTATTATCGACCATCTCGCTCAGAAATTGATCCTGCTCGAGTCCAACGGCAAACAGTGACACCCTCTGTGTGGAGGGGTTGATTCAATTATCTTAAAACCATCGCTAATGCGCTCGACTATGCGCAAGATTATTAATAAGAGTAGTCAAAATTATACAGATTATAAATTAATTTGTATTATTTTACACCAATTGGTTTACAAATTGATTTATAATTTGTATTGTGCTGTATAGTTTATGAACTCGTGTTATATCGTAATTTGAGCAAGCGCTAAAGTAGAGAAGCAATGGAAACCTGGAGATCCCAGAAGGCTCGGAGGGAGAACGAAAACACGAGGGGAAGAAGTTGCACCGATTTCCGGGAATCAATGCAACCTTTCTCGCACTCCCGTTCCAATCGACATCGGGAGAGTCCCCCTCCCTATTCCCCATAGATGCTGGAAAGGGAGAGAACGATAATTAATGCCATAAATTGTGAGCTCCGGTATCGTCGACGTATCGATTTTAAAGTATGAACTTCCTGGAAGTCCGGCATCGGAAGCCATGACGGACCACTTCCGCCCTCAAGTCCGCCGCAAACCATCCTCGCGCCATTAACCTCCAAAGCTAACCTTAAAGCCTGAAAAAGCGACGGACTTTTGATTTAACGCGCTGGAATTGCAACTAACAGTCTTTCGAGCGAGCACAGTATTTCAGGGGTGGTTGGACTTGGATTTAGCAGGTTTGGCTCGCTACCTCATATATACAGGGTCATTCATAAAAAATGTCGCGAGATCTAACCATCGATTCTAATGGTTCTGACTAGGAAACTAATTCCAATTTCACAAAACCTTATAACACATTACACTCCATCAGTTTTTCGTTAAAACTTCCCCTGCGCGCGTCTGAAAGTTCTACTTATCGAAGAAGCGCAAAGTCTTATTTTTTTCAATTCTAACTCAATTCAGAAAGAAATCAGATTTCAAAACCAACTCAAACCTAGTGAAATCTCTCGAACGCAAAAATATGCGCGCCCGGACGAAGGAAACCACCCTTTCGTTTTAGCCGAAAGAAAGGATGGTTAAAAACTTTTACTTGTTTCTTGTTTCGACTTTAGCCTCGAGCCTGAAGCTTCGAGGCCTCGCAAACTCGATGGATGTAGCGCGTCCCCATGTGTTCGACAAAAGTGTATTTACTCCCCCGCAAATCTAATAGCTCCGCCGAGAGGGAAACGTTTTCAGCCCCGAAACACTGGCGTCGAACCCTTCGCGGTGGATATTCGCGGGGATTTTCCGCGATGCCTCGCTGGTAATTCTTGGAAAAGCGAGCGTGAAATCATTTGACGAGAGAGAGAGAGAGAGAGAGAGCTAGTGGGGAAAAAGGTGGGGGGAAAGATTGGGATGAGGTAGGAGGCAGTCATTCAGTCTGATATTAGCCACGTGTTGCTCCAGTGGTGTCGCTGCTCGGCCACCAGTCGAAACGGGGCATTCGGTGTTCCATTGAGGCACGTGATTATCATTGTTATGCATCATCAATGTCAACGGAAGTGTGTCCTTTTGTCTCTGAAACAGACAATATGCCAGTATTTTCTCAAATACTCGATGAGTCATCGGAAAGACTGAGCCTCGTAACATTCATTATCATATGTAAATCGACTGCAAATTCCTATTTTTCCACAAAGTCACAAAATACCCTGTTGTCATTTGACTTGACGCAATAAATCGATCAATTACTATCCTACGAAGGAAAGTAGCAAAATCAATTGAGGTTATATGCCGCGCAATCTTACTGGATATAAAACGGTCGACGACGAGAGGTCGCCACCGTCTACTAAGCCTTATTTACGAGCAATACTCGTAAGACCAGGTCCCAGTGAATGTATTCATCCCATAACCGGCCGGATCTCTCCGGCTCGCCATGGTATTTCCGATTTGCATAGTATTCCTTCGCGCACAGGCCAAATGCAGCCTTGGCGATATATCTTGCTGCGTAAAAAGGGCCAGCGAGTCACCGCTGCTTTCGTTTAACCTGCATGTTGCTCGGCTCCCATGTCACTCATGGCGTCAACCATAACCTCTCTGAGGCTCCTTTCACTTTGTGATCTGTATCGGACACATTTATCAATGCAAGTCGTATGTAGTACCAGAGATTTCTATCAAAGGCCAATCACATGCGGATATTGAAGCCTGGTTTACATTGACCAATTAGAAGGGCGATTGAGGAAAGTAACTGTCCCTTTTGACTAATGTTAACCAGGTATTGACGTTGGATGGTTAAGTTTAAAAGGAATAAAAACATTTTTTTTGTATTTGCATTACCACTAGGCTGTGAAGCCTATCGATATGAACACAAATTCAGTATATTACATGTATAACAAAATTTCGTAGATATTTGTAGAAAGTAAATGTTTACACGTTTGTTGTAGTTTGCGAGCATTTGTATACATATGAGGGATTTCGCTTAAAATTAATGAACTTCTACTATGTATACATTGTTATTATGTGAGTATCGAATTATAATTCTTTGGTTGTTCGGTTTTTGATGTTTCTATAGATCTTTTGATAGTTCGAATATGTTTGGTCTTCACATTGAAGTTTGTCTTTCGACAGAGGAATAAAAACAGGGTTGGTTGAAACTTTTGAATTCGGTGACTGTTAGAAGGGCCTTACGAGATGCGGACTGCGTGGAATTCACCTTGAGACGACAGTGCATGTATGTAGAGTGGAAACGGCACATTTTTGTCGCTCGCAATGCGCGTCGCGATGCTGCCAGGAGTGTGCGGATGGTGGGTGTGCGGATCCAGTTGAGATGTTTCCCCGCTGACGCAATCGATCCGGAACCTTCGCGCGCCTTCTTCTTCCTTCTGAGAAGAGAATGCCAGACCTTAACCTCAAACCAGCCATTTACTCGAGGCGAAGAGGGACCATTGTTTTTCCGGGCGATTCAAGTGCAAATTCACAAGCCGACTCGTTGGAAGCTGTTTTTCGTTCGTCACGGAAGTTCTTAACTGAGCTATTCTAAAAATCGGTCTCCCTCCCCGCACGCTACGCGTCCGAGGTTAATTATCCAGCAGCTCGTCGGAAATTCCCTCCAAGTTGTTCCTCCCGGCCGACGAAAGACTGATCCGCTCATAAGATGTTAACGTATGTGCGGAGAGGTTAGGTTCGCACTCCAAGCAACTCTTCCAGCTCGGTTTCAGTGCTGGAGTTGGTTTCATATTCAGATGCTCTAATCTGCATCTCAGCGCGGCGGCGGCGGCTCGGCGGCCGGCGGCGATCTCATTACAATGGAGTGGCGCGCCGGCCACTTTCGGTTAATTGTTACGAGGACGATAGCCGGCATCCTTGCGCGCCGGCCATATTTCCAGTGGGCGTCGCGCGCATTTCCAACGCTCGGAACCAAACAGTTTTGTCAAAAATCCCGTACATTCTTCCACGGGACAGAAAAAAAGGACAAAAAAACACATCGACAAGCGGCGAATACATTTTCCCTATTCACCGCCGCCTAAAATACCACCGAAACCGTTTGGAGGATGGCAAAAAAAAGTGTCGGCTTTTTTTCTCTCGCTGAATGCGTGCGGATTGTGGGTCGGGTGTGCGTGGCAGTCGACGAAATTTGCATGGCGACGTAAAAATCAGGGCTGTCGCGCACTTGGCTGACCTTTTCGCACTTGGTCCGTTTGAGACTTGGCCTGACAGTCGCACTCTACTTACCAGCGAGTCGAGACTCGGAAACTCTGCCCAACTAGAATCGAACTCGCATAAAGTATTCGATGTGAGGAATTCATTTCAACCTCGGCACTCTTATTCTCGACAGGATGAAATGAGAGTGCGGGCCCCGGCGGTGGATCGGCGATCTCTTTGAAGTCGTGCGATTAGAATGATTAGAAACCGCCTGCGCGCGCGCTCGCCTTGAAACGGTAACGAGACAATCGCTCGGCGCGATGTTAATGCGACGGGAGCCGGCGAGCGGAGAAGATGGTGCGGAGGCGGAATGCGAGAAAGAGGGATCGTAATCCGTCTCGCGCTGAGAGATACGGAAGGAAGCTAGGTGTTAATTGCGAATAAGACTGACTCAGGACGAGCTTACGCAATCTGATTTATGACCGCCGCTTTATCGTCCCGCGCGTGAATCGGAGCCTCCTTGCCTGCGAGTCGCCTTGGAACCCACTTTTCTCCCCACTGAACTGGTTAATTGCCTGGGGAATTATTGACAATTTTTAAGCCATGGGAAAATAATCTTTTTACTCGTGAATTGTATTTTTATAGTATTTGAAAAATTAGAGAAATTTATTTCGTCCTGTTTTGCAGTATTTTATGAATTCTCGAATAAACGCAATCTTTACTTTAAAACTGTTGTGATTTTAAACTAGAAATATTAATAATTTCAAAATAAATCGCGGGTTTTACTAAGTAATTAAAACGTCCGTTCTGGAACACATTTTTCTATTTCTGTTCGATAAAAGAAATAAGAGAAAAACAGTTTGTTTGTTTCATTCCACTCGGATTGTCTAACCCTGAAAAACAATTCTTTATTTTATCAATTCTTCAATAAACGCGACTTCTACCTCAAAATCGCTTATAATAATCGTAAAATAGCCGTCGCGTTTTATTAAACAATTAAACCGTCCAAGCGCACCCTTGACACGTCCATTTCTCCGAAGCACAATGCGAGGTTTTCAACAAACGCGAAGCTATTGTCATTGGAATTCGCATCGATCGCGCGGCTGCTTTCTATTCCTCGCGGGGCGTGACTTCATCGTTGTCGGCCGACGTCGGCGCTCGAAGATGTCATTGATAAAAGTGCGATCTCCATAACTCGCCTAACCTCGAGGAGCGTCGCTCGAGTAATAGTATCCGCGGGCTAGTCTCAATGAAAGTGACCCCGCGCAATTCCCAACTCGCTTTCCTCTCGCGAGCGATTAGTTCGCGAGGACCGCGAGCCAATTGGCCGAGGCCAATTGGTGCCAACCAGTCGCGCTCGGAGTCACTCGGCGAGCACTCTCGATTACTCGGATTTTTGGCGCGCCAATTAGCTTCTGCCGCTCTTAGTCTTAGATCATTGTTGCCGCCAGTGTCAGGAGCGCAACTACGCCGGTTCTCCTAATTGGGCGGAGACACGTGCACTGAGCTCATCGCTCGATGACGAAATGAAAAATTCGAGTCACTCGGCTCGATTTAGTACTGATTTAGTTCTAACGACACTTTCGGGGACTTTCAATTGGGACTGGTGATGTTTGGATGTCGCACCCACACGGGAATCACTGTTTTATAGCCACCCACAGTTTACCCGCTCGGGAGACGATTATTCCCAAAATCTAGTCGCTTTACGAAATTCGATGACTTCCCACACGACATTGTTTCACCCACACGAGCCTTCCCCATAAATCCCGAGGGACAGGGACCAATTTTTATCGGCCCTTAACCCGTTAAAGTCCATCTCGGGCGTCCCATGAATTACTCGCTCGTTTCTACGCCCATTCACTCCTTGGGCCAAGTCGCCGAACATCCAGAGCGGCAATGAATGATTCGATTGCTCTTCTCCCGCGTTGTTTATTGCCCTGAATTCGGTTGACACACTCTCGCCGAATCCATTCGCTGACCAATTACAATTTAACTTTCTATAAACGGAAATGACGTAGATACTTCTCGATCGACTTCTCCAAACTTAAAAGCATAAATTTTTCGACAGAAGTTCATATCATAAATAATAAATTCCTTATTTTCGGCGAATTCGAGCGAAACTTCAGCGCTCTCTGATTAAACCAAATGGACTCTAATCACCTTGACACTTGCTAACAAGTGTCGAGCACTTAGAGGAACCTGACCCAGAAACAATTAGGTGATAGGTTTCCCTAGAAATTCGATCGATGCCGATCAGGATCAGCGGCCACTCGCCATGAAGTCAGACTCGGCATGATGAGCTCATGGCGTGACGCAACACGTCCGATATCTGGTGGTTTCCTCGGTGTCGCACCGACGCACACAGTCATCAAGGAAGATCCGACGGGGGGCGCATGCATCTAAAGTACCCGAGATAGTGTCGTGCCTCGGCATTTATGCCTCCGCTCGCGTTAGATCGTTATTTTTAATTATCTCTCTCTCTCCTCCCTGCCGCCACCGTCGCCCCTCACTCCCGGCCGCTTGGCCGCCCTGTCCGAGAAGCATCCCGTTAATTATGCTCGCCTCTAATTGATCGTTGTCTTGCGAGGCCCACTTCCAGCTCTATTCCCGGCGATTATTCCACCCGCTCGGCAGCCCCGCGAGCTCTCGAACTCGATCGGAAAGTGATATCGCGCTTGCGTGCATCCACATTCCATAGGGGGCGAATGAAAAATGCATTGATGAGTCAATTAAGCACGGGAATAAAATGCAGAAAAGGTAGAAATGTAAATATAGATTAGTAGAAGTTCCGATGGACTTGTTGACATACACTCTTGAAGGGCCTCCGACGGAATTAATTAATTAACGATCAATATGAAATATGAAACCTAAATTATCAAAAATATAGAAAAGATGGAAATAGATATAGAAATCAATTGAAATTACTCTGACATTTGAACTAATAACATGAATGAGTCAATAAACACTTAATAGAAAATACAGAAATTATAGAAACAAAAATTTCACTGACATTGAAATCAATTACCAGATCTAACGAGTTAAAAATGAATAAAAGATATAGGACAAACGAAATCGTAGAAAATATAGATATGGATTAGTATCGATTACCCAGGCATGCACAGTAGCACGCGCAGCCACAGCATCCGACCAACACTCGCCACCTGTGCAGCCGATTACTCGAGGCCATTAATTTATTGCGCTAGCGATCACACCGGAACGCTCGCCGCGCATCGATTATTAGCCCGCGACGGAAAAAGTGCGCGAGCCAGTTTCAGGTTAAGCGCGCGCGGGCGCGTGTGTGTGCGCGCGTGTCACTGCGGACAAACGAAATCGGTGAACAAAGCCCTTGCGATTGGCCGATGAATAATTTATGAATTAGCCGAGCGCGGCTCTGGCAGCGCCCCTCGCTGGTCTTCTAGCATTCATTCTCCCGAGTGCTCGGTGCCTTGTGCCAAATACCTAGGCGACTTTGTCACCTTCCCATTCGGACTAACCTCTCCGGTAAACACGCGGCCACGATCTGCAGGTGGTTCGCGCCTTGCGCGAAATTTCACAGATTCTTCATGGAAAAAATAAATCCTGGAGAGATCGTAGGTTCCAGGAAATTATTCGATTTGGTTGTTTTTCTATTTTTGTTATATAGGTGAGACTAAGACGGAAAGAGCCTGTTTGTTTGTTATTATTGCTTATGGATCGACACAGATCTCAAAACGACCGCACGTAACCAAAAATAAACCGCGCACCACCGAGCCAGGACAATTCCGCTTGTTGTCCCGCGGGAAGCGTGCTATTCCCGGCCAGATATTTCCCGGTCTCATCCTTCAAAACACATTAATTAGCAGGCCTGATTGCGATATTGTTGCCCTCGCCGGGATGTTTGCATCGCCTAACCTAAAAGCGGGAGTCGCTCGGAGAAATCGATGCGCGCCGAGAGCGAACAACATTGGCGACGGCCGATTGGACTGTGAAATTCGAGTTGTCATGGGGTTCGATAGGCTCGGACGTGACGATGATGGGTCCTCGATCTGGCCGTATTTTGGCGGCGACACGATAACCCCGCCCGCCCAATAAATAACCTTCTGGCAGAACGAATTGTCGATAAATAAATGCTCCGTCGACGTAGATGCGTGTCATGTGACGCTCGATCGTTATTGCGCCAGCCTGATGACACTGGGACCAGTTTCCCTGATGGGACTTGATCCTTAAAGGTTCGTTCATTCGAGCCTGATTCGCCGACGCGATGAGGTCTTGTGCGAATTTTCGAGTTATAAAGCAGAAGCGTCGTGTGAAGAGTTCTGAGTGGCGAGGAAGCGCTCTTTTTCCCCTTAGCTCGGCGGCTTGGGCCTTATCTCTCGATCCTCGCACGACATAATCCGCATTCCTGCGGGCCCGATCTCGAGCACAACGAGCCCTCTCTGCTAAACTCGTCCTCGGCCGACAGAAGCATCACTGTTCCCCGAGGGCCGTCCAATTTTCCATATTTCTCGGCCCATTTCCCCCGGAATTCCATTTGCCCCCAGCCATTCCTAGTCGCCGGCGCATTTTAATTGTCGGGCTAATTCGATTCTTAATTACGAGGGCGGCGCCGATTTGCGGAGTGGCCGCTAATTGATAGCAGGTGGCTATCGATCCTTGATATTCACCGAGCGCTCCTTAATGGCAGCGATTATCGCCGCCTGTAAATATCTCGGACGTCTGCACGCTCCTTCAAAGGGAGGCCAGTCCGCCGGGCTGCGTTATTAACGTGATTAACTGCACTGGGATTGGCGGAGGTTTCACCTACGGCATAGATGCTCGCGCGCGCGCGCGCCCGAGAGTGAATCCATCATCGCGATTCGTCGTGAAAAGTCGAGGCTCGTTTCGCTGATTAGTCGATGGAGTAGCTTCGCCTTGACATTTACGAGTGCGGCTAATCAATGCTTCCATCATCGAGCTATCTGTTTTTCCGATATCCACGATAAATCATTAAACCGGTACATCGTTAAACCACCGGATTATTTCGACCGCGAGTCATTAGTCGCCGGTAAATGAAAACGTCTTTAAACACGAATCACATGCCAGCTCCCCATTATAAATCGGCCGCGATTTAGCCTGACAAGGGGAACGGGAAAAATGGTTCGAGCGGCTTTACGATGAGTCTTCCGCGAATCGCATTCTATAAAATGATGTGTGGAAGGAGCGGCCGTAAGCGTAGCAACACGCTGGTATCGTGCGCCCGTAGGTTACGGTATAGGATGGCAGGGTCGGCATAGAGCGGGGATGAGCAAATATTTAGGAGGGCCGCTGTATTATGGTCGAGTTCCGGGGCTAAGGACGATTAGCCGGTGATAAAGCGGGCATTCCCGGCCGGCGACGAGAGCCGGAATGCACGCGAAATCGCGATAAGCCTCCGAGGGACATGCGTTCGAGCGCCAGTTATCGCTCGAGTTTACGCGTGCACACCGGTGTAGATTACCTCCGTTGTCTCGCTCGCCCCTCCCCCCGTTCCCCGAGAGCAGCCTCTATGAATATTTAAGACCGCGGCAGCCGACGCGCGCCATTAAGCATACCATAATTGTCCCCCGAAATTCCCTTATTCTTAGGTCTTCCTCGGGGAAACCGGGCTTTCTGTAAAGGTTCACGTTCATTAATTATCTTTCTCTCGCGCTCTCGAAGATCGAGCAGGCCACTGAGGAGTTAGGAGTGACGGAAAACTCGAGGTGGGGCATTGATGGGGGGCGGGGGCCATCTTGGTGGCGATTGGTGGCCATTGGGCGCCCCAGTTCGAAATCGCCGCGGGAAATGGGCCTTTAAAGCTTAGTGGCGAGTGGAATCGCCTTGTTGCGCAGTTGAAAGAAAGCTCTGTACATTTTTAAAGCTTCCTACTAGTCTTTGAAGCTTTTAGGGCCTCGCTTCGGAGGTTAGGTATCGCGTTATCGGCGTTCGTGCGCCCGGTACCATTGTACCGCGACTGGCTTCGCCAGGGTGTCTTCCATTCTCCGAGGAACCCGTTCGTCATTTCGCAGTGATTAATTATGATCGCCGCGCTTATCGATTGCGACACTCCGCGCTCGCTCCGATTCTCCGGGCGAGCCTTTAACATTCTATTATTCACTCCGAACTCCGCCGGCATCGAGGAAATTCAGGGGAGAATATGCCTGGTATTATCCGGGTTTAATCATCGCGCATTCCAATCCTCATACACAGACGCATCATCGTCGAGAGGGTTATTATTGTAGAACACTCGAGAGCCTCCAATACATCGACTTTCGGTGCTCGAGAGCCCTCGGAGAAATCCGATATGGATTCGAGACGGCAGAATGAATCCGGATCTTAAGGTGGTTGGTGCCGTCATTTTTGTGCGGGGTAAGAGGGGAACATTTGAGCCTCGACACAGAATTCAGAAGGTTTTTTAAACCACAATAAAACCAGTTTTTGAGTACGAAAATTCCATTTGCAATAATGTTTATGCTATGTTACACTTCCTTTTATAAGGCATTTCTACTTTCATACTTTCCATCACGTTATTTCTACACATGAAACGATTTCCCTTTCACTCTTTGCCCAAATTCTCTTGAACTAGTCAGATGAACTGTTTGAAACTTCGCGTGATTGTTCGTAATTGTCTTATTCATCACATGAAACATTTTTTATTTACGTGTAACCATTTCATTATATATTTTAAAGTCATAAACGACCATCTTTGTCCGCGTCACCATAGGAGCTCATGTATAAGATCGTATCTTTCGACATTGATTACTCGAAAACCGTATAGACAAATAAGTTGAAATTTTGAAGAAGAGCGGGGTGACTACTAATTATTATTGTGTATAAATTTCAGTCCTTTCTAACCATTTACATTTTCGTCACCAACCTCCTTAAGCCGACGACTTCACGTGGCCGGATCAGATCTACCTCGAAGCGTCAGTGTCGGATGACTTAGCGGGCGAAACGCAAAATGTGCGGCGCGCGCTCGCGTCTTCCAGCTGCGATCGCCACTTGGGCAACATGCTTGGCTGACACTCTCGGGCTCATTATGAAATCCAGCCTCCGCGGGCGAGGGCGGCTCTCGTCGGCCACTTAGCGCCGCCGCCGCGTTGCCCGATCGATTTTTTCGATGTGCAGCCCCAAGCAATTTTCCAGATGAGCCTCGATTTCGAGGCTCGTCTACCGCACACAGAGACACGCGTGCGCGTGTAGATAGGTCGGCTCTGTACTGCTGGCAGCTGGCGATGGTGGGTTGCGGTGTTTCCCGCTTGATTTTTTGCCGCTGCGGTGGCCGCCAGCCCCGGCCCCGACAGGACGTCATTAATTATAACGTTTAAATTGCAAATCGCTCGCTAAAATATGTCGAATCCCTCGCGGACCGCTGTTCCCCCTGGCAGGTACATGCATCTCCGATACATATGGATCGAGCGTGTCTCTCTATTTCTCTCGCCCGTTTTCCCCGGACACGGGCGCCCGCAATCCTCGTGACAGGCGCCGGCTACAGTCCCCTCGCCGGGTTAAACATATCTCGGCAGCAATTGTTACAATAATCGTCCCGGCCGCGGGCAACACCGCTCGGCTGCCACTTGACTCGGGGAATGGAGGATCGAAAAAGTGTCATTATAGAATTAGGAAAATCGAGGGAAAAAAGAGAGCAATTTGTCAAGTTCGTGTCAATGATCGAAGGGATGAGAGATGGCGCGATTGTTCGTCGAGGATTCCACACACAAGCGGCCGAGAGATTTTTCATGCAGATTCGCTTATAAAATCGATGTTAATTCCTGTAACGCAATTACCGCCACCTATGTGACAATAATACCAAGCGAACTGCCGGCGGCGCTTCTATTGACCAGCGCCCACTCCCGCGGAAAAAAGCCCTAGCGCCCGACCATTCCAGTCACGATCCACCGCGGATTTCCCCAGTTATGCACTGGCGGCACCTCTAATTCTTTATTTTCCCCGGCGCGATCTGTTGCTGTTGCTCTCGACCTCTTTTCACAAGTCGCCGTTCCAGAAACCAGCCGACAGTGAGCTTGCAAAAAAGAACAATACAAAGATTAGACGGAGTTTTCCGGAGAAAATGTGTCGAACAAAAGTTTAACGCGATCTCCAAGGAAAACAGATTCGCCCTAACTGGGTCCAGCGATTGGAGAGGGCGCGCGCGAGAGTGACATGTTAAAGCGTAAAAGGCGGGCGGGGGAGGAACTAACCCAGAGGAGCTTCACTTTACCCGGAACGCGTGCTCGGAGCATCTCGGCCTTTTTTACGTTAGGACGCCGCGGTTACTCTTGCCGGGAATCGAGGGCACGCATCAGCGGCAGCAGGAGGAGAGTAAAAGGCGGAGGGAGCGAGCTCGGAAGGAAGGAAGTGCGGCGACGGCGTCGGACAAAACTTTCGCGGCCGGCTCTCGCGGCTGCTCCATTAGAGGCGCACGGACGATTTAGCAAAGGCGCCCTCTGTGCTTTCAGGTCCGGCAATTTGATGCTAGTTGCTTGTCATGCTAATATCCTCGGAGCGGCTCCTTCTTCAGTGTCGCCCTCTGCGCGTCTCTTCCGAAGGTACGCGTCGTTGCTTCCAGCTTAGCCTCGAATTTACCGCACTCTTTCTTGCCACTCGCCTTCCTCCTCCGCCCCTCGGAATATCCGAGCGGGGCTCTGTTTAGTCCCGCGGGCCCATCCCAGTTGATGCTCCCAGTGAATGGGACGCCTCGACGAATGGGATGCCCCAACACACTTGCCGGAGTACTTACTCCGGCGCTGGTAGATTTCTTAGTTATTCTACTTGATTAAAATTCATGGTGAATTCTTACAATTGTGTGGACGGGCTTGGCTTGTACCAGTGTTAACTGGGAAACGGTTCCTTCAGTGTTGATCGGCCGATCCAATCTCGCCCGTCCGAGAAAAATAACAATGGTAATGCGACTTTAATAACTGCGATGTCCGCAGGTTAATTCGAGGTTATGAACGCTGGTTTAATGAACGCCCGCTAACCGCTGATTACCGGCGCGCCTCTCTCTCCTCTTTAACCACTGTTTACTCCGTCGTAAAGAGATTTACTGCTGGGACGATGGCAACGTTGCCATTGGAGCTTGCATCGTCATTAGAATTTCAATTAGCATTCTTTTCTAATCTTCCATTCGCTCGAGATTAATCATTCTCTTCTCTGGTGAATAACCTGCGTTTCGCTACGAGACTCGTTTATTCGTTGGATTGAATTAGTCCGGTGTCGCTAGGTTATGGAAAGTCCCTAGGGAATAAGTCGAGGAAATCCCCGCACCACGTGGGAAGAGAATGTCGGCGCTGCAATCGGAAATCGGCATTAGCATTTTTATCATGGCATGGTAATCGGGAGGAACTTGGGCGCCACCTCTAAGCCCCCAAGTCCATGTTTACAATATACATTTTGATCAGAGCGAGCCTGGTGGGAACTTGGAAAGAGGCTAGGAGGAAGAATTGCATTGAGAGTCCTGGTTCGCCGGCCCCGGTTGTACCGGCACACAATAGGTGGCGGTGGAGACTTAATTGCGAGGCTTTTTTCATAGCTCGCCACTCTAATAATTTAATTCAACCCGGGCTGCCGAGTGATTTTCACTCTCCCAGTATAATACTCGCCAGAAACCCAGTAGCTTTCATTACTTTTGTGCCCTAAAATCGGCCGAGACTTTCTATTACCGGCACAATCATTGAACTGGAATTAACCATTTCTCCCCCGGCGATCTTTGCCTGGTATAAGCAACTTTCCTGCTTTCTTCCTTCCACGGGATTTACTGTAGAACTTGACGCGCCACTTCCTCCCGCCTTTTCCACAGGCTTCCGCTCCACTCGGAGGTCTACCGAGCGTGGAAATTCTTTTTTTTTCTCACCGGCCAAGAGAAATCCTGTCTCTCTTGCTCGCGGGAAAGAGTGCGGGGGAGGACGAGAGAGGATTGTTTCGCCGGTGGCAGGGCGAGCAGCTTTTTTCGGTCCATCGTAACGAGGACATTAGTATCGCGGGCAACGGCCCGTGCAGCGGAGAGCTGCGCTGAAAAGCTTGCGAGCTTTTTCACCCGCCGTGGAAAACCACCCCCCGTCGCCGGCCGCGGGAAGAAAGCCAGCGTCTTATCATCCTGCGATGTAATTCCCCCTCGCAGCCTGCCGCCTATTAATCTTCGACATTAATGCTCTGCCTTGACGCTCTTCCCGGTTGAAGGCGTCGCTTTTAGGAATTCTATAAAAGAATAATGAAATATACTCTTTGATATAAAACTTAAAAAATCTTTTATTAGGTAGATCTGCTTTATCGGAGCATTTTAGCTAGGTTTCGGCTGGATTTCGAGTGGACAGGTCGAGGAGGTTTCATATCCGAGCGAAACACAGTTGGCCAAAGGGCAAGGGGTCCATTGTAAGCGATACGGGCCACTCAGTCGCAGGCTCGAGTTCCCATTGGCTAGTCGGAGCTTTGACGGTGGCGCCCTCTCCTGCGGCCGCTCAAGGAACCCGACACCCTGTAAACCCGCTGGTATTAACGGGAATTCCCGTGCCGCTTTCGGTCCCAGTGCGATTCGCCGGTGTCCAGTGGCGGCGAATCGCTGGATCCTCTATCAAAGCATCACCGGAGACTCCCAGGCTCGCCCACAACCCCGATACAACCTCTCCTCGCGCATTCCTCCCCCACCATGTGCGTTTGATCGCGGACTCGCGGAATGAAATGGAGGGAAAGTCCGAGGTAGAAAATGTGCCAAAAAGTGGCGGTGTCTGATGACACAAAGAGTCATTGGGCGGTGTATCATGGCCCGGTGGCGCCATCTGCTAATTCCAGTGGCGTCGATGGTGCCCTCTGCGAGCGCCGCACCGCCAAATCCAATGCTCTGTAACTCGAGCCGGTGTCGAGTGACCATTGGGTAATCGGGGACGCAGTGTATGTAACATGCAACTAGGATTCCGACTTCTAAAATGATCCTCGAGTCACGTGACTCCCCTTTGTTTATTTCAAATGGCACAGCTCTGTACTTCGCCCTCTTTATTACAGTGTTTCCGCGAGACATGAAACGAATTTTTCTCGCGCAAGAGTACTTGCGTCAAATGGGTTTGGAGGTTATGGCTGTGGCACTGGAGGGATCAAGGAGCGGCGGCAGCCTTTGAAATCGTATCGGGGCGCTCGGGTGCGGAATTTATATTAGAGTCACGCATTATTGCCGGCGTCCTTACGTTAACAATGGAAATCAGAGCCGAACGATATTAAACAGCAGCTGCTCCACGTACGCGTTATTGGGTCTCGATCGCCTCGGAGGCACTCGAGGATCGAGTTCCCTTTTTAGATTTCCCTTACCCGGGGAAAACAGGCTCTTCTCGCACGTCGAAATAGCTTGGAAAGTGGGTCGCGTTATTCCTTAAAAGCACGGCGTGTTAGATTAGACTTCGTTAGCAGTGAACTCTTGATCGAGACAAGTTGCAAGCGCGCCCTCCAAGCAGTACATTAACAAGGATGGCTTTCTAATGTTGTTACTTTATTCCCTCTGTCCAGCTTGCACGTCCGCCCAGTTCCAGTGCAGGAATGGTGAGTGCATCGAGAGCAGCGCACGCTGCGATGGCAATCCAGACTGCCACGACATTTCCGACGAACACAATTGCCGTAAGTCTTCATTTCTCCATTTTATGCTTCACTCTCGCCTGAATGTGTGTTTGTACACGTGTTACCTAATTATCTAGGCTTTTTGGTGCGGGTGTTGAGGGGGTGCATGTACTAACAAGACGCTGATTGGGTTTCAATCGTTGTATCAAGAAATGTCTAGAGGTGCAGATTCATTTTTGAGTCGTTAACGCGCAATCCGAGTAATCGGACTCGTTCCGGTGGACTCGAGAACTAATTAGGGCAGGCTTCATCGCTCGCAATTGCTCGAAATAAGCGGAGATCCTTGCGAGAGCAATTACCTCCGGCCAAGTTGAAGAAACGTTTAGTCGATGGGGGCAAAACATGTCGGGGGTGGCTCGTCCTCCGGGCGGTGGTTATTTATTGCGGGCGACCGCAGCACGTAATCCGACCTGGCATGCGATTGCCGGTGGAAACTGAACGGCAGTCAGGCCGCGACGTATTACGACGAGCTGGATAATTATAATAGCTGTGACAATAACAATAGCGTGCTCGGGAGAACGGTACGGTGGGGCTGCACGGTGCACGCGGTCATTCAACCCGCCAGTGTCATTCGATCGACTATCCAGCACGCATTAATGCAAGTCTTGCGGGCATTTTAATTGTTCACTTCCGAGGAATATGGTGAAACAAAAAACGGTGGGATTGGACTCGTCGTTTCGTCGTGGGGAAGTTTTTATTTCTCGAGGTGGAGAGTTGTCCAAGTCCGCCATCTTGGAAATCCAAATAAGGCGCGCGGGAACATGAAGTCTTTTGGAATGTCACAAAATGGAGACAGGAATGCTTGTAATCGGATTCCCAAATTTATTCGTCGCACACAAATCATTATGTGGTCGCGGTAACTCCGGAAACTGGACCGAGCGGGAGTAACCATCCGCGAACTATTCTGGAATTTAGTGGGGAATAACTGGCGCAGCTACTCGAACGCGTTTCAGCCGGGAAATTAGCCAGGCTCGTCGGCGAGGAAATCATTTTGAAGTCGAGGCCTCCCGTTTTTTATTTCATTTTATTTTTTAAATTGTCCTCTTTATTAGCGATGATGTCGCGTACACGGCGACGGTTCGACAGGCGGGAAAAAGGGGCGTCGAGCGCGGAAAATTCCGACGAAGGAGATTTGTTGTTTGCAGGAGGGGTTGCGTTCATTAAGCCGGCCTAATAACCGGCGGCGATTTTAAGCCGACGTTAATCTCGACACCGAGAGAGGCGCCCTTCCATCAGTCTGGCCCGAGGAATTTCGCATTTTCGTCGCTCTAATCCCCGTCCGATTCATGATGAACGTGCGACCAGCCAATCCGCCCGCCTGCAAATCTGGCAACCGGCGGGTTATCACGTCCGCATTGACTTTCGCCCGCCTCCTCCATCCTAACCTCTCGAGCCACCATCTTCCCGCCATTTTTCGCACCAACAGTCTCTCCCAAACCTCGATACACACTTTCTCCAATCAAGGGTCCGGCTCTACCCATCGCCCATGAAAATAGGCCGCGCGTGATTTCGTTAGTTGAAAATCCGCCCGTTAGAAAGTAAATCTCGCCGGGTGGGCCGATGTATGACTAGGATAATAGGAATCCAGCCGAGCAAACACTCGCTCATTCGAATCCTGCCGCGACACAAGTGCTCCCCGCTCACATTTTCGAAATCTCCGCGAAATTTTTCCAAGAAGCGCCGTCCGTAACGCGGCCTGCAATTTTATATTCATCGATCGGATATCTCGATGTACAGATATGAGGGGGGGCGGTAGGGGGGTTGGACAAAGGGAAGGGTGGGCACGTCCGTGGCGTGCAAATCGCTTTAAATCGTAACTCGATTCCCTCGAACGGAGCGTGCATGCGAATCCCTTCGCACCGTCGACTAATCGAAATCGAATTAATTCGCCGGCGACGATGCTGACAGTTTTCTATATACACTTCCACCCCCTCGCGCTTCCTCCCAGTCATTAAATGACCCCAACTGACATCGCGCGCGTATCCACCCGCGACTGGAGTCGATCTTTTTCGTTGGCAGATTATGCGCTCGCTTTTGAATGAAACTGCGGTGGCCGGCGGCACATAGAGCGATGGAATTACGAGGTCGCCGGATATAAAAAATTCCCCGACTCGCCCTTGTATTTGGCTTGGCGGTGGGGCTGCGACCCACTTGCCGGGATTACTCGGCCAACCACGGCTACCACGTAGATCCTTTGTATCTTTAATACACCGCCGCCTCGAGGAGAGTTACCATCCTCGAGGACACTCGCCAAAGGGCCGCGCGCGCTTCCCCTTCACTTCTATTAAGCGCCAGCCACCCGGAAGCCTCGCCGCACTCGGGATTGGCTCGCTTATGAATTACCTTTAATCCTTGGAACACCCTCAGCGACACCGATTTATCTCGCCAAAACAATTCACTCAAACATACAAATAGGTTAGGTTAAGTGGCAGCGCGGCCAATTACAGGGAGATCGAACTTCATTGGAGGATCATCGAGTGACTGCAACACCTCGACTCTTGATCTCCGGATCATTAGTTAAATCGCCGACAGCTTCTGCCAGTACATACACAGTAGCACTCAGCATCCCGTAATCTCTTCCGCGAAATTTCCTCGAGTGCGTGCTAATTAATGGCCGCTTGCTGGCAGTAGGAGGCCGCTAATTAATTCCACGGGGGCCTTTCGTGAAGCCGACCCGTCTCTCTCTCTATCTCTCTATCTATCTCTCTCCGGCTGGCGATGGCCTGCTGCGAGATTCTAGATTAGAATGCTCCTCACTTTCTCTCTGTGGCTCCCTCTCTCTGTTACTCCAGCGCCGCTCTGTGTCTCCTTCTGTGGCTTTGGTCGTTGCCGCTACCGTTTAACCTGAGATGAAAGGCGCCGAGGAATCCTAAGTCGCAGCTCCCTTCAGAACTCCGCTCGCATTCCTCCTCTTCTCCATCCACTTCGTCTCTATTTGTTCAGCAGATCTGCCACGTTTGTTTATTAAAATCGGAGAGCTGTCATTGTGGTTAATGTCGCTGCTGTCGCCACATCCTTAATCGTTGGTCTGTGTCTCACGTCTCACTCGGCATAGTGCGCGGTGTGTCGCGGAACTAGCAATTAGATATCACAAGATCGGCTGGATTACTTGCAGCCTGCGCTAAGGACCAATTCGAATGCACGACCGGATATTGCGTGCCGATTTCCAGGCGTTGCGACGGCACCGTGGACTGTTACAACGGCTCGGACGAGCGCGATTGCGACCACATGAGTACGACTTTCATACACTACACTAATCACTAAAAACGCCCGGGGCCGGCTGCGCTTGGAGTCGATTGAACCAATCGGATGGATCGCGTGGAATCCGCAGTCGATTGCACGTGTGATTGGAACTTTAACGAAGTCATATAACCTAGAATTAATAAGTGGGACTGGGATTAGTCCTCGGATTCCACGGTTCCCCGGCCTCGAGGGAGAACTAACTAGTACAAAGGGCACACGGAACACAGGAAACTTGACAGGGTACTTGACTCGATGATGGCGAAGGTACGCAGAGATGGCGACACTCGCATGGGATGAGCATGGCGTGGAAAGATGGCGGCGGGACTGATCGGATAACCTCAACAGCCGCATGATTGCTAATCGGTCTTGGGATCATTTGAAAATCGAGTGAATTAATGGCGAGAACGTGTGGAGTGGCCTGTCTTTTCTCGACTGATTCAATTAGCCAGACTTTGGGCATGGACCATTGGAATCGGTGGTTTGAGAGCGCTCGAATAATCCCTTTCTCCTCGGCTTCTCGAGGAGTCTATCTTGGCTTGGTGCGCTCGAGCACCTAATTACTAGGATGCATTCTTACCCGATGGTTCTTTCAAACTTCCAATAATATGCTTATCCGAGATCAATCGGAGCCACTTCCGATTCACCAGACTTCTTTCAATCGATAGATTAAGTTCAATGGGGATACTGGACGACTCCATGGTTAAAGCTATGGAGTGCGCTCGGTGCTGAAATTAGAATTAATACGTCTGGCTGCTCCCAGTTGTATATTTCCGGGTCCGTTTGAGTTGTATGAGTTATTCACTTTTATTTTATGTTTCCCCGGGCGCGTGTAGCTCGGTGTAGACCGGACGAGTTCGAGTGCCATAATGGAATGTGCGTGAGCAGAAACGCTAGGTGCGACGGCCGCCATGATTGTCTGGATTATTCCGACGAACATAACTGCAACGGTATATTATTTTGCATTTTTTATCATTTCTACCACCAGCCCGACATTCTCTCCTTCTCCATTTGTCCAGCGACGCCTTTTCCCGCTCCCTAACTCGTCCTCATCCCGTTCGCGAGCCTGTCGAACTTCCCAGGTGGAGCGACGCGCTCGATTATGATTCGCCGATAGAAAACTGAACGACTCGATCGATTTGCAGTGACCACCTGCAGCGGCGACCAGTTCCGGTGCCTGGACGGGATCTGCCTGAGCATCGACAAGCGTTGCAACGGAGTGGACGACTGCCGGAGCGGCGAGGACGAGAGCCAGTGCGGTAAGTGGGTCGAACGACCTCCGCCTTTTAAGCAGCCCCCTTAATAATCATTGTCCATCGATCCAACCGGATCGCACCCCGCATCTCGTCGAGAGGATTTCATGTCGAAATCGGCGCCCCCCGAACCCTCGTCGGCGCTGCAGCCAACCGGGGGGCGCAGAAGGACCTTTTCAGCCCGGAGATGATCACTCGAGCAGTCATCGTGCCCCTGCACTTTTCTCAGCGAGGCACCGATACATCCTCGATGCCGATATCTTTCCCTCGATATACCTGCAGTCGCGTTTATTGATCCACGCACGCACTGAGCCGCGTGCGAATGCGTCTGTGTGTATGTGTGTGTGTGTGTCTATGGAGCGGACGCGCGCGCCTATACTTTAACCAGCTGATGGTTTGCGATACTAACGCGCTGGTAACGACGCCACGTGCCAACTGCCATAATCACACAACCGGCCCCGAAGGAGATGGGGCTTCTTACGAGCTTACAGCTTCTTCACTCGACACACCGACACTCAAAGTTCCTGGAATTCACTGGGCCTAGAGTTTCCCCCCCTTTTTTTCAAATTTTTATTTCATTTATATTCAATTTTTTATTTAACTTTTTACGCTTCGTGGTAGAGTCGGGGATTTCGATACGTTTAATGGAAAGTCGCCGATACGCCGGGCGTTCGTGACAGCTTCTGAAATCCCTGGGAGGAAACTCCCACGCCGGAATATCCCGAAACTTAATTTTCTCGGGGCAGCGGCGCCACTTTCGATTTACGATTTGCCACGCTGACCGAACTCCAGGCTCGCCACGCCGAGGTAAGGTCCTTCGGCCGCGAAATAGTTTTCCGCCCGAGTTTTTCCTTTCATTAGCAGCGGCATCCTCGTCTCTAATAAATGCGAGAGACGAAGCCGATTACTCTCCGGGCCCGGCGAGTTCCCAGGGTAGATTCCCTCGGATCATCGAGCTAATCACTTAACCATAATTATCGAGCTTTGAGTGGACGTGTGAAGATCCTCGCCAAGGTTTGCGGGTCCCGTGAACGAGATTCGAGCTATCTTTAGTCCCTCGCAGTACTTTCCCATAGTTCCCCAAACTGCCGCTGGAGGGTCGACCTAACCTCAAAATACCGAACCCTCAATCGCGATTATTCGATTTGAGAAAAAGGCGGTGTTTGGAGTAGAAAATCGATAGAGGGGCAATTAGTGCCGGGTTAACTAGTGTCTAAGAGGCTCGATTGGCTGCGGAGGGTTAAAGATGGCGGAGTGTGTTGGGTGTGTGGACGCAGGTTGCGGGGAAGGCGAGTTCCGGTGCACGGACGGCCGCTGCATCGGCTACGAGTTGCAGTGCAACGGCGTGAACGAGTGCTCCGACGGCTCGGACGAGAGGGAATGCGGTAATTATGCCATGTCCATTACATTACTGACACACTGACACTCACTCACCACTCATACACGCACACGGTAAACACTCCCGCGCACCAACGGAAGCTATACACGCGAGGCTTGACCGAGTGCGGCCTATCGACTTTCTTTCGACACAATCGAACTCTTGGATGACCAATAAGAATGGTTATTGGGGATGGAGGGGTGGGGGGAGGATTGTTTGTGGTGTTAGACACGAATTGAGCGAGTCTGTTTGTATAAAACGCTCCTCTACTGCTTCTCCCTCGTCGCCGGTCAGTCAATTTGCCCGCTTAATTAAAAGTATCGAGCAAATATTGGCCGCTGAGCGGAATTGTGCGTGTTTGATTAGTACTTCCTGGATTAGTACGATTTGTAGTCCCGCAGAGAGTGTTTCCATTTATTTTTCATGTGTACCTTTGTTTGCCCTGGTTTCCCAACTACCACTATTCATCAGGGACACTTAACATTGAAATAGTCGAGAAAAATTCGTAGCGTATTCCGGCTTTTCTATTGAATAAAAGCGCGGTAGTTCCGACTCTGGAATCCTGTAAGCGAGAAAATCGAGTGAAAATCGGACGACTAGAGAAATTCGCGCGGGAAAAAGTCCTGCATTCTTCCCCAAAGTTAAAAGGAGCCTGGCAGCAATTATTTTCGCAATCAGGGAAAATGTGGCAGTGCCGGCGTTTTCGAAAGGTGCGTCGAGCGGCACCGATTCCGCCTCTCTCTCTCTCTCTCTCTCTCTCTCTCGCGGCAATAAAGATTTCCTCTCTTTCCGCTTTCTAGTACTTTCTCTCGCGCGGGCTGGGAACAAATTGTATAGTGTGTTGGTACTAGCGTAGTAATTAACGAGTTTCCGCGGCCGAGTACAGAGGGCGTCGAGTTATTAAGGATAGAAAGAGAACCAGCGGCAGCGCCACTTTGTCCCTTTCTTCCCCCGCGTGTTGGTGAAAAAATCGAGACCTATGAAAAGCCCTCCCAGCCCCCCGCTACTTGTTCCACCGCTAGCCCGACCTAACCAAACGCGGGCCGGCCTTTAGCGAGTTTAACGACGCGAGGAAATATTTGGATCTTTCTCAGTGCGCATTGTTTTGCCGCCCTTTAATTAAGAGTGACACGAAAATTCATTGTACCCGACACGCGGCGCACTCTAGCGGCGGCGAGCGGAACTAGGCCGGCCGATCTGGGACAGCAAGTCGTGTCTAACAACCACAGAGTCCCGGGTGGGGGGTTAACACAACCTGCAATACGTGGAGATGTTTTGCTGATAGATAATGAGATAGCGGAGAAAGATTATGATTGGTCGAAGACGAAAGCAAAGGAAGATAAGACCCAGTGGTACCACTACGATGTGCCGGGGAACCCGATCATCTCGAACCCTATCAAGGCGGCTTTCCCAGAACTCTTCGAGGAAGGGGATTCCCCTAGGAGAAACATGTCCAAGCACTTGGTCCTCGATGCCCTCCAACGAATTATTAAAGATCGAGCGAAAAAAGATCCGGAGGCTGTGGACAGAGTGTATGTTCAAGTGCCGAGGAAGTTCTACCGATCTTTGAAGACGAACTCAACCAGTGGCGAAGTACCGCAGAGGAAGAAGAACCACGGGAAGCCTGGTGGGAGGAGGAAGTTTCGCAGGAACAAGAACAGGAAAGAGGTTAAGGACACGACGAAGATCTATCCGGGGACTGTTAATGACGTGATAATACCGACAGAATCTAGTGACAAAATCGTTGCGAGTTCAGCGTCCTCTGGAATCTGGGAAACAACGCACTCGAGCGAGCAACATAACCTGTCGACTCCGCCGGCTGCGCAAAATGACGACGCATCACTTTCGGAAATTACCAGCTTGCGACACAAGCGTTTAAAGGGGCACTCGAAAAAATCGTCGACGTCGACCGCGTCAGCGACGGATTCCGAAGTCATTGGGATTGAGGGATTGAGAAGCACTCCTAGGGACTTCGACACGCGGCCCAGTGAGAATCCCACTAGCAGGGAATCTGTTGGGGGCTTTTTGGCGAAAAAGGGCGGCGCTTTGTCAAAGTATATTAAAAAGTATATCTTTACGACTTCCACCACTGCCGCGGAGGTATTTTCAAGTAGCACAACCGAGAACTTGGTAGAAGTGTCGGAGAGTTTCGAAGATTCGGTGGTGAAAGTTCCACCGAAGCCGGAAAGAGAGTTGTTTGAGTCCAATGACATAAATCACGAATTTGACAAGGACTTTATTAGTAAAGATCGGTTGATGCCCAAAAAGAAGCAGGAAGATCTAGGGGAATTCGTTTCACATTATAATACTACAAATTTTAATTCGACCGAAGTCGATAATAATGACTCCGAGGCTACTAGTAATGACTCTGTCTTTGCTGTGGAGACATTCGATCCAATAATACGAGAAGTCCCTAGATTTATTCCCACCGCAAGCTCGGGAATCACGAACGCAACCGAGTTTCCAGACTTAATCGAGACCATCACGGAAACCAATCGAACCGAGTCAACCACAAATGGCGGCAAGCGAAAGAGGAAGCGTCCAAAACAAGAAAATGGTAAGAACAATGGAAGAAAGGGTAACCACAGGGGTAAAAATCGCAAGAACAAGACAACCACTGCACTCCCCATCGAAACAACAACTTCTACTCTGTTGGACCTGGAAACTTTCACCTCCACAACTTCCGCGCCGATTTACGTTGAGGTTAGTTCCACTAACCTCGAAGGAACAGAGGAACCAACGGAAAGTACCAGCGAAGATTTCACCACTGGGCCTGAAACAGAAACAACAAGTCCGGAAACAGTGACAAGTGAAAGCAGTGAGGACCCAACCAGCATAGTCCCCATAGACACAGAGGAACGCGTCATGGTGACGGACCCAGTCTGTCCATGTAAGAATAAGCCCGACAACAACAATGGATCAACACTCACTGAAGATTCGCCAGAAGGATCAACCCAGGAAGAGCCCAAGAAGAACAACTGTCGGGAGGACCAACACGCCTGCAGCGAATTGATCTGCATCGACGAGGACAAAGTCTGCGACGGAAAAGTCGACTGCATGGACACCAGCGACGAGATCGACTGCGACTACATCTTCGAGAACACCGTGAAAGTGATGAAGGAGAGCAAAAGTCCCCAGAGAGTCACCCCCTCCCCGACGCCCTGCGCCTTCTACTGCCACGGGGTCTGTCTGGAGCGGAAGCACTTGTGCGACGGGTACAGGCACTGCCAGGATGGGTCTGACGAGGCGAACTGTTCACATTCCCCAGGTAGAAGCAAGGCTAGAGGACTTCCACTCATTCTGGGACTCTGGGCCCGGCAACTGTGGGGCCCAACTCTGCTGTACATAGAACTCTAGCTTCGGGACGTCTCCAGTGTATGTTCTCGACTGAACCAGTGACTCCAGGACGAACGACAGACACTCCTTCCTGGGTTATCTTCTGTGTTGTCAGCCTGCGGGCCTGTTGCCCGCGGGCCCTCACTTTCCTAGGGACTTTCGCTGTACATCCGGCTTACCTCCTCGTGGAATAGAATCGTCCGGACTCTCTGCGATTCTCCAAGCCCGATTCTGTTCCCTCGGTTTATTTACGGGGCTCGTTCGCTTCAATTGGCCGAGCCTCCGACATTGATCCATGGTAAATAAACGAGCAGATACGATGCTATCGTAACTGGCCGCCATATTGGCTTGGAGATCTTTCTAGAAGTGTGCGGACTTGACGCAATCGAGGGATTAGACATGGAGATGAATTACACGTGCCACGTTATACAAACAACACTGTACATAGCACACCATTCTAACGAAGGGCTTACTTCGAGTGCTTTCAATGTTAGTCGGCTTCGATGACGCCCCACTGTATAAAGTCCCTTTGTCCAGGAGTCATTCTGCCTTGAGTCTCTGACACCATTGGCCGGAGCCTGTGATTTATTACTAGGCTGCGAATTTTTCTGAAAACAGGCCGCTTTGCATTCTATAAAATCCACAATATGTAACGAAATCAATCGAATACTGAATTCGTCTTCTATGTATTTGGTATTTCAAATATATTCTATAGTTCCTAATGCGCAGCGCAATAATAATAATTGCAACTTGCATAAAAGTCCGCAGTCTGTTTATTAACAGGCATTAATCAATAACTCTGAGTCAAGTGGGAGTGAGAGAGTCAAGGTAGAGCGCTAAGGCGCAACGAGCCAGAAGCTTTCAGTGTACAGAGTCAACCCTAACCAAGCTTTCAATGTTCTCATATGTCCATAGCTTGTACATAATGATTCCCCTGCTCCGAGTCTCTCGCCTCGGCGATCCTGGCCTTCGGCAACTTGAGTAAAGCATCGCTAATCGATCGCTTATCGGCGGAGGGAGACTCGGGGCGCGGGAAACACGAAAGGGTTCACGAGGAGGCTTTGTTTCTCGACGGTGGCGACCTCCAGGTTTGGCACCGTGCCCCTCCATGGACTTTACCTGCAGCGACGGCTCTTGCATATCGAAGACCTCCGTTTGCGACGGATTCGACGACTGCCCCCGGGCAGAGGACGAGCTTCACTGCGGTACTGATACACTCCACTTTCGCCAGCTTCGACTCGCCCTGGCCCCCTCAGACTTCCATGCTTTCAATGATTCTGGTCCCAATATTCTCCCAGCACATTTCGCTCTTCTCCAGGATTTTTTTATTATTTTTGATGGGGTTATTTCTGAGGGATTCGGGGGAATGTCTGAGGGGGGCAGTGGGGGCCCTGCTTCCGCTTGCATTTCATAATCGATCGAGGCTTGGTCGATATTAATCGATCACCAGTGCTAGGGAAGCTTCAATCGTTCGGTGTAGATCTTGTTTTTAATTGTACCTTACATTAGCTGTCACCATCCGCCCCCTTAGAACTATAATTCGCCCTTTTCTCCCCCGTTCGCCATTTAACCTTAGTTTTCACGTCGATCGGAGAGTTCCAGTTGGATTCAATTGTTAATCTCGAGGATTTCCCGCACCCCTGTGTTTCCTTTCACGTCACCGATCATTCTCATGAGTATTAAGTCGCATGGACGATTTGGCGAGGCGTGATTAATAAGACGAGCACCAAACGAACAGAGCGGGAGTGCACGCCGACGCAGTTCAAATGCGTGGCGGGGAACAAGTGCATCGAGGGCGTCTACAGGTGCGACGGCCACCCGGACTGTCCCGATGAGAGCGACGAGGACTGCCATAACGAAACCATAACACACGCCAGCACACCTACCAGTACGATCATTTCTTTCTGTTCGACCGGTTTCTCGCTTGCCAGAAATCTCGACGACACCAGCCAATCATTGCTTCATAACCTCAAAAAGATTAACAGTCAACTCGGATAGTCGAGATTTCCCCGGAAGCCACTGCCACGATTTCTTTGATTTGTAATTGTGTGAATCAATATTTGATAAATATTTATTTATATATTGATCAATAATTTATATATTAATCAATAATTTATATATTAATCAATAATTTATATAAATATAATATTTATATTTATATTTATATTTGATTTACGATCTCAATGACTTTCTCGACTGGCAGTGACTTCGGAATCATTTCTCTCATCCTCACCGATTGCCAGTGCACTGGGATGACAAGCGCACTCTTTTCTAACTGTTATTACTCTCTTTCTCCACGCTGAAGTTACTGATACTTGATCATTTTCATGCTCCGATTGCATCGTCGTGCATTATTCCAGCTGCCTCTTGCCTGATTTGCCGAAGGGAATTTGTTGCATTTGACTCCTCCTCCTGTTTCTCCTACTTTTCTCACTCGCATGCCACGGTTTCGAGGTTAGAATGACGTTCGATCGATTGTTACTGGCGGAAGTTAGCGCAAGGTATGCGAATGCGGATATCGACTTCCTCTTTCTCCGACGAATGTTGCCTGCGAGCACGGGAAACTGCATTATTTCATTGCTTCTGTGAGCTTCGTGTGAGTCCTGGCGCCTCTGCTGGTGGTGGAAAGGTAGGTGAGGACTTAATTACTTCTTAAGTTCGAGCCACCGATTTCTTCGGGACACTTGGAGATCCTCAGGTAACCGCACGACCACCTCGCATCCCACCTGCCCCTCGTTTTTTCGACGGGAACTTCCTACCTTTCGGGAATCGAATCCGAAAGGAATCCCTGAAACACACCCCACGTAAGTTTCCCGGTTCCCTTCACCCACCCTGCGCAACTGCTAATTGCATTAATCCGGGAGACTGCTATCGAACTTCTCTGGAAAACAAGCCTCTTTTCGCCTGACAGCCCTGAGAGTTCGCTAGGTTCCTGGGGGGTTGCTGGGGGACGCAGGAATATCTGTGCTTCGGCCTCGATCACTGTGACCCGACCAATCACCGATTGACGGGTTTATCTGTCGATCTAATTAATCCGATTTCCTCTTTCTCTTGTTTGTACTCTCACCCTTTCGCATCCACAATAACAATCGTTCTTTCAATCCTTTAGAACCCATAGAAATTGTTTACTCTTAAACCTGTAACTTGTTATATCTCGACTGTTGATTTGTGGATATTAGTTGTTAGCGAAGTTATGGGTGGTGCTAGTGAATATCGGGTGTTTTCGGCGGCAAGTCACTGTGTATTGAGGTTAAACGAGAATTGGGCATGTTTGGGTCAGGTGACTCGAGATGGAGCACCGAGCCGCCTCAGAGGGCATGCGACCTGCAGAGGGAGATGCGCTGCGACAATGGCCAATGTGTGCTTCTCCGGCGCAAATGCGACAATATCTTCGATTGCTTAGACGGAAGTGACGAGCGCGGCTGTGGTAAGAGCCCTTTCTCCCATAAAGCAGCTCACTAACAACTAACCACTGCCTAACAATTAACACTAATTTAATTAATCGTTCAATCGCGTTTAACCAATAATCGAACGATCTAACCTAGACAAAAATTCATTTCCTAAATCCATCGAAATTCGTTCATTCCGTGCGGTTCGTTTTCATTGGTCCAAGTTTTCGGGAAGGAATCCTAGGGACTTATCGGTTGGGCTTTGTGTTTGTCCGAAAGCGAAGGGAATCTGCACGCCCTACGAGTGGAAGTGCGCCAGCGGCGAGTGCCTGCCGGAAAGCGAGAGGTGCGACGGGAAAATCCAGTGCCCTGACGGATCCGACGAGGAAGGCTGCGGTAATTAACAATTATGGGCTCGCGGGTGCAACGAAAGCTGGCCTCCAATCGATCAAAGACATCGACCCCCCATAAATTCCCCGGAACCCTAAAACCTCCAATTCGTCGAGAAAACCATTCCAACCAATTAGCCAGTGGTAATTCTTTTATCGCGCGTGCCGCCATTCGGGATAAACGCTCGCCGACACCGAGGCCAACAGGAGCTCGACGTCGCAGCTTATGAAAAAAGATTAACCAATCAAGGCTCCTCACGCGCTACGACTGCGAGATTGCATGCTGCCACAGTGGCGCGCTTATCCCCGCATCTAAATACCCGGACGTCGTTTCCTCGAGTTTCCCATTACACCATGTTAATATTTAACGGCGAATGAATGGATAAACCCGGCATGCCAGTCTACGTAACTTGGAGGGGGGGTACCCCGTTCCCCGGGGGGCCCGCCGATTGCCCCCTGCGACCAGGTAAAGTAGTGAATCGAAGTGCGGAGGGAGAGCCGATGTCACCGGGGTCGTGAGTAGGCACGATGCATCAAGGAAAGCCACCAGGACTGACACGTGCGCTAGCAGTTAGGGGGAGTGCACGCGAACCAGCCCCTAGTTCATAGTTGCTCGCTGCAAAAAACCGCCCGCCCTCGTTTTACTCGGTTAATTCATTCCGCGATTGTTGCTGTACTCGTTACGTCGATCAGGGGAACATTTTAATTGCAAGGGTTGGATTCGGGAGGTGGGGACCCGATTGTAAAGTTATATGCGAGGTAAGGAGAACTTTGGGGCCCAATTATAGTTATATGGGATCTGTGGGGACTAAGTATATTTATATAGGACTTTTGGGGCCCAATTATAGTTATATGGGATTTGTGGGGCCTAAGTATATTTATATGGGATGTTTGGGACCCAATTTGTAATTATAGGAAATTGAATGGGAATTTTAAGGCCCAGTTATAGTTTCAGTGGGACCGAAAGAAAGCTTTAGGGCCCAATTTATAATTATGGGGGACTGAAAGGCAACTTAAGAACCCAATTATAGTTATCGTCAAACTTTGAGGCCCAGTTATAGTTACAATGGGACCGAGGGAACCTTCGGGGCCTAGTTTATAATAATGGGGACTGAGAGGGAAGTTAAGATAGGCCCATGCTCCAATCCGAACATAACGGGAGGCCTCTTTCGTTGCTGAATCACGGTTATAGTAGTGCAGAGGAGATTTGGCAATGGGTGATTGTATTCTAGTGACCGAATGCCCGCATGGGATGTTCCGATGCCGGGACGGAGTGTGCCTTGACCATAAGCGAGTTTGCGACGGACGAGCGCAATGCCCCGACGGATCCGATGAGATCAATTGCCGTACGGTCAACGCCTTCATTCTATTTTTGAGCTCTCTTTCTCTCTCTCTATCTTTGGTGTCTCAAGTCTCACTTTTTCCATCTCTCTTTCTTACTTTGTCTCTCTCTCTCTCTCTCTCTCTCTCTCTCCTTTTCCTTGTAATGGATTTTCTTGGTGGATTAATCGTTCATCTTGGTGTTGTGGTTACTAATCCTTTCTCGATGGGCGATTGTGCACCTTGTTACACTACTTTATGCCCCTCGCAGGGAACCCGCCTCTTCCTGCCCCCTTTTGGAAAGACCGCGCATCGGTTTACGGGGGAATTCGGAGCGCGGCAACGGTTTCTAGGAGAGATTGCGCCTCGGCACCTCGCCACCTCGGCAATCCTTACGCTCGGCGAGCCCGAACCCTGGGGAATTAAATGCCTCGGGGTGGCTCCCGCTGGATTTTTGTATCCCTCCCCTGGGGGAATTACGTTTTTGGCGCCCGTTGGGGTTAACATCGAAGTGGCGGGAAATACCGAGGCGGAATTTCGGTGGGAAAGTGGCTGGTTTCCCGGGTTCCACTCACTTTTGAGGCCGCACGTTACATACATTCTCCCCGAGACGTATGCCCGCGCCCTTTGACTGCTGGAAAAGAGAATCACTGTATTGCGGGCGGCGAACGCCGCCGCTAATTAAAGAAGCTTCTCTTTTCCCTGGCTTCCACTCCCACCGGCGCGCGAGAGGGCGCGCGTCTGTTCTTCTCTATCATTAACTCACTGTCTGTCTCTAGCACGTGCACGTCCGCAGCGTAGGGAGGCTAGAAGCGACGGGAGAGGCGACGTTTACGCTAACTAACCAGCCCGGCCTAACCTAAAAGGACTAATCAAGCCAGCGCTTTTCTTGCCTGCGGGAAAGAAGCTTGACCATCGATCGCCGGAAGCCAAGCTCCAATTAGTGATCGATAAGAAGTAGATAGGCTAGTTACGATCAGAAGAGGCTAAACACGCGATCGGGCCGGGCCGGTTAAAAACCCGGCAGCCATCCCCACTCCTGGGTATCATTTCAGCCGGACCCGGCCGGCCCGATCGTCTGTTGCAGCCTAAAGCCCGTGCGACGAGTTCCACACGGGAGGGGCGAATTAAGAAGCTAATACGAATGCAGACGAGAGTGCGAGCCGTTAATCTCGTTTCTCGGCCATTGCCGTTAGCTCCTACACCCTCTCTCCTAAGAGAATATCAACCCCTGCATCGCCAGTCTCCAGACGAGCCTCCCCCGCCCCCTCAGGGCGCGACCAGGGGGGAATTCACTGGACACTGGTGGGTCAGTGTGTCTCTTTCAGCATACTCTAGGTGTTTGCATTGCTCCGTGGTTCTCTTAATCTGTACTGTATATAGGTGTCTGGATAATGTGTTGATAGGGCAAGGTGTTCGGTCTCTTGAGTGCATCTTGGATATGACTGGGCGAAAGTTCCCTCTGGAGGACCGGGACTGACACTCTGACACTTGCAAGCTCCTTTCTTAAAGTTTCGTTATTGTCATAGTTTATGCTTTCAGTCCACTTAATGGGACATGCGAGCAATTCTCCCCAGGGTTGAGAGGATTAATGTACAAATGTGGGAATATAAAATACTGAGATGCTTGCCAGGGACGTGTGTCAGTGCCAGTTAGGGACTTCCACCCTCCACTTCTCTCACTCTCACCCTCACCTCTTTCAGCACAAGGTTGCCTGGTCTGATTTGCATATGTCCAGTGTACATACTATTACTTTCTTTCACACTCTCTCTCTCTCTCTCTCTCTCTTTCTCTCTCCGAACAACCCTCTCCCCCTCCCCTCCATTTGCACAGCAAGTGCGGGCGATATGTAAATACTGTACTTTAGCCAGTGTACCGACTAACAATTGCCAGAGACTAGAAGAATGGAGAGTAGGGGATGACCACCCCAGGAGTGTTGCCTGATTCTTTAGGGATTGAACTATCCTAGTCTCGCCGGGGTTCCTGTTGAGCAGTGCATCCGAGTAGACACCTTTGCCTCTTAGATTAACTCCTTTCTCTCTTCCACCCCCAACCCCCCCCTCTCTCTCTCTCTCTCTTCAAAGTGGATTACCAATCGGGCCAGGGGACGTAATTCGGTGTGGGTGTAATTGGAATGGCAATTACACGGCTGGGCATATCGACACAACACTCTCGATCGATCGAGAGTGCGAACGCGTGTACTTGGCTATTCAACCCTTGGATGCCTTTTCCTCCCCTCTCTCTCTATTTCTCTCTCCTCTTCCTCCGCTTTTCTCTTTCTCCGAGCGGAGACCCAGGTTGACTCTGCCGGTGATATTAACGGCGGCCTGTCTCGGAATATTTCTAGAGTGCCCGGACGGTCAGCTGCCCTGCGAAAATGGCGTCTGCATCAAGAAGGAGTTCTTCTGCGACCACAACCTCGACTGCCTCGACGGCAGCGACGAACGAAACTGCCGTAAGGAACTCCACCCTTTTTGATGATGTTTTTGGTTGATTAGGGGGTTGATGGAGTGTTTTGTTTTAATTAGCCGACACTGGGGAGACCGGACCGAGCTACCCTCTCGAGTGCACCAGGGACGAGTTCACCTGTAGCGACGGATCCTGCGTGCCCCGATCTCTGGTCTGCGACGGCCGAGCGGACTGTCCTCGCGACGAGGACGAGGTCAATTGTCCTCGAGGTGAGTGGCTTGGAGTTCGATCGACGCGTTCGACGATCAGACCCAGCCTTGGCGCGCGGGGGTGGACGACTGGTCCTCGCTTATTCACAAGAGTCGGCGAAAAATTGATTGTTTCATAGAGCTCGCTCGCTCGGATATCTTTCCGGGCGCCCAACGAGCAGACGTCAGGGAAAATTAGATTCGGACGAGCGCGGGGGGTTGCATCCCCATTGAGGTGCAGCGGCGCGTCCACCCCCGGGCGCGAGGGATTCCCGCCTTCGGACCGGCGGGCACGTTATCCTTTCGCATTATTCTCGGCCGAGGATGCGGGGGACGAGTGAGCCCGGTGGAAGGCGGCGAGTTCCAGAGGGTGCGGGGCCTCGTCCGTTTCCACCTGTCCGCTCTCCGCGCGGACACGATGAATCACTACGCTCATTGATCACCATGTGCACCGGAGTGATGCTAGTTGAAACACGCACCAGGGTGTTAACCACCCTACGACACGATGTTTGGCCGTGTTCTACCTTGTCTTTCACCTTCTTTCTCTCTTTCTCTCACTGGATACACATCTTGACACATCTTGTTCGACTGCGCCCCTCGAGGAACACTGTGCGACACTTTTCTTACAAGATTTTGATTAATTAATTAGATTTGGTAATTAATCATCGGTTGAAACGTGACAATTGAAAGACCATTTGACACATTTTTAGTAAATTGAAAAATATATTCAGATTTTGTGTAATCTGTGTACTTGGAGCGCGACCGAAATTGTTTGGATTATTATTAATAATGCAGAGGAAATGTTGGTATAACGAGAAAGCACTTTACATTTTTGTAATAGATTGAAAAATAAATTCAGAAATTATATAGTATGTCTAAATCAAGCGGAAGCAAAGTTGGCTCGATTTTTCTTTGAATTATTATGAATAATGCATTAGAAATAGTGAACTCACAGCTATTACAAAAATCGCGTCGAGCCATGAAGTTTTAAAGTTCGCACCCTCCGAGTGAAATTGGACAGCTGAAAAATAAAATACGTGTCAAATGATTTGTCGAGAGTTGTAGAAAACTTGTTGTCTTTTGATAAGAATCTTATTAAAAGCGAGCTATTAAAAATTCCTCGGTGTCCCTCGGGGAAGTACGCAGCTTTAGAGACACCGAATGACTCGCACCAAAGTTCACTTGAACTTGAGCGCACCTGACTTACTGTTCGCTGGAGCCACCCACTTTTTCCACCGCCACGACCCACACGCAGGACACCCTTTCGAGTAGCATAAGAGACTCCAGTCGAAAGGATTAACTCCTGGAGGTGGAGCGTGGAGGAAAAGCCCCAGGCTGCAAAGAATCGGCGTGGAAATTTGGATGGACTGTACTTGGCCTGTTTCGAGCATAAAGCCTGCCGGGATCCACCGGCACTTCTCGGGATCCATCTTCATCTAGTTGAGGGCAGGATAAAGCATCCGGAACTCCTAACAGCATGATCCTTAATATCAATTATCCTGGCAAAGTTCCCTCGGCTCTAAGTTCAGCCCGGGGCTTTTCCAGGGCCCGGGACCACCCGGTGTCCTGCGTGTGTGGCCTCCCAAGGACTCCGATACTTCCGGTCCCCACTCCTCCCCCGCAGTTGAGCAATTAGCGAGTGAGCAGCATTTGCAGCGGAAAGAGGCCACGAGAGCCCGAGAAGAAAAGAGATGGGAAGAGCTGGAATTGGAAAGTGTAGGGATTTGGAGGTCGATGGGGAGAGTTCTAAGTTTGTGGTAATTGTGAAAGAAGGAGAAGGTGGCGCATGGGGATTGGCCGATGGTGGAGAGGAAGGTGTGAATTGCCTTGGTTCAGAGTGAGTTACTTCTAGGTGAAGAGACCCTGCTGGGTAGACCCGATGAGGGCTTGGGTAGCAAGCCTCCGGACTGGAGCCAGCCGGGTAGTCAGAGTCCCAATCTCAATCAGAGCAGCAGCAGCCCGAGGAGTTGCGCTGCCGATGATTTTGTTTGTGCCGATGGCACTTGCATCCCCGAAACCCACCACTGCGACCATTTCTACGATTGCCGCGACTTTACCGACGAGCAATACTGCTTCGGTTAGATCAATCGCGCGCACTCCGAATCTGGCGGTCATCTTTTCCTCGTCTCGTGCCCTCGCTGGCCCTTTGGACTCTCCTCGAGTATCTGGAACTTTATGAAAATCAAAAGAACAAGAAATCGCAATTTTGTGCGAAATTTAATTTTATTTTAAAATTAAACACCGGAGGCCAAAGGGCTACTTTGTAGGATTGATTAGCTGATTAGAAATGTCCAGTGGAAGCGCCAGATTCCGAGGAGCAAGCACTATCTTTCTGTCAGTCTGTGTTAGCAGCTGATTAGACGGTGTGTAGGTTGTTCGATCAGTAGGTAGAGTTTATCAGGCCCGAGTCATCAGTCATCCTCCTGTAAACGGTAGTGCATCCACTCTGCCTGACTATCATCCCTTAGACACCAGTTGGTCGATCATCCAGTAGTTTCTCGCTCTAGCGTCGCATGCCAGACTAGGTTTTACCCTCCGTAGACTTTTCAGCTACACTTTATCTACTGCCAAAGAAAAGATTCTTGCTGCACACTCACTGAGTTATCACAATTCTTACAAAAATGGTATAAAAGTAACGTTTGCAAACATTTTTTTAAAAATTGTAGATAATTCTGATAATTTTTAACGTACTTTCTTAAAACTTGTATAGAATTGTGATAATTGCCACTATTTACATTTCCAACCGTACAATTTTAAAAATTGTATAAAATTGTGATAATTTCCACAATCTACATCGACAAAAGTAAATTAAAAATTTCACATTTTAGTATAATTAAAAATTATACAATAATTCTTTAAGCAAATGTGCCTGCAATAATCTTCCCTTTGGACTTTGGACTTATACTTGTCGTAGCTAGAGTTGACTCACGATTTCATTTCCCAGCCAGCATGCGGATCACTCGCGTCATGAGGTGCCGGAGTATCAGTGCAGGATGGAACCTTTTTGACTTGTTAGTTGTGTAGTAATTTGAGTGTTCCTCGCCTGGCCCCAGGATATCTAATTTCCCTCCCTCCCTCCCGCCGCCGGGAGTAAATTGCAAAAGGGGCGCAACAGTAGTTTAGCCCCCGTAATTCTCACGATAAACACACTGTAAATATCTCTTTATCTTCCCCCCTCATATTCTCTATTACACGCTACTCCGCGTAGCTGGTATCTCCTTTCTCTCTCTCTCTATGTGTATTCTATGTCTACCTCGAAAGCGAGATATTCCGTTTGGATCTACGCAGCGCCGCCATGGTAAAACGATTCCCCTGAATTCTAGGATGCGGCAGGGATCAGTTCCAGTGCAGCAACAGCGACTGCATCAAGGCCAGTCAACACTGCGATGGATTCATTGACTGCGACGATGGTTCCGACGAATCGGACGACTGCGGTGAGGAAAACTTTTCCTTTTATTTGAATCCTTTTTATTAGTTTTAGTATAAATAAAAATAGATATTATTAAGAATAGCATTAAAAGATATTAAAAGAAACGCAGTCTGACTTTAAGTGGAATGAGCGCGCAAGTAGTACGAGTCAATGGTATGTTTCAGTGGAATCGACCCCGATGCCGGACAAGCCTGGCGTTCACCCTATGCCAGGACGCTGCCCATCGGGACAGTTCATGTGCATCGTCGACCAGCACTGTATTCCTCATTCCGGAGTCTGTAATGGCATTCCGGAGTGCAGGGATCGCTCGGACGAAGAGAATTGTGGTAAGTCTGGTGTGCCAGTTGATTCGCTCGGATCAGATTTCCAGTTATTCGCCGGATTATATTTAATTGCTCTCTAGGATCAACTGGAGATGTGCACGGCCTGAATCTCAAGACTTACCCCAGTGACCAAGTAATCAAAGAAAGTAAGTACATTACTTTACAATTGTTTTAGATTTAATTTTAGACTTAGGTATTGATCCTGGATTTTTATGCACAATTATTAATGAGCATTCCAGTAGCTTCAAGTGCGGAATTCGATTGATAAAATCGATTCTAATCTCTGGGAACTTCTTATTAATTAATCTTGTTTGTTTTTGCTCGGTCAGACCCGGCGAAGCAAGGTAAGAACATTCTAAAAGAAGGATTTGAACTACTCGTATTATTCGTATCTCATTCTGAAACACAAAACCACGATCTTTATGTTGAAAGTATTTTTATTCATTAATCCCCACGTCATATACAATTAAACTATACATGGTGAGTTAATAAAACCGCAAAAGCGCCGTCTAATAATAAAGAAAAATTCATGCTGCATGACGCTGCAAGGGATCGAAGGGCCCGAGGAAATCATCGGACTCACGTTAATTATTCAATCATGAACCCGAAATCCCAATGATTCGGACGATTGAATCTGTGATTAAATGGCTGAGCTCGCTACTAGCCAGAAGAGATCGTTGGCCAAACGTAAACTAATCGAGAGATTGATAATCAGGTCGAGAAGTGGTGTTCCAATGCCGAGACGAAGGTCCCCAGCGCGCCAGAGTGCACTGGGTCCGCGGACACAACCAGCCGCTGCCACCAGGTAGTCGAGACGTCAATGGTCGCCTGGAAATCCCCAACATCCAACTGGAACACGCTGGACCGTACATTTGCGAGGCCGTTGGCTACCCATCTTACGCACCTGGAGCACAGACCACCGTCAATCTCACTGTCGAAAGGCGTAAGTGGAATAAGTCGCAAGCCGGCCCCTCGAATTTCAATTTCTACGAAAATGATTTCACTTGCAGACGAGATCCCGATCACCAAAGCACCGCACACCTGTGCATACGAAGAGGCGACCTGCAGCAACGGCGAGTGCATCCCGAAGTCCTTCGTTTGCAACGGCAGGCTCGACTGTACCGACGGTTCCGACGAGATGAGATGCAGTTAGTGTTACTCTTTTGCCGATAAAAAATCGTCCGTGTTTGTTACTAATTAATCAATCGATTCTACTAGGTCTCCATGGCTGCGAGCCGAACCAGTTCCGCTGCAACAGTCGCGAGTGCGTAAGCAAGGTGTGGAGATGCGACGGCGACCGGGACTGCGCCGACGGAAGCGACGAGGAGGACTGCGCTCCAGCTCCTCCGAATTCCCCCTGTAAATTCAACGAGTTCACTTGTAACAACAACCAGTGCATCCTCAAGAGCTTCCACTGTGACTTGGAGAAAGATTGCTTGGACGGAAGTGACGAGATCGGATGCTGTAATTATTAATTTAACCTAGTTTTATAGGTTGCTTTAAAGTTCTTTGAATCTAAACGGGGTTTCTGTATGTTTACGCAGCTCAAGTGTACGTGACGGTACCGCCGAAGCCAATGGTAGTCCTGGAGATCGGAGCCCACTTATCGCTAACATGCACAGCGATCGGTGTTCCCATTCCGGAGATCAACTGGCGTCTGAACTGGGGCCACGTGCCCGCCAAGTGTACCTCCGTCTCGGTCAATGGCACGGGCGTCCTCAACTGCCCCGACATGCAACCGGCGGACCAAGGCGCGTACTCCTGCGAGGCCATCAACATCAATGGCTTCGTCATCGCCGTGCCCGACGCGATCGTGATGGTGAAGAAGCCACAGGACATCTGTCCCAAGGACCATTTCAATTCGGAGGCGCGAGTCGTCGAGGACTGCATTCCCTGCTTCTGCTTCGGCGTCGCGACCACTTGCCAGAGTGCGAACCTCTTCACGTACCACTTGCCGCCGCCCTTCGACACCCACAAGTTCATCACCGTCCAGACTTCCGGAACATATCTCAACATCCAGAGAGAACTCCCGCTGGCTTTCACTCCGCTCAGTCATGGAGTCCAAGTGGAAGATATGCTACCGCCATCCATACAGGACCAGTCGCGTGGCGGAATCCCCTACTTCGCACTTCCTGAGTCCTATCATAGCAATCAATTGAAATCGTACGGCGGTTACTTGAGGTACAAGTTGAGGTACGGCGGCTCCGGATACCCGAACGACGCACCGGCGGTCATCCTCGTTGGCAACAACAGGACTCTGGTGCACAAGGGACGGAATCCCCGACCGGGTCAGGAATCTGAAGAGTCTGTAAGGTTCTTCTACGGCGAGTGGTACAAGGTGCACGGCGTCGAGGAATTGGCTTCAAGAGAGGACATCATGATGACTCTGGAGAACGTGCAGGATATCTTGATCAAGGCCAAGTACGAGGATTCCTTCCAGCTGGATGTGAAGATCACGGACATCGTGATGGACACTGCGGACGTAAGGAACACTGGCTTGGGATCGGCCTCCTTTGTCGAAGAATGTCAGTGCCCTTCGGGATACGACGGCCTCTCCTGCGAGCAATGCGCCCCAGGATACCAGCGACAGAAGTCAGGACCTTGGCTCGGACAATGCATCAGGGACGAACCACCTTGTCCCCCGGGATACTACGGAGATCCGAACAGGAACATTCCCTGCGAAGTCTGCCCGTGTCCTCACACCAACCCCTCCAATCAGTTCGCAAGAACCTGCCAGCTCGGATCCGACGGACAACCCACCTGTGATTGCCCTGCTGGATACGTCGGCCGCCGGTGCGAGCAGTGCGCCGTTGGCTATCAAGGAAACCCACTTATTCCTGGAGACATGTGCGTCCCGGCGCCACAGTGCGACCCTGACGGTAGCGTCAGTCTTCAACCCGATCCTTACACCGGCCAGTGTCGCTGCAAGGTATGGTTTCTACTTTCGCTATTTTGTAGTTTCAAAGATTTTGCTTAACATTGCCACTATTGTTCGTGCCGAACACTTTGATGGAATTGAAATGTAAGTAATTGTCGGGGATTGGGACGAAAATATGTTTTTTAGGATTTGTCAATATTTTTGAATTATTCTGAGGGGATTTCTAAAGCTGGAATTGGTTTATTTTTAACAGACATTCGCTACGGGTCTCAATTGCGACCAATGCAAGGCGAACAGCTTCAACCTGGCGTCGTCCAACCAGTTCGGCTGCATCAGCTGCTTCTGTATGGGAATCACCAAGAAGTGCGTCTCCTCCAACTGGTACCGCAACGAGGTATGTACACCCCCAATCGTATTCCACATTGAATTCAGCAAATTAAACGATGAAATCCAAAATTCAGAAATTAATCCTACGAGCTATAACTTTATCGGAAATCAGGAAGAAAGTTGTGTATCGATCAAAAACCACAGTGCTTCGCTAATTTACCGAAACTTACATTCCAGATACGCGTTTCCTTCACAAACTCCATCCGAGGCTTCTCCCTCATCGAGGCCAGGAACCCCGAGGCCACCCCCATCGTCGACGACATCCGACTCGACGCGATCAGCCGAGAGATCGTCTTCAGGGACTTCCCGAACCGCGGCAACAGCGACGTCTACTACTGGGACTTGCCGAGCATCTTCCTTGGCGACCAGGTCACATCTTACGGCGGACATCTCAAGTATACCGTTCGATACGTGCCGTCTCCGGGTGGGCAGAGCTCCAGGAACAATGCTGCCGATGTTGAACTCATGAGTGTAGGCATCCCCGAGATTTTTTCTCTTCGTTTTTACCACGTGACTCTACGAGTGTCTCTAATGATTCGCAGGCGAACAACATTAACTTGTTGTACTTCTCGCGGGAGACGATCGAGTCGAATACCCAGCAGACTTTCACTGTTCCGCTCCTGGAACAGTACTGGCAGAGAAGCGATGGAACTCAGGCCGACAGGGAGCATCTCCTGATGGCTCTCGCTGATATAAAATCCATTAGGATCAAGGCTACTTATACAACCCACACTGACGAGGCCGCGTAAGGATTTTATCTTCAGGGATTAATTATCCTTGAAATTGAGCTTTTTTTAACGTTAAATCCGCTTGCAGATTGTCATTCGTATCGTTGGACACGGCTGAGAGGTATAACACGGGACGTGCACGAGCGGTGGAGGTCGAGGAGTGCAGTTGTCCTGCAGGATACAAAGGTTTATCTTGCGAGGACTGCGACGTAGGCTACACACGCGCCTTGGAAGGTCTCTATCTTGGAATCTGCGAAACCTGTAACTGCAACGGGCACTCCAGCCAGTGCGACCCCGAAACTGGCGTCTGCGAGGTACGTTCCAATGTCTATTTCAATAATTCATCTCTAAAACACGTAAAATAATACAATTATTGTTCAATAATCGCAGAATTGCGCTCACCACACTACCGGCGACAACTGCGAGATCTGCGAGGCGGGTTACGAAGGCGACGCCACCCGAGGAACACCGAACGACTGCTACCACGAGCGTCCCAGGCCGAATCCCTGCAGATGCGACCCCGCAGGATCAAGAAGCGACCGTTGCGAGGGCGGCAGATGCGACTGCAAGCGAAACGTCGAGGGTCCCGAGTGCAATCGCTGCCGACCGTCGTCGTTCGGCCTGGCCGCCGAGAACCAGGACGGCTGCATGGAGTGTTACTGCAGCGGAGTATCGACCGAGTGTCACGAGAGTTCCCTCTTCGTCCAGCAGATCCCGATCTGGGTCTACGATTCCCAGCACGGCTTCACCCTGACGGATTCGAGCAGGCGCGAGGTGATATCCGACGGATTCGACCTGAACGTCGCTATGAACGAGATCGGCTACCGGTACCCTGATAGTAAAGGACGCAGGCTCTTCTGGTCCCTACCGGCAGTCTTCACCGGGAACAAAGTCAAGAGTTACGGCGGGCATTTGAACCTGACGCAACACATCACCGCTCACCCTGGCGCGCAGAGCTTCCGCGACCAGGACGTCCTCCTCATCGGCAATGGAATCACTCTCTTCTGGACGAACCCGACGGAAATCCAACCGGACGTGCCTCTGACCTACTCCGTGCCGCTCAAGGAGGCCGAGTGGAAGCGACTTGAGCACCAAGGACCTAGAGTCGCGTCGCGAACCGATATGATGACAGTCCTGTCTAATCTCGAAGCGATTCTCGTCCGAGCTTCCCACAGCGACAGGATGAGTGGCACTTACATAAGCGACATCAGCCTGGACACAGCGGTAGACAGTCACACTGGCAACAGGAGGGCGACTCAGGTCGAGGCCTGTCGCTGTCCGCAAGGATACACCGGAACCTCCTGCGAGTCCTGCGCCAGAGGCTACTACAGGGACACCATGGATCGGTCGACCAGCTTCCTCGGATCCTGTAACTCCTGTCCTTGCAACAAGAACGAGGAGAGTTGCGAGATCACCCGCACTGGAAACGTCAAGTGTCACTGCCTGCCAGGATACACCGGCGAATACTGCCAGGATGTTGGTGCGTTCGTTTTTCAATTTAATGAACTCTGGTTTTCTCGATTTAAATATGTCTAATTCTTCTGGTTCTCGAGCGAATCGATTGGTAGCTTCGATATTTAATAAACTTTCTCGCTAATTGGCTCCGGGGGACGCAGGCGACCTGATGGTAAGTCTGAAGCCGATGAACGGCCGGGTGAAGCCGAACTCGACGACCAAGTTCACCTGCAGCTACGAGTACCCGGCTGACTTCTATATCTATTTCAAACTCTCTCGGCACGAGGGCGCCGCCCTGACGGCGCGCGGCAACGTGCCGAGTCCCGTCGTCACCACGGAGAAAGGAGGAGTCCGGAGCTGGGAGGTCTACGTTGGCAGGGAAGCCTGCAACGTCGAGTGTCACATCCTAGACATTCACGGCCGAGAGCTGGTCAGGATCGTGACGACCGTCACGCCAGGTTGTTCTCCCTCGAATCGTCTTTGTGTTGTACCCTTTCCGTTCAGGCTCACGCGAACTCATTGGTAAAGGGCTTCGACACGAACTTTCTTTCATTGGTTCAGGGGCTTAGGATAGTCTGGTTTAGGTCTTCCTGCTTAGGCGCAGGGTTCAGGCCCGCCACTTGTGTCGTCCGGATGATCTTCAGATTTATGTCTGCTTTGAACCTCCCCTTTAGATTCCTGGAACTAATAGCTCGTTTCTGGTATTCCAGTGGGTGTCGGCACGTCTACCCCTCCGACTCCGACGATTTATCCACCCAGGATCGTCGCCTACGTCCAGGAACCCGAGTTCCAGATCGTCCAGACTGGAAATACTGTGACTTACCATTGTACCGGCCGATCTCTCGACAGTGTAAGTTCAGCTCAAGCAGCAATTACTTGAATTAAAGGGAAGTAATTAAGAAGATTGGTTTCTTGTTGGTAATTAGGAGACACTGAGGATCAACTGGCAGAAAGAAGGCGGTCAACTGCCACCTGGCAGGAGCGTCACCGACATCCATGGTCTCCTTGTCATCAGAGACGTCAAGGTATCCGACAGCGGCGTTTACGTCTGCCAGGTCAGCGACGGCATCAACATCGGCACCAAGAAGGTCACCCTCTCCGTCGGAGGTAATTCTAATTGAGCGATTTTGTATTAAACCTAACACGATTCTGGTATTAACATGCATTCCCCGTGGACGCAGCTTTCCCCCAAAGCTTGCTAGAAATCCCAGGTACTTCGTAGTTAGTCAACATTGATGGAGAACTCTACTTAGAGTCGCTTAGAATAAATCACGGAATGTTAATGGATTTTGAGAATAATTGATTTGAATTTTCAAAGGCTCGAACCCAGTGGAACCCAGGGTGATGATATCACCGAACTATCTTAATGTGACGGAGGGAGAACCAGTGGAGTTCCGTTGCGATGCCAGTGGAAATCCACCACCTCACGTCGAATGGGTACGAATCCATGGTCTAATGAGTCCGGAAGCATCCTTCTACAATGGTCTCTGGCGACTTCCGGCCGCCGCGAAGAGCGACGCCGCCGAGTACAAGTGCATTGCGAGGAATAATATTGGAATCAGCGAGAGAACCACCACGCTTTACGTCCGAGGTAGAGTTATTAATACTATTATTTATAAAGATGTGTCATTTAACAGAAAATTATTGAACAGACAACCCGGAGAGACCACCGACGCAGACGCGCCCGATAATCTCGCCCCAGGAATGGATGGGACACATTGGAGAGTCGGTTCGACTAGTCTGCACACCAGCGCGTTACGAAAACGTCACCTGGACGCGGGCGGGCAATCTCCCACTGCCGTACTCCGCCAGCCAGCACAACGGAGTCCTGACAATCTCCAATCCAACCGCGAGCGACTCCGGAATCTACATTTGCACGGCCGTAAGCATCCGCGGTATTGAGACCAGCTCCACCGCCAGGATAACCATCGAGTCCAGGGTGGAGCAACCCTCGATCACAGTCCAACCCCAGCGACAGACAGTATCCCAGGGATCGACGGTCGAAGTGAGGTGTCTCACTCAAGGAAACAGCGGATTGAAGGTCCACTGGAGCAAGTACAAGCAGGACCTGGGCGGAAACGCCCAGCAGATCGGAGATATTTTGAGAATCGTCAACGCCAGGCTTTCGGATCGAGGCATTTATATCTGCAGAGTCATCGGTGCTGATGGACCTTATGAAGCCAGCGCAGTCATCGAAGTCGAACGTAAGTATCGTGATTTAATGACGATTCAATGATTAGTCCATAGACACAGAGCGCGTTAGGAGCATTGGGCGTTCTAGGCTTAGGATAATTTTGGGCAATGGATTCAATAACCCTCGGGTTATGGAATTTCGATTCTACAATTTTTATTCTTCGAATTTTTATTCTACGACTTTTAGTCTTCGAATTTCGATTCTATGACTCTTGAGTCTTGAAGCTTCGACACTCTAACCCTTGGAAAACCCTTCGGTCGCACGAAATCCACTAACATTTAATTTTTTAATTAAAAGAAAATCGCAGTCTATTAATGAACCTCTGCCTAATTATTGAATTACAGCACGAGAAGCACCAAGACTGGAACTCCATCCACGAGACAGCCAAGCAGTAGTCCTCGGAGGCTCAGCAGACTTGCAATGCCGCGCAATAGCAGGCATTCCAACGCCCGAATTACATTGGTCGCGACAGGACGGCCGTCCATTCTCTCAGAATATCGAACAGCTTCCTGGTGGACTTCTGCGACTCTCGAACATTACGATCCTCGACGGCGGGGCTTACGTCTGCTCCGCTATGAACGAAGTCGGCTCCACCTCGGCCGTGGCTCACATCGAAGTCCAGTCGATGCCTAGCATCAGCATCTCGCCGAAGGTCGGAATCCTCCAGGTGAAGCTTGGAGATCGAATTCGATTGGTTTGCAGTGCGAGCGGACATCCGCAACCACACGTTACTTGGGGCAAACATGCGAATGGCTTGACTGTTTAGTAAGCGAACCTTCTACATTTAATTAATAATATAAGTTAAATTATACAAGTTAATTAATTATAATATAAAATTATTTATTATTTTATACTGAGATTTTAAAGAAATTAATTGTCAAATTTAATTAAATTATTCTATTTTTCGCAGTGATTCGCTTTCTCGATCGGGCCCCACGCCACTCAGCGCCGTCCACGAGATCTTCTCGGTTTCGCACGACGACGAAGGCTCCTACACCTGCCAGGCCTCCAACGAAGTCGGAATTACTGAAGAGCGCATTCAACTGCGAATCGAGGAGGAGGGAGACAACGAGGTCTATCCCTGCCGAGGAGACATGCCCTGCAACAACAGGCCCGGTCAACCTGATCATGTATGTTATTTATCATTCTGCCCTAGTTCATTTAAATTCCTGTTAATTAACAATTTAATTTGAAAACGGCGCAGAACGGAGGCGTACAAGAACCCGGCGACTACCTGAGGATTCCCGACGGCGGCAAGATGGAGATCCGATGCAGAGCGCAGAGCTTCGAGGGCGGCGATCACATCTACCTCGACTGGAAGCGAGCGGACAATCGTCATCTGCCCGAAGGAAGTACCGTCCACAACGGCGTCCTCACTATTCCAAGCGTAGACAAGACTGCCGGTGGAGAATACATTTGTCTCGGCTTGGACCGCGCTGGAAACGTGCTCTTCAAAGTCAAGTCTCACGTTGAAGTGATATGTGAGTGGAGTTAGACTTTTTTCAAGCTTTTTTGGAGGGAGAAGAGGTATTTAATGGATTCTTGTTCAGCTCCGCCGAGAATCGAGCTGAATCCAACGCGCCAAGTGGTCGGACCCGGTGAGAACCCGTCGATCAGGTGTTCCGCCACCGGAGACGAACCCATGCAGATCGAATGGTCAGCCATAGGACGTTCCCTGCCGCATTCCGTCGGGCAGAATCGTGGAGTCCTCCAGTTCCATGGAATAGCGTTGGACGATGCCGGGAAATACGTGTGCAAGGCTTGGAACGACGCTGGAACAGCACAAGCTGTCGCCGAAGTCCTCGTAAACGGTACCTGTTTGCAAAGCAAGTGAACCTTTCTCCCAAAACGAAATACATCAACGATGAATTTCTTATCAGGACATTCGGAGGACGTGTGGCCAATCCGAGCCCTGCAAAAGGACGTCGTCGCCCAACCAGGCAGTTCCGTGCGCCTCCGTTGCGAGGTCCGCGAGCACTCGAACATCCACTGGAGCCGGGAAGGCCAATCTCTGCCCCCGAACGCGAGGATCATCGAGGACTACCTCGAGCTTAGATTCGTCCTACCGGAACACAGCGGCAAATACATCTGCACGATCGAGAACCACCACGGTGTCTCCAGTGATTTCGTCAACCTGAGTGTCCATCGTAAGTTCCGCCCTCGAAACGGGCCAATTGCAGCCCATCTAGTACCAAGAGATCTCCTTCGATTTAGTTTGCCAGTTCGATTTGATTTGCTGTTTACCGCTTGATAGTCTGTTCTCTGCAAGATTGCTGATTCTCGAGACCCCCAGGCCGCCGGGGATTGTCCGCTTGGGACATACTGCCAGTCGAGTCACGCAGGTTAAGGGAGTTTATACTATAAAAATGTATTCACTTTCTTAGAGCTTCGATTCTGGAACCATTGGGTCCTAGAGTTTCGATTCTGGAACCCTTGGGTCCCAGAGTTTCGGTTCTGGAACCTTTAGGTCCTAGATTTTCGATTCTGGAACCCTTGGGTCCCAAAGTTTCGATTCTGGAACCCTTGGGCCCTAGAATTTCGATTCCAAAAACCCTTAGGTCTTGGACCGCCAGGGTGTGTCCGATTGGGACATATTCCCACTCGAGTCACGCAAGTTAATAGAGTTAAATATCGAGACAGGGGGGTGGGTGGGGTTCGTTCGAGTTTCCTCTTAATCTCGCTATCTGCGCCACTCCACCACCACTACTGCCTCCAGCAGAACGCTCGCCCTGCGGGCGGAGGGAGTACGCGTGTGCCCGAATGGAATGTGTGCCGGTGGAGTACTTATGCGATGGCCGTGTACAGTGCAGCAACGGATTCGATGAACGCTTGTGCCGGCTCGTGCCGTACCGCCTGTACGCCCAGCGACGACGCGGTTCGTGATGAGAGTTCATATCTGTGTTATCACTCTGTGAACGTCCCGGTCTCTGCCCACAGCACCCTCTCACTTCCGCACACGCTTCCGGTCTAGGGGGAATCGTCCTGCCAGCTGCTTCCTACGTTCATTTTCGTCTCGCCGATAGTTTCCCCGCCGCTGTCTCTGAGTGTTTTCATAGTGTTCTTTCAGCGTTTTTTTGTTGTACCCTGGTGTGCTTTTACGGGGTGAAGCCATTGGCAGTGGCGCGTTACGATCTTTAAGGATAAGATAGTTTGGATTTATACCATACAAATTTATTATTAATTCAATTTATATAGTAAAATTTGTTTAATTTATTCACTTTTTTTAGAAATTCGATTGCAAGGCCTTTGGGTCTTATAATTTCGATTCTGAAACTCTTGGGCCTTGGTGTTTCGATTCTAAAACCCTTGGGCCTTGGAAGTTAATAGAAATTTGATTAATTTCCCTACTGTAACGCACCACTGATCCCTTGCCTTTGAATCACAACACTTATAAATGTATAACTGTCCTCGATTCTCTGACAAAAAACAAAAAACTTGATGCAAAGGCAAGTGTCGACACCCTGTGGTCCGTGTCCACACGTGCTTCTAGACATCTAGACACAGCACAGCATCAGGTCACACGCACTGTTTGTACAAGACGTTCCAAGCTCAGAGAGCAAACGAGCAGATCTCTGTTGTGAAATAAACCAAATAAACGGTGAGAAAAGCTTGGGGGGTAGGCGCCCCCCGACAGTGTGTAACCAGGGGAGCCAACCCAATTAACAAATTCACAGTCGACCATGGAAAGCCATTAATGTACAGGGTCATTTCGTGTTCTCACTGGAAAGAGCCTCGAAGCAGTGTTGAAAGTGAATCTCGACTTTCTAGCTGCTGTTATGCCCGCGGTGAGCGTCGAGGTCTCCCAGGACCCAGTTAATATCGGAGACACAATCGATATTCGCTGCGCCTGCACTGGAGCACCGAACCCCAGGTACCATTGGTCCAGGCCCAATCATCCCGAGCTTCCCGACAATGCCCAGGAGTACGGAAGTGTTCTGAGACTCTCGAACGTGGTTGTTGGAGACAGTGGGACTTACAGGTGCACTGCTGACACAACTGAAGGCACCTTCAAGGAGGACTACAACCTCGTCGTTCATGGTAAAATTTTGTTAAGCAAACGAAAACTAAAAATTCATATTTCACAAGACTAATGTTATTGACAAATAATAATTAATTCAAACACGCTTACATTGATATGACTTGTGTAAGTATAAAGCACGAATAAGAGAGATGCGAGTGGTATTTTAAATCGAATTTTACAATTAGGTGGTCACAACGATGCTCCAGCAATCGAGACGAAATCCGCACCCTACGACACAAGCCTCGAAATGGAATGCAAAGTCGACCTCGACCCTCCAGTCAAGTTCCACTGGTCCAAGCACGGCGGCCTTCTTCCCCAGGACGCGCAGGCTTTCGACGTAAGGATCCACTAAACATACAACTTCGAACCTTGATTCTAAGTGGGAGGGTTTTCTGCAGAACAAACTCAAGCTATACAACGTGAAAGCGGAGGATGCCGGCACCTACATCTGCACAGCAAACAACGGCCAGGTGAACATCGATGTACCGACGATGCTGGTGGTGACGGGGGTTGTTCCCAATTTCAACCAGGCGCCCGAGAGCTACATCGCCCTGCCGCCGCTTCCTGATTCCTACCTCAAATTCTACATCGAGGTTTCTTTCAAGCCTGAAAGCTACGACGGCGTTATTTTGTACAACAGCGAATCCAACGGCGACAGCGGAGACTTCATCGTCCTCTCTCTAGTCAGGGGTTACCCTCACTTCAGGTAAAAGCTACCGCGTGTCAATACCCTCGAACAAATAAGACCTGGCATTAAACTCTTGGATTTATTCCGATAGATTCGATCTTGGCTCCGGAGCAGCGATAATCCGAGCGGACAAACCAGTCTCCCTGAGCGAATGGCACACCGTGAAGGTCCAACGTAAGCGCAAAGAAGGCACAATGCTCGTCGACGGCGAGGGACCGTACAGAGGAGTCGCGGCCGGCAGGAGACAGGGCTTGGACCTCACGAAACCGCTCTACGTCGGCGGAGTGCCGAGCAATATCAGCCTGAACAAGTACGCCGAGGTGCAAGCTGGATTCGTCGGTTGTATCAGTCGACTGGTCATCGGCGAGAAGCAGGTGGACCTGATGGGAGAGCAGACCGACAGTGTGGGCATCACGAACTGCGAGACCTGCGCGGAGAATCCTTGCAACAACGCCGGCGTCTGCCAGGAAGCTGCTACCAAGAACGGATACACTTGCCTGTGTCGGGCTGGCTACAGTGGAAAGCATTGCGACTACATCGGCCAACCCTGTTACCCAGGTAAATAGAGTTGGTTCTGTCTTATCGGAGTAGCTTATTACTTTGGCTAATGTTTGCGTGGGGAAACTAGGAGCGTGCGGAGAAGGAACCTGTGTAGACAAGGAGACAGGTTTCGAGTGTTACTGCCCTCGAGGAAAGAGCGGCCCCAGATGCGAGCACACGATCCAAGTCCACGACCCAGGCTTCAACGACGATCTAGCTTTCATCGCCCACGAGACACCGAAAGCCCTCAGGCGGTAAGAACTCCACCTTCCCCGCAATGCGATTTCTCCCAAATGTAATCTGGCCCCTTGGTTTTCATTCACTTCAGTTTAATCAATTAATCCGAGCTCACCCGACTAAGTGGTCCCCCCCAGTCAGTTTAATGAACTTAATGAATAACTCGATGGAAAGAGCAGCCAATGAGAGAAAGTTCTCCGGAGCAGGAATGAAACTTAACTTGGTTTCAGGGCGAGAACGAGCACGAGCTCGGCGCACAGTCGGTCACGAGCGCGCGAGCGCTTGCAGGCTCGCTCGAGGCGAGAACATCACCAACACCACAATAATCAGCACCACACACAACATTAGCACGAAACACCAAGCAACAACCTACCACCACCCACCCCCTCACGCACGAGCACCCTAAGAGCGAGACACTGCACGTACAATCTAGAGAAAGAGAGACAATCTGTCCGGTACAATCTCGAGACAGAGGGGGTGAAATAGAGCGAGAGGAGGCTGCGGGGCGCAGCCTCGGTTAACGCATTACTGACCGGAGACTAATCCACAATATTTCTAAAGATTAATATTGGTTAATATTAATTGGTTAATTCACTCTATTCCAAAGGTTAATGCAATCGAAATCACTGCCCGCTCTTATTACAGAAATTTCACATTTTATACAATCAGATCTCCACAGAACTCCAGTCAATAGTGTTTCAACCCGGGGGTGTTGTCCTGACGATCTTAGACCCAACGTCCACCCGCTATTTATGTACTGTCTTCCAGCACGAGGTTGCAGACCTCGCCCCAGCAGATAATAATGTAGCTTCCGATTAGCCCGCTGCCCCCCCACATCACCAAATTGCTCTTGTTAATCTTGACGCGACACTTAGAGGGTGTCGGTGTTCGTCGACGAATATGGTAGTTCCTTGGAGTGAACCTCGCGGTGCTGTTAGAGGAGGAGATTCAGTCAACTTATACTCTAGATCTATTACTAGTTAAATGCCGGCTCTCACTCGGAGAAGTGTCCGAGGGTGCAGGGTGAAGGCTGTACATGTGTTGGCTATTGAAGAGAGTTGTCTTCTGACACTTTCAATTTTACGCTTCTGTTTGTCAATTGTGGGAGGTAAGAAATGAGATTTTTTAAACAATTTTGAACGTCCTGTGACCAATCAAGGGAAGACTAAAAGGAAAAGCAACGGAGGACAAATCTTCTCGATTCACAATATCCTCACACAAGTAGAGTGTTACCTTGTATACTCTCAGGGCGAGTCCGGGCGAGTTCGCGGCACCAAGCGTTTTGTACAGCTTCTCTCTTTTGGTATATTAACCTTTAACGCATCATCCTTAGTCACTTTTAATGATTAATAATTGCTAAGTCTTTAATGAGTATATAGAGATATATATATATATATATAAATACATATGTGCCGGGTCACTGCCAGCCGTGCAGCATTTAATTGGTAGTTGCCGAGCAGTCCTCATAGGAAAACCTCTCTCTATCTACGTTACATACATGCACATACATAGTATAAATACGAGACGAGGAGGAGGAGCCGTACGATGTAACGAGCTGAGCGCGCAAAGTGTTTGTACTTACGCGAGAGACGTCTATAATCAAGGAGAGGAAGCACGAGAAATATAAGTTCGCATTACGCTACACGCAGAAAATATATATATATTGTCAGAGCAAATAAAAAGAAAAAAAACTTGATTTTAACAGTACACGAGCGCACGAATCCGTTATTCTTTTTTTAAAAACTTAAGTTACTCTTACGTTATGATTAGTCTTATGATTAAGTGCGAAGCCTGGATAGAGTTCGGCGCGGGTGCAAGGTGAGTCCAGCGGCAACGAGAGCCCTGTTTTATTCCTTTCTGTTTTTTCTTCTCCTGTGTATCTCGTACCACTGTGGCTAAGGCAAACTCCGCTCGAGGAAATGAGCCGGTTTCTAGTTTAACAGGCCTCGCTTTGTCTAATCAACCGGTGTGGGAATGCTTCCTCCTCTGGGCTACGACATTACTCTTGCCAGACACTAACAGGCGTTTCCTCAGGCTTCCGCGTAACAATGACTCTTGGTGTCCCACTGTGTGAAACTGTAATTCTCGTCTGTAATGGTTGCGCAAATTGTTTCACGATTTTAATCAGTACTTGGCTTCCACAGGCTCAAGTTATCGCTGAAGTTCAATCCGCTGGACGAGTCGGACGGGATCCTGATGTACGCGTCGCAGAGCGACGAAGGCCGGGGGGATTTCGCGGCACTGGTGGTGAAGAATCGTCGAGTCGAGTTCAGATATAACATCGGAACGGGCATGGCGGTGCTGAGGTCGACGCAGATCGTCCAACCAGGCGTGTGGAGCAACGTTTCCATCAGCAGGGACTATAAGGAAGGCAATCTGTCGGTGAATGGGGAGCCGAAGATCGAAGGCAGGTCTCCTGGAGCCGCGAAGACTATGAGTCTCAATACTCCTCTTTATATTGGCGGTGTGGACCGCAGGAAAATCGTTGTCAACAAAAATGCGGGCGTTGAGCTGACCTTCCGGGGTTGCATCAGAGATGTGAGTAAATCTAGGATTGAAATCTGTAAATCATTGCTGTGTTTTAACGCTTATTTGTTCCGACAGCTGGAACTGGCATCGGGTGTGGACATCCTTAACGGGTCGATTGACTCGGCCAATATCGACGATTGCAACGCCCTTCACCCCAACCGGACTCCTTCGACCACCTCTTACGATCCCTGTGCTTCCGCGCCCTGCGTCAATGGAGCTTGCAGCGCGGGCGACTCCTACGATTATTCCTGCGCCTGCGAGCACGGCTACGTCGGCAGGAACTGCGAGAACGTCCTCAAGCAGTGCGAGCTCCTCTCCCCCTGCAGAAACGGGGGCACGTGCACCGACCTGCACGGCGCGTACAAGTGCGATTGTAGACTTGGGTTCAACGGGCTCAATTGCGAGAAATGTGAGTTTGGACGAAATAATGAATTTTATTTATAAAAATAAGTTATCGAAATTGCGATCTTGAAAATAATTCTGTAAATAATTACCATGGATTTGATCGAAGATTTGATGAAACGATTTGTCTTTAGTGGCTGAGATCACCTACGATGTGGCGTTCAAAGGGGACGGTTGGCTGGAGCTGGACAGGTCGGTGATGACGCACGAAGAGGAAAGAGAAGTCCTCGGTTTCGAGATCTCGACGAATAAGAGCAATGGACTCATCATGTGGCACGGACAGACGCCCAATGACCTGAACCCCGACGACTACATCGCTCTAGCTGTTGTCGATGGGTAATTAACAAAGAATACGAACCTCAGAACATACGAAACTCGAGATTCCTCCTATTTCAGGTACGTCGAGTACCAGTACAACCTGGGCTCAGGGCCAGCGGTGATCAGAGTCACAGCGCAACGCGTGGACGACGGCGAGCGTCACAGGATAATCCTGAAGCGGCAGGGCAGCGACGGAAGCATCGAATTGAACGGAGAACACACTGAGAGCGGCATCAGCGGCGGCCTCCAGCAGATCCTCAACACCAGGGGAAGTGTTTACCTCGGCGGAGTGCCGGATTACGCGATGACCTACCGGAGATACCAGGACGGCTTCTCCGGCTGCATTTACACGATGGAGGTTCAGGACTCCGGCGCAATCGACATCGGCGCGAAGGCCGTCAGGGGTGTCAACGTCTCACCGTGCACCAGGTAATCTCACTTCATCTGGGAAAACAGTCGGTCAGCCAGGAATTAATCCGAAGAATTAAGACGTGCTAATGTTTGGACGCTGCTCAGAGTGAGATGGATCCCGTCGTCCCTGGTGTTCACGGACGCGGACAACGTGTTCGACGCGTTCGTCCCTCCGCCGCCCGTGAACATCATCCACCCGAAGCCGGCGGCGAACGGAGCTGCTCGTAACGCAAAACAATACTCCCTTCTGATCCTACTGAGAACCCTCCTCCTCTTTCTCATGGACGTGCGAGAACGCACCGTTCTCCGCGCCCTGCCCGACCTCGTCAGCGCGCTCAGTGTAATTAGTGTAATTAGTTAAGCGGCGCTCCGGCGCCCTGTAATTATCGGATTTGTACATTTCGTTAACGCAAACTATTCTTTAACGCTTGCTCGACGACTGGAGCATGCTGGGGCTGGAAACGGTACAAGTTGTCACTTCAATTGGAAGCCCGACGAGAATTCCAGAGGAATGGTTTCGTTAATCGAGCAATAATTCATTGTTTCAGGGACCCGTACGACGTGCCACCGACGAGGGGAGACCTCGGGAGAAAGTAGGATCAAGTGTTCCAGTCGAAACTAGCGCCGGCCATCCTCGGAATTGCCTATCGTTAAAACTGAGAAAGACGATCGGCCGGGGGATGGCTGGGGCCGGCGCTAATTTTTCCTAACTCAAAGTAATCCTAGTAATTAATACTGATGTCGGTAAGCCACAGCTTCACTGGCCGAGTGTCCCACATAGCGCGGGGCGAGGGTTTTATAACGCTAGATATACTTACTGAACAAGCCTGCAGTCAATGCCGCGTCGATATTAACCGATCTACTTTTCTAATCCGACTGACTAAAGGTCTTTTTTCTACCGGTTTCGTTCTCCGAGTCCGTTTGATTTCCAGCGATCGCTACCGATTCTTACAACCGGGGGGGCGCGTCCCCCCCGTAACGTCGCCGACCTATGAGTTCTCACACTGCCAATTCAATCGGTTTGGGAAGATATCCGCTTCTTACGGCTAGGCCGAGTGCTAGCGCGGCCGCTTCCTGCGGCTTCACGATTACCTGATCTAATGAAAGTATCGAGCATATGCCAGAAACAAAACGGGGGGGAAACTATAATGTTCTCGTTCGATTAGAGCCTACTACTTTAAGGTCTCCTCTGCTTAGGCGCGTGGAGCACGACAATACGAGCGAGAAAGTCTAATGAAAGTCAGCCGGGGTTGTTAGCTAGCTCGAGTGTCCTTACTTTACCGAGATTTCGCTGTCAATTAAAGGAGATGCCCTGATCTCGTGCACAACGATAGATTCCGGAACGGCCCCTTTTCTCTTCCAACTCCGCGCCCGCGATGGATACCTGCCGGGCTTCTTTGTCGTACTTAACAGAAATAGTCGCCCGAGCTTCGAAGTAGCAGTTAATTAAGTTTCGGTTTCGGAAAGCAATACGAGTCACAGTGCTCTGGTTCGAAAGTGTAGTAGAGAACGCTGGGGTACTTGGGGTACGCGAGGCTCGAAGAATTCGCATTTCGGGGGAATCCTCTCCCCCCCAGGAGACACTGTCTCGCCACCAATTGTAAATGATCATGTACAGACGTTTATTACATGCATACTGTTGTACATTATCTTCTAGCACACTATTGATACTATTAATCTGACATCGAATGAATGCTTCTTCTCTGGATGTTGATGCAAATGCCTAAAGTCTAGCTGTAACTCTCGGCAATGATTACTGCAATACACAGACACACACTCACACACACACACACACGATCTATTCTATATGGTGCGAAGTATTTCGTATATCGTAACAGGACATGGCAAGGAAAGTATCTACCTAAACGTAAAGGTGTAGTCTATTGTTACACGATAACTCGACGAGGAAAGAAATGAGACAATAAATATAATTTTGCTAAAACCCTGAATCCGATCATTTTCCCTCCTCGAAACTCCTCTCCCAGGAATAAAGAAATTCTGTCTAAATTGTACTTAACTTTATTGAACCTGCAAGACGAAGTAGAGAAACAGTTATAATACATTTATAAAAAAATAATGTCACTTAAACTGGCACCGGCTGCTATAAGTTGACTTTGTAACCAGAGATGAAAGGCAGCCCAGTGCCAACTTCCTTCTGGTAGTCAACGTAATCCTCCCCGAAGAAGTTGAGAAGAGTAATCTCTTCTATTAGAATCCGGTCGTGGAAGAACCTCCAGGAGGCAGCAATGTACGCCAGGAGACAGAACGGGTTCTGGAGTATCAGCTGGAAAAAGTATAATCTCTCAAACTTCCTGTTAAAATCGAACAACTTTAAATGCTACTCTCCAACGAACCTGAGTCCCAATGGACCAATAAAACCAGCCCATGTAACTGGGATGCCTGCACAATCTGTAAATCCCATGGGTCACCAGAACGTGCCCATCTGCCTTTTCACTCTGCACAATGTGATTGAAGTTCTGTCTGGCGGTGAACATCGCCAGCTTCCTCAGGACTTCCCCGGTGATGCAGAGAACCAGCCCGAAGTAAGAGACGGATGAAGGAGTCTTCATCTCAGGGAAGAAATGTCTTTCAACAGTGAACTCCAGCCAACTGGAGGCTGCAGCAATTCCATAGGCCAAGCTGTGGTTCAGGATAAAACTGTCTATGGAGAGGGAGGAGGGGTTGATCCATGCTATGCTCAGGAACTCTGAGTAATGAAAGGTCGCCAGGACAACAGCGTACACGCCGAAGACTCTCCATGATTCTGGAGCTGTTACTGATAGAAGGATGCCTGTGCCAAAGGCGTAGCCCAGGAAAACAGCCCTAATAGCTACCTGAAAGAGGAACAAACACGAATCTTCAATTTCTCTCCAGGAAGATGACGACGAACAAAATGACTCACTTGGAACGAGAAGCCTCTAAACGCCAGGGCGACGAGGACATTGAGAAATCCATACTGGAACAAGTGCGTGAGCCAAACATTGGCGAGGTATTCCGTGGCCAGGTGGAATTCTAACCTCAACAGGACCTCCGGCACGACGGCGATAATCGCTGCCACCAGGAAGCAGAGGAGGCTCAACTTTCCATCGCGACCGAGCATTGCGTCTTGGATTGCGCTCGGATCACGAGCTTCCCGATGACGATGACTTCCTTCCGCTCTCACTTTCCATACCTCCTGGACTTCGAGCCCGTGATTCCTTAACCTCTTTTCCAATTGGCTGAGACGCCGGCTCTTTTTGGAAAAATCTCCGCCCACAGTATCATTGTGGGCGGTTTCATTGATTTCGCCTCTTCCCCGGGGGTACCTGATGATCTTCCCTTTGAAGGGTTGACTCGGGTACCGTTCCAAGTGGGGGGATTTTTGGATTCCGTCGGAGCGGCACTCGAGGGTGCCGAGTGACCGCGGAGGGTTAAAATCACCCGGCGATTCCGAGATAACGGAGAATTAAGAGGGATAACGCAGCCCCAAGGCTTCCAGGGATTATTTCAGGAGCTTAGGGTGTTCTAGTAACGAAGCATATAATTCAGTGTTTGCCGGAGCTTCTGATGAGCCCTGGCCGATGACGCAATTGGGTTCTCCTCGTGAAAGCTGTAGTCGCCCACCAAGGGCTGTTTCGAGGTCGAACTTTTATTATTTTTGACACCATATAATCAAAGTTGGACAAGTTGGTACCAAATATTGCCCAATTCTATTTATTTATTACAAACTTATCCAATTTTCTATTATTTGGCATTAACGATCCAATTTCTATCATTTTAGTATCAACTATCCAACGTATAGTATCAGAATCTCATACTTTGGAGAGATTTCTTTCGTTCATCAGTGAAGGGAATGAGAAGAAACAAAGTACCATAACTTTTCGTCGTTTATTGAATGATGTATATACATACACACTTTAACAATTCGTATATCTCAGTTCTCTCGCACTCTCGCATCCTCGCATACGTTACGCCTAGAGTTGCCGATAATTCGGCGCATTCCGCAGACGTTCTAAGGTACCGATAAAATTATAGTTCAGTCTTGATCAAGACTCGGCTCGCCCGGCAACTCTCCAATACTCTCGCAGGCATTCTCGCTCGCACTCGCCCTCTGAGACTGGCATTCGCTCGCTTCGCCACGCACACGTGTGTTTCCTGGCACGATTAAACGGTTGCAACTAGTATCGATTACGCGCTAACGAGTTTATACAAGCTTTACACTGATCGGATTCGTTCTCCCCTTGTCGTCCTGGTGCCCGTCGCTCCTCGGCGCAACACGCTCGTCCTGTTCGCCATCCTGTACAGTCGGTCTGCGCGCGCCGTCACCGGCTGCACCAGCACTCTGCGATCGACTCCGCTTTCCCTTCGTCGAGCTCCAAGTCGTCTGGTGATTTCCAGGGCGGCGAGGAATCGGGGGGAAAGCGAAAAGTGCGCAAAGAATCGAGTGACTAGTTCGGTGGAGTGCTGGCTCGACCGTCGACGCGCGCGCGCGCGGATAAAGTAAAATCACAGTTTCTCGCCCTAGTCACCGCTAGTTAGTGAAGCCAGAAGTCCCCGGCGTCCAGGACGCCGGGGTCCTCCTCGTACCGGGACAGATCTATTCGTCGGAGGAAGTAGCGCGTCTCATACCCGTAGCCGAGTGACTCTCGCCGGAATCGCGAGAAGCCCGTAGGAACCGGTTGCGACCTGGGGAATACCAGCAGCCAATCTGAAGGCGCGAAAAGAGGAAAGTCTAACACACAAGTGTCCGCAAGCGTGGGCGCCTACTACTCGCTAATGAATCCCTGGACGCGAATCGACTAAGTCGAGTCACACTCGTATCGGCTGGATCTCGCCTCGTAGCGCGTAGAGCGCGTACGCGACTTACAGCGGGAGAGCGTGATACAAAATTAAAAAGTCCCCTCAAAACTCTCGGGAGCCGATAAAATTTCAGTAACAAAACATCGTTAGTCATCCTTACAAACGCTACGCAACTTATATCCTTAACGCTGTCTGTACATCGCATCCTCCCATCTCTCTCTCTCGTCGAGGTCAAAAGCTTGGTGAACAAAATACAAACGAGGCGAATAGTCTCGGACTCGAAGCGAATCCCTCGGGATCTCCCCAAGTCTAAGTTTCCTTGCGGTGTACCTTGTGTTCGGAGACACATAAAAGGCCTGCAGTAACAATAACTAGTTGGTGATAAAGCCAAGTGTGTTCCCTCTATCTCGGGCGGCCTAGCTCCCACCCTCTATCGTCATTAGCAATAAATAACTCTACGTAGACTCGCTAGCAGTCGCACAGGGTGTGTGCCGGCGGCCGAGGTCAAAGCAAGCGTGTCCTCGAAGAAACAATACGAAAGGAAAAAGCAGTCGAACGCAAAGCCGGCTCTCATCGCGATGGATCGAAGGAGACGATCCACGTCTCCGGAAGCCTCTGCGCGGGGAGGACATCCGGGCGACTGCCACCGAGACAAGTGCAACTACGTTCGGAAGAAACGAAAAACAGCAACAACGAGCACAGAGCCGGTATTAGGATGAGAATCTTCACACGGTTTATGCTCTTTAGGTACTTTCGCGCCTGTCCTGGACACACTTCCATCGCTATTAGATGTCCCTTGCGCTTTGGAAGTCGTAGGATGGTGAGAGGATCGTCTCCGGGACAGGCTGCAGTTGGAAAGCAAGGGAAGAACACCCAAGCACCGCTTGGAGCGTGCTTCCCTTCATCCCAGTATTTATAGTCCTCACTCCCTCGGGTGGCAGACTCCCACCTGATAGAATCGAACGGGAACAAGGACTGATCGAGGCCTCTGAAGGCGCCCAGCCGTTCAACGGGGGCCGGAACCTGCCGCTAAAGCAATCCGCCACCCTCCCCTCGCAATCGGCCAATTATCGCGCGATCGCGAATCGACGCTCTCTTCCGGCGTGTGATCGTCCGCCGGTTAACCGGATATCAGCACGGCCGAGCTTGGCGACGCAGTCGCACGGACCCTTTAATCAAGGGCCGTAAGCAATTCCTAGGCGAGCTCGCGCTTCTTGCTCTCCGCGTAGAACTCGGACCTGCCGGACTCGACGACCGTGGCCTCGTTGAAGTGCCGCGTGAGGGCGTAGACCAGGGCCTCGTAGGTCGCCATGATGATCGCTGTATTGGGGATCTGCCGGATCAGTTGGGTTCCCAAGCCCCGGTAGAGCCCCTGGAGACCTTCCTCCGCGAAGACTGTGCTCAGTGTCTGCCAGAACGCCCTGTACTTGGTCCCCTCCTCTCGAAGACGTGTCCTCACCACCTCTGCAATTCGAGATACTCGTTTAGTCTACTCTGCTCATCCAATTAACCAGCTTCTTACGCAATGCGGGACGTTCCTCGAGGGCGAGCCTTCGACAAACTTTACCCTGACAAACAATGTGCAAGTGGATTGAGATTGATCGTAGTGAGTTTGCCTGTCGTTTGATCGATCGATCGATCTTCCAGCCAAGCGAAACACGCAATACCCAATTGCACACTGAATGACTGGCACGCGAGCCGTATAGCGTGCGCGTCTCTATCTTTAGCCGGCTCGCTCTACTCGGCGAACGCGAGTTAGTTAGCGGACGATAAGACGTCGAAAATCTGTCGGAGGAAGACTCGTACCGTGGGGATAGGCGACGGTCGAGGCAATCGTCTTCGAGATCGCACCGGCTGCCATGAACTCCATGAAGTCCCAGCTGCTCTTCTCGTCCTCGGACCTGGCGACCGACGACCTGTGCGCCAGCCAGGACTTTTCCGCCTCGTAAATTACGAAATGTATCACAGTCTCACTTATACCTACGTAGGACGCCACGATACCCTTGTAGAATCCGAGGATACCCTGGAACAGAAGGAATCCTGTTTCAATTGTCAGTCGGAATTGAGGAAAACTCGGTTCTAATAGGACAGCACTTGTCTAGAGTTCGTCTGGGGAGTTTCGAGGATGGACAGAAGTTATTAACTGGCACTTGGGATGATAGGAGACCCCCTCGATGATAAGTCGGACTCTTTAAATGTCGAGGATCCGCGATAAGCGAGTATTATCTCTTTGCGCATCGAATATTGGGAATCGAAGGCCGATCGTTCATTCGCCCAGAGATCCACGAGATTACTCGGTTTATTATTCCTCCCTCATTCCGCACGGATTCGCCGCTCGAGGTCTCCCAATCCCGCGTTCTCGACAGAGCCGGCGCGTGTATCATGGAAATTTTTTGGGGAAGCCTCGCCCCGCTTCGATTTTATCAGCAGCCAATTATGAAATAGAGTCGCGCGAGAGAGAGTGTGTCGCCGGACTCCCGCGAATCGGGCTGAGGTCATTATCACCGGCAGCAGCCGATAACGAATCGGGCGCTGATCACGCGACAAGCGTGTGCGCTGGCGTGTACTATCGGCCGCGAGTTGACATTGCACTGGTGTGTCGGCGTAGTGCTTCGCCGCGCGGCCTAATGCGATACCGGAAAGTAGAGCACCGCCGCCGATCGCTATAGACTGCCGAGCAGCCAAAGTAAATTACTTACTAGGCGAAAAAGAAAACACTCAGTCGGTCTAGCTAAGCCGGGCCCGAGGTAACTCTAGCCAAAGCCCGCGGGGCTGCGTTAGCTTGTGTACATGGAACGTCCCTGGAATGAAGGCGATTACACCGGCTCTATTTATTTGCTTTGCATTCCAGCGTCGTTTATGTAACCTGGCCTGGCCAGGCCCGAGTCTCTACTCGAAATATTATGCGTGCGGCCGCGCTTGTTTTCACCTCGATAAGACCATTTCCAAGATGGCAGATAGCGCGGTTGCGCCTCATTACAATACACGCGCGCACGCATTAATCATCCCCGGACTCTCGGCGGTATCTTTATTTATATCTGTTCCCCGCCCGGATTTGTCAAACTGCGCGTGATATCGGCTCGCGTGGCGCCGATCGAGGAAAAATCCGCCAACGTAAACAGAGCGCCCGCCCGCTCGATCTCGCAGGATATCTTATTTCTATTTACTGCCAACAGGCGCAGTTCGCTTTATCGGAAGTGAGCTCTCTGGTTAAATTGACTGGACAATCCATGCGGGGACTATCGGCTAGTTTATCGAGGCGCTTTTATCGCGCATCCTTTCACGCTTATTGGACCTTCTGTCCACTGGAATCGAATACACCTGTCGCTCTAAGTGGACGCGCGAGGCAACAAGCGGAATTAGCTCGCGGTTGTAAACAATGAGCGTAGCTATCGGAGAAGGTATTTGATACCAACTTTTCAACTCCGATTATTTGGTACCAAGTCATCCAATTTCTAATATTCGGTACCAACTTACGTAACTTCGATTATTTGGTACCAAGTTTTCAACTTCTATGATTTGGTGCAAACTCATTCAATTTTTATTATTTGGTACCAACTTATCCAACTTGGATTACTAGAATCGGATACACCTGTCACCCTAAGAGCCTCACGAGGCAACAAACCGAATTAGCTCGCGCCGGTAAACAATGAGCGTAGCTATCGGAGAAAGCAGGTATGTTCGACGAAATTAGTGAGCCGTTTACTAGCCAAGTGAGCACATAGGACATGCGTCCCGTTGTTTTCGTAACTATCGGGGGACTTTGTTCTAAGGATACAGCTAGCCGGCGTCTTGTTTTGCCGCTCGGTATTTTCGTCGCGCTTTCGCTATTCGCAGCTCGCGTTGGTCATTTTAGATCGCTGCCTGGCAGGCATCCCGAGACCGCTCTACGATCCCTGTGCAATCGCCGGACGGCAGAGTTACCGCTTGCCAGTTTAGCTAGTTGGTAGCTGGTCGACATAGTGCTACTTTGTGCGCCTCATCCTGGCGAGGCTCTCGGCTGTTTCCCTGTCTAATCCCCGGAATCGGTACTTGTTGATTCCTTTGGAGGATTCTAAGATCGCAGTAGCCGCTGGGGGACTCTCTGCCCTTCGAGCGAGAAACGGGTGCTTTCGAGGGGAATGCGTCGCAATTCCGGTGGCAGTCCGCCGCTAACGAGGGCCGAGGGGCTGATCGATAGACAATGTCACCCACCCACAAGAAAGGTTTCAGGATGCAGCAGACGGGAAACGTCGATAGGGCGGTTGCCCACCCACCCGGTAGGGGTCCAAGGAACTTAGGAGCATAGTTGCATAAGCAGGGTTTACACAATGCGGTTTAGTCGAGTGATTGGGGAGTAGGTGTTCCTTAGGACTAGCGCGCGGGACCTCTCTCCTCACCGATTGCTGATATATCCTCCGGACGCAGTCTATCGCGGTGATATTGCCCGACCGGTGGTCCAGCTGCAGCCTTGTCTTGACGAACCAGATTGGATTTGTCAGGGTGCACGACACGAAACCTGCAAGAAATACAATTCCCATTAGAACGCGTTGAACTGTAGATTAAACCCTCGAAAGGACTACTTAGCTGATGAAAGAAATAATAAAGTCTAGGACCCATTGGCAACAAGATTCCGATGGCCACTTTCTGACGAAAATGCCAAGTTCTAAATTCGCCTTTCCTACCCAGGAATCGATCCGCAGAAACAAACGAAAGACGAATCAACGAGGCCACCAAACTTCCATCAACCAATGTCAATATTAACCCTCATTGCCTCTGACCAACCCCTGCTCTTATTCCCGACAGAAAGTACTTCCTACAAGGTCACAAAGCACATCGCCAGTTTTACCTCTCGGACTAACCTGCCCCGAGTAATAGCTCGTGCTCGCCCAATTACATCTCAATTAGCCTCCCTCGTGCCATCGATTCCATTCTATAAACGCGGACACAGTTTACCAGTCGATTATTGGGCCAATCGCAGACATTTCCCGGCACCCTCGACGCGCAATCCCCAAGACCCGGGGAAGCCGTACAAGGTGGACTTAACTCCGACTAATTTCCCACATCCTCCTTCTCCCCTGGTCGAGCGTGCATGTCTCGCATTAGGATCGGGGAAAAGCTGCCGGACGCGAGCTTGTATGAGGCGGAGCCGGAAAACGAGTGCAGGATACGTGCGATTGTTGGCAACAAGCGTGCAATTATCTTCGGAGTGCCTGGCGCCTACGTGCCAGGCTGCTCGAAGGTCCACCTTACAGGTTTCATACAAAAGTAAGGCCACGGCTTGGGGCCTTTACTTTGTAGCATCAAAATTTAATTGTTTTCTTCGAGTTTTGGTTGTATGATCTTTGGGTCTTGAATCTTCTCCTCTCTCACTTTTGGGTTTCAGAACTCCAATTCTCTGACCCTTGGATCTTGGATTTCAATTCTAAAACTCTTAAATCTTAAAACTCCAACTCTGACCCTCGCACGAAATCCACTATCGTCGTCTTTTGTAGTTGAAAGAAAATTGGCCTTGGCAATTGGCTGATTTCCCTACAGTATAACGCGCCACTGCTGGTACAACTAGTGGTTTGAGTCTAATGTTGTCCTAGGTCAGACGAGCTGAAGGCCCTCGGCTACCAGGAGATAATCTGCGTGTCCGTGAACGACCCTTACGTGCTATCGGCCTGGGGTCGGGGCAAGGACGCCGACGATAAGGTGCGCACACATACGCATCCCTTGCTTCCCTATTTATTTGGCTGGGTGGCACACGCTTATCGGGTAACCGGTGCAAAACAATTTGCCTGCGGTTTGACGTCAGGAAATCACTAGCGAGAATCAATGTTACATTAACGTCTCAGAGATCCCAGAGAACCTTCATCGATCGAGAAATCTTTTGTTAGGTAAGACTACTCGCAGACCCCGAAGCCAAGTACACCAAAGCCATAGGCATGGCAGTGGAGATTCCGGAGCTCGGCGGAACTCGCAGCAGACGCTACTCCATGGTGACCGTGAACGGAGTCGTTCGGGAACTCTACGTCGACTCGCCCCAGGTGAATCTGGTCTGCCTGCAAAAGGAAGGTGTCCCGACGTACTGCACTTGACTGTCAACGCCAAAGATACCATGCCCTCCCGCTCTGACCTGCGACTACATTTCCATGATTCATAAAGGAAAGTTGCTTCTCGCATTTTCTGTGCATTTCCCCTTTCCGTCTCTTCCGGTGGGCGATTCTCTCGCTTCCATGTGCCCGTGGCTCGCGCGGCGGCTGGGTGCGCGATGAGGCGTGCGCTAGACGCGCAATACCGGCGAAGGTCATCTCTCATTGCGCTCAATGCTGGCGCGGTTACAAGTGCCGACACGGTCCTGCCGTTCGATACCGCTCGAACCGCCGCCCGAGTGCACTAGCCACTAGCGAATGTATAATTAATCGGGATATTTTTAGCCCTGCGCCTTCTTGCAAGGTGTATCGAGTCCCCAAGGGTTTTTGCGCAGAAGGAAGCCCCGTTTAAAGCAGCAGGCTTCTTTGTCGCGGCGAGTTCTGTTGACGATTACCAATTGAGGATCATTGATCAGCCTCGCTCTCGTCGCCGGGTAATAATAGAGGGAGAGAGTCAGTGCTCGATCGAGGACAGTTGGGATTACAGTTCGACCTCGGTTATGCATCCTTCGAATTTTTCAGTTCGAAATGAATTGAATTTTCAATCCGAGTTCCATTGAGGTTTCAATTCGATTTCAATTGAGGTTTCAATTCGATTTCCATTGAATTTTCAAATCGATTTCAATTGAATTTTCAATTCGATTTCAATTGAGTTTTCAATTCGATTTTCATTGAATTTTCAATTCGTGCCATCGAAAACCTTGACTTCTTCTCCCACTCATTCTAATTCCACTAAATCAGATCCCAAGAGACTCGCACCACTTCCCCAAACACCTGAGAGCGTTGGTCCAGTTCCTACGCGATGTTGCGCCGGATTGTGTTTATAAACTTGCGGCAAGGACGTGGTGGCCAAGCCAAGCCAAGCCAGCTTGTCTGTCCAGCCCCAATGACCCAGTTCCCGATCGCCTCGCTCGGGGCAATGCACTGTCCAACAATGCTAGAGCCTGCTATATCCATCCGGCGGTGTCGCTCGGGCCCCGAAACACATCTCCGCGACACTGCGAGAGCAATCTGCATAATGGAGCCGGCGAGCGCGAGCCTTACGTAAGTCAGTCTTCATGGGTTTCCTTCGACTCTATTTTTAGTGCCGGCGCGCTAGCCTCTTCAACCCGAGACCGACACTTCATCGCCATCTTGGTGCAAGCGCAAATTCATCTCCTCATTTAGGACCATGCCTCCGCGAAACTGGTCATCCTGAAGGCCAGGAACTCCCCTCGACGAATCTCGAGTCGGTTGCCTGAGGAAAATCGGGACATTGCGTGAGCCGCTCTTTCATTCAGAGCCAAAATTGCCGCTCGGCTTGTAAACAATCGTATAGCTGCGTCGCGTTGAATTACCAGAGCGTCTTAGATCCGAGAATAGAGCGACCGAGTGTAGCGCGCTCCTTCCTCCCCTCTGGCATCGTCGTAGCTTCTTCGTCCGCGCTGCCAAGATCTCCATGAAAAGTTCAAAGCCACTTTAATCAACCGTTCCAGCGGGAAACTCATTGGTCGGGCCAAGGCTGCCCGGCGACGTAAACATCTGATCGGACGAGTTTCTCGTCGGCTTTTTTCTTCCTTCCCTCTTGTTTACTAGTAATCCAATAGGCGCGTGGATAGTGGCAATCCAACGCGACGATATTATTACTTGCTCCGGCACAAAAATAAGCAAGTCCAAGGGTGCCGCGGCCTTCCGCCTCGCTGATCAGCCGATTCCGTCTACGTGACCGAAGTCACGTCCCGAAATCGGCCCTTCGCTGACCCAGAAACGCCCATCTGCTCTCCTCCTTCTCGAGAGGCAGAAAGAAGCTCAACTCGACCCAACTCTCCGACTCCAACGTCACCGTCCATTCGCCGGAGCGGAGTAGGAAGTGGCTCCGAGCGCGAGGGAATCGGCTCGCCGCCGGTCAATGAAATGATCGCGCCCGATTAGATTCTATTCCTGGCGGCATAAATAGCCTTATCAGGCCGCGCCAGACAACGTAGATTGGTCCCCGCGCGACCGGTGCTCGCGTTCCCGCAACAACAATGCGCGCGCTCCTTTGCCGCGGACTCGGAAGGAGCCGCGTAAATTATCGCCAGTGACAACAAACCCGCGTAGATAAGGCGGTTAATATAATATAATATAATCGCAACGCAATTGCCATCGGGACTTTTCGGTTGGAGTGAAAAAAGGGAGTGCGCGAAAGAAAAGAAAAAGGAAGATCGCACGTAAACAAATGGATATCTATTGTCAGGGGGCACTGGGCTCCCCTGCGAACATATCTACGGGGGGTCAAAGGCTAGCTCGGATAAGATAGCACTCCCATTACGATAGTCTACTCAAACAAATCCGACCATCTCTCAAATAAGCGCGTGTCGCGTCTTATGTAATTCCTGGCGGTGGCTTCGGGCCTGTTTGAACAAGCCTACTGGTCTTTCGAGTGGGTCCTCTTGTTTCGATAGTATCTTCGTAGATGGTAGCTTGCTATCTGTTCACGGATTCGTACAGAAGTCGCTGGTGGTGAGCGTAGAACGCCGAATAAAAGGGCGGTCACGAGGTCGATGCACCCTTACTGACCTACCAGATTCCACTGGTCTACTATTCCACATTTCTCCCCAGCTCTCGCTAAAAGGCAAATCTGAATTATTTTCCCTGGAATACGAAGAATCCCTCCATCTATTTCCAGACGATGCTCACATTCCTCAGGTCCGCAGCATCCACCGGGCGAAATCGTGCGGAGCGGGGGGGACACTGTTGTGTTTTCGGGGCCCGGCGGCACAACACTCTGGACAGTGAACCGTGATAATCGAGGGCAGGAAAGATCCAACGTCGGGCGAACTGGATATTTGCGGTGAGCGCTCGCCCGAGAATCCCGTCAGAGATAAATGGGAATGACGCGCGCGCTTTGACCCCGGGTGTGCATCTCGCGACGTATCCAGCGCCGGTTGGGCGAGGAGAGGCGAGGAGAGCGCGTCGCGTTATCCCCATTATTACGTCGACAGAAACAAAAGTGCTATCTCGGCGCAGGGGACAAAAAGTCCAAACACAGGCTTCTGGCGATTGTCCTACGATTTTCTACTAGATAGGAACCGATCGCCTGTCCGGTGGAATGGCTTTCTCTGGATGCTTTCGGAGATAGCGAGAGCGTGCGAGAGTATATGCTATGCTGGATGGTTGAAGCTCGCAGATTAGTTTATCGCTAATTGCTCCCATTGTTACGAGTCGATCAGCTCTAGCTTGCGTCATCGGCCTCCTGGCGACTCTTCCATCGGACTGCGGGGGGCGGAATTCTGAAAGTTGGATGAAACAGTGAGGAGGAGGCGGAGAAGAGAAGTGTGGCCAAAACAAGCGACGCCAGAAGGCCTGACCTATGGTTCAGCTGGTGTGGCGTAGGCCCCGCAGGCCCCGACGAGTTCTCCTCGCGTGCACGTGAACGGGGAATGGCACGCTTTATCGACGACGTGCGGCTAATCCAGGCACGATAGTATCGCGCGGCCCGATAATTCGGGCCTTCGCATACTCGCATACTCATTCGCTCACGATGACTCGGGACACGCTCGCCGGATGTTCGATAGTGGTATATCGTGCGCGAGACTGTTTTGCCGAAAACAGACCTCGGCTTCAGTTCTTTCTCCTGGGATTCCCTAGAGCTCTGCGCTCTCGAGGATTATCATTCGAATGCAATATTGCAATCGAATACAGTGCGCACATAAATCGAACCTTTTGCCAACGGGTCCTTAACATAATTTGGGTCCCCTATTTTATATTTAGCACACATATTTAATTATTATCTTAGAGCTTCGATTTTATGAACCTTGGGTCTTGAAAATCCCACTTTTTAACCTTTGGATCTTCAATCTCCAACTCTTTAATCCTTGGGTCTTTAAATTCCAACTCTTTAACCCTTGGGTCTTGAAATTTCAACTCTTTAACCCTTGGGTCTTGAAAATATAACTCTTTAACCCTTGGGACTTGAAATTTCAATTCTATGACCCTTGGGTCTTGAAATTCCAACACTTTAACCATTGGGTCTTCAAACTCCAACTCTTTAACCCTTGGGTCTTGAAATTCCAACATTTTAACCATTGGATCTTCAAACTTCAACTTCTTTAACCCTTGGGTCTTGAAATTCCAACACTTTAACCCTTGGGTCTTGCAACTCCAATTCTTTAAGCCTTGGGTTTTGGACATTAAGGCTCTGACCCTTGGGTCTTGAAAACCACTAGGATTTAATATTAAAAAAAGATGGTAAAAGACATACCAGCGCAGAATGCGGAGACGAGATTGACTGCCGGAGTGTCGGGAGGTAGAACGGTGTTGAAGGCGGTCTTGCTCTTGGAGTAGGCGCAGAAGTAGATCGCCCTGGACGGCGCGACGCCGACGAGATTCGGGCCGAGGCCTTTGAAGAGGGCCTTGGGCCCTTCGGTCTGGATGATGTATCTTATACACTGGTAGATCCCCGGGTGACTGTGCGATCTGCCGGACGGTGGATGAACCCCAAAATGAGAGAGGGCCACGAATGAGTACCTGAGAACAGTTCCAATATCCGCTCAATTTCCTCCGTCTAATCCTCTACTCTAATCGCTTTCCCCGCCCGTTCCCTCTCTAACTAATCCTCCCACGCGATTCTACGTCTCTTCCTTCCGAATCCCGCGATAAGGACACTCGGACAAATATAAATCTAGATCCCCTCGGAGAGCGCAATTTCTCATTGTCACGAAAGAAGCCTCGGCAAAGATAGACCTTATCTCGCGGTATCTCGAGTGCTCTGCGCACTGCACGCACGCTCGATAGTTAACCAGAGAAATTGGAGCGTTCCCGCGCGCCGAATTGCGTCCAGCCAATTGAGAGCCGGCAGGGAGAGAAATTTACCTAGGGTAGCCGCCGGTGCACAACTTCCGGCGCTGCTCGGACGTCGGGAAGCTCTTGCAGGTCACATGGCCGGAAGTGAACTCCTTCTTCGGCGGCGGCAAACAGAAGCCCGAGGAGGAGGACTGCAGCCGCGTCTTCACCACCTCGAGGGGGCAGGTGACGATCGCTCCCGCCGTACCAGCCACTCTAAACAACAAACCAAATCATCCAATTACCTTTTTCATTCAATCGACCTCTTACTTAACATTCTAATTCGCGGGCCGCGAATGAGCGCGACGCGTTACCGCTTGTTAGGAGAGTTAGCTTGATTATCGACCATTCGCTAATCTCATCGCGAATTCACTGCCAATTGACGGTGGCTACTTAACCAGACACATTGTCGCGGGAAGTTTTGCGCACGAGCGCGCGATATAGATCTAGGACTTTGGTAAGGGAAATTTCTAAATGGTAACAAGTGGGGGAAAAGTTTATAAATCAATTTGGAACTCTGTGAGAAAAATTCTCAACTTTCCACTAAATGGTGTTGAAAGTTCTAGTGGGTTTGTATTCTCTAGGGTTTGTCAATACTACGCAGAGGTCTGAGAAAACAAGTGCGCGTTAGTTAGTCAAGCACGTGCCAAGTGAACATCAAAATTCCTTTAGGTTTTCATTGTTTTCGATGTTTACCCTGTTTCTCGCAATTGACCTTGGGAATGTTATTAAAATTTCTAACAACGACTTTATTCGTCAAATCTTCATTAAGAATGCTCACAAAATTTCACCAACTTATAAGCATTTAGAAATTTTTCCTAGTAAAGTATTAGATTTCTCACCAATTCATTTACTCGAGCCTTTTAATTAGATCGTATTTCCAATTCGATTAATTGGAGGTTGATTAATTACTCGATTGTATACAACGTTTAAATAGTCTTCTACTGTTTTATTTACTCCTTAGCTCAGCGCCGCGCAACTCATCCGATTTAATTCGAACCGGTCGATTCCCGAGTACGCGAAGTAGATGTGTAGCTTTGCTTTCACTGGTTCCAATGCGCAATCCCGCGAACATAACCAACGCAATTCCCTTCGTTCGCTCTAATAAAGCTCAATCTCGGCATTAAGAATCATTGAAGCAAATCGAACAATTGCGACAATTATCTCCCGCTAAACTTCCCAAACGCGTGTTTGCGTCTCGATTTCGCCGTAGACAAGCGGGTCAGTCTCGATTCGTTTCCCGGATAGGGTTCGGCGGGCGCCAAAGAAGACTGCGCAGAAATGCGCCGCACTCTTTCTGTCTCGCTCGGACTCTCGTCCGGCATACATCGCCGGTGTGTGACTCGGCTGCGAGTGTGTGCGGCGGCACATTAGCGTAGGTCGCATGTCGGTGGTAGCAGTGCAAATAGATCGGCAGGTTTACTTAGCGGGTGTTTCGCACTGAAGAAAGAGTCGCCTTGTTCCGCTTCTTCTTCCTGATATTTCTTTTATTTATTATTAATAATGTTCTTTTACTGGAATGTCTAAGATTAACATCGCAAACACGCGTTTGGAGAAGTTATAGTTTTCCGGAGTAAAACTATAACTATAAAACTATAACCGGGTAATGTTTCCTTAGGAGAAAAGACCCGGTCGCCGGCTGATTAGCAGCTTTCTAGGAAGCCTGGTAGCATTCCACGACTCTCAACAAACAACATTCGTACAATCCCGACTTTAGAATCGTAGACATGTGCGTCCGAGTGCAATTGCGAATCGATGCCCACGAGTTACGCAGTTCCGTGGGACACGTTCCCCGGCCTCGGGATTTGGTCGGGTTCCTAGGGGGAATTGGCGGAAATTCGCGAGAGCGCGGCGATGCCGACAACTTCAAGATGGGTTTGGCTGGCAAAAACGGCTTGGCGCGAGCGGCGGGGGAGAGGGAGTCGCGCGGATGTGTGTATGGATGTAGAGACGTAGAGAGGCGATGCTCACCCTCCGGCGAAGAGGTGTATCGCGGTGTCTCGATTGAACATTCTCTCCTCGGGGATGCTCGCCTCCTTCGCTACTGCTGTCGCATGTACGGGATGCCGGCGACGGAGGAAGACACGGGGACGCTGCCACCGGGAGACCAGGCCCCGAGACACAGACACACAGGCGATTCACAGAGAAACAGAGCACACAGCCACACAGACACTTGTCTCACTCTGACTGGCGAGAGAGCGCGCGCGCGCGCGCCAGAGGAGGCGGCCGCGAAGTCAACAGAGCCGAGTGTCCGCTCGATTCTCCGACGCGAGCTTCTCGCGATTATTCTTCCCACTGGGACTCGCTCGAGTGCGAACCGATCGCGACACTTGCACGATTCGCCGACGGAAATCCGGCGAGAAATGCGCCTCGGGATCCCTCTCTATGCAACACTCGGGCCTGTCTGTGTGTACTATTTGAGAACGATCGCACCTCCGTCGCGCACACACGGCCGTCCGCTGCTTGCAAACAACTGGATCATCGCTCGGAACACAGTATAGACATAACCAGTAGGGTCACTCGGCGTCGGCGCCTTTGATCTCGGTGAAGCCGAGTTGGCTGCGCTCCGTGAGCTGCCCGCTATGGTTCAGATTTCTCCGCTAGGTGCCGGTGGTGCGGTTAGTCTGTCACGTCGGTAAGCGAGAGCAAAGCGAGAGAGTGTGTGTCAGCTATGTAAAAGTGTTCGCGAAATACGTGTGATGCGTTAAGGCGCGATGGTGGGAGACGTATCTTGCCGCCGCCATCTTACCTTCCTTTCCCTGCGATCTGACTTCTATATGTATAGCGAATGATACAAAGTTTCGCATAAGCTAATTCCTGATTCTGATGCTATTTGGTAATAAACGGATGTTATTTCTTTTCGCACGTAGAGGAATCAAGGATATATAGAGAGACGAAATCAGCACCAGCTGTGATAACAATAGCGGCGTAGCGGCAAGGACAGAGGAAAAAGCGGCGCGAAATCGATTACCTTCTGGCAGCAGCATGCCTACCAATTTTTATGAAACTGTAATATGTTGTTTTCTTGTGTAAACTAACAGGGGGCTACATCAGTCATCGTTTGAGCGAGTTCGAATTTGCTTGCTAATCACAAGACGGTAGCAAATACGATTTTCGCCGAACATCCCAACATAAACGAATTTCTATTTTGCAAAGACAATCGAACCTGGGTAATAATAGTATTTGTTAGTAGCTTGTGATTTGCAAGCATATTCGCACTTGTTCTTTTACATAGGTAAAAAGACATGCCGCTGCCACAAAGTTCTCGATTTGACTTGGCATACAAAAACCCGCTTCCGCGCTACCCAGCTCTGTCGCGCCCGCCCCACGCCGACATCCGCTGCCCCGTTCTGCCCCGCTCGCCCCTAGCCGACATCCTATTGGCACGCCCCGCATCACCCCGCTCGACCCCTTGCCGTCACTCTCATGGCTCGCCCCGCATTTCCCCGCTCGGCCCCTTGCCGTCACTCTGATAGCTCGCCCCGCATCACCCCGCTCGACCCTTGCCCTCACTCTGATGGCTCGCCCCGCATCACCCCGCTCGACCCCTTGCCCTCACTCTGATGGCTCGCCCCGCATCACCCCGCTCGTACCCTTGCCCTCACTTTGATGGCTCGCCCCGCATCACCCCACTTCCTCACCTCGTCCGAATTAGAGTGGCGCGCCCCTGGCGGCAGACCGGCAACCAGAGCCATCAGATTACTGAAAGTGGCTTCACTTATTTCGCCGAGTGACCCTACTGGTTATGTCTATACTGTGGCTCGGAACCTCCGCCGAAAGCCCCGAGGAGATACGGTGATTCGACCGACTTCTAGAGAAGAAACTCGCAGTGGCCGCGTAGATGGCGGTGGTGGTCGTTTCCGAGTGGAGTGAAGTTTGCGGAAGCTTATTCGAATTTTTGGATAGTGTAAGTTTTTGGGAAATCGAGGCGAAAGATTGGTGGATGAAAATTCATAAGTTTGGGAATTGTTTTACTATTGAACGATGGAATCGATTACTTGCGTCTTTCAAAATACAAAACTTCAAAACTTCAATATAAAATTCAACCTTGGAGTTGTAACTTTTTCCGAAATCGTCTAAAGTTTAGTAGATCGAAAATCGATTACTTGGTGCGAGACTATCGAGTCGCCTGATAAGTCTCATATTAGTTATTTTATTGAAAAATACAGTGGAAACCAAACAGTTCCCTTTATGTACATCTAAACGTATTCCTTATCCTACAGACTCCCCTTAAAGTTCTACGTATCAGTTAAAAGAATAAAAAGGTAACAGCCGGGGATAAAGATCATTTTCAGTATAAAAATATAAAAGCTAGTAATACTCGGCTTGGTGCGTCCAGTTTCGTTGTAAAATCTTTAAAGGCACTGGCTTCCAACGCTCTGCTTTACTTTTCCATCTCGTCCTGTGCCTGCACAGCCAAATACATTGCGCGGAGGAATCGGGAGAGAGTGCACTTCTTCGATCGCAGATGCAAAGCGTGCGCGAGGAAAGGGATTTTCCTGAGGGTCCTTCCGCTCATGCCAATACTCTTTCGGCTGAGTTCCATTAGTTTGATGCTGTTCGCCGACTCGTTCGTTTCGTTGTAGCCAATTTGCTTGAGATATGACAAGTCGAAGATTGGTTCTTGCTCCATTAACTTCGCCTGCAATTTTAATTTAACTTGTAATTACAATTATATTAATTTTTGCAATTTTAATTCAACTTACAATTACAATTTTATTCATTTTTGCAATTTTAATTCAACTTGCAATTATAATTTTATTAATTTGTACAATTTTCATTTTACTTTTGAAGTCTCAACTTACCCGCATCAGTTCCTTCAAACAGGACGTGTAGATCTTGTAAACAGCCTCATCGTTCGGATTACCAATGTACTCCTTTATGTCTGCCCTGTCGACGAACGCAAGATCAACCGCTTCCGTCAGATTACTAGTTGTCATGATGACAACGTTCGGGAAATGCTTGATTTGATCCAACTGTGTCAGCAATGCATTTACTACTCTTATCGCGTCGGTCGGCTCGCTGCCGTTCGTGCAAGTCTTCCTCATATGCGCCAGGGATTCTATCTCGTTGATTAATATGCAAACGAGCGCTTTCGGGTTCTGCAAGTGACGGCGAATCTCGTCGAACAATTTCATCACCAATTTCCCACTCTAGAATTAGAATCAGTTGCAATTCTTTTTTACTGTTCCTCAGGGAAATTGGAATTATGGGATGGTGATTGGTACCTCTGAGAACCATTTGGAAAATAGACTGTTACTGTTGATCTCCACCAGCTCCCCGTGAGTGTACCTGTCTGAAAGTCTGATGGATATCTTTTGAGCCAGAGCCTGGCACATACTAGTCTTTCCAGTCCCAGGTGGACCATATAGGAATATGACTTTGTTGCAGCTTATTATATTCGGATTGACATTGTGCTCCGCGAAGATCATGGTCGTCTCAACAAAGTGCAGTAGCTGCAATTATTGATTCAATTAAAACCAGAGCTAGGACTAAATTAAATTCTGAGCTATTCCATTGACTAACATCCTGTTTAATGGACGAATTGAAGTACAAGTTCTCCCACATCTGGTAGAACTCTTTAGAAGGCAAGACCCAATGAGAATAAGCAGCGAGGTCCTCAGAATCATTTTGCATAGTCTCAATAGCTGCATTCTCAGATGTCAACCTATACACATGGAATTTGAGGGTGGCACCTTGGGTCTTCATGTGGCTCCTCTGCGGCAAACAATGCTGTGGAATTAAGACTTGTACTTGTACATAAATCCTTCCAAGGCCTTTAAAAGAGCTTTACCTCGCCGTAGCTGCACGAACAAGTAATGGAATCTATGTGCGTCCTAGCCATCTCATTGGAGAATGCGTTTCCGGTGATCGGCACTTCCAGAACAACATCTTCCAGCGCACTTATCTCTGCGTAGGCAAGATTCTCCGTCTCATGGGCAGCAAGGGAACTGTAAAATAAAAAATTCAAATTCTGTGTAAAGCTCTGCATTAAGGTAAACTTTAGGAGAACTTTCATATGTTTATCTTTGCACGCTTTAACTATTGGCCAAATTTCATTGAACTTTAAAATCGGCGATTTGTATACGCGCGACGTAGTCAAAACCTGTTACTCCTTCAAAGAAGCGTGAAAAACTATAACGCAAAAATATTACGGTCAAGTTAAATAAAATTATTATCTGTAAATTTAAAGAAACTACGAACTACCTAAAACCCTTCGCTTTCACTTGGAGCAACTTCCAAAGCAAATCACCGCGATTATTAACAAAAACGATTCTCCCACAAGACAAAGGCAAAGCCGGTTACCGGCGAGTCAACATTACCTGTCCATCTTCTGACAGACTTCCACGTGCAGCACGTCCATGCCTTCCATAATGCAACAGGACCAAATCTCCTCCCGCGAATCTCCCGATCGTCCAATTCAATCGCGAGCGAAACAAGTTTGCAAGAATTCGCGTGGAACTCTCGACAAAGGGAGGAATTTTCCCGGCAGCTGCGCGCACTTTGGCAGAGGTGGGGAGGAGCTCCCCTTTTTAAAGTCGCGTCTCCAACGGTACAAGTTACGAGGTTCCCGCCCGAAAAGATGCTGCGGCGCAGTCGTCGCTTACGAATTCGAATCTGTCAACGGTCGGGAGATTCGTAAGTGGAGTACTCGACGCTTCTGCAGGAGTAACCGTCGAGGGAAATCTGTGTTTTGGGTGGAGGAAGATTGGGTTGTTGAAAGTGAGACTTGGGTCGGTTAAAGGGACAGTGATAGTTGAAGAAACGCGGGAGAAGAGAATTCCATCGGACTGCGTATGTTCCATTTTTTTCAGACTCTAACCTTCACAAAGTTATAGACAATATTTTCATCTTCCTTGGGAAGAATTGTTGTTTTAAACTCGCATGCTCTCTCGTCGCGTTTAACCCGCGGCTTCCATGAATCTCGCTTTCTACGTGCATCGCGAGCGCGCGTCCGAGGATATTTTTAGAATCCGGCAAAGAGCAATGAATTCTGCCCCATAAATTTCCAGCCTTACGCATGTAATTCCCACGCGTAATAAACCTCGTCATAAACTCTGTCCACCAACTGCAACAACAAACTCTCTCAGGGCTCTCCGGGAACCTGGGGAAGGGTCGCGTGATTGCGCGACGAAGGAGATTTTTCTACTTTATTTAATCGAGCTTTCCCCCTCGACGCGATAGGACCAGCGCGGAAAGTAGAGCCTGCGCTATCTGCGTCGTTCGAGTGGCCGTGGAGGAAGCAGCATAGTTGTCCCCCGAGGTCGAGAGGCTCCGAACGGCGCACGGGAGCGGGGAGGAAGCGGACACATGGCTGGGAGCTCGTCCGAGGGATGCTGGAGCGTGTGATCGCGTGTCCGTTGAAATTGGCGAGCGAGCTTCAGCGAGGATGAGCGGCTCGAAGGACGACGATGAGCGTCGGAGACGCTCCCTCGAGTCTGGCAGGGAGATGGTGGGTTTTGTACTACTGGGTTTGGGCTTCTGTAGTTTGTTTGTTATTGGAGTTATTCTGGAGTGACGTTTGGGAATGCGGCTTTCAGCTGGAGAAATACAAGGCGGAGAGGTCGGCTAAGGCGAAAGAGCCTGTGCCAGCGGAGGAGATCTCTGACGAAGAGTCCTTTCAGAATGACAAGTCCTTGGAAGGGCGCGATTCTTGCGTGAGTAGAATGAAACGGGTTTACTTGGAGGCAGTCTTGATAGTAGAAATATTGTGATATGATTTGACAGGCGCATGAAGGTATATCGTTGAGAGACATCACCCAAAGCAGTGTCAGCATGAGCGAAGGGGAAGCTGAAGGGGACCTGGAAGTTCTACTTGGGAGGGTCGCGGTCCTGCAGCAAGAACTGCAAGGGAAGGAAGCTGTGGTGGAAGCCCTCAATGCGGAGTACGATCATCTGAGGGTGGAGGATGTCTCCCCGAACTCCTCTCAGAGTCAAGCCAGTAGCATCCAAGGCAAAGACATGATATACTTGTACCACTCGAAAGTATGTTCAGTGAGAGACAGTTTTCGTTTTAAAAAAGTTGGTTTGAATGTGTTTTAAGTTTTGTTGGGTTGAACAGTTGCAGGAGTTCGAGAAGGCGATAACTCAGAGAGATAACTTGATCGAAGAACTCACAGGGTCCGTGCAACAGGCATTGACTATGAGGAACGGGTTGGTTGCTCAGATAAATTCGCTGAATGCGATGCAAAGCGCAGTCCACACGAGCTTGCAGGAGAAGGTACAAATGAATGAATGAATTAAGAGACAATTTTTCAAGGGAATCGACAATTATTAAGAAACTTTTGTAGATCGTCACTTTGGAAACCACAGTGACCGAGCAGAAATTAGCGATGCAGAAGCTGAGTGGCCAGTTGACGCAAGTTCGAGAGCACGCGCAGAGTCTCGAGTTGGAGAAGGAAAGTCGAAACGCCGAGATCAACGATTACAAGCTTCAGATTAAGAATCTGAACGAGCAGATTCGCCAGGGCCCGGCTGACAAGAATCTCGACATCACTCAGACGCTGGAGCAGCAGAAGCAGTACGAGGGCAGGATCGAGAAGATCCAACAAAACATGCAGCACATAGTGAAGAAGTTCACGGAGGAGATGAGCGCGAAAGCCCTCGCGCACCAGCAGGAATTAAGCGACGTGAACGCGAAGCACGAAGCCGAGCTGTCGAGTCTCAAGCTCAAACAGGAGGACGAAACCAGACTCCTGAAGGAGGACAACAAGATCCTCACCGATCGCTTGAAGAAGGAACTGCCCGATCTCGAGAGTCGTCACGCGAAGGAGTTGTCTGTATTCCAAACCCAGCTGGCCCACTACAAGAAGACCGTGGAGACTTTGAAGTTGGAACTAGTCTCATCCGTCGAGGCGCAGAAAGTGGCGGAGGCCGAAGTCAGTCAATACCGATCGAAAGTGAACGAGCTGCGAAGCCGCGCGGAGAAATCCCGACGAAGCCAAGACCTGACTCACGAGCGGGAGAAGGAGATGCTGGCGGAGCAAATCGAGTTGCATAAGATCCAGTTGGAAGATTTGACGGCCAAGTGCACGGCGATGACAGCCGTCCTCGATTCCAAAGAGAGCATCGAGCGGTCCCTGGAACAAGCGCAGATAAGCGCAACGCAATTGAAAAACGAGAACTCCTGCCTGAAATTCAAGCTGGACGATCTTTCCTCGAGATACTCGGCCGCCCAATCCCTCATAGAGAACAGCCAAAGCCACGAGAAGACTCTGAGTAACAGGATCTACGACTTAGAGAAATCCCTTTCGCGGCTAAGCGGCATCGACGCCAGTATCCTAAGCGGATTGAACGAGACGACTTACCAAAAGTTCGACGAGGCAGCCCTGCAATATCACGCGATGAGGAACAAGCTCGACGAAAAAGAGGAAGTGGAGAGACGTCTCAAAGAGCGGATGCAAGCCCTCGAGAAGGACGCGCAGCACTTTAAGGAGGAACTCGAAGAATCCAACAGGACGAAGAACAGCTACGAGAAACAATTGAAGGACATGCGCAACACTTGCGACAAGTACAAATCGGAACTTAGTGCATTAAGGGAGTCGCCCACCGGTGCTCAAACTGATAACAAAGTACCTGAACTCAAGCACATAGCGGCGGACCAGCAGGAGCTCAAGAAGCTCCGGGAGATCCTCGAGGAGAAGGAATCGGAGATCGAGAGTTACGTCAAACAATTACAGGAGTACTCCGGGAAGGTGAGGAAGTCCGAGGAGGAGTGCGACCAATTAAAAAATGGCCTGACCATCGCGTATGCCCAGTGCGCGGAGTTCGAGCAGAAGTTGAACCAGTCGTCGGTGCTGAGCGAGAGCAAGATGGACAGCTCCATGTCGACATCGAATTACGGCAGTGCCTTAATCAAGCAGTTGATAAGCAAACTAACAGATTCAACGAATACAACCTACGACCAGAGCCTCGATGTTAGTAAATCAATGTGCGAGAAGGAGGACGACCTTAGTACAAAATCCATGCAGGCAAAGCTCGAAATTGTTCTCCAGGAGAACCAGAAGCTCTGCAGGGAGCTGGACAACCTGGTGAAGAAGCAATTCGAGTACGAAGAGGCCTCGCGAAACCTGTCGCAAGAGAAGCAACGTATCACCGACGAGAACCAGGCCCTAAAACAGAAGCTACAAGGTGCTAAACTGATCCAGGACTCGGTGAATCATCTTCGCCGGGAGAAGGACTCCCTCTGCAAAGAGGTGAAAGAGCTGATCAGTATCCACGACGAGCAGATCCTCGTAATAAAGCGCGGGGCCGAGGCCGAGTGGAAGAAGATGCAGAACTTACTCTTAACTCTGAAAGAAGAAGGTGCTACCAAGTTGAGCAACCTCCGAGCGGAATTGGAGGGCAAGCACAAGACAGAAGTCGAGGGACTGAGAACGTACTTCGAGCAGAAGTGCCGGGAGATCGAGAAACACTACTCGGACGAGGTGTTCAGCCAGCAGTCGAAGAAGATGTCGGACAACGATAGCGAGATCGAACAGCTCACCGACAACATCTACTTCGGCGGAGGCGGCGACTGCTTCAACGCTTCCAATTTATCGGGCGACGTCTCGCGATCCGACACCCCTCTGGACCAGATGAACCCGAGGAGCTGCAATCTCGACGCTGACAATACCACCGACCTCGAATACGACAAGAACGTGGAGTCCCTGCGGAGGGAGCTTGAGAAGAAGATCCGCGAGATCCAGGACCTCCGATTGGGTTACGAGAAGATGCTGGAAGAGCAGAAAAACACTTACGAGCGAGAGCTTCGGGAGAAAGAGCTGGGGAGGGTGCAAAACGTTATCGAGCAGGTAAAGATATCCGAGCAATCGATGTATTTCTGTGTTACATGTTAGCTAGAATAGAATTGTCTCTGTGTGAAACCCGCTTAGCATATGACTCTACTTGACCGAAACGAGTAGAAGAAGCGATCGTCTCTTCATTTAGCCAATGTTTCAGTGTTGCATGCTTCGCCCCCTCGAGTGTTTTCGTACATTTCATATTGGTCCCCATTAACATGCCAACTCTCATGCAAGCCTGTCGTATTAGCGGTAGTCCTCGTTTAATAATAGTCCGGCGTACAAATCCTCTTGTAACTAACATGCTACTGTCGTGTGTGCGCGCCCGGCACACACACACTTGTGCATGCAGCATTGTCAAACAGAGTGGGATGCGGGTGCATTGGAAACCGGTGAATTGTGCAAACTGCGAGAGGCCTACGATCACCAGCTGGCGGAGCAGCTCACCCAGGCTAAGCTCGACATAGTCACTCACCTCCAGGAAAAGATTGAGGTAGCGTCCGAACGACCCCACGTCCCCGTTTCATCCCAGTTCCATCCCACGCACTTTTATCCGAATCGAGCGAAACAAATGGAATAAGAATTGTTCGATTGATAACCAGGCATTCCTCACGACGGAGGAGGACGGCGAAGACAATTGGCCATCGGAGCTGCTCGGACTGCGGGACAAGTTCACGAGTGTCGCCAGACGCGACGTCCAACAGCTGACGGAGAGTCATGCAGCTGATCTGCTCAGACTGAAGGAGGTGCACTCGCGTATTCTCAATAGAATGATCGATCGGCATCGAGAGGAGATCGAGAGGTTTAAAGAGCAACAGACTCCGCGACAGTTCACAAGCGGAGAGCTCGATGCCGACTACGTTCTGCGAGAAAGGTACTTTTACTGCCTGAAATCTGATTAACAAGATTTCTAATTAGATTTGGCCGTTAATCGAGGTGTTTTGAAACAGGGACAATCTGCAGAAGATGTGCGCCACCCTCAAAGCACTGGTCGAAGAATTGATAAAGTACTTCGTCATTTGCGAGGAGGAGGTGAACAGTACTCTGATCACCGAGGTCCTCAAGCGACAATTGTCGGACAGTATCCTCCAGAAGTCCCAGACCGAGGAAACCGACGGCCGAGTGGGGACTCAGGCCCCCAGGTCTCTGGACACCTCGGAAGTAAGGATAAAGCGTGTTCACTTCGCCCCTCGATCCACTGAGATCGTTTCTATACTAAAGAGGGACTCCAGCACCCTCCACACGATCATGGAGGAGGAGGAGGACATAACAGAGAAGTTGAAACAAGAGTTGCACGAGTGCCTGCTGCGCTTGAAGCACGAGAGCGCCGAGATCCTCGGCGTCTCGTTGCCTGGTCCAGCCGACGACCAGCTCGGAATTCTCTCCAAGGAGATCATGAACATGAACCGCGAGAACGAGGAGCTCAATCTCAAGCTGAAGCACGCGGAGAACCTCATTCTCGAGTACCAGGAAGAGGCTGAGTTGCTTAAAGTCAGTGTTATCGACTTGCAGCGAAAGCTGACGAACTTCGAGAACAAAAAGGAAATCATTACCGAGGGTTACGGCGAGAATGACGAAGACGGCGGGGAAGTGACCCTCGAGGATTTCTCGCAGTTGCAGGAAAAAGGTAATCAAGGAATCCACCTTTTATTAAAATAAATCTATTTTAATAGTACATTTTCATAATAAATATTCTCCCAGCTCGACATATGGTGTCGAACGGCGGAGGAGACGTGCCTTACATGCTGCAACTCGTCGAAGAGTTCTGCCGACAGTCCAGCAAACTAATGGACGTCGCGAGCCGAGAAAAGGAAGACTTGCAGCAACAGGTGAGAGCTCCCAGGTTCTCTCTGTGGTGTGCATCGATATTGCATGAGAATTACTTAGGTCTGGTATGCTAGTCGACGAAGAACGTTGTGGTGCATTGCATATTGGAACACGAGTTGTACTTTGGTAGTTATGATTTGTTCACTCGTTCATCTGTCTAAGTTTTCACGACTTTCTGTTTGATTTCTCTCGCGTCTTGCTCGGTTTTGATTATCTGGTAAGCTTGACGGAGAGAAAGCGCGGGAAGGACAGACCTCAATGAGAGTAGAAAAGGCGAACCTTGTTATGCGGTGTTTAGAAGGATTGATTGGCGTTCTGTTGTCTTGCCAGCAGGTGCCTTTAGAACCCACTCCTACCCCAAACATTCACAGGGTTTGCTGCCGAAAGGTAAATCATAGTACAAACTAATACTATCTTAAAGATCCCGCTCTGGCGTCCTTTAACGAGCCTTTTCTAATTGGGCCCCCGACCCGGTGACAATAATCGTGCCTGTCTAATATTACCAAGAATGCTTTGCTTTGATTCATCCGACTCATTTGTTTCTGCACTTTTGTATACCTTCTTTTCAATCCCGCATGAATTATTCCCCGCCCTTCTTGCATGGGTGTCTGATGTTAGAGACTTGTGCGTGCCACTCGTCGTCAGGACACGATCGTTTCCCTCTGGAGACCGATCAATTAAACCCGGTTTTAATCTTAGCGAGCTCGAGGATTCCTGTTCCCCACTGATTAGAAGCGACGGTTTTTAGATCGAGGCGGCGGACAAGCAGCTAAGGTCGACGAGAAAGTTCATGGACGAGCAAGCGAGCGAGCGGGAAGCCGAGCGCGATGAAACCGCCAAGCTGATACAACATCTTCGGGAACAACTGAAGGAGCGCGATCGAGAGAAGGAGAGAGAATCGAGGATCACCTCGGAGGTAATTATCCTAGGAAAGCTCGTCGCGTCCTTGGTTTAGGGTACATTAATTAATTAACACGCAGTGTTTAAGCGCACACGTAAAAGTGGTTCGTGTTCGAGTCTGGTGTAATTGAGACTCGCAGGACTTGTCGGTCCTTTAACCATGCTGCTAGTAACAGTGTTTCGTAGGAGTTCGATTAGGCAGCTTATAACACCTCACTAATTGTATTAACACCGTGTTTTCTCTGCACTCTGGGTGTTTGGTTTTCCCTTTGCACACACAAAACAATACAAACAGCCGCCTCCGCTATCACCCGAATCGCCGTCGCCCGAAGTAGCCGCACGCCCGGCGGCTGACAGCAATGCGAGCGTGAGTCTGACATTGTACTTTGTTCCGGACAATTACGTCCTCCTGCATGCCGATCGCTAGAATTTATCTTGAGATTCAGTCACGTGCCGAGGCAGCACTGCCGCACGCACAGCTTTCAATCGCACATTGCCGCAGTCGGAGTCGCAGATTCGTTCGCAGACTTGGAAATTGGTACAGTTAGGGAAATTTCTTCCTCGACACTGACTTTTAAGGCACTTTATGTTAAATCTTCGATGTTGCGACTCGAACGAATCTGTGGTTCGCTGTATATTCGTACGCTTTACTCGTTGGTGCTTCCTGGCGAACGTCGAGACAACGCGGCCGCCAAAAATAAATGTCTACGGATTTATCTACGATTGACCGAGAATCGACGGCGTACAGGTGGAGGCCCTCGAGTCACAGATCCGCGAGCTGACGTCGGCGATGTCGAGCCTCGAGGCGAAGAAATTGGCGGCCGAGATCGAGCGCGAAGCTGCTGTCGAGCAGATATGGATGCTGCGGGCGATCGTCACCGATCACGAGCAACAAGTCAGTCAAAAAACCGAGAAGGAAGAGTCGCTGCTGATGCAGATCGGCCAGTTGGAGACGGTGATCGCCGCGCAGACCAAGCACCAACAGGAGCTCGTCCAGGAGCTGGACTCCATAAAGATGGGCGTCGAGAGCAGGCAGTTGACCGGGCACATCAATTACCTCCAAGAGGAACTGCGCAAACATAAGTTGAGTTCCGAAGAGTTCAACGTCAACTCTGCCGCGCTGAAGCAGATGAAGGTGGAGCTCCGCGATATGCAGAGCCAACTGGACAAGAGGATAAAGGAGTTGGAGTCCATGCACATGTGCGGCTCCACTTTAAGTATCAGCCAACCCAGTGAGGATGTTTCCATTCGAGAGCAAATCGACGCCAATCGATGTCCTACGCCCGACGATCCGACATCTCCGCCTTTTCTGCCGCTCGATCACTTGTTGAAGCTCAAAGAGAAGCTCCAGAAACACGCTAGAGCGGAAGACGTCGTCCTCAAACGCATCAAGGACCTAGAACTGCAGTTGAATACTTTGAAAACTCAGAACGAAGTACGTACTTTTGATTATTTAACATTTTAATTACAATTCCACGGTTTTTGTTCTCGAGTTTTATTAAAAGTGGATTCTTTACTGTTAAAGGAACTCCAGGAGGAGCAGGAGATCCTGCAGCAGACGGCGTCCGAGCAGTTGTACCAGATCGAAGCGATGCGAGGCCGCCTCGAACAGCACAAGCAGAGTGCGCCGTTCGCTCAACGCCAGGCGACCTCTCGCCTGGAGTTACAACTCCACGAAGCCAACGCCAAGTACCACTCTCTCGAAAGGACAATTGCCGACAAGGATTTAGAGTTAAAGGAGATACAGAGCCAGCTGGAGCGAGTGAACCAATTACTAGCCGAGAAGGAGGGCGAGATCGCGAGCGTCGTGCAGCTCGAGAGTGTCACCATCAAGAAGTTAAAGGACCAAGTGGAAATCCTCGAGGAAGAGAAGCGGATCCTCCAGGCGAAACTGGGTGTCCAGCAGCACACGCAGCAGTTAGAGCTTCCCCAGTTGATAGACAGCATGTTGGCAGATAAAAACGAGGAAATCGATCACCTCAAGGAACAGTTATCCAAGAAAGAGAAACAATTGGAGGTGTATTCGTGCGTGGACGAAACGCAGCTTCGGGAGCTTGCCAGGCAAAACGAGCCGAAGAACAGTGCCAGGACTCTCAGCGATATTTTGTCCATTCATTCGGAGTGCGAGGAAATGGAAGAAGCCATAAGAGCCACGCAGAATGGCACCCAAAATTTGCCACACAATGTGTCCAGTTTCCGAGTCCCCGCGAAAGACGTCCTCGACGCTTCTGTCGCTCCCTTCGGAGACTCGAATAAATTCAGCATCCTCGTCCCCCCGCTGGAACTCGGCTCGCACTCCAATAGTTCGTCGAACAGTAGTCAGCAGCCGTCGCACTTGTCGTTCGGTTTGGACTTGGTTCAGAGCGGCTGCGAGTCGAGGCTTCTTTTCTCGGAAGAATCGAAGCTCCAGCAAAGCAGCGCAGGACCGAATGGCGTCGCCGATCAAACCAGACCTTCCAGCGCGAAGTTCACACAGACCTCGCTGGAGGAACAGACCTTAAACGACCTGGAGAAGCTTCAGGAATTGCTACGCGACACTCAGGCAGAACTTCAGAACAAAGTTTCGTTATTGGAGAGGCGAGAGGCGGACCTGGCGATCTTGCAGAGGCTCCACGAAGAACTGCAGAACGAATTCCGGGAGACAGTGGAGACGCTCGCGAGAGACAAGCGTTTCTATCAGGACCAGTACGAATTATCTCTGGCTTCGGAGAACAAGATCAAGAAGGACTTGATGGAGGTGGAGAACACGATGAAGTCGCAGGCGGCGGAGCTCCAGGAGCACAAGAACAAGATGCACATGAACGAGAAGATCGTCATGGAGCTGAATTCGGATAACAATAGACTCAAGAAGGACGTCGAAGCCGAGAAGGAGAAGCTCAAACAACACATACATCTCTTACAAGAACACATGAAGGAGCTGCAGCATCTCAAAGACCTCATCATGAAGAAGGACGTGACAATCGAGACAATCCAGACGAGAAACATCGAGATTGAACACGAGAATAAACAATTGTACGAGTACAAAACCAAGTACGAGTCCTGCAAGCAGGATATGTCAAGATTACAAGAAATGGTGAGCAGGACAAGTTTGTCCGGCTCGTCAACGCCCTCGGAGGGCAAGCTCCACGAGATCCAACATCTGCAGGAGTGCCTGAAGGAAAAGGACAGAGTCATCAAGCAGATGAGCGACGACACCAAGAGCCTGCACAGAGCCCTCGAGACGATTCAAAGTAAAATGAAGGAGTCCGGAAACGTGGTCGAATTACGGAAGCAATTGAAGGACGAGCGGAAGTTGAACGCAGACCTCCAAAACATGGTGGAGAAATTGAGCAAGGAGCTCGGCGAATTGAAGATTCCCGTGATGCAACGCTCGCAGGAAGAATCGGACATCGAAGACATGGTCCAGAGGGAATTGAATCTCTCGGCCCACTTGGACAGGCAGCTCCTCAATGCCATTGAGAGCGACGTCGACGAGGGGATATGCAGATTGGAGAAGAATAGGATTCAAGAGGGCACCGTCCAGGAGCTGAAGCTCCAATTAAATCTGGCTAACAAGTTGAACGAGGAACTGCGGAAGATGAAGGACGACATGGACGTGAAGAAGGAACTGCTCGAATGCCAGATCAAGGAGTACGAGAGCAGGATCTTCCAATTAAAAGCGGATCTCGGTGAGGAGTACAAGAAGGTGGCCATGCTCGACAAGGAACTCTCGGCTGAAAGACGCATCGTCCGCACCCTCAAGATCCAGATCGAAAGGGACCAGAGGAACAGCATGGCCGGCCGCAAACAGGACACCGAGCTCATCGAACTCCTGCGGGAGAAGCTCAAATCCACACTGGATTCGGAAGCCAAACTTCGAAGCGACCTCTCCATGCTCAGACAGGAGAACAAGCACCTCGAAATGCAGGTGACCGCTCTGAAGGAGCACATGCAGAGCCAGCAGAAGGACACTTTGCCGAAGATTGCGGACGTTTTGGACAACGAGCGCAAGAAGTACCTGATGATTGTGGAGAAGTGCGAGAAAGAGGAGAGGAACAATGCGGAGTTGAGGGACGTGTTGAAGAGGACGCAGATGGAGAAGAATCGATACGAGAAGCAGCTGGAGCTGGCGAATGACGAGAAGGAGAAGCTGATAAGCAGCTTGGCGCTGGTTGAAGGAGTCAAGGAATACCTGGATTCGGATCTCCGGCGAACAAAGGTGGAATTAAAGGCGAAGGAGGAGGAGTGCGAGTGGCTGCAGAAGAGGATCAAGACCATGACGGATGCCGAGAGCAAGCGGCACGAGCAGAGAACCAGCGATCATAATGAACTCAAGAGTTTGCGAAGAGAACTCAACAATGCCAGGGAATTTATGGTGAGTCCCTCGTTAATGCTTTGTTTTATAATTTCTTTCTTTACCACTTGACACGCGTTCTTTTAACAGACCGACTTGGAGGCTGACATGAAACAATCCAAAACCGAATCGCTCGAGCGAGAGGAGAAGCTCGAGACGGCAGTGAAGGCCCTGCAAGACAGGGAAGCCGAGCTCCTCGAGGCGTTATCCTCCGCAAGGCAGGAAGACCGGAAATCGAAAGACACGATCAACGACTTGCAACAGGAACTGAAAATGGTCAACCGGCGACAGCAGGACCTCTCGAAGGAGCTGAAGAACAGATACTCCAACGAGAAGAACGCGCCCGAGAAGCTGATTGAAAAGATTTCCGATCTCTCTGACGCGAACGAGAGGTTCGTCAACGACAAAGCCATCCTCCGCGAGAAGCTACTGAAATCGCGCGAGGAAAAGGAACATCTAATCAAACGCGTCAAGTCCCTCGAGTCCGAGTTGAGACACTCGTCTAAAATGCAGAACGTCAACCTGCAAAATCCCGTCTTCATGAAAAAGGTACAGAATTCTACCAAAAATATCTGCATAAATTTCCCAATTTAATCAAAAACATTTTTCTTGCCAGCTGGAGTACTTCTGCTCGCACTACCTCCGAGCGGAGAGCATGCGGAAGGCGCTCGCCTTCCAGAAGAACATGCTGATAACTTCGATCAGGGGCCACGAGATGTTCGAGGAGAATACGTTCAGCATGGTGATGCGACTAGTCGGCGACGGCTGGACGAGCAGCGCGTCGGGCAAGAAGAAGAAGCCGAAACCGAAACGCTTCAAGAGCGTCGCGCTCGTGCTAATCTCAATACGCCGAATGAAGTGGCTGTCGAAGAACCTCAGGCACAAACGAGACGCTCAGATCCGAGCCTTGTTCTCGGAGAGCGAGCCGTCGTACGTTCCAGTCCGGAGGGCTGCCTTGAACCACTCTCCGCCCGTCAGGGAACGAGGAATGTCGAAGTGAGTCTCCCGAGAGATCCTCTAATCCCAATCGATTCTTAACGGTAACTGTTCCCCAGCGGCGTCGACGGTGGCGGTTTCGAGCTCAACCAGTATTACCAGCGAATCCGCAACATCCAGGAGACCCTCGGTCTGGCAATGGCGGACTCCAAGCCCCAGCAACTCTGACCTCCCCGAGCTTGCCGCAGCGAGGATCATCGTAAACACGCGGTCGCCATGGTAGAAATCAAAGACTTCTCTCCTAAGAGCATGTACATAGGACTCCGTAGGCTTAATTCCCACTCGGCTCATCGGAGACAAACATAGTGAAGAATTAAATGTTATCCGCGTTATTGTCGGACTTGCTTTTTTTCTCTTGTTCTCTCGTAAACCACTGAGCTCCGAGACATAGGACCTAGAGCAGCGCGTCACGCGCCTTCTTACCAAAGCAATTTGTATCAAGAGTAGAATTTATCGTCCAACTCGCCGAGAGACGGAGCCAGCGGGGACGCGCCACTGGGGCTGTCGGACTGTGCCTTGTCGATGGTATTACGAGTTTAGTATTTTATTTATTAACTGAGCGAATGACTTTTTTTTTAAACGGCGGTGCGGCATCGCCCGATCGAGTTCTTTTCCCCAGGGGAGTATGCGTCTGTGTGTGGATGTGCGATCGTACATTTTAAGGATAGTCGAGGACACGACTCTGTATACTTTTCAATAAAAGCGTTGGGATTTTTTAGTAAAAGGACTTGGACTTCTCTTTCGTCGGGCGATTCGGCGATCGCACATAATATGTATATTCTCTTGTTGATATACATAGGTGACGTTTGCCAGTGTTAAATAGTGCGTCGAAAAGAAGATCGGTAGAAGATATTTACATATATACAGTGGGCTGTGTGATAAAATATATGGCGATCACCTAGCTCTATGTTATACGCCTAGTTCACCTATCACTTCCTCCACCAGCTCTACAAAGTTAAGGCTCTTCCCTCCAGACAGTCGCCGTTCCTCTAATCAGTGCAAAACGTACGTGATTTATTTCTGTAATACTTCTTTTAGACGCGCGAGCCCGGCCGCGGGCTCCCTTCAGGTCTAAGTGATCCTCGAGAGCTACAATTAAAGTCGCCGTCGATGTGTAATACTTTCTTTGGTTTCAGCCGCGCGGGACTCGAGTAGCCGAGAATCGCAGGAGAATCATCCTTGTCGGTGATTCGTGCAGGCGTCCTTGAAATTGGTGGCGTTGAAGGGCGCGAAGTAGTCGTCGTGCAGCTGCCTGATGATGGTCTCGATGGGACAGAGCTTCGAGTCCCGGCGGACCCTCTCGGAGTTCTCGGTGTAGGCGTAGCTGGCGCTGTAATAGTTTGCGTTCCGGCAGAAGGGGATCTTCTGCGTGAAGTCCTTGCCGTTGATGACCACGCGGAAGTAGTAGTCGCTGGCGACGTGGTTCTCGCTCCGCGGGTTGATCCTGTAGACCTCGATGACGAAGCGAGAGGCGTAGTGCGGGATGATCATCCGCTCGGAGACGATGCCCAGGGCGCTCGACAGGTACTCGAGGGTCTTGTCGTGGCCCGAGTAGAGGACGATCTTCGGCTTCGACTCCGAGATGATCCTCAGCATGTAGGAGACGATGCTCCGCAGTAGACCGTAAGCCCGCAACAGGCCGTACTTCCGGCGGCTGGTGCTCTTCGCCACCTGCTTCGACTCCCACTCGGTGTAGGCGAACAGGCCGGTCACGTGCTCGGTCTTCACGCAGATCCGCTGGCTCTCGACGTCCACGCAGGGCAAGGACGCCCCGTGGCAGATGTAGGTCAGCAGTGCATCTTTCAAAGTATTCGGGTCAGTGGTCTGCGCCTGGTCCGGAATCTCGAAGACCGCGCTCGACGCCTGGCGAATCAACTCGGCGACCGCCGGGTGGGATTTCAGGTGGTCCGAGAGTTCCTGACACGAGACCAAATTGTAAAGCGTTTTCAAGCGAGCGAGATAGAGTTTAGTTTAGCGGAATGAATGTCGGGCTAGTTACCTTCATGTGCTGCTTGAAGAACTTCTCGGCGGCGGGACAGGCGCAGTCGGTGTTGCAAAAGGCGTAGCTCTGGCTCTCCTGCATGTTGATCTTCGGGAGATTCTGGAAGCCGTCGGACTCCAAAAGAGCGTAGAGCAGCGCGACCGCGCTCTGGACAGTCCTCCTGTACCGGGTGCTGAAGACAACGACGTCCTTCGACGATATGCTGCCGTTTCCAAGATTAAGCTTATGATAATACGCGTTTCGCAGTAGAATGCCTGTCCGCAGGAGTTGGCCAACGCCGAGAGTAGTCAGCTGGCCGATCCTGCAGTCCCTCGAGTTCGCCGGCAGCATTGGAAAGCCGTGAAAGGGCCCGAGGAATTGGGCCCAGGCCGTTCTCGAGTAGTTGGTGACATTCTGCAGGAAGTTGAGGTAATTCTGATAAACCGCCTCGAGCTCGGGACTGGCGCTGAAGTCGCCCGCGCAGTTGACGATGCTTATGTTGCGAATATGGGCCAGTGGGCCCCGGTCCCCGTGCCGGATGAACACTAGAATCCCCCCCAGCGTCAGATTTCCATCCAGCTTGCCTGTAACACCAAAAATCCATTTCATTCCACTCAAAACTAATCCCCGAAAACTGCTTTCAGGCCCATTTCTACCTTCGGTCTCAGCGGTGATGTCGCTCGGCGGATTGCAGAACCGGAAGATCTTCTTGGTCTTGACATCAGGCCTAAGGTTCCTCGGATACTCCCTGAGGGAGACGTCGCCGCCAATACTCCTCGTCTGCATCGAGCTCTTCTCCTCGATGCCGATGTACTTGTACATACCTGCGCCAACCACATATTCTTCAAACGCTCTCCCACATTCCCCGGGCTTCCGGGGCGCAGGGGTTAAACGTCGGGGACTCTTAATCCGATTTGCCAAGCGACGACACACGCGTCCCTCTCCGCTGGCACGGGAGAGTCGCGTGCGTTCCGGGGATTACCAGGGCGCAGTTTCGCTCGGGAAATTAGATAAAGCCTCGAGGAAGACGGAGAAATACGCGTTGCAAGCGGAGCCGGGGGCAAATCTGATAAGAGGTAAACAAGCTGTTTTCGCTGGCAAGTAGTTCGATCGAGTTACAAAGTGGCGCTCATCCCCCGCACCCTGGTAAACAGTTTGACGAGGCAGAGAGGGGGACGGGGGAGAAAGTTAATTATAAAAGTTCGTCGTCTTCTAGGGAAAGAGCGAGAGAGAGAAAGAGAGCGAGGGAGAGAGCGGAGTAGCGCAATAGGAAAAAGACTATCGATTTCAACCACCGCTGCCAGGTGGACTGGCTTTTCCAGCACGCGGAAGGGGAGAACTCTCTCTCTCTCTTTCCCTCTGTCATCCCTCACGAGGACGCTCTATTTTTAGCACCTGCCTCCCAGAGTGAATGCAGCGATTGCACAACCCAGGTTAAAGGGAAGCTTCCTTAAAGCCTCTCACATAAAACCAATCAGGACCTCGCTTTAAAAGACCTCAACGGAACAGGAAGCAGCTACCTCAAGGAGAATCGTAGGACTCGAGAGAGTGTCACTTGGCAAAGGGATGCTGGCGCAGGAAGCGGGCCAGAAGAAAGAGAGGGTTGAGAGGGTAGGTGGTCCAATTACCAGCGACAAGCAGGAAGATCCAGACACTGAGGATCACGTAGCAGTAGAAGGCTCGATGCTGGTAGGAGAGCCGGACCATCTCGGCGAGCATCCTGGCAGGATACTCGGGGCCCGATGCGGCCGTCGACCGGGGCGAGCAGGCAGCCTCGCGTTCGCGCTAGAGGGACGGCTTGAGCACGAGGGTCGCGATCGAGGCATCCTCGCTTCTCACTTGGCCCGCCGGGAACACCCTCTCCTCATATTTCCGCCAGCTGGCCTCTGGAGCGGAGAGCCCTTGCCGAGAGAACCACCAGCTGCACGTAGACTCGCCACGTCCTCCGTCGAACGCCCCCACTAGGACACGGCTGACGATGCCGTCGAGCACAGTGGTTCTTACCCGGAAGCCAACTTGGAGCAGGCTAAAACCAGGAAGATTAGCTCGCAATCAAGAAAGCACCGAGTCTTCCTTTTGCGATTTAACTGAACACCCAATGGTCCTTGCAGGACCCAAAAGGGTTAAGAACCGCTAGCGAACTCTGCCTCGAGTGATCCACCGCGCGCACCTTCCGAGTGAAGCTCGGAAGCTTGCGCGATGGGGTGCGGATACTGATCTGCCGCTGTGTGGGTGCCTCGAGGGGTGTGCGAGCGTGTCCGTGGAGGCGCACGCGCTTTAGCCGCCCAGTGGTGTATGGAACACAAGCCCCTGCCTCCCCCTCGGCTTCCTTTCACCACTGGCCGTCCACCAGAGTAAATATTTCTTGTAACGATTTTTGTACAAGCCCGCAAGCCCGTGGCGTGTTTGCACGCTTTTTTGACAGGGCGCTGCGGTTCAACCACCGGCTGGCCCGCTGGAACACCGCATGCAACTGGTTGGGCTGGATGATTGCGGCTTCTTATCACCGGGATCCTTTGGATTGGCCTGGCCACTCGTGGTCCGGGTTTGTTTGTTTAGGAATAACATTTTTGGGGATTTAGCGGTTTTTTAATTAATTGGGCTGGTTTTCACACTTGTCGAGAGATTCTGTTTAATTCTCAGGGACGAAGAGTTCATTTTAATAGAATCTCTAAAGTGCAGTGTCATTCGTCTCATTCTCAACCCCCAGGAATGCCGGAGTCAAGCGTCGGCTTTTAATTGTCACCGCCCTTTGAAAGTAACTCGCCTCTTTTTTCTTCCCCAAAGTGGGTTAATATCAGAGCGCAAGCGCGCGGCTTCGTCCCTCCCGCCCCCGCGCTCCGGCCTCAGTCGTCTCCGCATAATCATCCCTTTTCTAGCGGGCGTATCTGGCTAATGCCAGTCTAAATCAGGAGCGTGGACCGTGGGACACGTTCTTTCCCTCAAAGGGGGGCGTCCCGCTGAATAACACACCAGGGCGATAAGGGTTGCCACTGCGTCACGACGCCTGACGTATCTCGCCGGCCGATCGCCTGCACTCCTGCATCCCTCTCGGATATATTCGATGGGGATTAATGAGAAAGAGAAAAGAAGCGAGGAAAAGCCCGCGCTGGGAATTGTGCCGGGGGTGGCTTTTCACCCCGACGATTACTTTCCTCCATTCGGTCCTTCAAATCGTTTGACCCACTTGCTCGAACCAATTGTCGGGGATTATTAATTGAGAGTAGCTCGCCACCCCCGCCATTGGGGTTGCTTAGCTTCCGGTGGTGTATTTTTAGCATGCGAGCCAGGTAAGTAGAAAGGGGTGGATTCTGAATGATCACTCGAGAGGGCACCGAGAGGGCAGGGCTCTCGCGCACTCGAAGCCCCGGTAGTACCTGGGGGGTGAAATCGGACGACGCGGCACTAATGTCCCTTGTAATTAGGCCTCTCGGCCGCCGAGAATCATCCCCCGGCCGAGGGCGGCTTTTAAGTGGCCCAGTTACAAGGTGAGGGGATGTAGTTTTTCGGGGCCGATATTAGTCTCGCAAATCGAGCCTCCGGTAACAGGCCGCCTTTGATATCTTGGCATCCGGCATTGGCACCGGTTCAATCGGCCCGATATTCCCCCTCGAATATATCGCTCGCGTTCGATACCAGCTCCGCGAAAATAATCGGAGCTCAGGGCAGCTAGCCAATCTTTCGCTTTCCTGTTGGATCGGACTTGGTTCCGATGGTATGAAGAGCGCAAAGAAACCGTCGAGTGAAATGCAAAATTCGTCAATTAATTCTTAAATTCGGGAAATAGTCTTATATCGCTATATAGTTATTAATTAGTAATAATCAATAATTATACTACTATATAGTTATTAATTATTTATATACATCTGCATATTAACCTGTTAATCGTTAACACAACTGTATCTGATCGACAAGTGTATATGTCCCCTAAAACCTCTAACAGTATATGAATACAGGGGGCCCCCCTCCCCCTCACTGTCTTCCACACTGCGTCACGACCCCTGAGGGGAATCGATGTTAATGAAACGAACTATGTACTACTTGACGCGAGACTCTACCGAGTCTCCCGATAACGTGCATCATATCGAGGTTTCCAAATTCGGGCCTGATTCGATATCCGATTGGGCATAACTCGTGGCACTGCCGGTGGCGGTGGGGCAGTAGACGGGGGCGTTGAATGGTCAATCACAGGACGGAGAGGACGCAGACGGGGCCCGATTACCAGGCAGACTAACAGGCCTGATACGAGAGGGCAGCCGCGAGCAACTACGGACAATCTAGCCATCAGCCTTAAACGACACATATATTTACGGCTTCTCTCCCCTCGCCCCTCGGCCCCGCCGCCCTCACGCCGCTCTCAAACCAACTCCGAGAAGGAGATTTACTCCTCGAAGTCGCGAGGTGACGTCAACATCCGCCATTAGCCGCAGGGCCCCTTAACTACCTTAATGCCGGGCGGAATTCCACGGAAAGGACGGGAAAATCCTCGCCCGCTCCTCTTGGCACGCAACCCGACTTCCACGAGTGAATGGACACGGGCCGCCTGTCGATAGCGGCTATCGAGGTCTAGGATAGTACGTGCGCCGATCTGTCGTGCCGGAAGCAGGAAAAAAACCCGGCCTCCACCCGTGCAACTATTTATTCTAGTAGACTGTAATTGCTTTTCACTTTTACCTCGCGGACGACACTCCTCGCGAGCGCGGGTTCGCGTAAGTGCGGGCGAAATCGGCCTTGAATATTCAAAGACGATGGTAGAAAGCAGGGGTTTAAGAATAATAGTTATTTTAAATGTTTACTGGAACAAGGTTATTGAGTAAAAATATATTTTCATTTCAATGGATGCTAGTTATGAATATGGATTATGGAATATGGATTGTAGAATATGGATTACGGAATATAGAATATGGAATGAATTGTTGACTGGAGCTTGAGTAACCAAAAAATGAACTCATACGATAATTTAAAAATGTGCACGATTACAGTTATGATAGCCGGTAGAAAGCATTGTCAGGTCATGGTTATCTTGTTCGGAAACAGAGGGATTCTGCTTGAGAGACCTGTCAGAGTTGTTAAGTCGCTTTTTGCCGAGCTTTGTCTACTTTTTCTCGAGCGATTAGATAATTGTCCGGTGTCACCGTAACATCCTGATGAGCACTTTCGAGAGGGCAGAGCCTGTGAACTACTTTTCCCAAGGATCTCCCGACGGAGGTCACTGTATGTTTGTCTAATGTCTGTTTGATGGCTCGCATCCCTGAATTACGTGTTGCTGATTATCATGATGTCTGGGAGGAAGCCCGTCCCGGCAGCCTTGGCAAGAATCATTGCCACTGGAACGCGGCATAATGCGGACCATTTATCCTAGATCCGAACCACTCGTTTCCAATCGCACGAGACCTCAAGAATTTCCCATCTCGCAATCCCGACCACGAGTTTTCCCGAAGCCAAGAAATGCTAATTGCTATTTCGCCTTGGTCGGTGAAATGCGGGAAAGTCGCCGGGTTTCCTAAAGGAATTCTCCAAGTCGGGCGAAAAATTCGTCCCGCGGGCTAATTAGTAGCTGGGGGCCGAAATGCGCCCGGTGAAACCGAGAGGAAAGCAGAGTGGAAATCGGATGTCATCATTTCGAGAGGGCGCGAGAGGGAAAGCCATCGAAAATTCCCCACTCTCACTCTCGATCGTTCTCATTTCGAAATTCGTCACATATTCTGTTCCTTTAAATGGTACCCAGCGCTCCGCCGGCCATTTAGTCCCGATTTCCCCGCTCTTCCCTTCTCGAATCCTCCCCGGGCGGAAAATCGGTGGAAACCTGTCGGCAAATCTCCGCCGCTTTTCCAGGAAAGTGGCGCATACCTGGAGGCAGGTAGCCCCGCCGATTCACATCTCGGTGGATGAGGTGTTTCCTGGATGCCTGGCCACCTGCACCACCCGCTGCTACCTGAGCACATCTCGCCCCTTCGATCTCCCCGATCGCCCATTGGCCGGGGATCCCGGCTTTTCGCTTGGAAAAGCATGCAATCGATTATTCTCAGCCACAGCATCCCTGCGCCCCGAGAAATCCCTCGATCTTACCAATGTAAATTCCTAACCAACAACTTCGTGACTGAACCGCGTTCTTTCTCGATGGATTCTTTGAGTATCTTCTAATTCGTTGAAATCTTAGCTGTGAGAGAGATTGATAAGTCACTTGGAGTAATTTTGTTGGATTCAGAATAACTATATTCTATAAGAATCAGAATAAATTTATGCAATATCAGAATAAATATATTGATAAGACACTTGGAGTAATTTTGTTGGAATCAGAATAAATATATTCTATAAAAATCAGAATAAATTTATTGTATATCAGAATAAATATATTGATAAGACACTCGAAGTAAGTTTGTTGGAATCAGAATAAATTTATTCTATATCAGAATAAATATATTGTTACACAGAATCTAGTTATGTGACCTTACTTAGCTAACACTCACAGTAGAAGAGGACGAAGCGGATGTGGTCGCGTTACATGGTCAGACTCAGATGGAGACGTCGCCAACTTCACTTCCGGAAAGGTTAATTCAAATATTTCTGACAATGCTCGTCCGTCGAATTCTCCGGAAGTTCCTGGTCCAGCGGTCCAGAGCCGCTGACCTCGGCTGGTTAACGAGCGCGAGCTCCTTCCCTGATAGGCAGACTAATGTCAAGTTCCAGAGCGAGGAGGACGCGTAGACTGTGAAAAAAGATCGCTACCCACGTGTCACTGACACTGCCACGCACCGCTCTCGCCTTCTTTTCTCTCCGCTCTAATCTCCGAGATTACCGCTAATGAGCTCGTATTACTCTTAATGAGCCAGCCAGGCGCCCGGGGAGACCTGGTTTATTCGCGTTTCTGTAGTTGCCATTGTTCGCGCCAGCCGAAAACTCCTCCAATCGTTTCGGCCGAGCTAACCCAAGTCCAGAGTAAACACAAGTCAATTAACAGGGTAACTACACTTAGTAACAATTAATCTTGCGTATAAACGAGTTCTATTTGCAGAGTCATTTATTTAAACGGAACTGTGTTTAATATTTTTGACATAGATCGATGAAGAAAAAACTCCTTTCATTGTTTCTGCAGAGCTAACCTAATTCAAGAATAAACACAAGTCAATTAATAAGTTAAGTATTATTTATAACAATTAATTTTCGAAATAAACCAACTTGTATTTACAGTTATTACTTTAAATAGAACTCAGTTTAATATTCTCGACGGTGGATCGATAAGCCGAAATATCGAAGTTAAATCACAATGCATCTAAGAAACAGTGAAACAGTTTCATCTCACGCAGCGAAGGATTCGGTTCGTGAAGTGCGTTCATAATGCGAGCGCCGGCCTCCGAAAGACGCTCTCTCCCATCGATGGTCCAGCGATTGCAGGTCAGCGGCGTCGATCTGACGTCAACGGAAATGCTCCCTGCTGGCCTACTGTGCCACCGCAGCACTATCGACGCTCGCACTACAGAAAGAAATGGAGAATAAACGCGCCAACCGGCGGCTTATCAGTGGCCTGCAATCGAGCGGAGTAGCCACTGCGGTGAAAGGTCATCCGCGGTTAGTTCGATTGTTCGTGAAAAAATCCCCCTGTTATCTCTCGCCCAGCGACAAGAGCGCGCTCCTTTTGTCTCGGCCGTTCGTTCCCTTATCCGAGCCAATGAATTACTTCTACGCACTAGTCCCATGGATAGAGAAGGAGAGAGAGAGGAGATCGCTTTTATTTTCCTCGATGGCAGTTAGTGTATCTCGAGAGAGAAAAATGAGGGCCGTCATGGGGGTCCGGGTTTCTAACGATTAACAAGTGTTTTCACCGTGTTATTCTGATTAAGGTGTTTGTTAGACCTCGCACATGACGCATTTCCAATCGAATTTATTATAAACCGCACGTCCAATGGATCGTATTATTTTCCACATAAAATGACGAACCCGCTCCCGTGTCCACATAACAATAAGGGACACTAAGAAACTCAAGCTTTCCCAGTAAGAAAAACTTCGTCATGGCGGTAAGAAGCGCACTGAAAAATGTATTAGTCGTTTCATCATCGTGCGGAGGATTGGAAATCAGGAATTTCCCGAATCGCACGAATTCGGGTCCGAGCGCAAGGGTAGGCCGCTCGGGCCCCTGAACGCGAGGGGCGACGGGAGCCGAAGGCGGCCGAAGTGGGCCGAGCGCGGCGTAGTGGGACAGCGTGCGTAGTGCGCGGCGCTCAGTTCGAATAGTGTCGCCGTGCGTGCCGGAGCGCTCCGCCTTTCTTCTCCAGTTGTTCCAGTAGATCAGGAGCGCAGGCTTTGTGTCGGTCCGGGGCTGCAGGTTGCCGCAGACACTTGGTAGGTGCGGGACGATGCAACGCGAGTGCTCGAGAACGTGCGAGAGGTGAAGCTTGAAGAGAGAAGCACAGGAGAGGACGCAGGGATTCGAGGAGTCCGCCCGGGAAAGCAGAGCCAGCGCCACTCGAACCTACAACCCTTTGATATCAACATTTCTGCAAAGGTAGGGTTCCTTGGCTGTGTTTAATCGATTTGGGGTTTATATTTGATGGAATTTAATTTAAGGGGTGGTTTTGTAGGAAATTTCGTGTTTGAATTGTTGCCCTTAAATTAACATGGCGCCGCCTTTTATAATTAGAATTTAATTCGATTGATCGAATTGGAATTCGAGTTATAGGAATTTGTGTATTGCAAGCCCTTCACTTGACTAAGCCTTGGACAGCTGAATTAATTTGAATCTAATATCGCAATACGATTTCCCGCTGAAACGAGTTGAATTTGTTGTCGATGTTTAAGTTAGTCGAATGGAAATGTCCTCGAGAGGGTAACTTTCTCGAACGTTTCTAGACGTACGAATCGCCGGGGATTGGAGATAACTATGGAGTTCTCTCGAGTTGGTTGATGGATTCCATCGATTCTCAACTATTTCCCGCCCGGTCTGGGAAAGTTTCGACGACTCACTCTTGCCAGTTCCACTTTGTTTATTTCCTCGCCCAACCCCCTGGAAGTGCTCGGATCACAGTGGTGATTGTTTGAGGAAGCTGCCCTCATTGCAAGTTATCCCATGCGACTTCCGCCGATATTCCACGCTCACACACTATGATGCGCGGGCATTAAATTGGCTCGCTTTTAAATTGAGACGCTTGTCGAACACGGCGAGCGGGGCGAAATACTTTCGAACGACGAGCGCGGCCAATTGGAGGCAATTTGCGTCGGTCATAATTCCGACGGCTAGAAAGGCCGAGTGCTGCGCTCTCGTTGCGCGGCCTGCGCCTCGCCCCCGGGAAGCGCGTTTCCCGAAAATCATGGATATAATGGCTCGTCGTCTACGGCGGCTGCGGCGCGCACCGGGTGCCATTGGAATTTCATAGTTTCATTGTCCGAAGCTCCAAGAGGAGCGCGCGACGCAAACAGGAAGCTGCTCGGCACATTCGATCGTTTCGAGCGCGCCGAATGTTACTCATCTCAATTCCGCTCGTGCACTCTGCAATTTCGCGGCGGGGATCAATGCGTTATTATTATTAGTGTTGGCTAACGCATGCCACGTGGTCTGTAATGGGAGTTGGGAGGTTATTCCAGGGACATTCACACACTCCATCTCGAATAAAAGGTGTCTCAATAAGAAGGCACCTTTTAATTATCAATTAATAAAATACAGAATTAATTTAAAATTATTAATTTAAGGTTAATACTTTGAATTAAAAATATAAACTATTTAAAACTTATATTAAAAAAAATGTTTCTTTAACTTTGCTCATATTTTCCATCCCTCGCTTTATAATTTTTTCTCAATTATTTTAAAATCAGTGAAAAAACTGATTCCTTCCGTTCGCCGGTGCCAGTTTCCGCTCCACCCACAAGCGGCGGACAATCGAGCTCGAATTTGCAATAGGAAGCTCTCGCTTACTAGATCCAAGCAGAGCATCTTCCTCGTCTCAGTCGGATGGGAGTATTGCCACGAGCGGCGATTGGCTGCTATCTCTTGGCGAAGATACACGGTGTCGAGCGGTCAATCAACCGCACTGTTTATACCCCTCGATCGCGCAGTGCCCGTAACAAATTGTTGACCTCGGCGACGAGGGGAGGCCGGCTCTTCACTCTCGCACACTCGTCTACCTACGAATATCCTTGGCGAGGGGTCCCCGGCCTCCTCTATCTTCCCTGCTCGAGATACTTTTCTAACCTCACCCTCTCGCCGGCGACGGGAGGAAAGCGCCAATCAGCGCTCGCGCCGGCGGCGGCTTAAGGGGGCAGAGGCCGAGGTTATAACAAGTGCCGGGGAGCGGAAAGTGGAGCTTTTCAGCTGGAGACGCAATGTGGGCCGAGATCGAGGTGGACTTATCGGTAAATGTGTTGTTCGCGATTGTTCGATAGGTTTTATTGCCTATTGATTGCGTATTGATCCCTAGAGGAGGCTTTGATTGACTTCCGATTGGTTAGGCTCGCCGTTTCTCTTTTCTTATTGTTATTGATTTAGCTCGGACTCCTGTTTTAACTGTTTGTTATTGATGTGCCAGGGGACGAATTGCATTCTTCTGTCCGAGTGGTGTACACCGTGCACGGGAATTGTGCTGCAGCCGGCCGGCGACGTTTGTAAACATGCGGCTTGCACCGCAAGCCTACCTGCTCCTCGGCCAGTGCACATGCGCTCGAGCTGCCTGCAGACGATCTTATTACTCGAATGTCTTGGCTCGGATTTGGTCGACCCAGGATTCGTGGAAATACGAGCGGCGGTTATGATCGACGCTGTTTGATAAAAGGCTCGGCGCTAAACTGGAGTGAGTCCGCCTGGGATTATCGCTCGGCGGAATTACAAATGACGTGTGCGCTCTCGTTCACGGTAGCCGAGTCGCTGAAAAGTATAATAAGACTCGAGAGAGCGGAGTGTCGGTGTAGCTATAATAAAGAGAGGCGAGCGGATCGGGAATCGCGTGCTTTCAAGCCGGAAGCGATATTCGCCGAGTTTAATTTATCGGCCGGGAAGGATCGTGGCGATGCACACTCTCTACCTCTTTCTCGGCGGTTCTTGGCGGTTCTCTTTCGGCCGCTCGCCCCACCTGCTCCTCGAGCACGTGCCGAGGACGGTGAAAGAGCGAAAGAGAGTGGCACGCCTCGCCGAGATATGACACGGGACGTTTCTCCTATTTAAATATTACCCAGCATCCACATGCTCTTTCTTTCACTCTGTGCGTGTGTGTGTGCGTGCGGCTTGCGTAACCGGCCAGTAACACCTCGCTCGACCAATGTTAACTTATGCAATGCCACTCTGCGCCTAGGAAGTGACCAGCTCTCCTCCGAAAGCGAGCAGAGAGATTCCTGCCGAGCCACTGTGAATCACCTTTCAGGAAGAGTCGCTTCCTACTCGGAGTATTGATGATCCCGGGACACGACGCGAAGTCGACGATTTCTATATTATTGGTTAGGAAATTCGCTTTGAAGAAATAGTTTTGTAGTTGACGGACAATTCTTTTTTTAGACGCCGCACGCGCGTTGGGACATAGTTTGTCATTAGTCGCACGTTCTCTCCTCGCTAATTTCGACAGAATGATTATACAACTAGGATCCTGTTTCGGTGAAATTGTAACGCTAACCTGTTTGGGAAATGTTCGGCCATTGTGCCAGTCCGAATTGTAGATCCTCATGCCTGGGTAAAATGGCGCATGATTCTTAGGCATTGGACAAATGATTTTTAATGATGGAAGGTTCCCAGTGAGCTTTTTGCCGATTTTAATCACCCTGGTGACAAAAACGGAGATGATATCGCGGGATTCAAGGCAACGCAGAAGCCACCGCTCATTGTTCCATTTTGCACCGTAATTATGCAATCGCGATGTTCGCATTATCGCAGATGCTTTGTCAAGCATCGTTTCGCCCACTTCCGCCCCCGCCGATCCACGCTCTCACAATTGCAGATTAAACCAATCTCCAAGATTAATCATCGAAAACAAACTCATTTCAAACAATGCACCGAAAAGCCCCGCGCAATTATCTTTTGGCAAGCATCGCAGTGGAAATGGCGTGAAGAGGAAAAAGTCCCTTTTAAACGATTACGTGAGTGGATTCTTTTGAGCCGTTAATGACGTGCGAGGGGATCATCTCCCGGAAGTCGGTGCTCTTCCCCGGCGGTGAGTTACGTGGGCAGGTGATCTAACCACGAATCCATTTCCATCGCTTTACTTTCTCGATTTTCCAAATATATCGCTCGCCTTCGTCGATGGGAAGGAAGAGGCGTAGTATGATAATATCCTGGGGTTCCGTTATGACCCAGTGCTGAAGGCGCGCGCCGACACCGTAACTCGTTCTTTCTCGCTCGCGCTCGGTAAACAAACTCTTACGCGTCCGATATAAAGCAGTTCACCGAGCGAGTCATTAAAGTCTGAGGCCTCTCTCGGCCGGCTCGAGGTGTCCGGTTACACCAGTCGTTCTCGCTCCCTTTCGCGCTGGTATTGAAATGAGCTCGCCATCAGCCCTCATTTCGACAATGCGAACAACCGTTCCTGCATCCAGATGACACGGAATGTCCTGCTTGGTGATAGAATAGGTTGCAATTCTTTTGAGATTTTTTTCTCTTGGTATGGTAATGAGCACTTGCAGGGAATACCGTTAGAGATACTTTGGACGTCAGAAGCGAATGTGGGGAATTAAAGGATCAAGTGGCTTCCGAAGAATGTCGCTTCATTGGTGAATTAATCAGGAGATAAGGATTCGTGTACATTGAAGCGCCTGACATTAATTGCCAGGCTTATCCTCGGGCGATCGGGAAAATTCTTTCCTAAGCAGGTTTTTCAATTACGGCCGCAATCGGCGCCCTCGCCGGGGAGTATTACCAGCGATTTCGACATAGAACCCGACTGGAATCTCTTCTATCACTTTTCCCCTGGTGATTTACACATTCGGATTTCTCGTACGTGGAATGCACCTTGCACAATTGCGACCGAAAGTCGCGAGGTGGGCCAGTGCGCAAAATGGCCGCGCCTCGCGGAAAATTCGCGAGTCGAATCGATTTCTCGATAGAATTCGATGGAAATACGTCGTATCGAGAACTCGAAAGTGTACTGCAGCCGGTCTCGAGTATTCAGAGTCACGTAGACGTCGAGTTTGACGCACGGAGCGCCGGCTTTCGCGATCGCCTCGATTTCGCACGCGCAAGAGCAGTAGACGCGAGCGGCATCGTTAATAAAATCTCGGTCGTTTTCAGGAACGCGCGTCAGCCTTGTGCCGATTTTGCAAGCGATCGTGTCGTGCCGGCGCTCGACAAAAAAAGCCACTCGAACCTGCATAATTCCCCTCTCCTCCCCTCCCCCTCGCGAAGACTCATACATCTTCTCGTTGCATTTCTCGCAGGTCAAGAGCTTTCATTACGTCTCCCCGTTCTCCCCACCCGGTCACTGAAAATGATGATCGGCAGCGAGGGGTTTACTGTTACTTTTCAGTGTTTTTCTCCGGCGACGATTTTCTCGCTGGAAACTGGTTCTCCTCGCCGGGACAGTGAATGTACCTGCAATTACCGAGCCAGTGGCGAGTCCTGCGACCTGGTGTGCGCCGGTACATGTGCGCTCCCGGCGCTAACGGACTTCGGCCGCTCTCAAAGAGTAACAGTATCGGCGGGAATTTTATTCGCGCCGATACTGGAGAAATGGGGCCCTGGTTTCTCGACGATTTGAATGTCCCGCTGCAGGAAATAAGTGCGGAGTGTCCTGAGGTCAAGCCCGGGGGCAAGTGGGAAGTGAGGAAACGGTGGGCTAGCGAGTGTCAGGAGAGAGAAGTGATCCCATAATGCCCTGTAAACGTGCCCTGGGTTCCGCGTGTCTCGATAATGTCTCTTCCTCCTCCTCCTCGTCTCCCTCAATTGCCCCGGCGTATCTGTCTCAATCACAGCTTCCTGTCTCCCTGCTTGCCGAATACCCACTCACTCGGACCAACACCTTTCGCCCTCTCGCCACCCACAGCATCACAACCCTTTTTCCTTCCACTTAATTACTCAATTACCTTTAATTAACTCCGGGATCAAAGCGACACTCCGAAATGTCTGGCCAGTGTCGGGGAAGAGCGTGCCCCGGGAATTTCACGCGCTAAACGCGTAATACTCAGCCCGCGGCTGCTAATTAGCGCAATTAGCCGCGAACGCTCGGATTTCACTCGGACTATAATAGAGCGGGCGCGCGAGAGAGTAATTGTGCGCCGGCTGCGGCGATAGTGCGATTACAAGGAGGAGAGCACTTCTTTCCCGGGGTTTCTGTGCCCGCACCTTCACTCGAGCGTTACGTAAAGTGGGACTTGCCTCGCTCGATTTATTAAAGCGGCTTTTTCGGCCGCCACCTCGCCCACTGTTTTTCCAGGACTTTCTCTGTAGTGGTCCAAGGATATTCGGGCCGTTTCGATCGCTGCGTGCTTCTTCGGCTAATTAATCGGATTCCTTCTCGTTGTATTCTTTTACGAGGTTGTTTGGGCCTCGGGCCTCTGTAATCGATGGGACTGCTTGTCCCTAATTGGTGATAACAGATAGCCCGACGATGTTGTTGCAGGTTAGGATGCATGTTTGCTCTCGGCAGCTCTTTCCTCGTCAATCCGGATGACTACGCGAGGACTGCGGAGATTGAGCGAGAAAGCACGGGAATTCATTATTCATAAGTGCGCTTGCGATTTACTTTCGTTGCTCGAGCCGCTGCCTGCGAGCGATTCAGCGTCTTGGGCGAGATTTCATCCGGCGATTAAAAAGTCCGATCTCACTCTCGAGCCTCCTCTCCTTTTTCACTCGGCAAGTTCCAAGGGGTCGGAATGTTTTCAGCGAGTATCGCCTTCCCTCTGGTGGCGGCAATATTGTCGGGATTCTTTTCTCACTAACACAGGCGTTCGACGGCTCGCGACCAGTAAATCTGTCCAGGGGAAAAAATGGCGGTGGCGCAGAGTTGCATGCGTAGAACTATAACCTCTCCGGTGAGTTACGTCGCTGGGAAAAGGGGGACGCAGAGAAATTGCGTGTGCAGCGACGTCCTCCGAGGCAATTACCTTCGGCTGAGCAATCTATGGACAATAAGGACAGAGACGATAAAGAATCGAGGGGTCGACGCTTCTCTCCTCTCTCTCTCCCTCTGACATACTAGCTCTGTTTAAGTCATTATTCCCAGGATTTGCATACTCATGCCTGATGACTCCGCTACGATTTCTCGTACCCACTAAAATCACCAGACTTTCTTCGGGCGTCCTTTGTGGCGAGTTTCACCTAAGAAAAAAGTCTGGTCGGCTCTGCAAAACTATGTTCTATAATTCAACATCGATTCATTTGCCTAAGTGAATTATTTTAATTTGCTATTTTTATTAAATTTCTATCTCTTTATGCTAGTGAGAAATAATAATAATAATAATAATATATAAAATAATATAAATAAAGATACATATATATATCAGGCTATCCAAAAAAACAGTTATACTTAAAACTTCCAACATAGTAAAAACATTTCTAAAATGAAAGAAGAAGGAAAAACTTGACAGCAGCCCGTCCAACTCGAAAAAACCTCATTCGCACAAGAAAAGGAACTATTCACACCAACAATAATAATAATAACTGCCCAACCCCGGAGAACACAGAAGATTAATCGCGAAGATTAATTAAGCAGCTCGCAGGTGCCGTTGGCACGGTGGCTTCACGATCGTCGAATTTCGAGGCCAAGTGAAATTGGACGGCTGGAATTCCTGACGCGCGCGCGCGCGCGGACTCGCAGACACAGTGCGGCTCGCATTTCTAATGGGAGCGTAGGTCGGGGAGCATCGTGTGTGTAGAGCGGTTGTCGAGTCAGTTGTAAGGGCGATGTGATTACCGTCGCTCTCCTATCGGCGCTGCTCACCGAGATCGCGAGCTGCCGAGCGAGCGAGCGCTCGCGTCCTTCTCCTCTCGAGCGTGTGGCTTTCTCCGAATCTACTGGACTCACTTCCCTTTCAATGGCACGGCCGAGAGTGAAACCGCCACCGGCGGGTTTATGGGGATTGCCTGACATTTTCAACTTCCGCCTCGACCTGCTCCCCCGGTAATTACCTAATCCAACCGCTGGGAATAGATTTGCTCCCGGAATTACGATAACTGAAGGATAAAGTACCGCTTTTCTTATCGGTTTACGAGCTGGTGGAAGGATAAGTGTAGTTTTACACAAGTTGCGCTGATAAATCGATGGATTAGAGGAACAATTGGAGGTTATCTCGGGTGTCATGGCTAGTACTGTCAATAGGGTCACGGGTTCCAACAACATTCTGGAAGCGGAGATCGAAGTGCACTCGAGCCGATTGGTATCTGAGGTCAGTGGGACGTCTAACGACCCACGTCTCCTTGGAGGACTCAGTCGAACTCGGATAATCGCGCTAATTCTTATACGCGCGCTTTTAATATGGCGTCGTTCCGCCACCCCATAACCCCGTTTCGTTCGGCGAACCCTTGATCCACAGGCCCCGAAAAAGCAGGGCGTCCTCGTTACAGATGGCGAGGACGTCGGCCCCGAGGAAGGTTGCAATTTCGCCCGAAATTAATTCGTAGATTGAACCGCCACGAAATACGTGCCCGCGGCTCGGAGCCTCAAAGCCACTCGCATAATTCAATAAGCATATTAAGCGGCTCTATTGCGAGATATCCTTGTAATCCTGTGTACTCGTATTCGCAACAATAGTCGAATGCATAAACAGCTGGAATTGAGATGGAGATATGCGTGTCCAATTTCGACTGGCGTCCCGAATCCGCCATCTTCCCAACACCCCGCGTCGTATTTCGCAAGGGTGAGACGATTATTCGTCGGCGATCTAGTTACTGTTGATTCGGTGTCAGGCTCGGTGCTCTGCGCACTGGCAGAAATGCCGATTGGAGGTTAAGGGTTGAGTGGAGCGGCGTTTGGACGTGGCTATGGTGTTACGCGGAGGTTATTTAACCTGTTGGAAGAGGAACGCGATGCAGGCACTCGTTAAGCAACGACCACTTGCGCTCGCAATGACTTTCTCCAGAGACGGACGATTTCGTGCTCTTTGAACTTGGTCCCTCTCCCTTTCACTCCGCCGCTTCACATCGTAATAGAGTGGCCCAACCAGTTTGGGCATAATTTGCCCAATTCTCGTCCACATTACCTTCATACGAGATTGTAATTAGTTTTGGTTAATGAGAGGCCGCTTAAAACTACTTAAACGTGTTTAAGGTTGTAGACTTTCGGAATGCGAGGTCATGATGAATTCGAGGTGAAGTTATCATTAGGTTGCAAGGTAGACGTCGATGATTTCGTTAGACAAAGGTGACGAAGTAGCCAGAGTGGCTCGAGGCGATCGCGCGGCGTGGAAAAACCGGCCGGAGATCGAGTGCAAGTGGTTTTAGAAAGTCGCTCAGCCTCTCCACGGATCCACGTCCGGAGCCAATGTCCTTCTGTTCCGGGAATCCGTGGGCCACTCAACGTCTTTCCAGTTTCATCCAGAATGCCTCCCGTCACTGATCCAACCACCCTCACGCCCAAAATCCAAAAGAACCCTCGCGAAAGCTCAGGAAACCTCGAACGTTTCTTATGGTTGGGATGAAAGTTGCAGGTGAACGCGTTTGGCGAGTGCGTGAGACCGAAACGCTCTCAAGTTTCTCGCCAGTTTGCTCTGCCTTGCTAGCATTCATGGAGCACGAAATTATATACTTTTAATACTTCAATTACGACGTAAAACGATTTTTTAAATTTATTTTTACCGAAAATAATGTTAATAAATATTTTTAGTAAGGTCAATAAAAGAATTGGAAATTGCTAATTATAGTAGTCGGCGTCTCAATGATTAATAAATTAATCTACTCATTTTAAGAATGGGAATTAGAAAAGATGGCGCTTAGTGTACTACAGGACGCAGGTAGTCGAATTGCCAGGATGGAGCGTTGCTTAATGAGAGAAATATGATCATCGGTGCGGGCGGTGGTGGAGGGCCGGCTATATCATCATTACATGATATCATCTCACCCGAGGGGCGAACAATGGATGCTCAAGAGCCTGTATCAAATCCAATGATTGATGGGTGATTTGATCCGCGCAGTTGTTCCGCTCCCGCCGCCATGACACTAACCTCGCTTACTTTTTAGGCGGAATTCCTGCCGCTGGAAATGATTCTTTCTCGATGATTTAACGCGACAGGAGAGATTTTGCTATGCGAATCGCGTGCGTTGAGTGGCATGTGGGTCAAGTCCGACGTCACTTTGGCCCGGCCACTGACCGATATCGCGCGGAATCATTTCGCTCTTGGCTAGGCTTGGAGAATCCAGGGATTCTCAGCGCGTACTCACTCGATCGTCTCCTCTCGTTTAATGCCGATTACGTAGCCCGTTTCACTTTCTGGACGCAGATGTCTGTGACATCACCTGCACGGCCACCGTGAAAGCTAGGCTAACTAGAACTAACTATAGCGCCCTGCTGTTCCGACTTTGCCTGCCGGGCTGGTTCCAGCTCGAGTCGCTCCTGCATCGATAATCGATGATTGCCTGAATCGATAATCAGTCGGAAGTATGTATACTTCCTACAAAGTTGTCGCATTTATTATCTTAAATTTACTTCTATATTAAAATCAATTTTCTAAGTTTTAAATCATATTTCAGTCCAAATTTGAATGTTTTATTACCAGTACATTGGTAAGTTGACATTTTTTAAACCTCTTGTGTTTAATTTGAAATCAAATTCGATTTTTCAATTTTTTATTCGCATTTCGGTCGACATTTCAACGTAACATTTAACCTTGTAAAACTTCGCCTCCGATTTCAATTGATTTATGGGGAAAGTAGGTATCCGTGAGGATTATGGGGTCGCAGTGACGGTAGAGTGGCTTTAGAAATCGCCGAGGACATAAAATTGGGCAGTGGGCTAGCAACTCCCATTTAAGGGGCGGATGTCTGCGATTCCCATGTCGTTAGAGGTGAATACGACTTTCTGTCGTTAGAGTCCTCATTGAACTGACCACCACTCCGCCCAGTAGTCCACACGTGCCTTTTTTCTCGCCGGCAGGCGAGCCCGCTGCGGTGACATTTTATGAATATAGATAACAGAGCGACGGCCTCGATCGCCCATTATTCTTTTTCTCTGATCGCCACTCGATACCCTACGCAGGTACCGTTAACAGCTGCGGAGTCTGATGAATGAACCGCTACCACGGTAGCCTAATTAGTACTAAGAAGTTGAATGGACGAATTCAGGCGCAGCACAGGAAGTAGTCTTCTGGGCAACGTAGGGTTTCGAATAAAAAGTCTACGATTTTAATAAAATATGCAAAATATTTTAATAAATTTTTAACAAATAGGAAAAATTTTGCAATGTAAGGGTTAAGTCACTTTCACAAGTACAGTTCTTCCACTTGCCACCGTTACTCTAATCAGGAACAAAGTCACGACACGCTTGAATTCGCCCGGGAATTTGGCTCGTAAAATAAATCTCGGGAAGCACCGTTGGCACGTGCGTGACGTCTGTGGAAATGCAGTGATTTCTCGCTCGTAAACGTCCATAGTTCGCTCGACTAGGTTTCGTCGAGAGCTTCATTTGACTGGCGAGCGCCGCGCGGGGACACTGACCCGCTCAGTGTTTTCCTCGCTTTGAGGTTAGGAACTGTTGAAAGGACCCCAGAAGTGCCCACTTTTCATTCGTCCCCGATTTCATGAAACTGCTTGCGCAAGCGGAGGAGAATAAAGAGGAGCTCTCGCGAGATTTGCAGCCGCTTGAAGCCTTCTGGGAATCGAAGAACGCGCAGTTGCTCGGTGGGAAAGTGGTTGATGACTATTTCAGTAGAGTTGCTGTTGTCGGCCTCTTTTCCACTGAGAACCGAGATTGTTGCGCTTTTTCAGTAAATCGTTCAACAAATAAACTAAAAAGTATGCAATGAAAGAGAATTTAGAACATTTAATATGACAAAAGATATAATAATATAATTACAGAAATGGTACGTTTACTTTATGTTGCGGGGGAGTTATGTGCTCTGTGACTTTTAGTAGGATGATTTAATGTCTGCATATTGTTAGCTCGGCCGGGCAGGCTGTGTTTATGGGGGCTACCTACTGTTACCGCCGCGCGGCAGAGCGTGCTGATACGGACACCTCGCTCCAGGCACAATGGCCCGCTCTTTTCCTGGATATTATAGAAGCGAGCAATTTCACACGGAACTCCACTCTAAGCGATTTGGATCTGCATTTCTATGCGCTTTACGCCACTGTTCAGACCATTTCACTTTCCACCGAGTCTGCCTCACTCGTAAAACAATTAGTTGCGCCATTTAAAAGACTTTCTGTTCATAATTTAACGTCCCACTAAAAAGGATCGTGTTTAACTTATAAAAGTATTTTTTAAATTATTTTCGTTTAATAAATTAGTAAATTAAATTTATTGGCCAAAACTCAAAATAGAAGTGTCTTTTTCAGATGTGGCGAAGGATGACTTGCGTGGACGACTTCCTCAACCGGGCCTTCCACAAGGTGGGCCTCACCGTCGGCAAACACCCCGGCTACTTCGTCGTCATACCCATCCTCGTGGCTTGCATCTGCTTCACCGGCTACCAGAAGATCCACTACGAGATCGACCCCGAGTACCTCTTCTCGCCGGTCAACGGGCCCGGGAAAGTCGAGCGCGCGATCGTCGAGCAGAACTTCAGGGTCAACTACAGCCACCAGTTCAACTTGGGTCGCATCACCAGACCAGGTTCGTCCGCGATTTCGCGACTGCCACTTTGCATTCCCCAATTGCATCGTCAAACCTGACCACCCTGAATTTAGATGACCACCATGGCGGCGCTGCCACGTGGCGTTGCGTCGCTGAAATATGGCGGAACGCGATCAGCTGTTTCGCAACTGCGTATTTCGTGTTTGAGTTTCTTTTTTGTTTCGAATAATAGGGAGTTAAATTGTTGGGTTTTTTGAGTGGAAAGAATTCGTAGGAAAATCGTAATAAAAGTATATTCGAATATGAAATTAGTTTGAGTTCAATCCTCGCGGAGGTTCAAGGCGATAGTGAGTCAGTCAGGTCAACCGTCGCTTGTTGATAGCTTCATTTCCGTTGTCGATAGCTCTTTATTAATAAGTTATTAATCACTTTTATTGATATCGATCAAGGATTCCCCGATTTAGAAATCCATCTGGCTTTATCTCGGGTCACTCGCACTTCCCGTGTACATCTCTCATTTTGCTTACGTGCGGATCCCAGCATCATCGGATTAGACAGGCAGAGGAGACTCTGTCGCTCACCCTTTTTGGTATGTGCCGCGCGTACCACCGCCTTAATGATATTCGGGTCGTAGTCGATGCCGATTCTTGCGGCAAGAAGCGTGGCGACACCGATCGCGAGGCACGAGCGCGACGCTTGCAACGCGACGACCCTCGCATAAACAAGCCTTTCCAGCTATTCTAATGACACCTAGGCTGACACGTGTCCAATCATCGGCCCATAAATGCGAGAGAGCTCAATTCCATCCGAGAAATACAGATTTCGTCGAGATAATAATCATTTTAAATCGATTTCAATTATAAACTCATTTTATATATTTTTCCCTTTTATTAAAAATGTTTTGGATGTTCCATTTTCAGGTCGTTTTGGCCACGTAATAGTAATAGCGAAGGACGGCGAGACTAACCTCCTGCGCAAGGCAGTATGGGAGGAGATGAAGGTCCTCGACCAGATCATCCGCGACGCAAAGGCAAAGTACGACGGCGAAGAGTTCGCTTTCGAGCAGATTTGCGCTAAATGGCAGGGCGAGTGCGTCACCAATGACATCCTTAACCTCCACCACGTCATAGAGTAAGCACCTTTCTCACTTGGAACGTTCAGTGGGATGTTTTTCCTGGCTTCGAGCATTGGACCCTTCTGGGGATGCTCGATGTTGTCCGTTTATTGGGATCTAAGTAGTTGGTAGCACTTTTTAGTCAAGTGGAGAGCCGAGAACTTAACCTGACCTTCCCGGTAATGTTCAACCCGGTGACTTGGGACACCCATCTCTTCCCGGTCTACTTTGGGGGCAGTGTCATCACAGAAGACCTCACCGTCGACTCTGTACCCTCCATTCAGTTGGCGTACTTCATTACTGTCGATAATCCTCGACAGGATGCTATGTAAGCCACCAATCATAAAACAATTTTCTACAATTTTTTGAAAAAATTTTAATTGATCTTTTCCAAAAGGAGTTTTTAATATTATAAATGACTTTTTACAACAGCGGAGCATCTTGGGAGGAAGCCTTCCTCGACGCAGTCGGCAAGGCCGAGGACGAAGGTCTGTTCAAGCACATCAGCACAGCGAGATTCGCATCGAGAACACTCGAATTGGAGCTGGAAGCGAACACGAAGACAGTAGTCCCTTACTTCTCGAGCACGTTCGTCATTATGGGGATCTTCTCGTTGGTTACTTGTATGATGACTGATTGGGTGCGAAGTAAACCCTGGCTCGGCCTCCTGGGGAACATTTCCGCTGCGATGGCGACAGTGGCAGCGTTCGGGCTCTGTATTTACTTGGGTGTCGACTTCATCGGCATCAATCTCGCCGCCCCATTCCTCATGATTGGTGAGCATATTATTAAACATGTTTTTCTGTTTTTTTAAAATTTTAATCGAATCATTTAGGGTAAAGTCGAGTATAAATCTAGTTGTATAATACATACAATTTAGTATTTTTCTTTTGAATGGTCTTTTTTGCGCGTTTCTCGCGCCAGCGTATCCGGCGGGACAGACAAGTCCTTACTTCCCGGGCGATTAAACCAGTACCTGAACAGTAATTACAGGCCACCCTTCGGCTACCGGGCGGGGTAAGAAATGGGATCGCAATTGGCATCGAGCTGGAACGTGTGTCGCACGGCGTGCAATCGGGAGAATGTCGCAAGGACTCGGTCGAACGTGTCGGCGTCGGGCAATCGTCCTGGGTACTTACGTACGACGAGTTTGCTCGCTCTCGGAGCCAGGCGAGCGCGACCGACCAGGGCAAAAGTCCAGGGGACTTCCGCTTTTCACGTAAGCCGCCGCGGCGTGGAAAGGCTCGATCGGAGCCACCAAAGACTCGTCCGCATTCATAGAACATTCGAAATGCCAACAAACTCGGAATTTTTATGCAAATATGAATTTTTTTATTAAATCATTTCCGAAGGTCTAGAAATCGCCGGTTCGGGAATTCGGTTTACTGTGCTCTGATTCGCAGGGATAAGCGGGCCCGTTGCGCTCGGACCAATTATTTCATTGGGTTGGTTAGGTTAGAATGACTCGCGCGCCTCGCACTCCCGTGGCTGAATGGCTCTTCCATGCCGGGGGGATTAAGTCAATTATGGTATTTATTGGCTGGTACAAATATAACCAGCGAAATATAGCGCGCTCCTCGCTGAATCATGAATCAAGCGTTTTGATTCACTCGTCGAGATTGATGAGGTTCATGACTAACCTCACTTATTCATGCACCGATCATCGTCACTCGCTGGCTCACGAATTCGCCGAAAAATTGGCGATGCCAGAAATCGAATAAGTTTCTACACAACACAAGAAATACTTTTGACAAAAGACAGAGAATTTCAGCTGTTATTTAATTTAACAGGATTCGTTACATTTGGGAAAGAGTGTTTCTTTGAGGATGATTGATTTTTGTCACGCAACTCGATAGATATGAGTTTCTCTTCCAGGAATTGGAATAGACGACACTTTCGTGATGCTAGCTGCCTGGCGACGAACGAGCATAACGAAACCCGTGCCGGAGAGGATGGCAGCCACCCTAAGCGAAGCTGCTGTTTCGATTACTATTACTTCCTTGACCGATATGATATCGTTCTTCATCGGTGTCCTGTCACCGTTTCCATCCGTACAGATCTTCTGCATTTATTCCGGTAAAAGTCAAACTTAGTTACTTCAACTACCATTCAAACGTTTTGTCTTCGTTTAATAAGAAGAATTATTATTTCTCTTTCAGGATTTGCGGTGGTTTTCACCTTCCTCTTCCACCTAACCTTCTTCAGCGGCTGCGTCGCCATCAGCGGCTACTGCGAGCAGAAAAACCTGCACAGTGTCATCTGCTGTAAAATCCAGCCGCTCTCCAAGTCCGGTGAGTCGTAAAGCCAAACGCTGAATTAATAATATTAGTAACAATAATGCTTTCCCAGACTCCGACAAACACCACAACAATTTTTTCTCGCGCTTTCCTTTACTTCTCGCGCTCGACTTTCTACCTCGGCACTGAATCATCAATTGGCGTTATCGCGAAAGATTATTGCCGCTTCCTGCTTCCTCGCGGCTATAGAAGACGGCGGTCTGACTTCGCATTAGACGCAGCTTGACCCACGAAAGTACGCGCTTCCAGAGAGAAATGTCGAGGGGAGGCTTGCGAAATTGAAATTCATTATGAAACCTTTTATTGACGTCGTTGCGTCATTGCATCATTGCATTGCAGTGCAATTAAGCGTCAATTTGCTTGGCCGTACCTTTTCCAGATTCATAGTTGCTACCGTAATGTTCTCAACCGGCACCGTACGTAGTTCCCCCGCCAATCGCCTCTGACATAACTCTTTCACAATCGACCATCAATTTCTTTCGATCGGGCCCACTGGATTCATAGCCTCCGAAATAGCCGGCGTGTAATATCGAACGGTAATTACCGCGTCGGTTTTGTGCCGCTGCGTAGATCGATCGAGGCGAAGAAGTCGGCATTGATTCGTCGGGGAATCCGACTTCTCCCTTGGAAAAGTCTCGAAGCGGAGAGTACGTGCGGAGGAACATGGGCGACCATGTTATGTAACCTATCGACGCTGTTAATACGTTAGATCACATTGGCTTGCGCAATTGGGAAGCTGCTTTCTCCAGCTCGGCCTCCTTTGTGTCTTACCGATGGGGCGTTAATATTAATATCAATAGTTATAATAATACCCATAATTGAAAGTGAATGCTGTCTTTTTTTAAAAATTAAAGAGTTAAAGGAATTGGCGGAAAGTAGAGCAAACGAGTGAACGAAAATTGAAAGTTTGGTGAAGGTGAATTGGTCAAGTGCCCAATGTAACAATGGAGTTACAGATCGATGGCTTCGGCCAATTGGAGGATTAACTTCGAGGTCCACTTAACCCCGCGTGGCCAGGCGTAAAGCCAGTAGTTGGAAAGCGACGAACGTCCGGGCAAGGCCTCATAATCGATTGTGTCTGCGATTTAGTCACCGCGGTACGTGATCCGCCTGGCCGATAGACCGATCAATAATTAGCATCGTTGCATGGCGCGTGACATTGTTCACGCGCGCGATCGACAGCCTGAACTCTCCTAGGACGATGAAATCATCGTCACCGCAAGGCCCCGTCCTTTTACGGACCAGTTGTCCTGCGACTGCAATCGCAATCGGGAAAGGTGCAAGTCCCAAAATCGCTCTTCGCACCTCTCGCGGACTCTTAGCATAAGTCAACAACCGGGTCCCTTGAGAAATGCGGATTGGCCAATGGGTTGCGAAAGGACGGAAAGCCGCGAGACGCCAAACGCGCAACCTGCCTAAATCTATTTGCTGGCTTTCTTCTTTCCGGCCTTTTTTTCTCTATGGTTCTTATCTGGTTTTGTAAATTGCAGGAAATAGGTCGTGGCTCTATCGGATGCTCTGCACGGGAGGAATAGACCCCGATGATCCATACAACCCGATCGACAACCCCGAGCACGGCTGCATGACCTGGTTCAGGGATTACCTGGCGGCTGCCCTCAACTGGAAGCCAGTCAAGGCGCTGATCATAGTGATTTTCATCTGCTACCTCCTGGGCGCTCTCTACGGTCTGACCACCCTAAAAGAAGGCTTGGACAGGAGGAAACTCTCCAAGGAGGACTCGTATTCAGTCATCTTCTACGACAGACAGGACATCTACTTCAGGGAGTTCCCCTACAGAATACAGGTGCGGGAATCGCCGGAATATCCACACAAAGTCTGACCGGTCCCCGGCACATTGACCCATTGATACTCAGAGTAGTGACCGAGTCGCGTAAATAGACTGGGCACATAGTTGTTCCGGGTTCTTCGAGCCTGCTGGACCAACAGCCTCCCGTAAATGATCTCCGACGGTACGCACGCATAATCCGCGGCCAATTATGTCACGTGCGCGCTCGCTGGCGTCGGCCCCGATCGCAAACAACTTTCTCCGGGCAGGCAGGTAGCGGTTGAATTCGAGAGAGTCGCGCACCTCGTTGCGTCACGACTCTCATACACACGGCTCGGGATGCCCGAGAGCGCGCTGGACCACTCACTTCGCTCAGAGCTCGACTCTAAACATTCCTCGGTTATTATACGCGAGAGACTCGGCTCGTATTGGAGAAGCGCGTCGCAATGAGTAATTGTCTCGAGGAACGTGACGAAGAAGCTGCGGACAATGGTAATTTGAATGGAGACTTCCATGTCGAGACTTCCCCTCGCCGCCCCCTTCGTTGTGACTGTCATCTGGTGACAGTGACGGGAAAATCGCCGACGTCCTTCCATCTCCCGAGAAAGCATGCACGGAATAATCAGCCTCGTTCCGACTAATTCGACTAATGGGATGCCTGATTTCTTGTTGCAGGTGGTGGTGAGCGGCGACTACGACTACAGCGACCCCCTGGTACAGCAGCAGGTGGAGAACCTGACTAGAACCTTGGAAGCCAACAGATTCATCAGTGCACCGATTTACACGGAGAGTTGGTTGAGGACCTTCCTCAGCTACGTTTCCAGGAGCGACGAGGACTTGGATATCAAGAACGAGACGAATTTCGTGGAGACCCTCAAGAAAACCTGGCTCACTCCGCAGAGTCCTTTCTCCTTGGATGTGAGGTTCGACGAGAGCGGGGAACACATCCTGGCTAGCAGATTTCTCATCCAAGCGGTGAATGTTAGTGGGACCAATCAGGAGAAGGACATGGTGAAAGAGTTGAGGATGATCTGCGTAGACTCGCCGTTGAATGCGAGCGTCTTCCACCCGTACTTCGTGTTCTTCGACCAGTTCGAACTAGTGAAGCCGACTAGTATTCAGTGCATGATATTCGGAGCGCTGGTTATGATGATGATAAGTTTCATATTCATACCGAACATCCTGTGCTGCCTTTGGGTCGCCTTCTGCATCGTTTCGATCGAGCTCGGTGTCGCTGGCTACATGTCCCTCTGGGACGTAAATCTGGACAGTATATCGATGATCAACCTGATCATGTGCATAGGTTTCAGCGTCGACTTCACCGCGCACATCTGCTACGCTTACATGAGCTCGAAGCACAAGACTGCCGAGGATCGAGTGAAGGAGAGTCTGTACAGTTTAGGGTTGCCGATAGTGCAAGGAGCAGCGTCGACTATACTAGGATTGATGGCACTGTTGTTGGCTGGGACCTACATTTTCATGGTCTTCTTCAAGATGGTCTTCCTTGTGATATTCATCGGGGCGATGCATGGAATGTTCCTCCTGCCTGTACTCTTATCAATCTTTGGCCCGGGATCCTGCTCGAGTGCAAAGGACGAAGAGGAGAAGCCCAAGAATGTCATTCAAGAAAAGGATCTGGTTTCGAAGCTCCAACAACCCTACGTCATTCCCCACCCAACCTTGACTTATTTCCACGCGAATGGGGCGACGAAGAGCCTCCAGGGGAGTCCGACGACCAGTCTAGCCGCTTTCGAAGAACGAGATCCCGGCTTGGGGACCAGCGAGGATAGCAACTCGACGGAAAGCGGCTCCTCGCAGGGCAGGAGAAGGGACAAGCAGGTGGAGCAGGAGAATCAACGGCGCCACGACATTTGGCGACGGTCGATAGGCGTCCTCTATGGAATGTCGCAATTCCAGCCGGGTGTCCTTCCTCCGCAGCCGGCACCTGATTATCCTGGCGCCCTGCAGGAGGTCCCGGTGGGCCAGGAACCCAGACCCATTCGGACGGTGCCCCATCTGGGCCCGTACCCCGGCTACAGGCCACCCAACCAGATGCACAGGGATTACAGACGAAGTAGATCTTATCACAATTTGCATCACCCGTCGACGAGGTACTTGACTGACCCCCGGTACCCTTAGGATCATCTGACTTAGAATTTCAAGTGGGTCTCACTTTTGCCCTGATTTCTCGACTCCCCTGGGCCCGGCGGAATCGAGCGAGCCTTCATTATCGGGGAGTCCGAGCTGTATATATATATTCGGAGGAATGACTGCGAGAAATTAGTTTGACGAAACTTGCGAGCGAGAGTGGGAGAGAATGTGAGAGTAGTGGATGAGTTTGCGATGTCTCGCGTGCGCCGACCCGCGAGACACGTGGCGATCAAATCGTCCCACCATGAATGCTGCCGCGCTGAATCATCGCCCGATCGCACTGCCTTCGAAAATGAGACCAAGTTTTCAGTGTTGTGTACTGGAAAAGGTCGGAGGCGATGATCGCGGCGAGCAACATGGCGGACAGGGGCGGTTGCACACGCCATCTTAGCAATAGTGCGTTTCTAATAAGTTTGTTATATTTTTACGTCGAATCAAATGCATGACGGGGAAACTACGAATCTCGTGGGCAGACTTTAAGCAAGTCCTATTCAGCAGTTCGATTAGTCCTGGCCTGGGAACCCTTCGCTCTGTGGGATTTCCCCTTAATTTTCCATAAAGGGGAGACACTTTATAAAGATAGTCCCCGTGGATTCCACGGACCGTCGATAAGTAGCCGGTTAGGGGTGTTCGAGACGAACAAGATGCTCAATGTATGTAAATCAAAACCAAATCGAAGCAGAGATGATAAATGACGCCTCCTCGGGCAGTTTCCTTCTTTATTTGCTACCGATAATCATCGAAGGAACTTTCCCTAGGAAGGAAAATGTTCGAGGAACGCAAGTGGGGTGAGAAACCACGTACAATGTTTCGTGCCTTACAAGAGGGATCGGCTTAGGAAGTACTTCTCGCTAGAACCGATACTTCGTCGAACCAAGGAACCAATCAAGTAAACTCTGTATATACCAGCGCCAGGGAGCGCAATGGTACATGATGATCCACTTGGCTTGGAATCATTATGACTGTTTAGTGATTTTCTTCAACGAAAGAAATTAGTGCTCCAATGGGGATATCTGCCTCGAAATATTATAATAATTCGGAGTAATCTATAATTATTCGTTGCAATTTATACATGTGACTAGTGATTCCAAGCCAAGTGAGTCACACTGTGCTAGACGAGTGTTCAGACCCTCCGGAAGAGAGCTGCGGTTAGATATCGACGGAGGATCATTTATCCAATGACTCGCCGAAGGATCTTCGCCTGGTGCTTTGTGTCTCAACGTTCGACGAGCAGACCTTATTTTCCAATAAAGAATCCGTACCAATAGTGATCACTGGGTCACTATTAGTACACTTATCACTTGTATCTTCGCCTATCTGGATATCTTCCTTACCAACTATTCCCGATAAAATAGTTCCCTACTAAGTAATCCCCAGACTCTGTCGGTAAAATTGGTTCATCAAGAATGTGGCGCCCCCCTGACCTTGAATATCAATTTCCCCGTCGGTAAAACAGCATTGATTCCAACTAGACCAGACTCAAACCAACCACAAGATCAATCTCCCTTGAAATATCGTTGCGGGCTTAAAGAATACCATTCAGACTCAGTAAATTACTGTTATTTATGCGATGAGAGTGCACATTCTCTCTTTTCCATTAACACAGCCGCGTTTAAGTGCCGGGAAACACTTGGCCCGAGCGCTTAACCAGCAGTCAACAGGAGTCGACGTTTAAGTGCTCGCATAATTGGCCGCTTCACGCGAAGCCACCCCGTAATTCTTGCAGGGCGACGCTCCAGCCGTAAAAAGAAGGGTTGCCCATGCGCCCGTCGCCCGCAATTCCGAAGTCCGCCAGTCTCTAGCTCGGTGAGATTAGCAGGGTCGGCAGTTGTTTCCCTTGAAAAATGCCTCGTCCGGAAGCCGGCTAATTGCCTCCCGACACCGAGGCAGAGAAATGTTTCCACTTTCTAATTGATCCGGTCTGCCGCATGATTAACACCCATGCGGAAAGTCAATGTAAAAGAGCGGTGAATTATCGCGAACGCTGGCAGATGGAGGGCAGTCCGGAGCCAGCCTGGTGTGTCGGGAGTCCGTGAATACCAGTTTGATTGGACGTACCATGTCCAATAACACTGTTGACGCTCGCCACCTGAGAGAGCGAATTGCCGATGGAGCTCCGCCACCAGTAGGATGGTGCGCGTATTCACCGATAGCGCTAACAAGTGTGAGCGAGAGCCTCTATTCGTCGGCCAGATTACTCAGAAAGTTCGTCGGCAATCCCCGGCGAACCCTCGGCCGTCCAATTAATCAGGCGGCTCTTTGTCGCGCACACAGAGGGCCGAGGAAACAAAAAGAAATCCTTTTTTGCCTCGGCCCTTGGCCCGGCGGAATTGTACAGTCTGTTTGTTGGGGGCCGAGCGGGCTGCTTGTCACCTGTAACGATCTCGATGCCTATCTGCGGCGGGCAAGGTGAGGGGTGTAGGGTTGCAGGTTATCGTCGAGAGTCCTTTAAGCGAGCTCCTGGCGGGAGGAACCTGACGAGTGTCCTGACAAGCAGCCTGTTGCGTGACCTGCCCGATCAATATCAACACTGGCGCAACACCCGGTCCCCCTCCGATCTTCCTAAAACCTATGCTGTCCTCTTCGATTTCGTCCTTCCACCCCCACGACCCCCTTTTCTTCCACCTTCTTAACGCCTGGTTTATGTAATCCTGCCCCCGAAAAAGTCTATGGATTACCGGTAAGAATAAATAATGGGAATATACTTTGCTGATATTTCATAATGAATGCTCGCTTGATAAATTCATGAGGCAGGAGAGGACGTGGCGTGCGGAGGAGCGTAACAGTTTGGCGGTGGTTGGGGGAGCCCGAAGGCCTGAGGGGCTAAAAGTCGGAATAATTGGTCTGTTATTCCAGCGGGGATCGATTAGGAGCACCGCAGCTCGGCTTGTATCACATCGAAAACGATGAATTGTGCGGGCTAATGGCCCTTTCCGAAGGGTGCGCCGCGGTGTGTGTCTTCCAGCAGTTTCGCTCGCCCGAGGCGTGCACGCGCGCCGCCCTGCAATAACCGGCCACGTGGCCGAGGGAAATAATTCATAAGCAGCGGCATAATAAATCTATCTTGTTATCCGCGGCGGGCGAGGCCGCCGACGAAGCCGTCGGCTGTCTCCCTAATCCCTCGTGGACTTGCCGCGTACTTGTACACTTCGGATTAGTCGGGATACAAATACACCGGTCGATCGGTGCCATTCTCGGCATTCAATCCCCGTCGCTATCTCGCCTTTACCGTCGAGCAGCGTGATTTTTCGCCCGTTCAACTTCTCGAGGCGGGCGCGCGCCGATCCGGGAAGCGACGCCATCATTATTTCATTAGGAACTCGGCCGTCCCTCCGGCGGAAGATTGTCGCTCTCTCAATCTTCCCGCCCGGCACCAGAATAAGCTCTCGCTCTCTTCTCGGAACGTCGTTATACCCGAGTTATACGGGCTCTCCCTCTCTCTCTCCGTCTGACGCGCTTCAATCGGCCAGGCAGCAGCTTGGACAGGATAATGCCGGGCTCTCCGGCGCTCCGCTTTACTTTTCTCTCGCTAACTCAACCCGGGACAAGCCAGCTTTTTATCCACCCCCTCCCCCGCCGAGTCTCAAAGTGCTCGGGTACGCCCAGCATCGTCGCTGTTACAGCGCGAATCGACGGCGTATGAAACTTTAATGATACGGATGCACTCGAAATTACTCCATGTACAAAGACCCCCCACTCCCGGGCGGCTTTCTGCCGCTGAGTAGGAGGATCCAGCGTCAGAGGGCAGCAGAGTGGGGCCTCGCACTTAAAGGTCAACGTTTTTACCGCTCGCTACCTTTGACGTCGGCTAAATCTGTGTCAGACCTGGATTCACTCCGAACTGCGGATATTTAAAAATAGACCGGGATATATCTCGAGCCCGGCACGCCGCCGTCGCCCGCCTTCATTTCGCCAGCACTTAAAACATTACCCCATTACAGCATTGCACGGGCATTCATTCCACTCGTGTTCGCTCGTACATACGCGCCCGCGTACCTCTATGGAATCGGGGACAGCGGTGCGGGAGAGAATGCCGTCGGTGCACGCGACATATTACTCGGCTCGCCTCCAATGCGGATCTCTCACTCGCCCTCCACTCGGGGGGCGCCCGCCTGGCCAAGATTGCCCAGCTATTTGTAAGGGAAGCGAGGGAGATCCGAACTCCACCACTTTATCCCGCGTAGCGCCATGTGTTGCTCGAGACTCGCCGCAATTTCTCCCGATTTGCATGATGCCGGGAGGTTATGGCTCTGTGTGTTCTACATTATTGTCGTATCTGGGAGTTTGGCGATGGAATGCAGTGCCTGGGACCAACTGCTGGCTACGGTGGATCTATGATTATTTTTCGAGTGTTATTGTTATGTTGGCATAGTTGGGTGTTTGTATTTACTTGTAAAGCCTTTTAGGTTAGGTTTACACCGGGGATCTGAACGAAGTCCTTAAAGTAGCTGGAAACGGTACAAGGTTCATCTGCTACTTTGAAGGGGTAGATCCTGTTACCCCAGCTCGCGAGAGGGACACGTTAATCCCAATAATTGTAGGATTCCGATAACAGGACTGCTAGGAGGAGCTCCGGGCGCTCCAGCGTTTATTAGCTGCGCCCTGACACACATGCCACTCTTTCTCGCAATGCTGATTTCCCCAGGAATTAACGCGATCTCCGGGCAGGGGCGTTGGACGTGCCGGTAACTCGATACTGGCGTGAATCCGCTGTAATTTCCAGCCGCCAGACCTTCCGATGAACCGACAGCCTTTTCCCATTTCCTTTCGCTAGCAATCACCTGCCAACTCAGCCTCCCAGCGCCGACTCTCGTGCACGGTGCTTCCCGCTTCAGGTGGATTCTGTTAACTTGGTGTTATTTAGGAGACTCGGGAACAGTTTCTTCCGCCTCCTGACAATACGCGATCCCTTTGGAGTTCGTCGCCCTTAACCTATGCCCGGCAACTTTTCTAATTGAATGGGGAGCAAGTGCAGTTGGAGATTCCAATTAAGCGCCGCTTCCCTCCTGCTTTAGCTAGACTTCTCCATATTTTACAGGATTTCTCTTGCGAAAGAGAATTCGTATCTTGATCCTTTGAGTGTTTTATATTACTTGGAAAGTGTGCACTTCATTATTTTTAGGCTAGGGCGAGTGTACTCGACAAAAAGCAGAGTAAAGGCATTTATACTGTCAAATTAAAATAAATTAGAGCAAAATCACAATGTTTTCAAGTGAAACATTCAATTACAGTATTCACACAATCTAAAATTGTATTATTTCATATATATATTGGATTAATTCACTAAAAAAAAAGGTAAAAAAGAGACATTTAATGTTGTATTAACATTCTAAACTGTGTTAAAGTGACGAATATATTGTTTGTTTTACATAAATATAACTTCAAAAGTCGAATACTAATTTTTTGCCGCATAACTAGTAAACTCGTCATTAAACCAAGAAATTCCACCTTTTTATAGCGAATATACTCGACATAAACACTTAAGGGGTTACAAAGACCAAGTGTCAAACTCGTGATACATCGACGAGGCAATTTTCAAGTTAGCGCGTCGATTAATCCTCGCTCCTTTGTGTTTATCCCGGCGGGTTAAAAAGGACCAGGAGGATTTTAATTAAAGCGAGTCCGGAAATTCCACGAGGAAACTTTCCATTGGGCCCCGGGGAGCGCGCGGAGTATCGCTCTCGCGCGTAAATCGCCCGGTAATAAATATCCCACTTTCTTCGAATTCCCCGAATCTTCGGCGGCGCGCGAGTAACCGCCGCCGGTTTTTCCCTCGTCAATCCGACGATATAATGGCGACGGCGGCGGCAGGGAGGCTCGAGTAATTCCCGGGGGCTGTGCACACTCCCGCGTTTATAATTACTGGCGCTCGCCGCCGACACACAAAGTATTAAACGAGCTGGCTCTTAATCAGGTGCACTTTGGAGTCACGTACATAGAGGGCGCGCGACAAACAGCCGTCAAACGAAAAGGAAGCCTCGTTACAAGGCCCGGGGAACAATCGGCTCGCTCGCAGTGGCTGCAGATTGGGCCAATCGGCGCGCTGGTGACTTCAAACCTCGCTCTTACAGCTAATTCCATAGGACAAGCTTTCTGGATTCCATTTTTTAAATTCCTGAATTTCCCGCTTTGTTTTGCATTTTCAGAGGCGAAACACCATTTAATTACGCGGAAGCGCTGCAGCGGCAGAATGGTGGAAAAATTTGCTGCGAGAGGGACGGTTCTTTGGCCGTGGGGGCATAAATGTGACTCGACGGTCCGAATGACATTCCAGCGGGACAGAGTTGGTTATGAGTTCCGGCGGCGGCCGGGGGTCGGTACGTGTGATTCGATTCCGCGGCGTGTTTGCCTGGAAATCAAAGGGGTGGTTTTGACTATTTGCGTCGCATGCAGATTAGCCCCCGTTCTCGCCCGGCGTATTAGTTCTGGCGTAGTGTCGGGCTCTCGTAGATTGCCGCTCGCCTATACTTTCCCAATTTCGAGCTGGCCGCGCGGGGCCTCCTCCCCTCGGCAACTATGCGAAACAAGTACAGAGCCGCGTCTAAACACAGAGGGGAAACTTGCCGGGCACCCGCCCCCTCACCGCGGTCCAAGGACTGCGTTGCGGGCGACCGCTACGCGGAACTTGGATCATCGATTCCAAGACGCCCGAGAACTTGGGCCGAAAAACTCTCCGGGAAGATAGCGGGTCGATCGGAGTCTCGGGGAGTTTCGGCGTGTTGTGTTTAGAGGAGGAGAATCGAGCAAGAGGGGCAGCCAGGTCGGAAAGAAGGCGCACCGAGGTATAAACCTGCACGGGGGCTTGGTTCGGGGCTGCCAGCAGGTGGCAGGTTCGCAGCGTATCGATTTCTTACGAATCCAGCCGGCGGCCGGGCTTGGAAAAGGCCGCTGTGTACATGCACCTACACACCTGCAGGGTACACGTGGGCAGCACCTAGTGAAACGCCTGTTCCTACACGCTCGACCTACACTGGTCAGGCCCTGGCGGAGCAGCCGCTGCTACTTCTCCAATTTCATTCATGTCGCCCTCGAGCCCGTGTCCCATTTCGGCTAGTACATGCGGCACGGCACCAGCGATATGGAATCGATCGACCTCCCGGCCAGCTCCCCCCTTCGCCGGACTTAATGAAAAATCTCCCTGATTGAACTCGAATTCGCCGCCGCCGGCTCCCTTTTCTCTTCCTCGATCACTAGGACTATACCCGCCCGGTCTAACTCTATTGTCAGCGTCACCAATCAACTTCGCGTACCTAAAAACAATTTTCGAAAATAGTCGCAAGTCGAAAATAGTCCCTAACCTATAAACTTAACCCGTCATAGCTTTTCCCGCCATAATCGTAAATCGTAACCTCCCAGCCGCCTCCACTCGGCTCTGACAAATCTGTTTATTTAAATTAACCTAAAATACTAAAGACCACTGGAATCGAACGCTCTCGCGGTGAGGGTAATTCCTGTCGATGCGGCGAATATAGCTGGGAAAAGCGGTCCGAAGAATCCTCGATTGTTGTGTGACGCAAAGAATGACCCGTCGGCCTCGGTTATTTTCGGGCAGCCCACTTTGCGATTATCTCCGCTTCCCCAGCACTCCTTCCTCCACCAGGCAGCGTGCAATCCCAGGATCCAGCGGCTGCAATAATGTTCTGCTTGATATCGAGACGAAACCTTTCACGCCCCTGGTGTATTTAAAGTTTAAACTCCACCGAGGAATAATTGAGAATTCGGCCAATGAACCAAGTGACTCAAAGCTCAATAATAATAAACAAAACAAAACAAATGAAAACAATTGGCCAATTACGTACCTTGTAGAGTAGTTAGCAAAGATCTTACAATTAGTGGCTGAAAAATATAAAATGCTGGTTGGAGGATAAGATCGACGGGGAGGAGTGAGTGGTGGTCTTCTCTGAGAGGAGATGGAAGCAGGCGGTGTATAAGGCTTATACACAATTCGGAACGGTGTCAAGTGCGCGCTTAGAAGGGGCGGCTCCTCGAGAAAAAGCAAACTTTTGAAAAGCGGCTGTATCGGGCGGCCGCTTCGTCGAGAGCGACATCCCGCTTTCGATCCGTCGCACCATCCTTTCATTCTCTCCTTTTCACAGATGCACCTTCACGCGGCGTTCTCCTCTGTACTCAGCAATCAGGATCGCCAAAAGAAAGCTTTGATGGATGATGTAACACAACCTCTTCGTCCCCCAGGAACAACAGACTTCCACCGTAATCGACTCCGCGGAATAAAAGTGAGGTTATACGTTGCAGATCTGGCGGGAAGAAGCGGCCGGAAAGTCCTGTGCTGGCAACACCTTGAAGAGGGCGCATTAAGAGCACTACCTTCCGCCAGGAAATCCTTGCGGCTTCCTCGACGTCAAAGCAGCCCGTGGAGTGTGGACCTTTCCGGGGAGAGCAAGTGCACTCGTCGAGTGCTGCTCCGCCGGCGGAGAGAGGAGCTTGGATGTCTCTCTGTTGCGGTGGCGTCGGCCGGGAGGATGAGAAAGGTCAGGAAAACTGGAGTGGTTCGCTAGAGGCATCAATAAAAGCCTGGCAAATCGCTTCAATTGAGCCCGTGACAGCTGCTCTCTCCGCTCGCCTCCTTGACACGGGTCTCTACGCGTAGACCGGCCAACGCGTCGCCCTTGAACTTTCATTAGCTCAATCGACACGCATTCGAGAACACCACCTCTGCTTGGCTACAGGGGACTCTGGATCTATCGCACACCTTTAGATCGGTTTGGTGTCTAGGCACATTTCCGCTTAATTAAAATTACTTGATCGTTCATAATTAGTCAGTGCATAATGACTTTTAAACAAATATGAAAAATTGAACTTTGGATTTTAGTTGTTTCCATTTAAAAAATGAACTCATGAATGAAAAAAATGAATTCATTTTTCAAATGAATAGGTTGCTCAATGCATTAAGTTTATTTTAAAACACCCTGTAGATATAGAATCATCCTAGAAGTCCACATTATCATCAAATTCGCATTAACCCTTGAGTGGAGCATTGCCTGGAAATCTTCCACTAGGAATTTCCTACCGGCTATCCGAGGGGGAAGACGTTGAACGAGTCGAGTTCTTACGGCGAGTCTCAATTGCACTGGTTGCCGTCTAACAAGATGCGGGCTTGGTCACCGTCGTCTTCGCGAGCGTAATCGTGCTCCATATAACTTACAAATGGGCCAATTGCCGGGGCGGAAGTGACTCGTTGTGTGCGCACTCCACGCTGCCCTCGTCCAATCGCCGCGCGCCTCCTCCACGATCATTGCGCCGCGTCGCCTGCAACGTGATCTGCCGATCGGAACGTGCCTACACTCTCTGATACATCTTTTCACAGCTCGACCGACTCTTCTGCTCTCGCCGTGGATAGTCAAGTTACAGAACGCTCGGACGTAGATGGCTCACTTGTCGCGTAAAGCAAGATCAGCGGGCGACCAATCACAGTTACTCCGCGGCTCTGTGATTGGACGTCGTGTTCTGTCTCTCTCGGTTTCACTTAGTCCTAGATATTCAGCCGGACGTCGAAATCGACAGTCAACCGGCCAAGCAATAATTTCACACCGCCAGGATAACAGAGCCTGCCAATCGCGTTTCGGGTATTAATTATTCTCGGGCCGAATTTGCACTGTCCAGTGAGGCCGGCGATAAAAAAGGGATGTATTTAAAGTGGTGCAGGGTATACACGTGTGGATGTTTCGATGATAGGTCGATGGCGACGCCTCATGAATTCCTCAGCGCCGATTGGACACGCGCGCCACATATGGATTCCTCGTTATTGCTGATCTACGTAATTCCCAGCTGCAAGCCGGCCACAGTGACGCGTAGACACAACACCGGGGAAGGAATTCCCGATTGAGCGGAGCCTCCCCTTTTTCAGCCGACTAATTTCTCGGGTCAGTTATATCGAGGGGCGGTTTTCTATAGCGATTTTCATTGCACTGGGAGAAGGAGAGCGAGCCGAGCCAGATAAAAATAGGTGGAGGAGCATCAATATTGAAATTGGCCGAGTTCAGCTCGTCTGGGTGGAAGGAGGAGCGGCTCGGGAGACATCATCCCCCGCTCACCCTTGAGCACCAGCCTTAAAGTCTCCGCAGAAATTGTGTTGGCGAAATGGGGCGCGTGGGAAGCCGGCGGAGAAAATTCGAAAGCTTCCTTCTTATTCTCTCCCGCTCGTAAGAGGGTGGAATGGAGAAGTACTTACTCACCTTGTTCCCGAATAGGAATCCGATTTTCAAGTAGTAAAAATTCTATCAGTACACGACTCGATTTACTCCGGCGGAAATTAAGCGCGAATCGCATTGCGCCACTCGCGACATCTACATGTCAGTGACGCGCGGAGTCAGTCGACTGCGAATTTCCGGTTATGTGCGCTCGGTTCGATAAAATCGGTTTCTTTCTGCCGCGCGAAATTTCCGCGGGTGCGAGCGCGACTTTACGCTGATCCGCCGCGTAAAAATCACAATGGACGCGCGATTATTCGATTGACTCTTCGTTACGCGAGCGTTTCGCTCGACCCAGTGAAATCGCGCTCTTTCTCCCTCGCAAACGTGGTCGAGCGCGACTATAAGTGTGGTAATCCGAGGTTGGCATAAAAATCACAATCGATTACTCGATCGACTTCAAGTTACGAGTGTGTTTCCATTCGATCGGATAAAATCGTTTTCATCTGAGTGTTCTTACGAGCGGCGATTTAACAGCTAAATAAACCCTAACAATGCAGCAAAGTGCAATCACGCGACAGTCATCACCAAACACTCCAAGAGAGGTTATGCAACAGTGCAGCAGCTCCCCAAGTGATCAACAAAAGCGTCGAGGTTAGAAAACTGCCGTTGAAGCCTATGAGAAGAGCAATCGACCCGGAGTAAGCTAATCGAGGAAATTTCATCAATCAACCTCGCACGCTTACGTAAATCCCAGCTGTAACCTAGCAGCGCACAAGACCTATGGGAAAAAGCCCGCGAAGCCCAGATTTATGTTTGTACATGCATGTGCTGCGCTATGGACCAGGGCTACCACTTGCACGAGTCCCGTTAACACGACGGGCTCGTGTTCGGATTTAGTCCTCGCAAAAACACGGCGAGATTCATCGTCCGTGAAATCTCCCTGTCGTGTCGCCGCCATTGGCCAGCCTTGCAATATTATTCTCTTTAATGAAAGACTGCTTCCGCTTCATAACGCGATTCAAGTGCCTCTTTTGTATCGTCAGAGGCTATTTGCCCGTGAATGAATGAATGTTGTGAATTATTATTATTAATTATAATACGATTTATTAATTATAATTCTATGGGGACTGTACTTTCCACTGGTATAACCTTAAAACGTTTAGAATTATTGGTAACACTGGAGAGTTCGAGTGGTGATCTTTCGGTGCCGGTGGAAAATGCTCGAAGGAACCAGAATGTGTGTGGTGGGGGGTTAAGAAGGAGGGCAGGTGGATTGAGTGACGCCACCGGAATTTGACGCAGTTAAAAGTCAAGGCTGGCTGGAAGGAGCCTTGCTTTTGTGCCTCGGCGAGTGCGCTCCTTTCAGCCTCCCTCATCTTCCCCAATCGCTCCCCCCAATGGCGGGAGGTACCCTCTCCTCTGCAGATTTCGATTTTGGATAGTTGAAAATCTAATTTAAACAAGTACCGCAAGTGTTGAAACTTTGCTCTATAAAATTAGACAATAAACGATTGTATGATGGTCGAATTTTATAGTTTGAAGCAACAGCTTTAAAGCTCCGCGTGACTCCTAATGGGACACGCAATTCTCGGAGATGATGCGGCGTGTAATGTGTGTTGCGACGGTCCGAAGGTAGCCAGGCACGAATTAGGCTCTCGGCCGAGGCAGAATTCGCCCTAACCTGCTATTACATCCAGCCGGCTCGAATTGCGGATTGCTTCTGCGAGTGGATACGCCGGCAGCATTTCTACCACCATAAACAGTGGATCCAGTGCGGTCGCGTTGCCACTGAATCCACTCTGTGTTAGGGGAGATCGCACGGCGATCGATCGCAGGCCAATTCGAGTGCACTTGGAATTAATCTAGCATCCGGAATCAAGACGTTCCACTTGTGATTGCGTTTACCAAATCCCTTTGCAATGCGACAGATTCTTATTCTTTAAATTGAATGATTACTAACTTCAGAATATTATTAATAAAATTTCAATCGGAGTAAAATAAACTCGTATTAATAAATTGGAAATCATGAAATAATGAAATAATGAAATTGAAGATCTTGTTTTCCGAAGGGTCGCATGTACAACCAAGGGTTTCAATAAAAAAGAATTGGAGTCGGAAGAGGCACAGTGGAATTACATTAGCAAAGCGAGTAGAAACAGAAAGTAGTCGAGCCAAGGGGAATTGTGTATTCGGTAGAAAGAGGAGCCTCCATGGTGATCGATACTTGAGCGAGGGTGGTTTTATTCCATGGGGCTTATCCTTGGCTCAACAAGGTGGACGATCTTTAACCCTACTAGCCCGGAAGTAGAGCACTGAGGGCGCACCACTTCCTCAGGAGAAAGAGTGCACAACTCTATGGGGAAGCGTCAGTGCCAATCACGTGTGTCCAAGTTATTCCGGGCGCGTTCGACGATCGCTCGTGTCGCGCGTTAATAACATCACGCATTCCGATCGTCTCTACTATCAGAACACCTGCATCCCCCCGCCTTTGTTCCGGAAGAGTCGGAAACTATCGCCGGTTCTCCCGTCGAATTATCGTATTCGCCGTTCCAATTTCATTTCAATTATTCTTAGGCATTAATAATTCGATTCGGCAAATCTGATTGGTCTTGTAGCGTCTGTTCTTGTTAGCCAGCGGAATTGGGTTTTATATCAAATCAGTTTTTCATATCTCTTCACTTCTGAATAGTTTCCTGAAATAAAGCGAATAAAACGCAATATTAGAATCAACAACACGTAATAAATAACGAAACTAGTCGACCAACAAAACTCTAACCAATAAAAAGAAGCCACGTGACTGTAGAAATCTCTCTGGGCGACAAGAGCGTGAGGATTCATCGGTGGCTAGTGATGCGAATGAGGTTAGGACATTTTGTCCGGAGGATACGGGAGACGAGGCGCAAGAAACTTGCGAGTTTTTCTTGCCGGGCAACAGGGAATCTCGCTTCCGAGTTTCCTCACGTTTATCGGTCCTGCGTATGTAAAAGTAGAGCCCCGCGAACTACGTGTGTGTGGAAGTGGAAAGCGCGGGAACACTCGGCGACTTACTTACTTTACTCTCTCGCCACTTCCCCCCTCCACCCCCCCCCCCAAGAAAGAGGGTGGGGTGAAGAGAGGTTAGAGGATGGCAAGGTTTGGTAAGGTCGCCTTACTTATTTCCACGGCGCAGTCACGTAGGGCAAAGTTTTCTCTGCCCTTCGCTACCAAGGAGATCGAAGGGATTTGCATGGGGAATTGATGTATCCGGAGTTAAAGCGAATGTTCCATAACCCGAGCGCTCGCACTGGGTCGTGTTTCGAGCCCGAAAACCCGCGCACTTACACCCAGACTTTGCTCACTAAGCCTCAGCTGGTTTATTATAAATCAAGAATATCCAAAGTCTAATGAAACTGTTTCATTCGATGCAAAATCGATTGCCCCGGAACCTCCGATCGATTCCGGTTGATACTGTTCGGAGGTTTATAGAGATTGGCGTCGGGAAAAAGTGAGGAAGCCGCTCTATTTGGATTCCATTCGGGAGGATCTGCATCGCAGAATGGAGGGGGGAGGTGAAAGGCGCGCGGGTACACACAGTGGGAAGGCGAGATTCTCGGGCAAGGTCGAGAAAGACTCGGCAAGGACGACCCACATTCGTCGTGCGATGGGGATCATCGAGGGTGCAGAAGCGGGGCCGGGCAGCATCCAAACGGAACCCGGTGGATTTAATTGAGACAATATCGCAGTTAAACACATGGTGGCTCGCTACGGTGGCTGGGGAGCTGCACACCTACACAGAGGGAGGCATGCGCACAGACACACAGGGTCACGTAGAGAAAGATTACGTGTGTGGGAGCGCAGTATAGGAAGGACGGGCAGAAGACCATTCGGTAGAGCTGTGCGGTGGTTATGCGCGAGACTTGCGCCGGGGGCAGAGTCTCCTCTCCACCACCAGAGCGTCACGGCGACCGCCGCTATCAGCAGGAAGGCAGGAACGCCAGAACCGTCGGCGCACCTCGACCTCGAGCCACCTCGCCACCTCGAGCTCTCGCCGATCAGTCGACCCCGTGCAACGCGGCACGCCGGCCGCCGCGCGAAAGCCCTCTCATCTCCCATACCGACACACACCATTCTTCGCCGCTCTGCATAGCTGCTCACTCCCAAGTGGTCCCAAGTCAGTGCGGGTGTCTGTGAAGGGCAAGGTCAGCATTGCGGAGACTTGGATCGAGTGAGGTCCAAGTGAGGCGGGGGGGCCTCGAGCCAGACTCGCAGGAATCCCATTTCGGGGATCAAAGGACAGAGAAGTCGAGGGTTCCACAGTGGCCCTCAAGTGAATAGGATACAAAAAAGGCCCGGCAGAAAAGGACGTAGGAGAGGAAAGTGCGAGAGGCAGCCGGCTGCCGCCGGACCCCTAACTTGTTGAGTCTCTCCCGGGTGTACTGTGCGTTCGATCCCGCGGGAACCGGAAGTCTCGATCGACCAGCATGGCATCGCGCGGCCCGTGGAGCCCGGCGGTCCTCCTGCTCCTGGCGGTCCTGGCGGACGCGAGCGTCGCCGAACGCAACGACGTCCACAACGACCCCTTGGTCGTCGAGACGACTAGCGGCCTGGTGCGCGGCTTTTCCCGCACTGTCCTCGACCACGAGGTCCACGTCTTCTATGGCGTGCCCTTCGCTAAGCCTCCCCTGGGTCCCCTCAGGTTCCGGAAGCCCGTGGCGATCGAGCCCTGGCACGGTATCCTCAACGCGAGTGTCCTGCCGAACAGCTGCTACCAGGAGCGCTACGAGTACTTTCCCGGGTTCGAGGGTGAGGAGATGTGGAATCCGAACACAAACATCTCCGAGGACTGTCTCTACCTCAACATCTGGGTGCCCAAGAAGGTGCGGCTGCGTCACAAGGACTCCGAGGCGCCCGGTAACTCCGACAGGAATGGTGTACCCCTCCTCGTGTGGATTTACGGGGGAGGATTCATGAGCGGGACTGCCACCCTGGACGTCTACGATGCGGATATCATGGCTGCAACGAGCAACGCCATCATCGCCTCGATCCAGTACCGCGTCGGGGCCTTTGGTTTCCTCTACCTGAACCAGCACTTCACCAACAGCGAGGAGGCCCCTGGAAATATGGGACTCTGGGACCAGGCCCTGGCCCTTCGTTGGCTCAGGGACAACGCCGCAGCCTTTGGCGGCGATCCAGATCTTATCACCATCTTCGGCGAGTCCGCAGGAGGCAGTTCCGTGTCTCTTCACCTGATTTCACCGGTAACCAGGGGCCTGGTGCGACGGGGCATCTTGCAGAGTGGGACCCTCAACGCTCCTTGGAGCTTTATGACCGGAGAGAAGGCCAATGAGGTTGCTAGAGTCCTGGTGAACGATTGTGGATGCAACTCGACCATGCTCCAGGACAACCCTGCTCGTGTCATGCTCTGCATGAGGTCCATCGACGCTAAGGAGATCTCCGTGCAACAGTGGAACAGCTACTGGGGCATCCTTGGCTTCCCCTCGGCACCCACTATAGACGGCATATTCTTACCCAAGCACCCCCTGGATTTGTTGAGGGAGGCCGATTTCAAGGACACCGAAATTCTCATCGGCAATAACCAGAACGAGGGTGAGTTTCCTTTAGGAGCGTCGAAGACTATATGCAGGCTTGTTTAGTCCCTGGAACGGAAAGAGCTTTTCGTGGAATCTCATTAATGCCTGTTTGTAGCGTTAAACGAGTCACTGGCATTAAGTCGCGCCCCCCTAATTCCCTCTTTATCCGTTGGCCCCGGCAGTAAATCTGAAAGTTTTCTCCCTCGGCATCGGCGGGGAACTAAAGGCATCGCCGGAGGGAAAAAGTTGCTCCTTTCTCTGGAGGGATACTCTCTCTCTGAGCCACCCTCGTTCGACTTGGGGGAGAAACTCGCATTGCTACAATCAACGTTGTACCGTCGGCTTTCCTCGAACTTGGCGAGAGCTGATTGCGGGGCAAGTTCTTAATTATGCGCACTCTTTCTCCGATTGCATCCATCGCTCCAGCTTGTTTTTCCGTATCGTCGGCTGAATCTCTTGGAGTTGTTCTCGTAAAAGCTTGATCACACGATCGCGTCAGACTGGGCCATCCTAAGCTAAAACCATGCCTAACAGATTGGAACTCGTCAGGTTTGGGAATGACCAACCGCGTCGTCGAGTGACTCGAGATATGACTTTTTTATCTTCGCCCGGGTCGACCCAATCGTGTGTTTAGAACTTAACTCGGCAGCCCCGGTGACACCATTACTCCTCCAATTTCAATAAAGCCCGGCATTGCTTCAATAAAACTCGTCGGAGAAATTTGCGGCTATCTGGGAAATGGATCGCAAGGTCTGATCCTTAAAATTTCGCCTAGGCGAATCGAGATGGGTGGCGAGGTGGGGTTAAAAGCAATCACGGATCTCTCGATAAGTAATATTGGGATTCTGGGTTCTCCTCGCGGTGGGAGGGGGCGGATCGATCTGGCGAAGTGCGAGTGGGAGGTTAGGAATCGGGATCAAAAATGAGATTAACCGCCGGACCGAATGGAATGGCAATCCCGAGGTGGCCGCTCCCGATTCTAATGCCGATCGATCTCCGATTCTTTCGCACATTCCCACTCGGCTTATTTGGTTAACGGCTAGTCCCCCAGTCGATCAGGACGCCCGGCGTATTTCTCGGAATCTCCACCTCGGCCTTTTATTCCCCACTTGACCGCCGAGATGCGATCCGCTTTATCAAGTAGACCGACGCAGTTCGTTTCGCGAAATCGCCGACTCTCGCAACGAAACCCGCAATATCTGCCGGTGGAATCGGCCGATTCCCTCACATATACGAGGTTAGAAGTGGCGCGTGACGCCGGCGTTTTCCCTCGCAAAGTGCCTGCTAGTACCAGCGCTCGCCGCAGGTGTAGCCATGATTTTCGATTACTTACATAGAAATAAACGAGCGGGTTGGAAATTGTCGGAGAGGAAGCTCGAATAAAGTCTGGTTACCACGAAGTAGAGAGAGAGAGAGAGAGAGAGAGAGAGAGAGAGAGAGAGTTCTGGTAAACGGAAAGTGGCTGCACGCCCGGGCCATCGAGGCTGCGATCATGTCGAACCATCTTTTCGATATTTGTATCGCGCGGCAGTTGGTAACCCACACTCCTCCCCATACTGCCTCGGGGCACAGTAGCGCACAGCTGCTTCCACGAAGAGGTTATGTCTCCCAAGTACCGAACCCGGAAGGGATCGTCGCTGAGAAACGAAATTGGATCGTCAACTGGACGACGAATCGGGTGCGGTGATATGAATTGGGCAAGGAAGCCGCGCGGTAGTTAAATCCGAGTGAGTCATTAGTCATTCAGGGTGCTCTTACACTTTGCATATTTGGCGCTGACCGCACACCTGGCCGACTGGAGATAGCTCCTCTCTTCCAGTGCGAAAGGGAGCCAGAGAAGTAGGAGCCAGTACCGGAAGCAGCCCTGAATTATTGAGCAGCCCTTGCCGATACGAAAGCGAGCATTTTCGCAGGCATTGAATCAATTTCGGCCCCGTCCATTTCCGCCTCGAATGACTTATGCATGAGCCCACCCACCTGACCACTCGAAAAGTTGCCAGGCCCTTTTTACCCCCCTCCCACCCTCCCGCAACTATTATTTCAACTGGCGAGTGCCGAGGATTGAGGACTGACTTCCTTTCTTTTATAAGATAACAGAGTCACTCTGCGGGAGTTGGGAGATTTCGGCGAGATTTCACAGGACTTAACGGAAATCGAGTCTTCTTTCTATTTCCCGAACTGCAGACAATCGAGTCGACCGATAAGCTTAATCGACTTTCAACAGTCACCCACCACCCACTGAAAACGTCTTACGCTCTTCCAATTAAAGCGCTCGAATCCGATTTATCCCCAGTTCCGCCCCTGTCGCCTCACCCGAAATTCCCTAGGCCGGTCAGCCAATCGCGAGCGACAGGCTTAAGTTGACGCGTGACGTAATCGACCAATCGACGCACATCGGACGTATTCTGGGAGCAGCAGGTATCTTGCGTCGTAGATTCGTAATGCGTCTGACAATTGAATGATCGGATGATTTCGCGTGGATTAAAGCCGTAGGAGGCTGCTCTTGACTGGTGGAACTGAGAGGAGGTCGGCGAGGTATTTAGTGATATTTCGGCCTCGATTTATTCATGCTCGATGTAACTAGGGAGATAGGTGGCCGGGCATTTCCCAGGGATACGTCATGCCGGTGGCATCAGCCCGTTTCTCTCATTCGCCCACATACTCTCTGCCTCGATATTGCAGGCCGGGCATCGATTCATTTTGCCAGAATTTACATTCCTCGTACGTGGCTGCCTGCCGCTTGATTAGCCTTGCCGGTGTCTCTCGCAATCATCCCCCTCATTTACCAGCCGCGCGAAAAATCTCGGATCCATGGAAACGTTACCGGAACGTGGAACCTTTTATCTACCTGTGCAATTGACGAATTTATTAATAAATCGAGGTAGAAATTCTTTATTGATGTTTATGGAGGAATTATTTGTTAAATCGAAGATTTAATGCAATATTTCCTGTAATTTCGTTGTTTTTCGTGGTTGGAATTTGTTCCTGTCCATCCACGGCGGGATTAATTACGAAATCGAGACTGGAATTCTTCCTGGGCGATGATGCACGTAGTAATTAGTAAATCGAGGATTTAATGCACCGGGTTATGTTCTATCGGTCGGAGTCCGGGGTTATGTTCGGTAATAACGATTCACGCCTGATATCGGGTGGCGCTAATGCCCCCGGTGTGCAAATGGTGGGTGGCATTATTTCGCTATTACGGGGGGGCACCCGCGAACCCGTGCGTTACGCATTATAATCCCATCGGCAGCTTGACGGAATTAGATCGATGGCGCGCGCGCCCGGAGAGTAGTAGTTGCTCCTCTTTAACGCCGGCGGCGCCATTATCGCCGGCCGATCTTCTCACGCCTCGTTAAATAACGACTGACACAGGGCTCTGCATGCGAGATTCGCTGGGAGGTCCGCCAATGAGATCAGGCCGGATTTTTCCGCGATCGTTATCGTAAATTCAATATCGAGCAACGATTATCGTGGGCTGGAAAATTGCCTGGGGATTCGCGTCGACGTAAGGTCGAGCATTCGAACAATGTGGAATGATGGATTCCGTTTCCAGGCGAATTGGGGCGAAACATTGTTGAGATGAAAGTCGATGCAAATGTGCCGGTCGTTCCCTTCTTCCCCGGGAAAGCCATCAACTCGGGAGCTTTCCTTCTCCATGCCCCGAAAGACAAATGCAGGGTCGAAAGTTGCCTTCAGTACGCAGGCCTTCCTACTTAGGGTTTTACTTCACCGCCCTTTACTTTTCCCCGATCCTCCCATTTCCCCCTCGAAAGCGCTCCGAACGACCTACGCTTTTTCGAGGTTAGAGATGGAGCTCCAAGTGCCGGCGGGAATAATTGCGTTTTTTTCCCCCTCCGAGAGGGAAGGGTTGTCGGCGCATTGTTGCATGAAGCCTTCATTATCTCGCGCGGCGAGGGGGGTGGAAACAGCCGGTGGAAATTCGTAACGAGTAAACTTGGCTGAAGAGGTTAGGTCGGCGGCTGAATGGCGGCGTCAATTTTTTCCCGGCTCGTTCAGGCATTGCCGGGCGATTAGCGAACAAACCGGGGAGCAGAGGCTCTCGAGGAAGAACTGGAGAGATAAATCAGATAAACTCTTTGTGCAGCGGAGCCTCGCTCGACAGCCAGTCTCTCATCGTCGATCGGACTTAAGCCCCCGTTATTCACCCATTCGACCCGATGACAATTCCAACGCCAGAGAAATACCCGCCTCCCTCCTCCAATACGTTTCACCCCCGTGATATCGAGCACACGGTGAATCAAAAATTCGCTCGCTTGACAATTCAAATCGCGCGAGGTTTCTGTCAAATATCCAACATATGCCAATCTCCAAACCGTCTCTACCTACAATTTCTTACAAAAATCAATGTCTCGTCCCTTGATTGGTCAAAAAAGATGCAGGCTCAGCCAATAAGGCTGACTAAATCCTTCACAAAGTGGCCACGATTTTCACAGTAGCGCTATTAGTCTCACGCAATACTTTCGTTCGAATTAGCTTTCTGTGCTGCCACGGAGAACCTTTAAGGCTGGCCTAGACGGGCGGTAAAATTTTATAGAAACTTTTCATAGTTCTATAAAGTCGCGCTTGTCCCCGTGGCTCGGTGCTGCCCTCGTTAGGGTGGCCTCCTATATTACCGGAACTTTCGTGAAACTGTAATAAAATGGGGGAGTAATAAAATGAGTGAGAAAACCGAGGCGCAAAGGGATAACATCATTTACGAGGGTAGAGTATATCATTCGAGGGGTTTGAAGAACCTGTTATTAAGGGAATTAAGTGGAAGGGCTTCCTCAAGTAATAATAAGAAGGCCATTAAACTAATTGGAAGCCTCGGGCCTCCCAATATTCTTTTAATATCGAGTTCCCCTCGTCAACTGTCTCCGAGATCCAATAATAATTCCCTTCTCCCGTTCCTAACCTCAAAGCCCAGTCCAATGAGCGACGGTGGTGCCAGCTTTATGCAAACGCGCGGGAAATCACGTAGCTTTTATTAGCCACGTAGCTCCCGTGCAGCCGCCGCGCTTTTAAGCGTGGAAATTTCATCCCGGCGTCGTTGCAACACTCCTGTCGGACCCTAAAGCAGCGCATTAAAGTCCGGTACACATGTTCGCGTGCTTCCAGCTGGAAGCCGGCGAGAAGTGGTCGCTGGGAGAGGGAAGGAATGTGCGTGCAGGCATTACGCAATCTGGCGAGAGAGGAGTCGGAGCGAGGAGCTCTTCCCACGGTAATCGCCATGATTGAAAAGCGGCGACATAACCTTTGCAACCTGTGCGAACTAAAAGCATGTGATCGAGATAGTTGGGATGTGCCATTTCTGGCTACTCTCTTATTTATTCTGTTACATTAATCATGTTTGGGTTCTTTTCATTTCAATTAAAGCGCCAGCGTTTTTACATTGCTCCCATTTTCTGTATGTTTTGGACTAAGTATATGTTTTTTTTAGGTTAAGTTGTATACCAGTGAATGGTAGAAGTCTTTAAAATGGCAACAAACGGTGTATCCACCACCGCATGTCTCGCCTTTCACGGATCCAACACGACACCCTGGCAGGCCCCCGTGATTTTTTATTAAGCCCGCCACCCCCCGGGGGCCTCGTTATCTCCGGGGAAGGCGAGAAAGAGGAATGAGGGTCACGCGAGCGCCACTGAAAAGCCCTGAAGAGCATTGTGCCGATGGACAACTTCAGGGTTAGAGTAAAAAAACTGGGCTTCCCTCGTTAATGTCCGTCGGAGAGTGTCGTTATTAACAGGCAACGTTGGCCGAGGGCGTGACATGAATTTTTGGCGCCATTAACTGATTAGATCCGCCGGCAGATGGCGCACGCGACGATTAAACGTTAATCGGCGATCCACTCGAGTGCTCTCGTCACTTTCCCTGCCTGTCCCTCGTCGTTCCAGCAATCCGACACACTCGTCAACCCCCTTAACACCCCATTTCCCCGATTTTTTTGGAAATGCTAGAATAAATGTAACAAGGCATCGAAAAAAGTCTCATAACGTCTACAAAAATGGTATTAAAATACTTTAAATCTTTATTTTCCCACGGTGCATAATTCGCGGTGAATTTCCGGTGCGGCCTTTAATTAGGATTACGCCAAGGGTTGACGCGAAGGGGGTGGTTGGGGGTGGGATGTGTTCAAAGGGGCGTTGGACTGTAAATAATGGGCGGTGGAGGGTCGAGATTGCGGGGGATCCGTGCTTTATCCGGCTATCGAGCACTTTCTCCATAGAGTCGCTCCTCTTTAAGGGTGGAATGAGTGAAGGGCTGGCTCTTTCTCTCGCACTCGCTCTCTTTCGCTTTCCGGGAGACCATGCCAGGCCACTCGAAATGTATTTCATCGCCGGGGGTTAAGGTCACATTAGAGAGTAGCCTCACCCTCGCTCGTCCCTTGGCCTCTCTCTTCGCACGCCTCCATTATCGGCCCCCTATTGTCCTGACATCTTCCTATCTCGCCACAGTCACTCGACAAACCCTTCCTTCCACCTCTTCCCAATACTGAAAGTATAATGCCAAGTCCCGTGCAGCCACGATGATTTTTTTTACTTTTTTTGCAGTGGGTTTAATTACAACTGGCGTTTCTAAAGCGAAGCCCCGCCAGAATCGACTTCTAAAGTCGATGCTCAAGTTTTTAATCTCACGTTTCTATTTTGATTTCGGCGCTGGGAAAGTTTTTCGACGGGCTGTGGGGAGGTTGGCACTCGGTTAATTATCCTTTTCGCACTAATGTGGTAAAGCCTGCGCGACACCTCTGTCCAGGGCTTAAATATTAATGTGAAAAATCAGCGGAAGCACCCGCCGGTCTTTCCGCCAGCGGCGCCTTTAGCTAATTACAGGCGCTGGCTAATTAATTCGACGGCGCTAATGCAATTTGCTCCACCGAGCGCGACTCTCGCCTTAATACGACGCCACCGTACTGTCTACTCCGATTTTAATAACAGAAATACAGTTTATCACCTTGGAGAAGCTCTCCTCTCCAAAATACACTTCGAAAATAAAGCAAATGGGCGAAATTAATTAGGCAGTAAAGGTTAACGCTAATTTCGTACCATGCGACGTACTCGCCATGAATTGGCACTCGAAAGGTGACGGCTATCTAGTTCTCGAGACAACCGTCGGTGGCGCCGGTGAGCACCTCTCGCGTTATAAATGGCGTCCTCGAATAATGAGGCTGTTCGGCAGAGGAGTGCACTTACTACTAATTACTTTCCTCGACAGCTTCCTTTTTGTGGCACGGCAAGAGGGTCGTTCACGAACCCATATTCATCCTGCCAGTGCATCTTTCGGATTCATAAGCACTCGCCTCCTCTCTCCCCGCCGGAATTCATCGCTCCTGACGCCGCGTTGTACAGGTTATGTTCGGGCTTGTAAGCGGTTCGAGCCGAGAACGACCCACTTGCGGCCAACATCCCATCGTAAATCCGCCCCCCGGCAGTAAATCGTCCGACGGGGGCGCCACGTGAATTCCGGCCTAACTAATCGCGTGACGAGAAAAATTCAGGGCTTATCAGTAATTTCGCGCACAGTGGCGCCGTCTGTGGGGTGCGTTGACAGGTGTGCTGACTTGATGACCAGGCGGGGGGTTCGGGAAGTAATGCTGAGGGTGTCGAGTGCATAAATAAGCGGGGTAAGTTAGGGGTGCGCTCGAGAGATCCTCGCTCCTGGTTCTCGTGACTTTAATATGATTTGTGGGACGTGATAACTCGGCGATAACACTTTCTTCCGTTCATCAGTCATCGTTCCACCCGCTGGGGAAGCAGGTTTCTCTTAAATCCTGCATGCAACTCCTACTGCTTCATCTTAATTATCAAACAATGTAGCATGGAGGGTTTAAATAATGTTGTTCTTTGCGATTAATCAATTGTAAAATGTAAAAATATAAAAAAAAAAATTTGGCAGGTGACTTTTTGATTGAGTTTGGTGCCCTTTTGCAGGCTTCACGAGGTTTCTCTCATATTCTGGATTTCGGGGCGTCGGGGGTTAATTGTCACGAAACATTGCGAGCCGAGTTTCAAAAGCGGTTGACACATATTGCCAGGCATAAAATGCGTGGCTGGCTGAAATGGGAAAGTATTCCCGGGGAAATCGTTGTCACGCGTCCTTCCGAATCCCCGCGCGGGAGCCTGGTAGGAACGTTTATAGTTGGGAGACGGCGGAGCGACGGGGCACACAGGCTTTATTGTTTCCAATAAAAATCTCAGCCTGGCCATTGGATTAGGTTGGGAAAAAGGGAGGTGGTATTGGAGGTCGGATTTGCATGGACTGTGCTGTGCCCGCAACTGTGGAGCCATGCTTCGACACACAATGCCACTTTCCTGCTCGCCTTTTCCAAACGTCCGCCTCTCGGAAAAACAAGCCCTCGAAATTCGAGGCTAAAAATGAAAAATCACCAGAAAAAAGCTTGAAAACGCCTTTCACCGGTGCTGCCACCTGCAAAAATGGCAGACGCCAGTGGAGAAAGCGACACTCTGCTATTCCCTTTCTCTCCTCGCTTTAACGATTCCATTCTGCAGGCCAGGAATCGCCTGCCTGTCCATTTTTATTTACTCTCTGCAATTCGAGCGCCGGTGTAAAATGTATGTGAGTGCGGGCGGCGCTTCCGGTGCTCGGTGAAGTGTAGCGAGTGGAGTCGGGAACTAGCAAGAAACACAAAGGCGGAGTTCTCGAAACATCGTTAGCAGTGGAATAGTTAACCGCGAATTAGTGAGGAGAGTTTCATGGAGTCGTGGAAGCCCAGCGACACGGTAGAATTTTATCCGATTTCCCAAGTTCGACATCAATTCCAACTTGATCTCTGCGTCGTAGTTAGACTCGAGCAAATTTGCAAATCAAGTCTCTCCAAAATTAAACAAAAATGGGGACGCTCGAGTAGATACTGCGATAAAATCATTTTACACAATATCAGAAAAGATAGATCAACGGACTGAATTCTTTCGACTGATAACAATAGCTATCAACACTTACGAATCTCCGCCACCACGAACAATGGAATTAGGCTGACAGACTGCTCGAAATACCTGCGAGGCACGCGATCCCTCTTCCTAGCTCCAGTGCAATCAGGAAGTTTCCTGCTTTCCGTTTCCCCTGGTTTTCGCGCGCTCCTAATAACCTAACCACCATAAAGACATCCTAACCTCGAAACGGCGCGTCCCCGGTCATCTTCGCGACTCCAGCGCCACCGGGCCGCAAGATTTGCATGCAGAGTGTCTCGGGGGGAATTTTAAACAAGCCGAAAAACTCTCTCTTCGGCCCTTCTCCTTCTGGCCGAAGGGTTGACGGGCCAGGGAAAAGGGGGGGAGTTTATAATTCCAGGCTTTCTAATCAAGGAGTTCTCGGGCGCGTTAATGACGCCATTCCAAGCCGCATACAAATGCGGCTGGCGGCGCAATGGGCCAACCACCACTCTTCCGAATCGAGCACCGATGAACTGGAATGCGGTGCTCGCCTCTGTGCACTTTTCCAGAGGGCACTGCGAGCACAGTTTAACGAGGTCCGCTCTGCTATTTGACGCGTGATGCGCAACTATGCGGACCGGAAATTCGTTCAACTCGACCACAATTTCGTGCCACCGCCAGCCAACCCTTTTCCCATGACCTGAGCGGCGGTTTCTGCTATTCCTATATCGCTAAACTTGGCCCACATTCGCGGAAGAATTTGCAACATTTTATTGCATTTTTCGAGCTTCTAAAAAAGAGCCAGCTCTTAGCGGAATATAGTTTTACCTCGCAAAGTTGTTTATTGGCGTACAAATGAATTTTAATAAGGAAACACGCTATAATCCATTGTCCAATCTGTTCAGATTGTCCGAAGTCTGGTGTGAGTAACGAGCCAGGTGGCAGGAGTACATCAAATAGTTTGTACACTGCAATCACTGGCAACCGTCCAAGGAACACGCCATCGTCGATGCATCATTCCTCTCCTGTTTCGGGCACTCGAGCCACGATAATGCCCACGGGAACATCAGTCTAGGGACTATCGTATTCCACTAGACAAGCCGCTGCCCACTCATCACAAATAACCTCTCTTACATCTTCCCACGCGAACACCCACCCTTTCTCCCCAGTCGAGCCAATTGAATGCCGAGTGTGAGATATCCGCGCTCAAACAGCTCGAATTGAATAAAGCTGTCGGTGCTGGCGTGATAATAGGAGGTTAATCCGAAAGTCCGCTCTGATCTGCCCATTAGAGGTTAGCCAGGAATAAGAAACAGTCGGTTCGACTCGATAGCGGCAGAGGGAGCGAAATGGAAAACGTCGTTAGTTTGGACGGGACTTGGCTGGAGTCCAGATTCAACAGATGCGAGTCCCAGGCTAAAGAGAGAGGTTATACGAGGTACACGAAATTGAGACGAACGACTGGCATAACTAGCGGACGCGTGCGGGATCGCCGCCCCATCAAATTCCCCATGACCGGCATTTGTCAGGGCTGCCGGCCATCTTGCTGGCACGTGTTCCTCTCTAATCCGCAGCTCCATGCATTAAAGATGGCTGCGGCCAGCTAACCTTCAAAAGGGAAACGTCTGCGATTTTAATTAAGCAGGTGGGCAGGAATAATAATCATAAATACCAGGCGTCTACTGAGCATTGTTTAAGCACTAGGGAAATTCTCGGTGGGCGAAGAAGCTTGTAATAATAAAGTTGGGAGGAGCGGAATGCCCGCGGGCGAGTTGTGTCTCGGAGGTTATGGAATCGAGGCATTCGAGAAGTTCTCAGCCCCGTCGATTCCGAGTACTGTTGGAGTGGATAGTGGGTAGGCAGAGTTCCGACCTGTTTAGGATATTATTCCAACCCCCGGGGGAGGGGGGAGGAGGCGAGGGTTGAAGGGTGGAAATTAATATCCCTCGAATCGAGCAACCGCAGACCACAATTCGGGTAACGAGTTGTACCGGGCGGAAGCAGTGGAGGCGTGCTCATCGATCTACTCGGATTTCGAGTCGATAATTCGCCGGGATTCTCGTTATCACGAGCCCTCCCGCAACCGGCCGCCGAGAGTGGCTTAACGAAACTCTCGCCTAATCGACTGTCGGCGTGTAATGCGTCCGCGCGAAATATCCCTAGCCGCCTAACCTCCCGCGCCCGGCAGAGATAGGTTCTGTATTCTAGGGGGGAGAGGTTTTCTAAAAATACTTTAATAAGGTCGAGGACTCGTGCTGGAAGGAAGACGGTGCCTTTCATCGCTGGCCTTCGTTAAAACCGCGTTTTCGCTTCCTTCGCCACTCCAACAATTCCATCTGGCGGGCTATCTTTTGTCACAGAGCGGTTTGTTAGTCGGCCTTTTAATTCCGACGAGGCTCCCTAACGAATTCGAACGCCTTTGGATCGCTCCACTTCGTTTTAATGGGCCGAGCTAGCCTAACCTAACCTCCGCTCGCCACCACCTCGGGGAGCCCTTTCAATTTTCGACCACCAAATTGCCGCTCGCCGTTCTCGCCCGAGTGCATTAACGCTTTTTCGAGCGGGTTAATCAATGATGCCGCTGCTCCCTTACCTTGTCTCTACTTCGACGGCTATCGTCGGCCATTTTGGCTGGCAGGGCCAGTTAAGCTCGGCAAACAGCGAGTACAGTTTTAGTTGTTCGTTGTTACCGGGTTGGCCTTCGGTAATTCGGGGATGGCGGGATTCTGGACGAGCGTGACCCACCGAAAGCTCCCGGAATTCGACAAACTACCTTCCCTCGGAGTCGTAGCTAACCTCTCATTTCCGCTGAGGAACGCTCGTCTGCTTTGGCACGGTTTAAAACCAGCCTTTAATCAAGTTTTTTTTACGCCGACTTAATGAGGTCTCTCAAAGGCTACCGGTGGTGGTTATCTCTGGGAATTAGGCCGGGTCCACAGGCCTGCTGGAAATTCGGCTTCTTAACCCTTTCGCTACCGTTGACACTTGCACTTGTCCATTTTGTCGAAAGATCCAGTGTAATTTTTAGCCTGGCAAAGAGTTACTCTTTAGAAACGGTACCTGAAAAGTACGATGATGAGTGTAGTAGTAGTTCACACACACAGTAGTTTCCCCCCATTGAAAGTGTTAAAATCGTTGGGGGCGAAAGTTAACCTAGTGAGAAAAATGGCCGGCGATTTGTTACTAGCTCTACTGCGGAGCTTTGCAGGCGAAACTCACTGGTCCGTCGATTTGGTATTCTACGGAAATATCGGCGACATCCCAGAAAGGAGAGTTTTCAACGGCACGGGAACTTGCTCGCAGCTCATTTGTTTCGGAGTCTCGGTTTAAACGATCGGTCATTACGTTGACGTGGCCTCGTCAGTCATGGCCTTCTCGAAATCTACCTCCGCGATTCGCCGCCTTTTCTCACTAGGTTCGCCGGTCTAGGGTATTTCGGTCTTCAAAGTGAATCGGATTATTTCCGACAAAGTGTCGTTTCCAGCGTTAAAGGAATCATTATTTGCTGCGAAGTATACTGGACATAGCCGACTGTTAAAAGCCTTGGGATAACCTAACCTGAGAATGAGACCACGTAGGTTTCCGGAGGCCCCCTTTTTACGGGCGATATTTCCTATTTAGTGTAGCGTGCGGGGGGGCTTATCGTGTTCCTGGAGAAAGAGACACGGCCTCTCATCCCCGAATGCCTCGACTTACGGCTGCTCCTCCAGGAGCGTATAAATACTGCTTAACTCCAATCCGCTGCGGGTTTCTTTTCAGATAAACAGCCGGATCCCACTGACCGCCATTAAGATCGCCGCCGCTCCACCTACTTTCGATTTCCTAAACCACATTCCCACCAAACTTATAAAACAACAAGATTCTTTACCTGCTGATTTGCAAATCTAAATTATTTATTACTGGACTGCGGATCTTTAAGCAAATTAGGCTGATTTGCTTTCTATAAAATTTAAAAGATCAAATGGAATCAATCGAGTTTCGAATTCAGATCTTCCATGCATTTGATACTCACAATCCATTTAATGGTTTATGTCCAATCATCATATTTCCATGCGCAATATAACGATAGAAATGGATATTTGCATATAAATTCTCAATCTACTTATTACTGAATTTTACTAGATTCTAATACAAATTTCCACTCGACTGCACTATTTTCGAAAAACCATGGTCGGCAAATTTCGCGTTTATAAAAACTCCAGGCTCCGAGGTAACGCGGATCAGGGGCCTGTATAGGGCGATTAAAGGTTAACAGAATCTATATTTTGGGGAGAGGAGGATCTGCTCTCTGCGCTTGGTCTCCCTCGGTAGGCCGCGTTCCACCTCGGCCCGTCATGTTTTAATCAAGCAATCAATAAATTCTCCGCCGGCCGTTCTCACGGCGCGTTAAAGCGCGGAAGTCCGACTCCTGCTCGGTCTCTTCGCGCGCGCACGCGTCTGTGTGCGTGTGTGCGGACGAACGCACGGCGATCAATCGCCCGGACGAGCACGACACACACGTGTCCCTGTCGTAGGAGCTCGTTCTCGCTCGTTTCTCATTGCCGGCCGAGTCTATAGCTCTTAAACAACGGCCTACTGCGTCGCGGAGAATGTTTCATTCATGGTGGACGGCTGCCGCAGTCCCGTGAATTAGACGAGCGGCAGATTCGTGCCCGATTAAATCTAATACCTGCCACGGCTGCGATATCGCTTGGTACACATTTGCTTTATGATTAATCGCCCATTGCTTCGTGAAGTTGATCCTGTTCTTTCATTATCACATCACATTTCATTTAATATGATTTTTAAAATAGTAATTTATGAGGTTATTTTCTCTTTCAACCATCAAATAAATTTCACCGGCGTCGCAAGCCGTGTCAGTTATTGCCCCGCGCTCAAAAACGATAAATTAGCCCATTTTAGCAAAAAGGTTGCAACAGCCAAGCGTCGCTCGCGCCATCGAAATAAATAACACCGAACCGCGCGAAGTCTGTCGAGGGAGTGTCAAGTGAGCCGAAAATATGAGGGCCGCCGGCAAAAAATGCTGTCTCGAGGTTAATCGGGTGACTTTGGGCTCAGCCCTCTCGACAGGTTGGCGCAAAAACGCGGAGTCGCCGCCGGGTGCGAAGGGGGCGCAGCGTCAGCGGCACGCAATGTCCGATTACTCAGCTCGATCCCCGAGCGCAACAAGTCCCATTCGTGCTGGGATTCCGCCGGCCGCGTTCCTCCATCCGGGCAAACACACTCGCTTCCCATAATCAACTGGATAATTCCATCGGAGCGATTCGCGCCTGAAAAATAATCGGCCTCCGATAATCCCTTGTAACTAGGTTAGGTAGCGGCTGTTTGCCACTATGACCGGCGCACTTGGGGGAACCGGACTTCCTAGGGACTTCCTGGGGTTCTTTTGACCCAGTAGCCAGTGTGTCGGCCGGTTTCTCGGCGTGACCGGGTGAGGCGGGGAGGGAAAGCCGAGGTGAGGAGCAGCGATAGTCGATCAATTATGCAGGGAGTGAGTCATAGCCTCGTTGATCGATAGTGTTCATCGTCTGTCACAACTGCACGCCGCACTTTCCTCCGCACTCGAATCCCCCCCGTCCCACCCACTGAGGAACAACTGTACTTCCTTGAGAATAATTCATGGGACTTGGAACTTTCGTCTGCTCGGTGGTTTGTGCTGGTTGGCAGCAAGCCGATTGAAGGTTAGCCTTCATTAATGATAAAGTCAATCAGTCTGGTCGTCCGATTCGGATTGGTATTAACCTTTTCCGATGGCTGCCTCGCAGCCACTTCGAATTAATTAACGGCAAACCGTCTATTCGATAAGTAGTGGACTTTAAATAAAACGAAAATAAGGATAAAGGGAAAGAACATATGATATTGTAAATAATGAAATATCGGCCGGCATCAATATTGTCCATTGAATTAATTAACGAAGGAACTGCGTCTATTTTTGTTAAATAAATATCGGAGCCAATTCCGTCTCTCGGTTGTTCGAGACAATTATAATAAGTGGTATAATTCTGTTTATGAGTGCTTTTTGTAGTAATGAAAAGAGTAAGTACTAACCTTAATAACCTTATTATAAATTAAGTATAGAGTTTCGAAGTGAGGTAACCTCCAACTTGGCCTTTCCACTGGGAGAAATCGTCCGACTGGACTTATTTTTCGATCTCCGAGACGACTGTCCGAAGCGTCATCAAGGAATTCTCTAATTACAAGAGTTCAATTATAACAGGGCGAGATATCCTCGTCGCGATCCAGTTAGGAGAGCGGACACTTGCGAGACGCACTCGCCATTAATCTCCCGAGATTACCGCCTTACGCCTCGCGTAGCCCCGCCGCTCCTAATTGGATGATCCATTGATAATGACTGCCGGGGAGATGCTCCGTCTGCCGGAATAATTATCGCGCGAGCTGTATTTCTGCGCCGCTCGAATTCGAGGGTGCGCATAATTCAGCGACGTCGGCATTAAGAGCTCGGCTGACAGCTCGCAATCGTCTCAGGTATCGGGCGACCCATAACCACCTATTAGCCAGGCTCTAACGATACAGCTAGAGTTAATAGAAGAGAGCTGCAGATCGATCTACTTGAGATACCACACCCGACCCGACTGTTAAACTGGCTGTCCTTGTCGTTAGCGGCGTTGCTATACAATTTCTAAACAACCTTTATTTTGTGCAGAAAATGTAGAGTTAGCATTAATAAGACTCATTCCTTTTAAAATTCATGTAATTTTATTTGATGAGAAATATGTGATCAAATGAGCTTTTTCGAAGGATAAGCTTCATATTTCCACAGGCAACACAGAAATGTCTTCGAATTAGTCTCGCACCATATCCCATCGGCACACGTCCAATTTCAGGCAGTCAGTGTGGCCAATTTCATGGTGAGTGGCGACGAGACGGCAGCTCCTTGAAGTTTGCGACTTGGAGACGCCTTTATTGATAGATTACTGGCGATCTCCGAGTAATCGGCTGCCTCACTCGATATAAGGTGGTGAAGACCTCCTTAACCTCCAATCTTTCTCTCCCGCTCGCAATTTCGTTGATGGCCGTCAATTGGTCGGAGCTGGACGTCGCCAAGCGTCGATTCGCCGCAATAGGTTAACCGCCCTTCTTATGACGGAGCGTCGCCCTAACCTCCGCCATTATTCTCAGCCAACCGATACTTATGGTAATCGAGCCAGCCAAGCCCCTCGCCTGTACGCCGAGTCCCGGACACTCGGCTAATTCCCAATTTTACAGGCGACCAGCCCCGAAGAATTAAAGCCGAGCCGGATTTCAAGCTCGATTTGGTGGAAAGCCAGGCTGCCCGGAGTGCAATATGGCAGAATGCACGTGGCGCCACTAGTCAGGAGTGCCACTCGATTCCGCTCGTTGCCGGATTTGCTGGCCCCGCGCTATTTTCGGATTTCACGTTCCGACCAGCGCTCGTTGGGCTCGCCTTATTAAGCCGTTGTACTCGAATTCTTCCGGAGCACTGTGCACTGGTAAAAATAGAGAGCAGGTTGATTTGAATATAACACATATTCTGCTTTTACTCGAATGGCAGAGGTTAGGACCGAGAGCGGGGATTAATGAGTCCCTTTCAAGAGAAAGTACCCTTGGGAATTGGGATTCAAAGCCCTTGAAACTACAGGAGCGAGACGGAGCTTATAGGAAACACAGTAAGCGCATTATCGGGCTGTCCTCGCCTTATTTCCCTCGAATAGAAAATATTACAGCACTCCTCTCTGAGGGTGTTGGTGGCGCCGAAGCGAATTTCGCCGAGATGCATCTCTCGCCTTTTAAATCACCCCAAAATTCTCTCTCTCTCTCCCCTGGTGGGTGGGAAGATAGGTGGCTAAATCCCGGGGAAAAGTGGGCGCCGCCCGGCTTTTCCGGCTCGGGAAAGCGGAAGTCCCTGGCACTCAGATCTACAGGGAAAGCTCATTAATGGCGATAATCGTATTACCAGGCTGCGAAATGCTCGAGGACAGCTCTGGGCCTCCGCGCCATTGGAATAATGGCAGCCAGCCGCAGTGCCCATTTTCCTGGCGGTCGACCTAACCTCATTAGTGTCGCCTAAATGCTGCCGGTGCGTTTCTCGATAGGTTCGAGGACTCGCGAGCCGAAGTAGTGTTTGAGGCTGACCGGGCGAGACGGCAGGGATTCAATCGCGAATCGATCGGCTGGAACTTGCGTGGAGAGATGACAAACATCATTATCCCTCATCAGTTATTCCATTACCGGGCGAGTCGCTGTCTCAGCCGCGTTGTGCGCGCTGGATAATGCACTTTGCCTCTGACACAGGACTTTAACCTCGGTGTTTCATCCCGCCGTGGCGAGATAAAGCCTGTTTATTTTATATTTCGAGGTTAGAGTTCCTTCACGTGTATTTAAAGAGTCAGGTGGTACTTGCAGCTTTTTCCACTGGGCACAGTGTGACCGCTGGGATAATCCGCTTTCAGGAGCCCGGTTTCACGACGCCGCCGGTATTCCTGGATCCAGGATTTAATAGAGCAATTCTGTCGTGAAAGCAGCGTGGAATCGGTCCTTTGTATCGCCCGGCGATCTATCTCGATTTCTATCGTGCAATAAGTCGGATTACAATTCCATTAGTGGAGCGCGTTCTCGTCCTCTCTGTCTCCCAGGTTTGCTAGGACCGTGTCGCACCGGTGGCGCCCTCTCATGTGTAAAGTGTTGGCGAGCGAGGGTGTGTGCGCGCGGACGCGCACTATATCACCGGCGTGTTAATTAATACGAGCGCTGAGGAATGGCTTTCGCGAGGAGCTGCCATTATTTAAGGCCGGGGGCAAAAAGTCCGGGGCGGGCTCGAGTAGCCGGCGCCTCTCGAGTTCACATCTAATTGCGAGTGTACGCCGGAGCTTGAAGTTCCAGATAACAGGTCCACCGGAAAGCGTAACTATCTCCTAGACCGGCCGACAGCTTGTGGATGGCACTCACGTGAGCGCCGAGTGCTGAGCGTGTCTCTTTAAACATGGCCGCGGCACGCTCCACCTCGTCATTTAGATGTCAGATATCTCGGCGGCCGCCTCGAGGATTCCAAGCGAGCGAGCGCCAATCGTTTTTAGAAGCCGGCATCGTACCAACTGCGCCGCGCTCTCGGATTAATACGATTAGAGTCGCTCGGCAGCAGTGTCAGTGGTAGGCCGCATTATGACCGAGTTAGCCTAATGCGCCCTCCATATTGGCTGGAGTGACCATAAGTTAATTCCGCTGATTTAACTCGGTTAGCGGGCAAAGTAGCGCGACGACAGTAATCATGGCGGGGCGTTTGGGAGAGGCCGATGTCGCACTGGCTTTATTTAATACAGATTTTTGAGCCTCGAGGTTATGGCGTTACAATCTTCGACTATTATTGTGTCAATAAATCTCGGAGTTGGCAATGCCGGTTATTCCTCCGGAAGCGGCGATCTTATTAAGCATATTTCAGAGCTCGCCTAAAACCTTATCGCGTTCGAGCGATTGCTCGGCAGCGCCGGGATTTACTGGCCCGAATCACGACACCCGCTATACAATCCTCCCTTATCGCCTACCAATATCTATTATCGGAGTTTCCCGAACACTGCCGGCGTCCACGCAACCACTCTAAGTGCGCCCTCCATTTTCCCAGCGGCAAAGAAAAGGAGAAGCCATGCGTGTCTGGATCCGGGAAGAGAAAAGTTGGTTTAATTGCAACTCGAATACGGAACGAAGGCCTGAGAGGGCGAATTCCAGGCAACGTGCTAATTACCTGGCTAATTGCTGCTAAAAATTAGATTAACCTGGTTATACGACGTCCCTTGGCGGTCAGCGACCTCTATCGCGTCTACCTCACCTCGGATTTTTAACAGCAATTTTACTCGTGATTACGCGCGACTACGACCTCCCATCACTTGAGATCGATTGGCGGGCATGGCAGTAAATTAGAGAGTAGCCTATTAGCATAGAACGTAAATGTAAGTGAACGCAGTTTCAGTAAAGTGAAAGGGCTATTTAGAGCCACTGACCCAACAACCTTTCACTCACTCGCCATTTATGCTTAGACTGGGGATTTCCATAAGTCTTCGCCAGTCGCCGAGACAATCAGGTGGCGCAGCCAGCGCCATGTACAGTCAGTGGCCAAGCCATTCTTTATCAGCGCTAGTCGTCCGAGAAATATGTAGGTGTCGCTGAAATACGCGTGTAATGGGAACCGCTTTGTCCAGTCAGCGCTAGCAGCCGCAGCAGCCCTGCTGTATCGCATCGAGTCCCAGATTTATGAGTGCAGGGCGAAGTAGATAAAACGACGCGTGATAAACGAGCTCTCCTGCGGGGCGGCGCTGCAGTCGGCCCCCTGGAAAATCCAATAGAGATCGAGCCCATTCCTTCGCACTCGCTCCGAGCCTCCATTTATATTCGGCGCTTCTTCCACCGGCATTATTAAATAGTCAGACCATCCGCAGCCACCCGAGAGCCCACTCAATTAATTGGGCCAATCACTTTCAATATTTGTGGCCGCAGTGGTAATCGCGCGGTCAATGGCTATCGGCGATAACAGGTTGCTGGCGCGATAAGTGGCGGGCGAAGGAGAGCGAAAGTAAATGGCTGCTTTTACAGGGCTAATTAATCACAGGGCCATTATGCCGCGACGGAGATCGCTGCGGTTACAATCAATTCCCATTTCTTGCTTTCTCTTCTAACCTATGGAAAGTGGCACTTCACACTGCTATTTCTTGAGCCGTTGTGTTCTTTTATTCGTGGCGACGTTGAATTTTGAGGTTAAATCGTCCAGTCTTGCCTGGAACGGAAGTTTCTTATTTTACTATGTTGACTCGCAATTAGTTTGCGATCAATCAGAAGAGTTCTCAATTTCCACTCGAAGTTGAGGAAAGTTTCCCCCGCGAACGGTTCTTCGCCGGGAGTTCTTTCCCAGGGGAGAGGATTTTTCTCGGGCACGTTCGCCGGCGATTATCGAGCCGGATGAAAGGCGGAGGGGTCCTCGATTGTTGCCGCGACAATCCGGCCCCGACAGCCGGAAACTTCGTTACACGCGACGGAGTAGCTGCTAGGTTAGGTTATCAGAAGTTCATGCCCGATTTTCCCGCCGAGAGCGGAGAGGGACATTTCACTCGTGCGACTTAAACTTGGCCGGAGTGAAATTCGTGCGGTGGCCGATTGAAAATTTAACTTCTCCTGGAAGTTGGCCGCTCGCAGCTGGACGCCGAGTAACTTGGCCCCTGGCTCGGACATCGATAGATTTGTTCGGGACAATATCGAGGAAGAAAGGCTCGAGTTGAGATGGAGTTTCTTGGAGGAAATCACTGACCGTACTCCGCACCATCTATCGGGAAACTACTGGTAGCCCAGTTTATCGCAAACGGTCTTGTGCTTTGAATAAAATGTCCCGTGTAAAAACACGAACTCGTAAAAAGGTGGCAATTTCCATCTTAGCAGAGGCGAAATATCCAAAAACTATTTCCCAGCCGAGCGGATGCTGCGGAAGAGGTTAGGTATCACTTGAATGCGATACCTCCATTAACCAGAGGGTTCTGCTCACCGGGCTAATCCGAATTAGCGGGATTATCCAAAGTAGCCAGTGCGATGGATTATCCTGTGCATGGGGCTTAACCGTGACCATTAATCCGCTAGCCCAGCGCAATCTGCTAATCCCTTTAAGTCCTGGATTCCCGCCCGCTCCACCCACACACACATACAAGCGCCTCGAATTAATCGTTTGAAACAAGCGGACAACAACAGATCAATCAAGCGAGCAGTCGATTAAAACGCGTGGGGACTTTTTGCAGGTTAGAAGTGAGCTTTGAGGTTATGTCGAGTGACGCTTGAGGAAGACGCGTTCCCAGTGCAGTTGGTGCGGAAGGTGGCGCCGGGATGCATCTGGGATGAATGATGAAAGCATCTTCAAGTCCCGGGAGCACGTATAATGCGTTAGAGCGACGAGATTGAAAGGAACGTGCCTCGGCTGGCGTAAAGCCCGCCCGGATAAGATCCATCCTCCTCTTACACCGACCTCGCCCTTATCTCGGCGATCTCCGTCCTGGCTAATGCGCCGCGATCCTTATCAATTTTCAGCCCTACATCCCTTCACCTTCCACCAACGCCCTCTGAGCTCCCCTTCATAATTCCACCAGCTTCGGATATCCGAGTTTCTAACGTCTTCTGTGGGATTGTTGCTTATTTTGGATTATTCTGAAGTCCTCCAACTGGAGATGGAAGGTTTCAAAGTTCGATCTTATTCAAGCTTTTGACATTCGTACGTATACGTACTTAGTTGGTATGTATGTATGTATGTTTGAGAGTGATGAGAGATGCATTGCGGGAGCTCGACTCGCATTAAATCCAATTATAATGAAGCGTAGTACTATTGACCGAAGGTGAAAGGGTTGATTCTCTAAAGAACGCAGTTGACCCCAATGCCTATTTAATGAGGAGCCTCCATATGTATGTTCTCAGCTTCTTGTTTCCTCGATTGTATGTATCCGCATCTCCTCCCACCGCGCGCTTGCCTCCTTTTATCGAGGTTATGTATGGACATTTTCTGTATTCGAGATAAAGGGCTGGCCGCGCCAATGAGGCGCGCGGTTCCGCTTTTTGCAGGGATCGATACCGAGTATAGGAATGTTAACGAGCATTAAATAGGACGGGTTTAATATGCAGCAGTCGCTTGATTTCCCCGAGCGCAAGCCTAACCTAAGCTTCTTCGCGGTCCTCCCTCAGGAGGACGAACTTCGAAGACTATTCGATTTCTTGCATCGGGTTTATCGAGGCTCGGGTTCTTGATATTTCTCAGGAATCAGCAAGTTATATCGAAATGCCAGGCTGATTCGGGACAAGTACGACGCCGTTAACCTTACTTCTGGGGGCGCCACGTGACCCCGCAATTCCTCCGACTTGACAAAGTGGTTTCGGAAGAAGGCGGACGTCTCTGATTACTTGAATTCAAACTTTAACGAGGCGCCTGGCATCACGAAATCCGCTGGGAATTGGATCGCGACGGTTTCCAGTAGCATTTTTCACCTCAAAACCGAGTCTATCTTCGAGTTTCCCTAGCCTAGGGGCTTTTAGCTGATTATTTCGACGACTGTTGGTGATAATGAGTTCAGTTACTAGAGGACGCTGTTCTAATCGGTGCACAATGCCGGAGTAACAGTCCAATCGGATTAAGTCTGCGAAACCGTCGCAATGGCAACTGGCGCGCATCAGAGAATCCCTTGAAAAAGGGCTCGATTAGAGACTCCGTGGTTCTAACCTCCCATGTGAGATGGGAAATTGAGAATCGGAGAGAACTAACCTCCCCATCGGCGGGCGACAGAACATTCCCATTAATTCTGAGATTGGCGAGCGCTCGAGAGTCCGGCGTATCTTTTATTCATAAATTTCAATTTAAAGGCTGGCACAATGGGCCACGCTGGGAAGATGGCGCCTCGATAAGGGCCGCCTTTTAAAATCTCGAGGACCCTCCGGAACGTCGATAAAACGCTGGCGGACAGTAATCCACGATTGCGTTTGAAACGGAGTGCCCTCTGGGCCTGGAAAGGTGAACAAAAAAAAGAAGCTGGTCGTTATTTATCGAGGTTCTTTCCATCGCTAACCTTCGGGATTAATTGCCTGGACAAACATGGCCGCTTCAGGCCTTCCCTAACCTCTCGGAATTAAAACCGGGCCTTTAACTTCCCCCTCGCGTAGAATAGAGTCGATCTCTCGAGTGCGAGTGCTCCCAGTTAGTACTCCTTTGAAGCTCTATCAGCGAGAATTCGTATCGCATTTCCGTAAAGTGAGGTTACCTCGGATGGAAGCGATGAGACGCCCTTGTTACGCCGGCCAGGCTTCAACAAGCTGCGCGCAAAGTTTAATGGGAGTAATGCCGGGGGAATTATGGCTTCGCACGTGCGCCTATCGCGCACGATCATAACCTCACTCTTTTTCGTGGGCCGTTCTCGAGGAATAGCCACCGATTCTATTGTGATCGAGGTTGCCATGGTCTTTGGATAAAGTCGGCCTTCAATCGTGTCTTTATAAAGCGTTGCGTGAGCTGTCGCCGCTCTTAATTAACAGCCGGTTAAAAGGGAGACTTGAACGATAGGCGGCGATGTCCGACGATATTGTTTAATTAGTGGCGAGCCTATATTTGGCGTGGGAGTTAACACGGCGGGATTGAAGAAAGCTGCCATAAAGCTGGTCTCGTGTTCCCAGGATATCTGACCCAATTCCCGAGCAAACGATTCTGACGCATGCCAGTCGACGCTCGTCCTGTAATTTCGTCGATCGCCCGTCGATGCCTCGCTTTATTCCTGGAGAATGTGCGATTAATCGATCTTCCCATTCACCACCAACCAAAACAACCTCCAAATAGTGCATTGTCCGACGAATTCCACACTGGAATTGAAACATTCATTTGACTAATCTCCAAATAGTGCATTGCCCGACGAATTCTCCACAGTAGTAGAAATACTCATTCTAACCTCCAAATAGTGTATCGCCCGGCGAATTCCACGCGGGAATTGAAGCCTTCATTTTTATCGTCGCTAATATTAGTTGGACGAGCAGGGAGAGCAAAACAGGGTGCATAGCAGAATAATGGAGACGGAATGCAGAGGACGGAGCAGTCTTCCGGAAAAACAGTTTAGTCTGGCGAAAGGGGCCTCCGCCTGCATTCGGAGCTCCAATGGAGGGGTGGGGGGATTATTACCGGGCAATTACCGGGCGCCGATGTAGAGCCGGCAACTATTCCGGGCTCCAGATGGCCAGATGCTTTCGCGGCGAGCTCTTCGGGATTTTAATATCTGCGATTAGCGCAGCGTGTAACTCTCTCCGCCCTCGAGCTACATCGCGCCGAATGCAGGGGGTGATTCACGGCACTCCGCATTAACTCCGCTGTAACCCACTTTTTATTCGATGTACACACATGTTGAGCGAGAAACGAAAGTTTTGCCCACGGGAACAGGGCTGCAGCGGTTTCTCGCTGCTGGTAATGAATAGCAAACACTACTAATGTCGGGTTAATTAATAAACTGGGCTAATCTACCTTTTTGGCCAATAAGAAAGCCATTCATTTGTGGGTTTGGAATTAACCAGATAGATTTACCCGAACTAATAATTGGTGCTCAACTACCAACGCACTAATTATATATAAATTATAAATAACGCAGTAATTATATATAAATAACAAAAATGGTATATGAATTCTAACATATAATAAATTATAAATGTATCATTATAAATCACCAAATAATTTAGAGTCATCGCTCATTCAGAGAAATCCAATCCGAGTGAAACACCCTGTAGACCACAAATGAATTTATGCCGTGACTCGCTATCAGCGCCCTCCAATCATTACGACTTGTTTCTCGTAGGGTTGACGGGCCAAGGAGTTGAGCTTAACAAGTTCACCACCCCCGGCACAATGGCTCTTTCACCCTAATTATCGAGGGGGTGGGGGGCAAAATCGCCCGGCGAATGCGGAATTTCGGTGGTGTTATCGACTTAGCCGAACTTCGCCCGGCACATAATGCAAGCAGAAGTGCGTTACTTATCTCGAAGGGGGCGCACAGTAGTCCCACACGTTCCAGTAATCTTGAACTTTGTGTAATTCATCGTGGGGGGCCCGCAGCTTCCGCTGGTCGCCTTCGAAATTATTCATTCGAGCCCCACCCCCGGCAACCCCTCACTCACCCTTTTGCGAACAGCATGCATCCTTCTCCGGTTAGACTGTCTTGGGAAACTCGGCCAGCAGGCTGCACAACACCAGCTGCACCAGCCGTGTTTCCCTTCCGGGCCAAGCTTCCGCACCCGCACACCCGGCTGTGCAATTAGTCCGACTTTTCTTCAGTTCAGATGCCAAGTTTGAGCTTTTCTTGATTTTCGTTTGAAGTTGATTCTTTTCAAAGATTATGGCATTGGTATTGAAGGTTTTTTCTGAAATATGAATTGTCATGTATCGTAGTAAAAAGTTGACACTTGTTGGCAGTAAAAGATTTTCAGAAAATATTGAAGTAGTTGGTCTAAAATTATTTTTGGGGAAATTCGATTCTAATAAGAAACACAAAAGGTTCGGTCGAATATTTCGCTATCCTTTTTCACATATTCCATAAACCTCTCCATTTAAGCCCGGCCTCCCCTAACTCAGAGGTTGGAATGCCCGCGACAGAGGCCGTTTAATATTTTCCGGGCGATATGATTCGGATATATCCGGCGGGCGCGTACCCGGATGAATTCGTAAGTTATCCCGAGATATATCCGGAAGGTCCCCCTGACACATCTGTCCCGGTTTCGAGGGGCCAATCGATGCCAGGTCAAAGGGCAGTAAATCAGGAGAATTCCCAGCCGACCCAGCCACGTATACATCCGTCCCCCTTTTTTTCACTAGCCAAAGATGTCTCGCTCGGTATTAAAGTCGAGCGACTGGAGAAAGTAGAGTACACAATTCGCGTGGCAATTGGTCGAGAGGATTTCCGCCGCCTTTTATTACCGAGTGGTATGAAAATTAGCGAGAGTGGAGGGCGGAAAGTAGATCAAGTGTTTGAAGAGGAAGGACGAAGCCTCCTCGAACTAGGATGGCGGAGAGGGCGCCACTGCTGCCTCTGAAATATTAATAGTGGCCCACATCTTGACGAGGCTACGAGAGACAGCCAGAGGCGCAGCTCCTCCTCCTCCTTCAAGGGTGGGTTTTCAACTCCGGCAAATATTGTTCGAATAAACAGAGCGGGGAGTGCGGAAGCCCCTGAAGCGTGTGTTCACGTCTTGTCGATTATTTAGCGGAAGCCCTTTCATTCTCCCGGAGAAACGAGGGACCAATGAGAACAAGCTGGTCCTCAGAGACCTCTTTTTCTCCTCTCCGCTAATATTGGCCGACTTTTTCACTACTCCCTCGGATCTTCTCGCGAGTGGCAGATCCAAAGCGACCCAGGTTAAGTCGCCAGTCTAGGTTATGTCGCAACATTTCATTATTTCGTTCGGCGAAGCTTTCCAGAGCAGCGCAGCTCTCCCTGCAGTTGCCACCCTCACATCAATTCCTCGTGGAAATGCGCCCGGGAATATAACAACCCGGCCGTGAGGGGAGGATGCTCTGCCCATATTCCCGGCGTATTCAACTTTCAAATCCCATTGCCGTGCGAGCAAACTCCCTCTCATTCTTGGGGAGCGCGCGCCGGATGTTTCCGCTTGGAAAATGGAGAGGAGCATCCGATTTTAGCCGGGGAATGCGAGTAACTTCCGCTCTGGACGGCCATGATGTGCTGTGCAGCATCCACTTCAACTGATGCGCTAACATAACCTGCATTCTATATGCGAAAGGAGTCAGAGTATATTTTGTGGAATTACTATTTCTCCCGGTGAGATTCTCCCTATCAAAATCCACGATGAGTATCTTTGTTGGCAGATGCCAGTGGAGGTACAGCCCCCTCGAGTAACTTGGTGACATAACCTCTTTGGCACGTGGGAAGAGTTAGCGAGTCTTTTATGGAATTAACAAGTGTCGGACTCGATCGAGTCGGATAAAGCCCGAGGGTAAAGCCGGAGGATTGATGGGAGAAAGGTAGGGTGCGGTTCCCCATGGAAACGAGGGAGATAAAGCTGCGCCGCTCTGATTAGTTAGAGCTCGGCGAGCCGCATCAGTTAAAGAGACGATCCGACTCGGGAAAGAACGTCAGGCTCGGTCGAGCCGAGCCAAGGAAAAATGAGACGCGTTGGACAGCTGATTAGACACGTTCCTCCCTTTCTTCCGCAACACGTGTCAAAGGCCGAGCTAACCTCTAACTCCTGCCACATTACGTTACGCCTCGAATTACTGTTATTGCTTCCGCGCTTTCTCTTGGTTCGTAGACTTCTTTTGACTTGAGCAACCTAACCTTAAAGTTAATAGTTTGAGCCCGCAATTATACAATTGCATTTATTTTTTTTCCATTTGTTTGTTGCTTCTCGTATTCGGTTTCGAAGCACTCCGGCCCTCATTTAACTTGGCGATAGAATTAGCAGGGCTGTTTTCCCTGCGAGAGAGAAGACTACTTTGCCGGAAGCGTCGGAACATTAATTGGATCGGTTGACATGCGAGTTGTTTATCAAGTCGCGCTTGCTGACACACGCCGAATGGAGTTTCCAACTCCAGCTGACGGCGGAATTCTCGGCTGGAGTCGTTAGACTTACGCGTCTTAAGAGTAAGAGCGCGGCTCCCACGCTGAGATGAACTGGCGGCCATGCTGGAAAGGTGGGGGGAACAGCGCACGCCATATTGAAATTAGTTCGGGGCCGACTCTCCCACCTCGCAATTCCTTTTCCTTGTATTTCGATGGAAATACTTTGGATGCCGCTCGGCCGCGATTCGCGGCAAATGGGAGCTAGGATATTTTTGTTTTCCGCGGCGCGCCAGGCTTGGAAACGACTCCTGACGAAACGGGAACCCCATTAAAGCTGCTGGAACTTTCTCCGGCTGAGCCGCGCCATTTCTATTCGCGGCGAGTCAGCCTCGTGCGAAATCCGCCTTTGTCCGCCCGCTCGTCTCAACTTGCCTGCTTAGATGCACGCTCCCGCGACCGAGCATAATAGATGGCGGCGGACTAGTCGACCTGGCCAATTTTTGAGCCTCGTTGCCCGCCACAGCCACTGAACTTATTACAAAGTTTCCCCGGCATGGGAAGCCTGGATGGGTTTGCGCGGACGGAATTTCGAGCGACGGCGAACCAGGAGTGGGCCAGCCCGAATTAATTTCACGAGATTCTGATGAAACGCGCCACACGTAGATTGCCGGAGTAATTATTGGACCACTCGAACGTCGGAGGCACGTGCTCTTCCCTCACCAATTTCCCTCGAATCATCGGGAACGCGTGGCGGCTGCCGAACGATGCGCAAAGTTTCTGTCCGAGTTCCGAATTCTCCCCGGGAAATTTACGGTGCTCGAGTCCGTGCTCTTTAACTTGTCCAAAAATTGGAGGCCCTTTCATTCTAAGAGGCGATCGGATTCAATGGGAGTCATTGGTTAGGTTACTGATTAAAAGTGGATCGCCCTCGGCTCGTGATTGGACGGGGTAGACCAGTAGGCTCAACTTTCGCGCTCGTTTGCGTAACCTAGATCTAATCTACAGGGGGGCGGAAGCCGCGATGGCAAGTTGGTTAAAGCGACACGTTTCGCGGGGATCGATACTCGTTTGCGGTCGCATTTGATCACCGCCGCTGAAAACCGGATACATCAACACTTTGTGTGGACGGGCTGAGTCAGTTTAACCCCTTTTTATATTCTAATCGTTGCGAACGAGGCTGAATATCAGGAATAGCCTTCGTTCTTTCAGCCCCAATAAGACGTTCAACGTCGCCATTACATACAACTGTCATTTTGCGCACCATGGACAGTCTCGAAATTGAACCTATTTTTGGTAACCTATAAAAGTAGCGAAACTAGGTTATGTAAAATGATCAATAGGCGTCTTACGGAAGCGATCGTTGGTGGTCCATTGGCAGAAAGGGCCAGTGCAATGCGATATCCGTCGCATATGCTTAATATTGCAGGCACTAGAGTGGAGGGTCGGGTTAGCACTAAGCCGCAATTTCCGATTGGCGCAGGAATAATTGGCTTTTCATTCCACGTCGTTCGCAGCTGTTTGCGCCGGCCGCTTGTTTGCCAAATCCCCGTCGCACTGTTTACAGTAATTGGCGGGACGCCTCGCGGCTCCGCGGAACCAACAGAGCAGCTGGCATTAGTCTCAATCGGCGCGAGATGTCGCCGCAATCGGCGCCCCCATTAAATCACTCGGGACTTAATGAGAAAGTCGCCGAGAAATTCCCTAGCACCGGGAATCCTATCTTTAGTCAGTCCATTTCATTTGTCGCGCGCAGATCGCTGCGATTGGACGAATAAATCACTGATAAATTACTAGAACGGCCTGCCCGGATAAAGTCATCCATCATCCGGAATCAGTGTTAAATTACACGGCCGCTGGTGGCACGATCTGTTAAGAGCTTCATTCGCACGCGGGACGAACTCTCGCGATCTCCGAGTCATTGTGAGAGGCGTGAACATAACCTAGATAGGATCTGGGGAGAATCGCCCTAGGTTTAATCGGCGATGTCCCCCAGTAGGCGTGACTCCCCTTCGAAATGTAGATGTCGCTGATAAAGGAAAGAGAGCGAGGATGACATTTGAGGAAGCGTTAGCCTGCCCCGAGGTACGATTACGTCCGGCGACTCCTAATGAGTTTGCACTCGAAGCCACTAGTGGCGCTGGTGGCGACGCGCTGTTTATCGGAGGCAGCCTTCTGTGTCAGCGGCGCTTGTTAATCTTGAGTGTCGCCCCCCTTTGTCACGGCTGCCTGCCATAATGAACGCTGATGCGGTGCTACTAGCTCTGTCTAGGGACTTTGATATCGAAATTATCCCATTAACTCCCTAGCAACACCCTCGAGAGCTCGCTCGATCTATTAGCAGGTATTAATTAGAGTTCGCACTTTTATTTTCGAGACTAAAATCCTGAGAGAGTCTGGAGTCTCTCGATTTTTAACTGTCTTTCATTCCTAGGGACTTTCATATCCGCCCTCTGCCCTTTGGCTTTCGTTACTGCTCCTCGTCGAAACCCGCAGGAGTCCTCTTTTATCTGTCGGCCGATATTCAATCTCCCGGCATCCGCTAACTCCGAGTGGCCTCCCCCTCGTTTCATCCTGCTCTCTGTTCCGCATGCCATGCGAGAAACTGGGATATTGGAGACGGAAAACACGAGTATCTCACTGCGCCGAGCAGATTGAATTTCTCCTCTCTTCTTGGCGAACGCAAACGCGTGCCTGTGGCTTCATTTCACTCTCTTTTCCTCATTTTAATCGCACTCTTCTAACGAGGCCCCAGATCCTCCAAGCTGACAACACATAGAAATGGCCGCTCGTTAAACAAGAGCCAACCAAGCTAGCATGAAAATGTGAAAGTCTACGGCTGTCGCTGGAAAAAATATCGAGGCAGTCTGAGCCGAGTAGAATTCTACTCACGTACCAGCGGAAGTGTTGAATAAAAATTCGATCCCCATGGAAATGGGGTTTCGGCGTGAACTGCTTCGCTGATTCTCCCATGGTCCTTTGTCACCTCGTTTTATTCAAGCTAGTCTCGCTTGTAGAAAAGGCCCGATACCTTTCCTCAGACAGTCAATGGATCAGTCGGATTACCCGCTTGTTGAGCACCGCTGCACCGATAACAATGGCGTCCCGTCGGTTTCCGGCTGAGGAGAAGAGGTTAGGAGATAAGAAAGTTCCGCGGGAGTTACTCTTGGCAGCCCGATGAATCGACCTTTCAAGCCGATTGAGCCCCGCGGATTCCGACGTCGCTTCTAGGGATATTTAGCTTTATTCGGGACTAAAGAGAATCTCCGGGATTCCCCTGGGATAGCATCGAGAAGATATCGATCCTTCTGATCGACTTGTAAAAAGGATTGATCCAGTAAGATGCCCTGAGCTCATTGGCCATGCGGATGTAGATATGGTGGATTTGTGATTTCCCTATGGTTCTCATGCCAGGGAATTCACTCTACTAAACTTTCCCGCCAATTCTTTTTTCTCTTCCAAGAGAATCGGATGGAATTTCAGGGATCAATTTCCACGAGTTTAATACAGAATCGACTTCCCCCAGCTTATGTTAAACAGTTTCACCGCCCGTTTCACACTGGGATTCCATGTGTCCCGGTATGTTAGGTCGTCTGATACCCGCGTTTGACAACAGAGGCAGCACTGTCTCCGCAGAGGGCGCTGCTAAAGCGAGTGGAGGTAGTCCTTTGTTGCCGTTGCATTATTCGGGCTAGTGCAGCCGCGCCGCATGCAATATGCAAGCGAGCCGCATGTCAGAGGCGCACTTTATTTCGGTGTTTCTCGCGTCCTCAAAGAAAGGCGCAGCCACTCGCTGCCGGCTTCTCCGCGGAGACAGAGAGAAATATGAATTCCCCTCGAGTCCCCTTGCTCTCTTTACACGCGGATATTAACGGGCGCCATGAAGATTTATGTGGGGGGCGGCTTGTCGGGGGGAAAAAGCCGCGATACACTTTTTGATTTATATACGGCTACTTCCCTCGCCGGGCTTCTTTCCAGTTAAAAGCAGCTGCGAGCTTTCCGCCATGAATTACATGTGTGTATCGCTTCGAAATTTGTCTCAATTTTAAACTTTCATTTTGTGTAATTATTCATTTCTTATCTCTTGAGTGTGTAAATGCAATTCCTGATTTACAGATTTAAATCAGAAGCATGAACACCTGAATTAGTTCAATTGAATACATAACAATTTGAATTATCGAATTTCTTGTTGCTCCAATGACTTAGAAGAAAACGAGCCAGCCCGCGAAGCGCTCGATCGACCAAAGCGCGGTATCGAAATTCCCGTATGCTTGATCGGACCGCGGCAGAGGGTGAAAAGGGTTTCCCCGGGGTCCGGGACACAAGCGGCCAAGAAAACAGGCTGCGGAATGGGGAGCAGTTCCCCGAGGGAGGCGCGGAGGATCCCGGGACAAGGGTGTGCAAGGCGGATCAGCGGGGAAAGAAGTGGCGGTATCGATTTTCCGGGGAAGATAGGGAAGTTTCCGAGGGAGTTGGGGCGATCGCGCCGCGCGATAGGTACACGGCCGCCTGGGAAGTCGAAGTGGCCGTAGCCGAGCCGCAAACAGGGACGCAGCATTACCGAACTCCCAGCTGACCCTCACTGCCGAAGCCTCCTTTAAACACTTGTGGCTCGTCGCCCCTGATGAAGCCGCCTTCCGGCTACTTTCACTCTCCCTTTGACCCCTCAATAGGTGAGAGTCACTACTGGCCTTGATTTTTAGGATTCGACCTTACGCCCTTTCTATAAATATTCTTTACAAAATGTGGGATCAGTTCATCTTAAGGACGGAAACTATCGTTATGGGAGATACCGAAAGGTAAGCCAAAGAGGATGAAATTACACCCAACAAGTTGGTACCTTGAAGACTCGACCCAATTCAGGCCTCGACCTTGCCTCATTCGGCAATTAATCTTGAATAACCTGGGGGTTGTGTAGTCTAGGGGGTGATCTTTACGAGGGAGGACTGGGAAATGCTGGGCTGGAAGGCGAGGGTGGAAGAAGTCGTGGTAGCCAACAAGTTGGTGGTGCGTTGAATCGATAGAGATGGGTGAGCCGGGGGTAGGCAGCCAGTCGAGCTCGTCCAGTCCTCTATCTACTACCCTTTTACACCAACAACCCCCTGCGCTCACCACCGCACCGGCCAACATAGGGCCAGGGCTCCCGCGATCTCCACCATCCACCCTATCTACATCCCTCAAAAACCTTTTACATGCGCGCCTTTTTTATCCGGTCGACCACAGTTCCTGCTTTTTTCCCTTCGCGTACACTGATTCCCTCTCCCGCTTTTAAACACTGAAACTATATTCGGGATGAACGATTGTTCTGCTGAAAATTCTGAACAACACGCTAATTGCAGAAGTTTGCGATGAATGATAATAAAACTAGAATAAATGTAATACTTGAATTTGATTTGGATTTGATTTAAAATATTAGCCTGTTAGTATACAGAATATAATATAAAATATTAGCCTGGTAGTTAGTTTTTTAACCGTGAGCATGTCTTTCAGACCTGGAAAGACGCTTATACAGACTCAAATAGAGGTTAACTGCAGAAAAGCTAACTCGAAAGGGAGTTTTTCTAAGGCTAAACTCTATTTGATTACATCTAAGCGCCTTCCGGGACTGAAAGGGTTAATGTCGTTCTCAGTTCCCGGAGCCCAGTTCACGGGAAGCTCCAGCGCACCGGAGGCTGGAGAATGGCAATTCCAGGGTGACAGGTTCACTCGCATCGGGACTCGCGAGCGCCCGATCGATCTCCGGCTCGTCTAAAGTCCGCTCCACACTACGCTTACCCGCGCGCTCGGCAAAACTCATTTCCTCCGCTCAAATCGCAGTAATAACAGTAAAACTTACTTCGAGTCCATTTTCGACGGAATGAGAGATGTTTTATTTAAAGGGATAGATGTGTTAAGGCCGGCGTAGTGTGAAGGAGGCTTAACGCGGAGGAAAAAAACTGGCAGGCACGCCCGGGTATTTTGAGCAACACTTACACGTGTTCCTCGAAGGACCTTTCTCCCGCTTCCTCTCCACGGAGGACTGGGAAGCTTTGTTGTCGCTCTTGTACCTCTTCTAACCTCGCTTCCCGCGCGACTGAAAGGATTTCCTCCCGATAACTCCCCAGCCAGGGCCGATATTTACATCGTAAATATTTCGAGCGGCATCGAGAGCCGCCCGGGATAAATGGCGGCTGCCGCTGATAAGTCTACACGTGTCCCTTTGAGAGCCGGCCCCAAAAACCACCCCCGATGGGACGTCGGGAGTTATCGGATTCCTTTTGGCGAACCGCTCCGCTCTTATCTCGAGAGTTTCCTGTCGATGAAGTCAGGGGGGGGGGGGGGGGAAATTCGATGGGCGGGGGGTTGGAAAATGGGGGGTGTTTATCGCGGGGGGCATTAATTCAGTGGCATGTTCGATTAGCGGGCCATTACGTAATCGGGGGGTAACAAATCCTTATGGAAATGGCGGAGGGCGTCGCACTCTCTCGCTCGGCTACCGGCAGGCTGTGCTGAATATTCAGGAGGGCTGATTGCGTGAAGTTTCCGCTTTCAAAGACTTTTCGAGCGGCCCCTCTTGCGTGCCAGACGTGCCACTACACTCTCGGCCACTTCAACCTAAGCTCGATGCACGCCCACAATTGCATCTCAATTTTCAAGCCTCACCCGCTCTTTTTACACTCGCTCCTTCCATTATCGGGGAGAACCGGAGAGGGAGGGAGAAGTATTTCTGGAATAAGGGCGAGATTCCTGCGAGGCGTGGCAGGAAGCAAGAATCGCCGGGGGAAATCTGGGGAAATTAAGCCCCTTAAGCGGGACAAGGAAAGGCGGAGATAGCAATGGGAACTTTGTTGGTTTTTGAAAAATTTCCAAAGTACACTGTAGAAATAGGAAGAAATAATAGTTTTGATATTTGTGGGGAGTTTTGAGATTTAATGTTTGTGGTTTTTTGTGTGTTTTAGGGACGTATTTCATCCTGTACGACTTTATCGACTTCTTCGAGAAGGACAACCCGACTTTTTTAGAGCGCGAGAAGTTCTTGAATATCATTAACACGATATTCAAGAATATCTCGCAGATCGAGAGGGACGCCATCATTTTCCAGGTGAGTGGCGCTATCTGCCGGCCGATGCCGCCTTCTCTACTCGTCAAAGTATTTCTTGCGTTCCGGACCGTTTTATCCCGACGAATTAGCAGTCGCACTTTCCTCCCACCTTCGCCTCTCGTTTGTCTCTCGAACGTTTCGCCTGAGAGATCAGTCGAGTCACGTAACGATGAATAATGCTCGGTAAATTTTCGACCATTGCCTAGTGAATAACACTTTCCGCACTTTGGGGGAAAGGAATTACCTAGATTTCTGTGTGCGGAGATTCAAGATTACTGGACTAGTTATAATTCAAGATATTCCTGGATATTCCATAACAGTACAATTTTCGACTTAACCTATTTGCACCGCAAACTAATTTCCCCCTAGCTGAAAGTTAGTATCTTGTAATGGGGTACTCGCGCAGTTCCTGCCTGGATTTAAATTGAAATCGTCCGACAGAACTGTCTTATTGTTCGAGGCGAGAGGCGAGAGGTTGGAGGTTAAGTCACCATTTCATCGGCTCTCAGACGACAAGTGGCAAAGTGCGCGCTGCCACTATTTCCGCCAGGCTTCCCAACCTTTTCACCCAAGTGTTCTGATGGAACATCTTATGGAAGAGTTCGCGAGTCTCTCAGCCGTAACAGTCACTCGACTACCCGATCAAAAATACCCCACCTCGAATTTCCTTGCAATCCGCGCATTCTATTTTTGAGGTTACCTGGAAATTGGAGAGGCAAGCGGGAGGGAAGTGATGAAATTGTAGCTGCCTCTAGTGCGGCTAATGCTCGTCTGGCGGAGCCACTGAGCCGCATTAAACGAATACCATGAAATATTAAATATCACTCTGGCCTTTGAAGCGCTCGTGTGTCCGGCTCGGCTCTGCCCGCTCGCTCTCCACCACCGAACCAAACATTTTTTACACGATTACACGATGCCGCCCTGTACCATCTGATCCTGGTAATTCCTGGCCAGTGTTCGTCACGCTCGATTCTCACGTTCGTCAGAATTATTATTAAAAAAACGTATTGAGAAATGCAGCTGGTCTTCCTGTCAAACGGTATAAAGAAATAATTATTCCTAACAGGTGTGTTTTCAATGTCGCTTTTCCCTGTTGAATTTCCCTCGGTTCTACGGAGCATTAATGCTATCATTATGCAACGCAATATCGCAACGGGCTTTGTCATTAGCATTCGGTTATCGAGGTGCTTTAATGACATATTAATTCGACACCCCCATCATCGAGCCGACGCGATTACGCCGGATTGGTGACTCGACAGTGTGTTTCGATTCCGATACTCGTCATCGAGCCTGTTTTTCGGAGGTTTGAGGTTAGGAACAGGCTTAATGGCCGCATATTCATGGCCGCCCTCGCAATCTGAATGTTTGGCTGTCGACAGATTCCGCTTCTAGCCTCTCGTAAACAAGCGGGCATACATATTTACACGCACCCTCCGCATCCGATTTGCCTTTCAGTCCCACATCGCCGTTTCTATTTCTGGGAAGCGAAGCTTGCCAAATATTTGCGACACAGCATTCCAAGCGAAAGTCCCTCAGGTGATCGTCGATGGGGGCAAAGCCTTTGAAACACATGCCCTTTAAATTTCAAATGTGTCGACCTCTGTGAGAGCAATACGCATCACTTTTTCCCGCGTTTTTTGCGAAGGTTACTTTGACCTTCGATCTTTCTGCTTCAGTTGCGAGAGAAATTATTTCTTCGTCATTGGTAGCCGTGTTTAATGGCCGCTGTAGTTGAAGACACCACCGCTACGGTGCGCTAGTAGTTCCCCCATTAACAGTCTAAACCCAGAAATGTTTCGCACTGTTTCCCCAAATCGAATTTATTAGGACGTTCCAGGAGGGAATTTTCGCCGAACGTCAGGTGAAGGTACGGAAGAATCAGCTTCTTTTTAAGTGCCAGGGGCGAAGGTTCCAGGCGGAATAATTAACGGGGTAGTTGCCGTCGCGTGTAATTGCGGGACAAAGTGGAAAGAAAGGGCGGACAGTTACATGTGTGTGTGACAAAGAATAGAGTCGGGAAAAGCGAGGAGGAAGAGAAAGCTAGGCACGTAGAGTAACACGTGAAATTGCACGCTCGATGGACAGTTCTCCTGGCGCACTCGAGATTTCTCCCCCATTTTCTGGGCGCTCGAGCACCATAGCCGGCAGCTCTCTTTTTCCAGTAGTCGCTAAATCCTCGGGTTAAAGAAATGTCTCATTTCGACTTCCTCCCAGTTCTGCTTTCCCCGCTCGATCCTTTGCCGCGCTTTTTCTAGGCTCGCTCTTTTTAGCGATGGCTCTATGCGGAGCAATCGCTTTTTGCCGTGTGTACTGAATGCCTGATCGCTCGGCGAGCCGCCACAGGTGGCAGCACCGTCGCCGCCCTCGTTAGCGGCGAGCGTTCGACGCGCGGTGCGTTTGGAAATTGATTCCGGCCGAAGGAACCGCGTCGCTTTTTGCCGCGAGCCTTTGTGGATTCGCTGTGGTGCCTCGAAAAAACTCGAGATAGATCGAGGGAGACGGCGAGCATGTTTGCTCTCGAAAGAAAAACATAGAGCTTGGAGGTTAGGGACCCCCGCCGCATGACGGATCCAGGCTGCTCCTGCCATGGCGAAACTCCCTGTTCCCTTTGATGTATCGCGCAAATGTAATTACATCGGATCCCCTTTCAGACTCACGGCCTTTTCAACTCTCGGATTCCCGATGCCGCGACGCGCGCGATATACCAAGAAATACATATTCCAGAGAGGAGAGGAAATATCTCGGAAATGCTGCTTGCTCCTGCTCGGTATTAGAAAGGGAAGCCGAAAATTCCTTTCCAACTCCTCGATGTAATATTTCTCGAGATAAAATCCCATCTGGAAGAGTAGAGTCTTAAAAACAGCTAACAGTCATTAGTCAATCATTGTCTTTGATAAATTATCTTCGGCAACTAGATATAATAATAGATAGCTCGTAGAGACTGACTACAATTAATCATCCGTCAATCCAGGGTAACCTGGTGTTCCGAGGGAGCTCAGCCGGCGATTTTGCAGGCTGGAAAGGCTTACAGGTTAGGTCCAGCCGCCACAGGTGGCCCCTGCCGAGATAGAGGGTGGATAGCGATAAAAGGGAAGACCGAAAATTGATTTCCGACAAGGTGGCCGCATTTACATAGAACCGCCTCCCACCGGCTTACCATCGCATATCCTCCCTTCATCCTCGAACTCGCTCGCTCTCCATTCCACCAGGAAACGAGGAAGGAAGCCAGTCTACGATTTACATTTCCGCCGACTTTTGTTCGGGCCCTTCCAGTCCGGGAAATATGTCGAAACGTCGAAATACCGTTCTCGCCCACTTTCATCTTGCCGGCTGCAGCCGCTCGAGACCTCTTTTCCCGCTCCTCATCCTCTCCGTGGAAATAAAGTCTGATTTTTATCGGGGACATATGCGGAATGTCGGCGCACTGTGCTCTCACATTTCTTAGCGCGCGCCATGTCAGGTTGCACACTACTCGCTTGTCATAGCCGCCATTTTTCCCAACATGTCCGCCGTCCGCACCCACCTCGAATGTTTCGCCGATAAATGCTCGGAGCCTGTAAACTCTAGGCAGTGGCTGATCGCGCGAAAACAGAGGCCGGCCGTGATAGAGTTTCGGTGTGCAACACAAACGGTGGCCGCGCTGGCCTCTTTAATTGGCACGCGCGCTATCGGAATCCTGTCAATCGAGGCGTCCCCTCTCGTGAGCCCAAGAGGCCGAAAACAGTTAACATGGTTAGCCCCCGTGAAACGCGTTCCGCACACGCACTCGCAACGCTTCACACGTTCTCACACACGTCCGAGTGGCTGATCCATTTTTCACATTGTTGTTCTTCTGTTTTGCCCTGTCGAGCCCGTTGCGCTTATCAAAGGGAACGGGAATTCGTGATGCTCTACAACACTGTTAAAGATCTCTAGATATACGAAAAGGTGAACTCCTGACGCGGAGATTGGTAGCATAAACGATTGTATCAAATATTACTCGAGCTCCGGACGGCAGTCCTCGGCCGACGATGGCCCGGGGAAGATAGGGGCAGTGCGGGCCGTTCATAATTAACTCGAAAACCGGTGCTATCGGGAATCTGGGTCGGTGATTATGAACACGCGTTTACAAATAGCCCCGCACACCAGCGACGCCTGATCGATTCTCGCCTTCTGCTCTCGCTCCCAACACCCCCCGACGCTCTCCTCCGCCCGATCTCATCCCTCAAACATTACTCTCCCTCGCCTCGCACCCCCTTTCAACCTTCAGTGAAAAGGAAATAAAAAATTCCCCCCGAAATTCCCCTGACACTTGGACCTATTTTCCAGGTTATGTCTGGGCTAGGTTCTCGGCGGGGCGTTCACGCGTCAAAGGCGCTGCTTTTTCCCGGTGGCTGCCGAGTTTGCGGGGCTATTTCCATTTTAATGAATGTACGGGAGATCTGCGCTGCGGTTGTCCGATAAAGCTACGCTCACATGTACTCGAAGCGAGTGGGCGGTGAAGGGACAGCTCGTTGGGCGAGTGGACTGCCCGCCTGTCACTCGCACGTACCGCTCTGCCCTCTGCAGGCCAAACAATCCGCGGACGAGCAACAATGAGCCGCTTTCGAAAAGGAAGCGCCTGAAAGGCTTATTCGCAGACACGCAACACGTTAATGTGCCGACTTGTTACGTGCACGCCGCCTCGGAAAGCTCGCGCAATCGCCTTGTTTATCAGCTGCTGCGTAATACTAATTAAAATCCTAATTAAAAAGTCACGGGAGTGGCGTGGTGAGGCGCTGGGATTCCTTGCGAGACACGGGGAGGTTAAGGCCAGTTATAAAGCTGGCGAGGAAACTGCGTGGGTTGATTTAGTGGCTCGATAACCGACGATCATTAATAGCGAGCAGCCTAGCGAACCTAATGCTCGTCATTCCACAGGATAACAGCTGTTTACTCGATTTGTCATCGGAATAACGTTCCATGCGATTGTCAGCACCTGATGCACTCTCCAAGAATTCGATTCGATGTGTGAACTTACTCGTTAACCTCTAAAAAACTATATTTCATCGTATATATGTGGTCACATTGAAGTTTTTTGGGTTAAATTACATACGATTATTTGAAGGTTTTGCTTTCACTCATTTTGTATGTCAATTTAAACGAAGGCTCTTTTCCTTGGCCGCACACTATGTCTCTATTTTAATCGGCGCAGAAGTTATTCTTTCCTCCGCCGAAAAAAGTATTTTCCGCATTAAGCGCGGCAAGATTTTCCCGCGCGGAAGAAAAAAATGGAGGAGACAATGGGCTGGAGTGGGGGCGGGAGAGAAATGTCCTGGGAAGATGAATTCTTCGACGGTGGAGTGGGCAGTTGGTGAAATACGAGCGCTCCCGCGGTTGGATCATCTTCTCCTTGGGACTTTTGACTCGGCAACTTTCTCCTCAGCCCGCACTAGTAAAAGCCGAGTGCCCACAATACCGAACATTGTTCCGCTCGTAGAAAGTGTCCCGGCATTGTTGTGCCGCCATTACTTGGAGGTTAGGTCCTCCGATCTTGCGGAGTTTTCGAGAAAGTCCCGATTATTCTTGACTGGCCGAATCTACCGAGCTTCAGTCGAGCGAGAGTCCAATCATTTTGAAATCCTAACCTCAAGAACTAAGGAATAAACCCAAGAAACATTGCTCTACCATCATTATCGAATATGTGTGACCGCAATCAATGTCGAACGAAATTACTCTTTTCATTTGGTTAAGTATACGAATACTTTTCATCCTCGCCGAGCTCTGCGCCGCATACAACACACGCCTCATGAAACTAGTTCCCGACGGCTCCAGCCCGATATCAGCTCTTTCTCTCTTTCTCCCAGCAGCAACCGGCGGTACTTCGACCCAGAAACTTATGGCCAAGTTTTAATAGGCAATTCCGATCTCCCGTTGATATTACCGGAATTCCCCAGGCGGCGCCCTGGTCGCAGCCGCGTCTCCATTTTTCCATATTAACCTCAACCGAGGTTCAGATTCTCTATGCGGCGATCCGGCCGCCTATTAATTATTTATTATTCGAGTGTGACGAAGATTAATTACCTTCGGATTATTCTACTGCTTGAAAACAATAGTGAGACGCGCGGGAGTAGTGTTGGTTTTATTGGTCTCACAGGAGGTCCGCACTGTGGCGCCATCTTCCTCCTTACCTTGTAAAGTAATCTTTCACCTGTGATCAAAGCAACTCGCTGGGCGGGCCTCGATTTATTAACTTAACTCCTGGCGTCTTTCCACTTTCAGCTTCCTCTGTGCTCTCCGTCTCGCTTTCTCACTCACTTTTCTCGTGTCTGGCATTGGAGGTTAGGTCGTTCTCAGGATTTCTCACGGTCTTTTTCCCCGGCTCCTGAGTAATATCGCGGCAGCACTGCCCGGAGTGCTTTACGCACCTCCCCTAATCCTGAGGAGCAGGGAATAAAGTGTTATTGCCGGCTGGATTTAAGCCTGGATGTGGTAATTCCAGCATATCAGGGCCAACGTGTACCATAACCTGGCGGCGAACGAGGGAACTAAGTATTTCTTACGGCTTCTGTTGCAGTACACCAACTGGGAGAAGGAGAACGATGGATATCTTGCTCAGAAGATGGTCGCCGACGCTGTGGGCGATTATTTCTTCATCTGCCCGTCGACACACTTCGCACAGCTCTTCGCTGATCGGGGAATGAAGGTTTATTACTACTTCTTCACGCAGGTGAGTCCCCCTTTAAACAATTTTCCTTTTACTCGAACCGAGAGACAAGGCCCAAAGTTCACCAAACGCATTTACGAGCGGAGATTAAGCGCGTAATGAAGCGATTTCGGCTAATTTCGGTAGACTAATCAGCCGGAATATATTCCGACAAGCATAATGACTTATAAACTCCCCAACATGTGTAAGCTGCGCTCCGCCTAGTTAGGATCCACTAGAATGGAACATGGCGTCCTTAATGGCGGAGGACAGCGCCATCTCGAGTTTTCCGTGCCGGTTTAATTCGCTTTATGGATGATTTTCGGGGAAAGAGGGCGCGCAGGGATGCATTAGAGAACGGAGAGAATCCGCTCCAGTTTCCTTTTAGCCTATTGAAATGCTCGCTGCTCCATTGAAGTGGGCTCTCGTCGCTCTGCATGCGCGTGTGTCTCTCGAACACTATATTGATAGAGTAACCTCTCTTATATCCGAACGTCATCTCGTCCCTTTATATAAAGGATTCGACGTTAAATATTTGAAGCGTCGTGTAATGCGCCGGCGGATCTAGGTCGCCGCTTTGCCAGGAGAGCTTTTTTTCCCGCCCTTTGAGGTTAGGGACGCGACCGCACGCGCTTCGTCTTGAGTTTAAGTGCCTCGGGGAGAAGTAAGTGGCGGCGGGATCTGCGTCAGAACACTCGGCAGAGCCCCACTGTAACGATGCCCTCCTCGTTAGTCGTAATAATTGGAACGTCACCACTTTTTAGCCAACTTCCTCCACCATTTCTATTGTGGCGTATGAACCGTCCACTGTCGATCCGGCTGGGAAAAATGACCGGCAATTACGGCCTGCGTCCCCGAAAGCGGCCAACTCGGCCAATCGCGATCGATTCTCGAAGTTCGGACGAAAGGAAAGTCCTGAAAGGAAGAATTGTTTAAGCGGCGCAGTAAAACTTACTGCGACAATAAAAGGACAACTGGGTCAGATGGATCGAACGCGGAGACAAGGTCAAGAAAAAATAATAGAAAAGGGAGAGAATGCTCTCGGGAAAGATAGGAGAGAGTTCTGTGGGCGATGCTTAAGTTGCGATCGAGCGGAGGAGCTTCATTAGGCGCAGCGGATGCGAGATTCGTCCCAGTCGCCGAGCGATATCTCGAAAGTCTGCAATGCCCGGAAAGGGGGCGCCAGGTGCCTTGGGGGAATTAATGGGACGGCGTTCCCGTCCCCGATAATCGAAAGATGTCAGCGGCCAACTATTCGAGCTGACAGAGCCGCCCTGAAAAGAAGTCTCCGGAGAGGTTACCTTTCCAGAGTGGCAGCTTTTACTTGGGAACGTACAGTTACTCGCAAAGTTAAGCATGCGGTTGCATACCAAGAAAATACAAATTAATAAAGTAATAAAATACTTGGCATTTTCATAGAAAAGTTCTCTCTTCAGGTTGGATTTATTCATTTGAATTGATTAAAAGGCAAGTGCATCAACTTGTTCTTCCAATTTAGCGAGTAACTGTAGCGTTGGCCAACTCTCGCGTTCCACTCTAACCTGTCTTTCCGCTCTTAATGCCACCTTAATCATTTCAAAGAGGAATCCAGCGAGTCCCACTCGGCAAACGTTTCCTTCCTCCTGGCAACCCGCTTAAGAATATTCACCGTCTGGGAAACGCTCTCGGAGATCGGAGTTCGGAAGTTCCGCTCGCTTTCAGACCTTAAGAATTTATCGGACAATTTGAGGCGAAAGAAACGCTCTCGGCGGGCTGGCGCTCCACTGAATCTGTAAGGCTTCCGGATCACCCCGCGATCCGCCAAGCACTCTAACCTCTCGCATTCTCCCGCCGATATTCAATGGGCAGATAAAATTAGCCGGGAACGAGTCGCTTTCCGGGCGGACGAGCTCCTTTTTTTCCGGCCAACCAGCCGGGACACTGGCAGATCGAAAGTCGTCGGGGCGCTGTTCCAGGGGTGGTCGGGACGCCCAACCCCCGGCGAGTCAATATTTTTCCGCCTCGCCTCCTGTTTTTCCAGGGCGATGAGATGTAACCAACTGTGTTCCGCCCAAAAAACAAGCGCGCCGTGTCGCCGGGGAAGGTGATTTGGCGTGGACAGTGAAAATTGGGTCGACCAATTGAAAGATAGCGTCGCCGCCTATCGGCTGTCTCTCGACATGTTGGCTGAATCAGTGATGGAGTTAGTTGATTAAATAATTCCGCGAGCTCACCCTGTTTGAATTTCAAATCTCCTCGCTTGTCATCTATTTTTAACTCTCGGCGAATTCCGGGACGTTTTTATCCGACTGCTGTGATGGCCGACGAATCGTTACGGAACAGTCCAATGAACAAGCTGATTCGCAGATGATTATAAATAATCACTTTAATTAGACAATATTGAGTTTATGTTAATTCACCTTTTTTTATACTATCTATAATGGACTTTTCAAGAACAATCGTAATTACTCGCAGGGTTCAAAATGCATTCGTCTTGCTCTAATTAATTGTGGCATTCCATACCACTGTTCTTTGTCCTCATTCGATGGGAGCTCATCAATCTCCAGAGACATTTGAAATAATACTAACAGGCGGGAAAGGTGTCGAGGGGGCGCTGCGCCGGAGAAGATGGCGCCTCCGATGTAAATCCCCTCGTGAAAGCATTCAATTATGCCGAAGCAGAAAGTTCTCTCCGGCGGCTTTCAGGCACAATAATACCAGAGGCCGATGAATACACTTGGCAAGGAGAAATTAATTAAAGCGACCACGGCCCTTGTATCGGCCGTCAGTCTGCCGGCACAACCCCTTCTCTACCGCCCGCCCTCTCTTCATTGTGTTTCGAAAACCCGGAACGCTCCGGAATCCATTTTTTCCCATCACAATGGTGGCGCCACGATCGCAGCCAGCAATTTCATTTTTAACGCCGTAAATAAAGCAGCGTTGTCGTATATTTTCCCGTTGCTGTTGTTCAAATACGAATTTTGTTCGAATTTCAATGGATTTTATTCGGAGAAATTTCCTGCTAAACAGGCAGCTTTGAATTCGTTATGCTGTGAGTACGTCAATGCTTTTGAGGAGCCTTTGTAAAAACTCTCCTGTCAAGTTGATTGTATCCGATAAAGGTATTTGTTGTTTACAACGCATTAATGAAGAGGGTTGTTGTGTTCGAGCTTTATCTTTCACCAACTTCTCCCTTTGATGTTGCTGTGGGCCCCCATCACCTTTGATTCCCCCTTTAATTGCCCTCGGCCAACTTCTGTGTGTTTCTTCCTGAGCAGAGGACTCACCCGCGAGAGAAACTTCACCCGAGTTTCCCCTTGAAAATTCAGTCAGTCCACGTGGTCCCCTTCAAACTGTACTTTGAGATGCTTTCTCCCTAATTCCATTCCCTCGAATGCTCTTTCACTCTCTCTAACCCCACTTTTTAGATTTCCCTCCGAACCAGTTGCAGGTTAGGTTACTTGCTATTCCAAGAATCAGTCATTCGCAGGATGATCCTTCAAAAAGTTGGATTACCAGAGCCCTTCTAAAACTCGCGGAGAAACTTGCAGTTTTTATTTATCGCGGAAGTGCAGCGAAGTCACTCTCCGAGTTCGAGGGTTAACTTTGATCGTATTTCTCCGGGAAAATGCTGGGAGTCCACCGAGTGACTGCGCCCTCTGCTTTCCAGTGGTAATTGCCAGGAGCTTCTGTCCTTTTTTTACATTTGTCATTTGAGATGAAACAGTACTGTTCGAAGAAAACGGCGTGGGTGTACTAGGGGATTTTTCTTGGGTTTATTTACGGTGCAACCAGTGAGCAAACGTCATTAATTTTAACGATCCTTAAAATTACAAAGGGATCGACGCCGTAGGATGCTCTCGGGCACCCTATTATAATAATGTTACCATCGATCTACACTCGCCGGCGCGTATACACACTCTATTAACATTGCCCTCCTCGCGAATAATCCCTACATAACCTCTCATTCTCTCCAGAGAGCGTCTAGTGATTTTCCAGTGGGCGAGGTCGATTGGAAAAGCGCTTAAGCAAATGTCCAGGCCTGCGTTATTCGATATTCGGGCGTATCAGGGGATAATTGAGGCTAGAGCGGCAGCAAAATCCCGGTTGGATGCGAAATTCCCTAGATAATCCCTGGACGGCCCCCGATATCGGAATCGGGGGAATTTCATTGGCGTTGCTGTGATTCCGCTTTGATTACCGACTGAGAGCGTTTATTTTCATTCCTGGCCGTCTATTCACTCTGTTTATTCCATAGAAACGATTGCCCCGAGTTCCGCCAGGGGGTGGTGAGTGGGAATGGAAGTGTGTGCGGGAAGGGGGGTAAAATGCTTGATCGTCGAATCCTCTTCAGAGGTTGCTTTCAGAGCGGCATTCAGGGTTGGGTTCGGGCCATATTGGCGCGTCGTAGCGTGAAAGTTAAGGCTTGATTTCCATCGGAACAATGGCTCGACTGCACGGCTTGCAGCCGAGGCATTCGGCAAATCTGCCTTTTGTGCCCGGGCGAAGCGGCGACGCTCGAGACTCTGACATTTCCCACCGCAGAATCCACACGCTGACGCTGATTACTCTGTCGACCCACTCGACTGACGCGACATCTCGGCCGCGTGATGCCTTGATTGCTCGCGAGATGGCGCGGTTGCTTCTAGAATAACCTAATTCAATTGGTTCTCGATTACTTTCGTCGAGCACAGTTTACACAGTGTTGCCTCAATTGTTTCGAATTGCTTCGGTTATTAGGTCTGGCTTTGGACTGAATTGGATATAGTTTAAGGTCGACAATTTCAATAGTATTATGACTAACCTTAAACCGGCTTAAATCTCCACTACTATGATGCATCGACAATTCATGCTGCCTTGTCTCGATTCTTCTGTATTCTTTCACTCCTCCGACACGACGAGAGTAGAAAGCGACCTTAAGGTCCTCAATTTCGATAATGTCCACACCATTATAGAGATTGCACGCCGTCCGCGCGTCATCCTGGACGAGAGTCGCGCGGGAAACGGATTGCCCCGTTCCAAGAGTCCATCTCAACTCGAGTAGAGTACTTTTGTCTCTCGCGAGAAATTACCGCGTGCTCTTCCTCGAGAGGGCGGCACTCTCGCACTCTTCCAGACTCGCATAAACTCTCGACGACAAAAGAGTCCAGTGTCACAGTGTCGAGTACACTTTTTCCACGCGTTAAGAGCGCGGCGCCACGGGCGAATGGACAATCCCGGCGCAGAGCGTGCGAAATGGAATTGGCCCGAAAATAATTAATGTTCGCCCGCACGAGGCGCAAACGGGCAATTCCGCTTATTAACCCGCCTTTTTGCAACATTAATCAGTGATGATGACAGCACGCGAGTCCCTCGAAAAGCGCAGTCATTGTCGGTTCGTTTAAATAATACGAATTTCGCGCAGCAGCGACACTTGGAGGTTCGCTAACTTCTCGCATATTGTAACACATGGAATATATTCGGGTTTCCTAGTGACGCAATGAATTATAGGTTATCTTTCTCGGGAGAGAATTCCTCAAATCTGTGTGGTAGTTTCAGACTCTGCCGCTTCATATATTAATAGAAACACAACTATAGAAATATACGCATGCTGCCGGCGTGGCAGCCAACCACGAAGTGGCAGGAACTTTAATAAAACATGGGGAGTGTCGACGCCTCGTTAAAATTGATGCCCTGAGCAGTCGAGGCCAACACCATGCGCCGCCATCCCCGCACCTTCCCAATTAGTCACTAGACGAAGCGAGAAGTGAAAAATCGTGGGGGTTAATTAAAGCGACGCCAGCGTCGCCCTGTCGCTTCGCTCCACCAGTTGTAATGCACCTAGAAATAGAAAAAGCCATTTATCTTGTGGTCTTTAAGGTTCCACGTATCCCGCGTGACTTTGAAGTCACACGATAACATGAATATCGAATTTAATCTTTTGCAAAAACAAAATCAGGTTTCCGCGGATTAATTGGAAATTAATTACAAACATGTTCTCTTTCGCAATCCGTCTAAAAGCCGTTGGAAATTAAAGCTATAAACAGTATCAGGGGACGCACTTTCGAGCAAGCAGTACAGCGAATTCGTGCTCGAACGCACCATGCTTCGATCCCCGTTCCCAGAACGCGTCGTTTTATTTGCCATCGGCCGTGTTTATTCGAGGCCGGAGTGACAAAACACTAGGGAGCCGAGCACGCACTGGCTCCATTTCGAATTCGATTCGCCTGCCCAACCTCGCCGCGACAGGTAATCATAACGAGGACACGGCGCTACCAACTCGAATTCCCAACGAAAATAACGAAACTAAATCTAGATCGAAAGCAAACTCGCCGGTAACGAGGCGCTCGCCAGGTGTGTCCACCAATCCGAAATTGTTGCGATATATTATGCGACGGTCTTTAGGGGCTCAACGAGGCGACCGGGCCATAGAAAGCAATGGCCTTTCTTGCCGCGTCTCCGCTTAGGTTTATGGTCTCCAGCACCGTCGAACTTGCCACTTCGCCGGGGGTGGTCGCCTCCGGAAATTTCCTCTAATTCAACCTTGGGTCTACCAGTTCATCTGCCTGTCGACGAAGCTCAGTCCTTTTTTATCTGTATTATATTTAATATTTAATTTAACCAACACTACGTAACCTAACCTAAAACACGCCCAACCCTGAAGTGTATACAAAATCAAGTTAGTTCTGCCTGAATATTCCATACTCGACGGGCTCGTGTCGCCTTCGTTAGCAGAGCACACAGGCAGAGTAACATAACCTCGATGACTAGGGGAAATCCACACCGGCCACTGTATCGAGTTCACCGATTGGCCGATAATGGAAATTAGCCACGGTGACATAATAGATGGAGTGGTCATGGTGAATATTAGGCGGTGGTGAAGGTGAAAATTGGTTGTTGCAGAGGACGAGCAACAGCCTATGGGGTCAGTGGATGGGAGTGCTACACGGCGACGAGGTCGAGTACGTGTTCGGGCATCCTCTGAACGCGTCCTTGAACTACACGAAGGAAGAGCGCGACCTTTCTCTACGGATGATCACGTACTTCTCCAAGTTCGCCTACCAAGGGTGAGTGGGCCCCCGTGGAATTATGCTAATCTTAATTGGCAATATCGCCCGGTCCCTTATTTGCTCGGCGGCCGCTGTATTGTCACGGAAGAACTACATAACCTCTAAAGGCTGCCACTTAAACTCTGGAATTTGTTTCTTGAATTCATTTTCTCCAAAATATGAACCTGGTGATTCACTTGACTAGGAATCACTAGTTACATATTGCTACGAATAATTGTAAATTATTCTGTTATTATATTACTAGCCACAATTTTTTATTTTCCGCTATTTATCAGGAAAGAGTAATCTTCAAGTTTAATGTGCTTTTGACAATGCATTGTCAACGGTTCAAAACGAGTTCATTCCACTTGCGAGGACGTCAGGTCGCACACATCAAAGCCAGTTCCACAATGATCATGTTGTTCTTAATCACTTCGTCGCACGTCACGTTACATACGAGACTGTCCTTTAAAAATAGGTCGGCCTGCATGATTCTAAGCTTTTTAATTCAGAGCTTATTTCGAGGTTACGTGCTCCCCTCGACTCTCGAGAGAAGTTTTTATCGTGCGCATATCGAGAAGTATTTTCGGACACGCGCTTGGCCCTCGAAAACAAGGGTTGTTCCGTGGGGAAGGCTTAATCCCCTCAGATTGCCTGGCAGGTGCATCGGCATGCAGGACACGTAAGTCATTCCGTCGACTCGCCGTGAGTTAAGGGCAACAGATAGCGCGACCGTGCCGTTCGCCATTCCAAAACAATTGCTCCTCTCAATCCACCAACCAGAATCAACTATTTGCCTCGCCGGATGCAATATCAGCTCATAACCTAAAAAGAGTCAACTTATGCTAGTTAAAACAACTCTCACGGTCTCTCGGGCTAATAAAATGCCTCCAACCTGACAATCATGGAAAGATATTACATTGGCTTTGTGTTACGAAGCATTTGATAATTTCCATGCGCAGAAAGCCGACCACGGAGGAGTCCGAGTGGCCGCCGTACTCGAGGGACCATCCAGAATACTTCGTCTTGGACGCCGCGCGCACTGGCTTGGGCAAAGGGCCTAGGACGACGTGGTGCAACTTCTGGAACGAGTTCCTACCTCGGCTCAAAGGCATACCCGGTACGGCATTTTCCACTTTCTCCGGCCAGTATTTAAACAGCCCGTGTTGTGGGATCAATCGCTCCCGCATTCCCGGACATTTCATTACTCGACACCTGCTCCTGTTTGCCCGGGACAATTGCGCATTAAACCGAGCGGAGTGTTTGCGCACCGCCAACGCGGATCACATGGTGTGCGTGTGTACAGGGTGATTCATTTTCAACGACCGCTGTTGTACTCCACATCTTTGCCATACGTGTTTTGTATGTTTCAGTATATCATTATACAGTTTTATTAGTTCGTTTATAAGTATCTTAGATGCAGTAGTGTACATTTGTCGTTGGTGATTAAAAAGGAAGTGGACCACCCTGTGCATGACCGGTGAGTTGCGTGCCGCGATATAAATCCAACTCCCTCGAGGAGAACTGGGTTCCGAGCGCCGGCCGAATATCGCAATTAGCAGCCATTCAAAAAGCGAAAGCCCGCTAATTGCGTAACACGCACTCCGCACAGGTTAGAATCGGTAATTCTAACCTACAATCCGGCCAGGATTTACTCCCGCTGGAACCAGAGCCTTATCGAACATTCGTCCATTGTCCGAGGGCTGGTTTCTTCATTGATTATTAATAAAAATTGGATTAATATTAATAAAAACTGAAATGATAAAATCGTATAAAATTGCACATTCTTTGTTATAGACCCACCAGCCGAAGCGTGTAACTGCGCGATAGCATCGAGCGTCTCAGCGTCCGCTGGTGAGCTAAGGAACAGTCTGCAGCTGACCCTGAAACTATTGGCCTGCGTGCTGGCGATTGGTGGCGCCCTCTAAGTCCCCAGGCGCACTCGAAGAGGTCGAAGATCGTGCGCGGAGCAGCCGGCTCCAACAGCCGGCGGACCTATCCGAGCGAGAGATAAGGCTCGATGATTTTTCCAGGGGGTCAGCAGTCCCAGAGGGTCCTGGGGCCTGCGGCCCTGATTGTTTCAGAGGCTCTAAGTCATTGCGAGCGGCCGATGGCTCGGCAGTCCACCCTCTTTTACCTTTCACCCCAGTTTTCTCGCTTCTCTTCGTCACAGGCATCGATTAGTCACTCGGCGGCCGGAAGGGTGGCTTTCCGGAGTCGCCTTCTAGAGTCGCTCGTCTTCTTTCGCTCGCAATCGAAGGCCTAGACTCGTGCTACGCTCGAGATGTAGCAGTTAGCTTATTTTCCAGCGCGGGGCGCGGCGATCGCTGGCGGAAGGGGGGGCCTCGAGGCGTCCAGTTACTTAGGGGATGATTCGCGTCCGACGACGATCGGGCGATGGCACATCGAGAAGCTAAGAGGGAATTGGTGTCCTCCTCCGGGCGGAGGATACGGCTACTTGGAGGCAGGGCATGTCCGTTTTCAGGATACAAGGGAAAAACAGGGTTACCCGGGCAGAGAATCACGCTCCACTTGCTCTCACGAGAAATACACGAGAATCTCCTTATTTCCTTACAACCCCTCTCCACCTTCGCTTTATTATCGAACAGTCAACTAGAGCACTCGCAGACCTCTCAATTTGGCTCTGTGTTCCTAGAAAGGCAGGACAGAAAGTCCCTAGAAGTGGATCCCGAATTATCCCGTGAAGTAGGGGAGGGGGGGACTTGCTCGGAATTAGCGGAAAAACTTTCGATTCCCCGAACTTTATTTCCCTCTCCCGCTCGCTGTTGAAAACCTGCGACTTTCTTTTCATCGGAAGTTTTAAGTCTTGCTTAAAAATTCCCACCCACTACCAGCGACCGAGTGGAGTTTCCCCCTAATTGATTCCCTCCTCGGATTCCTTTCGAATTAATGGCCAGCCCTTTCCCCGCGAGCCCTTCTTCTTCTTGTTTGGGAACCGTGAGAGCAAAGGGGGAGGCAGTTGGGGGGAAAAGGGAGTTAAGGAACTAGGCACTTAAGAGATACGTTATACCGAGCGCCAAGCGTGTTGTACATACTACGTTATATATAAATACAAAGATAGAGACACGAGTATAAAAGGTTGTGCTCGGATTGGCCGCTTAGAAGCTGTAATAACACACTTGCAATCGATTATCTTCGATTTAGCCTGTCAACACCAACGAGGGCGCCAAATTTCAATCCGGTGCAAAAGTTACTAATCGGCCAATCCGAAGGCATCCCAGCTATATGAATATACGCAGATATAAAACATGGATATACATATCGATTAAACAATTGTATCGACTCGTGCGTGACGTTGGCAGCTAATCGAGCGAAAGCCGAGCTAGGCAAGTCCTCAGTTTCGAGAACAAACGGCAGAGCACACACGTCTCATTCGTTCCACTAGCGGTGGGGATTTTCCGTGGCGTCGTCGCCGTCCTTTCTCCCGGGTAGGTCAGCCGACGCCGCTCTACGGGGAATCCCCCACGCACCCCATAACTTGGCGACGAAACGCCGCGGGAATAATCATGAGAAGCCTTTGCCTCGCGAGACCACGTGATTTGCAGGCCGTCGCCATGTAAGGCATCCATCTCGCCCTACCTTATCTCCGGGCATAGACGCAGTTTTACTCGATAATGCAAAACTCGGCCTCGCGTGGCAGCTGGGCGAAACGCGAATCTTCCATTTGGTACATATCACCGTCTAGAAATCTATATATACACACATATAAATATATACATCAGATAGCAGAGGCAATTAGTGTCGGAGTCTCGTTAGAGTTTCTCCCTCCCTCTCGGCCGCATACGCAGAGGTTTAAATATAAATAAAGAAATAAAGAAATAAATATATATATATATATATGTATAAAGAAAAAGAGAGGGAGGGAGAAGTAGATTGGTCGAGAGCAAGCCGGGCGGTTAGTGAGAAACGGACTCATTATTTTCATTAAGCAAGCGAGATATTTTCTACGAAGTAATCGTTGGCTCTAAAACAATCGTCCGCATCGCTCGCTCGAAAGGGTAGTTACCTTCGCCTTTGGAAAAAGATTCTCCCCCACCCGAGGAATCGGCCTTTGGGGGCCTGAATGTGTTTCGAGGGCGAAGGCAACGACCGCTCGATGTGAATCGACGCGTACACCTAAGGCGTAGGGCGGAAGCCCGTGAACGGTGGTGACAGGCTTTTTTAGCGTGAAACGCATCCCTCACGTAGCTAGCGATTAAGCATCTCCTCACATATCATTAGCTTAGTCAGTCATGTCTCGTCAGTCGTGTCTCGCCGTGACACCACCACCCACCCAACCCTGTATACCCTAGTATTAGTGCCTACAGGTGCACGCGAGCCAATCTCCGACGGGACGACACACCCTCCTAGTGAAACGAGCCATTCTTCCATAGGGAATTCCGAGAGGAAGACCGGGAAACTGCGACCACACTGCTCTCCTTAACCCTTTTCATTACTTTGATGGATCATGTTCAACAAGTCCGGAAATTAGCACATTACGGTACGGCAGTTTTGTCCTCAAAACTTCCCCTGCAAATTTAGTACCATTTGTCTCAAATTTAATCAAATTTAGTGACATACGCCTCTGATTTAGGGAAATTTCGTGACATTTGCCATAAATCTGGACAAATGTAATAAAAGGCACAAATATGTGCGCTCGGACCGTAATGTGTTAAAGTGGGCATTTGTCACCTTGGCCTGGCTGAGGAAATGAATAATCATTTGCTTAAAGTCACTATACGCGCGCTACGGGGCCGTTTAATTTCAGGCCCCGCGCGAGTCCCCCACTACCGGTGTGGAATCGGCCATTAGGCGCGCAGCCGTAAACAGAGCGGGAGATTTATGATTAATTAAGGGGGATCCGGACGAGTTCTAATTGTTAATTCTCCCCGGGAGTCGCCGGGATAATCCTCGCCACGATCCTCCTCGGATAAGCGAAGCCAAGCTCCATTATAAACTGGCTTTACAGATTTTCTTGTGCTGCCCTCTACCTTATCCCGCCGGGCGATCTTGAGAATCCAATTGGAGGATGGCTGTGGCGTCCATTACTACGATTGGATTACACTTGACCTTTGAATACTAACCACGATTTTTTATCGGCTTCGAAGTGGAATAAAATAGAGAAAAAAGGCTAAAAACGAAAAAATATGCTTCGAGAGAACTAAAAAATAAATTTAGATAGAAAAGGGATTATATGAATTTCCATGAGAACGTCAGCTGTTAAAGATTAAGATCCCCTTTAAGGTCGGAATCCGTATCTGGGGAATCCATTCAGGCCCGCCGGCGAGGAATAAGACTCGCCCTATTAATTATTTCCTCAGTGGCCCGCATCGCCCCGGGCCAAAGGGTATGCCTTTCCAGCCCTCCGGCATGTATATTCCGATGCAGAAAGGGGGCGTCGCGTGTGTAGGCACGCGTGTGCACATACCCTTTGATCACGTAAACCCCTGCACCCCCGCTCCTACACCGCATTCTAATACCCTCGTTGAACACCCCTTTCCATAGTTGTACACTTATTTCCAGCTTTCCCCCTCCAGGAACGTGTATTCCTCTTGCATTTCTTGCGTCACTTTCTTCCCATTCATATCTTCGATGACTCTATCGACGCATAGATGGCGCGCATGCGAAAGTGGTTGCAGCGTTGCAGGGCGCTCGTAAATGCTCTTTACGAGCTTGCCGTAAACCCCCCACGATTTTTACTGCCGCCGCTGAAGGAAAAGATCTTAATGGGAGCAGTGTTTAGTTTAACGGAAATGTCTAGCAGTTCGCAACAAGCTCACTTTCGACAGACCTGTTATCCCGTGGTAACATAGTCGCTTGCAAAGCCTGGCGGCTTTTAACTTCCTTTTGCCGGGGAATGAAGAGTAATCGTTGGGTTAGAGGGCGCTCGTTTCACTAGGGGATTTCCCCTAGGATCACCCGCAAGCTCTAGTTCCCGGCGCATCAGTATTCGCTGTAGGTGGAAGCATACTGATTGCACCCTCTTCTCTGCCTCACTTTCGATTCCAGTTGCACGATTCTTTCACTCAGTGCCAAAGCGATATTGGTGAACATGAACCATAACCTTCAATAGAAATTAAAGATTACGCTAAATCGAAAATGAACCTGGAATTCCTTTGGGGCTCGAAATTAACCTCGGGCGACAGGGTGCAATCGGTGTGGTGCTAATGTTGGACTACAGGACAGAGACAAATGATTATACATATACAAGATATATACGCGTATATACGAGTGTAAATAGGAGAGCGCGCACACCTATTTTTGTGAGAGTTCTATGTATATCGCTTGGAAGGGACACGTACGACGTGCTCGCAGTGATTTCTCCCGCGGAGGCACCCTCGACTCTTGAGGTTAGGTCCTGGCATGCAATTCTTCGTTGCGCGACTGAATAGTTGCATGTCAGCTCACCCAATCCAGTCGTCGGTGCAACTACTCAGTTGGACGATCGAGAATTGCATGTCAGCGGCTAGGCTAACCCGACGCTCGACGAGAATCCCATTAGACGAGCGTACCAGGTGTGCTGCCGGCCGACCTAATCCCTTTGCCCCCGGAAAAACTCCATTCGAGATCTGCAGCATGGAACGAAACTAAATAAAAGCGGGACTCGCACATGTATCCCCACTCCGACTCAAAGATAATTCCTGGGGAATTTAATAAAGTGCCGGGGCCAAAAGGGTTAATCGGCTGTCGCAATCGTACTGCGGGGAAATCCGGCGGGGAACTCGTTTGGTAGGGTTATGGGCGCCATGTTGCTTTTATGGCGGCCAAACGGGTTCCAGGCCGGACGGACGGGAGACGCCGATATTTTTCGTATTCTTCTTCGTTTATTGAGCGCGGATACCATGGTCGGGACCACTTCGCGTCACACTTCACCATATACGTATCGCCGTGTACAATACTTAGTCAATTATGCCACTCGATGACACTCTCCCCCCTCTTTGTAGACCGGCACCCCCTTTTCCCTCATCAATTGAGAGGAGTCTCGGATTTCTGTTTGCACGAGGAACAATCGAACTAGGTTAACCCTCTTAAGCCACATGCGAAAATATGAATCAGAATTTCTTTGATCTAATTTAACTTGTTTGCCGCAAACGTGACGGAAGAGATCTCGCTTTTAGTCAACTCAAACCTGAGATACCTGAATATTTTCCCTTATCCAAAAAAAAATAACAATTCAAGCTGCAGAGGGTTAATCCTACACCAAAGATCGGAGTGAGTCGGAGGCTTAAATCGATAATCAGTACAGTTAATTCCCTAGCGGCGCTGTTATGTATATAATATATATAATGACATGGCCCGAGGCGGGGGCTCTGTGTATACAGTTAATTTTATATATTATATATATCATATAGGACCGACTATCCAATCCCGTCAGGTGTATGCATGCAAGTACGTGTACCTCTCGCTGGTGGCGCTTTCGCTTTGGCCATGGGGGCGCTCATGGCGGTCGTTTCGGTCCGCTCAATGCAGATGGCGTCGGAGTCATTGGGCCCCCGAATAAACAGGGCAACGAGTGTCGCGTTAAATGTTGTTAGATTCTACGTACAGATATTATCAATGTTACACAAACACGCAGGCTCACACAGGTACACGCGCGCACACACTGGGAAGGCGGAGGCGTGTTATGTATATGTATATGATCGCCCGGGCGACGGGTGACACGCTATGTATAAGAGGAATTAATGTAGTTTGACGAGGAAATAAATGATACGACGATTACTAATAATCACCTGCCTAGTCATTTTTGGAGAACCCTCGAGCGACTGCCAGGGCAATCGGGTGCAACCAAGGCGATCGTCCAGGCAGTCGAACGGTGGGAAAAGAGGCGAGCATGAAAGTTGACGTGCTCTCGATATTGCCTTTCCGCTCTTGCGGCGAACACGCGCGCCACCATGACTTCTTATATGTAGGTTAGAAAAAGGTACCAATCAATTCGTAAGAACTGGCTCCGGAGAAAATCCTAATTTTCTTTTAAAAATTAATGTTCTATTTGACTAAAAGTCATACTGCTTTTAAAGTAAATAATCTGAAAGCCTGGATTTTTTACTTTAAAAATGAGTGTTCCATTTACTAAAAGTCATACGAACGTTCTACTTTACTAATAATTATGAAAAAAGAATCCAAAACCACGGATTTCGCCGGGAGCAGAGGATGAATTCCGCACGGTAGCCTGTCGGTGGTAATCTGGCGCATTAAAGGCCTGACGATGACTGCATGATTCTCGAGCTCCAAGTGGATCCACTCGAGAGAGAGAGAAAGAGGGAGAGAGAGACTGGCGCTCCTTGCGCCGAATTTGCTCGCTGTCTCTTCTTGCGCAACTTTCGCCTACCAACTGGATGCTGCTGCCAGCTGAAGAAGATGTAAACGTCCCATTAATATGTATAGAAGCAGTGCAGCGTGCCCCATGAATTTTTCATGCTCGCCGAATCCTGGTCAGCTCTCCCACCTTATCGGCTTATCCCGTTAGGGATCTGTATTTTTTCCACTCCAAAGCCGATCGTCGGGCTTGTAATCACGTCGAGTTTCATCTAAACAAGGCTAAACGGTTCCAGGTTAAAAATAGTCCTATAATTATCAAAAATTATTGCTGTATTTTTGGTTAAATTTAAAAACTGTTTTTAGTTCCTCTGCTTTAAAAAAGGTGTTCTGAACAAATTTACCTATTTTTAATTTTAGAAAATCAGTGTAGTACAAAAATAAAAATACCCAAGAAATAGAAATAAATAGAAATAGAAAACAATATCGAAAGGCCCACGGTTTTTAGTTCCTCTGGTCCAAAGGAAGTCACCCATCGAATCTAATAATTGTTAAATTACAAATTTATTAAATAATTGAACGCGTGTTGATCATCGACGAAATCACCATCCAAGTAATTCTCAATCAGAAGACCCTGGAAGTCCAGACACGATTTATGGTATTCGTTACTGATCTGCCGCAATAAATCGTCCGCCACGAAAACACGAGGCTCGCACGCGCGCTGATTTGCCACGGGGGAAATCATCCGTTGAGACGAAAAGTCCGAGTCCGATGACAGCATATCTCAAGCCACTTCCAGATCGAAAGTTCAGGGGGTTCCCCCGCGGAACTGGTCGGGCTAATTATAAATCGGGCAGTTAGCATACGAAGTGTCGGCTTGCAGGAAATGCTAAAGCTGCGATTTGCATGCAAGGGAATAACGACTGACGGCCTGGCGAAGGAAATCCTCCGGCAATCAGTGCGGAATTGTGGGTACTCTATCGGCTGCGAGCAGGTTAGGAGCTCGCAACCGCAACTTTGCGGTAGGACCACCGAGTCCCAGGAATAAATCACTTCGTCTCGAAGGACCGAAGGTGTTTTGATGCTCCGAGGGAGAAGAAGTTCTGCAAAAAGAGGGGTGGGGGGGACATTTTGAGAGAGGTTGAGGATTATGCAGATGCGCTACTGGTCGATAAATAAATAATGACATTTAGAAGACTGCATAAACAGTGGAACTTGGGCACTCGTGTGGAATAAATACTTTGTATGGAATATAAAATCGTGGGGATGTTATGAACTACTTCTTTTTCTTTCTTCCTTCCAACTCCTGCAAATATAGAATTGTACAAATCAACATTTTATACGAACATTTTCTATCCTTTTGTTGAGAAACATTCAGTTATAATTTGAAATATTATTAACACCAAACAAATGTAAATGTAAATACTCTTTATTAATTGAATATAACAATATTCTGAATTGCATGTAGTTACCAGTGTACGAGTATAAAATACGACACTTTTACTTTCGTACATACAACATTATCAATTATTAAAACCAAAAAAGAAGAGCTGTTGCTTCCAATATCTTTCTAGTCTTCTTGTACTCCATTAACCCCCCCCCCCCCCCCCCCCAACCCCTGCCGTTTACCGCGAAGGCGCGGCTAGCTCGCGAAGTGGATGCTGGCGATTCCATTTTGACAAAAGCGCGACAGGGCACGCGGCCCACCTCCGACAAGACACGTCGCACGATAGCCCGCCCGAGACAAAGGGGGCCAGGCTCTTTGACGAATGGGCCGAGCGCGCGATTAGCCGGCCGCCCATGAATCAGCGGCCAACTTCCACGAAGCCAGTGCGACGCCGGCTTCTTTTTTCTGCCGGGGAGAAGCGCAGCAGCAGCGCCGCGTGAAAGCCATGGGAAAAAGAGTCGGCTATTTTCTGAGGACGGTGCCGCACTGTCTGGCGGTGGCCGGCCGCGCGATCCATCTCGGCGGAACCGGTTGATAGCACTGCCGCTCCGCGGCTATTTGTAATCGAAGATCGGGATGAGATTCGGCCGAGGTGGGAATCGTCGTGTTACAAGCCCGCGGCTAATTGTCTAATGTTTCGCGCTTGTCAGGTGCTTCAATCATCGAGATTTGTCTATTTTTGTACTATCTATTTAAAATTGACCTTGATATTGACACATTTTTCTAATTTTACCAGTCGATTTTATTGATTTAATTGATTGATTTAAATAATTAAAAACGATTAATTAATTTCAGGTTTGTAATTTCATAAATGCAATTTTTGGAACAAACAATTCTTAAGCATAATGAGAAGTACAAATTTCGAATGAAAACATCAGAGGTTCGAATTGGATCCTAGGAAAGCTATTTCGAATGAAAACATGAGAGGTTCAAATTGGATACTAGGAAAGCTACCTTTCCTCTATAAACCTAAGCAAAAGAGAAAGACAAGTTTTATGGCATGCCGAATATACGAAATTCCCTTGAAGGAAATCCCGCTGAGAAAAACACTTCGGGCTTACTGGAGTAAAATTCCAGCTAATCCCCCCGCGGGACCTCGACACAACAAGAGTGGCCTTCCATACGAATCCGAGAATTACCGGGAGGAATGTGACAAATGGCATAGAAATGAAAGATTAAGCGGCGTGGCGCGAGGTGGCCGCCCGGCACTGACTAAACAGGTATATTGGTGTCATCATCATCAATGGGCCACGTGCCGCGCAGTCTACACACGCGACGAGCGACGCCTCGTCTGCCTTCACGAAAGTTCAGGAAAGTTTCACCTCGGCTGTCAGCCAGCGTTTACATTGGCATAGTAATCGCGAGTGTTACTCTCGAGTGGCCGGCCAGGCTGGTATACTTCGACTGGCGGAAATTAATGGGCTTGACGAGGGAATCAATCATAGATGTCCATTGAGTTCCGCTTTTTTTTCGAGTCAATTAACTTGGAATCATAGTTTAATTTTAAACTTGAAGCAAAGGTGAATTAAAGGAAATATAAAAAGTTTGAATAAAATTAAAACTAGTTGAAGAAAAACGAAATACAATTCCGAGTCCTTTTATGGAGTCAAATCCGATTATTAAATAACAAATGTATTTAAGTAAGTGAACCCATTGAAATTGGTCGATAAAAGTCCCAAATACATAGCCAGACTTACCTTAAAGGAAATATAAAAAGTTTGAGCAAAATTAAAATGAGTTGAGGAAAAATGAAATGCAATTCCGAGTCCTTTTATGGAGTCAAATCCGATTATTAATTAACAAATGTATTTAAGTAAGTGAACCCATTGAAATCGATTGATAAAAGTCCCAAATACATAGCCAGACTTACCAACTCCCTAGGAAGTCACTGGCAGCTACTATTCTGTTAACTGCGACACTGTAAACGAGCCTTCAGGCTACACAGGACTTCCGGCGCATTTTGACGATACTCCTATGGAATGGCCAGGCTAATTTTAGCTAACTAGGAGATCTTCTCTCCTCCGCCCCGACAGGGCCCTCAATGGCGAGCACCTCAGGCCATTCCACCCAGCTTTCTCGCCTAATTCATGCCTCTCCCGCCTCGAAAACAAACAAGCCGCCGGAGGACGCGAGACACTTTCATTAACCGGCGATTAGAATAGCTCGAATTAATTAGCGAATTAATTACAACTGGTGGCTCTTTCGAATTTCGGTTTAATTCCTGAGTTTCAGGGTGGAAGGAAGCAGAAGAGCAGTCGCAGGCAAGGATCCAAATATGAGAGTAAACTGAATTAATAATCAGAGTAGTAGGAATTAATAATTAACAAATTAATAACAACTCGTGGCTCCGGGGAATTCAAATTTAATCCAAGGGTGGGAGAAAATAGAGGAGAGGACCAAAATATGGGAATTAGCCGAACGAGATTAAGCTGCGATTAGAATAGCAGGAATTAATTAGTAAACTAATTAGAAGTGGAGTTTCGCTTTTCTTTCGAGTGGAGGTTTAACGAGAGGATTTGAGGGCGGTTTCGGGGTGCAACGGAGTAGAAGGGGGCGATGGGAAGTGGGCCGGATATTAGAGGAAGCTGAATGAGATTAACAGTGGCAGGGACTAATCAGTCCACTTAAACCACCCTGCACTACTGCAATTACTTAGCTCCAAATAATTAAAGCCGTTTATTAGAGAATAGTGGCCGAGAAAGTTCGCCCCGCGAAGCCTCTTTGCACGGCCGGAGGGAGCCCGCTCGAATTTCCTGGCCAACCGTTCGCGGGAACTGTCGTTAATCTAGTAATATGAGCCGACCACACACATACAGACAGAACTCGGGAGCTACTGTGGGAGCCTCGAATTTTGCCTATTTCCTCCGCGCTGCCCTCGCATTCGCACAAAGGCTCCCGTGCAATCGCCCGGAACGCGCTGCTCGAGAACTCTGTTTACTCGACCTAATAAAGGAAATATCATTTTCGTATTATTATTGCACTAGAATTGTTTATTATTATTTTATTGGCCTCAAAGTGGAAGGGGATTAAATTGAGAATATAGAGAGGCTGGAAATTAAATTAAAACGATCTTTAATGGAACTTGTGTCGTTTAATACTATTTTAGATAGACTTAGACACCGAACAATAATAAAAGTCCCACCAATTTATGAAAATAGTACAAAACCAATTAAAAAACAATATAAAAATAGAAATACTAAAACAGAACAAAATAAAAATACAAAACAATAGCGAAAACGTCCAGGAATTACTCTTAATAATTAATTCCCTCGTTAAACGAAAGGTAAAAAAAGGAAAGCTGACGAGAATGAATGAAATGAAGGAATAAAGTGTATCTCCAGGATAAAGAGCTTTGTTCCCGGGTGGACGATGGAACCGACGTATCCTTGGACCGGATTCCCCACCACCTGCGAACACACACGCAGGCACACACACAGCGGCAGCCGCAGAGGGAGTGACAGTGGAGGTGTGGGCTCCAGGTGCGGATTGACAATTGCGGCGACACACGAGCAGGTGGAATATAAAGGCACCGGGCGAGGCCTCGAGCCGGACTGTAGCTCGCAGCATCCAGCCGATCTCGCATCCGACCGGTTTTTTTCCCGCTGGCAGCCGTCGACTTCTCGGGCCAGAGTTAATCGACCGATCGAACCCTCCGCGTGCGCGATCCGATCGCAATCGATTCCTTCACGGCGAGCGCTCGAGTGAGGAGGCTCCGGGGAGGATTGCCGAGGTGCTCGAGCATTACGGTGGTACTCGGAGGCGAGGAGATAACTGGGGCGAGTCGATCGGGGATTGTTGGCTTGTGATCGATCTTGAGGGGACGAGATGAAGGGATTTTGTCTTGGGAGTGTTTTACTTTCGGTCCTTTTGGGACTCGTTGGGACTGGCAGCGCTTCTTGCTTGGGGAAGTCTGTAATAAGTAAGTGCAACCCTTCTTTTATTATTTGATTTAATCATTTTATAAATTTTACTGATTTTACTCATTTCAAGTTCCATTGAATAATTTTACTAATTTCCCTGATTTTAATTTTGTTTTAATGATTTGCCTAGTTTGACTGATTTAAAATAAAAATAGTTGGCTAATATCACAGTTGAACTAGTTTATGAAAAGTCACCAGAAATTCCTATAACTGTACCAGCAAGCATTTTTCTATTTATTAATTTAAAAAAATAACTTAATTATTTAAAGGTAAAAATAAATCCATCTCCTCTAAACAATTAATAAAACCAATTTAAAAAACGTAAAAACACAGTTTACCATATCGCGGTTGACTGGATTTAAAAGCGTTCAGGACGAGGAATCAATGAAATGACACTGCACCAGTGATTCCTTTCCCCGGCGGCGGACAGTCACTTCATTACCCTTTTTCCCGACGATCAATCACTCCGCAGTGATAGGAGCAATTAGATCGGTGAGCAATCGCTAATCAGTTAAGTGGTCGAATTAATCACTTTACACCTGTTAGTCACTCATCGCCCGTCATTCGGTCAATGGGCACTCATTTTCCACTTTTTACCGCAGCTTTTCGTGATCCGGCCTTTTGCTAGTTTGTCAGGGAATGAGATAAGTCACGCGACGTTTGAAAAACAAGCTTCTCGTTAAGAAGCTCGTTAGAAAATTTGTGGAGCTTGAACAGTCACGTACTGATAGCGTTGGACGTTGATTACTAGTTAGCAATGACGTTAGACGAATCATCGAAGTTTGAGTCTAAAGATTCTTCGAACTCTACTCGGAAAATCAAGTATACGGACAATAGTTTATAGAAACTTTTACAAAATTGTATTAATTAAAAATAGAAATAAAAAATGTATAAAATAGTGTCTCCTATACATGTATTTCTATCAAAATTTCGAGACAATTATTTCTGTTTATTCGTGTGATTTAATTTGATTCATATTCCATTCACGTATGAAGTCGGTGAAATATGTATTAAATACGTAGTCATTTCCCCGGCGATGTCCGCCGTCCATGAAAGTGTGCGCGTTCAATTTCGCGAGCGACTGTAGCTAATGAAAAATCCGGCCTGATTTATATGCGCGCTCGATTTCTCCTCGCCCGACGCCGCCGCCGCCGCCGCGGGCGTCCGATTCAAATTTATTCGCCCGATTCCCACGGGCACGTGGACACCTGTGGTCCATCGGCCGCCTTTTATTCGCGCTGTCCTGCAGGAGCTGAATTAGTGCGGGAAGAGCGCGCGAAAGGAGAACGGGAACTTTTCCGAAAAAGCTGCCGGCAACTTCCGCAAATCGCAATTCATGACTTCCCTTCAACTTCGCCTCTCGCGGGAAAGTCGACCGGAAGAGCTCGGCTCGAGCTCTCCAATGATAAATGGCGAGTTTGAGCGAAGCGATAAATAAAACCAAAAAATTAATTACAAATTGATTCAACAAAAGTCTCGCGCAGGCAAATTAATAATCAATAGAATCGACGGAGGCCAGAAATTTCGCGTGACAGATATTAATCGGCGAGACTTTGAGAAAAAATTGAGCCGCGCAAAATTAATAACCAATGTAATCGCCGGCGCGTGGACAACAATTTCGCGTCCCATAAATTAATCACATTCGTCCAACACTTTGTACAAAATCACATTGAAAACGATCCCGAATTCGTTTCTCCAATTTATATTCATTTCGCTAATGCACAACGAAGGACTGCAGTACTGCAATTAATTTTTTCCATCTCGCAATTAAAATAACTATCGAGTACGTGTTAATGCAATCAATGACGGAGCGAATTGCGTTTATCTATTTTTTCATTGCGCGATTACATTTCATCGCCGCCGCGCGCGCTGGAAATAATCAGTGCGAGATGAATAGAGTAATAAAGGCAATGATTGATGACTAATTAAACGGCGGGGATTTAAGAGGAGGCCCACCCGTCGATAATTATGCAACGCACCTGACAATTATGCCGCCGGCGCGGCCGGCGTAGTCGAGTGGTCCTTAACTCGATCCCGAATTTACTGACAAACGGCGCGAGGCCCCATTCAAGGCGAGGCTCTCCCGTGAGGCCCACGTGGTAGTAAAAATCCTTTCGCCAATTCTCCTCTCCAACTTCTATTAATAGTGACACGCCGGCGCCCCATTAACATAAGATCATCTACCAGCCGATTAATTACCACCAGCGACTGGGAATGGCCGAATTAACCACCACTGTCCCGTTAAAAGGAGACCGAAATCCTCTCCAAATCGGGCCTGTTTTAATTAAACAATTCCCCAGAAAGTCGATTAAAAATTTAAAAAAAAAACAGGTTTAATTAAACCATTACCAAAAACCAGTTATTAGCTCGGAGTAATTAAAACTGATTTAAAGAACCACAAAAAAACTCAATGATCTCGCTCTAAAATTAATTAATTATTTCCTAGGATCAGGTGGCATAACTTGCGAGGAGAAGCAAGCAATACTGGACGAGCATAATCGTTTACGGCAACTAGTTGCTCTGGGTCAGATTCACGGGCAACCGAGTGCGGCTAATATGATGGAAATGGTACGAAAAAAGCTTCCTCTTAATCAAGTTGTATCCGCGAATCAACAAGGTCATGATTAAAGAGGACTCTATTCCAGATCTGGGACGACGAACTAGCGGGAATCGCTCAGCGCTGGGCGGACAGGTGTTCCGAGGCGCACGACAACTCGAGGAATGTCCGTAAGTACTGGGAGCAGTTGACTTGCAAGGGCGGGCGGTGGCGCCTCTGGGATTGGATTCCCGGGGAGCGAATGACGGATGGAGAACTAATGACCGATTGGTAGGCCGCTTCGCCGTGGGCCAGAACATCGCGCGCACTTGGACGACGAGGCCCCCGGGACCGTACGACTCCGAGCCCGACTGGAGGCGACAAATTTCCGGCTGGTTCAACGAGGTGCAGCACTACCGCACAGGATACAGCGACGCCACCGGACACTACACCCAGGTATTTATCGCCCTGCCTACCATAACCCCATTGTTGGCGCTCGCCGCATGCTCAATCGGCTGAAAAATCGATCTCCATTGACGCCCGCTCTCTGTATTCTACATTTGTGGGACACTCGACGCCAGACTCTACCACGGAATCACTTGTTACTCTGGTTGATTCTGACTAACCCGACTTGTTATGCTTTGACTCGACCGACCTCTACCGCGCGATTCCTAGTTGCTGAAAGCATTTATTTCCTTTAAAATCGAATATTTATTGGAATCGAACCAAGAGTGCGGAGAAATTGGATAAATTGGTAAAATCCAATGTTCACAGTTGGTCTGGGGCGACTCTTTCCTCCTGGGCTGCGGATACTCCTTCTACTACGACCCGGCGCGAGGTTACACCAAGAACTACGTCTGCAACTACGGACCTAGGTGAGTCCCAAAGGGGCTGCAAAACGTAATACATCGAAGAAAGGCGCGAGAGGGTGGGATGGCTGGCCAGTGTAAATGTGTGTTTCTTTGAGAGCGTCGCCTTTGAGAAGCAATTGCTCGCCGGCTCGTATATCGACTGGGAGGGGAGCGCGCCATAAATCCCGGCGTTTGCCAGGGTATTTCCTGTCAATCGGCAACTTATTACGCGCGACAAATTGAATGAGCCGCCCCTCCCGCTCGCCCTCGGCGAGCTCTCCCTTCCGCCTTTTTACAGCTAGGTGATCCCAAGAGTAAGTGCAAATTGCCCGAACCAATTGGATCCCTGTTCCTTTCCCCACCACGGCGCTCGAGAGCCTCTAAATTAAAAGTCCTTACCCACGAATCAATCTTCGAGAGTCCTCTTGATTGGCTCTTGAAAGTTGGGAGAGAATGGAGGGGGGATAGTGTAGACGATATCCAGGAGTATTTTTTGGTCGTAAATATCCGTGAGGTAGACTATCTTGGCTTTTATCGGGAACACGATGTATCATATGCCAGAGGGGGATTTGATAGAGGCAGGCTGTAATACAGGTTCGCTCTTCGTTGTTTCTCCAGCGGCAACGTGCTGGGCTTCCAACCTTATCAATCAGGGCAGCCAGCCTGCGGGAGTTATGGGATGTCCTACTCGAACCGATACTCTGGACTCTGTTGTAAGTATCCTTAAATGTTCTAAATCGAAACATAATCCAAACTGTCATGGCGTCCGCCCACCACCTTCCCACCTCGCACTTTCAACCCAGCCAATCTCCGGAACCAAAAGTCCTTTCAAAAAAATGTCGAGCTACTTCTCGAGAGCTCGAGTGAACGAATTCCCATGCACAAATGCGATAATTCTCTCCCGGCGCCGGGAATTCCAGACCCTGAATATTCAGGAGGGGGAATTACGTAGGTTTTTCAAGGCGGCTAAACGAATGCGGATATCCACAGCGGTCACGCTTCCTTCCCACCAGCTAGCTGCCAGCGAACCCAATGACTTCCAGCTACTAAAACTTCACTTTTCTCTCACAGCCCGAGGGAGCTATTACCATCTGGGTGCGTTCTGCGCGTACGGCTAAATGGGGAGTCACGCGGGCCAATCCGCGTCGGCTCCGGCGTGGAGAATTAGAGCCGGGAGAGGCGGCAAAATACACGCCCGGCTTTCAACGCATACTCGAGAAGACGCACACAGAGAATCACTCGCAGGCGACGAGTGACGACGACGGAATTACAGGAGTCTGACACGAGTCCACACCCACACAGGCATCAAAACCATTTCCAGGATGCTGACACCGAAGAAACCATCGTTACTCTGCCGTCATTTAATCTAGTTCACTCTTTTCTAGTCTCTACTTTATAGTCCTCTAGTTATAAGTCCTAGTTCTAAGCCCAGATGCGCGCGCGCGCGCACCCATGTTTATTAATCGACCTGTACAGCCCGAGGCGATAAATAAAGGTCCTGGGAAATAAAGAGCCGAGAAACACGGAGTGCGGCGAAATAATCGTTTAATGCAGCACCCAAACAAATAGCCGGATTATACTAGGCGCGTACACCAACGGCAGGGGAGGCAGAGGATGGAAGAGGGGGGTGGTGGGTGGCTGGAGTGGGAGAAGTGCCGCGGGCGATAAAACGAGTCGCTCGCTGGATGCCACTTATTCGAATATACTAAAATCCAGGATATCCGAGCACGGCTACTCCGCTTCCTCTGTAATTCATGGGGATTTATTGGCGGCGAGCGTTTATAAAGCGACGCATGATTTTACTCGGGCGACGAGCCGACGGCGAAACTGCTGATATCGACACCGGCCCGTCCTCCTCGCATGGTGCGATCATGGAGGTCGCCCGTGAAAATGGGAATTTCAATGTGCCGCGCTATTTGCTCGGAAAGCGCGCGCGGTGTTTTAGGGGCGATTTCTGGGGGAAATGCGGGGATCGCTCGTAAAATGGGAGGCGTCCTAGTGATATTGCATTCCTGAGACAGCGGTGACTCGACGTCGGGCAAGGAGAGTGATAGCAGTGTCGATGGCGAGGAGAATGTTCCACGGCGATGAAAATACCCGGGAATTGATGTATCACTGGATTTTTCGATGCTCCGCACTTTTTTCCTCGGGGAAGTGTGCTTTGGGGTTTATTGCGCGGACTTTGATTTCAACTGAACTTATGTCCTCGAAAATCATATATAAATATTGATTGAACTAGTAATTAATTAATTAGTATCAGTGCTTAAATTTTCGATGCCGGCTCGAAATTGTTACAAGGAACACTTGGCGAAGACAAAAAATTGGAAACTAGGAAAATGGAAAAGTAGCGCGCTCTCTGGGAAAACCTTTAAACTACATCTTCGCGTTCCATTTAAAAAAAAATCCCTAATACTTACCAACAGGGTTTGTACCCTCTGTTGCTTGAAAACCCACCCCTCATTTACCCTCCTTTCCAGTCACATTATCACCCATGTAACAATGCTTTCTTTAATTGAGTCATCGGCGTACTAACCCCGAGTCGAACTCGACTCGCATATTGATCACCCGCACACCTGTTTCCTGCTCCCACGAAACGAGAAGAGTATCCTCGCGATTTTTTTCTCCTTCCGCCGCTTGATTTATGCGCGTGACTCAGAATCACCGAGCGATCATCGAAAGTTCGATGAGGACGATCACTAAAAAAAAGTCCCTGATTCATCCTGTCCGTCCTCGCCCGCCGCGGCTCGACGTTTACTCAGGCCGATTGGCGAAAAAAAAGAAAGGTTGATGGGCGAATTATAAAAATCGAGGACTGCGTGTTGCGCAATCTCGAGTGATACTCGTGAGATGTGTACCAGTTTGCAACTGGCTTCCTCTCCCTGAGAGATTGGCAGTGCAAGATTTTCTCGATATCGAGTTTGCCGAGAGAAAGAATTACCTGCTACCGGACGGGAAAGGTTAATGAAAGCCGAATTCATGCGAGACTGCTTGAGTAGTGAAACCCCGCTTAATTGCACCATTAACAATTAAATTGCTCGTTAAGAGCAGGATCCGATCTCCGTGAGATATTGCTCGGGTACCTTTAAATTGACACGCGCGCATAAATAAATCAAAACGTCCGAACGATTGAACCGATTCGCTTAATTCTTGACTCATTGGATTAAGAGGAATAAACGATGAAATACAAAATTCAGACATTAATCGTTGGAGCTGTAACTTTGTCAGGAATCAAGGTTTTTTATCGATCGAAAAGCGATAGTCAGAAGGGGAAACATTAATGACACACGGGCCGGCTCAACTTGACTTAAATAATATTTATTCTTATTTTAAAATATATGCACAACAGCTTGGGTGGTATTCACAGTTAGGTTTTGATTTACAAGTATGTATAACTTTACAGGTCCTCGGGCGAGCGAGCTTCCGTCCTCGATTACCTCCCGCGCTCCCTTTCCCCTCGCCGCTTAAGTCCTAAGTGTGTAGTTCAATATCAAAGATGCAAGTCTCGAGCGAAGTGACATATGAGAATCGAATTTGAAAGACCTTTAACTACTCGGCCACATCTCCACCCTCTTTCAGTCGCGCACCAAGAGATCACAGCTTTGCGCACGGGGCTTCGTGCTCGATAGCGATTGGAAAGCAGATCGATAGAATCGAGGCAGGTGACTGGAGTTAGGCCGTTTAATAAGTCTGCGCCGAGATGAGTCGGAATTTCAATGGAAAAGCGAAAGCCTCGGATTCCATCGGACTCCTGCGGCAAATGTAGAACAATTGTCCTCCGATCTTTTAAAGATTGAAAGAGTTGAAGAGATCGAAGAAAAATTGCAGAGTATCCAAAACCAAGATTTACTGATCGACGACGGATTTAACGAACTCCACGCATCCTACGCACCCTCGACACACGTGTATGTACACACCATACGATCAAGACGCTCGACAACAACCGGATAGCAGGCACAAGGTTGCAAAGCCATGGTTCTGCCCTCGTCACCAGAGACGCTCTTATGTACAAAGTGGTATAACTCGACGCGCCTGAGAGTATCAACAGGCTCTACCTCGCAGCGACAACTATGACGAAAGTTATGGTCGGGAGAGCTTAAACACGATTATATCGAACTCCTGGCGATTATCAGGCCGACGAGCCTACGCAATTCCATACTCGCCCGGCGATCGTCAACGCTTACACATCGAGAATCCGAAAGGACTCAAACTACTCGTCCACTCGAAACAGAAAAGAAATCTCGAGAATCGTATTCGTTAATATAAAGCCAGCGAAGACAGGGGTCCTCTGAAAACATATCCAAGGGGACCCGGGGGAAACTGAAGCTCTGGACGGAATTCGGATGGCAAATAAAGCGCTGCCCTCATGGCCGAGTGTGTATTCAACAAAAGCAGAATGCGCCGGGTAATTCAGTGATCGAATGGTGAAAGTAAACCGCTGACAGACCATCTGTCGTCCCTCGACTCTTCCGACCGATCTACCAAGCGAGTCGCACGCCCACGCGCTTCTCGATCCTTCCATTCACGTACAATATATACAGATAAGACGCGCCACGATAAGAACACCTCGAGATACGCCGACATCTTTCCCTAAGGAACCAGTCCTTAACACAGTCCGCGAAGCGAGACATCAAACTCCCGCGTCGACTTACCTCGGAGATCGACCTCTCCTCGGTCGCCTGTGCGATTCTAGAAGCCGGTCGCCCCTGGCAGCCCGCGAGACTCTACTCGAACGCAATCTTTATAAAAAATAAGAAATGCTTTAGAACCTGATTGACCTCGCACTAGGTTTCGAGAGTCGGCCGGCTCGACTCCCTCGAGATATCTCGGGCTGTGCGGGGCGAGTCGCACCCTCTCGCACTCTCAGGAAACGCACGAGGTTCGGCCGGATCTCCGTTCAGCCCGACTCTACGAAATAAGGCTGCTCGCACACTCTTACTTCTTCTATCGATACATCGAGCGTGTCTAGACCCTGTAAGCCCCGCGCTCGCGCCACCGTTCAACAAGAGATTTCTGTGCGTTAATCGTCCGCCAAGCCTGCCACCCTGGAAAGCAGCCCGTTCGAGCTTCGAAGAGGACTTTCCCATCCGTCGAGTGCGCAGAGCGGCGCCGCCGTATTTAGCCTGTGGATCTGATCCTGAGACTCCTGGAAAATCTGTGTCCCATTGCGAGCTTCCGTCTTCGATTCTAGATTGCCGAAGCCACCGATCTTCTTCTTGTTGACTATTTTCCTCGCAGGACTCTGCTTCGAGCCCGACAACAGTCGGTGGAACTTGCTACAGTGGCAGGGGGCTCGCTAGAAGCTTCCTTAGTGTCGGCGGCCATCTCCTCTTGCTTCGTTACTTGCCGCTCGTGATGGAAGGCTGAAATCGTGGCAGGCAGAGGCCGAATTTCGTCTCGATGCCCTTGAAGATCGGCAGGGCTACCTGGTAGCCGCCTATGTGGTCGGGATTTGTCGATCGAATCTCCTCGGCGACGCCCACTGCCGGCACACGCTGCTCCGAGCCCGTGGGCCGCCTTTAAACACAATTTTGATTAGTTCAATTCTTCCCAAACTCCGAGATCGGACATTTTAAACTAGTAATACGTACGATCCGCCGAAGTCAACAACGAACCACCTCTGCAGGAGCTCGTACGTGAAGAGGGTGACTCCGAATTGCGGCGAGGATCTGAACACTCGTGCTGCAATGAGAAAAGGGCGCGTGAACTCGCGTTCAGGCCATTGGTCGACGCAGTCAACTCACTGCCTCAACTTCTTTGTCGGAATAAAGTTTTCTATTGAGAGAAAGCGTGCAACTCTAGTCGATCCATGCGAGTTACTCGAGATGAGTTATTGTGTGCGTGCGAGTCGACGCGGAGAGACTCGCACTCTATGCGATTAATCGGACGAAGACTGATGACTGCTGGGCGGATTCTCGATGATGACTACACTCGATGAGCACTCGGCAAGGTTCGGACGGGGAATCCAGGGAGAAGGACGGGCAAGAGGTGTCTGGGGAAGAGGGTCGAGAATATTTCAGGAGACATAGAGGCACACACGCTGAGGTACTCACTTAGAAATCAATCACCAGTAATTGGGGAAGAGAGTATGGTCGGGGAATGCGGCATGGCCAGACGCCAGATCGACCAAATAGAAAATCGATTACTGTCTAGTCAAACACCCACTGTCGCGCTATTCTTACAAATACGTCCACCGAGAGTCGGTGACAAGGGAACTACCGCGGAAAAGTTTCTCGGCTAATGTCAAAAGTGAACTGGAGGAGGTCCAATCAAAATTCTGCCACCGAGAGCGGGATTTCGTCCCGCCGAAGGTTATACCGATAGAATGAGCCTTACCAGATGCTCCCTTCCAGAAAGCCCTGCTGCCCTCCTCTCGATAGATCTTCCTCGCGCAGTCCAGCAGCCCATTGTACGTCGTTTGACCCTCTCGCGCGACAACCTGCCAATTTACGAGTCGAGCGGTCACCACAGGATGTTATGGAGTTGGATTAACAGGCAGCGGTTTGATTGCGAAAATTACCTGTAATCTCGTCTTTATCACATCGGCCGGAGTGACGAGGGCGGCGGCAGGAACGCCGGCGATCGCACCGGACGCCAGAAGCGAGAGCGGAGTGTTGTAGCCGCCCTCGTCGGCTAATTTCGCTTTGATGTGGGCGTACATGGGGAAGTAGATCGCGCTGAATGGAACATCCCTCAGGAAACAGGCCCTGGCACCCTGCATTAACATTTTTTTAAATATATATTTGTTTAAGGTCAAGGCACTTAGATTTAAGCAATCTTAAATCTACCCAGCACCAATTGGATCTGCAGTTTTTAAGACGGTTCCGAACCACCGGTAGAATAGAATAACGAAAATTGTAAGAGATAAAGTGTTTTTCGCGATTGGACGTACTTTGTATAAGCCGAGAAGACCCAATTCCTTGACGACCGTCCATGCCCGGACCTTAGCTCCACCGACGATCTCCCCGGCGACTTGCAATCTGATTTTAACAATCTCCAAAGGATTCGTGAATATCACCTGAGAGCCGCCAGCCTAAAAAGAAGAAAAATCCAGTAAGACCTCGTCCGTTTCCCTTGAGACCAGCAACCTAAGACGAACTTACGCAAGCTCCCGATAAAATCTCTCCATAAAGCGGGAGATTGCCGTTCTTGTCCATGAATTTGTCCCTGACGAAGTCGTTGACGGTGAGCTTGATGGCTTTCTCGGGCGCGACGCCCATCAATTGCGGGATCAGGCCCCGATAGAGGCCGAAGAAGCCCTCGTGACGGATAACCTGTCAAGGGCAAGAGACCGGCTTCATGATTAACGATGCAGGCATTGTTACCGGGCGAGACTTTTCGATTCCAACCTTCCGGCAGCAGTCAATGCTGTTCCTATACATCAGTTCGCCGATGTAGGATCCCGTGCGCTGGTTCTGCATCCGAGTCTTCACCAGGTCGATCGGGTAGACGGCAGTGGCACCGACGGCTGCAAGTCAAATGCAAATGTCAATCTCGTCTCGAGCCTCTAATTAACCCACTCGGCTCAATTAGCGAACGTACCTCCGCCGATCGATCCCAGGACGAAGCGGTAACCGCTCTCGAGTATCTGGACGAAGACGCCTCGCTCGTCCGGGCTCTGAAACGCGAGAACACTAACTATTGAACAGGGTACCGCACCCCAGTTTAAGGGTACCAGGATAAACCGGAGATCTGAGGGTGGGCGAGATATTCCATGGGACTCGTGGGGGGTAGCTCTCCCCCCGGCACACTTACCGACACCGCCTTAATGACGGCAAGCCGTTTCGTGATCTCCTTGAAATACTGCTCGGGGGTAATAGCGACGAGATCATTGTATACGATCTTCCTGCAAAATCGAAGAAAAGCAAAGCTCGCTGAGTTCTCGGGGACACTGGGTGGGCGCGCGGCCTCTACGTAGAGAAGCGAGAGATTCTTAGGGCGGAGAGAATGCAAGTATACACAGGTGAGAGGAAGGGTCGATTGAAAAGAGCACGGTAAGAGACCCCTACGAGTACGCAATCCTAGAAACAGGCCGAGTCTAGTCGGACAAGACATATCTAGGTGTGCGGGACGCTTTTATCGTACCAGCCTCCTACCACGGAGAGAGAAGAGAGAGAGAGAATCATATAGAGTATACACGTGTACCAAGGTGAGAATATCGTACGAAAGAGGTGTCTGAGTTGAATCGAGTATGGAGGTATATGGACAGTGTATACAGAGTCGAGAGAGAGAGTGTGTGTGTGTGTGTTTGTTGCAGCTTAGAAAAGAACAGTACTGATATTAGCACGTGATTACTCTGTAATGCAAAGACGCACCCAAGCCGCGAATCTGCCTCGTCATCTTCCGTAGATCTGATCCAGGCAGCGTTAAACACGTAAACAGAGACATTGAGTAAAAGATGGGACACGTGAGTCAGGAGCACTGAGACTTAACAATGTTCCGCTCAATTGGGACATTGCTAGCTGGTTGCAGTGGTGGTGTGGGCATGTGTGTGCGAGGTGTGTGGCTATGAAAAGAAAGAAGCTTGGCCGATCGAGATGGGCGTTTGCGGTGCGAGATGAGCTCCCCAGTCACCACCCGCGTCTACTCTCGTTTCCGAGGGTAAGACAGGATGAGCGAACTGTGTTTCGGGTGTGGTTCTTTGAGGGGCGGGAAATGAAGGACGATGAGACGATGTGTGTGCTTGCTGGTGCAGCGCTCTAGGCTCTCGGCTCACTCTTCCTTTCTCTCGCACGTGCTCACTCACTCTGGCTCGTTCACTCTCGAGAGTCCGACTCGCAATTCCTCAGCCAATGCTCGCGAGCAGAACAAAAGGAGGAGGAGTCGTTGGCGCGTGCCGCCGATGGTACTCACCCTGTCTGGTGGAGGAGGTCGCACAGGTGGAACAGGATGTCCACCTCCAACGGGGTTATCTGCGACATCATTTGTGCGGAGTGCAGGAATTCCTCTGCGAGGCAAAAGGTTTTCGGTGAGAATTAAATCGAAATTGGAAAAAATCGCTTTAATGAAAGCAGTGCTACCTTTTGTCACTTCCTGAAATCTGTGGCCGTTCGTCGCGTTCAGATAGATCCGTTTAATCAATTCCATGTTGTTCAGCAGCGAATTGAAAGCCATGAAGTATGGAAAGCTGACCCGGCGCCCGGTGCTCCCAGTACCAACAGCCTGCAATCGCAGAATTCTCCTCAATAAAAGTTCCGCGGAGAATTCCACCTCTCTCAATTGATAAAAATCTACTCACTGCGACCAAGTTGTCTCGGACGTCTCTAGTGAGCAGGTGGCTCTTAATGCTCAGCATGATGTCCTGGAAGTCGAGCGCTGAGATGAAACCCTGGCCGTCCTTGTCGAACTTCTTGAACGCCTCCGTCGCGTACTCCTCGTGGAAGTCCTGGGGGGGAATTCGAGTCAATCACAGGCCGATTCACACTGGGAAGTCTGTTAGACTTTCGCTGCTAGCGGAACTTACGTGAAGGAACTGGCTGAACTCGGCGTAGTTGATCAGACGCTTCTTGTCCTTGCCGAAGTAGAGCTTAATGAAGGTGCTGTCCATATTGAAGGGCATCTTGTGATGCAACTCGGTCTTCCGTATCACCTCAACGAACTCGTCTGGAATCAAGAAACATTGTGCAGGGTGAGTCAGGTGCCTTTTAATCATCTCCTTCGCACTCGAGTTCCAATTATTTTCATTACTGGTATTATTATTTAATTATTGATGTCATTAAGGTGGAGAAGACTCGGTAAAGTCTCTTTTATATTAAAATTGCTCACCAGCGTATAATTATTACATTTTCTCTCGCCGGCCTCCAATCAAAGATAATCAAGATAGACACTTACCAAATGCAACCATTCCATTTCCATTAGTATCAAACAGTTGAAAGGCCGTCCTGTATAGCGCATCTGGCACACAGAGCAGCCCCTCGAACGCTTGGAACTCCGAGAACGAGATGAGTCTGAAAGCAAGAAATTAGAACTCGTCCCAAACTCGATTTCTTAACTTAAAAGAGCTTTTCCTTCTACCAACCCATCTTTGCTGGTGTCGACGATGCCGGCGAGCAAGCTGACGGAGTCAGGATTGTAATCGGCATCGGTGTAGAGGCCAAGGTAGCTCCGCACGAAGTCCGACGGGGTCATATACTTGTCGCCATTCCTCTCCTGCGTGGCGTACTGAAATCGAGAGCAATCCATGAACATCGATCCACACTTTCCCCGCACTCTAATTCATCTTTCACTCAACTCACCTGGTCGAAGATTTCGTGGAGGCGGTCATTGTTCGCGCGCTTCAGATATCCGGAACCCTGAAAGTCGACGAAGAGGTCTAATACCTTCTGCTACAATTGGAAAATATCACATTAAAATCAAGCTCTCCCTGCGATCCTTAAACATCTCTCGATTAATCGTCAACTGTACGTAGGGTGAGAAAACACAGAGAGAGAAAGACGGGGAGAGAGTTAGAGGCTGCCGATTCGAGGGCAGGTGGACTTATCGCATTAGCCGGGGGGAAGATCGAGAGTATTGGATCAAGGTCTCGCGAGGTATCGGCGGGAATCGCTGGGAAGCCCGTGGGCGAAACGTGCTCCTCGGGGTCACTGCGATAATGATTTATCGTGGCGCACGTGATGGAGACGACACACTCGGCCCATTTGCGTACGCGACTTGCCGTCCACAGGCGTCAGCTTGCGTAATGAGCCGGGAGATTCTCATTATCGGCGCTCGAGTCGACTTGCAGCAAACAGCGCATGGAAAGATTCCCTCGAGTCCCACTGACTAAAACCGCCTAATACGACTTTCGACTAGCTTTCGCCTCCAAAGCGACATCAGACTTATTCGGCTGGAGGGACCTGAGAAGCATGCAAATCCATCAGAGGGTCGGCAGGAATGTTTAGCCGCGGCTCAATAATTCGATTAAGAGCGCGATGCAATAGAATCAATGTAAGACGTCTAAATATAGCTCGGCCCTGACTCCACCACATCCGAGTGCCATTCGAGTGATGCCCATTCACTGGCCATCGTCAAAGGGTCCCGGTTCCATCAGAGAGTTCACACTCACCACCCACTCCAATAAAAGATATCCATCGTTATCCAAACATCTGCGATCGTTTCCCTCCAAGAGCGAGCGTCTAACTATGTTTGCCGGAGGCTTCACGGGGCTTCCTAACGATCTGCCAAACACATCCCAGTGACGAGAATATCTTTATAAACCTCCTCGAGGCGTGGATTTGCGATTCTGCCGGGTGGGCGACAGTAATCAAGAAGAGACGTCTGAACGCAGCTGGAGGAATCTCCTCAGAGATCTAGAGAATCGACTCGACGGGAGGAAGAAGACGGGTCCTCCGACGGGCGAGGCAGACGCCAGGGAATGTTATTGTGGCGCTTGGATATTGTTAGTCAACATGTGCGTCGCTCCTGGTCACGTGCGCCTCACGAGGAGCTTGCAAGCTCAGGGTCGCTCGCGAGCCGATGCAGAAAATAAAAGCGGAAACGATAACGGCGATAAAGCGTGCGGCCCCCAAACTATGCCAAAGACTTCGACGGCACGAGCGGTTCCAATTATTAATAGAAGCCAGATTCGAATCCCGCGCACTGGCTCTTGGTTTTCCCTCGGAGGTTCCTGAGATAACGAACGTCGCAATAAACCTCCTCGCGAGCTTCGAAGGCTCGTGACAGCAGAAGAATAATAGGAATGACGGATTCGCCGCGTTCTTGCACCCAACGCGATTGACCTCGCTCTATTATCTCTCTCGGCCGCTCGCTCCGCTTTTATATCTCTTCGACTCTGCCCACTCGAATCCTGAGCGAGCGCCCGATCCGGAAATCCAGGATGACGAGCACCGCGACGGGACAGCCAATCGTGGCAGACTCCTCGGGGTCAAGGAACTCTCTCTCTCTCTCTCTCAAGCGGACGGACATTGCAACTGCAAGAACACACAGGGTTTAGTCAACGGGAAGGAAGAGCCGACAGAATTGGAGAAGACACTCGGATTACTTTGCACCAGGTTTCAATTCCCAAAGGGAGTTAAAGGACGTCGCTCGAGCACGTGGTCGTGGCCGACTGGTGAAATGCCGAGGACGAGCAATCGGGGAGCCGAGGCTCGAGACAGGTGGTGCGACGTACCATGGTTCGGTGAGAGGCGTGCACGAGGCAGATACGCAGGCTTATCCGCGGAGCGAGCCTGGCATCAGGCAACCCACTCACAAGATTCCGCGGAGCTCGGGGAACTCTTCACTAAACGTGCGCTCGGGCGGCACTGGCTTACGGACTGAGACTATAAACTCGACCTTCACGGGCGAGAGACACGTACTCTCGAGTTTGGCATACTGGCCGTCTCCGGGATTCGTATCCGTCGGCCGATTATCCAGCTGGGGGGAGTTCGGCTTCGGAGGAAGAGAGCGCAGGGAACACGTGTCCCAGTGGGAGGAAGGCGCGCGTCGTCGCTTCGGAAGGAGAGGCCGGCGGACTGAGCGTGTGTGTCTGGCGCACTAAGCCACTGTCTCTGACACCGAGCGACCGGTGCCGCACTTGCCACCTCCCCCCGCCCTCCCGGGGATTATCTACCACTGCCCTCTAGATCGCGCGGCTCTCTCGCTTTCTCCGATAAAGTCCCTCTCTTCCTTCTCTCTTCCTCCGCGAGTCGCTCATTCATCGGCGATCGGGCACTCGCAACTCCCCGCGACTCTTTCGTCAGTCGACCCTGCAATGAAAAATCCGCTCGTTAAGGGCCCGTCGGTCAGACAGAGTCTCCTGGGTAATGGGAGGTCCGAGTGCATTACGTGTGCGCCGGTCGGCCCGCTCCTCATTGTCAAGAGCGGATATTTTTAAGCCCCGCTCGCCCGGAGCCGACCACGGCGCGTGCCACACAGCTGATCGCTGAGAGGAGAGCGGACACGTGTGAGCGGCGCTGATTGCGCTAATTGGCAGGCTGCACTGTGCTAAACGCCCGAGCTAACCCTCCGCGATCTTCCTTCCCCTTCCGCGCCGATTAGCGCTCGGCGATCTCGGAGTTGCGGCAATTACGTGATGCTGGAAAATAGACTTGGAATCAGAGAATTGCGAACTGTGGAATAAATTCTGATTTTCTCACTGGAAAATGTACTTGGAATCGAAGAATTGCAAAAAGTGGAAAAATATGATTTTTACATTGGAAATCCTTGGGATCGTTGGAAAAGAATTCAGACACACGATTGCGGGATAAGTGGGCCTAATCCGACGACAATCACCGTCGCAGTTGTCCTTGGCCTCCCGGAACTATAGGAGAATCGGCGAAAAAACATTGGCTCGACTAAATATTGATCCGGCAGGAAATAATACTTCTTATCGCAGCCATGGGATCCGATTCTTTCCGGGCGTGATGAAAACGTGATAGCTCTCGAGAGGATCCCACGGAGTGTCGAGTGGCTCTCCGCCCGGGACGAGTATTATTGCGAGCGAGTCCGACTCCTTATCGGGCGAGTGCCGGGAGAAGCTCGTGGAAGAAAGAGTGCAGGCCTGCAATGCCCGATGACTGCCATATTTACCGACCGCTTCCCCGTAAACATGTTTGCCGCGATAACTCCCGAGAATTCCCTAATAAAAGAACATTCGCGCTCTCCAACTATTCCCGTCCTTCCCCAAGCCAACGCCACAACTCGACCAATGTCGAGGCAGAAGCGACGTCCCCCGAAATCCAAGTTTAAATCGGCAACGAACGCCAGGAAGAAGGAGCGAAAGATTCCAGGCTCCCTGAAAGAAGCAACAGGTGCCCGTGCCGCAGTCGACTCTTTCACTGCGCACAAGGCTCGGCCGAAGTGGACTCGTCGATTGGCTGCTGGAGTCGCAGCTCCGCAAAGTCCCCAATGTCTTTGGGGAATTATTCCCCGGGGGATCGCTCGCCGATTGGATAATCCCGGCGGCAACAAGATCGCGCTGGCCAGATATTACGTAAGGGGGAGCTGCTCCGTGCTCTCGGCGGCCAGTCCGCTGGAGAGGCGCACGTAACCAGCGCGAGCGGTTACGTGCTGGCAGAGTAGTATCGACTCGAAGGGAATCGGGACCCTTCGCGCTCAGCCAATCGCGACGCTGCAGGAAAGAGAGAGTGCGGATCTAAGCAACGCAGTCTCCGCAAGGATGCTGACCTCCTGCAAGCTTCCGTTCTGCACTGTCCTCCCCATGAAGGCTCATGCGAGTGACCTTGCTGATGATGATTCCACTCGCCACTCCAATTGTCACTGTTCGTCCAGTTGATCCAGTGGGTCCAGTAGTTCCGGTTGGTTCCAGTAGTTCCAGTAGGTCGAGCGGATACAAGTAGATTCAGTAGATTCAGCCGAATGCACAAAAGGCTCACTTCCGATTGGCTGATCTCAGAAAATTCGAGTCACTGAAATCACTGGCTGGATTCGCATGCCGCCAGTGTCGAGACGAGACTCGGTGCTCCTCTTCTCGAGAGCATGTCCGGGATCCGGAGGAAGACTACGTGTGACTGGCACCGAGGTGTTCGATGCAACTGGTGCAGCTCTTCTCTCTCTCTCTCTCTCTCTCTCTCTCTCTCTCTCTCTCTCTCGCTCGCTCGCTCGCTCGCTCGTGCAGATCCACCATTGGAGGGAGGTGGAACGATTACCGAGAACCGACGTATGAGCCGCACAAGCGACCTGCCACGGATGCCATGCTTCCTCCATCGGTCACTCCGCGCACGTATTCCCACCCATACATAGACGTTGAGCAAATTGCCGTACGAACTGATTACCATCCGCTTTAGAGTTCATTATAATACGCTAATTATCTCGTAAACACTTGTCACTCCGGCGGCATATAAGTAAGTCGACTTTGCCGCTTTCGCTCGCTGGTCTCACTCGGAAATAATCCTGCGCGGGGGTTCAGGGTGGAGGAAAGTCGGGCGGATAATTAATGCCAAGAATAATTTCTAGGACGATCTCTCGCCGCACGGGATCGGGGCCGGCGAGAGCGGCGGATTCCCGCGGAAAGTGTATTTTCGGTTGTTGCCCCGAGAGCTAATAAAGTCCAGGCCGGTGGGAAATTAAGGGACATTCACATCGGCCCTCGCTAGAAATATCAGAGTGCTGGTCCGCGCGCTCTGAATAGATTCGGTCGTGTGGGTAATGCTTCCTGGCACTCGCGATTTGGCTAATTCTGAGTTACGGGGGGGTGTAAATTACGGGCTGTGATGAGGTGAGAAAGATAGGAGGAAACAAGTACTGGGAATGGTTTGAAATGGCTCGTGAGATAAGATATGGAAATAAGGAGTCAGCTGTTAGACAAAAGAAACTGCTCTTAGGCCAAATAGCCCAGTTATATGAACAGTTCTGAAGAAATTAACATTTTTATCGTCGAATTCTATTGCGATTCTAATTAACAATCCAGCAGACTGATCGAAGGAATTCGGTAATTGGACTCGGCCCAGCGAAATCCGATGACTGCAAACCAATACCTGGTGAATGCGAAAGCAAACGGACACTGGATCCAGCCGAATGTGTTCTAATCATAGGAATCCGTCATTATCCAACTAGAACGATCGATGACCGGAAACATTATTGAAACCAGGGAATTTTCGATCACCGTCGCTCGCGTTCACTCAGAATCCCTAAAGAATCCTGCGAACACGATCGATCGCCAATTATCGCATCGCTCGCAGTCGATATAGTTGCGATACGAGGTGAAATCGTCAGTGACGTTGTCGGCAACCAAAATATTTACCGAAACGCGAGTTAATCAGTGATTTTTTGCAGACGTCGGCGAAAATCGGTTCGATTGATAAAAATTCGAAAAAAGTTATGAATTTCGTGAAGATTAGAAATTGAACTTTTGGGTTTGGATTTTTAAGGGGACTCGGCAAGTAGTTTCTTTTCCCGGTGAGTGGAGTTGCGGACTAGTACTTCGAGTGGCTGCTCGATAACTCTCGATTGAATAATCGGCGAGCTGATAAGAACTTCGCGGGGGTCCACTGCAAACCGGTTGACGCAAATGCTCTGTTGACAAAAACAGGATTTTGTAATAGGCTAATCATCGGATTAACGTAGTTCGAGTCAAAGCGGTGATCGAAATCAGGAGATAAGGGGCCCCGAGTCATGAGCTCGGCGATAATGATTCATCATTCATCCGTTCGAATACTATCAGTATTTTTCCATGCGATAAGAACTTTTTCCAAAATTCTGCCTTCGTTCGACGAGTCAATTAATTCATTTAAACCAATACATAAATATACCCGCAAATAAACTTTTATTATTATTTCGAATTATTTCCTATTTTTATTGATGTCGATGTATCTTAAATTCCTTCGTTCACGAAACTTCGCCGGAAGCAATAATTCGACGAGTCAATTAATTAATTTAAGCAAATATGATTTATTGATTTGCAAATCTAAAAAAATCCTTCAACTCCAATCATCAACGTGAACGGAACTTCACCGGAAGCAGCAACTCAACAATTCAATTACTCAATTCAACCAAATACACAAGCGCAGAGCGCAAGTAAACTTTCAATTATCTCCATTGATCCCAAAATCTCCTTCAACTCCAATCGTCAACTACACCAACTTCACCGGAAGCGCAGTGAACCAGCTCGACCGCCGGAAGCATCAATTCCGCGTGGGCTCCTGTTAACATTCGGTGTATCGAGCTTCCTGCGGCATGCAGTGGCATCGAAACCAAAGAAGAAAGCAAGACCGCCGGCCGCCGAACGATCGAAATAGGCAAAGAGAGGCACAGGAAGACTCGTAGGCTGGAGCGGGCGGAGTATCGAGATCGAGAGTGAGGCTGGCAAGTCCCGGTGACCTCGAAAGCGGCGGCCGCACGCCGGCGAAACGGGGAACCTCGCGGCCGCCCTTCCCCGCACCGCCAGCCCTCGCCGCGCCGGGATCGATATTCGCAGCCCGGCACTCGTCGACTCGATGCAGATGTCACTCGACCAGTCCCACACTCCGGCACTACCCTCGAAAAAAGACTCCAGCAGACACCTCGCACTAGAGACTCGTTTCGATCTGCATTCGCCGCAATTGCGATATCGATTTCCTTTGGTTGAGTTGTTATTGATTGCTAGGGAGTTGGGGGTTGCGGAGGAAAAAGGGGTGTTTGAGAAGAAAGTGGAATTTTAAGTCCAATGGAACCTTGGGATTTTGTAAGCTCGTTGCTGGTAATATCGACTTTCTTTGGTTCGGTTGGCATTGATTGTTGGGAGTTCGGTTTCGATGGTGGGAAGTAAAAGGATTAATTTGCGGAGAAAGTGGATTTCGAAGTCCACTGGAACCTTGGGATTTCATAACTTTGCTCACAGTTGCAAAGCTTGAACTTTTCATTCACTTATAAATCCTGTCTTTGAAGTTAATGTAACTTAACTATTAAGTCAACTTAACTAGTCTCGATAGTCTAGAAATTCAACGATTTATAAAAGGGGGAGATCGCCTTCCCCGCGTGGCCCAATTCCCGAGGCGAGGAACCCTGGCAAGCAAGGATACAGGATCAACAAGACTTACCCACCTCTTGGCAGGACGCTCGAACGACCAGCGAGTCCCTCAACATTCCCAGGACGGGGAGTTTACCTCGGCGGAAATCCTCGGCGCCGGCGGGGCCAGCTTCTCCGGGCTTTTCCAGCGCCTCTTCCTCGGCCGCTCGTCGAGATTCGAGGCTCCGGAGGACCGCGGCAGAGCTTCGCCAGCGAGACGATCGAAACAACTGGCCCACACACTACTGGTACACTCGGCCGAACGAGAGGGGGAGGTTTCTCCACTCGGGCTCTTCCTGCGAGAGTAGCGCACACGCCCCGGACTCCAACGACACACGCAGCTTCCTCGCCTAGTCCCGACAGACGCCCGACAGCCCTTTGAAAACACCTTGCCGAGCGGAATCTGCCATGCTACTCTGCGCGCCCGCCCCAGCGCCATCTCGAAACTGGTCTACTTGAGCGCGGCAGAGTCCTTGGGATTGGGGATCGACTTGAAATGAGCCCGTGGCCACACCTAAACGCGATTACCTTCACTGCCGCCTTCGTTTATGTGGTTTTCGACTTATCCTGGGAATTGTGGATTGGGAGATTTTCGTTGGTCGTTTTGTTTGCGGGAAATTGAATGGTTTGATAAAGTTGCAGTATAGGAAACGATATACAGGGGAAATTCGTGTCTTTTGAACTGATTTGCTCCATACTGAGTTCATTGATTCAGAAAAATAAACCAAGAAATAGAAAATTCGGTAATTAATCCTTGGAGCTGTAACTTTTTCAGAAATCGAACTGAAAAAATGGTATTAATCCAAGACACAATACCAAGTCTTCTGCTCGTAAAAATGAGAAGGGAAGAGAAGATTTAGATAATTCCACGGTTAAAAGCTAGTAAACGAAGAGGTTTACCAAGAAAAATTTCGAGAATTCATAAAAATCTGTTAATCAAAAGAATACAACTACTTTAATAATTAACAACAATCCAGACTCAATTCATATTTAAGCGGGAAACAATGGCGGTTCTTTAAAAAGCGCGCTTTTCAAACAGCTCACCCACAATTCCCCCGACTATTCCCTCCCCAAAAACATTTCCCCCAGCCACCTACAAATCCCCAGAAGAACTAAACCAGCGAACCACCGACTCCCACTCAATTCTCTAAACCAATCGCACAAGCTCAAAACGAGCAACTCCACCGACATCTCGCGCAGCTCGTCAGCCAATCACCATCCTCAAAACCGCGCGCATTTCAAACAAACCCACCGCCACTCTAAATTCCCCTAAAATACTTTCCCTAGCCGCCCATTCCCTGGCAAATCCCCAGAACTCCAGTCCCTCATTTCCCTCCAGCCGCCCGAACCAATCGAGCAAACTCTCTCGCCGTCGAGCGCAACTGGCGCTGGCGTAGCAGCGATTGGCGAGTCAGTCGGCCATCTTGCTCTAGCGAGGATTGTTTGCAGCGGCGTTCAGGGCGCAGTGTACTATCTCGGGTCGCTCAGCAGGCAGCCAGCCGATCGAGAACAGTTGTTTCTGGTGCGGGCCTCTCTCTGTGGACGGTGGGCGCGTGTTCGTCCCGTTAGACTCGTCGTCTCTCGCTCGCGGAGGAGTTCGGGGAGGAAAGTCGCTCGGAGAGAGTCGCGCAGAGTCTTGGCCCGGGGATCGAGTAGCAGTTGAGGAAGGCGAACGGCGTCGAGGGCAGTGAGTGTGCGTCGCATCCCCCGGATTGGAAGAGTCGAAGCGAGCTCTGGCTGCCTCGCCACCCGAGAGACAAAGTGAGAGAGACGAGCTTCGACGTCTGCAACGCCGCATTACCTCGTAAGTCCCCATCAATAACTCACTCTCTCTCTCTCTCTCTCTCTCTCTCTCTCGCCTGAATTTTCGAGAATCGACCAAACTCCCCTGTCTTATATTCGGACTAGTCCCACTGGCCGTCTTTGTTGCTCCGGCGGGGAAGCAGCCTTTTGTCTCTCCCTCTCTCCACCTAGATATGTGGCTGCAGACGAGAGAGGAGCCACAGGCTCCCGTGTCACTCGATACGCCCGTATCGCACTGATAACGGCCACGTCTCTCCCATGGCCCCTAACGTTCGACCCATCGAACGCCCGAGCGCAATTCCACCGCGATTCCAACCGACTCTCGCCGACAGCGCAAAACCCGCTGGGCACCGAGTGACCGTGCGCCTTTCGCACACGGCCACCTTGCTGCCACGGGGATTCTCATTGTCCCGCAGCCGCGCTCGCCAAGGGCTCGGAAGCCGCAGGAAAGTGGGATTGCCCGGCAACTTCCCGCAGGCATTGAGTCGCTGGCGGTAGGTTTGTTGACAGTCTGACGCACCCAGTCAACGTGTAGTACTCTCTCGTTCCCTTGGAACTGTAACGTTTGTGTTTCTTGTGCAACGTTGCACAAAAAGAAACACGGTTTTTGGCGGATTAGTAATTCTTGCGGGAAGAATGGGTTTGAGGTGTTCCGCGAGAGTAATAACAGGTTTGATGTTTTCGCGGAATTCTCCCGAGGGTTTTAGAGATCGAGCCACTCTTTTTTTCGCGTACTTTCTACGGCTGACACATATCTGTTTTCCCGTGGAAATACTGGTCGACCGGGGAACCTGTTCCTTTACTTCCCCGACCAGTTGGATCGTCTCGCGCACGTCCCGGCATCGTAATGTCATTAACAGTGCGCCGGTTACTCACTGTTAATGACATTAGAGGCTCGTGGCTGTCGCAAGCCAGCCTTTGTTTCCACATCGGAACTCGTAATGCGCTGTAATAGCCTTGGCGAAGAAAAGGGCGTTAATCAAGCCGCCGGCTCTATTTCGGTCGCCGTGGAGTAACGGCGATCCTGAGTCAATGGACAGTCGGTAATTAGCCGAGTGGCGAGTCAATTGGTTGTCATCGAGGGAAAAGTACGATTCCTGAATGTTACTATGTGAGCAAAATGTTTGAAAAATTCCATAACCCTGCGTTTACTGAGAATGAATTAATTAAATCTGTACTATGTTACTACTCTTGGCGGAATAGTATAAACAGTTACAATGTTGACAAATGATTTAAAGTGAGGTTTTTCTTAATTTTTCTCACCAATCAACCAACCCTCAGTGGATTAAAATGAACACTTCCAACGCGCAAAAAATGAATTTTGAAAAAAACGACGTATATCGAAAGCAAACACACTTTTAAAGTTATCTTTTTCAAATCAAGCATTCCCAGAAATCGTGTCACCCGGCACAGATTACAACTGGCCTATCCATTAAATTCTGGCTGAATCGACTCTCCCAACCAGCAATACTCAATTACCGGTTGCCCGGCGGGGGGAAACGGTATCGTTTTGCGGTAACGGCAGCGAGTGCATCCTGCGGAGAATGAAGGTCGAGCGATTAAGTGTAATGAGGAGTCTTTTCAATCCACCGCAAGTAAGGTTGGATCGCCAGATGGAAAAGGAGTCATTGTCTCCCTCCAGTGGAGGCTTTCTCAATCAAGAGCCTCCTCGCCGAGGCTTTCTTTCTCATTAGCGAGGCAGACCACTCGGATCGCCGGTCGAAACTGGAACGAGCGGCTGCGGCGGTGACACGCGAAGACTTCCAGGGCAAATATCAATTAAAAGTCAACGAGGAGGAGCCTGCCAGATAAGATTAGCCGGCGCGCGATTGCCCCGGCGGCTATAAATAGCCGCCGCTAGATGTTGCCCTAGACCCTTTCATCGGCCGACATTAATTCGGCCCCGCGGCCGCGACCTGGTGCAACCAGTTGTTAAGTGCATCTGTCGTACAAGCTGCTCTAGAATTAGAGCGACGCCGAAAAGGCGCCGGGGCTCGTTGAACCCAGAGGCTCTCTGAAAATCCACCGGGGCCCCACACTCGCTTACGCAACGCGCTGCAATCGGCGACGGGTTTGACGAGTGGTTATATCAACGTCGCATCAATGTCGCCGGCCGCCTATTAATAGGAAACATGGTGCAAACCGAACTCCTGCCGCCCGGCGGATCTCGAATCCCCTGGGAGCGAACGCCTAGGTGGATTACTCGCGGAGATATTGGCGGATTACTTCGCCAGGTGGGACGAAGGGGATTCCAAGATGGCAGCCCTTATTTACGGTGGCGAGCGAGGGTTGCCATGGGAACGCGCGCGGTCCAATAAGGAGCTCGGGATTCGCGGATAGGGTGCGATGCCTTGCCGCATTGTCGACTAGTCGGGCGTGAAGAGTACATCCGCGCGCATTGCGCTTCCAATGAGGATATATGTACGCGGTTGTGTATTGGGTTGCGGGCTCTCGATCGAGTGCCGAGCGCTCGGTGTAATTGAGATCCTTCGAGCGACGGGCGTCCTTCTAGAGTTGGGGGCCGGCGCGGGAGAGAAGTCCTTTTTCTTCGTTACATCGCGCGCTGCCCGAATATGTAAAACTGACGTCATGCCCTGCTCTCTCGAGCGAGAGCGCGAGAGAGAGAGAGGTCGAAAGTACGCCCACCGGAATCCTCTCTTTCTCCGAGGTCTACTCCGTTCGATGATTCCGATAGGCTTTCCTGCTAAGGACCAATGATCCTTGGCTGGGAAATTGATTTAAGTCATTGGATGCAGCGAGAAATCAAAGAAGCTGTGGAGAATTTCTTATCTTACTTTTATTGAATTTCAAGAGAAACGTGTTTAAAGCTTCAAGTATCCGTCAATTGTAATCAAACTAACTTAATATTTCAGATATCAAATTGAAATCTTCAAGTTACATTCTTAAAAGTCCAATATTTCCAAAAACGGAAAAAACAATTTTCTTAAAATTTTCACTAAACTTTCACATATTAATCTTTAGACGTTCTCGCACCTGGCCAAATTTCATTGACCTTGACATCATACCATTTCCCAAATAATCAACTAAAAAATTGGCAACTTCCCCAAACCTGCCAATCATTCAAAAAACCTCGAAAACTTAATGAAAAAGTATTGCGATCAACTCTAATTAAATTTGCCCGCATGTTTTTTCAATCTGTTTTTCTTAACCAACCACCTTAACAACCACGTGAACCTGACTCGCAGGTCGTCGCGTGACGAATGCCGAGCGCCGTCGAGCAAAGGTCCCCAAATCTCTCACCGCGGAATCGACGCTCGCATTATTAATCCACAATGACGCCTGTATCCTCGGTAGGATTGCGCGCGAGTCCGTCTGTCTCGCTCGCCGTATTTGGCGTCCGCGTCTTTAATCAGCGGGCTGACGCGGCAGCCTCTCTTCCCTGAGGTCTTTTCCTCTTTCCGAACGGTCCGATCGCTTCCTGACTAAGCGCGCACCACCTGACCGAATCGCCTTGCCAAACGGTGCAGCGTCTGTTGGCGAGTCTTGCCAAGAGTCCTAGTCCCGCGAGGGTAGTCGACGGTTCTCGCTTTCCATCAGAATCGACGGACTCTGCCAGCGACGGCGGTGGCCTCCGTTCTGCCCACGCGGATCACTCGAAATCCCCGATATCCATCGACCATCGACGATCGCGCTCCATATTCCGCCGCTGTTTTATTGCCCAAGCATTTCCCTCGGCGCACGTGCCAATTTTCTCCCCGCACTATATACTCTCTGCGACTTACCCATATCCACCAATTCCTTCGTTCGCACAATTTATGTCTTTATATTTTTATAAATTTATATTTTATATTTCATTTTTTATTTTATAGTATATATTATAGAGATTTTATAATTATTATAAATATAAAATATAAAATAAAAATATAAGATAATATTTTTGTTTTATATTTCATATTTATAATAATTATAAAATCTCTATAATGTTATCCGTTTGTTATACCCTATTGTTTATGATACTAATGTTATGACTCTATATTTTGATATATATTTTTGGATCTCATTATTATAACTGTATGAAGATATAAAAATATATAAAATATAAAATATAATATAAAAAAATAAAAACTGGCCGACTCCACCTCCGCAATCTAAAACATGCGCGGAATTCGAAAAAACGAAAACTGCGATCTCCCTTGAGCAATGCCAATTAATCAGCGGAGAGATCGAAGGGACAGTGAGGGCAGCGGTTGTCGCGCGGACGAGTGTCGGTTGGACAGGCGCCCACGACGACCCACGTCCCGATGACTGGTCGGCTGGATTTTACCTGGGTGTAGGCCGGCCGAAATCACCTCCGAAAGCGGCGTGACTCACGGATCTCGCTTGTATCGCCAGTTATTATATCGCCTTTGTGCCCGCCAACAGGAAAACACCACCTCACGCTTATCAACCCCGGGAAGTGGCCGCGGACGTGTTCTCCGCATCCTTCCGAGAAGCGCAGCGCGTCAAGCAGCGAGGAAAGAGCGACTTTGTTCCACGTAGAGGGGCCCGGAGACCTGGGAGAATCATCGATGAATCATTAACGATCGAGCATCATCCTGGCCGACCTGGCGGGGAACGCCAGGTGATCGCTGCGCCGGGGAATTAACGCGGTGCGCGCGGCGGCTGAATGAGCGCGGGTGGTTCAATCGGATGCAAATGACTCGGGGGACCTCCCACTCGAGTGCGTATTGGCGAGTGTACGCCGACGACTCGAGGGAGAGGCGGCTAGATACGAGGAAGGAAGAGAGAGGAGAGCTCTAGTCGCACGAGTCCGTATCTACGTAATGACCTCCACCTCCGTGCTGCCGGCACTATTTTCGTGAGAGCACTCGGCTAACTTTAGAAATCCTCTCTCTTTCCCGAGATACGGAGAGACAGTCTCGTTGGTCCAGTCTTTGACTCGCGCTCCGAGCACAGGGCCGCCCGCTCCGAGGATCGTTAAACTCGCCCCCGAGTAGCAAGGACCTCTCCTCGCCCGCGCTCCCGAGGTGGACAGTGGCAATCAGTGACTGTGCAAGGTGTGAAGGATAGTGGCGAGGGGATTTAAACGGTTTAAAGGGACCAGTGATTCGTGCGTCGAGATCTCACCGAGAGCGCGGCTGACCTCCGCTGGATACTTCCTGGGATTATATAAAACGATCGCCGATAGCCTCTACGTACGCGAGCCTTATTGTCCGATCGCCCCTGCGATCCTATGAGTCATGACCAGGTGAACTTGATGACTGTACCAGCCTTTCCCAATTGGCGCATTGCGCTCGGGCCTTTCCAATTCACTGGCGTCTAATCAACTCTTGTTGAAACTTTCTATGTCCAAGTCATTGGATTTGACATTTATTCAAAATTCGTCAGCGTCTAATGAACTCGTTTTGAGACTATCAATATGCGACTCTTGGATTTGACATTAATTATGAAAAATTGTTTTATTACTTTTACTCCAGATCTTTCCAATTCACCAACGTCTAATTAACGCATCCTAAAACTTCCAATTTCCAACTCGTCGGACTTGCAATGTTGTTTCTATGAAAAATTGTTTATTACCTGCGGATGAGCCGCGAAGGTCTGGGTTAAGATTCTGAATGAGCGCCCTGGCATTTCTGCCATTCCGCCGGGGCATATATCGCCGGCTCGATGACGCGCGTCTCTGTGTTTTCACACTTGACACGATCCGCGATTTATATAATGTCGATGTTACTATTTTCTACTGGCGGCGCCGAATTAAACCCGCGAATTATATCGACACTAGACGCCTGGAGGCCCTCGGCGCTCCCCTATAGCGCGGCGCACTATTTCCGAGCGCTGACACGTACGAGGCCGCACTGCACCCTTTGCACGCTCCACTCGGCTCGTTTCGGCGGCTGAAAGCGAGTGGGAAGCTTTCCACGACGACCTGGCAACAGGTGGCCCGGCGAAAGCCCTTTGAATGTAATCCGGAAATCTTAATGATATCAGGAGAGTCCACTGGATATTGAGTGAGGGTTTCTTTAGGGATGGAGTAGACAGGCAGAGAGTGGGAGAGTTGAACTGTTATTTGTTGTATTTGATTGGTTTAATTGTGTGCGTGTGCTGGGTCTAATTGGAAATCGATTCTTCTGTGAACAGGTGGTCGGCCGAGCCTTGATATCCGAACACAGAGAAAGAGCGAGAGCGAGAGCCAGTGAACGATGGTCGACTACTACAAGGTCCTGGAGATCTCTCGGACTGCGCCGAGCGGGGACATCAAGAAGGCGTAAGTTTACACGAGAAAAAACACCCATAAAACCCCAGAGAAACTGCACGTAGAATCGCGAGGGAGATCGATCGGCGTCTGTCCAATCGAGTCTTTAAACGACGCGATTGGAAGATTCCGCCGCGACTGATCCCTGACAGTCGCTAAACGTGAATGAACGACTTCTCGGGGAAGGCGGCTGGCAGCGGGCCAGCCACGAGTGCGCCCGCGAGACCGTTTAAATATAAAAGCAATTTCTCTGCGGCGACAGTGCCACGGGGACAGGTGACCGGAGAAAGAGGCTTTCTGTTGCAGGTACAGAAAATTGGCACTGAAATGGCACCCCGACAAGAATCCGGAGAACCTGGAGGAGGCGAACAAGATGTTCAAGCAGATCTCCGAAGCCTACGAAGTCCTGAGCGACGGTAAACAAGATCCTCGCCCGAGTTAAACCGAGAAAAGCGAAGAACGACAGAACAGCTCGACTGTCGATTCTCGTTGGAAAAGGAATTCTAGATTTATTCCTGGTTATATTCCGCGCGAGAATCGCCAGTCGAGAATTGACGGGGGGCGACACTCTGGCAAGAGCTTTAATCCGTTGATTCGCGAGCACTGACAGCGAGAAGGGGGATGCCCTCGAAGACAAAGCCAAACTTCGCATGAGCTTTTCCTCCCTCTCACTCTCTCTATCTCGCTCTCTCTCTCTCGCAGGCGGCCTCTAAAACTAGTACGATTTATTCTGGGAGACTCTCTCTCTCGCTCGCTGCCGAGAGGGAAAGAGAGCAATCGATTGTACTACTAAGAGACAGACCGCGACCCTCATCCTCTAGCTGATCCTCCGTCCCATCGACTCTGGTCGATCGGGAACAAGTCGATTCTCGTCTCAAGCTTGGAGACTGTTTTCCAGTCGGGAGAGGAGTTTGTTACTAAATTGTTTTCCCTCGAGTCGACGAGGGACGACAGACGCAGTGCTCGCACTCAAGTCGAACTCTCACTCTGTTTCCGGGCACTGACCACCTCTCTCTGAAACGAACGCACACGCGTGGCGCCTGTGTGTCTCTCGGGTGTTTATCCGCCTCTCGTCTTGGCGCTGCAGATACCAAGAGACGAGTGTACGACCAGCGATTCTATCAGAAGGCGTCCTCCAGGCCAGGCCGTGGATTCACCTTCCGGAGTTTCTTTGACTCTCCCTTCCAGCGACACTTCGGTACACACAGCATCGCCAAGAGCTCACTTATTGCCTATCACCTCGCCAACTCGTGTTATTTTTCTCTTTCTCTCTTTCCTCTACCTCTTCTCTCACCAATCACCTCTTTCGCCCGTTTGTTCGATTTGTTGTTGAGCCGCAAAAAGAGCCTTGGATGACATGCGCGCGCAAAGGACCGGCTGGTAGAGCCTGGAACTTTGGTAGTTTGGTTCGCTGGCACTGTCGGTTGGATTTGGCTCGAGATTGTTCCTTGGAGTTTCTGGAATGACCGGCGTACTTTCCCCCCTCGCCGGAGAGTTGGTGATTCTCTCCCTCTCTCTTCGCTCTCCTCTCTTCCGGCTCTAGCGGCCGTGTAACACCCGCTTTCGATTAATCGATTAACTAGCTCCCCGCTCTTTTAATAACGGCCGACCTTTAACCGCCTTTGCTCGACTGACGCCTCCAGGGGAGAACGATCAATTGGACTGCGAGGAATAACTAGGCGGACTAGGTTCGCCGCTGAGGATGAGGAGATCGATCGTTCTCTCCGACAGTGTTCCGACTGATTTTTGAGTTTGCTCTTGCGGTGGTGACGCCCTACGACTCGCGCATGAGTCGGCCCAGCGATTCTCCACTAACCAGGCCAGCCCGCTTTTGGAATTTGGACGGAAATAAACCCAGAAAGGAGAAGCCGGTGCTCGAGGGGAGAATAACGTGGATGTGCTTGGCTACTTTGCAGAAAAGAAGCGGAGAATGTACGACCAGTACGGGAAGGACGGTCTACAGATGCCGGGCGGCAAGAGACGCCACGATGAAGACTTCGGCATGCACTTCGACACCACCTTCATGTTCAGGAACCCGGATGACGTGTTCAGGGAATTCTTCGGCGGCAGCCCCTTCGAGGAAATGCTCTTTGGAGGTAGAGAGACCAGAGACCTTCCTCCCAAGTGTTGACGCATTGTTTACCGTGCTCCAAGCCCCGTCGAATAACTTTTCTGTATTTCATGTATTTCTCTCCAAAGTTTTCCATAAATGTGCCCCGAGTTTCGGTATGCAATGTGTTAACGTGGATCCTGGTGAGCCTGCGAGACTAACTGAATGCGAATGTTTTTCTTGAAGAGCTGCGTCGCGCGGGGAGGAATGCGAACCGACACAGCCACCCGTCGAATAACAGCCTGAACATCCCGGTCTTCGGCGACATGGGACTCGGTTTCTCGCCCTTCAATAACCTCTTCCACGGCCTCGTCGGGAACCTGACCTCCTTCAATGCTTTCACAGGCTTTAACGAGGCGAGCGGTGGCGGCGGCGGTGCCGCGGCGACCAAGCGCACCAGCACTTCGACCCGCTTTATCAACGGCAAGAAGATTACTACTAAGAAGTAAGCCTCCCTCTCTCTCTCTCTCGTCTCGACGAGAAATTGATTTCGTGTTCGTTTTATAAATAACGTTCGTTGATGGTTGCAGGGTGTACGAGAACGGCAAGGAGACGATAATGTCCTACGAGAACGACATGCTCAAGTCGAAGACGGTGAACGGCGTGCCACAGTCGATAACGTACAGTTAAATCCTACGATATATCTCTTCTGCACACGCGAGCGCGTTCTATCACATCCTCTCGACAATTAAGAAATCGCTGTCGAGTGCACACTGCGGACTCTCCCAATTGTGCTCTAAACGAAAATCCTGTGACGATAGGGCTTTCCTCCTAATTCACCCTCGGACCACGGATTCTCGTGCGAAAGGAAACTCTCAAGTTCGTTGTACCAAAAATCTAAGTGTTTAAGTTTCGGGAGACTGAAAGTAGGGGAGGAGCATGAGAATCCGGCGGTTTCCCCGGGCGCAATCTCTCTTTCCACCGGCCCCCTGATATATTCTAGCTTGGAAGGAATGCTCGTATGACTGCACTTGTCCGCGCGAGCGGCTGTCCAGCTGCTCCAACAGCCCCTGGTATGGTATGTGTGGTTTTTGTGTCAGGTACGACGAATCGCCATCGACGGCAGGTCGTGCGGCCGCAGGGGCCGAGTTCGGCGGTGAGCCGACCTCCGCGCCGAGGTCGATGCACATGGGTACGGGCGAGCACCTAAAGGCTAGCAGAATAAAGACGCACCATCATCCATCATCACAACACACGAGCAAGAAGCACGATAAGACCACCACTAAGAGGAAGTAGGCTAGACAGCCCTCGAACGGCCATCACCACCCTCCCCCGAATTCTTCATCGTCGAAGGCTCGCTCTCACCTTCCCCCAACTCTTGCAACTCTTTCCCCTTCGACGAGCACCATCGCCATGGACACCGATGTGTAAATCTCTCGTCCGTCATCCGCCAACACACATTTACTCTCCCTCGTGTTATTGTCGCATCCGTTTTCCCTTCTGTCGCGCGATTCATTCACACTGGACACACCTTCCCGCGAGAAATCCCACGGGAGAGAACCGGCGCTGCTCCCACCCCCCGGTCCACCGCTTTTGTCTCTGGAATTAATAAACGCGAGGAGAACATTTTACCAGCAACGACCCCCCTGATGTGAGAGAGAGAGACTGTCACGAGTGTGTCGTCGTATGTGTTACACTGTGAACGAGATTCTCCCGGCTCTCGTCCTTTTAATCGTCGCACCTCGAGAGGCCGGACGGCAAGTGGACCCTTCCGCTCCTCGGAAGAATCGATTGTCAATCGCGAGAGGAGGAATTTCCAATGTAGATCGTCTTGGATTCAAATTTTTCCACTTGGAATTTCAAATGTCGATCGTCTTCGATTGAAATCTTTCCTGTTGTGCCATTCGAGGCCTCAGGCTTGCCGAATCGGAACTTATCATTCGTATTGCGTTGGAGCCTGATGTTCGAAGGAGTGGACTTGACGGATAACAAGAACAGAAGACGTAAGCCTCTCGAGGGGGCGGCTCGCGAGGCCGGCAAGACGAGAAAAGGATGACTGTGGAATATTTAAACTTTCGGACGGCGCGAGATCATTGCTGATTACTTACGAGTCGAGTTAACTAATTACTATTAAGGTGTTTACGAAGCGGCAATTACGGCGAGCTAATTGGAGTCGGTTCGGAAGCCACTTCGATTCTGAAAGCATCTCGAGTTCCTGCGATCGATCGGAACACGGAGACACGAATGACCAACTCTAGGGCATCGATTGATTTCCAAGCGGCTCGGGCGAGCTGGAGCCGAGTTTCATCTAGAGATCCCTTGGAATAATCAAAGCGCATCGTGCGTTCTCCGGTGTGTCTCTTCTCTCCCGGCGCGCGCGCGCGCGCCTCTATCTCTCGCCGTAATCCTATCCCCCTTTCTCCTTAGTTAGTTACTTGCGTATGTGTATATAATGATAAGAATGGAAATGTTAAGCATACGGAGACAAACAAAATACATTATTAATATACACTAGCCCCACTGGGACTTATCTCGGTCCACCTCAGCCTCCTCTCTTCACCTCCCAAAGGAAAGCGTCGTTTACACGTGGGAGTCTTGTGATTTAGTGGCTCACCTTCCTAACACAGCCTCGAACGACTCCATCAGCTTTTTCTAGACCAGACCTCCTGACAAGTCCACAGAAGCAAAACAATACTATGTACATGTCGTTTCCATTGCGCGTCATAAATTACTTATTTATGGAGGGGAAAAAAGCGAGCAGGTTTTCGAGAGACAATTAGAATCTTTATTACAACGATAGAAAAGTGGGGCTTGTACAAAGTGGTACAAAGTCTAGCGAGCGAAACTCTCGACCTTCGCCAGCCGAGCCTTTATCCGAATCTTTGCGACTGGCCTGTTTGTGTACACGGTGCGCGACCTTTGCTTCTGCCCTCGGCTGTTTCGCCGAGGCCTGCGGCTTCGCCGCTGTAATCATAACAAACCGATTGTTCTCCTCCCGATAAACCAGAAGCTATCAATTCCATCCGGGCCGCCGTCGCCCCGCTCGCCCGCGGACTCGACGCGTCTCGGACGCACTTCCTCAGCGTTGCTAAACACCAGCGACGAGGACGAGCCAGTAGAGCGCGCGCGGGGGGGTCAGAGGGAGAGAAAAAGGCCGGTGTATGCGCATACGTGATCAATCAGCCGATGCTGTCGTCAGATCGGCCGCCTCGTACGATCGCCGGGCTTACGCAATAAAACAGATAAAGACTATCTGCGCCGATTAAACGGCTCCTTACAATCTAAACTCGCCAACCTGCGAGGGTCTCCGCGAGTCCCGCGCCGACTCTCCCCGCGGCCGCAGAAGCCAAGGCGTAGAAAACTTGAAGGGAGAGAGAGAGAGAGAGAGAGAGAATCGTTGTGCGAAAGAGGCTGCGGCTGCTGCTACCCGGCGAAAAGGCGGGCGGGTATGCGCCGAAAGAAAATAGTAAGAAAGGTGTGTGGAAACTCGAGGGGTTCAGGGGGGGGGGGATTAGCCGGCAGGAATAGTCGTCTTCTATTTCTTGCCGATGGAGGCGATCAGCTGATCGACTTTCGCGATGTACTCCTCCTTGGCAGCGTCCTGGCTCACTCCCTTCTTCTTCTCCCAGGAGTCCCACTTCGCCTTGCCCTTGAATTCCAGCATGCCTGGCCTCGCTGCGCATATAATACCCAATGCACGGTGTATAGAAACTGTTATGCAACTCCTCCTCTTCGAGAAAGAGAGAGAGAGAGAGGGAGACCCATCTCGATTATCATCTCGATCCAAAGTGCATTCGCATACCTGTATTACAGTCTCCGACGGTCGCCTGCTTGAACAGTGCGTAGAGCTGGAGGAGATCCATGTCCGAGGGAGTGTCAGCGAGATCCCTCACCTCCTCCGCTGCCTTGTTGAATCTCTGCGGACAATTGTTCTCTTTATTACACGTCAGTACTAGCGCCAGAGTGTACGATGGCTCATTACCGGTGCCCATTCCCATTAACATGATAAACAATGGCCGAGCGGAGATCGTTCATTTACATAGTCGCTGAATGTAAATCCCAGTCGGAAATGTACAGTTGACCCGCGCGATTTCTTAAACGCTTTTACATATTTATGAGAGCGGACGCGAGCGAGCCACGGGGAATCTCTCAGTCAAAGGACACGAGCGATCCCTCTCAAGGACACTGAGCGCGCAGAGAGACATTTCGCCAGTGGCCCGTTCGAGCCTTCCGTCACCAACGGGTTTCCCACCGGCACCGTTACCGCCTCGACTACTTCCAGGAGCTACAACAGTTAACGAACAGTCCACCGCAGAGGGAGCGGGAAGAGCACGTTGCCGCGGGGAATAGAGCATTGGCCGCGAGCCGGCGACACTCTAATGAGTAATTGCAGTTTAAGCCCGCAATTACCTATTTACGCGGAGGCATCTGTCAGGCGATACTCTAAGCCAATCGCGCGGCCTCACGGCAACCCTGTCCCGATAGTCCAGGAGGCGAAAGCCTCGGGACGATTTTACAAACCGCCCTCGTACGCGTCCCATTCACCCGATCTACCCGGACACACGGCTTCTCCACACACGCACCGGCCAATTAAGGCCGAGGGGGACCGGAGCGCGTGTGTGTATATAAATAACAGGATGAAACGCGAAGTATAGCTCGGTGGCCGGATAATGGTGGACTAATTGGATTTACCTCGTCGAGGGACATGTCGGATGATCCTCCGGGGAAGTAGAGTTCGTCGAGCGTTGCTGGTGGCGGAGAGTCGATACCGGTATCCTTGGCGTCAGGTAGACGTGTAAGAGGCACCGGGCGCACGAGAGCAGCTGAACGAGCCGAACTCGGCCCACTCGATGACTCGATATCGCCTCATCCCCACGCCGCCCGCCGTCGCCGCTCGCCCGCCCCGTCGCCGTCGGCCCGCGACCAACGAGCATGCCCGCTACCGTGACTTGGCGGTAACCTTTGAAGCCACTTGTCTGAGGCTCTCGCCAATTTCAGCTTAGTCGACGATGATGCGCCGATAAAGCGATAACTTGCCCGGGCTCGTCGCCAGTCAACACGCACCATCGACGTTCGCTTAGTTTTGCCGTTTTAGTGCAGATTCCGAGCTTTTTCTTGGGTGGTTTTTGCCGCCGGGCTTTTGCGCTGGGGATAAGTTTAAGGGCGGAGGAATCGGAGTCGGGAGATATTATTGACGCGGATATTCGATCACGCGGGACTCAGGGTCATCGGCATTTTTATCATCACTTCCCACTCGGCGGGCGAGTGTGCGTTTTGCAGAGGATTAAACTTTGCATTTTGGAGAGACGTTGTTTACGTGGCGAGAGTGGTTTATGTTTATCGGGATGTGATACGGAAATGTACCCAGGCGCGAGATTGCACCGTTGAACTTTAAAACTGGAAAACAGGAATGGAAATATATATCTCATCAAAATGCAAATCTAGGTGGAATATGGTTCTCTCTCGTGTTTCTTTCAATTACCTTCGCGGTAATTGCGCAAGACAGGAATTAAAACTAACAACGCACAACTTAAGAGTCGAAAGACTGATATGCAAATCTTGTATCTCATTGAAATGGAAATTACAAGTCAAACTGCCTATTTCACATTGTGCAGTGTTTCTAGCTACGCCCGCGCAGATCGTTGCACAGTAAAGCTCTTAAATTTAAACTTAAAGTAATTGTACCGGAATAGAAAACTTATCTCTAATAAAAAAACGCCTGTTTTCACATAATACAATCTTCGGTTAATCATCAGCCCTTGACGCCGCCCTTGCTGTGCGCAGGGTTGAAGCCGCAGGATTCACAGGAACAGGATCCCGGAACTATAATTCGCTTCTTCAGCATTTTCCCATTTTCGCAGGTCAGATCCACCAAAAGAGGAGTGCGAGTGGTCGCCTGGCAGCATTTGCAGTCGACCGCTTCCTTCCAATTGCCTGCGGACAAAGTTCGCGAACAATTGCGCCGTTTTTATGATGTTCGTTTGAATGTGCAAATCAACTAGTGCGTAAGTAATGCTGACCTGTGTCAAAGTAAGCGCGGGAGCGACAGCCGCCTTGGCATTCGGCTAACTCGACTGGCTCGAGGTTCTTGCAGAGGCCGAAACGAGGATGACGCGTTACCAGGAGTCCCACTGTTGACGCTGGTTCCATGTAGTGCGGCCTGCATTCGTCGACTACCGAATTGAAAAAGTTAATAATTCTTTTAATTTTCATTTCATCGAACTTCCAAAACCCAAAGGTCATAGAATCTGATTCCAAAACCCAGGGGTCATGGAATCGAAGTTCCAAGATCCAAATTATCTTCTGCCTAAAACCCCTAATGGTCCTAGCGAGCCACTGATAATAAGCAAATCAAGCAGACAGGATGATAATTCAATTAACAAGGCAACCAACCCTTTTGGTCTCTGGAAGTGACATTGCAGTGCTTGCAGCATCCGTCATTGTAAACGAACTCCTGAGGACACTCGCTCACGTCCGGACACACCGGCGAGCTTCCGCTAACGAGGAACTAAAAGCCAATCGAGAATAATCAGAAATAAACATGAAATAGGAGAGAAATTCATGAATAAATCTGTTTAGGAGTCGATACTGTACCTGATCGCCCTGTTTCATACAGGTGTACGTAGTGCACTTGTCCTCGGAGCTCCAGACAGCCCCGGGCTCCCTGAGAACATTCCCGTCGACACAATGACTTTGTTTACACGCGCCACAACACTCGTCATTGTCCCCCTTGGAGTACGTCCAGCCCTGCAATGACTCTTCACTTAATAATACGCTCTGTTTACACACACGCTCGCCTAATATTAGCCGAGTCGGGTGGGCTCGCGTGACTTACCGTCGGGCACTGGTCCGAGCAAACTTCCACCTCCTTGTGCTTAGTCACGTTCGCCTCCAGCACGCAAAGCTCCGTCACGCAACGATTCTCCAGCGACCTCCACTTCTCGCCGGGTTGGTAGACGCGCCCGTTGTACCTGCAGCCGGTCTTGAGGAGTTGCGGGCAACACTCGCCGTCGATTGGATGTACCACTATTTCGAACTCTAGCTCGTCCTGCGGCTCGATGGCCGGACAACGCTCCGTGATTGATGTCACGTAGACCTGCTGTTTTAATGAGATTCTTTGAAATGCAAATTGGTCTTAAGTGTCGCGTGATTTGTCGTCGGAGATAGTTACACTGCCGTTGTGGGTGTCGCAGGTGTACTTCGTGCAGTGGTCCTCGGAGAACCACTGCTCGCCGATGTTCTTGAGGATTCCATCGACGTTGCAGGCTGTGGGTTCGCAGAATCCGCAGCAGTTGACGGATTTGTCTTTGGACTCGCGGTACTCGTAACCGAGGTCGCAGAGTACATTGCACTCCTGGACTTTGCTCTGCTTCTGCAGGCTCTTCGAGTCCCTCGTGCACTCGAGGATCAGGCAACTGTTGTCTGGACTTGGCCTCCAAGTCTCTCCAACCTATTTCAATTGGATTTTTAACTCTGAGTCCTCTAAAACAATTATTTATCAAAAATGAAACTACGTTACCTTGTAAATGTGATTATCGTCCTTGCACTCTGAGCGCTCGAATCTCGGACAGCATTCATCAGCAAGAAGAACTTCCTCTAAAACGAAGTCATTTATGTCTGGATGGTCTTCCATTCTCAAACACTCTTTCACAGAACACTTGGACTTCGGGCCATCGTCGGTGTCCTCGCACTCGCAACTCTTGCAGTTGCCGTCCGACCAAACTTCCCCGATTTTCTTCGCCTCCACCTTTTCAGGCTCACCGGTCACGTTCGACGCGGGTACAGTGTAGAGGCACAGGTCCTTTGGCGGTACTGAATAATATTGGTTTGAAAATTACTAATTGGTAGTCGATTTTTCAGAAAGTCTGAAAGTATTTACCGCATTGGTAATATGGGCAGCAAGCTTCGGCGTTGAAAGTCCGCTTTAGTTCGTAGTAACTCAGGCACTTCGGAGTTCCAGGACAATCCTCGGGATTGCAGATGCGCTCGGGACGCGGACAGCAACCGGAGGTGTTGAGGACCTTGTGGAAACCGGGCTCGAGTTCTTCGACTTCGAGTGTTACTTCGTTCAGGCTCGGACACTCCTCCGGTGGAAGACATTCTGTAAAGTATTCGGTTAAGTAAAGATATAATACAAAAAAACAGTAAATCAAAATTATTTTGCCTACCGCAAATAAACTTCGGGCAACCGTTCGAGTCCGAGGAAACCTTCGTGATTTGTCCGAAACCGCATTCCGGTATCTGAACGTCTTCGGGGCAAAGTGGTGCCGCTGTGGTGGTAATCTTGGGGACTGTTTCATAACTTGTCAATTACAACAATTCCTACAATTAAGAAAGACTTCGATAACGAAGAACTTACGGCAAATGTACTTGGGACAACATTCGCCTTCAGTGCTGTTCACCAGACTTGCGGCCATGCTCTCTTCGCAAATAGTCTCAATTGCCGGGCACTCGGTTTTCTGGCAGGTGGTCGACTCCCTGGTGCACGTGCACTTGGTGCAAACATCGGGGAACCAAACATCACCGTCCACGTGTCCCTCGCTGTCGCAGACATGGCAATTCCTCTTTGGAATGCAGGTCTCGTTGTGTAGAACCTGGCCCTCGGGACAGAAACAACCTTCCAATACCTCTGGACACTTATTTCCGGATTCGAGAGACTCGCAAGTCTCGCAGGCCGAAGAACAGGCCGTGTATTGAAGATCTAATAAGGGAAAGTCATTTTCATTACCTTTTTGATTATAAAATATAGAGAGAATTCGGTAAAGTCGGTTTCTTACGCGGTGGACAGTTGTAAGGACAGAAATCTGCGCTTCTCCAGGACAAACAGACGCCGGACAGCTGGCACTTGCGAGAGTAAGCTTCGAGGGTGTCGCAATACGAACCACCAGCGCACAGGGTTTGCTGGCAGGTATTCAAATAAGGCATCGGATCGACAAGATTATGGCAACGACCGAAATCAGACTTCAAGAGCTTCCTGCAAGGATCCTCTTCCGGCGGCGGCAGGACACACTTCTCGTTCGCCTTGGTCGTGCAGAACTCATTGCCCGGCACGTCCGTCGCCAGCCAGCTGGTGCCGAATCCTTGATCGTCCTGGGTTACCTAAACCGAGTTACAATCGTCAAGGATGATCTTAATTGTATTCCAAGCTGAAAGTAATCCCGCGTACTTCTCCTGTGCTGGTTTTCAAGTCGTCCTCGGGCTCCTCGTTGCAGTTGCCGCAAAGTCCTTCCATGCCGCCGCCGAAAATGTGCGAGGGGACAGTCAGAGTTAGGGCGAAGTGCGGTTTGTAGCTGATGAGTTCCAAGTGGATCGCTGGGATGAATAGTTTGAGACTCTTGCTGGAGTCCTGGCTTAATGAGAGCCAGGAGGAATTGTGCGGCGATTGGACTAGGTTTCCATCCACTGATGATTCAAACTGTTTACGAGAGAAAATTTCATTTACAGTCAAGAGATTGTCAATAGATTTGTAAATTCGTAATAACTAATCCTCTGACCTCGCCAGATGCTTTGTCTTGTTTAATCTGCACCACGTGATTCTTGTACATGAGAGTCACAGCTTCGGTGCAGATTTCATTTCCACACATCCCATTGGACACCAAAACCTGACAGAAATTTGTAATAAATCGAACTGTGTGCGAAATAATCAATGAGGGTCGAACATACTTGGTAAACGTGATTGGGAGCTCCCTTGTCTGGTTCCGCAGCGTCTCTCGACAGAACATAAGTGCAATTCCCCGCAAACTCGACGTTCCTGCGATCGAAGGTGATGAACTTCGAGTTGGCGAACCACTCACAGGTGCAGTCCTTGCAGTGAGTTGGCGGCAGACATTCGTCCCCGTTGCGAACTGTTCCCTCGGGACAGAAGCATCCGGAGAAGCAAACACCCTGCATTACAGGACAAGGATCGACCTGCTGGCCATTTTCGCAGCTCGCCTCGCACTTATTCCTGGAATTACCGATAGAGTGTTACGAAAAGGATTGTTAATAATGTTGAAAAGAGGTTCCGTGGATTTAAACCTGAAACAATCCTTGTGGATGAAAGGCGGCTCGCAGGTGGCCGGGCAGTCCAAGTCGCTTCTCCAGGAGGTCAAGTCAATGTTCAAGTCCCCTGCCTGGCATTCCCTGACGAAACTAGTCAAGGACCGACACCTGCAGTCATCGTAGGTCTTGTTCTCGTGGAGACAATTGCAGGTGCTCTCCACGCAGCCGGAGATGAATTTATCAAAATCCATGACAGAAGAGCACAGCCCGAAGGACTTGTCCTTCACCATATTGCAGATCTTCCAAGCTTCCGCTTTCAAATCGTACGGGCAGACCTGCGACTCGCACTCCGGAGCTCCGTCCATCGCCCAACTATTACCGAACTCTACGGTACTCCTCGCCAGATTTCCATCAGGCATTTGCCGGTCGTTGAAACTCTGACCATCGAAGTAACCGCAAAGTCCGTCGACTTTGCCAACCAACTTCGTCGAGAGGCCAACCTTCACGTTGGAGTTCGTGTCCCACATGAGCCAGAAACCGTGTTTCGATACCAGAAACAGACCATCTCCGATACAGGATATCTTGCAGAATGGGAGTTTGTCGCCCATCCTGAGGATTTGGCTCTTGGTGAAGCTGTACTCGTTTATGTCCACGTGGAGGTCCGGATAGAGGACCACCACGTCGTCCTCCATGGTGACCACGAGAATCCTGACGCAGGATCCTTTCGAATCACACTGTTTCTCCACTGGAAAGTAATTATACAAAATTTCTAATTTTTTATTTGTTCGTGCAGTTTTAACATTGCAAAAACCTCTCTGCGAAAAAGATACAAGGTCTGTCTTTCTCGTGTATTTGGCCTGAGACGAGACCTTGTCTCTTGATCCTGTTAGAGATGGATTTTCAATTATACTTTTAATTAATCGAACACTCACGTGTGATGTACCACTTGTTGCTGAACATGTCCCTCGCCAGGATGTGGTTGCAGATGTCGTACTTGAACTCCAGATTGTCGAAGGTGCTAAAAGTCCGGCCAGTCACGTTGCAGGTGACTTCTTGAACCGGCGGGGGTCGACAGGTGTACTTGGGACACTTGCGCAGCTTGTACATGCTCATCCTTTGGTAAACGACTTCGTATCCTGGGGGACAAGAGGCCGCTGGGCACTTTTCCGGTTGGTTCGGCTTCTCCAAGACCGGAGGCGGCTTGCTCGGCACGCAGGTGAACTGCAGACATTCTGTTGTGTTCTCTGGTATCCTCACTACTGTGGGAACGGACTCTGCCTGGATTTTGTTCTTTCTAAAAGGAAATTTAGGGTTTTAATATTCAATATTAAGTTTAAAAAGACTTTTTTGTGATTTTCTACCTGAATCTTCCGGATTTCGTGAAACCCCCCTTAAGACCCCTGTATCCATGGGGCCTACGTACATGGAAGGATCGTCCTTTAGACTGATCCTTGACGATTATTCTGTACCCCGGCGGGCAGACAGGCTCCTGGCAATTGTGTTCTGATAATCGTCAAAAATCAATTAATAAAATCCTCTCTCAACATCGAAATTAATGAGAATTCATTAACGACGAACCTAAGTCAGGATTAACAGTAGAAACAGTGGTAGTGGAGTCTACTGGTGGCGGAGGACTCGAAGTGCAATCTCTCTCGTCGTCAGGACAATCCTGGACTCCGTTGCACCAGAGTTTCTCGTTGATACAGACGTTGCTCGTCGGACAATAACGCGATCCTTCTGGACAAGGTTTGCAGGCACAGTTGCAGAGCTCTGTGACGACCGATTGGTGACCTTCCTGGCAGGGTCCGCACTTCTTCGGGAGACAGGTCGACGTGCCGCCTAGAGTGCAGATGCATTCCTGGCAATCCTGGCTCTCGTACATTGCTCCGACGTTGTATCTGGAGATTTATGGGTGTTAGAGTGTTGAATAGAAGAATCTGCTGAGTCGGAGAAAAGGAGTAAGACGGGGACTTACGATACGTGTCCTACGACACAAGGACACTCCTGCTTCATAGCGCAGGACATTCCATTCCACCAGTAAGGTTCGCTGCAGGTGCACTCGACCTCGTTCTCGATGGAAACTCCGTCGCAGACGTTGCAAGGTTTAATTGGAGATTCGGTGACCGGCGGCGGTGGAACAGAGGCTTCTGTGACAGCTGTTTATAAAGAAGTGTATTGTTAGATCTTAGGTAACGGGTGATTTCTAGGGACCAGGAGTTAAAACACTCACGATAAGGCAAGAAGCAGCCGAGAACTTCGAGCTTCATCGAAATATGATCGTGCCACTTGTCTGGCTGGACTTTCAAGTACCTGGCGCCAATAGGCCGATCGAAGTAATTCGTTTTCAAGCTAGTATCGTCGAAATTCCCGAGAAAGCCTTGCTCCAGGCCTTCGTGATCGACGACAGGACTCCAGTTCTCGTCATCCAGACTGTAGAACACCTTGTACAAAGTGACCCAAGCTCCCTCGCCACCGACACTCGAAATTCCCGTAAGATTTCGAGGCTCGAGAAAGTCGAACTTGACAAATTGATACGGATTGTCCAACTTCGGCCTCCACACGCCCGGTGACGATAGTTTGAGGTCTTGAATTAAAGGCGTCATCGAAGAGGAAGCGGATACTTGATACGACATCATTTGACCGTCGTCTAGGCCCATAGGCTCCTTGCAGACTGTAAAATCCCAAGGAAGAAACACCAGTTAATGCAAATAATTATAACTTTCGAATCATACAAAATTTCAGCTCGTTTCCGCGCGATAAAATAAACAGGAGAAATTTATATCTGCTGAATGACTAAACCGATTCCCTTGATTCTTGGCTTATTGGATTTAGAAAAATGCATGATGAAATACAAATTTCGGATTTTTTTCCAAAATCAAGGCGAAAGTTTTATATCAATCGAAAACCGGGACAGTTTCCACCGAGTTTCCTGATTAATCTAATTTAATTAGTTCTGAGTGCACAAACCAGGATTAACCACTTTGTCCGACCAAACAGGAGTTGTAGTGCCAATGACAATGCCAGGGGTCTGTGTTGTGATGAAATCCTGGCATCCAAGTAACTCGAACTTCATCGCAATGCCATTGTGCCAGGTCAGAGGATTAATCCTGACAACCTTCGCCTCGATCGGCTCCTGGAAGACCTGCTGCACCGGCTTGTAGCTGTCGATCGGACCCCGGAAGACCCTGGGTTGATTGACCTCGTCCGTGACATAGGAGAAGGTGTGCTCGTCCTCGGAGTACAGGACTTTGTAGCTCGTGACGAACTTGTCCTCCGGGATGCTACCTTGGACGACGGTTCCGTAGACTGGCACTGGTTTCTTGAATTGCACGTCGACCCTGGAAACATTTGGAGGTGAAACCTAGTTTTGGTGAAGGGGAATTTGGGGAGAAGGGACGAACCATTGACTGTCGTCGTTCATTGCTGGCTCCCAAGCTAATTGCGAGTCCTTTTTACTTAGAACTCCGCTCTCGGGAGTTGACTGGTCGTTTGCGATGCTGCTCGCGTTGAAGAGCACTTCCTCCTCGAACATGTCGATCAGAGGCACGAATTGATTGCTGTAGCATTCAGATACTGGGCTTACTGTGCTCAGAGTCACGATTATTCCTTTCTCCGTGACGGTTTGGGTCTCCGTGATTGCTTTTTCCGTCCTGAAATTCAATTTTAGTTTCATAATCAGTTTTTATCTAATTAATTAATTTCAAATTAATTATTGTGCTTTAATTAAATCATCCATTAACGTACGATGGTTCAGTCGTGATAACCAATTTACTGGGAATCGTTCCGATTACAGGAGTCGTGGAAGTGGAACACGAGGACTTATCGCAAGTGTAGTAATTATTGATGCACTGGCAAATCTCGCAGTCTGACTCTTTCATGACTGCGCCGGGGATCACTGGCCTCCCATCGTGCGATGTGCAAGTGCAATCCGACATCTCCACGCAGGTCAGACTGTCTCGCATCAAAGTGCCCGGCGTACAACCCTGTCTCCTATCAGAAACGCAGCCTGGCGTCGCAAGAAATAATACGAAGCCCAATAAAACAAAAGCTAACAATTTGGCAAAATTAAAAAGAAAGAAAATGCAAACCTGGTATACAATCGACGCCATCCTGACAATGTCCTTGTTGAATTAACAGCGAATGATAATAGGAACAAGCTCTACTGCAACTAATCGCACAGTTGCTCCAGGACTCGTCGTCCTTGCAGGCTTCTGCGAATCGAATTCCATTAACCTTCTGAAACGAATTTTTCACTATTTTCGAGAATCAATGTACGTACTTCCTGTGATGATTTCCTTCTCCAGGATCGAAGTGCTCGTAGCATTGGTCTCCTTCTTGTCGATCTCTTCCGTCACCCCAGGTGTCTTGTCCTTCGAGCACTCGGGACGAATCGCAAGGACGCTCTCCGGCCAATCGCAGGTCTGCGACTGCGGATTGTAGAACATGTTGGGTCCGCAGGTCTTCTCGACCCATTTGTTTCCCTCGCTTCCTGGAGCGCACTGGTAGAAGAGTGCGCAGTCGGTTGGATGATTCTTGTAAGGATGTTCCAAGGTGCACTCGTCGACAGGTCCAGCTTTTATTTTGAATGTTCATTTCATTATTACACTAACTTTCAGCTCTCGGATCTTAACTTTCGTTTCTTCTTCTTACCTTCGGTGGAAGTTGGATAATCCTTGGTGGTCTTCGCGCACTGACAGAGAACACTGATTTCGAAGTCAACGCAAGGTAGATGAGGCTGCGACTGACAGATTAGTCCTCTTTCCAGACTACACTCGACATCCAAGCCAGTTTCCTTCGGTGTTAAATGTCGCTTCACCGATCGACACCGAATCTCGACCATCTTATCCTTCTCGCAGACTGGCGAGCCTTCCATTCCCATCTTAAATGCAAGATATCAATTTAAACTACTTTGCAAACTGTGAAATTAAAGTGCTAGCGGTTGAATACGCTACCAAGTCCATCATCGAAGGCAGAGGCTCGACATCCGAGTGTTTTTTTCCTTTGATCGCGGGGTCCTGGTTTACCCAGGCGGACCAGCCGTCCACGCACTTGTGCGCCTCCTCCAAGGACATCGTACTCGGCTGCGAAGTCGTACAGGGTTGTCCTTGACACATCACTTTGCCTCGGCTGCAGTGGCAGCTCTGGCATTCGTCCGAGGGTACAGTGTCACCCTCATAATAAGTCACCTGTAATAATTAAATTATTAAACTTACTAATATCTTATTAATAAAATTAAAACGAAGAAACTTATTAAATATCTGTGTTCATTGATTTATAACCAATTAATCATTACCCCATCGATTTCCGTGCAGTGGGGCTTGCAGACCTCCCTGGGAAGGCACTCGGCGTAGCTCTCGTTCCGGTAGATTTGTCCCTCGGGACACTTCTTGAAGGAACAACCCTCGACGCAGGAGTCTTCCGAGCAGAGGTGCGACTTGTCCTTCAAGGTGAGAGAGTTGTCGCAGGTTTCTCGGGGACAGGTCGACACGCAGGGCGAATACGAGCTGCAGTTCTCGTCGCATTGCATCGGGCAGAGCTCCTGGCTTCTCCATTTGATTGGGACGCCGCGGGAATTGCACTCCTGGGCGTAAGAGGCCAGCGCCGTGCAGAGACACTCGCAATCGCCACCTAGTTCATTAATTTGTTTAATGATGTTTCATTGAAGTTGTTTATCGGGTAATTTGATTTTTGCGTATTATTTTTATGAATTGTTAGATAATCACCGGAATCGCAGCCACAAGAATCGAAGACACAGTTCTTCAAATAAGGTTCGACGTCGACCTCCGAGTGACAGGGGCGGAAAAGCGACGATTTCAACACCCCGCACTTCTGGACCGACCAGAGTTTCCTCTCGGGATGCTGCTCGCAGGGATCCTTGACGTCCTTCGGCTCGGGACAGAAGTCGTCCTTCTTCCAAGAGTCGCCGAAGAGATTAGCCGAAGCCTCTGCTATCCCTCCAGAAGGCGTCTTGAAGTCGTCCTCGCTGTTGTCGTTGTAGTCACCGCAGAGTCCCATTGTTCTGCTCTTCCATCTTGGATTCAACCTCACGTAGACTCTTGTGCCTGATGAATTCGAATTATTTAATGAAAAATACTTTGAAAATGAGGGAAGAAAGTACCTCTATCCCACTGAAGAGTGATTCCCAGGTCGGGAACGTCAACGAAGACAAAGAGACCGGCGCTCCTGGGCACCAATCTCTTGAAACTTCCTCTCGGCAGGTCTTTGCCTCTCGTCAGGACAATTGTCTCCTGATCGCCGCCGACTCCCACGGAAAGTGTGATTGATTTCGAGCAGGACACGCCTGTAGTGCCGCAGGGCACGTTCTGAATGGCCACGTCGAAGGACTCCTCCTTGCCCAAGGATCCTTTGACCAACACGTAGTCGCAGACGCCTTGGAAGTCGTAGATCTTGCCGTCGAAGGTTTTGTAGTGCGAATCTCCCCAGGCGGAACAGACAGCTGTCAGAAAAAGTTTAATTAAAATTCAAATTCGAATTTTGTTTTAAATGCATAAAACGTGAATTGATTACCTGAGCAAGTTCGGTCGGTGCACTTCCACTTGCCATCCTCGCATTGGCAAGTGTTGCAGTCGTTCTGAATGGCAGAGCCCTCCTGATAACTCCTGCCGCCGTGGTGGCAAGGACAAGTGTCCTCCCGAATGCAGGTGCCGTTTATTTGGTCCAGGACGAAGCCTGATTTACAGACGCAGCCAGGTTTGCAGACAGCAGGCGTTTCTCCCTGGAACTCGTGCATATTCTGGCAACTCTTTGGATTCGCGGGAACGCAGTCAGTCTTCTCCAGGTTCTTGCTCGCCACGCAGGAAGCGAGAAGGTCCTTGGAAGGCGGAAACTCCTGGATCTCCTCTGACGTGGCTGGTTTGCAAGTCCAAACCCCACCTGATTCATTTAAACCGCGATTTAATAAAAATCAGAAGGAACAGCACAGTGAAATTGGAGTTGCAAAAAAGCGAGAGTGAAACCTGTGCAAGTGCAGAGTTCGGGGGATTTCCTGCCAGGTCTGACTTCCTTGTAACCGGCTTTGAATTCCACGCCATGCTGGGAACAAGGGCACTGCCCAATGGGAACACACTCTCCATTTGCATCGAGGGTCTCCCCTTCGGGACAATTACAGCCCTCGACGCACTCCCGTCTGCAGTCCTGGTAGAAGGAAATATCGGCGCACGATCTAAACAGCAGAAATCATCATCGAACTGCGCCGGCAAGGGACTCGAAAACCATCTGAAACAGGATTCAACCTACCTGGTGCAACTGTTGCCGCAGATCTGGTAAGTCTGTCCAGGGGGACAGTGAACGCGACACTCCTTGACGTCCTGCCGCCAAAGGAGTTGAACGCCAACCGCGGCGCAGTCCTTGGCGTAGGCTGCCAAGCTCGGACAGAGACAGGACTCGACCTCCACCTCGCAGGAACACATGTCGTAGAGACAGTCCTTGTAGAAGGTCTCCGGGTCCACGTGCCAGTGACACTCTAACCATTTCCACTCATTTATCACCACTAGCTCCAAAGAAGAATCAGAGATCGAAGGACAGAAATCTACTAACCGGAGAAGATTTGACTGTGCAGGGTGGAACAGTATTTCTCCGCGTCCGATCTTCTCTGGGGATTCAAGTCGCAGGGGTGCTTGGCCTCCCTCTCCGGCAACTGCTCGCAGGTCTCGTCGGACTTCCATTTATTCGCGAAGGAAATCGCTGTTTGCTCCACGTCCCCGTCGGGCGTCAGGAAGTCGTCCTTCTGGTTCTCCGTGAATGTTCCGCACAGGCCGGCAGTCTTGCCTGATGGATAATTATTCTTGTTTTATTTTCGGTTTTATATTATTAACACTGTTAGCAAAAATTCGATTACCATAGAATTGAGGTGGTGCGTTAATGTAAACCCGAGATATTCCGTCCCACCAGACTTCCAAGCCATTCGGCAGGTTCACCACGACGAAGATGCTGCTCGCAACTCTGATCACGAGCCCTCCGATCATTCTCGGCAACATTGCGACATCGTCGCCGTTAATCAAGACCTGGTGGTGCTGTTTCAACTTGACGGAGACTTCCTGGTAGTTGATGGTGACCGTCTTCGTGCAGGAGGGCGCGTCGTCCCGCGTGTAGCCCAGATTCTGCATCAATCGAGTGACAGATTTACTAAGAATATTTCTAGTTAAAAGGAATTAATAATTAATTAAAGTAATTACCTCGGAGATGGCGCCGGCACAAGGCACGTTCTCCGCCGCAATATCGAAATCATCGCCCTTCATCAAGTGGTACTTGCATTTCCCCATGAAATCGTAATGTTTCCCATCGAAGGTCGTGTAATGCGGATCTCCAACTACCGCGCATCTCGAATTACACCTTGTTTTCGTGCAGATCCACTTGCCGGAGGAGCAGGTGCAAGTGTTGCACTCCTTGGGTACACTTGTGCCGGGGAGGAAGAGTTTCCCACGGAGTTTGCAAGGACACTCGTCCTGACTGATGCATTTGCCTTGGTGGGCGACGGTTCCTTCGGGACAGAAGCATCCTTCCTCGCAATTAGCGACGTCGACCTTTGATATCGTGTCTGTCCAGCAGGAAGGCTGCGACTTCGGGCCGCAGGACATGTAGACTCGACCGTCGGCGCAGGACATTGCTGTGCGTGTTTTAATTTTGTTAATAAATACGTTTCTCTTCTAGGAATGAGGGAAGAACTTACGACAGGTGTCGTCCCGTCGCCAACCGGCGACGGTGGTGATCTTCTTGTGCGCGCACTGTCGAATGTACACGTTCATCGTCTCGCAGGCGCATTTCTCCCTGTCCTCGTCCCTGCACGAGCAATAATCCCAGAGGCAAGCTCTTTCCAGCTCGGAGAAGTCGACACTTCGACTGCACGCCTGGAATCTCCTGTCCGAGAGGATCTTCATACAGAATTTCAAGGCTTCCTGGATGTTAGTTCCTACGTTCCTCGAGCAGGCGTGTTTCGTAATAGGATACTCGTCGCAGGATTCTGTTGAGAAATGAATGCTTGTATCAACAAAATCAACTATGACAGGTCTTTCTATGCTTCTTACCTCCAAGATCCTCTGTTCTCCAGGAGGAAGCGAAAGTCCCGACACTCTTGCAGTGCTCTCCGCTCTTGGTGACGAGGTCGTCGTGCTTGTCGGCGTTCATCGTCCCGCACAAACCACTCGTTCTGTTCCACATGTTCTCCAGCGCGTCGATCTCGATAAACAAGCCACCGTCCCATTTGAGCTGGACACCCAGACTGTCCAGCGTCACCAGGACGAAGTGGGCGGACATTTCCACTCGCAGTCCCGCTAGCTGGACAGGAATCGGCAGGATCTTCCGGGTACTCTGGAACAGGAGGACACCCGACTCCCTGGAGAGGGTGTACTCCTTGCCCTGGACGTACAACTTTATCACCCGGAAGCAATCGCGACCGCTCTGGCAACCGGGACTGTTTCGGACGATGATCGCAAGGGTGTTGTCCTGGGTCTCTTGGAAGAGGATGTGCGAACAGTCGCTCTCGAAGCTGAAGATGTTGTCGTCGAAGGTCTTGTAATGCTTGCCGCCCCAGGTAAAGCAGGTCTTAGGCTTCGGCCGCTTCTCCTCCAGCAATATATTTGTGTCACCGCCTTTATGCATCTGGAAATACACTTCAATGTATAATTCTATAATTTAAAAATTCTTAACCAATTATTTTTCTTTTTCTTTAGAATTTATAGTCTTAACATTTTTGAATTATAAAATTACCACTAAATTTTATAATTTTATAATTATATTGAACAAAGTCCTAAATCGGACGTGAATTACCATATTCGTCGGATTAATATGATTAACGCCATATTGATTCATCGCGTGCGGGTTTTGCGAGCCGAAGATGTCCTTGTAAGTCCAGGACTGGTTGGTCTCGCGGACGTACGAATTGTAGGACGAGCCCAACTTGACGACGTTCAAGTTCTCCGCAAATTTACACTGCGGAATCGGCCGCGGCTCGAAGACGCCTCTATCGTAGGTGCAGGTGTACTTGTCCGAGGGCTGGAACTCGAATTCGATTCCTGCCGGGCAATTCAGGGCACAGGAATAGCTGTCGCCGGTCCCGGTGCAGTAGTAGCCGCCGTTGAAGCCCATTCTGTCCGCACTGCACACGTCCGCGGCTGAGGAAACAGATTTATTTAATCAATTTAAAGGATTTTAATGATTGTTGTTGTATGTCCAGTGTTTAGACTTACAGTACTGGCACTGGGGGCCCCGGAACTCCTGAGGGCATTGGCAAAGGTTCGATGGCAAGCAATTCCCGCCGTTTTGACAGGGTGGATCGCAAATTGCTGTTTAAATTTAATAATTCACTCATTAATTCTTCGCGTTATGATGTATTAAAAGAAAACTTACGCTCGCAATCTGGAATTGTATGCCAATCCTGACGCGTCGGCTCCCAAATTCCATTTTTGCACATCAGGTTGGTGATCGAAGTGCCGTCGGGGAAGGCGAAGCTCTTCAGGCACGAAATTGTGCACGATCTACACGAATTCCACATTTAATCCCAGAAAATGTCATGTCAATTAATATTACAGAGAATCTTACGTACTTGGAATTGCATCTCTTGTGGGAATTAAGGACAGGCGGTGGGAAGTCCATGCAGGGCTTGTTCTCGAATTGGCACTGCGGCCCACTGAAGTGATCCGGACAGTTGCACTGATGGGGTGCGACGCAAACCCCATTATTCTGACACTCCGGCAAGCAAATCGCTGGAAAAAAAAATTCCACGCGAAATTACGATCTATAAATCAGCCAGAAATTAATGAATTTAACATTAAATTGGAGACTCACGCTCGCAATGGGGCACGGAGTCCCACTCGGTGCCGAGTACGTGCCATTCTTTATCCTGGCAGGTGATGGCAAGTTGGCCCACCCCATTGGGGAACTTGTGCTCGGATTCGCAAGTTGCTATGCAGCCACTGGGACGAAAGAAAGATGTATTTCATAAATTCTATAATTTCTGGATTATTAGCTTTGATCCGTGAGAATTACCTGTCTAAGGAGCATCGAATCCTCCCATTAATCGGCGCCTTCGGCTGCGTAGTGCAACCACCGACGAACCCACGTCGCCTGCCACCCTTGACGCTCTTCGTGTTGGAGAAATACGGTTCATCGCTCAGTGGCCTACAGTTATTGCAATTATTACAATTAAGTCTAATTGATTAATTGATTAAACTTAACTTTAATTAATTCTCTACTCCTCCACAACTCGACTAGACTATAAATATGAATTACTGACTTGTCCGAGCTGGCACAGTGACTCACGAGCACGATAACTCCGGCACAGAAGACTAGTTTCCACGGCACCATGGCTAATTTTGCATTGACATTGAACTCATTACGCGAACATATCTTCAGAGGACCGTCCGGACCTCGTGGAAGGACTATCGGCACTGAAATGCGTGTCTCGTCCCCCGGGACCTTTTTATACTCGAGTCGGGGAGGAAATAGCCGGCTGATAAAAGTCTGGTCCAGGGATTGATAAAAAATGTGGGTCAATAGTGCGAAGTGACCAGCTCGAATTGCATGGCAGGATGTTATTCATGCGATTCCACTAAACCGCCATTCAACGCTTACAATTATTTAGTCTTAGTTGGGGGAAATGGTTCATTCGAAGGAAATGGTTGAAAAGGACTTCGAGGATCAAAAAGTTGGAATTCCAAGATCCAAGGTGGCAGATCGTTATTCATGCGAATCCAATGAACCATCATTCAATACTTACAATTATTGAGTTAATCGCAGTCGGAGAAAATGGTACTCGAAGTCCAGAGGAGACTCGAAGGAAATAATAGAAAAGTACCTCGAAAGTCGTATTGCGCTCTTTATTAGTAGAACTTAATTCTCTATGATTGTTTCTCGCATAATTAGCTAGGAGTAAGGCACGGCTTAAACGTACTGTCAGGTACTGTCATTGAGCATGGGATTTCCTTCGACTAAAACTAGTGGACGTCTTCTGCTCCCGGAAGGGCGGCCTCCCAGGAGACTTAATCAAGGGGGAACCCGTGAATTTCCCGGGCCTATTTGCTTGGAACTTGTTATCACGTTCATTAGGGGAATTAATAAGCTGCTAATTGGCGAGATAGCCCGCCGATATCGTAAGACGGGAAATGGTTATCGGACTCTGTTAGCACCATTCCGCCTCTCCCACTCCCTTTCTCCCTTTCTTCGCAGCCGGCACCCGGCTATATTAGTACCGAGAGTATCAGCTTTTCGGGCACGATTGCGCGTCCGCTCGATTAATCATGGTTAATTGGGCCGCGCCGCTTTATTTCGCTTTGTGTTTGAGGCTCGAGTTCTGCTGCAACTCGTAGGCCGTCAGGACCGAGCTCAGAACGTCCGGCATGCTCTCGTAATGGATGGTTGTTAGTTGCTGGTGTCTCTTCTCTTTGTCGCTGTTACTCCAGATCTCGTAGTATTTCTCTTTGGTGATGTTCTGCCAGTAGGTAATGTTGAACTCCTCGCGCAACACTGCTTTCCAGACCTGAAGAAATCGGTTTATTAGATTCTTTAATGTAATAATTTAAGATTATTAGATGACTCAGAGCTTGAAAGATTTCTCTTACATCCTCCTCGGGGATCGGAGTTGGTCCTGGTCGACCACCGTAGGTTCCTAAAGTGACCAACGCTTGCAGGTGGTAGAGCAAGTAATGGTAGGTGTACATTTTATCCGTCTCCCCGGAACTAAATGTCACCGTCAGCGGCGAGCAACAGCTTTGGTAAATCGGGGTCCAATTGTCGTCGGGATTGACTGCGCCCCATAATAAATTCGGCAGGGAATATCTGTGGAAGGTGCTCCTCAAGTACTGGTCCCTGGTGTCTGAAGGCTTCACTCCCAGACTCGTCAAATGCTTGGCTAAAGAATCGTATCGATTTCGTTAGTCGTTTCAACTTTTCCATAAAGTTTCCGCGTTTGTCTTTTACCCACCGAGATAGTAATCCTCCTTTTTCCAATATTTCCCTCCTGCCAGACATTTTTCCGAGGTGTTGAACTTATTCACGATCTTCTCCATCGCGCCGACACTGAGAACATAGCCGGCCTGTGCCACGTTGTACGGCTGACCCCACATGACGATCGTGTGACCGAGATAATAATCGTGCGTGTGATTCAAGGGTGCAACCATGTACCTAAGGTTCTCAGGGATAACTATGGTGTCGTCCTTGACGAATATAATCCACTCGAGATTACTACTCTCCTTCCAGACGTGGTTCATTGCTTCGCAAAGCAATTGCCAGGAGGAGTGCAGCTTCATTTTAACATCGATTATCTTCAACTTGGGTGAAGAGAGTTTCTGACCGAAGAAGAAGATGTTATTGCAGTGTTGGCCCCAAGTGCCGTTAATTGCTCTGCCGAGATTCACTTTCTCTATAAACACCACGCATGTTATGTGAATCTTCTCGCTTAAGAAGCTGGATTCTGTTCCACTTAGATTCCCCTGGATTCGTCCAGGTCCGTATAGGAATGCATCCTGGTCCAAGCGAATTGATTTGAGTTGGTGCTTCTCGAGCCACTGATTGTACGTCTGAGCTACTGTCTTGTTGGCGGGAGCATCGCCCTTGATCCAACTCTGGAACAACACTTCCTTATCGCTTCGGAACATATTGTACACTGGCAGTCTGTAGCTGTTCTCTTTAACCGAATGCTTGTGCCTCCACAATCTGGCACAGGAGCTCTCCGAGAACAAAGCATCCTGGGATTGAAATAGCAGCAGAGCAAAGGCGAAACCAATGGCGAAGCCTATGGTGAAGACTGCTCTTGACTTGAGAAGCCTCGGATACATGTTGCAGCTTTTGTGACTAACGCATTGCTGCACCATCAGTGTTCTTAATGCACTGACTCAGAGTCAATCATGATGCAATTAATTAACTCCCATTGAACTCGTACAAGCTGGATCTGCAGTCCTGAAAATACACAATCCACATTAATAACCAAACACAAAATAAAAAGCAAACAAATTCAATAAAATCGAAAATAAGTTTCAATCCCGAAAATCCTCATTTCTCCTGATAACCAAACTCCAAATAAAATCAAAAATAAGTCCCAATCCTGAAAACCCATATTTCTCCCGATAACCAAATAAAATCGAAAATAGGTCCCAATCCCGAAAACCCCATTTCTCCTGATAACCGCACTCAAAATAAACTCAAAAATAAGTCCCAATCCTGAAAATCCCCAAACCAACAAAAAAAAAAATCGAAAACATAAAAACAACTCCCAGGCAAATTAAAATACGAGACAGAGATTTACCCGAGTCGTCGATACATCAATCGAATCCCAAGAAAATCGTTGCTTCCTGATTGGCAGAGAGTCGAGAGCTCCTGCGTCTTTCGCTGGAGGCGAGCGAGTCTGCCGGTGTCTGGACAAGCGATTTTCGTCGATTTCTCGCATAGCAAAACCTAGCCAGAAATGGGTCAACAGGTGGTGTGTCTCGTGCACCTGTGCCGCCGGCGGCGTGTCGATAAATCGCCGGAAAGAAATCATCGACAATCTTCCTCACAGCTTTATCGTACTCCGATGATCAACCGGTGACTGTTGTTGGGTGTTTCTTTAATTAGAAATCGGCGCACGCTCTATTTACTCTTGATTCGAATTCGAACCTTTGATTTTTTCCGTCCCTCGGTCGGTAAGGAAGATCGGCGACGGTCGGGATAGATGTTTTCTCGGTGGGCAATAGCGCAGAGGCCGCCGGGAAGAGGATACGGATTTCTGGGCTGATGGCAATGTTTATACTTGCGGAAGCGCGTGGTATGTGTTGTTAACTCGATTGGCAGTTAAGTTAAATGTTAATTTGTGAAGTAGAATTGTTGAAACAATCTAGTTCGAGTGATGGAAAACCTCGATTATTGTTTCGAATAGAATTTCGATCTATTTTTGTTACTTAACCTTCAAATATTATTCGACACTGTTTATTAATATTAAGTTTGTATTAATTGTTATATTTCAGCTGAAAGCTGATTGGTAGTTGAAGTAACAAAGCATCCGATCATGAGTCTGAACCTGGCACTTCGTTTGCTGCGTCCCCTCCAAAGGGGGAATACCCTGGTGCGTCGATGCGAGTCGACAACATCCAAGAACAAAGATGAAATCCAATTGTCGGACGTGAGCACAGTGGCAGAACTCCCGGATCCCCTGGATGCCAAGAAAGTCATGCAACTGAGAAACAAGTCTCGCTTGACGCAATTCCATAGAAACACACTCAATGGAATCAGTCCGTACTCCAAGGCCCATGCCTGGTACCACAATACGGTGAGGTACAAGAAGAGAGTGCTAGGAAGATATGGCTTGGACTATCTGGACGTCACCGCTGGCGTCGCCTGGCCCACACCGGAGCAGGTGGAGGATCAGAAGGAGTACGAGCGGGTTGCTTATCCCCGCAGCATCCAGGAGGAGTGGGAAGTCATTAGGAAGAACAAGGAGGAAAAAGCTGCGCAGATTAGGAGACGGTAGAATTAATTATTCGGACTTCGTTAATGATAACATTAGACAACTGTTTAAATGAATGCAGATGATAACTTACTTGATTTCCTTGTAGGGAAGCGGAATTAATAGCGAACGCGGCGAAGAACGAGAAATGGATCAACGAGCTGCACGCCAAGGTGAAGCAGAAGGAGGACAAGCTGAAGGAAGCGAAGCAACTGCGCGAGCGTGTGATCCTGGAGGTGAAACGGGAGCTGAATATGCAGACGGTATCCCTGATGGACGAGAAGGTGATGGCGATGGTGTTAAAGAAAGAGAAGGAACACAGGAAGAAACTGAAAGCGGAAAAGGCGGAGAAGAAATTGAAAAAGACGGCGCCTGCAACAGCCGCCGAGCCGGCCGAGGAATAATATAAGGAAAGAAGCGATAGAGTTAGAAGATAAAAGGACTGTTACTGCACTTTATTGTTAACCAGAGGTTCTCGTAACAGAAATAAAAAGGGCGCAACCAAAAGCAAAAAATCGAGATATTCGATTCGGGGGACTAGACTCGAGTGCGAGATCAATCATGTATTTCCCTTTCTAATACAAAAGAATCGATTGGAATCAACGACACACTAATGCACAGTAGCAAATAGGTTTAAGACACATCATCCAGGCACAAATGCGCTTCGGCCGCAGTGGCGAAGAGTCTCCGGGTACACTCGACTCTTCACACCGGCAGCCTTTGGCCCCGAGCGGTCGAACGCCGCTCGAGCTTGCGGCGAGGTTCGAACGGAAGCTCGTCCACCAGGAGGACCCTGAGCCGACTCTTCTCCGCGTGTCAGGCGGACTGCATCTGCGAGGGAGAGGCGAGCTCGTAGAACTGGAAGTTGAGCTCCTCGCCGAAGAGGTTCTCGGGGCTTATGAGCTCCGGGTCGACGAGGTTCAAACCGAGGCTCGCTGGGTTTAACTCTGTCACCAAGTAGCCCTCGCTGATCAGGCCGCACTCCTCCGCCAGCACCTCCTTTGATACTGGATTCAGGAAGTCTGCCAAGAAATCGGTTGTTTTATGACTTGTCTTTTTAGTTATTTTCAATTTGTTGTTTCCTGCGTTTTTTATTTCAGTACACGCGGTTTGATAATCGTCAGGAATGGAAGTCAGTGGCGCGTTATGGAGTAGGGAAGTTAGGTCATTGCCTAGGACCCTTAATTAGAGCTGGGTCCAAGTTTCTTTCAACTAATAATTTAAACGTTAACGGATTTCATGCGACCGAAGGATCTTTCAAGTCTCAAGGGTCAAAGAGTCGGAGTTCAAAGGCCAAAGGGGTCATAGAATCGAAGTTTCAAGGCCCAACAGTTATGAAATCGAAGTTTCAAGGTCCAATGGTCATAGAATCGAAGTTCAAAGACCCAGGGTCACAGAATCGAAGTTCAAAGACCTAAGGGTCATAAAAATTGCACAATTTCTATACTATAAAATAAGGGCCCCAAATAATCTTCTACTTAGAAGCCCTAATGGTCCAAAGGCGCTACTGCCCAAGTATCAAGTATAGTTACCGCTCTCCTTCAGAGGATAGTGAAGTTCAGTTTGAGGCTGCGTCTGCACAGGCTCATGGGAATTGGCAATAGTCATTGGTACCAAGTACTGCACTTCCACCTGCTTCTTAACTCCGCTCAAGATCTGTCCCGCGCAATGCTCCAGCGTCACCGAAGTATTGGTGAGGTCGACCTGCTCCTCCTGAGGCTGCATAATGCTGGCTGTCGCCATCTCGACCTCGTCGACGGCGCTCATTTGCCTGAGGGAAACAAGCTCGTTTCATTAATCCGACTTAAAAGTATGAAGTAAGATTTCCGTACCCTTGATCAGAGGTCCTTGGAGGGCGCGGTTCGTCTGAGAGGAACTTGGTAGTTCTGGCTATCGAGCTCGCGGCGAGGAAGGGCCGAGGCCTCATCTCCGACCGATTGGCAATCGCCCAGAGGTGACCAGCGCCATGGGGTGCCTTCGAGCCCTTGCGGAAGTGCGGGTTTATCGAGAGATTGTGCCGCACCGAGTTCTTCCATCTGTCGTCGTTGCTCTTGTAATAAGGATATCGTTCTCTACGGAAATAGACATTCACATTTCAAAGAGCGTAATCGTCCCTAATCCCCCGATTATACAGGAATATGTTAATTACAGGTTCCAGGCTGATCGCAACTATAATAGTGCCTGGTGGTAACAGACAGGGCGATCATCGAATCACTGACCATGAAAACGTCGACAAACGAGCCCCATAAACCTGCCCGTTCGTACCACCTGCTCCTGGCGACGTCACCGAGTGTTACACCCTTCGAAATAATCCACCCCATCGCCCCTTTGGACGTTTCCTTACGAAACCCCATAGAAAGTGCGGTAAAAATACAGCGAATGCAACCAGGCCTCGTTTACCGTTTACGGTAATTGGCCAGATGACTAGAATCGCGAATAAATCAGCGCGACAGTGGGTGGAATTTGTGGGTGGAAGGGGCTGGAGAGAAATGCGGGAGCGAGCACATCAATGCTAAGGGGCGGTCAGGTGAAGGTTCCTTGACTGGTACCCTGCGGTACCAGGCGCCGTGCACCCTTGCCACCCAGCACCACCTGGTACCGAGTGCCACTTCGAACCTCTCTCCCTCCTTCCATACCCTTCCGTCCCCCGGACAGTCTAGCGACCCTCGGCTACCACCCCCAGGAGGAATCGCACGATTTACTGGCCGCCCCTCTCTCACCTGTTCGATCGGCCGAGAAAAGCACTGTGAAAACTGTGCTGTTAATTAGTGGCGCGTTATTCAGTAAGGGAATTGGGCAATTTTGTTTTAAGTAAGAAATTTAATGTTGACGGATTTCAAGAGCCGAGGGTTAGAGAGTCGAAGTGGTGTTCCAAGACCCAAGGGTCACAAAATTGAAAGTTTTGAAAAATTATTAAATTTGTATACTATAAAATAAGAGTCGCGAGTTATCTTCAGCCTAGAACCCTTAATGGTCCTAACGCGCCACTGCTGTTAATGCTTATATATTAAGAAATAGAAAAGAAGTGTCCATTCGAGAGTGGATGTCTAGAGAATTGTTAAAGTACATTCCTACTCGAATGCACATTTATTAAAGCACACTGGACTTACGAGATCCACTGATAGATTGCCGAGACAGTCAGCTCGCCCTTTTCCTGCAGAGCATGCTCGATCAGCTCCGTATACGTGAAAGGCGGCTTCTTCGGACTGACGCATCGAGAATTGCCCAGGTTTCGCTCGTCAGGATTACTGTAACTGGTCTGATGCGACTCCTGGAAGGCCGGCGCCTCGACATTATTATTATTATAACTCCTCCTGAAGTCCTGGCTGTTGTACGCGGCGGCAGAGTACGCGCGTCCCAGTTTCGGCTTGGTGTAATTGTTCTTGACGGGTCCGACGCTCGCCCGGTCGTCGGCGGCCTCGATGAAGGGGTCGAGCTTGAAGTCGAGGAGCCAGGAGAGGTTTCCCGTCTCCTGGTCGTCGAATTGCTGCTGCTGGCCGATTGGAGCCGGCGGATTGAGTTCCTCGAGGCGCTTGCTCGCAGGACTCGGCAAGGACGGCGCGTCGATTCGCCCCGGGTTCCAGTAGTTCTGTCCGTTCTGGTAGCTCATCTCGTGGATGATGTGGATCTCCTCCTGGAGGATGTCCTTGCCGGGCGGGCAGGAGTACGAGGACGAGAGGGAGGAGGGCGAGTCCGAGCTGAGGGAGGAGCACTCGAAGGACGAGGTCGCCGCGGGGAAGGTCTGCTGGTCCTCGAGCTCCGAGAGCGTTGTCCACGTGCACCCGGTCCCGTCGACCAGCAGCACCTCCAGCCGGGCCACCTGACAGTTCTCCTCCTGGGCGGAGACGGGCGAGAAGAGGTGCGAGTCCTCGTCGATCACTTCGTTCGTCGCGACGAACTCCATCGGCTCGGCCACCTCCTGGAGGTAGCTCCGTTTCGCACCATTTTGGCAGACGACCCCCTCGAAGCTCTCGTCGTAGAGCTCCTCGAAGAGGCGCTTCTTCACCGTCGGCGCGTCCTCGTCGACTTGGGCCAGTTCCTCCTTGAGTGCCAGGCTTCCTTCCGATGACGGGCCGATCATGCTGCTCCGAGGTGGACAAACAACTGATTGAAACGCCGGCGCGCACTCGCCCGTGGGAGAGGGTGCACCGCTGCACCCTCCTGAGGGGGGTGTTGAGTTGAAAATTGGCGATGAATTATTCGATTTATTGAAATAGATAGTATTCACCCAAAATCAGTGATAAATTAATAATAATACAGTTCTTTAAAATCAAGGAGAACCAATTACAATCTTCTCCAGAAATAAATTAATAAAAGTATTATTACTAACAATACAAGCCTTCGAAGCCAAGGAGAACCAATTCAATCTTCTCCAAAAATAAATTAATAAAACTATTATTACTAACAGTACAAGCCTTCAAAATCAAAGAGAATCAATTACAATCTTCTGCCAAAGCGAAAGTTCGATTTTAATGATTCGAATTTAAATTAAAAATAATCACGTTCTTAATCAAAGCAAAGTAGTCGAAAACATTGTCGCACATAAGCACAGACAGCCTAGTACTTGGCCGATGTCGAGGAAGCAAGGAGATCCCTGAATCTAAAAAAGAAGAAACTCGAAATTGAACTACGAGAACTAATTGGAAAGGATAGTTCCGAGATCCACTTACTTTCCCCCTGGTTCTTCCAAAGCCTGCTCCAATTCAGCAGAATCAACGGGACAATGACATGTAGAATGAGATCACAAGTGGAGATCCATCGTGCCAGGCACTTCGGGTCTCTTTAACTAAAGGTTGCCGGAGAAAAGCTCTGAGCGGAGAGCTCGCACGATCCGTCTGAGGAGACTAACTCTCGCGATGCATCGTCCTGCGCCGGTCGAAGTGGTAGATTCCGCGAGACAGGGCCGTGGCAGCACCAAGTGGAGCTTCTTCGGGAAGTAAGGCTCGGCGACTTGTGTGCTTCGCCTATGTTTCGCAGTTCAACTGTCCCCGGGAGCCGCGCGTCCAGACCCGCCGCACTCTGCGTGCGCAACCTGGAACCCTTTCCAACTTGCCCCCTGAAAGGAGCCCGTGGAATTACACCTACCTGCACCTGACGCAGTTTTACGTGTTTCTTCCTCTGACATTGTATTAGGCGGAATTGTACGGAAAATTGGTCTAGCGGCAATTTGAGATGGTTTAGTTCACGGATCCGCAGCTGGCGGCGCCACTGGCGCGAGATCGGCGGGTGTCGGTAAAGTAGAATGTGATGTTGCTGACTTGGTATTGAGGTTCGTCTTTACCAACTCTTGGGGTTTTGATCTTTTATTTTATTTTATATCAATTTTACGTTAAAGTTGTTATCTGCACCAACTACTTTAAAGGAATTCAAATAAAATGAATATCAAATGACATTTATTTATTCATTTATAATAAAAAAATTATTTCGTGGCGGTTTCATGTTTGAAAAGTCGACGCCAGCGCCAATTTTCGCGGCACCGACGCCAGCGCCACTCGCAACAAGGGGCAGTCTCCGACATCGTCCAGCGAGAGCCTGCGGTAAATGAAGTAATCCGCCTTCACATTCGGTACAAAAAAGGCTCGAAGTAGGGAAGGAAATCGTGAATTAAACTACCGGGAAACCGAAGCTACCAAGTAAGTCACACATCCAATTAAAATCCTAAATGAAATCTCCAAAACAGCCTCCAACCGATTCTCCAAAGTGTATTAACAATCGAACGAGCCTCAAGTTGTTCATAAACACTAAAATCATCGAGTGTTAACCGGTCGACCAAAATACCACGAAACCAGCAGTGTTTCGCGGTGAAAATCACTGCAAAATCTAGAAAAAGGTGATTTAACAAGACAATTTTCAAAAACAGGAATAACCGCACGTAAGAAAGACTGAGGTAAAAAACCGCACAAAATGGCAAGGGAAAAGGGAGACGACGAGCTCAGGAAAGCGTTCTCGCAGTTGCACGAGAAGATGGTGGACACGACGCAGAAATTGAAACTAGCCGATTTGCAAATCGACAAGCTCAAAATCACCAGGCAGCGAGCGGAGCTCACTGTGAAGGAGATAACCTCTTACCCACCGAACACCAGGACTTATGAGTCTGTGGGGAGAATGTTCCTATTGGACGACATACAGAGTATAAAAAAGGGCCTCGAGCAAAGGATGAAGGAGTCGGACGACAAGGTGAAGACCCTCGAGAACAGCAAGTCTTACCTCCAGCAGAACTTGAAGGAGTGCGAGAACAACATCCGGGAAATGATCCAGCAGCGCCAGAGTAAGGAGACCAGTTAGGAGGAAGGAAAAGTGCTCTCCGTTCCGTTGGAGAATTATCGCAAGTTCGAGGGAACTTTCTAGTTCCAGCTGAAACGGATCTTCGCAAATGCAAAGACTCTCATTCAATTTCATTCATTTAACATTCGCCGTTTGTCTGTGGTGTCACGTTGAAAGCAGGTTCAGCCAATCTTGATTTGTACCTTGAAAATAAATTTTACTGGGAATTGTGCACAAAGAATTCATCAGGCTTGCAGTTCATCTGTCTTTGGGTAAGATGGAAGGTTGCAGAAAATCGAGTCCCTAATTATCATTAATTTATTCCAGTAGGATGAATACATACAACAAACGTGTGTGTGTGTGTGTGTTTTTCCCACGGTACGACTTTTACTTTTATCCATTTACTTAATTGTCCACTCGCACTCACACTCTCTCACACTCTCGCTCTCTCTCTTTCTCAATCTCTCACACTCTGCAGCCTCATCACAAATCACTCGCTCTGTCTGAAATTCCTTAGCTAAGTTCTAAACTACCCTTAAAAACGTATCGTTGCCAACGCGGTGTACTTGGCAGAGAAAAACACCTTCTCGTCAATCGGGAAGTCGTACTACTCTTCCCTTCGCCCTCCCTTGAGACCAGTTTTTTTCTCTTGCGTCCGGCGGCGGGGGATTGCGGAGGGGGATTGGGGGCGTTTGGATAGAAAAGATCGAACAATCAATAACTTGATTAATGAAGGATCGGCGACGATCAACTGCGCGAGAGGGTAATGCATGGATGCTCGTAGACGTATTAAAAGCCGATCAGCGAATGCAGTATGTACAAAGTGTATCAAAGGCGCCGCGCCGACGTTCCCGCGAGAAAGCGGGGATCATGCTTCGAGAAAGAAAAGACTACGCGTGAAAATTAATATCAAAATAGAAAAAGGGAAAAAGCTAGAGTGCATGGACAGATATCTGGCCAGTGGCGAGGTGCTGCTAGAAAATGATTCCGAGCTCGTCGGTACACCCGCCCCCCTCCCTTTAAGCGTGCGGAGTTTATACCGGTGGCGAGTGGGTGCTTGCGTCGACTTTCCAAAAAACCTTCCAAAATTCACGACATCCCTCCCCTCGCGATAAGATACTGATCCCGAAACCCATGCATTACACACATTGCGTACAAAATGGGAATTCGGAGGCGCCGGTGCAACGTCAGTCTCCACTAAATTGTCCGACGCGACTCGTCCGGGTTTTGTCAAAGGAAATACACATCTGGGAGGCCACGCGTCATCGTCTCCCCCGTTTCGAGTCCACGTAGGGGGGCCCGACTGTCGACGGCGACTTAAAACACGATACGAATAAATTACGTGAGGGGATCTCGTGTTATTCGGATCAGGCGCGCGAACCAGCGTGTCTTCGGGATCCGCGTTAAACCTAGCCGCTCTTAAATAAACATTTAAGTAAACGTAGTTATATCATAATTACGCTTCGACGTACACCGGCCAGTGAAAAGGAGTCTCCCCCGAGAAGAAAGACCCGGGGGATTCGCCAAGCATCCACTTTCCAGAGGCCGCGCGTACGAGGTTGGGAGGAAACGCGGGAGAAAAACCGTATCTCGATGCCAGGCTGCCGAATGTACACGTAATAAATACAGGAATAAGTGTCCGAATTTAGCTCTGTACGGTAGAGACCGGCAGAAACACAGGTGCCGGCCTCCCTGTCGGTCCGCGCACGATCAGGGTTTCTCTCGCAGACACGTACTCCGTGCCCGCCTCCCCGACTCAAAATTCGTCTAACAACTTACGGGAAAATGAAAGAAAAAGTAATGATACAGCGCACGCAATTGTTCCTTAAGATAGTGGTGCTCTGTCTACCTCGTTGAGCCGCCTGCCGCACGCCTTTGCTCCTCAAGCTGTCAACAGAAGAGAAAACATATCGGGAAATTGTCCAGATTTATTAAAAGGAGAAATTCATGTCCTGAACGACTGAACCGATTCATTTGAATCCTGGCTGATAGGATTCGGAAAAATAGCCGATAAAATACAAAAATTCGTAAATAAATGCTTGAAGCTTTAACTTTTGACTCTATCGAATCTCCTAATATAAACGTTAGATTAATATTTCGAGGATTACGAACCTGTAAAACCTTGCGGAGGTTGCCCGGGCACGGAGTACTGTGGTCTAAAGTTGCCGAAGTTGGCGGGTCCAGCGAAGGTGGCGGGCAATTGGCCGCCGGAGAAGCCGGCGGGGAATTGCTGGGCTAGCAGAGCCGCCTGGCCGGACTGGGTACTGCTGCCGCCCGGTGCGGTCGCAGCTAGTCGGCTCAGAATGGACCTCTCGGACATCTGGAGCCGTTGAGCAACAGGCGGGATTCGAGCTAGAGTCGCCGGCAGTCGACTCACGTCCGACTTCATGTCGGACAGTAGCTCTTCCAATTGATTTAGTACCTGTTGAAAGAACGTGTTTTACTACCAACTCTATAGCCACTTTCAACGTCGCTTTTCTTCCTATTCCTTCCGTCTTATCACTTTCGCAGTACAATCGGAAAAGCGAACTGGGATTATGAAAAAGGTAAAAAAGAAAAGGGCGTACCTTGTGTAACACAGCGTTCGCAGGCTTATTGCCAGCAAGGCTCTCTTTGCTGAGGTGCTGATGTGATTCGGCAAGGCACTCGACTTCAGCAAATCTCGCATTGAGACTCATCGCAGGGTGGTTCGGGTCCTGCGTCAGGTTCAGGTACGCGGCTCTCCTTAACTGCTCCTCGATCACCAGGGCTTGTTCCAGGAGTTTGAAGCGTCTCGCCAGGAATTTGTTCTTTATCTCTAAAAAGTTGCCCTTGCCGACGTCCATCTTGAAGGGCTCGTTAATGATTGCAAAACTGTTAAGAACATTTCATCATTAATTCCTCCTCCTTCCATTTATTATCAACAGATTGATTTAATAAGTAGCTGAACATGTACTCACCGAATATCGTTTTGGATGTCCTGCCAGCGACCGTAGCCGTGCGTAACAATTCCCGCAAGCAGCCAGTAATCGTGTCTTCTGTGCCAGATCTCGTATTCCCGGCCAGGGACCGCCGCCTTCTCCTCATTCAGCCAGAGTGTGTGGAGCTCGGTGAAACCGCCGTCAGCAATATTGAACATAAATTTACGTTTCGGTTTCACGACATCCGCCTCGGGCTCTTTCACCTCCTTCTCCTTGGTCTCTTTCTCTTCGCGTTTCTCCGTTTCCTCCTCGTCGTCTTTGACGATCACCACATCCTCCTCTACGTCCGGTTTCGATTTGGACTCGGGCGCTTCGGGTTTCTCTTCCGTCTTTATCGACGGCTTTTCGTCCTTTGCTTCTGTCTTTTCTTTCTCCTTCTCGGCGGACTCCTCTGTGTCCTTCTCTTCCTTCTTGGTGTCGTCTTTTTCCTTGTCCTTATCGGCACTGGACTCGTCCTCCTCCTTGGACTCCTTCGAGTCGTCCTTGGCGTCCTTCTCCGCGCTCTGATCGAATTAATAAACATTATTACACAGTTATGATTAAAATACGACTAATACTTCAGTTCAAGCGAGAGATCCAACAGTTCCGAACCTCTTTGTCCTTCGGTTCTTCCTTAATGTCCTTGGACTCAGCAACCTCCGAGTTTTGCTTACTCGACTCCGTCGCTGGCCCAGGAACAGTGGTCGGCGTGGGGGTCGCGGCAGGACTCGGACTCGGCGCGTTCGAAGTAGCAGGCGTCGCACTCGTACTACTCGTACCAGTGGCAACTTCACCGGGTTCTATCTTCACAGGCTCGACCGGCTTGCGAATCATTTCTGGCATCGAGTAGTAACCGTTGATGTGCTCAAACTCCTGCACTTTCTTCCTGATGAGCGACATCACGCCGATTCTCGTTAAAACGTGCTGTCGACTGAGACCCTCCCTCGGCACACCGTCGGCGAAGGTGTCCGCGTTGTCCGCTCCGGGCTCGCAGAGATGTCGCATGAACAGGGACACGTAAGCCTTGAAGTTCTTCTCGGACTTGCCGCGTAGGTCGCGCACCAGCCTGAAATTGAGGAAGACCCTTTTGAATGGGAAATTTTAACCGGTAAAAGATCCAATTCGGTCGATGGACTAACCATTGGGAGTTGAAAGCGTCCTGAGGCGGCATTCCATAACGCATGATGGCGTTGAGGAAGGCCTTACGCTGCCTGGCATTGAAGCCCAACACCTGAAATTATTCAACGGTCAAACAAACTGTCTAACAAGATATTCTAATTAGGTGTAGAATTTTAGGTGAACCTCGATATTCCCGTTAACCCTGGCGAGTAGTGGCGGCAGAGGTCGATCCTTCTCGTCTCGCCTCTCCAATCGTCTCCTACTCCTGCGCGAGAGCAAGTCTCCGTCGCCTTTCTCGTCGAAATCGTCGTCCTCTTTGTCATCGTCGCTTGGTGCGCTGAAGTCACTGTTGTAGTCGGACAGGTTCTCCTGCCAGGGTTGGTCGTCCCTTGCTCCTTGGTCGCTCGTCACCGCACCGTCATTGTAATTAACTTGTTTGCGTACACGCTTTCCTAGTTAGTACAAATGAAACTTGTATTAATTTCACGAAACCAAATCTAGTAATAAAATCAGACTTTTACTATAAAATATAGAGTTATAGAATATAAAATGATTATGACATTACAGAATACTATAAATTACACAATAAAAGAAGAAGAGGGATTGCATACCTTTTCCGAGAGTTCTCGCGATATCTTCCTGTTGCTGCTCGTAATGGTGTCTGAGGAGTTTAATCCAATAAGCAGGATCGGTGTTCTCCGCTTCCTGTTTGATGATCTCGGTGTCCGCTTCCTCCTCGATCTCACCTTCCTTCGTCACGTACGAGGCGACTTTGAAGGAGCTTAAGTATTCGTTGGCCCAATTCTCTTTCTGTTCGATGCCCTCCTTGCTTCGGTCTAAGAGCTCGGCAACCGCCTTGTCGTCGTAGTGAATGGCTTCGTCCTCTTTACCCTCTTCTTCCTTGAACAGTTCCTCGGTACCTGTGGAAGAAACACGGATAAAAGCGTAAGAAAGAGAATTACAACTAAATGTAGTTTGTAAGAGTTAAAGAAAGGGATTTTCTTTACCGAATCGTAGGATATCGTCGAGTTCCTGCTTGCTGAAGTTAGCACCCTTGCCGCCCATGCCTGGCCTGACGACCAAGTGAGTCAGCATCATCTTACGCTTGGCGACTTGAGTCACTCGCTCCTCCACTGAGTTCCTCGTGACGAATCGGTAGATCATGACTTTGTTGGCCTGACCGATACGATGGGCTCTGCTGAAAGCCTGTATGTCGTTGTGCGGATTCCAATCGGAGTCGTAGATAATGACAGTGTCGGCGGTGGCCAAGTTGATTCCGAGACCACCCGCCCTTGTCGAGAGCAGAAAGACGAACTGCTGGGCACCTGTCGAACGAGTTATCGATTAATACAAAATTAAAATTATGTTAAATTAGATTTAATTAAAAATTCTCGAAGGAGGGTAGTCTACGGGCATACCAGGAGCATTGAATCTGTCGATAGCCTCTTGCCGCTGCGCGCCAGTAATGTTTCCGTCGATTCTCTCGTACTTGTAACCCTCACCCTCGAGGTAGTCCTCGAGGATATCCAACATCTTGGTCATCTGCGAGAAGATGAGCACTCGGTGCCCGTCGTCCCTCAGTTTCTTTAGCATCCTACTCAACAAGACCAACTTCCCGGCGGCTTTGATTAACGCCGATGTCTCGTAACTGCCGTTCGGCGCCGTCGGGGCCTCCTGGGAGGCTGCCGGGAACAGGTACGGGTGGTTACAGCACTTCTTCAGGTCCATCATGATGTTTAGCAAAGAGACTTGCTGTCCTCCGCCCTTCGGATTCAAAGCCTCGAAGTTCCTCGTCAGAATGTACTTGTAATACTTCTTCTGCATCGGCGACAACTCCACTCGGACAATGAATTCCGATTTACTTGGCATATTCTGGAATGAGACATTTATCAAAGTCGCATACAATTAAAACACAAACTTCGGAAATCAATCCTTAGAGCTGTAACTTTTTCCGAAGTCAAACTTCCACACTTCGAGATAAGTATCCTCGCCGCTCGCGTATCGAATCTCCCGATTATTCTACAAGTACCAGGATTTCTACGCACCTTCAACACGTCGGCCTTCAATCTCCTGAGCATGTGCGGGCCAAGCATCTCGTGAAGCTTCTTCACCTGTTCCTCCTTCGAGATATCGGCGAATTCGTTCTGGAATGCCGCGAGATCGTTGAACTTGTCGCGACAGAGGAAGTTCAACAAGTGGAACAACTCCTCGAGATTATTCTGGAGCGGTGTACCAGTGAGGAGCAGCTTGTACGCGATGTTATACGAAGCTAGAAGCCTGAAGAACTTGGACTGATTGGACTTGAGCCTATGTGCCTCGTCGACGACGAGCACCGCCCAATCGATCGAGCCCAGACACGCGGAGTCGATCGAAATCAACTCGTAACTGGTGAGGAGCACGTTGAACTTGATCTGCGAGGACCTGATCTTGGAGGCTCGACCGCCCCGCACTGCACCCTCCTCGAACGACAATTCATTCTCGCGGATGACTATACGACTGTCTTTGTCGCCGACATATGTGACGCAGTAGAAGTCGGGCGCCCAGGTCTCGAATTCACGCTCCCAATTGATGATCGTCGAGAGAGGAACCGAGACTAAGAAGGGTCCTTTGCAGTGGCCCTCTTTGTACAGGGAATAGAGGAAGGTGATGGTCTGAATGGTCTTCCCGAGACCCATCTCGTCGGCCAGAATTGTGTCGATGCCTTGGCCCCACGAATACCGCAGCCAGTTCAAACCCTGGAAAGAGTATTCACCAATTACTATCCGAAATTCTAAACCTGTACGAGTAATCGTGAGGGGATAATTACTTCTAACTGATAAGGATGCAATTGCATGCCAGTGAGATCGAGATAATCCGGCTGCCTCTCGTACTTCTTCTTGAGATCTGTTGTTGGTTTATCGGGCGGCGGAGTGTATCTCTTGGGTGTTCGCTCTTCGTCGTCAATGAGTTCTCTCGCCTTTGATTTCTTTCCTTTGCCTAAGAGAGAGATTGGTAATTAGTGGTTGCCTCGAGACGAGATCAGTAGAAAAGTGAGTTTTCTCACCCTTCTTGCCCTTTCGGGAGGAGCTGCCGTCGCAGCAATTGGCGGCTCGCAAATCGAGATAGTACTCGATCGCCTGTTTCAAACCAGGAATGTCCTCGTGCTCGTCCTCCCAAGTGGCCTGGTCGTAGCCGAGCTCACGCCACTTGACCAGGTACGTGGCGCGACCGTCGCGCTGCAGACGATGGTTTATAACTCGGTGCACCACCAGCCACTCGGGCCGAACACCGTACCGATAGAAACGCTCTTCGAGGTTGTACTCGTCCCTGTTTGTAGCACCGTCTTGCTCCCTCAGTCGTTTCACACGCGAATCACTCTCGTCGAGCGGTTCCTCCAATTTCGGTGGCTCGTCCATATCGTACTTTCTCGAGTAGTTGCGGAACATTAGAGGATGGAAGACGTCCAATTGGAGCTCCGTCACCCAGTCGCAATGCCAGTAAGACATGTCCGCCCATTTAACGAAGAACTCGCGCATCTTGCGTTGTTTGGGCGCTGCTTTGCTGGTGGACGGCTCTTCCGAGGGTGTTTCTGGACACTCCTTCCACCTCCATGTGAGAATCTTGGCCACTGTGGAGAATCACATATAAAATTGTTGCTTGGGACGCTGTCGAGCGGTAGAAGCATTAGGGGTCCTAAGTTGAATATTATTTGTTTATTTGATTCTACGACCCTTGGGTCTTGGAACTCCGACTTTCTTATCTTTGGGTCTTAGAAAACCCTTTGGCGGCACAAAATACACTATCGTCCAATTTTGGGTTAAAAGAAAAATGTCCCCCGTTCAATTTATATGGCTAAAATAGAGTAATAATCGAACCTTTTCCAAGCATCGGCGGACAAGAACACCGCGGACACTTCCAGTCGCCGTCGGGGATCTCGGAGAGCGGCGGATTCAAGCAGTGGGTGTGATAAGCACTGGTACAGCTGTCGCAACAGAGGAGCTCGCCGCCGTCCTTGCAGACTCGGCAGAATTCCATGTGCTCGTCGTCGTCCTCGGCTGCTCCTGAATTCAAGCAGATTAGGATGAGAAGAGTCGTCCCACTCGCAGTTGCAGTGGTTTAACACTACAGGTAGGGACTCGGGTGCAGGACTTTGCGGAAGGTACCTGTAATACCTTCTCCTTCACAGTGAGGACAGCTCCACTTTCCTTCTGGAGTCTCCTCGAGCTCTGGCTCCAGGCATACCAAGTGGTACGCCCGGGGACAAGTGTCGCAGAGTATAATTTCACCACCTTGCTGACAGACTTCGCAATAATCCTGGTGGTCGGCCTATTAATCAATCAAATTACATCAAATTTGAACCAGATGAATAAAATAAACCGATTAATTACAAACCAGGTGAATATCAATTCAAAATATTGTTCTTTTCTACCTGAACACCCTCTTCGCCGTCGGGGAACTTGGAGGTCGTCTTGGTCTTCTTCTTTTTCTTCGTCTTATTACCGATTTTCGTCTTCGCCTTTCTACGGACCGGCGGCTCCACGGGTGGTTCGACGCTGGCCTCCTCGGGGCCGCCCTTGCTCTGCCCGTCGGCGCCGGGCGTCTCCTCGGCCTCGGCGAGCATCTGCTCGAACTCCATGTCCGAGTCCCTGTCGGAGCCGGCTCCACTGCCCTCGGCCTCTTCGTCCTGGAGGAAAGAGTCGTTCGGTGATAACTGGGCGGACGACGAAGCCAAGAGAGATTGAGGAGAAGGAAAAGAAATACTTTATGTACCGAGCTTCCCCGTTTACGCTTGCCGAGCTTGATCTTGAGGGTGGGCACTTTCGACGCTTTCTTCCCTTTCTTCGCCCGGGATCCCCGGGACTTTCGCTTACGGTCGCTGTCCTCGTCGTCCTCCTCCTCGTCCTCGCCCTCCTGGACGGCGCCGCTGCGGTTCGCCCGCGCGTTCCTGCTGTCCTCGTCCACGCTCGCCGAGGACACGTCGTTGTCCGGCTGCGTGTGCGGATTCAGCTCGGAGAAGTCGCGCCACTTGGCCGCGACGAGCATCATCAGCTTTGACATTGGTACCTAAACAAGCAATTATTAGATTCTCAGTCGACTTGCAGCCGGAAAGCGAGAATGAAGAGTTTTAATTCGTCGCGGACGTACTTTAGGATTCTCCTTGGCTAAGAGCGGCCTCACGTGTTGCTGGAACAGCTTGTAAGTGGTAAGATTCTGGAAGTCCGCGTCGGAGTACTCGATTTGTACGTCGGTCAGACCGAAAGTATTGCAGACTTCCTCGATAGTCGGCATGCCGGTGGTCGGCTCCTGGCTCGGCGGAGCGGGCGGATTGTGACTGGAGGATTTTCTAGAAGACGATTTCCTACTTTTCCTATTACTCCCGTGGTCACTGTCGTCGCCGCCTGCCTCGCCAGTCTCGCCGGCGCCACCGAAATCGCTCTCCTGCAAAAGCAACCCTCCATTACTCTCCAAGCCAATTTCCCACTAATCAAGGAGATGAAATAATATTCTTACGTCTCCCGAGTCGGATTTTTTCTTTTTCTTCTTTTTCTTCCCCTTCTTATCCTCGCTTCTCGCTTTTCTCTTCTTACCCTTCTTCTTCTTGCGCTCCTCTGGCTCGTAGTCGTCATCCTCCTCCTCGAAACAATTACAAATTAATATCGACCTCCAATCACCCGCGATTCACCCCGAGTGGATGCTCCTCGGACAATTCTACTTAACACAGCGGACTCACGAGTCTCTGGAATTCCTCGGCGTCGGATGAACCGTCTACCTGCTGACCCACGTTCGAAACCGGAGCTCCAGTCTCGTCCGCGTCGTCCTCGCCTGCGGAAATCATCGTTCAAACATTAAATAAAATACACTCGGCGATCGAACACCACGGCGAAAGAATCGTGGAAATTAATTATTTCCTCGGTGGAAAGTAATTGCGCGCCGGCAAGAGTACGAAGGGGGGGTTGGAGGGTGGGGGGGAGTCTGGCATCAATAATACATATGTATTTCGAGTAGTCAGCGCGGCGAGAGAGACTTATAGAAAATCAATAGAGCGTGTGGCATGTTCATTACAAAGCGGCGGCGGCGGACGGAATAAAAAGTAAATATTGGCCGCGTATATCCCTTTCCCAAAATCGATAGCCGCCCCACACATATGTACCCGCGCGACTGTTCTACACATATATATCGGTGTTATGTATAACCGGCTACCCTGGATTTCCATGGAAATTACCCGGCGATCGGACCTAAATAAAATTGCGCCAATCCGGCGAATAACAAGGAGAGGTCCCGGCTGGAGGAGTTCCTGGAGTGTTTCGTGTGGAATATTTTGTTTGAAGTCGAGCGCGCGCCAGGCGCACTGTGACCTTGGCTTCGAGGCGATGCAGAAATCCTCGCGAGGAAATATCCTTAGATTTACTTGAACTACTGTTGATTTTCTATTCCGATAAGAAGCGCTCGAGAGAACGTTCCGCTCCCTCGAGGAATCGCTCTGGTGACGAGTGTCGAACTAATTGGCCTGGAGGATTCGAAAAAAAGCCTGAAATCAAGGAAAAAGCGGGTAAACCACCTGGCTTTTTTTGCCCAGTGGAAGTCATTGGAATCGATTATAAACGATTCGAGAGTACGGGACGAGGCGGGGATCAAACTGGTTAATCTCTTACTGATTCCGGTCTAATCCTCGCCGAATGCTTTGTGCGCGACTGTGTGCGTCCGCCATTTTCTTCGAAAGGGCTCGCGCACATTGCCGCTTTGCATTCCCGATCGTCATCGACGCACCGATCGCCAACGACTCCTGCCAAGTCTCCCCAATCAATCCGGCCAATCCACAGGAGAATTTTCCCGTTCCAGACGGGACTCCGGGAGATCTTTGCCATCGCGTGCTCCAGAAATCGGCGGCGACGCACACACCGACACGCGCGCACACTGCCACACCGACACAACAGATGGTCGGAAAAGTGGATTGCGAAATCGCCCGGGGATTCCAGGGGAAATTAAAGCCGACCACAGCGGCTGGCCCTCATTATTCCTCTGCAATTATCTCTGCCAATCTGGCACTGGGAAAAATTCCCTCCTCTGCCACCTTATTCGAAGCCAAGTATCAACTTCAACCTTCTCCGCCACGCTGGACTCCCAAACCTTACCAATTCCATTGAGATCTTACTTGGCGGTGGTATTATGTTAACTGATCTCCCATAGGAGTTAGAACTACTCAGTTCTGTCAAGTATAAACTTCAACCGTGTCCTTGCATTAAAGAATCCATAACATTATCAACTATCAAAAGAACAAGAATCCTTGACAGTAGAATTATGTCAGCCAATCTCCCATGGGCCTCCGCTCTGCCACCTTGCTCCGACACCAACTCCAAACTTCAACCTTCTCCTCGCATTCCCAACAACCAAACTTGTTAACTACAGCAATAGGACATTAAAGAACATGTTCGCATCAAAGAATCTACAAAATCCCTCACAACAAGATCCGACTTCTCCAACTCCTCACCCAGACCAAACAAACTCTCTCGCAGGGCTCAACGGCTGACAGTCCAACCATCATCAACTCCCCCAACAAGACAAAACCCAAACAATAACCTCTCCAGCCCGCGAGGAAGTAAAGAAGCAACAATCCCCCAGGACCCAAAGGCCCCTTTGACAATCGAAGGTTATCTCGGCGGGGTAGAGTCGCGGGGGCCACGCGTCCTCTCGGCCGGCGCAACAAGCGTCCAGGTAGGCATCGCGAGTGGCGAGTGGCGGGGCGCCGGGAAATAGGTGTAAGAGTGTGAACGGAGTGCGGGCCAGGAAAGCGTGCGAAAGTGGGCATCGGCGGCCATCATCGTGCGAAAAGCGCGCGTCCTGCCAGAAGCGGCGGCGACTCCGCTCGGGATCCTCTCTCGGGAGGCTCTCATTCGGAGTCTGTTGGGGCTGGGATGAAAGAGGAAAGGCGAGAAGGGAGAGAGAAGAGAGCTGGTGGACTCACCAGGGTAATTCTCGTCGACCTCCTCGTCGGACGCCATGCTCGGCGCGGCTTCCTCGGCTTCCTAACCGCTCACTCTCCGCTCGGGTCTCGCTCGGGGCCGACTCTCCTCCTGGAGGAGTCGCGCTTCCTGGTGGGCGAAAGGGTCCGCTCTCTCCTCGCCGCGCTCCCTCAACACCATCCACGGCGCGCGCGGCCGACGAAAAAGCAGGCTGGCACACACTCGGCTGCTCGACGGTGATTTTCGCTCCGCGGCGAGCAGAGTCTTTTCGTCTGCGACACCGATGCACTCGCTCGCTCTCGCTCTCCGTCTCTCTCGCTCTAGTTCCCCTCTCTCTCGCTCTGGCCAGTTGGAGCGTGCTCGAGAGCCACTATACTCTGGTGAAGCCGCCGCACACCTCTACACCACCAGTCCGCGCTCTACGGGGACTCGGCACACGAGAAGCGTGGCGGAGTGTGGTGGTGCGGGGCGAGCTTGTGTGGTGCGCGCCTTGGAAAACGCTTCTTCTCGCGAGCTCATTCGTTCATTCCACTCGGACTTGCCCCCACTACTTTGCGAGCTTGTGACCCCTAACCCCCCTCCCCACTCTTGTGGAATTGTCTAGCCCCCTCCGCCCCCCAACCCCCTCGGTAAGCTTCCCCTCTTGGTTTTGGTGGCTGTCTTCGTCGGACTTTCGATCGGTAGTGGTAGATCTCTCTGTCTCGCGCACGGAGTCCTTGGATCGTTTCAATTGGATTTGAGTGGAATTTGAAAAAATAATTTTTTTAGGAATTGTTTTGTTTGGAACTTGTTTTGGATCTTTGCAGGTTTGAAGGGAAATGGATTTGGAAAGATGGTTCTAGTTTTAATTAGGAGGATATCGATCGAGGGATCGACACGCGGACCTGTTTAGATGCAGAAAATGCCAAGTACGAGAACTCGGCGAATTATACTTTCGATCTCGCCCCGTTTTTCGCATGGGCGTGAGACTCGTTAATTTCGAGACACCCACACGTCCGACATGTAAAGATGTGTATTGATTTTCCAGATTCGACTCTCCGCATTCCCCGTCCGCCTCAATGTGCCTCTCGTGCGTGTGTGCGACTCTTACACACACACACACACACAACTCCACAATTGAGAGACCAGCAGGATAGGAAATTGGTTATTATCGCTCGTCATCGCAAAGCATATTCGAAAAGAAGTCGAACCTTATCAGCCTCGGCGGCGTGCGCCAATGTTGCTCGTGTCGACAGAAAGATTAATTAAAACCGAGCGCGGCACGGAGAGAAACCCTCTCACTTCTGCCCGGGAAACTGGCCGGCGCGACGCCTGTTGCGTTTAATTGGCTGCGTGGAATAAGTCACTCCTGCATAGGAATCGGAGAGGTGTCTTATGTAAGAATAATGAGAGCCGATGGAACGGCAATCAAAGCTCGCGGATTACTGCGCCATCGACAGGTGAACCCTTCGCGGAAAGTTACCAGGGTTCCACCTGCAACGTTAATCCTCGGAGGACCTCTTTAATCCTAAGTACCAGAGGGAGAAGAATAGCGATTATGTGTCCCTTCGAGGAACCGATGCCACCCGGGGATTCCGCGGATTCGGTAAATCAGGACTGAACGCTGGAGAGAGTTCTTCTATGCCATTTTTATTCGTTAGAATTACGAATGAGTTGCGTTACATGGACCTTTACACACGCAGTGGTCCGTCACATGTACATATATATATATATGTATATATATATATATATATATATTCGTATTTATATAGATCATCGTGTAACATCGATGGAAATTTATTTATACGTCCTGTATACGTAACAATTCTATGTACAATTCGGGACGCCGCAGCCGTGATGATATATTGCGAGGCACGGCGCCCATCTTCGAGGATAAAAGGAGATGTATCCTGGCAAAAATGTAAAGCGTTCTTTCAAAGAAACGTGGGAACATCGAGGGCGAAGTGGTTGCAGTCTACAATCACAATTAATGACTATACAGTGGAGCTTCTCTTGTCCGAATTCTCTACTCTTTCTCTGTTGACTATCGTGGAATTGTGGAAACAGAGTGATTTGATAGTCAGTGGCGCGTTATATAGTAGGGAAATTAGTAACTTTAATTAAAAAAATTCAAGGCTAGTGTTTTTCGTGCGACTCAGGGTCACAAAATCGAACTCTGAAGACTCAAGGGTCACAGAATCGAAGATCAAATTTCAGAGAATTAGATGTTCAAAGAAAACTATGAAATTTGAATGCTACCAAATAACAGCCCCGAATGATCTCCTACCTAAAACCCCTAATCATCGCAACGCACCACTATAGATCTAAGTAGAAGATCGGGATAAGAGAAATTCTACTGAAAGAAGGAAAGATATCGTCGCCTCGAGCTCGAGTTCGCGTGGAATGGATGTGGATTAGTCTTGTGGGGAGGAGCCGGCCGCTCCTCCCCAGGAATAGTTACACAGCAGCTCCACTACTCATCCCTTAACCTCGGGTATGGCAGGTCTCTACGAGAGCCTCGAGTCCCAACTAAAATACTCCAATTGCAGCGTCCAACACTAGAGATATACCGATTGCAAACCAACATTTGTACTAGTGCCTTCCGATCCGATCGCCGGGCATCCTCGGCGGTCGATCATAGTCTAGCGTCGGATTACGAGTTACACTTAGGCGTAGGTTAATAGTCGGGCCCGCTCGGGGGCCGACAGTCACACGAGAGAGGACCAGAAATGCTCCTTCGATGCCGAGGACGTACAGTCAATAGAAAAACACTGTCCTCGTGCGAAAGCGAATGCTCCTGGCCGGCCCGGGGAAATGCTGCGATTAACAGAGGACTCGAGTGACTCGCGAGTTCGTCCACTCGGACGATTTAACAATATTAGAGGAATTATCTCTACCAAAGGAATGCGTGAACGAAGTTCCAGGTCCGGCAAGCCAGGAACGTTCAATAATAAAATCGAACTCGAGGCTTGAACCGCAGCATTTCCCTCGGGCAGGAATACATCGAGGCTTAATCTACACTGAGGGCACTGAGTCCCTTCTTCTTGATGGCCTCGGCGATCGCGCGCTCGAGGAAGGTCGCCTGCTGGTCGCTGTCGAGGCCGTAATACCTATCAATGTCAGTCTCCGCGTCGAAGCTCTCGAAGTCCGCGGAGGAACTCGAGGCAGTCGCGAGGTGCACTTGGTCCGTCGCCCTCGGGAACTCGATGCTCGAGTAACTACTAGCACTGCTCGAGTAACTCGGGCTCTTCTCACTGTAGAAGGGCTGGGATCTCGCGAGGATCTCCGCGGGCTGAGCCAATCCTCGATTCCTTATGGCCATCATCACCGCGGTGTTCTCCATTCCCCGGAGGAGCTCGAACTTGGAGACCTCGATCGAGTACGCCGAGGGTGTCGCGTAGTACTCGAGGACCCTGTTGATCGTATTATCAAGACGGCCCTTGACCACCTGCCTCGCTTGCCATCTCTTGAGCTTCTCCCTGGCGTAGCGCTCCTCGTCGTCGTAATCCTGGCCGTCGTCCTCCTGGATCGATCCCTCGCTGTCGCCCGCTTTCTCCTGCAAGTGTCATCGTAGACCAAAAATCCAACCTTCCCATATAAATACTCCCCAATGAAAATCGTCGGGGTGGGGGTAGGCGTTTTCGGAAGTGGGACCCAGTGGCCCAATTACAACTATTGACAACTAATTGGACCAATCGAGGGGGGGAGGGGAGGGGGTAGGGGTATCCGTGGTTTAATTACCGTCTCGAGGGAAGTCTCGTTATCGGTGGCCATCCTCGGGCGCCTCCTCTTCCCCGGTGACAGCTGGCGAGTCCTCGCAGCTGGAAAATCGCCGACGGCGACGCTCCTTCCTGGGCTCTGCGACGAATATGTCTCCCGCGGACTCTAGCTCTCGACTGGAGGCATATCGCTGGCACTAGCTCTCGCCGGCTCAGCGCACTCTCGACTGCGCTCGGAGGGTGCGAGCGAGTGAGCGGGCTGGAACGGAGGGCGGCGCGTCGAGGGAGCTCGCACTGGGAGGCAGCTTGCCCCGAGGGAGACTCTCGACTCTCGAGAGCGAGACGCACTCCCGCACACTCTCTTTCCACAGGACCAAGATGGCCACGGCTTCCTCGCTCGACTAGCTCGATCACCTTAAAACCCACCGAGCGACCACCGCCCGATGCCCGCCGATCTCCTCTCCAGGATTCCCCGGGTCGCTCCTCTTTTCAGGCCTCGGCGGCGGCGGCGGCTCCTTCCGCCCCGTCACCAATTAGCCAGCTCCCTGCTCGCGGATTCAATCAGACTGAGTTAGGCCGACTTTCAAAATGGCGTGAACCATGTGTTCGATGCGGAAGGTGCCCGTCGAGGTTTGACGTGTGTCTCTCGCCGCGGCTGCTGCTCGTCTGTCAGAGGAGAGGACGCAGGGGCTGACTCGCCCGAGAGGAACCACCTGTCCCCCGGGAAGCCAGCGGCGAACCACCGACGCGATGGCCTCCTGCGAGGAATACATTCGCAGGGAGTTCCCGGCGATCGACGACGACTTGTACCAATATGTCGAGGGTAGGTCACTCAGTCGGGTAACCTAGACGGCGACCGGGCCACGGGGGATTTTGAGATTGACAGGGGTTCTGTCTGGTGATGTAGGCATTCTGGACAGCTCGAGGGACGACTTCGAGGACGGCGACGAAGTTTACGAGGCCATCGGACAAGTACTCCACGAGGTGTCGGCGAAGCCTGAGAACGAGGTTAGGTCTGTAAGCCTGATTACATTGCTATTTTTAGAAAGGCTGATTTGCTTCTTTCGGCACTGGGCTAATTAGGCGATTGTCCTAGGGAACTTGTTTAGGGTTGATTTTGTTTTTAATTGAAAATTTGATGTTGGTGGATTTTGGGTGATTGAATGATCGTTGGATTGAAGTTTCAAAATTAAAGGCTCGGAGAATCAAAGTTCCAAACCGCAATGGTCAGAGAGCCGGTGTTCCAACATTCAAGGGTCATAGAATGAAAGTTTCATAACCAAAGGGTCAGAGAGTCGGTGTTTTAAAACTAAAGGGTCGGACAATCAAAGTTCCAAGGATCGTAGAATCGAAGTTCCAGGCTCCAAGGGTCACACAATGAAAGTTCCAAAACCCAAGGGTCGTAGAATAAAAGTTGCAAGATCCAAGGGTCATAGAATTACAGTTTCAAAATCTAAAAATCATAGAATCGAAGTTCCAAGACTCAAGGGCCTTCTGCCTAGAGTCCCTAATGATACTAACACACAACAGCAATTCATGCCAACTTGTAAGAATCCTGGGAAATCATTGCCTGTTTTTAATTTGGGGCTAGCTTTTTATAGTCTGCCTGTGAAAAGTATCTCTTTCCTTTGGTATCAAATACGCCAGTGGCTAACGAGGGAAATTTCTCTGTTCGACAGGGAAATATGTATAAACCTACTGGAGATGCTGAAGGGTGGCTCAAACGACGTCGAGAACAGGAAGAACGGGGTGAACAAGGTGCTAAACGCGCCGGTTCACCTCGGCGCGATGGCCGCCACCCTCGAATCACAAGTAGAGCAGATTAAAAGTATATGGGTCACAACTAGGGATGATAATATGGTGCGTAGAAGCTGCGAGACGATTTAGTTCCCTTGAATAACAGTAACTCATTCTCCCGCAGAAAGTAGACGCTAAGAAGCTCGAGAAAGCCGAGGCGAAACTGCAGCAGAAGCAGGAGAAACGTAGCGAGTCGGGCTCTACCGCGAAGACCAGTGTGGTTAATAACATTGAGTCCGCGAGTGCCAGTCAGATGACCAGTAAGAAGGACAGCAGGATGGAGGTGAAGGGCGGTGTAAATAGGACGCAGGATATCAGGATAGAGAACTTCGACGTGGCCTACGGAGACAGGATTCTCCTGCAGGGCGCCGACCTCACCCTGGCTTTCGGCCGACGTTATGGTCTCATCGGTAGAAACGGCCTAGGGAAAACGACTCTTCTTCGAATGATCGCTAGGTGCGTTTAGTTCAATTTCCAGCGGCAAACTGTTCAAAGATATCAATGAAATGTTCTTCGATCTCCAATCTCCAGCAAACAACTGCGAATTCCCTCGCACATACGAGTCCTTTACGTCGAGCAGGAAGTCGAAGGCAACGAGACGCCAGCGCTCAACTCGGTGCTCGAGTGCGACCACGAGCGGAGTCTGCTGTTGAGTCGCGAGGCGGAGTTGCAGGCAGCGATAGAGAAGCAAGGGAAGGCGGAAGGCGAGGGAGTTGTGGAACAACCGCAGGGAGGCTTGGAGGAACAACTAGCGAAGGTTTACGAGGCGATGCAGATCGCCGAGGTGGACAAGGCACCGGCGCGAGCGAGCGCCATTCTCTCCGGTCTCGGTTTCTCCGTGGAGAGACAGTCCTGGCCGACGAAATCCTTCTCCGGCGGTTGGAGAATGAGACTCGCCCTCGCGCGAGCTCTCTTCTCCCGACCCGACCTGCTGCTGCTCGACGAACCTACCAACATGTTGGACATCAAGGCGATCTTGTGGCTCGAGAAGTACCTGCAGTCCTGGCCGACGACACTTCTCGTCGTCTCGCACGACCGGAACTTCCTAGACACGGTAATCCATCGTTGAATCTATCAAAGTACCTGGTTCCAATCGGCTAAGACTCTCTCAGCTGCCCCGACTATAGGCACTTTTCTCCAGGAATGTATCTCTCACTGGGTTCTTCGACTAGGTCCCCACCGACATTCTCTACCTGAAGAGCCAGAAGATCGAGGCCTACCGCGGTAACTACGAGCAGTTCGCCAAGACGAAAGGCGAGCGCGAGAGGAACCAGCAGAGAGAATACGAGGCGCAACAGGCGAAGCGCGCTCACGTGCAGAAGTTCATCGACCGCTTCCGATATAACGCCAATCGTGCCTCTAGTGTACAAAGTAAAATAAAGATGTTGGAGAAACTGTAAGTTGACGAAAGGGAGAGAGGAGAGAATAGTTGAGAAGGGTTTGGTTGTTAATGGATTGAATCTCGCGCAGGCCGGAGCTCAAGCCAATGGAGAAGGAGGGAGAAGTGACCCTCCGGTTTCCGGACGTCGAGGCACTCAGTCCGCCGATTCTTCAACTCAATGAAGTCTCCTTCAGCTACTCTGGGAATACAAACGATTATATCTTCACTGGTGTTAATCTCACCGCGAGCCTGCAGTCCCGGATTTGCATCGTCGGAGAGAACGGAGCCGGTAAGACTACCTTGTTGAAGATCATCACCGGCGCACTTAGTCCGACTCGAGGCACCGTTCACATACATCGGAACCTCAAGTTCGGCTACTTCAGCCAGCACCACGTGGACCAATTGGACATGCGAGTCTGTCCGGTGGAATTGTTGCAGAATCATTTCCCAGGTACGAATGAGACTCCTGAATGACTTCTATTTCGTTTGTTTCGTTTTGCGTCCACTTTCCGATCTCTTTCGCGTGCTATATGCTTTGTATGATTTAGGGAAACCAATCGAGGAATACAGGAGAATGCTCGGCAGCTTCGGCGTCAGCGGTAACTTGGCCCTGCAAACAATCAACTCTCTTTCCGGTGGTCAGAAGTCGAGAGTGGCGTTTGCGCTTATGTGCGCAGCTATGCCTAACTTCTTGGTACTCGATGAGCCCACGAATCATCTCGACATCGAGTCGATCGAGGCCCTCGGCAAAGCCTTGAATGCTTGCCAAGTAAGAAACAATTGCAAATACCTCACAAGTCTCTTTAAATCAATTTAAATATTTTTCGTATCAAATCATAGAAGTTGAACAAGTCACTATTCTTCCCCACTAACTCGATATTCTAATAATCCCCAGGCTGGAGTAATCCTGGTTTCGCATGACGAAAGATTGATTCGCGTCGTGTGCACGGAGCTCTGGGTTTGCGGCAGCGGTTCGGTCCACTGCATCGAAGGCGGCTTCGACGAGTACCGGAAGATCATCGAGAAGGAGCTAGAGCTCTAAAGACGCTAACTGTGACTCGCGAACTGTCCCCCTCCTCCCCGACTCTACAGAAGAGAAAACACTTGGGTCGGCTTTTTACTCTCTTTCTTATTCAGTGCATCGACGAAATCGCGTTCCTTCGACTTACTAGAGGCTTACCAGGCGAGAACCGACCGAAGAACCGGCCCGCCAGCCGTTCCCGTAGGATTAGGAGAGGACGACTTCAGCATCACTCCGACTGCCACACACGCAATACACAAATCGTGTCCCCGGAAGACTTCGAATATTTAATATTGTACATTAGTATAAATAATAATGAAACAAAGTCATTGTTACAAATAAAAGCACATAACATTACTATCATCTCTATCTCTCTCTCCTCTTCTTTTATAAAACTGGTTAAAGGTGTTACAGTATAAGGCGTGTATAACAATTACGATTTATTAACATTCCTCGAACTTTCCCCCGCTGACTGCGTGTCCCTCGGTCCGATATCCTTGCTCTTCCCCTGGGGAACTAGTTATTAATACTTTCTATACATCTTACTTGTACTGGAAACTATAGTCGCCGCCAACTTAATACGCGGTTTCAAGGTCGCTTTTCTTATTCCTCAAGATTTGATACCAACTTATCCAATTTCGATTATTTGGTATTAAATCATACAAGTTAGATAAGTTCCTATTTCTACCGTGTTATCAGTTTCAGAGTACAGTCGGAAAAGCTTATTGAGTTGACGACGACTATAGTCACCTCTTTACCGGGATTCCTCCTAACTCGAGAAATAAGAGCACTATACTCCCTGCCATTCTATGCGGATACACAAGTTCCGGGAAATTCGAGTTTGATTTACTTCGTAGATATTCATATATATATTCCATTGTCCGAACAATTTCTTTACAATCATGCGCTTCAACAATACTCTCGGCGAAATACTAAAAGTTCCTCGGGAAAAGTCTCCGGTTCCCGGGAGGACGCCGGGAAGGTCCTGGTACCATCAACGAAAGATCGATAGATCTCTAATAAATAACCGGAGGTATTTATCCTCAATCTAATCTCTCTAAACGACTCTCTCCCCCTCTCCTTCTCTCTCTCTTTCTCTCTTGGCTTCGAGTGTACGCTAGTTACCGCACGACGTAATAAATAAAAGGAGTTACGTGGAAGTAAGTGTGGACCAGGATCGACTGAGCTCGACCAACAGAGTTAACCGCCGGAGGACGTGTTGATGGGAACCATCGTGTGGCCTTGTGAGGGAGGTGCCGGTGCCTGCTGCTTTGCTGCTGCAAAAGAACCCGAATTTCTCTCCTTTAGCTTCTCAAACAAGAAAATGTCTGTCCCTCTCTCTCTCTGCTCTTCCTACTCACCATTTCTGCTACTGTACACCTTAGCGAAGCCCTTGAACGGCTCAGGCGGCGGGAACATCGCGATGGAATGGAAAGTGTCGGCGAACCGGACGTCTAAGTCCACCTGGCTCGTCGGCTGCCCGTTCCTCATAGACGAGGTCCTCGTCGGCGGCGTCGGAGGCGGAGGCGGCGGAGGAGCGAGTCTCTGGTGCGCGGATGTTGGGCGATGTGGCAGAGGCGGAGGCGGAGGTGGCATGCAAGGAGCAGTCACCGCGACTCTCGAAGGCGGAGGCGGTGCTGCTCTCGTAGCCGTCGAATTCCTCGAGGCGATCGGCGGCGACGGTGGCTTCGCCACTGGTGCTCTCAAAGGTCGACTCGCTGGCCGCGGTTGCACCTCGTTCAGGCAATCCTGCGATTGGTGCAGGGACGCTGGGGTCGGCGCCAGGACTGGCGGTGACCTCGGCAGTCGCATGCTCTGCGCACGCGAGACACCGCCTCCTGGTGTCAAGTTCAACTTCTTCAGCGGAGGCGACGGTTTCTGCGACATGCTTGGTGTCTGTGGAGGCTTCGGGGCCACTGCTGGCTTCCCGTAACTCTTGTGCAGCTCGGGAGCATTGCTGGGGGAATCTGTCGTGCTCTGCGACTGAATGGAAACATTGCAATAGAGATTAGATTAGGTCGACTAGAAAAGCTTCTACTTGTTGGGATTAAAGGTCTTGTACTATTTTTGCCGCCAAGTCAATAGGCGGTTTCAAGGTCGCTTTTCTTCCTATTGTTTCTGTGTTATTATTTTCGGCATAATATTTGATAGCCACTCGTCCAACTTCTATCATTTTTGGTACCAAATTATTGAAATTGGATAAGTGGGTACCAAATGTTTTGTAACTTGTATTGTTTGGTACCAATTTATCCAATTTCTATGATTTGTTAACAACTCATCCAATATTATAATATTTGGTACAAACTCCTCAAACTTCTATGATTTGGTACCAAATCATAGAAGTTAGATAAGTTCTAGTTGTTCCTGTGTTGAAACCTTGAAACTACCTAATGAATTGCTGGTGTCTATAAATCACTTTCACAGCAAATATGTATCTCTGCGCCAAAAAACAATTACCTGAGGAAATACTTGTGGCTTCTGCGTAGCAGGCGGTGGCACTGGCGGCGGACCTCTCTTGATGCTATGAGTGGTATGAGTGGAACTGCTATTATTTACACTACTCGTATCCCTGTCTCCCGTATTCCTCAAGCCAGTGGGCTTCAGCTTAGGCATCCCACTGGAGAACAGTCCACCCAGGCCCATCGGAGCTCCATTATTAGAGCCCGTGCTGGGCAAGCTACTAGGTCCGTTGCTCTCTCTCGTCGACCCACCAGTCTCCCCCTTGACTTTGCCTGAACGAACCAACAAACCAATTCTTCAAAAATCCTCCCAAGCAAGATCAGAATGAAATTCTCACCGCTGACAGCAGGTGCACTCTTATCAACAGTGACGGTCTTCTTCAGGGGCTTGCCAGCCCTGATAGACTGGAGGAGTTGGCTCCTATCTTGATCGCCAGGCCCGGCGCTGGAGAAGTTGAGCGCCGGTGGCGGCGGAGGAGGTGGCGCAGGCATTTCGTCACCAGGTTGGAGAGTGCGAGACTGCTCTGCGCGAACCTGGAGAGTGTAATTTCACCAGGTGAGGCGATGTTCGTCGGAGAAGAGGGTGTGATCGCAATTGAGCTAGTTGGACTAGTGAGCGCGCGCGGACGGTCCGAGTGCACTGGCTGCCAGATGGGCGGACGTAAACAAATCTGAGTGCGAAGAGCCCGATAAGATTGCGCCTCCCAGGGCCTGGCCTCCCACTCTAGTTTAGGTTATAAGTCTCCCACGTACGCCCAGTGGCCGAAATAGCTCCGTCCTTCCCCCCCGGGAGCAACTCGGCCGACTCTAAACCTTACTGGGAAGATCGTCGCAATTACCTAGGGCTCCAAGAGTCGACCTGGCGAGATGTGGGCGGCGCAGCCTCGAACTACCGCATTTTCCGAGGGCTCGTGTCCGTGGACCTCGGGAACTCGCCCGACATGACTAAGAGGCGGCCGAGCCAGTCTCTTTCTGTTGACGAGAGGCTCTCGCGGTGATTTTCGTATTAGGGGATCGATGACTGGACGATGTGCATGACGGTGCGATGGCCGCTCAATTCCCCACGATTATTTGTTTATGGCATTGACGAGTCATATCCGATCGCCTCCCACACCTGGCCGGCAATCCCCTACTCCGCGCGTGTCCGAGCGCTTTCGATTGTCGGGTCGGCTCTGGACACCCTTCTCCCGCAATTTGTTTATCACATTTGTTGGTCCGGAATTGCGAGAGTTCGTGCAATGCTTCTCTCCTTAATTTATTTATAATTAACTTCTAGTTTCGTAAGTGGAACTGAAATTATGTAATGTGATAAGAATCTTTCGTTCAATGACCCTTGTCACACTTTTTCCTCCCTTATTTATATTTATAATTAATTTCTAATTTTAGCGACCGAGGGAAACAATCTCCAATAGCGAAAGTTAGTGCAAGGAACTGAGAGTAGAATTATGGAGATCCAAGTGACAGAATTCTTTCGTTCAATCCTATCACCTTTTTCCCCCTAATTCATTTATACTTAATTCCTAATATTAGCAACCGACAGAACCAATATGTCCAATTGCAAAAGTTAGTGGATGGAACTGAGGAAAGGCGAGGGGGAAGGCAAGCGAAAGCACAGAATTTATTTAACAAAGAATCGTTTACTTCGACTTCGAGTAGTGGCTGTGTGTTACATTCGGGACAGTTTCTCTGGCTTCGAGAGAGGCACGGGAACAAATGATATCTCAATAACGACGAGACCGCTCGTCTGCGTGGTTTGTGGGTGGAACGATTGTTTGAGATCGCAGGGTCGACGCTGCAATGCTAGAATTAACTAGAGGAATGCGCTAACAATGTGTTCGTCTCTCTGTGTCTGCTAGTCTCTCTCTCTCTCTCTTTCGGTAAATAAATTGTTTACGCTGGCGAATGTATGTACATATCAGCGGAGAACTCTCGCCGACACATAAGTAACCGAAACGATTGCTCCAGGAAGCCTCGAGTTTGATACGATCGGAGAAATGTTGATGCCTGGCAGAGGAGTGCTTGATAGTCGACAAGACGATTGGGTTATTGTCCCTAGCTCGATTAGACACAGTTAGAGAGTGAAAGACCGAATAGAGCTATACTCGTAATATCAAAAAGACGCCTAGAGTGAAAAACCTCGTTTCTCGTGCAAAACACCTCATCCTTCTTTATACAATAATATATCTGTAGACGCGCGTGTGTGTATGTGTGCCTGCCTGCCTGTGTTTCTGTCTGTGTTTTTACCTATTTACGTGTATACATACTATATACATATTTACAGAACACGATAAAAAAATAGAATGTACGCCGCTCCGTACTCCACGGTAAGTCCCTGTAAACAGTTTACCCCCCCAATCAGCCCGTCTAGGGATTTTCTAGGATTCCGGGAGAAGTGATGCCGAACGAACACATTCCCGGGTGCGAACGAGCTCGGCAAACAATTCTTGCGATACTTAGCTAAACAGTGGGATCCCGAGCGTGTCGGGCTCGGCGATGTCTTTCCCCCTAGAAACGCGATAACAACTCCGAATCAACATTCTTCACCTAGAGTATCACCAATGCCTATTCGTTCTTGACATGATTCGCCGACGGGCCTTTCATCTCCTCTATCTGCTCGGTCAACACGATATCCGTCTGATCGCTCTCCTTGTGGAGAGCGATGATGATCTTGTCGTCCGAGGAAGACTGACTATCGGAGGAGCCCTCCTGCGTCGAAGTCGCTGCCTCCTGAAAGTCATCGTGATCAGTGACTGGCAGCGATTCCGGGGACCCGGCGGAGCACTGACTCCTCGCCGGAGGGCTTACCGTGCTCCGGATCTTCGTGTGGGTCTTGATGTGCTTGGTGAGGTGGTCCGACCGCATGAACTTCTTCGTGCACTCCGGACACTGGAACCTCTTCTCGCCGGTGTGCGTCCGCCGGTGCCTCTGGAGCTCGTCCGACCGGGTGAACTTCTTGCCGCAGAAGATCCAACTACACACGAAAGGTCGTTCACCCGTGTGCCACCTGAGGTGGGCACGAAGGTGGCTGGTTTTACCGTATACCTTATTGCACCCAGCTATGTGGCAGATGTGCTGTCTCTTCTTCGTAATGTCCCTTATCCTGGTGGAGGAAGAACGACAGATTTATTAATCATCTTTCAACAACCCTGCACCTTCTTTTGTATATTATAGTCACCGCCAAATTAATAGGCGGTTTCAAGGTTTCTATTCCTCCTGTATTTCCACTTTCCGAGTAGAATCAGAGAAGTGACCTTGAAAGCGCCTATTCAATTATCAGCGACTATAATTCTCAATCGACCATCAACTCACCGATCTCCTTCGCCGCAATTGGGGCAGGTACAGGCGACCCTTCTGCGGTGCTGCTTGCTCGCATCGGATTCGGCATTCGACTGAACGGTGGTACCGGCAGTGGTTACTTGGTGCTGGTGGGTGGCCGGCGAAGGCGTCGATATCGTCCCGTTCGACTGGAGCGTCTGGAGGATCTGCCACTTGGGGGACTCGTTCGACTCGAGCTGGACCGTCGGCGTCCCGACCATCGGCGCGCCCGCGGTCGCGGGCAGAGTCTGCACCGAGGCCGGTTGCAGGGCACTGGCAGGTATCACCTGGACGTTCCCGAGCCCGGGGATATTTTGTACTGGGATCGACTGGAGGAAGCCGTTGGTCGTGTTCATCCCCGTGGCCGGCTGCAGCTGCATTATGCTACCGCTCCTCATCATGTTGCCCTGTTGAGCGGTCAAATTGGCAAGAGCGGATGCTGGGATCAGTGTCAGTTGCTGACCCTGAGCACCTGTACGAACAACGGTTTTCGGTCAGCCGAATGCCGAACTCCGAGGGATTTAGAAGAAGCTGTTCTACGTGCCTGTGATGGTGATTGGCTGGACAGTCTGCTGGGCCGACTGGGCTGCCGGGATATGTATCACTTGGCCACTGGTTATATGTCGGCCGTCGATGTTCGTCACCTTGATGTCACCCTCGACGCCGTCCGGAGGCCTGGTTATCGCCGATATCGTCTGCACGTCGATCTTCTGACCGTCCTTCGTCGTGATTATGTTGCTGCCCGCTGTCACTGGTCTTCCCAACGATCCAATCCCGAGTACCTGCACATTCGTTCGTTCATTCTCTCGCCCAACTCTCCACTATCGAGACACTACTAGTTAGAATCTTACCTGGACGTTGCTGGGTGTACTAACAGTCGTGCTCCAAGTAGCAACAGTCGACGTTGGCGCCGCAGATTGTTGCGCCTGTTGGACTTGTTGCTGTTGTTGTTGCTGCTGCTGCTGGATAACTTGTTGGACGACTTGCTGGACCTGTTGTTGCTGCTGCTGTTGCTGCTGCTGAACCTGAGCGGCCTGCGCTGCCTGCGCCGCTTGAGCAGCCTGTGCTACTTGGGCTGCTTGGGCGGCGTGAGCTGCTTGCTGCGCGGCCTGCGCCGCTTGAGCAGCTTGCTGGGCAGCCTGCGCCGCCTGGGCTGCTTGAGCCGCTTGCTGCTGTTGCTGCTGCTGCTGCACCGATTGCACCACTTGCTGCTGTGCCTGTTGTTGCACTACTTGCTGCTGGGCTTGCTGCTGCGCTACTTGCTGGGCGACCTGCGTCACCTGTTGACTCTGCCAATGGGAAAATCTTAGTGTCAACAAACACAAATCTTAATGCGATTTGTTAATCACAGGGAATCGTCTTACCTGCAGACTTTGGAGCTGCGGCAGGTTCGCTATTTGAACTTGCTGGATCTGACCGTTGGGTGTGATTATCTGCGCGACTTGTGGCATTTGCTGTAAACGCGATATTTGTTAGTAATTCCATGATTGCAATTATTCGCGAATGATGGATGTAGACCAAAAATTGGATCAGTTAGTGCCAAATAATAGAAATTGAATGAATTTGTACCAAATCATACATGAAACTGTACTAATAATGGAAATAATTTTAACTCAAGTGCGAAGGGCATGATTCAAGGGCAAATGACTTGCCCTGTACTCTAAGACTGAGAGACTCACCTGAGTAATCTGCGGTATCATCTGAGTGGTGGGCATATTAAACACACTGGACAACGCCTGCACCGGAAAGTGGACAGTCTGATAAACCGTCTGTCCATTATTGGCAGTGACTGGTACTTGGACAGGCACGGTCTGCTGGACGTGCTGCATGGGGAACTGAAGGGGCCTCACTTGGACGCTCTGTCCATTTGGCAGTTGAACCGTCTGCCCGGTGATGTTCTGAATGATCGACGTGGGAAAGACGTTCGGCGCTCGTATCAGACTAACCGGCTGCGGCGAGATGATCTGCCCATTGGCCAGTTGCACCTGCTGACTGGCGAGTTGCACTTGCTGGCCATTCGCAGTGGTGAACTGCATGGTCGGTTGGCTCTGATGATGCCCCGTCGACATGGCTGACGAGGGGATGAACAGAGCCTCTTGCCCGTCAATGTTCACCGTCTGCATCTGAGGGATCACGCTATAACTCAGCTGCTGTTGCTGCGGCTGCTGCTGCTGCTGCGACTGCTGTTGCTGCTGCTGCTGCTGCTGCTGCTGCAAGGCTTGCGCTTGAGCCTGCGTGCTGATCAGCTGTGCACCCTGCAATATTAAGTCGTCACCGTACTAATACTCTCCCCCCTCCTTCCTCTCCGAATCAAGACTGGTACCACACTCACTTGCAAGAACTGCTGAGGCAACGATTGAACCGATATCGTCTGCGCTCTCTGCTGCTCGTGCTGGGCCTGCTGGGTCTGTAAAGGCACAAAGTTCTGCAACTGCTGCAGCGTGATGACCTGCGGCTGCTGCTGCTGCTGCTGCTGCTGCTGGGCCTGTTGCTGGGCATCTTGCTGCTGCTGCTGCAGTTGCTGTAGGACGTTGGCGCTTAAGAAGCGAATCTGTGGCTGAGCGGCCTGTTGCTGCTGCTCCAATTGCTGCTGCTCCTCCTCCGTCGCTTGGGTCTGCAGGGGATCGTGCTCTTCCATTTCTTCCTGATGTGCAAAGTTGATATTTTTATTAGTATTTGACGCCAGCCTTCAAATTTTTATCTCTTTCTTATTTCTGTTTACATTGTACAGTGTTTTGCTAGTTCATACGCAATTCATACGCAAAGTGGATATTTGGCAACCGAGTGAGGCACTGTTCCTGTTATTAGTTAATTAATGGAATCTTACCTGGGAAACGGGTCTCCCGTCGATGGTCCGTTTCATTCTGAACAACTGGGAAGCAAGTGCCGCTCGTAGTTATCGTCCCTCGCTGCTAGGACTGCATCGCTCGTTCTCTCAGCGGCCGAGAGACTCGGCAGTGTCCGCCGCGTCCCACCTGGAATACGAGAATCAGTCGTTCACCCAGAGTCCCACACGCTCTCGGCATCTCGGCCCGCCGGTTTCCTCTCGGCGTGAGCTTTTCGCGCGACTCGATAGCATTTGTGAGGGAGCGAGGCAGAGTGCGGCCGGAGACTCGCCAGTTGTAATATCGACACACGTGCTGGGGTCGGGCTCTCCTCGCCGAGAGACAAAGACGCGAGAGAGAGAGGTCAGTCGCGCTCTCAGCGGAACCCGATGGAGGACCGCCTCCCTACGCCCCTGTTCCCACAAACCGCCCCACCCGCCCTGGCCCCGCGCGACGCCGAATATCGGCGGAGGACGCGCGTCGCCACACCGCCACCCATCGCCCCCCTCTCACGCACACACAGCCGCCCGCCGCCCCGACACACCGTCGACGCCTGGAATCGAGAGCAACCGCCCGAGCGAGCGACCGGGAGAGCGAGAGAGAGAAGGAGCGCGCGCGGTGTCGTCACACCCGCCCACTCGCTGGCACATCCGTTATGGGAGACTAACACCACCACGGGGACACGCCGTACCTACGCTACAACTCCGGGAAGGCAGCCTCACGATGCAGCCTCCACCCACTTTGCACATGGGACTCCACCTAACTTGCGAGGCAGCACGTGCTCTCTCGAGCAGAGAAGCTCTCGCGCTCGCTGGCTTGGACCTCGGCGACGAACGCTCGGAAGGCCGAGGGAGCCGCGCACCCGAGAACAACAATTCTCTACGGGAGGCTTCTAGTCCGTGGTGCGGACGAGCTATTCCGCATTCTGCGCCGAGAATCTCTCCTCTGGCGGGCACACTCACTCCGGCCAGCCCGGAGCGTCGAGGCTGGTCTCTCGGAATATCCTCGGCGGCATCGCAACTCGGGAACCCGGCTATTTACGCACTCTGGTACTCCTCCGCCCTTGTCCGGCGCTGAGGGAGAGAGAGAGAGAGAAATTCTCGGGGTCTTGCTCGCACTCTAACTCTTGTGTGCTCCTCGCACTCTCCGCTCGACGGGACTGTGCCGCGCCGCTCTCTTTGCCGCGCACGCACGCACACCTACGCGCGCGTTCCTACCTTAGCCGCCTCGACGCTTAACTACCCCCCACCCCTCCCCTGCCCGGCCACGGGGCCCGTCACGGACGCACGCACACCATTGGCCCGCGCGTTCTGCCCGTGTGCGTCGGCCGCGGAGGGACGCGCGCGCACGCCTCTGCGTTGTTGCAGTGGTCGCGCGCGAGAGTCGCGAGACTGCGGCGACGACGAGGGAGAGCGAGAGAGCGCTTACCGATATTCCTGGTGGTTTCGGAGCTCGGAGCCAGGTCGACGTCGCATTCCAGTGGATATGAGCGTTGCCCGCCAAAAGGAGTCGGCTCGGCCCGAGAGAAACTCTTCTCTTCTAGGAAGCTCGCCTTTCCCAGGCGGAGCTCCACGTTGCCAGGGCAACTCTCTCTGTCTGTCTCTGTCGCTCTCTCCCGGGTGCGTCTGTGTAGGGCGGCTTCTGGCTGCTCTGGCTCTCGTCGGAGCGGCCGATGACAGCGTGGACTTCCAGCACGTGTACCTGGTGTGTCGAGTTGCCTCGCTCGGACGTCCCTCGCGGAAGCGGGCCTGCCGGAGGACTGCTTTGGCCCGTGGGGCGGTGCGCGAGGTGGCAACGTCGCCGTCGGCGACGCGGCCAGGCCCTCGCTCTCATTGGACGGGCGCAGCTGCCTCGAGCAGCCGGCGAGCCGAGGTTCGTTAAGCAGGGGCGTACGCTCGCCTCGTGCCGGACGCCCACCCCAGAGAAGAGGGATCAACCATGAACACCTCCTACTTTCTCTGGCCTTCCTTTCCCCCCGACCGAACACCCCCTACCGCACCCTCCGCCCGCCACGGGAACGCATTTCTTAGGCTACTGACACAGAGGCCCTCGATTTTTTACCAAATCCTCACCAGCTCCCTTATTTATAATGCTTCGAGCTCCGATATTCCACGGGAACTCGTCTCCGGATTGAGATCCGAGAGTTTCGTTCTAACGCTGCCCTTTGCAGGATTTCTCCCGGCAAGCAGCGGGCTCCCGGGGAATAACCGGTGTGAGGGTCGCTGTATAACGGTATTTTGGTTTAGCCGAACGCCGGCCCGGTTCCTCTCTCTCGGGCGCGCTTTCGAACGGGAACGAGGAACGCGAGCGAAGGGAGGAGCTCCGCCGGCGTCCCTATGCCGACGCCCTTCTTTCCTAATCACCCACGCTCTCCTCCGCGAATCTCATCGCACCTACTCGCTCGCCTGCACGCCGGCAACCGACCGCGTGGTCCTCCCCGATCAACCCTCGAGAGCCGCCCGGACCAGCCAGACGCCTTCTCTCCCGTTTTCTACGAATATTGCCCCGGCTCGCTTCGCTCTTTCCTTGCCGCCGCCACCTCGAGGGGCTCGATAAATCCTCCTCTCGCACAGTGCGACGCTGGACGCCGAGCATTGTGATCGTACAGCTTGGCAAGCTGGCCCCGTGCGCCACGCACACACGCCCCGGAAGGTCCCCGTGTGTCGTGCTGGTGTGGCTCGAGTACCCGGTGACTCACTCTGCTCTTCGATGTGAAGTAGCTGGGTGGCGGTGGAGAGGATTGTACAGGGTGTTACACTTCCGATTCAGTCGCAGCGGTTGACCTGATTCTTTTTTAGTTCGTTTTGTACTCGAGGTAATATTGAAGAGCTTTTATATATTTCTGTGTAATTAATGGCTGATTTTAAAGAAAAGCAATTTTTCTGAAGATTTTATTTAAACTTTCACATATTAATCTTTGCACGAATTAACTACTATTGGACAAATTTTATTGGACTTTACAGCACCGTTCCCGAGATAATCAACGTTGAACTTGTCAATGTTTATATGTGCGACATAAAAAATGTTGCGGTCAAGTTAAATAAAATTTTACCAGACAAAGATTATTATATGCAAGTTTACAGAAACTTGTAAGAAAAGTGGTTTTCTTTACCAACTGGATTCAAGACACGAAAGTGAAACAGCCTGTACAGAGTTTATCCTCGAGTATTGATCGCCGAGACCGAATCCCGGTGATTGATGCTCCAGTCTAGTCGGCGAGTCCGCATTGTCGAGTGTGTGTATTGACTTTCCTACCGGCTGCCGCGTCCGACTTAATTAACCGGCTCTCTTTATTCCTATAATTGTTGGGAATCGCGGGAATTCGACGTGGGGAGGAAGGCAGCAATATCAAGGCAGGGCCGGTGGTGGTCTACTGGTTTGCCATAACGTTTATTAATTTTAATGACAATGACAGTGAAATAACTTACTCTCGTCCAGCAGTTCGTCGTCGTCGGGTGGGTCGTGATATTAGCGGCAATAAATAAACTAGCTACGGAGTCGTTTAAATAATTAAGAGATACGTGCTACCCGAGAACGCGTGCGCTTCTTCTCCTCTCGCCGTGGTTCGAACCCAACAGGATAATACAACGCGGTCCGGTGAACTGGCCGAGACGTATCTACAGATATATATATTTATATAATAATAATAATATTAATAATAATAATAATATTCACAATGGCCCGTGATCCGCCCTGGGCGACGATGGGAGCTCGCCCTAGATATGTGCGCCTAAAGAATAGCGGGAGTAGGTACAGTAAACGTATATAATCTCCCACTGACGAGTAAGAATGACTGATCATCGGCTCATGAAATCTTTCACTCCCGCTCTCACTCGCTCCCTCGCAAACTCTCTGTGCTATTGTACAATGTCAATGAGAAGGCGTCGACTCGTCCTCGTCGCGCACTCGTTGAAGCAACGGTCCCACTGACCGCCGCCCTATTCCCCACACTCTCTTTCTCCTCGAGCGTCCCTTATACGTCTATATACACACACACACACTTGACCAGGATCGACGAGATGAAGCGTTGCGAGCTCTCGAGAGAAATGCTATACATAAAGGGACCGATATGTACAAATGAACGAGGGAGAAACCTATAGAAGTATAGCGGCGGAGGGTAATCGAAATTAGTCGTGTCGGAGGCTCGCGGTCCTGGTGCCAAAATCTTCCTAATGCGCGCGGGTGTCAGTCCGAATGCGACAAGGAGACGCGTCGCTCGCCCGTAGAAAAAGGGGACCGAGTGGCAATTCGGTGATTCGCAGTGCGACTCGCACTAGTGGCCGAGGTTCAGAGGTGAAGTAAACACGATTATATTAGGATATATCGAGTGTTTAGTCAATGAGTGAGTGCGCTCTGCCGCACTCGTTCTCGACGCTCGAGAGTCGTGTGCTCGAGTGGAGGTGGCCACGAAGGGCAGTACCCTCGCACCTCTTCAAAGCCCGCCGCCGGACCTCTCCACGCTGATCTGCTTCTTCAACACCTCCTTCTCGTGCTGCGCCTCCTCCATCTCCGCCATCCGCGCGAAACGCGAGTACGCCACGTGGCCGGACTTGATCGCCGACATCATCTGCGGGGAGAAGGACCATTCGTTAATTCTGTACTCTCTGTAAGCGCGGCACAGCAAATCATATACCTCTGAGCGGTACTTGCACACAACAATCAAAAGAATAAAAAAATAAAAAATAAAAGGGCTGGTAAAAAAGCGGGAAGGAGGATATGTCGCTGACGATACTAAGTAACCGAGGAAGCCTCTAGCTAGCCGAGTACATTACGGTTTACGTTCGTGCAATGTAGGGCGAGAATTAGAGTCTGTACACCTCGCGGATGCTAGTTAATCGTGCGAGAATCCACAGTCACCCGGTCAGCGTGTGAATGGGAGAATTACGGAGAGTCTGACGCAAGTTCGTCCCGCACAGTACGTCATTCACTGTTCGTACGTGTCTCACGGCCAACCATCGGAAAGGAGAGCCGGCACACTGGCATAGCTGTTTACGTGTGCGTGCGTGTGTGAGAGCATAGGCAGAGGGGGGATAAGTATGCAAAACAGAAACAAGAACAACTCGGCTGGAAGTAGTAGAAGCGAGTAATCTATCAAACAACTGGCTAGTCTGGCAGTCTGGCAAGTACTGAGATTTCGGTGCGTGCGAGCTTGTCCACAGACCTGAAGGTACTCGTCCAGCTCGACCTGACCGTTCATATTAGTGTCGATTTCGCGCAGAATTTCGTGAAGCTCTTCGCCCGGCACGTCCTTGTCACCGAACAGCTGTGGAGAGTAAGAAAAAGCCCTATGTTAAATTAAGAGTGTCACGTGGTGCCATTACCTGCAGATAATCCTGTAGCTCCATTTGCCCATTGTAACTGAGATCAATTTCATTGAGCAAGGTATGGATCTCGTCTTCGTTCAGTTTTATACCAAGTACCTGGATATATCAAGGTAATGCATGATGTATAATAAACAAAATGAAAAATTGTCCCGGGTAACGCAGTGGCGCGTTATGTTTTAAGTAGAACGACAAGGATTATAGAATTGAAATTTCAAGAGCCAAGGGGCGTAGGATCGGAGTTTCAAGGTTCAAGGGTCGGAGAAGTGAAATTCCAAGACCCAAGGATCGTAGAATAGAAGTTCTACGATACAAGGGTCAATTAATAGAAGTTCCAAAACCCAAGGATCGCAGACTAGAAGTTCTACGATTCAAGGGTCAATTAATAGAAGTTCCAAGACCCAAAGCTCGTAGAAAAGAAGTTCTACGGTTCAAGGGTCTTCGAATCCAAGTTCCCAGACCCACGGTTCAACGAATCGAAGCTCTAAGAAAGTCATTCCATTTTTATCTATAAAATAATGGCCAATTATCCTCTGTCTACACCTAATGGTCTCAACGCGCCACTGCGAATAAAAAAGATTCGGATTAAATGGAGCAGTGTCTGCTTTCTCACGAACCTTCAGTCCCCGCCTGATGTCGTTGATGGAGACGTAGCCCTTATTGTCCTTGTCGATGATCTGGAACCTCTTAATGTACAGCTGTATCTCCTCTTTCGTGAGGTTTATCGGTATCTTATCCCTGGACGCCCGATTCACCATCATTCCCATCTCGTTCGCTAGGAAGTCGCTACATTCTTTGTGCTGGCGCTTTTTCTCCTCCGGCGACCACTTGAGCTCCTCGGCCATGATGTCGATGATGCCTGGCAGGGCTTCCTGGGCGGCCTGGACGTTCAAGAATGCCAGACGCAATCGTCTGGCGATCATGTCGATCGCTGTTCTCGCGTATTCGCGGCAACCGTATCGAATCTGCAAGAAACACACGTTTTAACAATTCTCTTTCACTGTAATTAAGTATAAAAGATCGAGGTTTACCTCGGCGTCGATGTACGGGAACTCAGGGTGAATCTTCTTGCCGATGATGGGCCACCGTTTGCCGGTGAGGGAAGCCATCTTCGCGACGGCGAAGGCGCGGTCGCCGTAGCTCTTGGCCAAGTGCTGGGCGACCTCGCACTCGAGGCCGAAATCCTGCACCAGTCGTATGTACATCGTCGGCGTCCAGCCGTGGGCGCCTTCGAGCAGGAAGCCGTCGGTCTGACAGGCTCTGTCAGGCTTCAAGTCACAGGCTTAACAGAATCAAGCGTTAAAACACCCGAACGAGCGATTTTCCCACTTTCTAGTAGACTGTCTACCTTCAATAGCCGCGTCGATGGTCTCCATAGCCATGGCGCGATAGGTGGTCCACTTGCCGCCGGCAATGGTGATGAGCTTCGTCGGACTCACATGGACGATGTGGTTTCGCGCGAGAGACTGGGTGTTCGGCTTGTTCGGGTCCGAGACCAGTGGCCTGATGCCGCTCCACGCGGAGAGCACGTCGCCTCGACGCACCTCCACGTCCGGATTGAGGTAGTTCTTGACCTCGCGCAGGATGAACATGATCTCGTCCTCGGTGGGACGGGGATTGTGCGTAACTTCGCAAGGCATGTCTGTTGTGCCGGCGATGGTCTGCTTCTGCCAGGGCAGGAAGAAGATCACTCGGCCGTCGCTCGTCGCTGGATCGAGCAGCCCCATTTGGTCCGGACTGGAATGTTTGGTAAATGAGGTGTGAATGTCTCGATTAGATATCAGGGAATTCAATGAGACGAGAATCAAGCGAATCGGCTAGATTAATCTTTTAAAAGTACCTGTAATAACCAGGCAAGACGATATGAACTCCAGAAGAAGGAGCGCAGATTCCCTTGACATTCTGATCATCCATTTTCCTAATATGATCCGTGAATGGTCCGGTCGCATTGATGATCGCTTTCGCCTTCACGTCCCATTCCTCTCCAGTCACCTCGTCCTTCAAGTGGGCCCCAACGAGAACCCGATTCCCGTCTCTGTCCAGACCTTTCAACAGGTTTAGCACCTTTACGTGGTTCGCCACCGTTGCGCCATGCCTCGACGCCGTCAAAGCCACTGCCAAGTTCATCCTGGCGTCATCCTGCTGACCTGTTTCGACAAAACGATCGACTATTATCAGCCCACTTGTCACATGCTTGTTGATCGAAGCCGCGTACTCTTCGAATTAGACTCGAAAAAGTGTCGTATCGTCGGACGTACCGTCGTAATAGACGATGGCACCGGTGAGCTTGTCGCCCTTGAGCATCGGGAAGAGCTCGAGGGCGTCCCGTTTACTCAGGAAATAGGAGGACTTGACCGTTTTGCTTCCAGCGACCAAGTCGTACATCTTTATGCCGAACCAATAGTAAGGTATCTGCCACCACCTGCCAGAAAGAAGATTCAATGTGAAATATGAAATATAGGAAATATCGATGGATCATGCTACCCACGTGTAGACTGGCAACATAATCGGCAGAGGATGCGCCAAGTGAGGTGCACTGTGAAGCATCGAGGCTCGCTCGTGCAGCGCCTCCTTGACCATCCGGTACTGCTCGACATCCAGCTGCATGATGGCCTTCTGCAAGTAGCGGACGCCGCCGTGGATGAGCTTGGTGCTCCTCGAGGAGGTGCCCGAGGCGAAATCGTCCGCTTCGATCAGGGCGGTTCTCAAGCCTCGGGTGCAAGCGTCTAAGGCACATCCTGCACCGGTCGCTCCGCCTCCGATAATCAGCACGTCGTACTCGTTGTTCTTCAGGGCTTTGATTTGTTCCTCTCGACTCGGCAGCGGCCTCTTCTGCGGTCGTTCTCGTTGCTGATCCGCGTGAACCTAGAGAAAATGGTAAAAAGTTCAGAATTCTGCTGGCAAGCATATTCAGTGGCAAATGCCCCGGGAAAAGAGTCGAGTGACAAACATTGGAGGGGCTGAATCGCGTAAATGTTTTCGGAGCCGAATCGCGTAAACTTCCGGGGTGACAGGTGATTGGTAGTCGTGCGCGTGTGCTGTAGCGTCGCCGGTCTCGGCGAGCGAGTGGTATGGAAATAGTCGACGGCCGGGCCTGCCAGTGGGGTCTTGAGAGAATTTCGGTAATCACGCGACCGCCGCCTGATCACGAGACGTCTCGCGGTCTATAGCCTTGGGAAGCATGCTTCGATCCCTCCTCTCTCCGAGCGATCTATAGATCCTGGCCGCGGCCGATAGAGGACCGGATCTCACCAGTAAGTCCGATTAGAAGAGTACAAGCCAGCGACGACGCCTTATCCGCGCGTTATCAGCCGCGTTATTTACCACGACAATCTCGTAAATCAAGCGAGCCGTGATGATGCCGCGGACGTCCGCTAAGGCCAAGACGATCTAATCTGCGGGCGCTGATAGTTAACTCCTCCATAAACATCGAGGAGTAAAGTCGCGTCATCGGCTTGTGCCACGTTACGCGCTCGCTGTTGCGAATCCCAGGTGGCGGTGATGGTGGCGATGGTATCGAGGGAGTGTGGGTCCTTACGATATTCTCCGAGATGAGCAAATAGGAGGTGAGAGCGCCGGCGCCCATCGCGCTCGCACTCGCCACCAGCATCCTCAGCGATGCCATGATGATGATTCTTCCTCGACTTCTTCCTGATTAGTCAACCGCTCCGCGAAGATATCTGCAACGAGAATTAAAGTCTCTCATTAATTATAATAAAATAATAAACAATTGTTGATTAGATAATAAATAATTACTAATTAAGATAATTAAAATAATAAATAATTAATTGAAAGAAGGGAGGAATGACACTTTGGTAGAAAACGTTTATGGACTGTACCTGACTCGAGATTGATACTGAATGCAATTCCTACTCAACTCTGACTTAATATTTAATATCCCCACCTTCCACCCTCTCTCTCTCTCCCTGCACGTCACAGACGATTCATACTCACGACAAGTAGCACGTGGAGCGCTGCACGCGTGATTCACGAGTGAGTGACTTACGCAACGCTCGTGTAGCACGCGTGATTTTGCACGGCTTAGCTCGAGTTGTACTACGATTTCCCGCGAGGCAGACACATAGGCATTTGCCGAAAGAATTCGCGCGACTTGATAATTAGCTAGCTGAGACTGCGCTCCGTGCGAAGGAAGATTCGACAAGGTCAGTGCCAAGAGATAACAACCAGGGGACGCTTCCCTTGGCAGACTTCCGGATTCCTACCACTTCCTAGTGGCAGACTGTATTTTTGACTGATCGAGGAATGGGACGCATCTCGGGCTCGCGGATTCCTCGATCCATCTTGTGAATCATCGATCGGGGGTTGGCGCGCGGTCAACAGGTGCGGAGGACGCGGAACATTGTGCTTGCGAGGATTGATCGATCACAATTGGAATTTTAGGAATTGTAACCAATGATTGGTCGTGAAATACTAGTTTTAATGCTGTGAGTAGAAAATTGTGAGTGTTTCGCGGTGTTGGTAAAGGTTAAAAAAATTCAAGAAATTTGATTTTCTAAACTTGGATATTTGAAATTCTGATACACTGTAAAATGCTAATTCTAATGTTCGAATTATCAAATTGCAAATTTGTCAAGAAATATTGAACAAATTTCGAAAAATCTACAAGAATTTTTATTTTCAAAATTTTGGTATTTTCAAAGTGTATTATTGAATTACCAATGCTTGGAATATTGATTTTTCATAAAATACTAGTGTCAACGCACGAATTATTAAATTGCGAATATTTACGAAACTTTGAAATAAATCCAAAAAATGTTGATGAGCAACATTTGTACATCTTTGAAAAGCGGTAGTTCTGAATTCAGAATATTTCAGAGTTCTTGTAAAAATGTTGAAAAAGTCAAGAAAACCTAAATCAAATAAAGTAGCAGCTGTCCCAGAAGCCTTACCCTCCTCCTGACCCGTAGATTGCAGATCAATTAGCGCTCGAGCACGAGTCACACCTCCACGTTCCAATTGCATGCGCGCGCGCTCCCCATTATCTCACGACGGCTTGCACTCTTTATGCTCTTTATAATTAGACGCGTTGAGGCCGATAGACGTGCGTGCCGCGGTGGCTCACGTGTGCCTGCGCGCCGATCGTAAAACTTTGCACTTGGCATTTTTGCCAAGCGCAAAGCCTCTCTTGTCACGAGAGGCTTTGCAGCGATTTTTCCCTGCCAACCGGCGATAAATCGCACAATCCCGATTAAACAATTCGCCGCGTTAAACCGTCGAGACTAATTGCAAAGGCCAGAATTGTCGATGAGTCTCTGGCAAAGATAGAGCGAAACAAGTCTGCAATTAGATGAGTCATTGCGAGTGCATTCATTCGATCCTCATTTCCAAGCGAATCTCGGAACTTCCTCAAGCAAAGACCCTAGACGCTTCGACCAAAGTACCTGCAGCGAGGGGAATTATATCAGAATTATACAGCACTCGTTACAAGCAAAAAGCTCGCTGCACGTAGTTGACACGCGTGGTGTGAAGAAACACCTTGACAACTAAAACCTGTGCGACTGCACCGAGCAAATAATGACGACGCTGCCAAGTCGAGGAGAAAAATACCAGTTCGAACCAGACACAACGAGAAATGGGTGTCAAGTGCACGGCATTGAGAGCGCGGGGCCCAGTCGGGCCGGCGAATGTCGAAAGGCCCCCGAAAACGGGAAGCCCCGCCAGAATCTGGCGGCTCGACTGGGCGAAGTTTGGTGGCCGGCGGCGTCTAAGGAATCCCAGCGTGGCTTTTACCAGGCGCAAGGCCTTGGCGGCCCCCTGGAAAAGAACACGTGGGATTACGTAAGCGACGCGTCGAGACGCGTGTTTGTCCGAGCGTCACAATGCTGCGTGGGGCGAATCAGCGAATTCCGCTATCTCCGCGATTTCCGCACTTCTAAACGCAACCGCCGCTTAGTTCCTCCCAGTCTTCAATTCTCATTCTGCCGAGTCCTATTCAGCCTCTGGAGAGGAGCGTGAAGTTGGCTCGCTCGGACTCCAGGTGGACACACTGTTGGGTAACTGTCGTATCGAGTGGGGTTGTAGATTCCCATAAGAAACCCATGGAATTACTTTGTTGAATTCGACTTTTTCACTAAATCTGACTAAAAGTCTACTTTGGATCAACTTTCGGTCCAATTCGATTTCGAGGTGTCTGCTAACTCGAACATCGAACCTCCAACAAAGCAGCGCAAGGGTTTAACGCGTTATTATCATCGAACCAATTTCCTCTATGAATCGACGTGTCTCGGCTGGACTCGAGTGGGGATAGAAATTCTCCAAGAGTACACCCTTCGACCGAGGTAGACGCCAGCCCTGAGCCTTTATCGACACGACAGAGAGCCGAGAGAGAGAGCGAGAAAGAGGGAGTTCTCCTCCGCCCGTTTTAGCATGGTGCGCCCGTGTGGCGGCAATATTATCCGCATATTGCGCGAACGGGCACAAAAGCAGGCGCGCCGATGTCGCAAGTGCAGTGAAAATAGCAGCTGCCACGAAACCTCGTGCCAAATGCCTTCGAATGTCACCTGCATCAGCCCGTAATCCACTTGCGGAGCGCGGTGTGCGTACCACTTTACGCACCCCGGATCCGCCGCTGGTAAACGCTCTTTCTCCAGGATCGAGCGAATCAAAGACCCGCAAGGGCAAGTGGACGAGCGGAGAGAGTCGAGGGTGGAATTCAATGCAGAGAGCAAACTGCGGCCACTCGACGCAATTCGAATGCTGGCCAAATCGACTTTTCCCAGTTTAATATTAGCCTGGTTCGAATCGAACATGTGTTAGTCACTAATTGCTCGAAATAGCACAGATTACCGCACCACGTCCCACCTCGTAATCCAGCAATTACGAGCGGGACCGACGGTGTTAAAGCGTAAATCGAGCCGATGCGGGGCATCGGGTTAACGCGAGCGCCGAGCGGCATTGAGGAATCTGGAATAAAGTGGTGAATGAGGGTAAGTGTGCGGTTGGCTCGTGGCGAGGTCTGAGGGGTTGCGCGGCCCCTCGAATTCTAAGGGCAAGGACCGAGGGTGGATTGGCCTTGGCTCCTTCGCCAGACTTCGCTCCAGACACGCTGGAGGTTGGAGGCTTTTTTTCCCGGATAATCGCGGCGAGGGGTTGCCAGGGTGGTGCGTGTGTCGAGTATCGATACAACTGTGACTACTCACCGAGTCGGAGGAGTGACAGGTCGTCCCGGGAAGTCGTGTCGCTCGTCTGGCGGCTGGCGTGCGTGCGGAGACTAGAAGTCAGCGGGGCACATTCTCGACGGGGACGCCGGTGCACATCGTTCACTGGGGGGAGCCAACTGCTACGCCGACCTGACGCTGGATAGCCGGCTCGACGAGGCTCTTACCACACTCTACCCTACCTCACCCTACCTCTACTGGCTACACTGCTTCGTCGGGCTACGCTCCAAGCCGCCCCGTTCGCGGACTCTTGCCGCCATCTAGCGGGTGCGTCGCCAACTGCGTATCGATCGAGCAGTAGTATCGAAATACTTCGAGATATCGAATTTGATGCGGGAATTTTTGAAGGTGAAGCAATATCGAGATGGAAAATTGATTGAAACGCAGAAGAATATTGAATTGTTTCGAAATCCTCGAAAAGTCGAACCGCGGCCATATTTTAATGCAAATCGATAAATTATCATTATATCATATTTTAATGCATATCGATAAATTAGAAAATTGATTGAAACGCAAAAGAATATTGAATTATCTCGAAATCCTTACGAGATCAATAAATGATTAAATTGCGGAAGTTCAATATCCAATTTCCATCGATAAATCATAAATATATCAAAAAAACTGATAAATTGAATCCTCAGTGACTGAAAACCACAGAAATATAAATACCCTCTCAACGGAAAGGGAAGCGGGTGAATAAACAGTACAATCAGGCTGGAAGAAAATAATCTCTGTTATTTTACAGCAAAAAGTGTCTGTACAAAGTAGGCACTCGTATCTCGTCGCGAGCAAGTTATAAATCGTAGGAGTAGCGATTGAATATACACGAAACAAGACTTCCTCCTCGGTTACCTCGAGCACTGTGTCGTCGTCGCGCGGTCTTACACGCTAGTAACACGATTCAATGTTACGCGGCTCTACTAGCTAAGAGAGAGAGAGAAAGAGAAAGAAAAAGAAAGGGAGAAAGAGTGAGTGGGTGAGAAATAGAAACAGAGGAGTCGACAGACAGAACGAGTTCGAGTTAAAAGGGACAATGTAAACATAGTACAAATGCGGAAGATGATGAAGAATGGATGTACAATAAATAGGCAATAGAAGAGGGAAAAGAGACAGAGAAAGAGAGTTTCGAAAACAGACAAATGCTTCCGTCCAGAGAAGTCAATGAAGAAACACACAGATAGAAAGAAGACAGACAGAGATCGAATGAGAAAGAGCGAAGACGAAGAAGAAGAGAGACAGAGTTTTCGACACACAATGGCGATGCAGCTAAAACCTACTATTTACATGAAATTGTTATATCAAAATATATATGATTACTTCTCGCCCTGGGGCGATTGTCGCTCCCCCCTCCCCCCGGCGGCATTTTTCCTTTGCCTCCTTGGCTCGCATGCCCCCCTGGTTCGCGGTGGATGTTTTCTAACAACACAATTGGGTTACTTGGCGGTTCAATTAGCATAGAGTTCGAGCCAGCTGTGAGAGGTGTGAGTGAGTGTGAGTGCGAGAGACGCTCCGGAGGGATTAGACCTCGTCGGAGGCGAGGACCTCCCGCTCGGGAGAGGCGGCCTTCTCCTTCCTCTCTTCTTCCTTCATCTGCAACGCCACGGCGGACTCCAACACGCGTATCCTGCCCTCGTGCTTTACGATCAGGGCCTTCAGCTTCCTGATCTCGTCCTGGAACTCCTTGAACTGCTCCTCCTGCGGAACCAAGTAGAGAAACGATTAGAGGAAGCCCCGAGGGGGTGGTTTTCTGGAGACTCACGGAGATGCCGACGAAGCCCGAGGAGTTGGAGTTCGAGCCGACCTTCCCACCCTTGCTCAGAATGTTCGTCTTCTTGTGGACCTTGAGCTCGTTCTTGGCGGAGGAGGGTTGGTAGCCGTCTCTCAGCGATATCAGGATCGGCTCGGCGTCGGTGCCGCTCTCCCACTCCTCCGCGGAGATCGCCGCCGTGTGACCGGGCGTGTCGGGGTACAAGTCTTCTTGGAAGAGCTCCGACTGCCAATGCCAAAAGCATTAATGACGCCAATTACATGACTATCCTTCTATGTTCGAGTAGAAGCTGCTCAATCTCTCGGAGAGACGCTCACCTTCCGCGGGACAGTCATCGATATCACTTGGCAGAATCCGGAGTTGTTGAGCCGATAAAATCTAGATATCTCGCAGCTATTAACATCACAGCCTCGCTTTGGCATCATACCGACACCGCGCTGGGGATCGGACGTTTGAAAGGTATTGATATAATGCACGAAGGGCGGCTCCGGCGTGATCTCGAAGTACCGGATCACCGAGTCGCCCTTGCCGCATAGGTACACGAGATTCGTGTCGGAGTCGTACAGTGGGAACATGACGCCGTTGCTCGTGTCGAGCTCGACCATGACGATCGGCTCGCCGAGCATGTCCGGGGCCCGCAGGGAGTACTGTCGCTCGGACATTTTGCTAAAGCCTGTCGTGAAGATAAGCCCGCCCCTGGAAACAGAATGGACATGACAGCATGTTAGATGGAACACTAAGTCGAGCTCTCTCTACGATCAATCGTGTTAACTGAAAACCTGCACAACTCGGTTGTTTCACCTAATCCACTCTTGGTCTCTCTCTCTCTCTCTTTCTCTCTTTCTCTCAAAGATAATCATCAGAACACTATGACATCCACCTTATTACAAGAAAGAACACATCGCAGTATACTTACGGAGGAGGGTTCTAGGTGGGAATTCTATCTGGCAGACTTCTTGCAATCTGTCTGCCAGTGTGTACCGAGAATCGAGGGTATCCTCTCTCGAGAGGCGAACGCCCCACGTCTCTCTCTCTCGCTCACGGCCTCCCTCAATCCATAACGGATTACGCACTAGAGCAATATCCTCCCACTAGGCAGAATCGGAAAGAGCAGGTGACAGTCAAATTTATCGGGTTCGAGGAAGAACGAGAGAGGTACAGACACCATATGCCAGAGCTAATATCCTCTAGTGTATACTCCTTGCCCTCGCGCGCCTTTGTGTGCAGAGAGAGGGTGCAGTGTCTGTGAAGCTGTTGCGTGTCTCCTCTAGAGGAGCAACTAATTGCCAGGTGTGTCTATGTGTCTGTGTGGAGTAAAATCAAAGGCGAAACGATGATAGTCACCGACCAGTCCTTTACACACTGACGCTAAGACTAGAAAACTATTGTCGCTGGTGCATTCCCTCCTTGGAACTCTGTGTCTCCGACTCGGCGCAATGTGTGTAAGAAGGCGGATGTATACTGTTTGATGATTATTGCGGAGAAAAATCGACCAGGCTAACTAATCAGCCCCCGGGACTATTGCACAGAAAAGAGAGAAATCCCAGGGAAACTACTTTCATTGAACGAAAGGGCAACTAGTGCGAGAGGGCATGCTGAGCCGCCGAGAAGAGAGCCAAGTACAACTGCTAGAATTAATGAAGCTCGTTTACGATGCAAAGGTGTATCAGGCGATAAAGCGGAGTGCGTTTTCAAAGCAGTTTGCCAGACAATCCAAACCAACTCTTTCTCTCATACCTGAGGAAGATGGCACGAGTGGCCTTGCTGCCCTCATGAGCAACAGCCTCCTCGATGATCTCACCGGACCTCGGGTCCAGGATCCTGATTTTCTTATCCTTACAAGTCGTCACCAATCTCGAGCCGTCCCAGTTCCAGCAGGCCGAATAAACCACATCCGGGTGACATTCTATCTTGACTAGAGCCTCGCCAGTACCCACGTTCCAAATGATCACGAGGTTGTCCGACCCAGCAGTGAGCAGAACATTCAAGGCAGTCGGATGCCAGAGGACCAATCCAACTCGTCTCTGATGCAACTGCAGGTCCACCACCGCCTCGGTGAGGGTCCTGGAGATACCTCCGTCCGGTATCTGCCAGACTTTGACTACACAGTCCTCCGACCCTGACGCAATGACATTGTCATTATGAGGGCACCAGGCGATGTCCAGAACAGGGCCCTTGTGTCCTCCGACCAGTGGATAATCCGCCGGTATCCTCCCGACCTGCAATCCCACCAACTATCAATCACACCAAGGACTCGAGTCACCGACACTCGCCTCCCCCAGGTGCCAGGATGGCCAAAAACTAAAAAGACTTACTTTATTATGTGGGAGTACGATGAAGGCGCCGCCGCCGGCGCTCTCGACGATGATCGCGAGGAACTTGGGGTTGACCGCGCAGAAGGTCGAGTCCCAGGACGACTTGGAGACCCTGATATTGTCGTAGCATTGCTCCCGCTTCAGGGGCGTCCCGTACACGTGGCGGAACTTGCTGCTGCGCACAACACGGAAAGACATCTCTGCACCTGCTCCTCAACGGGGCAAAGAGAAAGAAACTGGCTAGGTGAAAAAGCCCCGTGAGGCCCCCGGGTCTTTGGGCCGGGCGGCCGGCCCCCTTCCACCCTCGTGGTCCGCTAGCTATGGGTCCGGGCGCACCGGACGAACCTTCCCTCGCCGCCGCGGTTATTGAATGCGCTCGCTCGCCGAATTATTTGTTACGTGTCGACGGTGCCGGCGTGGGCGTCGCGTGGACCATCCCCGTTTTATAAATAGACACCCCACCCCTGCGTGGTCGCAGCGCGCGCGCGCGCGCCGCCGAGAATCGTAGGAATATTTTCGAATCCAGGAGAGACGATTTTTCTTTCTCCCTCTTTCCTCGGGTTGGCCGGCGCTCTTTCTCCCTGCGAGAGAGTCTGCTTTCCCCGGCTGGCTTTCTCTCTCTTTCTCGTCGGGAGAGCGAGGCTGCTTTTGGCTCCGCGGGGCCCCGGTGCACATGCAGTTCGAGAGCGCAGTGCTGCCAATTACCGCGAATATCGAGGGAAAATCGCCGAGGCGCTGCGCCGCTCTCTCTCTCTCTCTCTCCCGACCATACTTGGCCCCATACACCGAAAAATAGATCGGATCCACCGAAATAACGCGCGGCCGCTCGCCGCCGCGCGCTACGCTTTTATATGAGGATGATTCACGCGGCGATCGTCATCGCACGTCCCCCCCGCGACTTTCCCACAATTGGCCCTTTCCAATTAACAAACTCCGCGAGCCAATCCCCGTTCTCTTATTAGGCGAGCGAGAAAGAGTGCTCGCGCGGCCGCTCGGTGGAAACTCGATTAATTTACGGGAAAGCGATTAGTAGAATTATTAATATCCCAGGACGAGGGAAGAAGGGTGTGAGTGTGTGTGTTGGGTGTATACCTCTCGCATTAAGGGACAGAACATCCCCCGAACCTCTCGTTCTACCTTCGCACTCGCTCGGCACTCGGCGCTGATGGAACTATATAGTACCGTGTGTAGGATAATCGCGCCCGCCCACGGGAGCGCACTCACTCTCTCTCTTTCTCGCGCTCTCTCGGGAGACTATCACTCTGCTCCGCTCTGCTCGAGGGAAAAGCTCGAGGAAAACTGCGTGCAGTGGCTGCGGCGCGACGGCTCCGTGGGGGCACAGCGGCGCGGTACTGGACTCGGCCGCGCGACTCTACACTCTTCTCGGGAAGGACTGCCGCGGCACTCGGGTGCAGAGTCGCCCGAGAGTGAATCGAACCCGCCCGGGCACCGCGCTCGCCGCCTCTCCCTGCCCGCGCGCGCCCGATCCCTATATCCACTTCCGACCGTGTATATCTGGCATGCGTGCAGCCTCGGCCCGCTGCTGGAACGCGCGCTATCTAATCTCCGATGCGAGCGTGCCCGGCATACGGAACGCCACGCCGGCGCAGCCTACGTGCACTGGGTTTCCGAGTGCGTCTAGCCCGCGTGGAAACGCAGCCGAGATTACGCGCCCGAGACCTTTGATAAGACGCGTGGCGAGAGCTTGGCGATAAGTAGAGAAGGTGATTCAGGGTTGGTTGAGTCGACACTGGAAGGTGGTGAAGCTTGTTATGATTGAAAGATGTAATTGGGAATTTTAACTATGCTCGAATGAGTTCTTGAGGTGAATATCTGGGAATTGCGGTGGTTCGAATTTCCCGCTGAAATTTTTAGTGCTGGAAATTGCCGCCAGGGGCCGGGAAAGAGGGCGCGCGAGGTTAGTATTTAAATTGAAATAAGAAGAGAAGTGGATTAAAAGAAAGAATAATCAAAGTAACACGATTATTGTTATTATTATTAGACGGTGAAAGGTTCGAGTGGACTTGAGCGCTCGAAGCGAGTCCCAGCGGTACTAGAAACTGATAATCTAGTTTGCCGCGCGGCCGCAAGATCGCGCTGACAGTGGCGCTGACGCTCGGCGACGTTTCGCTCGTGCGAGAGCACCTTATTTGGAAGTGCGCGCCCCGTTGGGCCGAACATCCCTTTCGCTCCCATGAATATAGATTCGTACTGATTCACACTGGATCGGCCCATCGCCTCCCATATCTGCTCTCTCACATTCTGCAACCACGCGAACGGCACTCTCGCTTCCTCGCACAGCCGAGAACTTCTCTCCGGGATAAGTCGAACGCGCCTTCGCGAGCCTTGAAGGCGCAATCGACGCTGCTTATAGTTCTATGTTAGAGCAAAGAAGGGACTCTCTCGTTAGGGAGCAAGTAGGAGACGTGCTGATAGGAAAACAGAGAGGAAAAGTGAACTTCTCACCGGAACCCGAGTTTTTCCCCGATGACAGTCCTCCTGCCACGCTTTTGGAAAAGCGAGCCTCCCCACCTACAGCCCGGCTAATGCGCTGCGTTAATGAGCATCAACTGTGCGCATGTGACTAACCATTGCCCCGCGCCAACTTTCCGAAAGCCTTCTGGGAGATGTCGTGTCTCCTGAAGCAGTTAGATTTCCACAAATATTATCGGAGTTATTCAGACTCAAATACAGGAAATATGAATAGTATTCTTTTGTACAAAAATCTCTCTGGTCGCAGTTCATTTTCTTTTGCATTGCACGGGCGAATTATATAGTTTTATTATTATTTACGATTTAACGTAGTTTGCAATAAATAAATTTTAATACATTATTTAATTTTAATCTGTGCAAAAAGATTTGAATTCTTTAAAACTCTTTGGATAGTGAATTTCTTTTGCATAGCATAAGAATTATAATTGTTACGTTTTTTAATGTAATTTTGTAATAAATAAATTTTAATAAATTGCTCTATTTTGACCTACGCAAAGGGATTCGGATTCTTCAATTTTGCACAGTACAGAATGGCATATGTTTCTTATACTATGTAATATAGTTTTGCAATAAATAAACTTTACTAAGTTTTCTTATTTTTACCTGTGCAAACAGATTCGAATTCTTTTCCAACACTTTCGTCAATTAATTCCCACTCGGATATCACAGATTTCTTTCCATTTATCAAGCTCGAACCGAGCACCGCGACAGGAAATAACATAAAAAAGTGTTGTTCTTGTTTTCAATTTGGAGCCAAATGGAAGCGGTAAGGTCGCACCACACGCTCGCAAGAGGTAGCGCGAGGTCCAGTCCGCCCGGCCGTCGCCCTCTCTCGCACTCTCGCTCCTCGGCGAAGGTGGCGAGTCGTCGAGAGTTGCATATGGTTGCATGCGTGTTTTGTTATCGCGCGAGGGCCAACTGCTATGTCCAGTGAGGTAGCGCAGAGCACGAGTTAGCCAGAGCCAAGCCCGAGAGTCGACGTTCAGCCGGCGGAGATGGGGAACCAGGTGACGCGCGCTGGACACCAGACGTCCAACAAGAAGACTGACAGCTCGGCGAGCTCTGCCGAGAATCCTAATAATTCGGGCTCGAAAGGCCCCTCGACACCCGAGACCGAGAGTCCCCACATGCAATTCCTACCGATCGACAGCCTCGCCAAGGTACACCTGCACACTGACAACCACTTTTGACGATCTTTCTTTTTTCCTCGACTTCCAGGAATTTTGAGGGACACATTTTTTTCCAAACCTTTTTCGAGTTCTTCGACTTCCGATTTTATTTCCACCTGACATCCTTTGTTTCTACACCTGTACAATTGTTTTGGAATTCGTCGACTTTGTTGCGATTTTATTTGGATTCGATGTTTTTTGTTTTTGTACTTGTAAAAGAGTTTTGGGATTTTTGTTTAACTTTTTTGCGATGTTCTTTGTTTTTGTGTTTGTGAAATCGTTTTGGAATTCTTCGAGTTTGTTGCGATTTTATTTGGACTCGAGATTCTTTGTTTAGGCTTCGGAAGAGTCGCGCGGGGGCTTTGGGAATGATGGTTTAATTAAGCGCGACTAATTAGCAGCTGATCGACCCCGAGGCGCATTTTATCACGCGGTTATTCGATCCACACAACTGCCGATCGCTTTTTCCCCTGATAACACCTTATCTGATGGCAAACAGACGATTTTTGGCGGTCCCGTGTTTGCGCGTCGCGATTCCGTCACTCAGAAAATCCGCGATGGTTAAGTTGGACTCGTTTTTATTTCAGACTCTCGTCCACCTCTCGCACGAGGAGGAGCGTGTTAATGGAATCACGAGAGCAGTTTTTCAAAGATTTCTCTTTCCCAACTACTCGGACCTGGCTGAGAGACTCTTTGACTACTTGTACCGTTCGGCGGATACTTCAGCTTCGTACCTCAGTGCCAATGCATTCAAGCAGCAGGCGGAGAAGTTCCTGTCCGTCATGAACGACCAGACTATCCTCGAGAACTATGTGAAGATGTTCTCCAACGGAGAAGGCAACGTCACTCCTGATACGCTGAGAGCACTGCTGGGGAGCTCGTACAAGTTGACCATGGACAGCAGCGGTGCCCCACCTTGTCTCTTCGTGGATCAAATCATTGATGCTGCAGTCGCTTCTTGTGTCAGTATCGGCTACATTCCTAAACCAAGGAGTTCTGTTCTTAATTCTGTTCCTTCAATCTCCAGTTCCATGGGAAGTACACTTTGTCGGTGAGCTATGTGAGCCACTTTATGTGGCAGCACTGTTCGCGCATTGTCCATGGCTTGCACAGATACGTTGTGCATGTGCTCACAACAGCGTACAGGAATGGCAAAGCCTTAATGTCGAAGGAGCCTCCGCAGCCTCACCTGGAGATTCCCACACCGATCTTAGAGCAGCCTGAGTTCATGGAGTTCCCAAAGGTGTTGCTGCCCGTCAGTTACGTCTGGTTACTCTCAAGCACTTTGCCCGAGTGCTACCTTCAGGTAGACGTTCAACTTTCTACCTTCTACTCCGACACTAAACCAGATGTTAAAGCGAAGTATGCTTTTTTAGACGGAGGACTCGTCAAAAGACATCACGCACACTTTAATCGCGAAACGAATGGGTCACATAGTTCCACGCCACTGGACTCTGCTCTACAACAGCTCGGAGCACGGGACCGGTGCCAACAGGTTCCTGCACCACGTGTTGGGTTACCGAGGTCCGACCCTGCTCTTCGTCCGAGCGGTGTCGCCGGAGAAAGGCGTCGTCCAGCCGACGTACTGCATCTGTTCGGCGGTCGAGTGGCGGGAGAGCCACCTTTACTGGGGCGACGAGGACTCGGTGGGCATCGAGCTCTTCCCCTCGTACCGGGTCATCGAGAAGGGCGCTAAAGTATTATATTTAAACACTAACATCCGAGGCTACCCGCACGGCCTGAGATTCGGCAGCAATCCTCGCTCGCCGACGATCAGCATCGACGAAGCATTCCACTCGGTGACCATCTCCGGGGCACCTTACCCCATCGCCAGCCTCGAGGTCTGGGGCTGCGGCGACGCCAAGTTAAGGTAAGTTGACTCGACGGAACCGGACTTGCTAAAACTGGGGATTTCTCATTTTTAAAATGAATTAAACACAGGGAACGGCAACTAGAGATCAAGAAGTGGCAGGTGAAGGAAGCGGAGAAGCAGAGGATCGTGAAGCTGAGCGCGAGCGATTGGCTGGACCACCCCGATCGCTATTTGCTCGAGCTCGCAGGCAGAGCTTCCTACAACGAGTCGAACAAGTGAAAGGTCGTCCCGGTCCTTCCTGGCGCCGCGGACTCTAGCACAAAGTCAGAAATAATTCACTATTACTCTTGTACATATTGTACATAGCACCGAGAGAAAGAGAGGAGAATGAGCGTACTCCTATTGGAATACAGGTACTTACGTCGACACGTCGCACCCACCGAGCGCGACGTGTGATTTTAACGTTTTATAGTCGAGCCTGCGTACTTACCCGCGGGATTTCGGCAACTTGTTCTTAAGTACTGGCGGAGACGAAACTTAATGATTTACTCGCCGAGCGTCGCACGAACTACTTAACGCTCCGCTCTAGTGCTACGGCGGAGAAGGTTTTAGTTAGACCCTGGACGATTAGTGGATTTCTTTAAAGAAGACTATTAGCAGTCGAGGGCAGAACTAGACCTCTCCACCTTTAGATTTTACCGGCTCGACGTAGACTGTTCTACGGGAGAGAACACACTCGCACGCGTGTACACGTGTGAATCCACGTGTACCCGAGGATAATCGAGAACTATTTGCCACCTGGCGAAGGGGGCTGATGTGTAAATCGGTCATTACTCGTTTTATTACGGGCGGACCGGCGAAATAGCGGCTCTCTATACTTAGAGGGTCGCGCGTACGTCGTATTAAGGCCGACTGTGCTCAATATCGGAAACCAATGCGGGTGAACTCGAGCAAAGCGGACAGCCGGGCTGTCCGGCCGAGGGCAGGAAATATAATTAGATAGTAGACTTGCGAAAACGCGCTTCAGCGAGGCTGGAAGTCACGTCGACTTCAACTCCGTCCGCGCGCACACCGAGAACAGACTTACGCAGAAAGCTTGCAGGATGCCATTCGTACTTTTTATCCGGGGAAACGCAGGATATACCTAGCGCATTTAGTCCACTTGCGAAGAATGCGGCGTGCCTTATTGTACATAGAGAGTTGCCGGTAGCTCGGGAGGAGAGGGAAGCGAATTGAAATGCGATAGGGCAAGGGATTGGGGTTTCGTTAGGTTTTAACGTGCCTTACATGTACATAGCTCGAAGGATATCGAGAAGATCGTGTTTCCTGGGAGTCGATTAGTCCCCCGAGGCTGATTCGTCGGATGAATAAAACCGAGTCTGAGAAAGCAAGTCCATACGCACAGGCTTTGTCGCTTCTTTAATACAACACCGCATTCCCACGGGAGAGAAGAGGCGGATTGAAAGCGGCCACGGTGGAGCGAAGTATCGATGGAAGATAATTGTGCTTCGTGTCAGGTAATTTGAAAACTTTAATTGACTTCATTGTAAGAAATGCAACGCCACCCCGCCCGGAGAGAGATCGCACGCTCGATGGAGGCGGACAGCTGGTTGCCAAGAACGATTATATTGAAATTCGGATCTACAGAAAATAAATTGCCATACAGGTTTATCCTAGATGTACTTCATAGCTCCTTAAATAAATATACAAAAAACTATCGCTAACGAAACTGCGCTCGGGCCGAGCGTCGATCACGGTCTCCACCTCCCACGCCGCACTCGCTGGGAACTCAAACGAAACGCGAGTGCGTTCCTCTTCCTTTTCCCTCTCACCTCTCTCTTGCGCCAGCTGGAATTCGTTTAATAGTCGAAGAACGACCTGGAGAAGCCTCGGTCCGAATCGAACCTGTAGCTGGATGCGCTCGGATCGAATCCTGAAAGAAGGAAACGAGGAGTGAAAACCGGTGGGTTTGTATCGCGTACTTTGGCGACTGGTGGGAAGAAAAGTGTAAGAACCGTAGTGGAAGCCGAAGGTTTGAGCGAAGTCGTTGAGACCGTCCCTCTTGTCGTAGCGGGATCGCTTTTGCGGATCGGAGAGCACATTGTAGGCTTCCAAGATCTCTTTGAATATCACTTCCTCCTTCTTCTTGTCTCTCTCGGGCGCGTCAACGTGACGATCTGCGATTTGGCAGGAATAATTAGGAATTAGTTTGCCACTCAGTCTCGTGTATGACAGAATCGAGGGGGCGTCGATACCTGGATGATGTAACTTGGCTTTCATCTTGTAAGCCTTTTTAATATCATCTGTGGAGGCGGTGTTGTTCACGCCGAGTACTTCGTAGTAGTCTTTACTCTTCGGCTTCGACGCGAATCTCACGGCCTCGTTGTACTTTCTCCTATGTTCTACGCGACGGACATTTCATCAATTATCGATAGATCGCGCACAGTTCTCATTCGCCGGAGCCACTCACCTCTGCTATTGTCTAATCTGCATAGTCTCTCGAAGTCGGCAGTGGCTTTGTGGTATTCCTTGAGCAACATGTATGCCTCGCCTCTTCTTAGTAATGATTTGGCTACGTAGTTTGTGTTATGATTGATGGCAGCAGTCCAGTCGCTGATCGAGCAGTCGTGCCTCTTCAACTGCAAGATCAAACGAATCGTCACTCTGTTCCAAAGTTACTTTTACTCCAAAATCACTTGTCTTCTGCCGACAGTCTAAAGACATCTACTTCAATGAAATGTGAATCACCTTGGAAGCGGCGATGCCGCGATTGTAAAGTAGTTTCGCATTGGTGGCGACGTTCTTTGGATCGATCGCGAGAGCCTCGGAGTAAAGATTGTACGCAGTCGAATAGTCGCAAGCTTTGAAGCGGTTGTTGCCCTCCTCGGCTTTGAGCTTGAGCTTCTTGGCAGTCTGATGAGAGAAAACCGCGTTAGAAACCCTTCGCCCGTCAGCCGGCCTTGACGCGCCCCGCACACGATTACCTTATACAGATCGATCGCTTTACTATAATCAGGCGCCAATCGGAGCACCTCTTGCAGAAGCTGTATACACTTGCCCAGATTGTCTTGGTAGTAGAGGCACATGCCCCGCAGGTAAAGGGCGTCGACGTTCAGCATATCGACGTGCAATATATTGCTGAAAATTGCGATTGAAACTTGTACCAAGCTCGTCCAAGAGCAACGTTCTAATTTTATCTGTGAGACCTACTTTGCGACTTCCTTCGCCTCCTCGTACTTCCCGAGCGCCGCCCAGCACTCGGCCTTTCGTATTTTGAACTTTGTACAGGATGTGCTGATGTCGCAGCACGTTCTGTAGTGGAAAATTGCCTGGCGCCAACAAACGACTCTTATTAGACGAGATCCCCACCGACCAACCGACCACAACAATAGAAAGTAAACGGGTGGATGTTAAACCTTACGAAAATCCCCTTTCCTATACGTATCCTCGGCATCCTTCATGTGCTTCTCGAGGTACTCCAGCTCCTTCTTCTCCTTCTCGACGATCGACGCATCCTGGCACAGGGTAAGCAGTCTGTTCAACTCGTACCTGGCAGTGGCCAGGTCCCCCAGAATTATGGAACACTTGATGAGTCTTTGATATGCCTGCGACACGCGTGACCACAATGACAACCAGCTTCCCACATTATCAAACAGGCGTTACATAATCCAGGCATACTTTAGTGAACATCGGGTCCAAGTCGACCGACTTCCTCGCGTCCTGGAAAGCATTTTGATACTGGCCGAGCATCATGTAACAAGCTGCTCGGTTTCCATAGTACATGGGACTGGTCGGACAAAGCTCTAAACCACGATAAGATAACATTAGCGTCCTGGTCATCCAACGGGCCAACCGGCCAATGTTTCCGTCCGCCGCCGGGGTTAAGGAACTCACCAATGGCCTTGGTGTAGCCAGCCAGTGCCTCTGTGTACTCCTGCGCCTTGTACTTCAAATTAGCCGCCTCCTTCTTGGCCTCGGCCTCCCTGCAAAGAAAATCGTACCACTGAAGCTGCCGTACCCGTGCGTATACGGTGAGCTCAAAGGCTCGCGTCAGGACGCGCACCAGGAGGCTCAGCAGCATTATTGCTGAGTCCCTCGTAACGGGCGCAGCGAGTCTAAAGGAGGTCGCGGCGGATTGGTGTCGCCAGAGGGAAACCGATGGAGGTTGTGCGATTGGTAATCGTGGGAAGTGGTGGCGAGACGCAATACTTACTCTTTCGCGAACTGGGCGAGCGGAGAGCAAAAGGACTCCATCCTGGCGGTCGCTGGCATGCGGATCACCCGGGAGTACGATCGGACCACTTGGCTGCCTCGCACGACCAACCGACAACTCGACGGCCAGGAAAACAGAGCCAGCCGAGCGCTCTTCCTACGCCGTTTACACCTTTTGCCAGCCCAGCCACGATTGACCATTATTGATCCCAATGACGCCACTAGTTCCTTTTCGCTCTCTAGCACCCTCGATTACCCTAGATGAGTTCGACAATGCCGCCAACCTTCCCTAGCGATTCTTAGCTATCCGCCAATCCGCCGCGAGAACAGCCGTTGGCCCCGAAGATCGCGCCAATCGAAATTCCCCGGGTAAGTCGCGCGGGAATATAAAAAGATCGCTGCTCAGGGGATCGTGTGTAAACTAGTGACGCACGGGTTTAATAATAAGAAAGGATGGTGAGGGGCTCGTAAAGAAAGGAGGGTCAAAGGGAAATCGGAGAGTAATTATAGAAAGAATAGTCGAGGATAATCGATTGTTCAATGACCCTGCTTGGGATCTCCTTGCAGCACTTGAAGCGTCAGAATCGGAAAGCTTTGAGAGGCGAAGTAGATAAGTCAGACTGAGCAGTCGATAAAGTAGTCGAGTTTTAAGTAGAATTAGTGCAGTAGATATAAGACTGATTCTCGTTTGGTCCCTTTATTCAATGCTTTTACTTTATACATAATACAGGTTTGAAGTAACTCGATATTCTTGTAACTTATGAGTATCATGCATTGCATGCATAGCTGCGTTTCTCTTAGCGTAAACTCCTAAAACTCTTGCTGGTAAATGCACTCGGACACTAGCCCTTGCATCGATGTACTGTGGTTTATTTGACAATAAGTGTAATTAATACAAGTATTCGTCTCGAGTATTTGCCGAGAGTGAGAAGCAAAAAGGTGTTTCTTATGTACAGCGTCTTCCGTTCGGTTTCTTCTCCCTAGTGTGGCCTCTTCATCGCCGGTGGAGGATTCTCAGGCGTGTCCGCTTTGCAAGGGTCAAGGGTCTAGTACCACCGGATGCTGTCGGTGAGACTTCCTCTCCTACTGAAGTACCTTGGGACAGACAAACTCAGAATTATTGGAGTCCCCGAATTGGCTCGTCCAGACAGTACAATACTCGTTTGAAAATGAAGCAGAATAAACAAATTTCTTTACAAATGACCATTAATTAACACTTCGATGCCAAACGAGTATCGCCATCCAGACGCGTCCACGTGAATCGTGTAGCATGAAGGATGTGTGACGTTCCACAAGGCCCATGGAAGAAGTTACATTCCAAGTCCCCTCATGCGTTGCTAGTCCCAGAAGACTACTTTACAAGGACTACACGATCTTCATACTATCTGGGCGCCAATGTTCATCTTCCACGGGCCCAAAATGCGGGATCTCAGGGGGAGGGGAAGGTCCCAGGAAGCTATAGAGTGCATGATCTTACCCTTTCCACTCGGCTACTGGTTGTGTGGTGCACTCTAGTGGATGAGGTATCGCACGAGAGTCTAGGATGTCCGATGAGTGATGCGGGGGCGATGATCGACTCGGGTGTATGCGAATCACTGTTTCTCTCAACGCCAAATAATGCATCTGCCTCACTACATTGCCTTTTAAGGGGGTGTTACAGGGGTGGGGGGACTCGTACAAAACACGTGCAGGCGTTCGGAGAAGATCAGGGCCCAATCTCTATCTAGGCGAGCTGGAGTTTCTCTCTCTGTGAAAGTGCTACAGGGGTGCTCTGGCCGAATCCGGTTTAATAGTATCAGTGCATTCTACTTCCTTCACGAGGGACGCTCGAACGCTAACGCACGGATTATCGCAAGGCTCCAATGAGCTCTCGGCTTCTCGAGGCTAGATTTGTCTTTCGCGCATTGAACGCCGTGTCGCATGGTGTTTTCTTAATTAATCAGTGCTTGTATGTCGACGAGTGCAGTGCGGGCGACGAGCAGGTATGTGCCTGTCGGCCTGCGGACGGGTTGTCTAAAGGGAGTGCGCTCAATGAGAATAACTCGTTGGTGTTGAGTAAATCGTTTTACTAATGTTTATTAATAAACATTTCATATAGATTATTTTAATTCATTATAATTCAATACCTGTTGTTGTTGTGACTCCTGTTGCTTGCCGACCTTTGTCTCTCGTTTGTTTTTTGCTTTTATCGCTCCGTCTGTCTCTCTCCCCCCACGTATTCTCGGTCTCGTGATTATTTTTTTTGCTCGGTTTTTCCTCGCTTCCGCCGATAGTCGCGCGTGGTACGCGCGCGCGCTCGCGTGTCGCACGCGTTTTTCCCTCGCTTTCGTTTTACAATCGTCTAGGTCTCACGCGTCGTCGCGATATCGTCGTCGTTTTTGTTTTTTTTTGGTTTCGCAATAATAGTTTATCGATATTTACACTATTCAGTATAAAATGCGAGTTCAAGATTAGATCACACCACTAGGTTTTTTTGTTCTTTTGTGTGTTTTCCCTTTTTGGTTTGCATTTGTGACTTTTTCCCTGTCCTTCTCGCGTTCTCCTCACACTCTCTCTCTCGCTCTCTCTCTCTCGCTCGCTCTCGCTCTGTCCCGGTTGCTCTCCTTCTGTCTTTCGCTGTGTGTGTGGTTTGTGTGAGTTCGAACTCTCTCACTCTCGATTCGCTCTCGCTCTCGCTCTCGCTCTCTCGGACACTATCTGTCTCGTCGATTAATAATTGGTTTATCAATGCTTGTACTCAGGAAAATGCGAAGGGGGCAGTAGGGCAGTATTTTCGTTATCACTAGTGTTGTTGGTATTTAATTCTTTAGGGGAACCATTATTTATGTTACAATCTAGACTAAAGTTATCGTCTAGTGGGCATTTGTTAATATTAGGCAAGTGAGTAACATCGATTCCACGAACGTCGGGGAACTTTTGTTGGTGGGATTGAGCATTCTCGGCCTCGCCGTTATCGAGGCCGTTGTCAGTGTGGGGCGGGGATGGATAATAGCCGCGCTGCTTAATTGGCAGTTGTTCCACCGGCAGTTCTCCCTCCTCTGCATCATCCTCCTCCCCCTCCTCCTGTTGCTGCTGGTGTCGCTGGTGGTTCGCTTGCAGGCCCGATTGCTGCTGCTGGTGGCGCTGCTGGCCCTGATGGCGGTGGTGATGGCGATGACGGTGGTGGTAGTCGTGGTGGGGGTGCGGCGGGCGCAGGTCGAGTCGCAGTTTAATCGGCCCGCTGGCAGGAGGCGCTGCTGCAGGCGGCGGCGGAGGTGGCGGTGGCGGTGGCGGCGGCGGCGGCTGCTGGGGTGGCCGGTGCTGCACTCCTTCCTCACTCCACCGGGCTATTATTTGTTGAGCTTGAATAAATGCATCACTAGAAAATAACAAGATTACACGAGCCCATTCGAGTCTAGTCCACGGCCACTAATGCTGCATACGAAACGCACAGGTCGCGCCGTACACGTACGCCGGGCACGACACGACGACACACACCGAGAGCGTTCCCTAATCAGTTTCTCTCTTTTCTCTTTTTTTTCCATTAGAGCAACCTTCCACCGGGCATTTCGAGCGCCTAGTTTCTTAAGTCAGGGAAATGCGCGCATGTTACTCATACACATATGCCTGCCACGTTCTAACTCCGCCCCCTCCTTTTTGCCCCCCAGCAGATTGGCATAGAAAAATCCTTAAATAGCGCGTACTCTCGATTATCAGATGAAGGACAGAGCGCCGGAGAATCGAGGGATCTATCACATTAAATCACACTTTACTATCTGGCTCCTAAGTGTCTGGTCCTCCACCTTGCCCCGATGTCTAAGAAAGAAAGAAAGGTAGCTTTGAGTACCCTTTGCTCCCTCAGGAGGAGGAAGAGCGTAGCAAACATATACCGGAAGTAGTGGGTATACGTAAGTCAACAGAACACGCACATCGAAAGCTCAACTAGCTCTAGTGGAAAACGCACGTGCCAAGCCTCGCAAAAATGGTAGAAAGTTGCAAGTTGCGTCAAGAGTACTGCTGTAACACTACGACCACTTAAAAGTAGAAAAAAAGGAGAAGACTGGCCATTGAAAGACAGCGCGCATTGCCTGGAGAGAGCTGAAGCGCGCTCGGCTTACTATCGCTGAGTGAGAACCAATGGGAAGAGAAGGTTCGGATAAGGATGAGTGCGCGGCAGGCCGCCATCTTGACCCTAGGATCTCTAGTTCATCCCCATCCCCCTCTCGCCATTCGTCGATGCGAGACGGGCGCGGGAAGTTCAAACTCTGCCGGAGAGAAATATCGCGATTCGACGCCGCCCGAGAGAGCTTCTTCCAGTAATTAACATTCCACAGCGCATCACAGAAGCAACTAAGGTAGAAGTGGCATGCGAAAAGAGACCGCGTTCACTGTCAACTCGTATATAAACAGAAGCCAAGTCACGTGTTAACTGCTCGTGTCAGGTTAGAGTGTCCACCTACGAACAAGTCGTTTGTCAGACTCGGCCCCGCCGGGGCACCCAAAGTCGCCCCGGTCATTGGCAAGCGAGAGCTATGCCGAGTCCATTTATACTTCTCCCCAAAGAAATTCCATCTCCAGTTCGAGTACACTCGGACAATCCCCTTCTCTCTTTTAGCCTGGCCAATCACGCGCCGTGTTGTGGGTCTCCTAATTGGCCAACAGATCTCGACGCGCCGTGACACGCACCAATCCTTATCTGATTCGCTCTAGTGCTGGGAACGGCAGACATCTACTCATCTCCAAGCTCATCGCAACGGATTCCCAGCACTAATTCCGCGATGATCGGACTCTCGAGGGAAAGATGAGAGCTAGCTCCGGGATGACTCAAAATGAACTAGGACATGGGGTTCGAGGTTGGGATCGAGGGTTTGGCTCTGTCGTCTCCGAGCTGATCGAGCCTCGTCGGCGACTGACCAATCAACTGGCGGTCACTACAGCTTTCACGCAACTCTGGGAACTAAGAAGCCCGCGCTGCTTTTCGTCGGCTCGTTATGGTAAGAATCAGCGAGATACCTTCCACTATCGGGCGTTTCACCCCTAATATTTGAGCCTCTGTCAGGATCGGCAGTTTCATAGAGAACCTCGTCATCGTGCCCATGATGGGAGTGTGGCTGTGAATGCTGATGGGTGCCGTAAGAACTTCGAGACGATGGTTGGTGACATCTACCGTGGACGAATCGGTCCTCGTCACGGCCGCGGCTACATGTTCTGCTTCTAGGCGGGAGAAATCGAAGCAGCACCTTGTTAAACTCCTCTGCAGCCAAAGCGTTCCCTTCGGGGGTGCAACGCGCGAACCTATCATTACACACGTGTCCTTGCTTCTCCCCGTGGACCCCCCCCCCCCCACGTTATCTACCACAGACATTTCCCCCTTTCTCGGGTATAAACAGACTCTGCATGTGGCTCGCGGCGCCTCTACTGTGCCTCCGTGTAACTACGTACTCCTGTGTGTCCTCCGCTCCGTGGAGAGAGCTCTCTCTGCTCTATTGCGTAACGTTCGTAAGCGTGATTCGTGTGGTTGGAAAGAAACAAGTATATCAGCGAGAGGAGAAGAAGAGAAGCGTTCACGCGTCGTGAACTGTGTCAGTGTCAGAGCCATGTCGCAGCGTGTGATAATGTGGCGTGTGCGAGAGAAAGATTCATCAGGAGATATATATATATATATATAGTATAATATAATATACACAGAGACTAGAATATGAAAGAACAAAGTATCGTAAGGCGCGAGTGTCTCGTAGGTCGCGCGACGCTCGATGTGACGCGTGTGTCGTGTACAGTCTAGACTCTGTCTACTAAAAAGAGATGAGTGAGTCGATGTCGAAGGTCCTCGCTACTAAAGAAATGCTGCGGAGTCCTGGCCGCCCCGTGCTCGAGAAAGTGAAACGGGGCGAGTCCAGACTGAGTGGTCGAGATACTCGAGGCCTCGATCGTTCCTCGATCGCGCTAGAAGGAGTCCGAGGACTTTCCCTCGCGCAAACAGCTAGAAAGAGTAGGTGAAGGTACGAATGATAGACATAAGCGAATAAGGTAACATGATGAAAGAGAATGTAAGCGTAGCCAAGGAGAAATCGAACTGTCCTGGGTGTGGTAAGAGTGCTTACCCGTGAGAAGACTCGCTACAGAGTGATGAATCTATTCTGTGCCCTCGGTGGCCCTCGCCGTCGTTTATCCTGATGTCCTCCGATCCGCAGGGACTCATGTGCCTGACCGAGTGGTGCTCGAGCTGGCGGACGAGGTCCTCGAGGGTGCGAATGCGGATCTCGCCGCAGGAGTGCATGCGGTCGTCCTCTTCCTCGTACTCGTCCTGGTTGTCGCTGTTGTCGGGCCCGTCGGCATCCTTGCGGTAGGAGTTGGGCCAGGCGGAGCTGGTGCCGGAGAGCTCGCGGTGAGTGGCTGCGCTGCGGAAGGCCTCGACGATGTCGTCGTGGTAGCCGTTGAGCCTATCGAGGGTGCGCTCCACGTCCGCGACCTGACCGCCACCTATCCCTGGCCAAGCAGTTCCTCGAGTTATTGTTCGAGCGTGGACCCCCCAAGCTCTAACCTGCATCGAGGACTAATGAAAGCAGCTCCACTATCAATTAACGGAGAGAAAGAATCGACGCTGCTTCCTTCTAATGGCAAAGGGAAGCAGCCTGAATGGAATGGACATGTGTATCACGTGAGCTTCTTTCGCCAGGCCTGCATGGGCACGTGACTCGTCGGCCCAATTGTTCGTAGGACTATTAGCCATTACAATACCGTAACCACCGCGGTTCTTTAGAATTCCCTTTTCAGGCAACTTTGTCAGATTGTTTGCTGGGAGATCAATGAAAGAGACAACCTCCTCTGCTCCCGTACCTCCTTCCTCCTCGTCCACGCCGAGCCTCTTCATCGGCGGCTTGGGTTCCCTGGAAACGAGCATGTGAACCCCGCGTTAGCAGCGCTCTACCATCCCGCCAAGCCTTTCCTTCTCTCCGCCCGCCCGCCATTAGCGCCACCGTCCGATCGGCCCGTTCTACTACACTTTACGCTCTTTCTTTAACCGCGCGCCCACCACTCAGACTTGCCGCTCTCTTCCACCATGACTCGCGGACACAATCAATATGCCAGAGAGAATATGCGGAGGTTTATCGGTCGGATGGACTAACAGATACGGACGAGCCTAATTGCAAGTTTGTAGGTTATGGTGCTGCAATATGTATGGATATGTATCACGTGGATGCATGCGTACGCATTTCACTCGATCACAGTAGTTTGTATTTCTCAATTACAGGGCTTGTTCGGGAGATCGTTTCACGCACAACTCGCTCGAGGTGTTACTAGGCGGAGGAATCTTCATCCCGAAAGATCTTGGGGCTCTGAAGGGAGTAGTGGTGAGGCATGCCCAGTCGCTAGGTACCAATTCCGAGCGGTTCTCTTGGATCTTTACTTGCGTTTACGGAGGCTTGCAGTGATCTTGAGAAGCATGCGTGGTGAGACGAGACAATCGTGCTAAGGGCAACCAAAAGGGCGGAACATGCAGTGATTTCTGACCAAGCCAGTGGAAACCATGATCTCACGGTGAATCACTCCAGACATGCTGTGTTTGTGTGTTTGTGTGTGTGTGGCTATGTGCGTGTGTGTATTAAGAACTGTGTGGTGAAGTGGGACGAGTCCCGCCACTTCTCTAATCAAGTCTCCAAGTCCTAGCTGCTAAATGCAGTTCGGACTGTGTGTTGGCACTGAGAGTGTCGCGTTCCCCGCTGAGTCCAGACTGAAAACGAGGTGTGTTCGCCGATGATAGAGTGATCACTACTCTTGCTTTAAGATCGAAAGACCGGCCAAGCCGCTCGGCACCCCCAAAGAACCAGTTACTCTATCGCCGATAGTGGATTGTTGGAGGTCAGTTTTTGGGTGGTTTGAGCATTGCTTCATGCTGAACTCGATGATCAAGCCATTCCCGGCTTAGATACTTCGAATTTCGCTGGCGTCTGCCAAGGGGAAAGCCGGAGTACCTAATTGTATCGAGTGCGAGCTGGCGGGCCAGTTGAAAGCACGCAAAGACACTGGACTTCAAGGCAACTAGTTCCAACACTGGACAAACACAGGAAACCAGCCCACCAGGCTCGCACGGCACGACATGTGTGTGTCTTCAAACGTGAGAGTCAACTATGGTGGACATAACGGCGAGACACATGAGACTTACTTGAGTCTTGGCCCGTCTGCGCTGCCGACGTTATTCTGGTATCGAAACAGCACGCGCTGGTCGCCGCGGCTAGAAATATACTAATATAGGCATGCCGCGGGTATTCCACGTTTCATTTTATTCTAATGAAAAGAGCGTGCAACACGCGCGCGCGCGCGCGCGGTCGGCTTTCGCCACGTGAAAGCCAACGATCGCACGGGGTCGTTGGTATGTCGGATGAATGCCGTGTGGAATGAAGTGTGGCGCAAAACGAGTAATGAGGAAATCAAGAAGAAATCATTAAGCGAGAGACATGTGTGGTCAGCGATCGTCGATGGATCCTTTGGACGCTAGTCGTATCGGGGTTTTCCCTAAGTGTCTCAAACTAGTCCTTCCTTGCACCCGCCGAGAGGTTTGCGTGATCCGAGGAGGGTTGCAGCTGCTCGAGATCATTGAAACCTTGTTTCTCGTTTCAGCGTTTCTACGATTAAGCAGCCCCATGCACCACCCAGCGTCTCCTCGTTGGACACCTGCGGCCCAGCCCGGATGAGAGTATCTAGGTATCGAATTGCTTGGCGCTCTAGGTTTGCGTGGGTCCAGCAGCACACTAGATGCATCCGCAGAACTCGCTAAATCGCTAGGTCGATCGTTCGTAAAGTGGAAGCTGACTCGAGTGATCTGGGCGAGAACGGAAGCTTCACGACTGCGTAACAGTGCGGGTGAGTAAATTGGGCCTCACTGGCCCCAACGAGTCCAGTGAGAAGTGAGTGATTCCGCGGCCGAACTCTAATAAGGACTAGACAGACGAGCGGGCCGGGCCGGGTCTGACACTTGGCAGGAGTGGGGATGACCGGCCACTTGAGTGAATCGAGACATGGTTTCTACCTTGACCCGGGCCGCCTCGGCCCGCTTGTGTGTTTAGACCCTTACGTGGGGAGATTCATCTACTCTGGAGAAACACGAACCGAGAAACAGGTTCGCAGCATCCTTGTGACACCAAGGCGCGCGAATTGGGCCTCTCTGGCCCCGACAAGTCCAGTAAGAAGTTATCGATTCCGCGGTCGAACTTTATCACGCGATTCCTTTACTCTGGAGAAACAAGAACCGAGAAACAGGTTCGCAGCATCCTTGTGACACCAAGGCGCGCGCGTCTCTCTCCCGCCCCCTTTCTTCGATTTCTTCGACAGTGAATTCCACTGCGCATTCATTGCTCGCGAGACACGCGCGTGTCGGCCGCTGGCCCTCCGGCGCTTAATTCGCTGGCCGGGCCAGGTTCGACTGGGCCTGACGGCCAGGAGAATGTCGGCGTACCTGTACTGCGGCATAGGGCCGAAGGTGAGGATCTTGTTCACGCTCTCAAGCGCCTCCGTTTCCGGATTGTGGTTCTCGGAGACGTCCCCGTAGGACTTCTGCGTGGGCTTCTGCTTGTACGGCGGGTAGTTCTTCTGGACGGCGCTTTTCCTTCTGCGAGAAGTCAGCCAATTAGGAATGCGTGGCCCACCGGTCCCCAAGCCGGACAGATATATACAGACATATATTCACAGAAATGTGTATATTGAAAAAGAAGACAGCACGATAGATATATAATATCAGCGTCGAAGTGGCATGCGAGCTAAATTGTGTGTCACAGTCGGGGGAGAAACAGAGGCAGGTGAGGCTGCGGGTCTCCGGGCGAAAGCTCTTACTAAGCTTCCAATCTCTCCAAGGGATCATCGGCCACCTCGCATCGGGGAACGTTCCTCAATTGGAGCACTCTACTCACACAGTGAACTATCATCTCATTAAAGACTGTTAACTCGAGACTCGTACTTGAAGAGGGTAACTACCGCAAATCTCGGGGAGCAAACGGACCTGGGATACGCTAAGAGTTAAGAGACTAACGCACTGGCTGACACTGCAACTCGACGGTGTGGCGTCGACACGCGCGTCACCGCCGGAGTGGCCTGGAGTTACAGGTGTGCCATAAATTACTTTCCTGCCAGCGGAGAATGCAAACATCGAGCAAGAAGCCTATCGCCGCGCCCCGCCAATTGAACCACGAAGCTTCCAGTCCTCTCGTTAAGCCTTCTTCCTGATCATCTTTCCTTTGCTAGCCGAAGCCCGTGCACTGGACATCGAAGACACGGCGAGGTGGGCTTCCCGCGGTGGAGTCTAAGGTTGCCTCGTGGCCGATGACGCCTTCAGGAGACCCTTGCGGGGCTTGTAGTGCGTGAGAGACTAAAGGAGTCAGATAATCCCGGTGTGCCTAGCGCGACTACGGGGCTCTGTATCAGGAGTGGTATGACCAGGCATGCAGTAAAACGAAAGAGATAACCAGAGTCGAGTCAGAGAGAACCCGGCGGCGAGAGAGAGCTGGCCTTGCAGGCCCCGTGCCCAGCCAGGGCGCCCAACCGCACATGGCCCGTTAACCAAATAGCGAAAACCAAAGGATAATGTGAACAGACGAGAGATACCTTGAGAATTAAGTAAAGCCTTAAGTGTACACTGCGATCCAACGGGGCGAACCGCCACTCATCCTCCTAAGTCCCCACCCAGAACCCACAACCCCCCTTTATATCCAAGTTCCACACTTCGGCGATTCGCCCCGCCGCATGCGCGACATCTCTTAACTGATATCATCAAGAACAGCCGGCGCTTGCTTGCGAAGAGAGAAACAGAGAGAGAGAGAGAGAGAGAGAGAGAGAGAGAGAGAGAGAGAGAGAAAGAGGGAGAGAAAGAGAGTGCAGACAATCAATAGCCAATAAGGTAGCAAAATAGTCATCGAAGCAGAAATCAGCCTGACTCGTATCGGTTCTTCCATGACATTGAGAGCTCAGAGACTCGCCGGCGGAACTCTAAGCCTCCCGCCTCCCGAGGGTACCAAGCCCGGCCACAGTACTCTGTCAAAGCTTCGGAGACCAGTCGATCATAGTTTAGAAAGATTAAATCATTAGCGACATCTCGGACGAGCCGTACGAATGAAATGGAGCTCGTTCGCCGGTGAGAGAACCCGATTGATCATTCGCAAGAGAGAGAGAGAGAGATAGAGATAGATAGAGAGATAGATAGGTAGAGAAAGAGAGAGAGTGAGAGAGAAAGAGAGGAAGGAAGAATGGTAGATCCGACGTTGGAGGTAGCGGAGGCGCAAAAACTGAAGACAGAAAGACAGTGAGAGAAGGAGGGAAAGAAGACAGAGAGGAAAGGCAGAGAGGAAAGTGAAAATGAAAGAAGAGTCACAGGTGAGAGAAAGAGAAAGACAGAGAGAAAAATCAAGAGACAGAAGAGAGATAGATAGAGAGAGAAAGACAGTGAAGCAAATAATAAAGGAACAGAAGAGCCAATAATAACGTACGGATAGGTCTAGGGATGTACATGTATATATATATGTACACGGCACGTGTCTCGAGTGGGCATACAGTATTATATATGTGCATATATATATATATACATACATACATACAGACAAAATACGAAAAAAGTATCTCTACGTGTATGTATCTGCACACTAACCTGAGACAGAGGGAGAAGTTTTTATGTACTACGACTGACCTGTAGCAGAGAGCCAACAGAGCAAATAGTACGAAAACACCCCCTACCACCGACATGAGCATAGCAACTAAAAATACAGTGTTAGAGCCGTGGTAGTTCTCTGTATTATATTAATACATATATATGTATATATATATAGAGAGAAAGAGAGAGAGAGAGAAAGAGAGAGAAGTCGATGGTTGGTGAAAGAAGAAGGGGTGGCGGGAAAACAAGGTAGGCCAACAGAGGTAGAAGCAGAGAAAGAGATAGGAAGCAAGAGAAAGAGCAGAAGAGATAGAGAGAGAGAGAAAGAGAGAAAGAGAGAAAGATAGAGATAGACAGCATTTAGTAGAAAGAGTTTAGTTACGTATCGTGATCGGTTTTTAATCGTCCCCATGGTGGTTGTTGGGGAGGATCGGTTGATACATACGCGAGGGCATATATCGCACAACGCACAATCAGATGTACGCGGTACATTAGGGCGTCGTTTTGCGTCCCGAAGTTGTTTGCGGTATGTGGGTGGTGGTTTAGTGGTGGTATCCGAGCGTCCCACAGCATGCAGACAGACAGAGGTGACAGTGACAGACAGAAACAGACAAGAAACAGAGAAGGCGGAATCAGCACATATACATAGACATAGACAATATCGTATTACGGTTACACACCATCGATTTAATGATAAGTATAGGAACGCAATTCCCGCGGCCGCGTCCCGGCCACCGAGGCCATATTGGCGAGCTTAACAATACTCTGATACCTTCTTTCTGCTCTGCAGCGGCAGTACTGAGCTGCGATTGGTCTAGCTGCCGCCGAGAAATGGCGGTCTTTCGGGGAGAGTGTCAGAGTGAGGTTAGAAAGGAGCATGGCGCATTGGAGCCGAGTGAATAGCGTTAGTCGAGGCGGTCGCACCAGCTGGCCCGGCGAGGAAGACACGGCCGAGGGCTTGCCGAGAGAGAGTGAGACTCCTTCGAAGCTGGCCACGACGAGAATCTATGAAACTATCAAACGTGCTTTTCTGCATCTCGCCCGGGCACACTTTTGCCCGGCGATACTGTTCAATCCCTTCGTTCTCGATTCTCAGGTTTTCGTTTAGCTAATCAGCTTTCGTTATTCATGCTTTCATAGGGCATACAAGCAGCTGGCACATTGGCGGTACACTTCCGTATCGTTTCTGGATGAATGTCGTGCTCGCAGAGACTCCAATTCTACTCGACCTCCAAGGCGTCGTCGCATTTTCGGCGGGGAACCCCGTTAATCGAGTCTCTGGACACACGACCTTTTCCCAGTGTCAGTCTTTGCTCAGTCGGCACAATCTCTTTCCTAATTCAACTACCAAACGGGAAATGTTTGTCTCTCAAAAGTTAGTCGCAAGCACCGGAAGGCCAAGTAGCAGAAATCACGAGCAACTGCGCCAGCCGAGCAGATTCACAGCACACCACCGACGACGAGACAGTAGTATATGTAAATATGTATATACGTATTGCATAGGTATATAAATATTCAAGTATATATAGATAAGTGAACATCGAGTAAATAGGCTAAGATGAATCAATATCATGAGAGCATTGACGGCCGCGTGCGATGCCTCCTCATCATCCAGCTAGCCACGAATTACTTTGACGACGACGACAGGCGTTCATCGAACCCACTCAAGCTGAGCCTGCTCAGCTCAGTCCCAGTGGGCTCTCACTTTATCTCTCTTTTTTCGTTTATTCGTTCTCTCTACACGCTTTCTTTTGCATATACTTTTGATTTTGTTTCAAGTTAAACGTTCTTGCTACTGTACCTGTAGCAAACGGCCATTAGTGCAAAACAAATGAAGACCCCAGCAACGACACAGCACAGGATAAATACCATTATCGCGGTGCTAAGGCTCTCATTCGTGCTCTCTGAAAGTTACCAATGATTTTGTACCACGAAACATAAACAGAGCACACCGCGCACCGGCCCAGCACTTGCCGCTACTCGCTAGATATTCGAAATTGCCGCGCACGATTCGATATGGATCGACATGGAGCGCGCGAACTTTTTGATTGGCAATGTCGGGGTTGGAATCAAGCGTGTCGTGGTCGATCCATCTCGCTTCGGGTGAAAGGGTTAGTCTAGCTCCTCGCTGTCGGCCTGGAAGGAATCCTGTCCCAAAAGCGCTCCACCTGTTGGGTTACACGGAAAGGCCGTTCACCTAAACTTCATCCACAGTGAGAGAATAATCGTTTTGCGTATTCTAATCAACATAGATTGTATTAAAATAGAAGCCAAACTTCAATACGCAAGGTAATAGTCTCTAGATAAATATGGCGCCACAATCTATTCGAAAACGGAATCTAAGAAACGAGTCTAGGTGGCAGTGCGTTCGCCGGAAAGGCTCTTACCGTGGATCGAAGTTTATAGTGCGATCACACAATCCCTCTCGCTCTCTCGCACACTTTCCAACGTGCAGAACCCGAACGACAAGCCTGCTAGGCAGAAGACCATGCGATCGTGTACTCGCACGCCGATCGCATGGACCGGAGGATTGTATGTGCACAGCTGATGGTATGGCCCCAAACAATCAGGCTAACGGTTAACCCGAGCCGGGAAAAGGGACAAGGCGTCGTCTTATCGTGAATGAGACGATGCCTAGACGATCGGAGGAGATGCTCGACGCCGGCCTGCGAGATATCGCGGGCCACAGTCGAATCGAGGCTACCTTCAATTGGATCCCCGTATTCCCGACTCTAATCTCACCCAGCTCTCATTGCCCTAAGCGCTCTCCTCCCCAAAACGGAAAGGATCTGCTCTTATCGGGGCTCCTTACCGAAAGTGGCCGGGTCAATTTATGACCGGCAGCTGGGAATGGAAATGGAAGTCTCAGGGAGGAAATGTAATTCGACTGTAACCCGCTCGCCGCGTTGAATAAACGTAGAGCTATCTGTAAGGTATTAGTAGTAATCACGAGAGACTGTTAGTCTTAATCTAGTAATACTCGATCGCCATTTTCCCTAAGTAGAAAACCGAACCCACCACAGCCGTCCTCTGCGTTGCCAAAATGGTCAATTAAGCACGTAAATTTCAGTGAAAGAGGCGTCTTGAATGACTAAGAACGGTTGTAGTGACTTCAGTGTCAAAAGATGATTGCTATTAGTGAGATGGTTGTAAGTCAACGGTTTTGACGAGAGTGAACTCACCGTAGGGGGTCTCTATCTTCTCCAGCTTAGGATTTGAGCTACCTTCGGTGGTGGATGTTGTCGGGGGTCGCGTGGGGATATCCTGGGCGAGCGAGCAATCGGGCCCGCCCCAGCCAGGATTGCAGTAGCAGTTGTTGACATTTGTGCACACCTGTCCGGGATCACATTCCCTCACGATTAATACCCAATTTACCACATGCTACTGGCAAAGATCTATAGAAAGCTTGGAATACTTACGCCGTTACCGGAGCACTCGTTCTTATCGCGATTACTGGGACACTTTGCACTGTCTACTAGCGGAGACAAATTGATGCAAGTTTGATTAACGCAGACCTGAAAGAGAATCGGGGAACAAAGCGTCAACCAACGTCAAAAAATCGAAATTTTGTAGAATCCACGGCTTACCGCATTTTCGCCGCACGAAGTTCCATCACGAACTAAACCCATTCTAGGTATGTCTGTGCCTTCATCGTCTTTCCCTGTGGTAGCCCTGCGAATCAAATAAACCCTAGGTGTGAGTAAAGAGTGGCAAAGTAAGATTAAGGATAGTCATTGTGCTGTACAAGACGTACTTGCACTCGTATTCCTGACCCTTGATGAAAATGGAGGTTCTCGAGTAATCCTGATCCATGCCCGCGATCACTGGTTGCTTACCACCGCGTTGACACTGTAGCGAACCGCAACGGACATTTCTGCAAGGAAACAAAGAAATTCAGCGTCAAACGTTCTCCCACGAATTAATTAGACTCCTCAATTAGGCTAGGAACTTACACTTCATCACATTTGATGTAATGACCGGACGAGTCAGTGCCGCAGTGTCCATTGATGGAGCCCTTGGAATTAAACTCCTTGAAGCACTGGATATCAGCGCCCTCACTGCCGTATCCCCAAACCTGGGCACATTGCATGTCCAACTCCGGGCACACGCCGTTAAAGCAGTACCCGGAGTCGTTCCAGCAGGGATTGCCGTTCTTCTTGTAGATGTCCGGCGGGCACTGACCCGACACCCCCGAGCACACTTCTGGCAGATCGCACTCGTTTGTTGCTTCGCGGCAAACTACGCCGGAAGCTTTTAACTGCAATCGGAATGCTAGGTTAGTCTTGTTCCAAAACCACCTTTCCTGGTATATGTATGTGAGATATAATTGGATTTAATTAGGAATTGGGCACGATATTCACCTTACAGTCGCTGCAGCAGGGGCCGCTTGCGCACTTTGCTTCAGTGGTAAGCTTGCAGGTGACCGGGTCGCAACAAGGATCAATGGTTTTACACTCGTCAAAGGTTCCACAGTCGCAGTCCTCCCCATCATCGATTACCCTGTTTCCGCAGGAGGTCCTAACCTCCAACTGCGCCCAACAAGCCGAATTAGTAAAGAATTCAAGTCCCAAATCCCACGGGAACCGTGGGACTGGGAAGGGTAAGACCCACCTCGTTCGGTCTGTTTAAAAGGCAGATGCCTTCACCGGCCTTGAGGGAGTCCTCATAATCTGTTTTACTGCAGTCGGAGAACTTGTAGGGTTGGATGCTCTCCGACCCGACGATCTTCTGGGCCATAATACAGCCGTGCCAGTCGCGGCAGGTGCACTCGAGCCCTAAAACAAGATATTGCGTCTAGCGGGCGTCCTAGGGTAATAGTAATACTGGTAGATTCTGTGAATCAGACTAACTTCCATCGTCGTGGCTCATGCCGATGTTATGACCAATCATGTGAGCCATTGTGCCGGCCAAGAGGTGCGGCTCGTACGTATTTTGATCTACGCTAATTCCTATGGATTTCTCATTGCATACTGTCCCGGTGGTGGCAATCCCCGACTCTCCACCGCCGAAGGTCGTACCCCTGGAAACAACAGTGGCGCCCTCAAGCTCCGATATCCCGGGACGTCGCACACACTCGCGCGTACGCGAGGTAATGAGGGAAAGACAATATCCGGGGGGGAAGTGATTAAAGTCTCGTCCGGCACTTACGTGAGCAATTGGGTGGTATCGCGGGAAACTTGAAACAGCCTTCGCCGCATGTAGTCGTTTAAGGTGAGCAAAGCTTGATTTATATCCATACTTTTACTGATCTGCACCTGGTTGGAGCCTTGCCAGGTTTCGATGTATATCACGGAGACTCTAGTATTCAGCGTACGGAAGTACTGGAAGCAGAGGGAAGGATTGCTCCGGCTTTCCTACGCATTCAAAAAAGGTGCTTCTCCTACATATCGGGGATCCCACTCACCAAATCGGCGATATTGGCGACCTGGATGGCATCGTGAACAACCTCCGCCCGGGTGCTACCGTTCCTCTTCTCGAACTGGGATCAGAAATACAGGTCGTCCCTTTGAGTCAACTGGTGAATCGGTCTTTAAGGTATCAGGAGTCCCAGGAGTCGAGAGTAAACGCTAATCGAATCTCCCGCCAGGAAATGGTGGGGTTGGTCGTGGCGACCTCTTCGGGGACGCGCGAGAAGCGCGGGCTAACTAGGGAATTAGGGTAGGAAGGAAGGAAGGAAGTGAGGAAGATGAAGAAGGATGTTCCGTACCATGGCCTTATCGATAATGATGGCAGTTTCGATGTATTTGGTGGCAACCCGGACGTCTCTCTTGTATCGATCGGAGCTGTTCTCCGAGAGGCCGAGGACGTGCTTCTGCCGGCGAGTCTTGTGACGCTCGCGGTCTGTGTTGGCGCAGCCTTTGTCCGACTTTGTTCGAGCTTCAAATATAATGTGAGGATGTTTCTGCTAAAAGAGAGGTCCGCATATACTTAACATTCTCTCGGTGTGAGAGAAAGAGAGAGAGTGGACGCCCGTCCTTTCAACGCGCGCACGCCCTCCTCTATTTCATTATCGCCCGTCGCTCGCCCTTTTCTCTCCGACTCCATCATCCACAGGGAAACCACGGCCTGGTGCTCGCTGCGAACCACCCGTCTGCCCTCGACTGCCCTATTGACTCGTCTCGGGCGAGTCAATGCCCCGACGTCTATTAAAAAGAAGCCAACCGCCGCGTCTTTCCACTTTACTCTCAACTAAACCAAAAGCCTAATGGAAAAACGAGGACGACCCAGCGAATTTGTTTACCGCCGCGCGAGGAGCGATTCCTCGCTCGAAGATGTAGCCCGTTCTCCATCCTTGGCGGCACGCATACTCATGAATAATAACGAAGAAAGCCCGCCGCATAGCGCACAAGAGAGCTCTCGATCCAGTGACCCTGCAGTCACCAGTCAGCCTCTTCTTTTTCCACCAGAATTTTAATACCTCCTCTCAACCCCGAGCATCGCCACCCTCGCTCTTTCCACGATAATGTCTGTAGCTCTAGTTGAACAAACGCCCGAACGACGCTTGAAAAGAAATCGCGGGGAGAAATGAAGAAATAAGCCGGCGGATGCTAGACTTTCAATCTTCCCTAACTACCAGGGGTGCGAAATTATTCCGGGAAATGTATGTGGGGATGGCCAGTTGGTCGGATGGCAAGGTAACCCTTGGGTGTTGTTGACTTAATTCGGAAGACGTCGCCCTTCGTATCTTTTACAAGTCACCCCATCTAACTCTCTACAAGCCGCCCTCCGCGAATCTCAGTAGTTTGCCGAAGGAATCCTCACGATGATTTCATTACGACATGGAAATTTCTCCGCGCACGCAGTTTGCTGTAAGAAAGGCGGGAAAATGGCGCTCCAACCTCAAAATAAACGAAGATGAATGAGTTCGGGTGGCTTCGAGCGTATTAATGATTCAGTCTGCGGGGATAGAATAATAATAGAATGAAATGATAAAAAGGGCTGGGTTTCGCCGTGGTTTCCCGTGAATGCGAGGGAGAAGAATGCGTCGAGACGGTCACGGAGCGGCAAAACTGACCGAGAGGTCGCCACCGTAGAATGGATGAATGACGAATGTCTCGTTGCCTAAGTGGATGACACCGCTGACACCGTTACACGTGTGAAAAGCGGCGCTTGCTCCAGGATAGTCCTTCACTGTCCCGTGATAGTAACAGTGCTCTATCTCCTGTAATGTGTCAGCAAGAAATTCCAGTCGTCTCCTTAACACGCTCCTCCCATCAAATTAACAACCATTAGTAATTAAAGCGAGGTTGCCCCGAGTGCGGGGCTTCGTTACCTGTTTCGAACTTTGTTCCGCCCCGTTGGCTAAATAGTCTTTTTGCATTAAATTCGGAGCTAAAAGTTGCCTGGAAGCAGAAAAACAATTCTAATGATCCTTGGTTTCTTGTGAGCAAACCGCTCAGAGTTACTAACAAAATTCACTAGCACTTGGCCAATGAAAAATTTAGTTTCTTTCCATACAAAATAGTAAAACTCTTTTTCAAGCTGATTCGATTAAATCTTCCCTGTCCTTACGAATGCGTTGAATTTCGTGCGTAACTCTGTGATCGACGCAACTTACGTATTTAATTCTAAATCTAGGCGAAATTTGTGATTGAAGGCCTTGATCAGAAGGGACGTCCGATGAAAGTGTCTCCCCGTCTGAAAGTCACAGGGCAACAAGTACAATAATATCCAGTAATTCCCATTTCCCCCAGCTCTCAACTTACTCTCCCCCTCCTCGAAGTTTGATATCCACCCTCTCCGAATCCCCTTTGAGGGAACTGTAAGAGCAGAGAGTGAGGCTAGTTAGAAAACCACAATGGCGCAGCCTTGGGCAGATGTCGTTACGAGACTTACTTTGGACACGCCGACCTCTCTGGTGGATATCCCCATTTTCTCGTGATGCCGTAACTGTACTGGATAGATGATCTGCGAGTAATGGGAGCCGAGATTTTGTACTAGCTCCTGGTTCTGCCGATACTCTCGTAGTAGTCGTTCGGTCTCAGCTGGAATCAATTTCGTGGGCTGAATTGCGCCGCCTAATCTAGCCCGGGGCTATCTCTAATTTCATCGCCGCCTCTAATCCGGCCCCCTCCGGCCATTAACATAAACCAGATCACTCCGAGCCAATTCCAATCAGGCCGACTCGTTGGCCAATGACTGGGCCGCTGCCAGGAGCGCCGGGGAGGTTGGCTGGCGCGCCGCGGCGAAAGGGGGGCGCTCGGGAAAGAAAGTGGAGGCTGCAGACGGAACTAGGATCGGCAGACTAGTGGAGGAGTTGGGGTTAGGAAGCCGGAATCGCTCGGGGCCTCGAATCGACTAGGCTTTCCCTCTCTTTCCTACTGCGCTCTCTGTCTCGCGGCATCGCCGGCACAGAAGCGCCGCTAATTGTTCCTCGGCGAGCAACTGTCCTACGGAAAGGCACATCCGTGCGGCAAACGCCTTTGACGTGTGCCGGGAGGCTCAAGTTTCCCCGGCGGACCTCCTATTATCGTACGACCGCATTAATTAAGGACCCCGAGGGAGAGAGAGCCGTCGCGAACTTGACGCCAGACTTACCCCAAGTTCAGCCCACTTTTACCAGCCACGAAAAAACTTGACCCTTTTTTTCTCTCGCATCGCCGTCCTCGTTATAGGAGCTGATCGATTCGCGGGTCTTAAAAGCCGTGGGATATTTTAATAGTGACGGAAATGTCGCTGGACTAGAATTTGTTGAAAGAATTGGACTAGTTTCAATTAATACTATATTTTGCGTCGATTCCAGTTGGACTTCGTGGAAAGGGCGGAGCGTGCGGGCTAAACTGTTGCTGCGAGAGCTGGGAATGCCTGGGGATTATCAGTGGAGAGTCCACTCGAGCCGTGTGCTATCTCGCTCAAGCCCCTTATCGAGTGTCCGCGCATTCCCTGATTTACCACGAGCCATTCGGAAAGTAGTCGGCGATAATTACTAGTCCTCTCTCTCTCGATCATAATTATTCTCTCCGACGTACTATCATCTATTCTCCGGTCCAGCACGGTAAAACCGTTTTTACTTTATGAATATAATCTGCGAAAACCGTGCCGCGGCGCCTAATTCGAAAAGTAACAATTTCCGATCCCCCTAAGTGGACTTGAGTAGGCAAATTAGGTAATTGCTTAGGTAATCGCCCTTTTTAGGGCGGGGCAATTTTCTGTGAATTAAAAAATTAAACACTAGTGGATTTCGCGCGACAGAAGCCTTTTATTATTATAATCTAAAATTCAAGACTGAAGTATCAACGAATCGAAGATCTAAGAAAGTGATGAAATTTGTACGGCATAAAAAAGGACTTCAAATTATCTCGTACCGAGAAACCCTAATGGTCGCAACACGCCACTGCACTGACAAATATCTGGCGCGCGACTGCTATTGGAGGCCGATCACGCGTGTACGACTCGATCGGATAAATAAGCGGAGAAATGCAGGGTAAGGGAGGCCGGCGTACGTGAAAGTCTTACGCAAGGAGAGACCGCTTGATCTGGTGACCCGATATATGCCGGCGGCGTAAGCGTCATCCATACGAGATATCGATCGCCCTGCACGCCAGAGAGAGAGAGCGAAAGAGCGAGAGAGAGAGAGAGTAGCTAGGAGGGTTAGCCAGGCCAGTGCGCCTCTTCATTCCCCGAGAAGCAAACCGGAAAATGGGAGAACGAACACCGCCGAAAGAAGAGAGAACGAGAGAAGTCCGCCTGGTCCGATTTCCGGCAACCTGTCGCGCGTTTATCTTAGCTCGTTAAGGGAAAAGAGGGTGCAGCCTCTGGCGGAGGGTGCCCGGCAACTGCCGGCTTGCCGGGGCTGCAGCGAGGGGGGGGGTTGTTTTGCAGGTCCGAATCTCGAGAATTCAATTTCAATTTCCGAGCACTCTTCGGGACGGGGACGTTTCGCGGGATTACCGGCTGATTAACTTAGCGTCGCTCTCTCCACCCTCTCGCCCTCTCTCGCTCTCTCTCCCCGGCATCAGCTCGCACCGATTATTGTTGGCCGACGGCGGAAATGTCGCGAGTGCTTTGCCCAAGTAAATTGCGATTAATTCAGCCGGCACGACAGGTTATTACATTCCGACCTGGCGGGCATTATGCGCCCCCGCCACGACATTCACCGGCCCATTTACTTTTTCGCCCTCCCCCGCACCTTCAGCCGGTAATGACACCCGCCACCGAGCGCCGAGTTACTCTCCCGCACCCAGCTCATATATACGCAGACCTCCTCGTCGCTGGAGTAATTAAATATCGACACGTTAAATGTCACGAATGCTGCGGCGGAAAATGCGCTTTTTATGTGTCTGGGCGTCGCGTGTCGCGGGTCCTTCCGCCGGAAATGAGGCAGGTTAGGTTCGGAGACGCGGCTTGTAGGTTAAGCCTGTCGGCTGACACGCAGTGGTTGATTGAGCAATTGAATACCTGCAGCAGACAGCGGGACCTTGCGAGAGTGCGCTGACACGCAACTATTTGATTGTGCAATTACTCGCAAGACTCTGCGGTTGTCGCGCGAGTATTCGCGCAATGGAGAATTGCGTGTCAGCGCCTCCTGACAAACCGAATCCAATGTGTCCCTTAGTCTAGGTGGCGCCGCGGTTCAATTCCCATTGTCCGGCCCGGCGGGATTCCCGCCCAATTTAAGTTTCGTGTTTCCAAGCAATCGTTACTGTTGACTTAACAATAAAGCCGCGTCGCCTTGGTTCTAGGATCCGAGGGGGAGAAGAAGAGTTGGGAGATCGGCTTTCCGAGGAAAGTGGTGCAATGCGGCGAGAGACGGACGCCCACTTCTGCGTATTTATCGAGACGCTCAGCCTCCGATTATTTGCGGACGGTGGACCGGGCTCCACTTTAATTGGCTCTGGCGAGCAAACTCTCGAATCTATGACTATTATCGGCGGAATACTAGCGGCCAGCAGCGTCCGGCCTGGCTTAGATGGCGCTGGGAGGCCTGGAGAGGATCCTGGGAATCTGACTTTACAAGGTGGCGTGGTCCCTGGCGCAATTTCTTCTCGGAGGGACGCGACAAAAAGGGAAATGTCCCCAGAGTAACGACTCGCTGGTCTACGAGGTACTTACCGCCGGGAGCCTCCTCGTTCCAAAAGGAATCATCTAAAGTATAGTCCGCCTCTGCAACAGAAAAGGGGAAAGAGGGTGGTTAGTGATGGAAGAGCGATGCCGGATGCTCGAGGACTGGCAACTATTTGGAATATTGAAAGCTCGGAGAAGGCAGCACTCGAGCGGCCGCTCGGAGCTCGGTCGGCGAGAGGGAAAATTCCCAAGTTCGCCGAACTAAAATTCCCCGGGAAATCCACTCGACCGGCATGGAAACCGAGCCGGCCAAGGAGGAATCTCGGCCGGCTTAGCCGAATTTTCGGAGCGGAGCTATCCGGAGACCGGTGGAATCCGCAAGCGGCCATCTTTTCTCGAGTGGGCGCCTGGATACGATTGCGGGTATAATAGGAATGATGCCGAGGCAATTCATTAGGCAAGAGTCCATTAAGTGCACGGCGCACTGATCCGGCATGCCAATTGGGACTCTAAATCAGCTTGTTACAGCTGCGTGGAGAGGTGTAGGCCAACATTTTGAGAGGGCAGAGCCCCATTTCCAAGCGGAGGCTTATCCGGAGCGGCCGAAGGGTCGAACGATACTCCTCGAGAGGGGCCGACGCTCGATCGATGGAAATCTGAAAACAGCCGGCCGACCTAAATCTCCGCCGGCAGGGAGAGAGAGAGAGTCTCGCGTCCCACCGCAACGGGCGTCCGCACCCAGTGACGTCCAGCATTTTCCAACTTACTAGTCCCGCAGATCGTGTCACGTTCGACCGCACCTAGATAGCAATCAGTGACTGGTCGCACGCTCGACTGGGCCGCCCCGATGCGAGCTGCGCATTTAGCACACTCGCCTCCTCCTCGCACGATCAACGTTCCTAGCCATGCATTCACCTAGCCAGCAATAAGCCGATCCGCTACTACCGTGCTAACCCCGACCTTGCCACTGCCTTCCTTTCCCTTTACCTGCCGCACTTACTAGGGACAGCAGGTAAACCGCATTATCCAAAAATGATAAAAAAATGTCTACAAGTATATCATCCCTGATACAAAACTATTTATTTTTCTTGCCAGATTTAGAGTTTAAACATTTAAAGATGTTTGGAGACAAGGATCAATAAATATAATTCAATAAATAAATTATTAAAAACTAAAATATCTGATGTAAATATGATGAATACAATATCTGATGGAATCTACCGAATTCTGAATTTACGTCTTCTGTGTGCTCGATTAATACCAAAATGTACTCAAGACTTTTGTTACAATCATAATATTTTAATGCGCGAGGTGACAATAAAACTTCACGCATGCACAAACATTCGCAGTCTACTAATAGCTGACAATGATTTGGAATGATTGTACTACGTGATAGGATCGGGAGAGCCGGGGACAGGATCAGGAAGTGGGCGCAGCGGCGTCCAAGTTTCATTAAAGCCACGGGGAAACTTTTTCATCTTGGTAGGAGGAGGAGGAGGCTTTCGCAAAATTCATAAAATGGACGGCGCCCAGATAAAGAGGCTCGGCTTCCAGTGGCCTAGTTCTCGCGGTATACGAAAAATAAGCCCGAGGCGAGGAGAGCCTCGAATGGGATGATAGTCAATGACGGTGGCGGCTCTATAGGAGTTCGCCCGCGGGGCGACTCGCCCGGCACTCTCTTTCTCTCCCGTCGAGGGGGAAAACCCTTGCGGAGATAATCGTCGCCGCTGGAATTACTTCAATTTCTTTCCCTTTCTTTCCGGTCCAGTCAGCGGGGCCCTTGCTCCAATAATTCAGTGCACGTACTCTCCGCCCGGGGCGGATCGACTCGATAATTACGAGAGACCGGCCGCCAGATGGTGGGACAGTCCTAATCTCCTAGCCGGATGGATCCCCCTCCCCTGCTTCGCACTCCCGGCACTCGAGAGTGCAGAGGGCGACTTGTACCACTCCGGCGGACTCTCGCGGTCTCGACTCTGCTCGGCTGTTTCAGGTTACACGCTCGCTTCCTGCAACCGGCAACCCTCGCTGGCTCCGAATTGCACGGGGCCTCGCACTATTTGCTCGAGTGGCGGGCGCAGGCTTCGATGCTTTATGTCGCCGGGCGGATCAGCCGCTTCCTCAACCGGCTAATTTCCCCGTGCGAACACGCCGGCTGGCGTGTCCTCCCGCGTGTAATACACCATCCGCAGAGGGCGCGCTTGCTCCTGGCAAACGTGAGATATGCGGGAGAGCCCCACTCCTCCAAGCGTCACTGCACCGGAACGTTTACCGCTTGACTGCGAGCGAGGATACACTCCATTGGAATTTATGAGCCCGGATCGCGCATCGGCCCAGATGTTTTATGCGCCACGTCCCACTCCCACCATTGCTGCTCGCTTATTTATGTATCCCGAGTACTTTGACGCTGCATCCGCCGATGCACCCCCTGCGTGCTCCCCCCGCATTTGCATAGGACCGAGCGATAAAACGACCCCCCCCAATTCGTGAGCGCAGTTTTTCGAGCGCTGCGACGCCTTTTGGAGGGAAATTGCGTGGGCTGATGCGGTTGCCGGTTGGATTTAATTGGGCGGGGTGGAGGTGGGGGGTGATTGTCAAGGTGGCCAGAGTGGCATTGTCAATAAGAATATTTCTGCATGAGCATTCGTGCCCGGCGGGCCTGGCCACGTAACTAATAGAGCCGCGTCGCATCCACCATCGACGATTTACGGGTCAGAGAAATGTGAGGAGAGGGGGAAACAGTTGGTGAGAGAGCGGTCGAGAGGGCGCGCGCGAGCGAGAGAGCAATCCAATCTACTCACTGCAGTCGGGAAACGTCGGAGACATCGAATATTTTTCAACGATCCACGACGTTGACGCAACTCGCTCTCTCTCTCTCTCTCTCTCGCTTCCCCTGCAGCCCATTCAGCGTGTCCAGCCGGGGGGCAAGGGCGTAGCCGGGCGAGGGAAATCTGTCGGCGTTCAGGAAAACTGGAGCGAAAGCTCGCCTTTTTCGAGTTCCGCCGGCACAAGTACGCCCACCGATATCTCCGTGTTACCCACGCCATTCTAATGGCGTCCCCGCCAAGGAGACACTTCGACCCTGGCCCCGCCAAATGTCAGAGTTTCCAACTAGATTCAATACCCCCAAATTCTTTTCAGCTCTCGACCAACTCGAGCGAATAATCCACCACCCAAGATTCCCACTTAACACGAGGAATACATTCAATTAATCTTGCGCAAGCAGTGCTGCGGCGCGCCACTGTCAAACTCGCAAGGGCGCACCGGCGCTCCCATAAATCTTTCGGCGCAGCGCCGTCCTGGCAGAGGAAACCGCAGCCACCAACTCCCAAGAGTGATAGCACGCGCGTTCCAAGTTAGCCGCGGGAATCCCCAGGCAAGTGAATACAACAGGAGGGCCGAGGGGCGAGGGGGGCTCGTTCGTGTGCCAAGAACGGCGGTCACGAGTGGCGCAAGGACACGCCGAGTTCCCGCGGGAAGGAGCCGGTGCGCCCGAGGAGGAACCGTGGGATCCAAGGGACGGCAAAGGGAAAGAGTCGCCGGTGGGTAGGTAGGGCACCGAAAGTGCCATCAGGTGAAGCGCGGATGAAGTAGACGCCCGGCGAGAAAGAGAGTGAGCCGTGCACGTACACATCCAACGAGTGATGTGTGTGTGTGTGGGGGGGTTGAGGGAGGTAGGGAAAGAAAGGAAGAGGGGTGCGAGAGGCAGTGATGTAAGTAAGGCAAAGAGAAGTAGGCAAGGGGGTGGAAGTCCGATGCGGTAGCGCAGATAGACAGAGGCTTGGAAAGCAAGAGAGCAAAGAGAAAAGGGTGGACGGGTAGCGTCGGGAGGGTGAGGTGAGGTCGGCGTGCTAAGGGGAAGGGGGAGGGCACGAGGACCGGAGGAGTGGGGGGGAGAGGGAGTGAAGGAGTACAAGGGAATAGGTAGGTTAGGTAGGCGGAGAGAGGGTCGCGGATCCCGGAGAGAGCGTTCGGTAGCATTGCATATCCCGCACATCTCGCAGGTGCAGGGCGTGGTGCCTTGTCGGCAATATCGATTACAAACCCGGGCGGTTGCGCATTCACGTCGACACGTGGACGTGGGACCAGCGGAGCCAGACTAAATTTGTGTTGCCCTATATTTTAGGTTCCTGCACTCATCTGCCTCTCAAAGATTGATTGCTTTTCCCTCCAGTGCGCCGAGCCCGGCCCTGCCCGGCCAGGCCGCCGCGGCACCCGCCACCCTTCCAGGCCTAACCTACGACGGCGACGCGCCCCGCACCCAACGTCCACCTTCCTTCGACCAGGAAGCCCTCTGCCCCACGCACCATTTACCTTCCGCACTCGGTCTACTGCCGCGCCGCACCGGCCTCCTGTCGCACTGCCTCCATTCCCCTAGGGACCCTAGGAACCTCCTCGATCTACTGGAACGCGATCGAGGTAAGAATGAGGTTAGGAAACCTTCTGTTGTTTTTATCAACCTTCGAACTCCCTTTCGTTCCAGCCGGCAATCGCTTCCGAGGCAAGGAAGATCTGAGCATAAATGAGCTTTGTGCTTTCTGACCGGGAGAGCACCGCCGGCAAACCAGTGGGAGAGAAGTACAGGCTAGGTACACTCGTGCTCACCGAGAGGCGAGACAAAGTCGATACTCCACCTACCATTCTCACCGTTCTCTTCCCCTCGATTTCGTCCTGCTCCTACAGGACGATTCACTTGGTTTGGAATTATTATGTGTTTAGAGATTTTCTTTAGAATTTTGGGAAATGTGGTTTGTACGACTCAATTATGGCTTGTGGTTAACTGATTTCGCGCGGAATATGAGTTTTAGGGTTTAAACCATTGAAAAATGTTGAATCTAATTAAGTTGGAAAACTTGAAAAATTGAAAAAATGTTCTGCACAAATTTTGAATTTTTCAAAGTTTCCCCGATTCGTTCGAATGTTTAATAATTCTTGAACTTGAGTCTAGAAACTAAGATTCTGAAAGGAATGAGTGAGCCAAAAGAGTACTAGTGTCCAAGCCAAGTGAATCACCCTGTAGATTCCGCCACTTTCCTCGACAGCCCGGGCATCTATCAGCTCCATCGCACTACCAGATGCTAGGATGCTGACCAGCGGAGCGGAGCGTCCCCCACCCACCATTGAAATTTCGTCGCCCGCGCGGACTACCAGAGTGCAGCACTCAGCCAGCCAGGTTCAGCCATCTCTGGTATTGATCGATCGACGCGTACGCGCGATAGCTCGAATCGATGTCTCGAGCAGGGGACTCAGCCCTCGACCTTCTAGATCCGATCTTACTCCACGGCTCTGATGCACATGTCGCGAATGGCCGGTAATTCGAGGGTTCGTCACTCGGCGATCGCACGGTGGGCTAAACGATCGTGCGATCGAGTGCCGAGCTGTGCAGGTGGATTAGGTGGGCGCACGTGCCAAATGGATGGGCCATAAATGCCGGAATCGATCGTAGCGACGAGCAAAAGCGACGGTTCTCGCGTTTTATCGGCGAGAGTCGAGGGTTAGCACACACCCCGTGAAAATCTTATAGGGTTGCAATGGGACTAGGATGCCTGGTGAGTGAGAGATCTCTTCTGCTTTAATAAACGCGCGAGTTGGTGGAATATTTTTCTGTTGAGGAAATCGAATCCGCTGGCTCGCAGGGAAGACGTCGTTTAAGGTTTAAAGCCGGCGAGTTGGAGTGGAGCGTCTGGGAAAAGGTAAACGCGATGCACCGCCTTCCCGGCGATGGCGACTGATCAATCCACCGGAGGAGTGTACGCCCGCTGGATTTTAATCTGAACAGGAGAGAGAGAGAGGGAGAGCGAGCGAGCGAGGAGTAGAGTGGGGAGAGGGAGAGAGAGAGAGAGAGTGACGTGGGAAAGCTCGGCGAGCTTCCTCGAGCGAGGAGCCGCTCCCGAATGATTTATCGAACTCTTAGAGCCCCGCTGAACTACTACTCGCTCGGAGTCTCCGCCATCCCCCGATTGATATTTAATGATTTCCCAGTGGCGGTCGAACTTGCTCGTCCCGCTTTTCCCGCCCCACATCCGCCCCCTCTCTCTCGCCCTGCGGAAGAAAAGAAAGCGGATAAGACCGAGGAAAGGGACGGACTCCCATTTCTTCGCTCCAAAAAGCTGGACTCCACTCCCTGCGCGCTCTCTGCTAACTAAAATATCAACTTCCCCGAGAAAAATAGCGCAGAGTTCCGTGCTCCGATATTTTATTCCACCTCTACTTTGCGCCGAGAGCGCCGGCCACTTGCAAGATGCGCCCTCTCCCGGCGAAACGGCCAATTCGTATTCGTCGCGCGAGGCATAAAAGAAAATTGAGTCCGCGAGCGTCAGGTTGACGTGGGAGAAAGTGCGAGGAGCCCGGGATTTTCGAGGGTCTCGCAGGACACCTGGCGATTGGTTAGGCTTTAATTGGCAATCAATTAAAGTTTCAGTTGGACCGGCGGTCTATGCGAACTCCGGCGATCGGAGCGAGGCGCTGACACGGCTCGAAGTTTCACGGTTTATCGACAGTGTTATTGCCGGTGAGGGCCCGGAGAGTCTGCGAACAAGCCGATTCAATAGCGGGAAAGCAATTGCATTCACCGGTGCTGCCAACTAGTGCTATCTTTCCCTTAGGGCGTGAGACCACTGATTTTCCGGCCGCAACGCCAACTCCAAACTTCCCAGTTACTGGTAACTGGAGTCATTAGCAGTGCTGATCTAAGCGCGGCCTTGATTAGGGGCTGGAGTGTCGTCGTTGCAAAAACAACTTCGATTTCGGCGAATCTAAATTCTCATTTTCCAACAAAATGTTCTTGTATTTAAGAATCGTCGAAATACGAATATGTCCGGCTTAACTATTTACTGGCGTCGGAATATCTTCGTTTTGTACCCGAGGGCATTCGGCGATGCATATTGATCAGGAACGAAGGTCGCTGGGTAGCAGAAATATTCATCGCACGAAACACCCGCAGCGCCAGTATTCTCCAGCGGATGATTTTTAATTTTTGGCGCTTAAAAGTGGATCGGTATGCTTTGTCCCGGCGGGGAAGCAATTTTATAAATGGATCGGCAGTGCGGCAGAAGAAAAAAGCCGTGTTGCGTTTCGCAGTGCGAGTCGAGCCTTATTAATTCCTTTTCATATTGCTCTGCTCGCGAGGAATCGAGCGAGAGCCGGAGCGGGAGATTGCTCGAGCTTATTGTTCGCCGCTTTGAAGTTCCAGCCGATGAATACCGTTCGAGCCGCTAAATATCAACAGTTTCATTTGGCCGACGTCGGGAAATAGCGGCGGCCCACTTTGCGACAAGCTTCCAATTAATCCCGATCTCTCTCGAGCGAGCGATTCCAAGAATGTCCTCGCGCAGAGCGGCGCGCAAAATTCTCGGGGAAATCCCGGCCAGCTCGCCTTCCTTTTTCCCCAGCCGGGCTAAAGTGGGAAGAGGCGACGGTGGCGCCTCTGTGCGCGACGGTTGTAAGTCGCGGCAGACTGCGATGGCGAGTAGTTGTCACGGCAATTACACTCTTTTCTTTTTCCCTCCGCGGGCCCCCCGCCCCTTGGTTTTTGTACGAAAGGCTCTGATGTCTGGATTATCTCTTTCCCATTTGCGAGAACGCGGCCTAAAACATTCTCCACTCTCGGCTGCCGCTCCGCGCCAAGGCAAAGCCCGATTGCGACTACGCTCGCTGCGACTAGCAGACGGTTAACGACCCACACGCAAACACACCTGCACTCCGGGGCCTGCGTCATCCTGAACCCCATTTTCTTTAATTAATTATTAGACTAGAAAAATCGATGCGCATGGTTTTAATTAATAATCGAGGAATATTAATCGGTGATCAACCTGGCCTTCTTTTAATCGAGAGGTTAGGACGCCGGGCGCCGAGCACTGTTTACGAAATCCGGCTGCGCGCTCGGTGGAACGTCCTAGCAAGGCCACTGATTTATCGCACTCGCCGAGTCTTCTTTACATAGGCCGGCACGCTGGCCCTAACATTCCGGTGCATCACGGCCCATTGACCCACTAAATTTCCGAAGTGCTTGGGTACTACGAGCAAGTGCATTTTAGGGTTCTCTTCAGGGACAGGTGCGGGTTGATTCACTTGGCTTGGGATCACTCGCTCCCTTTGGCTCACTGATAACTTGTAGTCTTAGTTTGTAGGGCCAAGCTAAAAAAATATTAAGCTATCGGGTAAGCTTGGGAACCTTGGCAAAATTGAACATTTTTCCTTCCCATTTTTCCCATTCGCTGGGTTTCAATATTTTCGCGTAGATTTAGCCCTAAAACTAAGAATCTGCGCGGAAATAGTGGTCCACAAGCCGTAATTCTGTCGTACAATCTATCGAATGGTCCTGATAAAAACAAGTGCTTTACTGCTTCTCTTCGCCCCAGTGCCCATAAGAATAAACCCCGAAGAAACCTCATATCCGGGAAAGATTTTCGGCGAAAGTTCCCAGCATTTGCCGCCAGGGGCTATTGCTCGGCGCAAGCGAGCGCCACTGTTTACGGCGATCGCAATTAGAGTAACTTTAATTGCTGTCACCAACTGGGGCCCGCAAACGGCACGTTCACCCTGTTACCGGAGTTTCCGCTCGACAAATACCTTACACGCCCTCCCACAATTAACCGCTGGGCAAAAGCACCGCTGTCCCCCACTCTATTCGGCGGCCTTTCACCGAGAGGCTATGAGAAAAGAGCTTTTCATTAGGGGAATTTTCTAGTGGCAACATGGCGCGCGCGGGAGAGTCGAGCGCGCCACCACCCATCATGAGCCAAGATTAATTCTTCATGATGATGTTCCCGGGGAAATTAATGCCGGGGGAATTGCTGGCTGGCCGCAAAGTAGCTGTGGAAGCGGGGATAATGGTTTTGGCGAGTAAAAGGAATAAAGTAAGGTTAAAGTAAGGCGGAGGAGGTGAAGGTGCCCTTACGAAAGGAAGGGACTAATCTCCGAGAGGTTAGATCCGCTGCTTCGTCGTGTTGATCTGCTCTTGTAGGTCTGGGGTGTACCGTAATGCATTTATAGCTATAGCTGGTAATCCTAAACCAAGCTGCGGCTTTCGCAGATTCAAAGAGCTCTCTCCGCCTTCGCCTCCTCCTACTCCTCCTCTCCCCATTCGCCCGTAGGTTCTATCTCTTCTTAATGGAGCGGCGCGTACGCTTCGAGATAAATTGCCGGTAGGGCCAGCAGCCTTTTCTCTCTGATGCCCCAACTATTTATCCCGAACACACATCCACCCACACGCCGGCAGGCTGAAGCGTTTTCTAATGGAACACATAGAGAGCGACGCCTCGTTGAGGCTAGAACCCACCGCAAAAACAGGAAACGAATAAGTGTCTGGCCGAGGAGTGGGGCGAAAAGCTGCGGATTCTCCCGCAAGACCATAAAGAAGCGCGCGAACTTAGTTCGCCGGGAAAGCTGGCGGCCATGATGGACCGTCCTTCGTCCACCTCGCGTTTTCATTGGCGCCCCACCGAATTACTTTACGTCGAATCGGACTTTGCCCCATTGCATCGTATTCCCGAGCGCGGCAGAATTCCCGCGGACCAAATAGTCGCAGGAAACAGTACGCCTCGCGCTTTGAAATCCGATTCCATAAATACTGGAAGAGCCACTGTAACATCGTTACCGGATACACCGCGAAACGCGAAATGGCCCCTGCGGTATTAACACCGGAATAAAAGGGATTTTTATAGGCCGTAAAGTGGACTATAAAGCCCGGGCAAGAAAAGCAGGGAAACACGCCCCGGCGATCATCTAATCTCTCGCCAGATTATACCCGGCCATTCCTTTCGTTTATTCCTCCGAGCTTTATCGCAGCGACGTTCCGTTTCTTGACAAGCGGATAAAGAGGACAAGTGATCCGGCGATCCAATTAATTACCGTCAACTTTCCTCGAGCCTTCCCGCAAACTGACACTCGACGAGCAACTCTCTGCCCGCCGGGGAAGCTCCCACGTGGCTCCAACACTTTCCACAGACTTCGCGATGAATATTCGTCCTCCCCAAGGGATTACAGCGAGAGCGAGAGAGAAGGGGCTGGCAGAGAGGAGGCAGTGGAAAGAAATTCGGCGAGCATCGAACCGTCTGGCGCACGTCTCCCCTGATAAGGGTTAAGAAATGGCCCTCGAGTTCCCGATCGTCGAAGGGGGCCAAATCCCGGCCTTCACTTTTTCTCTCCGATAGATAGATAGAAGAGAGAGAGAGAGAGAGAGAGAGGGGGGCACGAGTAGCATAGGGGAGGACTGAAGAACGTGACTAGAGTCGTATTAATTTTCCCCGGGAACCAGAGGCACAGGCACAGTACATTCTTCCGGCGGCTGGTAAGGTTCCGCGAAAGCCAGGTTCTTTTTAATCAAGCCCGGTGCAACTCTATATATACATGCACGCGCGCCCCTTGTAATTATTGGATCCCGGCGCAGTCGATATTTCATCTCTCTTTAACGGCGCCGGTCCTGCAAAGGCCAACTCTCCGCCACGATTGCCACCAAGCCTCGCCCGACCTCATAATGGAACAATGGGACCGAGTCGAGGTGGTGGGGGGCGCTGCAGTGCGACGGCAAGATGCGTTAACACGTCAACTCGCTGCCCTTTAAGTTGCAGGATCGCGGGATTAAAGGCTCGAATGTCATCGATGATCATCATCGTGGCCCAGATAGACCTCGCTCGGCCTACTGCCACCGGGGAAACTGGATCACCGATCGAACCTACGTCGAATCACTGTTGCTCACTGGCTGCGAACCAGCCTTTATATCGGCGCAGCCTGCGCCATTTCTCTCTCGCCGAAAATTGCGAGGGCGGTTTATCGGGTCGAGCGTGTGTCGCGCGGGGAAGAAGCAGCGGAGAAGCAGACGGCGGCCTTTTGTCTGGGCGACCTCGACGCTCCTGCTAATGCCAGATGTCAGATGCCAGGGCTCTCAGAGCCTGTGCGAGAGAGAACTCACCTTCGGCCTCTATATCTATCTTTTTAACTCTTCACTGAAAGCCTTGATAGTTTTCTTTTAGTTATTCCTAACCTAGTTTATCGCCGTTACCGTTTAATACTGGCTTCAGGGCAGAGGGTAGGCGTTCCAAATCATTAGACTTGTGCTAAATACGCGATTAATCAGACACTTTATCCTGGTTAAGGACTTTCTATGCGCCGACCATAACCAACAATAGGGAACCGAGGAAAACCGTGGACGATTCCAGCGAACAAAAGGAGGTTAGGATAGAAAAATCCGAGGCAAGTAGAATGTATCCGAGGACGTCTGGCGTCTAATGGGGCGACGTGGGTGGAAGGCAGATCTGCTACTTGGAGGCTGGCGGGAGTTGCTCTACATCGAGTATCCTGTTGACAGGGTGTCGGTCCGGGGGGGTGGCGGTGGGTGGCGCACGTACGTCAACAGGATAGGCAGATCGACTTTCGGGTGGAGCGATTCTCTCGCCGCAAAATAAACGGGCGACGCGAGGCCGACATAGTTTCGTCAGTGAGAGACAGGCGGGAACGGGAGAAGGAAGGCTGCTTTGTTACAGTATCGAGGGCGCTGTGAGTAGCCTCGAAAAAATATCATGGCCGCCAGTGGCGCGAGATACGTGACTCCGTCGATAAATAGTTCGACTCGGCCCGGCCAATTGACACGGAATCTCCGCTCAGGGGATCTCGGTTTTGGAGTCACGAACTTTATTTCTCGACGGCAGCAGCTTACGCTGCGCCGCCCTCCGCACCAGAAATCAATAAGACGTCGAGTGTCGTAGGAATCGACGACTGCCACTTCTCTCTCTCTCTCTCTCTCTCTGGCTCTCTGAATGCGCAGCTAATAAAGTTAAGAGGTCTCGAGGCAAGGGCAGTTAAGTCCGAAGGTACTTCCAGCAGCCGCGCGACAGCGACTCGCGAGTTCAAATTGTGATTAGAATTGTTTCGTGGGATTTGCAGATGGCGTATGGAATTTATGATTAGTGGAAAGATAATTCTTGAAAATTTGAACAAGTGGATTAAAAGGATGAAATTTAGAAAGTTCTCGATCGGGGTGGTTATGAGGGCAGTGTGGCTGGCGCAAGGGGCGGCACGGGGTTAACGATACTAACTCCTTTAGCCGTTTCTTCCCGGGGCAACGATTCGATCTTCTCTCCTTGGCTCCGGCTGGAAGTCGAGTGGAGGCGAAATCAAATAAATATGCAATCAGCCGGAGGAGCTTCTGCGCTGCACCAGCCAGAGCCAGCCGCCACTCTCCGTCTGTCTCTTTCCTCCTTTTCTGCCGCTTGAATTTCTCTCCTCGCCCGTACTTCCCACGGCCAGCCTCGCTTTATTTATTCCAAGCATTTATGAAATGCCGCCGTTGCGAGCTACGGCAAATATCACGCCGAGCGGGCTAACAAACACAGAGAGAGGGAATTCCTCGACACCTGACCAGTTTGCAGTGCAGACTGATGTGATTCAAGAAAGGATGAAATGATTGGCAAAGAAGCCAATCGATTCGAGGAACAGTCAACCAATAAGCCTCTTTCAGTCTGGCAAGGCTAAAAAGTCCTCCTAACCTAACCTTTTCCGGAGTAAAAAGTATAAGAAAATCTTTAATATCACAGGGATTTCCATCAACTTGAGAAAAACTGCTCTTCCCCTGACAAACCGAGGCGAGAGTGGAGAGAATCGAGTGGAGTTTGCGATGGTCCTTCAGAGAGATTGCTTAACAAGATTAGTTACGAGTGTCAGGGCTCGGCAAGCAAGTTCTGAATAGGAGGGCGACACTGGCCGCGGATCATCTACATGCATTATGCACCTCCTGGCTCGGCCATGCCTGCCGCGCAAACCTCCGACAGTACACCTGCCGTTTAAAAGCTTCTGCCAATTTCTGCGAAGAAAGCCCGCAAACCGAATTACCAGCTCCTCTCCTCTCCGCCGCCGACAAAGTTCAGCTGGTATTCTTTGAGCGCGGATGGAACCCGGGTCTCTGTCTATGAAAGCCCGCTTGGAACTTAGAACAGAAGTTGGGCGAGACTGGCATTGCAGCGGAGACGCCGACGCGCCTCTGGCGGCCGAGTTGACAACTATCCCGGCCCAATTGCCTCCTCCTGGTGTCGGACGCGTTCCTGCGGCTTCCTCGGGCGAGCAGTGTTGAGGCGTTACGTGCATTCGTTTCAGATTTCAAACGCTTTGCGAATTTAAAAATCAGTAAAGCGAAGGAATTCTAAGACAAATATCACGCTTGGTCGTGCTGCGGCGTCGACGAGGATGGTTGTTGCGATTGAGTGCCAGTTTGCCGCTCGTCGATTGCACTTGGTGAGATGAGTCGCGCGGCAGTCGGTCACGCGCTGCCAGGCCCTCTCGCGTCGAGACGATCCGGTCTCGAGATAAAGAGACGCCTCAAAGAATACATCAGCTGACGCCGTTTCATCGGCGTCTCGGCGAGCTCGGAGATCCTAGATAGCATTGAGGAATTAAAGTGGCCGCTGCTCAGCCAAGAGGCCACCGATCTAAATTCGAGAAGCGGACACGTAGTCGATAATGGAGACCTGTTAACTTGTAATCGAGCGACGCCGCTGTCGAATCGCTTGCCAAGGAAAACTGGCATCATTCTCCCTCAAGTTACTAACTAAACTCGAGAAACTCATAAAAATGACATGCTCCACTTAATTCCATAAACACAAAACTCCCATCTCTCAGCTTCCCCGCCCATACCAATACTTTCTAACCTAAAAAGTAAAAGTCCCGCTCGCCGCCACTTTCCAGTGGCGCTCGTTTCACATTCCCAAACGAGAATGAACCGATTACTTTTCGCGGCCGGTGTATTGGACTGCCATTAAAGGTGGGGTACGATTGCATCCGGCGCATTCCGGCCGATACTTCATCTCTCGCTGGCGGCTAAGTAGGATCGCGGGCCGTAACGAGGCAGAGAGCCGATAACGATCCCAGGTGAAGAGTTGGCTCCATCAATGATTCCCTGTCCCCGCGAGCCCCCTTTGTAATTGGCCATCTCGAGGGGCCCTCGGCATCGAGGAATTAAATGAACGAGACGCTTATTAGCCCGAGAGATCCACTCCCGTAGCCCGAGGGAGGCTGGTGGAAAATCTGGGGAAAATCGGAGAGGCGAAAATTTGTACACGTGTCCTGGGCGACACTGGCATTGCTCGTGTGTCTCTGGCAAGCGTCAAAGATGGGGGACGACGGGCGTCCCGCGGTATTTATTGGCTGCCTTCCCATCGCTTAACTCACTTGGCATTCGCTCAAAAGTGATTCCTGCTCCTCCGGAAAGAGCGCGAGGGTGTGTTTGTGTGTGTCGCTTGTCTGCCAGGTAGTTTATGCTTTTCGAGATGTCGCAGGAATTTTTCCCGAATTGCCAGCGGTTTGTCGTCGCTGATTTGGATTGGTTTATTTGCGGGCCCTTTGGCGAGCACGCAAGGAATGCAGTAGTTTAGAGTCTGAAGAGGGAAGAGGAAATATACGAGAAGTTTTAGAGAAATAGTGTGAATGTAAACGAAAGGATATTCATTTGGTGGATGATCGACCTATTGAAAAGCCGCGTAGGAATTTAATCGAATGGCGGATCGGCTGTCCAAGTGCGAAATGGCCGGGGCAATGACAGGCTCGTTTCTGAAAGGGAAGATCGACGACATGTGAAGTGGCCGGGCGCAGGGGCCAGGGTGATTCAGCCGGAAAAATCGGCGAGTGTCGTTGAATATAATTTTTCAGGGCGTCAGCGGCGATTTCTCGCCGGCGACAGCCGGGAAAAATGAGCTGCCAACCGGCTACAATTTCCCCCCCGCTCCCGACACGCCACACACTCTCTCGAGAGAGAGTGGCAGGACAGAGTCGATGTGTGTTTACAGGCTGGATAAACGATACCTTCTGACCCGGCTCTGCCCCGAGCCAGATGCTCTATGGTTCCGACCTGGAGACACGAATCTCTTCCCCCCTCGAGCACTACCCGAGCCCTAAGAAAAGCCGACCCTCGACTTTCCCCAATTATTTATGTCCGATCCCCGACAAGGCCGTAATTAAAAGTGCGCTTGTGTATCACTGGAACACTAGACTTGATTCATGATGGATTCGCCCCCTGAGAACACCCTTCTGGCCACTCACGCCTGGGAGTCTTGAATAATCCAGAACGAAACTCGAAGTGCGGTTCAGCCTGACCAAAACTAGTACTATTTCAATGATTGTCCTAGGGAATTTTCCAGACGCGAGCGATAGTGACGCGCTCGGATGCTGCGCTAGTAGCCCAGCAATCAATACTTTAGAGCCAAGGGTCATCCTTTCCTCCGCGGACTCCTCCCGCTATCGCGATCGCAGCCAGCGCGCCAGTGGGATATTAAAATTCGCCGTTCGGACGAGAGTTTAATCTCCGAATTTATGCGTCGGCGGTAAGCCGCGCGAAATCCCAGCGGGGAACTTTCCTAGGCAAAAATCGGACGCGCGCAATTCCCCAGCCAGAATGTAATTTCAAGGGAGAGCTTTGAATCCGCGCGGAGTCAAAGGGCAGAAACGCCAGAATTTTATTTGACGATGGAAGGGGATTGGCGGGAGGGGGTGGAGGTGGGAGGTGGGATGGGCGGAAGATAAAAACCAAGCGTATTTCGAAAGGGAATAAAAACTTGTTCTCCAACACGACAGCTTGTCCTCCCACCCTGCCCCTCCCTCCATTCCCATATGCTCCAGTAGAGCTCGCTCTGGCGCTCCGCTTCTTCCTCCGCAACACGCGCGCCCTCTCTCCGCCCTCTCTCAAACGTCTGAAGGCCTCCCTCAAAGCGCGAGACTACTATCCGACAGGTTTTTTCAGCTGGCTCGTTCAAAGGCTATCCGCTCTCCCCTGCTCGACTCGAATCGTACCAGCACTACCCCTCGACAACCCCACACAACCATCCTCCACCCCACGCTAATATCTGCGGCGAGCAATGCCCGATTAATGAGGCACTGTTGTGTGCGGGTCAGGAACCTTCTGGCTTAAATTCGTTTTGTGCACGCCGATCCACTTGCGTTTTACTACGGCGAATAATTATTAATTATTCAGTATGTTCGTTTATTCGATTTTCTCTCTAAATATTCCGAGTAAAATAATACACATTTGTAAGGGGCATTTCGCAGGCGCGTCGGATACGAATTCCGGTTTAATTAATAATACTGAATGACTAGGGAAAGTGGTACTCGCCGAGCGAAAGGTGCTCATTTGTCAGGGACGCCCTCGACGCGGCAATGCACCCAATAACGTTACATCTCCGCAGTGGCATTGAATTAGGGGGGAGGGCGAGTTGGCTACTTAACCGATGAAAACTCATTAATTTTGTGGGGCATCGAGATTTTAACCGCTCTACTATCTCCCTTTCACCCCTAACCTCCCGGCTGGAATCTCCGAGCTCATTAAATGCTCGAGCATGTGCCGCCGAGGCCTCCTTGTCCTCCTTCGAACTTTTAAAGTAATTATTCCGGGGCGATCGAGCGCGCCCGCGCGCCGAAAGAAACGTTTGCTTTCATTTTCCCGAGGATCCAAATTAATTACCAGCCGCGCCCGGTAAGATTGATGCTTGGCGACGCCAGCGCCCCAAGCGGCGCGAGAGAGCAAGTGGCGCTGGTGTCGGACTCTCTTGAATTAGACTGTCAATCTCCCAGCTTACAGTGGACCTTGCTAGGGACCAGGGTTTCATTATTGAAATTCATTTGCCCAACACTCTGCAACTAAACGCGGCAATTACCGCGCCATCTATTTATCCACGGTTCTGTTTATCCCGGCGAGCGCACGCTCGCCCTTTGTGCGGAGCGAATTGTCCGGCAATTGGCGATCCCTCGGCGAGGAATTAAATCAGGCGCAATACGAGGCGGGCGAGATACGAGCGAGCGGGGTTCATCTGAAAAGTCTAATTAAATTTCATCTATTTTGCGCGGAGGAGGCTAGTGTCGGCGGCGCCGGAGAGAAAAATAATTAAAGAGGATGACAAGGGGCGCACGTTCAAGTGGAGGAAGCAGGCCAAGACCGGACGGCAAGTGGCGCGGGACTAGAAGCGGACGGCTCGACAACTAAAAATAAACTGACCAGCAAGATTGGAAAGCACTTCCCTAGAGCACACCTGTCATATTCCACCACCTCGACACTGCGCGTATCAAGAGATAGGACGGACGTTTATTTACCCAGACTTTCATTGCGATGTTTATCGAACCCCGTCGCAATAAATATCTCCCGCGGGACGCTTTAATAAAACCACTAATATATTCGATCCCGTGTTTGAAAGCTCATGTATATTGCGCCGCGCCTTTACCAACTGCAGAAATTGTGAAATTCCGCGAGAATGCAAACAGAGCTAAATGAAACAATAGGTAAATCTCAGCGTTCCGAAAGCGACGCGAGCGCCCCTGGCGACGGTCGCGCTTAATAAAGCGCGTTCCGCTACTATTGCGCATAATAATTCTCCGTTTGATGCGCCATACGTTTCCATTTGCTGCAACTTAGCCGCGAGGACTAACTCGATATTGCGTTTTCGGTCGGGCGCCGCGGCGTGCGTCATCCGCGGCCACCAACCGGAGCGCACCGGATGACGAATGTCCGCCGCGATACGACAGAGCGAGTGTTTTGTTTACCGCCCTCGCAATATATCCTCGCGCGGCCTCTCCCTTCAGCCCTTTCACCGGTGAGTTCGGAGGATCGTGATAGGCGAGCGGACACCGGCGCTATCTGCCGTGATCAACGTGTGTGCGCGCCCATTGACGCGCCGGGATTTCCCTCTAGTGGAAAATCTCCCGTGGAAAGCCTCTCCGATCACAAGAGGGCTTTCGTCATTCCCCTTTACCGCTCCCGGGAAATTAACCCCTAACTCGTCGATAGTTCTACGAAGAATTGCTCTGATTTTTATTTTAATCTTATTAATTGTATAAAATCACTTATATTGTATGTTTTCCTGGTTTTGTTCCACTTGTTATAGGTTAGAATATCCGCAGGTGGACAATAGCGCGATAAAATGCCGGGCGATCGAGAGTGGCGCCACCTGAGTTCGGTCCCACTCGTATCACACGAGAGAGTTGGTCCCAGGTAGGCTTGCGACTCTAGTAAGCCTACCCGGCTTAATTCACCGTGGCGGGCCGCGCTCGGAGCGCAGAGTTAATGGGTTAAAACGATCTGGGGCGAAAAAGAATAGTGAGTGGCAGCTCACTCGAGGCGCGCAGCGCCCGCTGCACTGCCGAGTGAAATCTAAAGTGGGGGGGGGCGCGCGCTCCCTCCCCGCTACATCAACGCCGCCTCTGCCTTCCCTGCCCGCCCGGCTTCTTTGCCACGTTAATTGGTGCCATTCTGCGGAGGGAAAGATACACGCAATGCAGAGCGGCCACTCGAATCAGCGCCGCTCGTTATCCCAGCATCGTGCGACCCCGATCCACAGGGGAGCGCCCGACTGCGATGGAGCATCGAGGCATTGACGCGCCGACCGCCCCCCCACAGACCCCCCCCCCCCACCAAGAAAAGCGAGTCTAGCATGAATTTTAAGCAATCCCTCCGCAAAGCAGATATTCGAGGGCGGTCGTCTCTTCCTGATAGTTTCGGGGACGCCCGCCAGAGGGCAGGGATGATCGGACGCTTAGATAAGTCGCTTTTTTGCTGGCTCTGACTTAGACCTTTCTCTTTATGCCACTGGTACACCTTGAACCAGGCTTATTCGAGAGCCGCTCTCCACTCGACCAATCGGAGACGCCTTTCCCCTTGATTCCGAGATTTCTATTCGCTGATATACTCGTACCTCGGATCTGGAAGTTACTACTCTGAATATCGGAGTCCGAGTAATTTGGGGACTCGGCGAAGTAGGCGGCCTTTTTTCCCGAGGGCGATCGATTGGCGGGAAGATGAGAAAGGGGGCCAGTAAGGTTATTTGCACGATTAGAGGAGACGGGAGAAGGCCGAGGGTGGATGGATGCCTGGAGCTCTTCTCTGGAAGGGTGAATTCGGAAATCCCGCCGAGGGTAAATGTGCTTATTCCAGCTGGATCGGGGCCGGCGCGTGGAAATAAATCGAACGGGGCCGAAGCGTGGATAATATCTGGGTATCCCGGAGGCCATTGGTTCATTAACCGAGATATATCCGACGCAGCCCCCGAGAGAAACCGCCGCGCGACGCAACGCGAAATCCAGCCCCGTCGGATCCCAGTGATTAATTATACTATTTTTATACCTCAAATAAAAAAGTGTCAAGATTTTTTATGCGATTCCCAGATAAAAATGGGCTAAGCGCGATTCAAAAGCGAGCATCCTTGCCCTAGATTCCCAGCGACCCAAGCTATTTCTCAGTTTGGAGTGAAATAACGCTGAAACACATCTTCCCGGTCTGAGCCCCCATTTCTTTCCTCCCAGGGCTTCGTCCACTTTGTAACTGTTTCTGCTTATCTGCCGTTTGACAGATCGCCGAGCCCTGCCAACTCGCATGGCCCATGAAGCATTTGCTCAATGATCGTGTCGCCCCGATAACGACTGCGCCCTAAGCCCCCGGCGGCCACCCCCGCTTATTGACGACCCCGGAGGAGGTGATGACTTTTGAATAACGACGCCACGGCCAACTATAATGCGCACCCTGTTTTCGCAGGAGCCACGATGAATGGCTGGAAGCTCGCCCCTATGCTCCCCAATACAATTTATTTCCTTCCGGTCAGCCGGCTTGTCCCCCATCCCCGCGTCCTCGGACGCTGTGCTCCAGATCCATCGGGTAATTGATGCGAGGAACAACGCGGGCGCCACTGCTTCTCTAACTAAATATGTACCGAGTGAAACGCCTCGAGAAAGAGGGAGAGAGGGGGGAAGGGGTTGCCTGGTAATGGCAGTCTAATGTAAAGGCCGTAAAAGCACTCGGAATTAATTCGAGGAAAAATGGGGCTGGGCGCTGGCCTAGTCACGTCTTGTGCCGATGAGAGGAGAACTTGGGCGGAGAGGGCCCCCGCGAGATAGGAAAGGGGGGGTGGAGGATGTATGCTGGCGAGAGAGCTGGCGTGTTCCCGACAGAAGGGTGAGGGCGAGCCTCTACGATTTTCCAGGCCGAAAATCGGCCAAAAGTTCATGTATTAAAAGTGCCTACAAGGCCAATAAATTAGAACTGGCGCTCTGCCATTTCAATCTCGACGCTCCTGGAAGGAGACGAGGAAAGCCCGGGTTCCCCTCCGCCTCTTGGAATCATTTGCGCCCTCGTCCTCTCTTTCCCCAGCCCCCAGCGCCGCGTCTGGCATAGCAAGAGGTGATTAATTGGGCCGATTGATGACTGGAGGCCGTCCGGCCGGGAGGCCTCGCCGTCTGGAGCGGACTTAAGGGGAATAAGCCGCCGCCGCGCGAGACGGTCCCTCGCGAGCCGGCCGGAAACTGGGTCTGCCCGCGCGATCATCAGGCGGAAGAGCCTCGACACAGGAGCAACTCTCCGCCGGGAAAAACACGCGGAGCCTCGTAAAATCAATATGTCACCCTCGCCCTTAGAGCCGGGGAAGATCGCGACATTTGTGCCCGCGGAGCCGATGTGTATTCGCCAGCGGAGTCTCGGCATCGGGCGAAAGGGGAGACGGAGTCGCCTTGTCGGGACAACAAATTCCCTATTTACCAGGCGATATTCACTCGAACAATGTTATCGCTCGCGGTGGAAGGGAGCCGAGCCCTGCCGCGGGCCGGGAGCAATCGGCCCGGAAAAATGTCCGGAGGGTGCGAAGAGCCGCGAGAGAAAATATTTCGCCGATCGGCCGAGGGTCGTCGGGAAAGAAAGCAGGGCTCGGTGGTGTCAGGGGTGGCGAGACGAGACGAATTGTGAGAGGGAGAGGGCGGAGACAAAGGCGAGACGAAATGAAAGGTGGGAAAGCCAAGGTTGACGTGCCAAATATTCCAATCAGCCAGCCACTCGTCCCCACTTTTTAACATACTTGAATTCCATCTAAAACCAAATGCAAAATCCATCCAGTCCCCCACGTCATCCAAGGCAAATCATTCCCTCTTTTATTGCCTGTCAATGATTCAACCCTGAAAACTTTTTCCAAGGGCTTCACCGAGCTCTAAATAGAATCTAAAGCGAAATCAACCCCCTCGAGGCTGAAAAATAATAATTCCCTATTTTATTTTTACTACCAACAATTCCACTCTGAAACCTATTTTCCAAGGGCGCGCGGAGGCTCAAGCACAATCCAACCCCAAATCAAGCCAAATCAACCCCCTCGGGCGATAGAAAAATAATAATTCCCCATTTTATTTACCGTCAACGATTGCACAGTGAAAACAGTTTCCGGGGGCTCGGAAGCCGTGGCACTTCCTGCGAGCGGCAAGCAGCGCGTGGAGGGTGAGAGGGCGAAAGCAGGGCTCGCTGTAGGGTAGCTAGGACGTGACGGCGAGGGTCGGAGTCTCCTTCAAATTACAGTACATCCTCTCTCCTTCCCGTTTCTTTCTCCCGCGGAGCCCTCGAAGCCTCGGATATGTGCTCCGCTCTCCGGGAGCATTTGCCGAAATCCCAGAGATAGCAGTCGAGGACTCGGGACACCGCGGGCGGAGATTGCTCTTATTTATTCGGCGAGTGAAGCCCCGTTAATCTCCCGGCGGCTCGATTTTTGATCCGGAATTATGATGCCTTGGGAGATAGCGACGTGACCTGTAGAGGGCGGCCGACCCCTCGTCTTTTCTCGCCTCGTGACGGGACTCTCCGATCGGGGGGGCGAGGGGGGGGGCGATATTGCGGCTGGCATTTCACCTTCCAGGGGATTTCCCGGTAAGAACCGGGGATCGAGAGACTCGCCGACACGGACTCGGAGATATAATAAGGAACTTTTACTCGCAATCATTCATCGGCCTCTTAATGGAATAGGCTCTCCAGTACTCGGGAAGAGCGAGGGGGGCGGAGGGGGCGTAATTGATCAGGGTTTCATTTCAATTTTCGGGTGGAAATTTAAATCGGTCCCGGGTAGGGCGTTATGTGTGTCAGTGCACTGTGACCTATCTCGGGGTTGGTTCGATGACGTCATTCCTCGCCGACGAGCTGGAGATGGCGGGCGGGGGGCGGCGGAAGGGGTGGCGAGAGGAAGTCGGTTGGCGGTGCGCGCTGTGACGGATACTGGGAAACGGGACCAGCGCAAGGATCCCTTAACCGGCATTTTAACGGAATTAAACCGCACCGAACACAACACGCACCCAAGAGAGAGAGGGAGAAGTCACGTCATTAGTACCCCCGGGGCGAAAATCCCACTCAGGACCCGAACAGGCGATTCATCGGCCTGCTAAATTAATCTCTCGTTCTGTCTTCCATTATTCGATTTTATTAACGCCGGCGAACGGCCTTCCAGCGCGTTACCCTCCGACTTCCCACCCCCCATTAAAAACTGACCTGGAAAAACGCTCGCGCGCCGAGGAATTAATGAAAGGCCGTAAGCGCGAATAAAGCAGCCCGGTTAGTCGTTGCGTGGCCTTCGATATAGGCGAAACGTCGATCTGACAAATTGCAGCTCGCCCGTCGCCGGCGCGCCCGGCGAGAACTAATTCCGCGCGGGTGGAAAACGAGTTTAAGGGAAATTGGCACGGCCGCTAACCGGCTTCACGGCTTTCCCCCCCGAAAGCCCCTGCGCGATTTTAATACTCTTCCGGCGCGCGCGCCGCTCGAGAAATATTACATCATCCCCGCTAAGCACCTTACCGCTCGCTCCGCGCAACTACAATCCCAAAGTTTCGGGCATTAAACTCCTGCAAGCTGGCAACATTTACGCCGAGAGCGAGCCCCCCACTCCTCCCACCCGGATATATCCCACTTCCCACTATTTAATAGACCGATTTTAACGGTGCATCGAGAGGGGGCGACAGCGTCGAGCGTGATTTTGGAGGTTAGCCCGGGGGGGCGCAGTGGAATCCTCATGGCGTCCCGCTAGGTTATGGATGGGCAATTTATCATGCCGATTAATCAATCGGCCAGGCTAGCCTCGCCGATCGATCCACCCCGACATGTTTATGATGCCTAGCCCTCGCAACCCCCCACCCCCCCTCGCGCTCCAATCAAACTTAATTATACGCAATGGGGCCTCGATAAACCCCGCTAACCATAATTCTCGAATTCCGTCTAATCCGAAACGCTGTAATCCAATCGGTCCAAAAGACCGCGGAGGAACCTCCAACGCGTTTATTAAACCCACCCCCAATCACTGGCTCCCCAATCAAATTTAATTATACCCAATGAAGATACAAACCCCGCGAACCTCTCACATTTTCAATCAAAAAATCCCAAACTACAAAACAAGTCCTTGTACTTCCCACATCCAACTCCGCCCCCTCCAGCCCCCCACCAACCAGAGGCCAGGAATAATTCTCGATTTCCCTCGCAACTCGATATTCCTCGAGGTCTCGGCTTCCCTTCTAAAAAGGCGGACTGCGGAAGAAGGTCTCCGAGGGGGAGGGTGGGGGGTGGTTAAATGCAGGATTCGCGAGTAACCCGGCGAGAGAGAGACGTCATCGCGCATTTCGCTGGGTAGGTGGGCGGTCGGGGGGGGGGGCGGACATGTCGCGCGTGGTACATGCATCATCGAGGAAAATCGATGCGCGATAACGGAGCAGCGATGTCCGTGTGGAAAACAGAGGCTGCCGGGGGGGGGCGGTCGGAGGAAACGGAGAGGAGGCACCCTCCCGGTGCACCAGCTTTATACACGCACGCCGGCACCGTCGCCAGGACACGCAAAGTGCACGGGTAATTTCGCGCGGGCGCCTCTGCCCCGATAACAATATGAATAATGCAGAGATTGAGAGACAACCCCGCGAAACCCACACACGGACACATCCGAGGCTACGCGTCTTGCGGGATCCTCGCCGCGTAATGCTCGCGCTAAAGTGCCGCCCCATCCGCGGGGCTAATTTCTACGTGTCAACGTCATCGGGTTTTATCGTCGGGGTCTCACGTGGCGTTGATTGTCATTCCGGCGACACTCGTCGAATTTCGAGCGCTCGCTCTATGGGGTGCACTTTGGGCCGAATGGGACCAGTCGACGGCGACTCGGATTAGAAGCGAAACTCGGACGGGATTGAATCCAGGCCAGATAGAAAGAGCGGAGGCTCGTGGAGGAGGAATCGAGACGCGACGAGGGAATTAGGGAGAACTGCAGGACTGCCCGGGGCGACCCAGAGAGAGGGAAAACTCTCTCGTTAATTCTTTTAGCGTCTCCTCCAGAGAGAGATTACATATTTCAAGCGGGCGCGAGCGAGGGAAGAGGCGTCGGCCGGATTCCCTCAGGAGAGAGAGAGAGAGAGAGAGAGAGAGAGAGAGAGAGGCTCCAGCACAGCAGCCCTGTTAAGGGAGAGCTTTCGCTCGGCAAAGGCGCTTACTCGACGCTTCGTCAATTAGTCTCTTGCTGGCACACTCGTAATCCGCGCAAAATTGCTGCCTGCCACTGGAAGAGCCATCCTCTCTCTCTCTCTCTCTCTCTCTCTCTCTCTCTCTCTCCCGCGCGGGACATAAAGGGTTGCAGCGTCGAGGGTGAGATAGGGCGAGACGTATGTGTCGACGGCGGCAGGACGGCAATAGGGAAATTCGGGCTGGCAGTGCGGCAACAGGCAATCCAGTGTGACCGGAACACGCGATGCGATGCGATGCCATGCGATGCCAGGACTACCACCCTCTCCCCCTCTGCGTGTGTGTGTACTAGCGCGGAGGGCGGCGGGAGAGGAGGCAGAGGGTGCTGGTACCGGATGGACGCAGGGCCAGCCGGGATCGAGCTCGAGGACTCCAAAGGGTGGCGCGTACAGGGCGTAGACCGCGCCAGGAATTACCGACTCTGCACACCCCCCATGGATCAAGAATCCCGGGCCCCCCCCCCCCCGAGATAAGAGAAAGATATATCCTGGCCGGTGTCCCCCGAGCCATTCCTGCACTCTCCGCCCTCGATGGCCACTGATCCCCGCTGTTTTAAGAGCGATGGGAGCAGAGGTTCCCGAGTGCGGCGAGTGCCGGTGCAGCCAAGGGGGTGGTCCGGTGCCGCCGGGGGATGCTGTGGCAGCCGGGCAGCCCTGGCGCGCCCAGCGACACGCAGGACACACTCCTGCCCGAATATAGACACTCGAGTAAACGGGAGATCGAGGGAGAAAGAGAGAAGAGTCAAAGAATCGAACAAAGGGGGCCAGAGGTCAATGGGGGTGAATAATCCGGGAGGGCGAGTAACGAGTAAGCGGGCAGGGATTGGTAAAGAGAGCAAGTGAAACTTGGTTCTTACCTCGCTTGGACGTGCTGTCGGCGCTGCTAATAAATCCAGGTACGGCAATCACGAGAACAAAGAGTCCACAGTGTAGCCAGAACATGTTTACGTCTTAACAACATTGTTTAGTTCCATTTTACATGACGCTCGTAAAACACTACGGTCTCGACGGTGGCGGTGATGGCGTTGGTGCTCATGTCGCGCATAATATCAGCGATACTACCTGGCCGCCGGTCGAATCATGAGTACGCGACTGGGTTACTGGCGACTGGCTCGCTTCACCTCTCTCTCTCGCACCCTTCTTTCCTCCCCCCACCAACGAGCGCCCGAGCCCCCCACTCCGCCCGCGCCAAACCCCCTCCCTTTCTCGCAGCCTCCCGGCGGATGAGAGTGTGCGGAGAGAGCACCTGTCGGTGTACGGTCGCGCGAGCCCGAGCGGACGGAGAAGGAGATCGCTGCTGGTTGGAGCCGAGAGAGAGAGAGGGACCGATGGAGGGGGAAGGAGCTGGAGGGGAGACGCAGCGGAGACACACAGAGAGACGGGAGCGCCGTAGGAAAAACGCGGGGGTGCACGTACTGGCCGGAGGATGGAAAGTAAGTCGGAGAGGAGAGCCCGATCGAGACTGCCGCCGGCTGGACCGACGGACGGAAGAGGGCTGGCGGGAGAGTGGGGGGCACAGGGAGGGCAGAGAGAGGGGGGGTGCGAGAAGAAGCCGAGTACGGTTCCTCGAGAGGTGCGAGAGACTTTTCCTCGGATGCTGCGGCACCTACGCTCCCCCTCTTCCGCTCTACTCCCGACGCCCTTCTTAGAACATGTCCCCGGGCTCTCCAGCAACACTGTACGCACGCGATATAATGCACCAGGCTAGCCAGCAGCGCACTATGTACTTCCGAGATCGAGGCCCGCAGCCGTGGAGAGAAGCCGAGTGCGGTGCGGTGCGGAGCAGCCCCTATTCTCCGGATGCTGGGAAACGCGCGCATGCTCTCTCTCTCTCTTTCTCTCTCTTTCCCGTACCGGGCAGTCTGCTCTCTCCGGGCGCGGCGGGAGGGGGAAGGTGTCCCGGTCTCGAATCACGCCTCGGCTGCCATCTTCTACCTACGCCGGGAGTCTGGAGTATGAAAATATTCTCTACAACACCCAACCACCCCTCTCTCTCTCTCTCTAACTGGAACTCAGAGTTCCCCTATCCAGGCATCCCCCACTGGGAAGCTCGAGCAGCTTCGCTCTTCCCCCCAACCCTCTGCCGGCCCATGTGTCCCGCTACAACCCTCTCTCTCTCTCCGGCCCTGGTGCCGCTCTCCCAGCATCCCCGAGTGGAGTCTGTAGCAGTGGCGGGCGCATCTCTCTTTCTCCCCCGGCGAGCCTCGCCACCACCACCACCGCCACCTTCGCCAGCTTTGGACCACCTCTTATCGATTCCTGCGCCATTTCCCGTCATTCCTGTCAAATCAATAACGCGCTGCTGCCGGTGGTGCCGCTGCTCTGGAGGTGGTGGTACTGCTGCTCGGGATGCTGGGGGATGCTGGGGTGCCCGGCGCCCCCCCACCACCCCGCTGACGTGGCGCGGTAGTAGTGGGGGGGCGCTCCTCGAGTTCCTCCCGTCGCCACGGGGGACGGAGGAGGTTGCTGCTGCTGCCGCCGGAGAGAGGAGGCACTCTCTCTTCCAGCCGCGGATCAGACATCGATACAGAGATACGAAATCCGGAGGCCGAGGGCGCACCCGCCGGACACCCACTTGCTTCTTCCACCCTCCTCGTCCTCCTACTCCGACCCCTCGGCGTCCCCCTAGCCTTGCCCTGGGATAACTCGCTCCTGCGATTCCCATTCACAAGCGCAGCGAGAACTCGCGAGCGAGCGAGCCGGGGAATTTATCTGCTCGGACCTGCTGATTATGCGGACATCGTAGGGGCTGGTCGCCTCGAGGTTGAATAGCCCGGGAAAAAGGGGAATTACTTGGAAGCGAGATTCCGGGGAGTTTCCTCGTCCACGGATCCGGCTAGTGAGGATCGTGTTCTGAAGAGTCGCTAGAGTATTATGAAAGTGGTTTTGTAAAAAATTTAATTGAATTATTAAGGCATGATTGCTTCAACTTAACTATGTGCTCCAAATTGTCAATGTAAAACTCGAACTATCCTCATCCAGGAGATTCCCTACCATTCACCACAATTAAAATAAATTCAAACTCTCTCCCAATTAATTAAACACAAACGTCTCCCAGCTTCCACCAGCATTTAATTTATCGCACTAAACAAAGCAAACCGGCGATAAACAGTAAATCTCTCCCAACATCGATTCCCATCAATTCCGATCGAGAGTCCCGTACACCCCCGCGGAGCCTCGTAAAATCGGACTCCTAAAAGCAGGACGCGGGACTTTTATCGGCGGGTGATCGGGACGCCAGGAGCAGAGCTTACAAGTACTCGGCTCGATTCCACGCGACCTCCGCCGACTGCTCCACTGATCCCTGCCGAGTGAATGGGCGGCTGCAGCAGCCGCAGCGGCGGGGGAGGGCGCGGGGGTAGTATGTTGTGACAGGATCTAATTTTACCCGGTAAGAGCGATGGTGCCCTTGCTCTCCTCGTCTCGAGTCCGTGCATCGCTCTCATTATTTATAGCACACACATATAGACGTCTCTGCACACGGATGGATTGTGAGGAGGTGTCTGTCCTGGTCGAACCTGCCAGGAGGTTCAGCCTACAATTAGCTTGCCTTTTGAACGGAGTAATTGGAATGCGTCTGCCAAGTAGTGACGCGCTAATGGACACTGCAACACTGCCACTGCTGACTCGAGGACACTCCCGGAACGTGTCTCGAAAAACAGGCTCGAAGGCCTCGGGAAGAAAGCCTCGCGACGACTGCTCCTTTCAACCCCCTCTTTCGCCGAGTGGCGTATTAAGTTTGATGGCAAAGGGAGAGTGTTTATTAAAGTGTTTCGGCGAGATTTATTAATGTGGTATTTTGAATTTAGACAACAATTGGCGAATTTTTCTTTGATTCTGGGGTTTTAAATAAAATATCTCTAATAAATCCAAGAATGCGAAGGCCTTGAAATTTGTTAATATAAAATTTTGAATGGGCGAATTTTTCTTTGTTTCTAGGGTAAATCCAGGATTGTGAAGGCCTTGAAATTTGTTAATACAAAATTTTTGAATTGGCGAATTCTGCCTTACTTCTGGGTTCTTAAAGAAAACATCCCTTGAATAAATCCAACATGGCAAAGCCCTCGAAATTTGTTAATAAACAATTTTTAATTTACGCAAAAATATGCAAATTTTGCCTTACTTTTGGGTTCTTAAATAAAACATCCCTTAAATAAAGCGAGCATTGCAAACCCCTTGAGGAGGTGCGTGCAGCACTCGCTGAAGGCGGAGAGCTGCGGCGGAATTCGACTGCAGAGAAAGAGTTGGCCTCGAATTTTCGAGGGACACTCAACGGCATCGGGGGAGAAATTGACGTCTCAAGTAGCCGCGATAATGGGCTAACCCTCGAAAGCCGAACATTGGCGACGCCTGTTTACGCAGACGTCTCAGTCGGATCTTAACGAAACCCTAAAAATTCTTTCTGCAGAATCCACAATAGCCAGGCCTTCTCGAAACGTTGCCGGACGAGCCGGGAACAAGTCGCAAGAGTCCTCGGGGTAGCCGATGTAAATGTGGAGCGACAGATAAATCGTGTCACGCGATACGTTTGTGCCGGAGTCAGCTGATGCCCGGGCGGGCTGCGTTCCCCTGACACATATTACCAGCGTCGCGTTCACCAGATCTTACATTTTCCATCTGTCAATCCGCGCGTAACAAATAATTAAAAAATATTTCTTCTTACCCTATGATTTTTTAAATATTATTTTCCCCGGAATAAATGTTTACGCCCCGGATATATTTGTCGAGAGGGGTGGGAGTGGCTATAAATAATAAGTGGGAGGAGTGAGTGGGCGTCGGGGGTAGGACTGGCACGCGCGGGGTGCGATCTAAAGACACCGGGAGGAAGGCGCACACGTGAATGACTCTTTCACGGCTGTTGAATGTGCGATCCGCATGCCTGGCGATCCACCGCCGCCGGCGCTCGCCACTCTCTCACCCGCTCGCTTCCTGCTCCATTTCGCAAATATGCAAGGCCACCCAGACCACCTTATCACCCGCGCCCACTTAAACCCACCCTGACGAGCGCACCTCAACTACCCCACCTTACGCCACCCCCATTAAAATCTACTCCTTCGGAATTTCGTAGCCTTTGTTCCGCTCGCTCGAGTTTAGCTCGATTAAACTCGGTTTTACGCGAAACAATTTGCCGTATCGATTTTAAACATTGCCGTTCAATGTATTTTGAGGAATTTAATGAATTTTATTTCGGTGTTTGGGTTGACGTCGATTGTTTGGATTTTTACGTATAACGATTTATAAGCAACGGCATGTGTTAGATTAAAAAAATGGTGTATGAAAAGAATGAAGAAAATAATTTTTTTGTGTCTTTAAACATAATTTAAATGATGAATTTCGAGTTCTCGACCTAGTCGAATTGTTATCAATGCTAAATCACAAATCAGCTCGACAACCGAGAAAAGTGCAGTGGGAAACTGGTAGGAAGGCCAGCCGATAATGATTGGAGGAGGGTGTCGAGGCTGCTGTCGAGGTGAAGCTATGAAAATGTTGGCGCTCGAAAACACGATATCTCGATCTAAGTCGGTAGATAGATGGAGCTCGCTTTACGAGGCGAGCACGACGTCCTCCAGTCATCCATCAAGCAAGCGTAAAATGAACCGCTCTTATCCCCCCCTTTAGCATATACGCAAACGAGGCAATATCGTTCGGTGCCTCGGCCAGAAGTGAGCTGGAAACTTCCTCGGATCGCGATAAGGGACTCCTCGATCCGCCATTAACAGTCTCTTCGTTAACCTGCCCTCCAGAAACTGACGAACATTCTGCGGATGCTCCTCCAAGTTTCTTCAAAAATTCCCCTAAAACAAAATACCCTCTGACAGTCTAATGATTCATTTGCGGGACTAATTAGAATTCTATAATTAGATTCCTGAAAATCCACAAAGTGATTGATTTACTTCGAATCGCTTCGATCATTTCATATAAAATTCTATATGAAATAATGACGAATTAAATGGTTGATTGATTCACTTTGATTTGCTTCAATTATCTCATATAACATTCTTTACGGAACAATGATGAATTAAACGGTCGATTGACTTATAAATATTTGATTTAAAATAATCTACGTTTCCTTGATGATAGAAATAAAAAAGAAATGCGGTAATAGAGTACGCAGTACGCAGCGGAGGTTATGTTGGTTCGGGCTGCGTGGCCGAGACGAGGGGTCGGCCGAGATGTAAATGAAAGTGGCAGCCTGGCCGAGTTTCCGGCGATAAGTGAGGCAGCTTGTTAACTCGGCATCCATTATTATAAATTAAGGGAGGCGGCTAGTGTCGATGGAGGCCCAGGGCGGATCGTAAACCGCAGATGGTCCAGAAGCATCTTCCGCCCGACGGCTCACTCTGACGCACTGCGGATGCTTAAAAATTTCTTGCCCCTCGATGTACCGCGGATAACTGGGAGAAAGGAGCCGATATCCTTCGACTACCGCATGCACCACCACTGCCGCGGATCTCTTACTTCCAGAAGGTCGGATACCTTGCGGCATTTCATACGGTAGAGTTGCGTAAAGGCCGAAATAAAATTTAGAATTTGTCCCTATTTAAACGGCTTTGAAAAAGGAAGAGGTTCTCAGTTTGTTTTATAGACAACTCTATTTATTATAGTTATTATATATATTATCTATTTATTGCATTTTTTAGGATATTAGTTAAATTGTATAATATTTAAATTGCAATTAAAAGTTAATGTTAAATTATATCTTTATATATAAAGTAATTAGATACATATATATAGTTTTTAAATTTGAAATGATGTTCCAATACCACAAAAGGTAAAATATTCCCAAGAAATCTCCTCGAACCTCACTAAGAGACCCTTTACGAAGATATTTCGAGTTTCGTCCCACCGAAAAAACCGAGTAAAAGAAAAAAAAGTGTCTCCTTTACGACTCCGCACGCACAAAACACTCAATTCCACCGCACCATTAGGGGTTATGTGCAATGGCGGGAAAGCAATGGCCCCTTCTCTCGGCTTTTTAACTCTCCAGGGCGAAACGAGAGAGCCTCATCCCCGCCAGTGCCAATATTTGTCAGATATTCGGCCGAGGCGAATTACTCGGGGGCACGCGGGAGTTAAGCTGAATTCGATTAGCCTGCGCGAGCGTTTAAAGGCCCCGGCGAGCGGAGTAGTGGGTAACGAGGGTGCTCGCACTGCAAATAGGGGTGGATACACGGAAAGGGTGACACGTGCTGTCACGCGCGCCCGACAGTATCGAGTGCCAATATTTGAGCAATGTTTGCGCGGTATTAGAGGCCATCCGGTATACCCACCCGCCTCTTCCCTCGTCCCCGTCCACTCCATGGACACGTAGAGACATTATGAAACACCCTGTACAGCCTCGACACTTCCGACGAGATTTTTTCACGACTTGTCCTACTCTGATTGGCTGAACTATAAGAATAGGCCATTAAGACTAATTTGGGTGAATACAGAAATGGAAGGTTTGGAACAAAGGACGAGAAGTAAGGAATTGTTCGACCAGGCCTTGAATACTTAGCTCAAGTAATTATCAAATATTATAATAAGATGAAGGAATTTATTTTCTTAAATTTTCTTTCCAGAATTATAGAATACGAATCAAGCCTCGTTTATTAATTTCTTTAATATACATATTTCCCCGCTTAGGAAGATAGCTCATCTTTACCATCTTAACTACTCCCGGAGATTCTGTCGGGGGAGAATCCACTTGCTCGACACTTTTCCTCCCATAATTATATAAGGCGAATGAAGCTTAAGGGGTGGGCTGCGCCCTCCGATTCGCGCGGTGAACGGGGACGGGCCCGAACTTTCGACACTTCGTCATCTGTTCCGCGCCATTTCCTCCATTCGCTTCCCCCCGTCCAAAGCGTGCAAGGAGGGTCAGGGGGGCGCGGTAGGAGCGGGCAGTTGCGAAATTCCCCGGGCGTAAACTTTGGCCGATTAACTTTTTTTCCGGGCGAGCGAGCGGGCCAAATAGTCGGGGACCATCCGCGGGTGTCGATGCCGCCAAGCTGGAGGCAGTCGATCTGGAAATAATGTTATTAGTCGCCGAGATTGGAATAAAGGGGAATCGGAATGATCTCGTTGGCCGAATGAAGAGACGAGGCTCCAGGATTGTTAACTATAACTAATTGTACACATGGATTCCATAGAATTCCTCGAAAAGCCAGGGTTGTTGAGTCAACTTTTTATTTTAAAAATTAAAGAATTAAATAAATATTGATTAATAATTTAATTTAGTTTTTAACCCAATAATTATTTAATAAATTTATATTTAAAAATGTTTGAAATATAAAAGGTGTTAAAATTTAATAATTGTTAAGTTAAATAATTAAATAAAATAAATCTCTATCGTTACACACATTACCTAATAAATCTCATTATTTGGCATAAAAATACAGCGGCGATTCCATAGAAGCGATTTCCTAAAATAAAGGGAAATCGGAATGATCTCTACGGGTGAATGGAGAGTGACAGTAGAGGTTCATGTTGTACGAAGGGGTTGAAGAGGCCTCAGCCTTATTCAGCCACTTTCCCCTGGCCATAATGGCTCGGCCGTAAAGACGCACCGGCGAATCTTAGGGGGCAATCAATTTACCAGGGAGTGGTGTACGTGCGCGATTTACCGAGATAACGTCCGAGTGGAGGGCTCCTTCTCGGCTGGCAGTGCTCCTTGACAAAGCCGGTGGGAGCAGATAGGGCCAACACCTTCGGGCCCAAGTTTTCTGGGAATGACTGACGCCGCTTCGGTCATTAGATAAATTCTCCTGATTATCTTAGCCGCCTAAGTAATCTTTGCACGAATACATTGACTCGAATAAAATATTCATAAATCACAATTACTTCTGTTAAATCTGAAATTGCCGTTATAAAATTAAAATTAATTAAAATACTTTATCATTTTCATCGTAAAATTGATGCGAATAAATCCCGGAGAATAAAACGTTGGAATCGCAAAGAGCACCGGCGCATATATTTCCCTCTTAAAATTAGCTGCTATTTCATCGGAATTCCCATCATCAGAAAGGGCGCACTCAATCGCGGACAGGGTAGTTTTGCAGGGCGCGATGGGAGCGCCGGAGGATGTGAAAATGCAAAAATCCCCTCGATTCCCTGCGGATTCCCATTCGGACTGGCAAATGTTATTCCGCCGGGCGCAAATATCGACTCTCGCTCGACGCGGCCGAGTGCAAACGGCTTTTAATCCGGACTGGAAAAAGAGAGGGTTGCCCGCGAAAATAAGTGTCCTCAGAAGTTAAGCCGCAGGGGTGGATTGCGAGGGGGAAGAGTGTGGAGGCTGGAAAGGAGTGTATTCGACGAGTGCGGGCAGAGCTGCATGCAGGACTGACGTCACCGCTCAGGAATGCACAGTACGCACCCGAGAGAGTCGCGGTTTCCTCCTCCTCGAGGGAATCACTTGATAATTAAAACACCCTTCGCCCCTTGTGCTCCGCCGCATTCCGGAAACAGCGATTTTCCATCCAAGAATCTCTTCTCTTCGATTCGGTATTATCTCTCTTAATCATAAATTAAACTAATTTATCATTTCCAACTCACAATATCCTGCAATACTCAATCTTATATAGTCGATGAATATTAGTTAAAAAATTCGCAGACCTTACTTCCCTAGTGTTATCTAAGAAAGTCCTCACCCATAACCTCTGAAAATCCATCGACAACCAAGAACAGTTGTGGGAGGAAATTAGAACATCACGCAAGCGACGTGTACGACGTTAACAGGCTAAAAGTTCTCGCGAGGATCAAAGAGCCTGATTGACAATGTAATTAAATCCGAGCGCGCGCGTGGCTGAGCCCCCTCCCTCCCGTTCCTGCTCATCCTACTCGAGGATCGATGAGGCTCAATTACCGTCAGGGTTAAAGGCCAAGCCTCGAAATTGCATTTCCGTGCCGTGTTCCGGGAATATCTAAATTTCACGATGCAGCCAAGCTGCACTCTTCGTAACTCGAAACTCTGCCAAAGCCCACTCGCTCCCTCTAGGACTGCGGCGAGAGCGTTCCCTTTCAAACAGTAATGATCGAGGGGCACTCGAACGCGGAATCGACCGGCTCTCGCCAGAGGGTGCGAGTGTGTGCGCTCTCCAGCCTCTTGAAAAAGAAAGAGTGCAGAGCTTTGACGGCTCCGATCGCCCAGTAATAATAATTGAAAGGAAATTACGAGAGGTTGGAACTGTGTCGAGGGATTGCGGGCGCAGTAGGAGACTGGGGCAAGTAGTACCGGTCGATTCCGGCGATCCTGAAAATCTATTTTAGAAAAAATTCAGAAGAGAATACAAAACACCGGGATCCGTCTCCTGGGGGTATCGTGTTACGCTTCTTATTTATTTTTTTCTCAGTACATACACGCGAAGAAGTATTAGGATTGTTTAACATTGTTTTTTTTTGTTTCTGTAACCTTGAGAATAGGAATATGTGAAAAAACTCCGCTCGAAGAACGTAGGGTAGATGCGCTCTCACGGGACATCGTTCCTTTCCCCGACACAAAACATATCCCCAACAGCGCAGTTTCAATATTTCTCACGCAACACTTTCTCTCTCATGTTCTCTCTCTCTCGCTTTCTCTCCCACTCTCTCGCTCACGTAACATCGTTCTAGTGTCTCTTTACTTTCGTGTCCAATGGGGCTCACTCCTTCCCTACTCCTCTCTCTCTCTCTCTCTCCCTCCCTCCCTCTCTCTCTCCGCTCGCTTCTTCCTAACCACACTCTCTTCTCTTTCTCTCGATAAAGCACGATGGACCACGTGCGGCCCATGCTCGGCTGCTGCGTTACTTCTCTAAATCCGGCAGTGGGCAGTAATAACGTATGAAAAATCGCACGTCCTCCAGGCGAGACGTACCACCTAATTGTCTAGAGTTTTTGAGCGAGTGCGTACAACGTACTTGATTGCGGCGAGTGAACGCCACCCGACCCGATCCCGATCGAGCCACGCGCATCCTTTTATTCATCTATTTAATAATCCCTCGGCGGACTCGTAGACGAGGAGAGATCCTGCGAGATCGATATATATCGGGGTATATCTGACTCGAGGCACCGGACTACGAAGAGACAGGTGGCTCTCTCGGGCGCGTCGTGGCCACTCGATCCAGGCAGTAAGGAGCTAAGGGTCGGACTTTCTCTCTCTTTCTCTCTCTCTCGCTCGCTTCCTCTCTTTCTCTCTATCACTTCTCGCCCTTTCTCTCATTCTATCGATCTATGGGCACCAACGTGGCCGGGCTTGAGACTGGTAAAGTCCGATCGAAGGCTTGCGCGTGTACCAAATAACTGATTTCTTTTCTTAAGAGTGTGTGTGTATGTCTGTGTGTGTGTCTCTGCGCCACAGATTCTCCTCGGTTCCACTCTCGGACCGTCCGCCCGTCACGGAGCCACCCTCGACCTTTCAACTAATCCTCCAATTGCCCTTAACCCTTTGACTTTCGCCACAAACAGGTGTAACGGATTGGACGGTCCGAGTGGTGCGGGAGACAGAGCGCGCTCGGATTGGACGCCTTAATTTGATGTCACATTCGCCCACGCGATAATTGGCCAATCCGAACGCACCCTGCATCACGTTTCCTTCAGCCCAGGCCACAAAGAAGTCAAATAAACCTCGCAAACAAGTCTCCCCCACGGCATAGCAAGACTTTAAGTGAACTTTAAAGATCCATCTGACTTCTCTGCCATTCCGGGGCGTCCGCTCGCTTTTCACGGCCATGTACAATACAGGTGAGAAGAAGATTTGCGATCTCGAGTGGGGATTGGATGGGTGGTGGTGAGTGGGGGGTTGGCGGTTGTGATTCCGGTCTCGCGAGATGTCGAAGTTCGAAGAGGTCACGAGATCGCTGGCAGTCATCGTAGAAAGGTCGGACTAACATTAATTAACTTGGCTTCTTTTTTTCTCTCTTGTTACCTATATATAAGCTCGACGTGTCAGCGCGGAACATTGTTTTGCTTATTCACTCTGTGTGACACCCTTTCCTCCCCTTTCGCCGCACAATTCTCTCTCTCCCCCCTCCCTTTTTCGCGATCCTAACCTCTTCCCACTCCCAGCGGCCATAATTCTCTCGCTCGCTCTCTCGCAATCTTTTTTATACATATACATACGTGGCGAATTACATTTAGGTTTCTGTATATTATTTATATGTAGATTTTCAATGGGTAATCTTGATATCCGTTATCTATACGCCTCTTGTTTTCCTATGTACAGTCGTCCTTCGATCACCGACGCGTTCCATTCGCACACCACTCACCGTGTATACCGTATATATATATACTATATATCGTGTATATATATAGTTCTGTATGTATATATATATATATATTTTTCTTCCTCTGGCTCTCTCCCACCGGCCCCTTTATACGTGTATTTAATTATTTCACCTTTTGTATTTATATATTTATAGTATGTATACTGCGTAACGTGATAAAACGTTATTAAAAAAGTCAGTACATCGTCCGTCTATAATTGCGGCCCTTAAAAAACCACCCCCTTAAATTTGCGCTACTATTCCCGCTTATGTTCTCCTCCCACCGTCCCGCTTTATGTTTCATTGCGACAGTGCACACTGTAGGATTGCGAATCTCGTGCTTATTCTCGGGTTGACTCTTGGTTGCTGGGTGTGGAGTGTACAAAGGTGTCTTGTGTGTGCTGAGAGAGTGTCATTGGCTAGCTTAATTAATCCAGTATACATTTATATAGATATATACCAGCATATCTTATAAACATATACGTACACAGGGCGCTGCTCGCGTGGCCCTTGCGCGAGGGAAGACTCGTTCTAAATCTTACTGCTCGTCGGTTGGCTTGTCCCTTTCTTCGCTTTTTCCCGTTCCGTCTGCTCTCGTTCGCTTTTGATTAGATCGACACGATCCTCCGGTCACTCCACCTCGCCGCTGCGAAGATCAACCGGTGGCTGAAGCGCCCTCCCCCGACAAATACGCACTCTCCGACTGACCCAAGTCCCCGCAGACAATTACTACTATCCCTCGCTGGCCGAGTTGGTCGGGTGGCGGCGAGTTTGCCTCCCCCGGGAAAGAAATCGCCGAGGGACCTACTGTTCGCCGGCTCGTGCGGATACCCAAAGAGGTAATCGTAATGCGCGGTTCTCCCGGCGTCCGCGGCGCCACTTGTCCCGAGGCTCTCCTCTTCGCGCTTTCTAGGGAGTTTCCCGGCAGCCTCTGCGATCGAGGATACAAAGAGGCCTGGCCAGTTCCGACTGGTGTGAGGAAAGAGCGGCAGGTTCTGCCCGCAGAATGCCGCAATCGAGGAAAGAGCCTGGCACAGGCCTCGAAAATGGAGGTTGCCGGGTTCCGGAGAGTCCGGGGACAAGTGGCAACCGAGGATCCTCGAGGGAGAATTCATGGGGGCGAGGCACACTCTCGGTATTAATTGGCAAAGGTTTCGTAAACACCCCCCGTGTCGTATGGCCCGAGTCCCATCGGAAGAACAGTTTAAGTGGATCCCAGCCGGGTCCGCCCCGGCCGGGATGTACATTTGCATTTGGATGACACACGTGACCCACCAGCCGAGAGCTGCGATTGTGTTACAAATGTATCTGCGTGTACCAAGAACAATGGTCATCGACCTATCAACAATCCTCGCTTTATTCTCTCTCTCTCTCGCTCTCTTTCGTTTCACTAGTTAATTATTCGTTACTTATTAGTCGTTATTATTATTCTGCGATATTTAGTGTTTTTTCCCACAGTTATTAATCCTCGTATTTCACTAGTGTGTGTGTGTCTCTGTGTATTTCGAGTGGCACTACGATGCGCCCGGAGAAGTCCTCGGCCCCCAATGGCGAACCTCGTCTTTAAAAGTCAAACAAGACCTTTCCCACCCGCGAGACACCACCCACGACCGCCCTTGTTCCCAGAATCCCGTGCTTCCGACTCCCAAGGAGTCCCTGACACGAATCCCGGGACAGGAACGACCGGAAATGGCTCAGCAGTGCGAAGGTCACTCAAAGAACTGAATCTGATGGATTCGAGAGAGAAGGCTGGGTGAAGTGGCGAAAAGGGGAACGGAAATCCCGTCGATTCGAGCTTGGAGTGCCGAGGCTTCTCTGGGGACCTTTATAGTTTATACCTCGCCGCTTCCTCTCTCTGTATCTCTGTGTGTGTATATATAATACTTCTATATGTATATAAAGTGTATCTGCCAGTACCGGCGAGTCCGCTGTCAGCTGGATCGCGATGCCAAAGTTGCATGTACTTACAATAGAAATATATTAAAATTGCAAAGTCTCGCCTGCTTGTCAACGCTTCGGCTCTCAGCCAGCTACTGCGCATCCTGCCGAACAAGGCCCCGTATGCTCTGCGTATCGCCACGCGTGCGTGCGGATGACAGGGTGAATGGTACGGATCGAATGTATCTGTGTGATTTACGTGGACGACGAGCGATGATTGGATGATGGCGTCGGCGTCTTCCTGCATTCACGGCGGCCCGGTCCAGCCTCCAGGGAGAGGAAGTCATCGAAGAGTCTGACGCGCGACTCTTGCCGATCTTCCTTTCGTCTAAACTTGTCTCTTTGCGTTTTGTTCTCTCGCTTTTTTTTTGTTTGGTTTGTTCTCTAGATAGGGCAGTGTCGTGGACGGTTACGGAACCGGTCGTCCGTAATCCCAAAAATGTTTCCTACAAGTATACACACTATTTAATAAGTACATATTTCAACAACCGTCTTTAGAGCTAAGTGTTTTCTCTTATACTGGTATCGTTTCGTATGAACTGCGATTGCCCCGCATCGCCATCGGCCCCGGCAGGGGCCCAGATGCCCAAAGAAAAAATCACGTCCCCTCGATCCTTTACCGTGTGAGCCCGTGCCCGCGTCCCGTCTTGTCCTAGAAGTCCGTGCAACCGGCCCCGCCACACCCTCGGCCGCCGATCTGGAGGAGAGACTCTGGCAAGGAATGCCGGCCGATGCGGCGCTGGAACTGCCTGGGAGAGTCCCGGGGAGCGGTGGAGGGGCCAGTTGGGCCCGGAAGCATTGCGGTCCGATCCGCACTACGCGACCTACGCCGGAGGAATGTCCGCGCGCGCGCTCTCGGCCGCATTTCCGTAGGTGCTATGGTTTCTTTCCGTTCCCTTTCTTTAATAATAACCGTTATTAGGTGTATAATCTATCTATCTATCTAGTAAAACAGCATCGTATTAAAGTCTATTCTCCTCCTCCTCCTCGTTATCCTCGTTATTCTCCTCGGACTCCTCCTTGTAGCCCGGGTGCTCCGAGATGGCGTAGTAGTTGCCGTTGTAGAGGATGCCGAGCTCCCGGAGGACGTCGCCCCGTATGATCGCCTTGATCGTCCAGTTGTAGCACTCCTCGCTCTCGCTCTCGCGGTCGAGCCTCTCGACATCGAGGATCTTGCCCCTGAGCCGCTCGAGGATGATGCCGATGTCCTTGATGCTGAGGTGGTGCTTCTGGTCGACGGTGAGCTGGTCGATCAGCAGGAGAAACTTCTCCGAGGTCACGAACTCGTCCTCCATTATGGTGTTCTCCGTCTCGGACTCGGAGCTGTCGTGCTCCTGATGATGGTTGTGATGATGGTGGTGCATGTGGAAGCCCGGGCCGCTGCCGGCGCCGACGCCGCCGCCCCCGGAGTTGCCTGCTAGTCGGGAGCCGGACTCCTCGTCGGCAGTGTCCCGAAAGCGGACGTGGCCCTTACCGAGGCCAGGTCGCCTGGTGCCGTCGGAGAGCGAGGAGGGCGGCTGCGGCGACGGCGTCTGGGTCTGTGTCTGCTGCTGCTGCTGATGCTGGTGATGATGCGGCTGGTACTGCTGGTGCTGGGCGTCCTGGATCGGCGAGGTGGCTACGGACTTGTGAACGGCGATGCGCCGGCCCTCCTCGTGCAGGGCGCAGCAGTGGAAGTCGCACTCGCCGGTGGGGCCGCCGTCGGCCCCGTTCACCGGGCTCCCGTTCCGCGCGACCGGCTGGTGAATGTGGTTCGAGCACTCGGGAGTGTGGATATGGATGGTGGTGCTGTCGAAGGAGTTGGTGCCCTGCTTCACCAGCCGGCCCGGCAGGTGCTGCTGCGGCTGCTGCTGCTGCTGCTGTGGCGGGGGCAGCCAGGACTTTGGGTTAGACGAGAGTTAGGCCTACTACTTGGACTAGCGTAAGGTCGATTATAAAGCGAGAGTGTGTGCTTTCGTACCATGTCGTCATGATTTATCACAGTGATTTGGGGGCTACTGTAACGACTGGGGCCCAGCTCCCCGGCGAGGTGGCTCGTCTTGCCCCCGTAGTTCAGCTTGTCCAGGCTGGTCTGGATGACGAGGGAGGGCCGCTGCGTCCCGCTCAGATCGGCTTTTTTAGTCGGCGAGTACTTCGAACTCTGGGCGTCTTGGCCCTTCTGCTGCTGCTGCACCTGGGAGGACGACGACGAGCGCTGGTCCCAGTGCAACACCACCGTGACTCGTCCCTTATTGTCCATGATTTTCCACGAGGGGGTCTCATCGTGCAGCTCCAGGGCGTGGATCGTCTCGCAGACTATTTTTGGTATCGCCGATATCGCTGCAAACACCAAACCGCAAAACGCACAGTCAAACTAACCTCTCTTCCGTCCGCCTCTCTCATTTGCATCTGATTTCCCAAAGAGCCCGCCGCACTCTCTTTCTCATTAGATTTACCCTGCTCGAGAGCTACTATCGCTGGAGGACCCTCTGGAAAAATCAACAATCTTATCGTAACACGATTACTCGCGCGTCGACAGCTCCCTAATCGATCGGCTCCGCACTCTTTCCCGCCCGATTCCCCTCCGCCGCCGCTCACCTTGTTTCGCCAAACACTAACCTCTGCCAAACGCGGCGCGGATCCGGCGATTTTCGATCGCCGAGATAAAGGAGGCGATAAAACGATAGGGGCAAGAATTGCATTGGTAAGTTGGTCACTCGATGCCTGAAGTAGGCAAGTAGTAATTTGTAGGGCAATCCTATCGATGCATCGAGGCCGCCGCTGCCAGAGGGCCCGCATTCCCCCCCATTCAATCTAATGGCCGTCTACACTCCGTTACGAAACCGAGATGCGAGTTTATCGAGCGAGACTTGGCCGGCCGAGAACTGGACCGCATCCTCCGATCATCCTTGGCTGACCATCTCATTTAATGTAATCCAATTCCGACATTACTCCCACCATCCAACTACAAATCCTTAAATCATTTTTTAAAAATCTAGCTAACTTCTAACTTACAAGGTGATGCACATTACTCAGAATCAACTCATTTTTATCACCGAATATGGTGCCATATTCAAATATCGTGTTCGAATGTTACCATAATTCGAATGGTACTATATTCAAATGTTACCATATTCGAATGTTACCATATTCGAATGGTACCATATTCGAATGTTACCATATTGGAATGTTACTATATTCGAATGTTACCATATTCGAATGGTAGCATATTGGAATGTTACTATATTCAAATGCTAGAAATCTGATTCCAAGTAATATGCTCAAGCTTATATTATCAAGTACACATAAGTACCGGCACGAATGATGTCGACGCCGGTGGGGCACCAGCGTTCACCATGCCGCAACAATAGCAGTATCGTGTTGTTCGCTAGGGTCTTGAAGTATTCGCCGTCCTCGACCTGGGTGCCGTCGGACTCCAACACTAGGGAGACATTCTCGTTCTGCGGCACGCCCAACTTCTCCTTGCCTGGAAGCAGAGATCATCAGACTCATCCATCCCAGAGATCCGCGGTGCACCAGTGGCGCCGCGAGATCGGCAATTCGCTTACCACGGTGTATCAGCTCCTCGAAGTTGCTTACGACCAGTCCCTTCCTTACGTTACGCCAACTGTCCCATATCTTAAATGGCCTCTTGCTCCGTAACTCCTGCGGAGAAGGCGAAGCGTGAGGTTTGCTAGGTTAGGTCGGCCAATGGGCAGAGCCGCGCGATTTATCGGGGGCTAATTGGAGTGGACTTTTCTACGGTAAGTAGTCGGCCGATCTGGGCCAAGCCCGTCTCACCGCGTGAAAATGGATTATCGGCTATCTATAGATCCTCGCGGGCTTCTATTCTCGTACGGGGGGGAGGGGGGCGCGGGAGAGAGAGAGTCTGCTTCAGGGGGGACCGCGCGTCCGGAATACGCAGTGCACCCGCGAAAATCCCGCACTTTCCGCCCCGCGTTTCTCGGGTTTCCTGTCCCGAGCGCGGCGAGTGCCTCTGACACATGGACTTTGCGGGGCGTCTCGGTTTTCCTAAGGGTGCACTGTGTTTGCGCCACCGGAAGCAACTGGTATAATCTCGCTCCCTCTCTCTCTCTCGACACATCGATTAATTGAGTTCGGCCCTATCAATTTCTCGAGTGTCGAAAGACAAGAGGGCCTCCGCCTACTCCAATCACTTTGTCGCGCAACCCTTGTGCAATCCATTAAGCGCGGCGCCCATTCAACGGGGATGGAAAAAAGGGAGTTCGCCACTGTACGCCGGAGATTATCCTCGATTATTAGCGATTATCTCCCCCTCCCACCGACCCCCCACTCGAGCGCAAATATTTCCCGGCTAAGGGGCGGAGGGTGCGAGAGAGAGAGAGAGTTGGGGGTTGGAAAAGACCTTCACCCAATTATTAGGTGGCGGGGCGAGTGCAGGTGGGAAGGTCCGTCGAGGCTGGCTGCTGGTGGTGCTCGCCGGAGAGATGTTTGCCTCTCGGATGTGTGTCGGAATAATGCAAGGGCGGCAAGGAGCAGCGCGTTATGTTTGGGTTTCTCCCTGCTTTTGCAACAGGGAGGCGCTAAAGTGACCAGGGCGCAGACGCAGGCGCAACTTATGGTCGAAAACACTGACCTGATTCAATCGTTCTCGGCCTGGCCGATGAAAACGATGGGAAAGCAATGTACCTCCGATAAATAACAGCAGGGGGACACCGCCGTAGGGAGTTTCGCGGCCCAAGTAACTAGACACCTTTCTCACCGCTGGAAATCAGGATCAACCACCCCCCGGGCTCCGCGAGAGACTCCCAGTAAACATTAACGGGAATTTAGCGGAAAATCCGATCCTCTCATTGGCCGAACGGGAACGTAACCTGCAAGCTTCCGCACTGCCCGCACTCGCACCCGACCAAACAAACGGCCCACGCATATCGAGGAACCTTACCAACTAACTCTAAAACAACCGAAAAACAACAACAACCACGAGTCACGCAACTAATTCCCACCGAGCCGAAGGGGGCGAGAAGTTAACCGTGGAAAATGGAGTTGGGTCGTGCCCGAGTGCCAGGAGAGGCTCCTGACATTGGGGGGTGGCCGAGGAAAGGCCATAGAGGGGGTGGCACAAGGAACCTCGGTGTCACGAGGTCACGACGTTCGGGAAGTGGGTCAGGCGACCCGTGTTTAGGACATGGGCCTCTCCACCAGCGGTCCACGGTCCCAAACCCGTGGGACTCTCTCCACCGCCCAATGCAGGCCTCCAAAACCAGAGGTTGAACGGAAAAAAATCTAAGCGAAGGGTAGTTGGGCGTCGGTTGATGTTGATTTGGGGGGATGCAAGGGTCCAGGTGGGAGGGAAGGGCTGGGGGTTGAGGTGAGTAAGGCAGAGGAGCGCCGCCAAAAGAGAGTGTAAGGGTAGGTCCAAGAGGGCAGTAAACCACCTGGGTCTCTGGTGGAAGCGAAGGATAAGTAAGCGAGCGATGTGCGTACCTCTCTTGCCATTACGTCATATCCCTGCAGGTAAGGGACCGTCCCAGCGAGCACTTATTCAGAAGGAACGACTAAAGGTGCACGTCGCATTATCGCGGCGACGGGATGCTCTCTCGTGCAGTGCTGTCCGCCCACCCTTGCGCCTACACTCTCCTCCTCCGGCCGCTCTCCCCCTCTCTCCCTCGGTCGCTCGTCTCTTCAGAGTCCGTCCTTCCCCGACCGTGCTCCTCTTCCTCGGGCGCCCTCTCCCCGCTATCCGACTGGCGTGTCCGGCCGCAGCCTCGCGCTCTCACCCTCCAAGGCTCCAAGTGGATCCGGCCGCGCTGCGCCCGATCCCTGGAAGCGGATCTCCGAAAGCCCCAAGGCTCGGGGGGGCCCGCGGGGTCCTAAGGCTCGAAGGCGAAGGGAAGGTGGAGGCTGCGTCCTCGCTCCGTCTTCCCAGCCGAGTACTTTGATTGAGGCACTCGCGTTAATCCGGCTCGGCTGCTGCTGCTGGAGGGCGGCTGGTGGGGGTGGGTGGGTGGCTGGGGCGGCAGAGATTCCCGTTAGCCGCTGTGGAGGCGGCCCGGCCTTAGGCCAGCGGCGGGGAGCGGTGGGAGTGCGGGACTCCAAGGGGTCATCTTACTCTTACTCTTCCTTCCTTCCAGGGGGATGACGCGGACCTTTAATCCTCCGGGCGAGTCCGAGCGCGGGGCTTAGTGTCGGCGGGTCGAGCGGAATTGTAACGCGGCGAGTGGCGTTCCTCCTGGCGGCGGTTACTGCGGCGACTCCTGGTTTTAGATCGATTCTCACTCGGTACGTACGTGCGGGCAGCAGCAGCACCCTCGGCCTCACCCTCGCCCTCGCCCACTGCTCTCGGAGGCTGCCTGCCTGACTGACTGCCTGCCTGCTACCTCGATTCTCCACCTACTCCCTTCCAACGCGACACTGCTCGACCCTCCGCGCCCCACACCCTCCCCCTCCCCCCTTTCGATCTCGATCTCTCGGACGTCCTCCCCGCCGCCCCCTACTCCTCCGCCTCTTCTTCGCCGCTCTCGCCCTCCCGTGCGGCGACTCCGGAGAGTCACACACTCGCGCCTCCGACCTCTCGCTACGCCGGGGCGCAACACCCTCGGCAACCTCGCCCCACGCGCACACCACCGGACACCACTTCGCTCCTACGCTCTGCACAAGAGACCGACGACTCTCGCGACCACACTCTCGGCCACACCACCTCCTCGGCGATCTCCTCGATGACGGTGGGCGCTGCTGATGCTGCCACCGGACCGAGCGCGATTGCGTCCACCCTACGAGTCTCTCGCATCCGCTCGCGAGCTCCACGATCTCTGCGCGCCCACCGGCCCCAGAGAGAGATGAACTCTCGCCCCTGGACAAGTCGATGATGCTGCGCGACTGAGATCGGTGGGGGAGGCCGGCTATCCTGCAACGCGTTTTCACTCGATCGGTAAAGCTTTTACTGCTCGATCGGAAAAGCTTTTACTGATCAATCGACGGGTGGTAGAGCAGCGTACGCTTTTGTTGAACGCGTTGCGGTAGAAAAATTGCTATTTGTTTATCTTGTGTTGATATGGTGGTTCAATTTCTCGATAATGAGGATACTTTGGGAGGGTGGATTATCCGACAGGTGCATTTGCATCTGCACACTTTGTTTTCTGCGTTACCTGGGGATTGTTACCATGGTGCTTAACAATGAGACTCGGTGCTGAATCTGACAGGAAGTGTAGTAAATTGGAGAAAAATGATCGGCTTTGATCGCTCCAAGGAAACTGGCAAAGTACCAGTGAAAAAGTGCAGGAAAGTACTCGCGACACTTCCAGACACAGGACGGGACATTATGTGTAAGAAGGAAACATCGAAGAGTTACGAGATGATTGGAAAAATGAGCGAATCTATTATGAGTGATTATAATCAAAACGAGATACATGCTGATGCTTTCGAGGATCTGAATGCGATAATGAAGGAGTTCGAGAAGCAAATCACGATTAAGATACCACCGGTGGAGAGCGAAAGCAAGGAGGACTCCTCGGACCAGGTAAAACTATTAATAATTAATGCGAGAATAGGTGAGGATATTCGTAAATAAATATTCCTGGTTAATTTGCAGATTATCCCGGAAAAAGACACATCGAAGACAAAATGTGGCAGGATCGGAATAAGTTGCGAGGATATAATGTCCTTTTTAGGACAATTAGAGGAAGGCACGAAATTCATTCTTTCCCAACATCTTTATAATAATACTTTTTTAAACACTAATTGAATTATTCCCAACCAGGTTCGATGAACGAATTAGATTCTCAACTATCAACCGCGGATCGACTACCGCGCAATATTAATCCAAATAAAGTGGAGCTTCCCAAAGAATTCGCATTCAAAGAAGACCTAGCAGTAGCAAACCTCCAGCTGGAAGAGAAAACCGCGACAATCGCCCTTCTGAAGGACGAATTGCGAAGCGAGAGAAAATCAGCCTGCGAGAAGCTGGAAGCGCAGCGAAAGAATCACTCGTCGAAAGTGCACGCTCAAGAGGAGAAGTACAAGGCGATCGTCAAGAGACACCAGAAGTTCATCGAGCAGTTGCTCGAGGAGAAACAGGAATTGGCCGAGAAGTGCAACGCGCTGGCAACTCGCTCGAAGGATCTCGAGGCGAAGTTCCAGCGCGATTTGAGGGCTTGTGTCGAGAGACACGCGGTCGAGTTGCAGAGGGCGAAGGAACACTGCGCCGCCGCGGAGAGAATCAGGCGGGAACGGTGGGTTGAGACGAGGACAACGAAGATTAAGGTACGGGGTGAGTCACTCTAGTGGTGAAGGGGGTCAAACTGGTGAAATATCAGGGATTCTGTCGAATTGGGAAATCTACTTTTTTTTTTGAATTTGTCAAATTTTCGACATTTTTTCAATTTGTCCGAATTTGACATTTTTGTCCAGTAAACACCCAATATTGACGCAATATAACTGTGGACCAATAAGTTATGACTAAATGATAAGTTAAAACTAAAATTCTAAATGGAATTATAGTAGAATTGGGTCATACGAACCACATTTTCAAAAATTCTGAAAAAAATCACTAATTCCAAGCCAAATTAATTATCCCATATAAATAAATACTTAGGAAATGACCGTAAAAGGTCTCGAGCCGGAGCTCAGGAACATGATCGACCAGCACGAAGGGGAAATACAAAAGCTAAGAAACGGTCACATGCAAGAACTCCAGGACACCGAACTCCGCTTAGTTCGTCAGTCGAACCAGCAATTAGAGCAACTCAGATTAGAACTGAACGCTAGTCAAGAGAAGATCCTCGCTGACGAGAAGAGCATCCTCTGGACGAGATACAAAGAGAATCTCGAGGAACAGGAGAGACAGTTTCAAGAGGAGCGCAGGAAACTACTGGACGAAGTGAAAAGAGAGAGGTCTTCCTTCCTGGAGGAACAGTCCAGACATGAGCGCGAGCGAGAAACCATTCTACGCGAAGCTCAAACAAGTTTCCAAGTGGGACTCATATTCTTAAACTATAACAATATAATTTTAAAAAGTAGTAACTTGAAATGCAGATCCAACGTGTCTTTACAGCAAGAAATCCAAGTACTAAAAAGACAGCAGGCGATCGACAAGAAAACATTCGAGGAGTCCTTACGAAGCGAATGGGAGATGCGGTTAGCGGAGTACAAGCGACAACAACTCTCCAAATTCGAGAGGACCGAGAACCGAATTCGAGAAGACTGCAATAGAGAGCGAGACAACCAGATAGAATTAGCCATCGAACGCCTGGAACAAGAATCCCAAAAGACCGAGTGCTTGCTTCGTCAGAGCTTCGAGAATAAAATCAAGTATAAAAGTCACTTTTTCATTTGCAATTTCAAACTTCTCGAATGACTAAATCGTTTGTGCTTGGCAGATCATTCACGGAGAAGTACGATATGGACATGCAAACGATGATCGAGAACGAGACCGTGCACAAGGAGAAGACGAGGATTTTAAGGGAAAAATTCAATCAGGCGGAAACCGATTTGGAAGAGGCGAGGAAGAAGTTGACAGTTTACTCGTCGGACTTGACCTTGGCTCACAGTGTAAGAACATCAGTGACGCGTTAGGGATTCTAAGCAGAAGATAGGCAATTAAATTATTTCTTAATAAATAAAATTCCAGGTAATAAAAACACTGACAGAGGAGAAGGAAAGTGCGAGAAGAATCGCGCGACAGGAGATTGAGGGGGAGAAGAGGGAATTGGAGGAGAAGATCGGCTCGCTCTACCGCGAGATCAATCAGGGGAACGTCGATCGGGAGACTTCAATGGCCCAACTGCACAGCAGGTCTAACGCGCACACAGATACACACCACCACTTAATTTTCCATAATGATTCCTTTATTTCTCGCTCCAGGATAAAATTAGTGATGACGCAGAAAGTCCTGATCATTCGGAACCTTACGAAGGAACTGAGCCTGGCCAGGACCCGATGCGACCACTTGGAGAAACTGTTGGATCAACAACGGCGAGAGTTCATCTTACGGAGTTTAGAATAATCTCGATTAATAGATCGACGTAAATTCCCTCGCACTGTGCCTGTACACTGCGCAACACACGAGCGCACTAATCGTCCAGTCGGATCTTCTCCAGCGGATGCCTCGTAAAAAATATCTTTCTGCACAATCCGAGATAAGCAGCTGGTGGTGTCTTGGTGAGGGGAGGGTGTGCGGCGTCTCTTAAAATCTCTCCGAATATAAAATAAACCGTTTCCGCCACACGATCCCGTCACACCTTCTTCACGACCTGTACAACGTCCTCGTCACTCAGCACGTGGTCCTTCCCCACCTTTTGGGGCTGGTGCTTCACGGAAGAACCCCAAACCAGAGCGCTGCAAGGAACCCGGCATTAAAAGAGTGAATTACGAGAATTAAAACAGGACTTACTATTTAAATTCCTTTGCGATCGATCTGTGCAACTTGTTGCAGAAATCCTCGACGGTTCTCCTCTCGGTATTCAAGACTACTGGCGAGTTGTAGTCGGGCAGTTGTCCTTTGGGCTTCGTGTAGCTGGAAATTCGCATCAATTGAGTATTTCTGTGTTCTCTCTTTCCAGTATGGAAACAGAAGCGATTGAGGTAACTCTTACATTCTCACTAACTGCAAGTAATCCCACATCTTTTCCAAGAGATCGTCAAAGTTCCATTTGTGGTGGGCGGAGATCGGCACGCAGTGCGGTATTTTGTAAATGACGTCGAGCTCCTCGATACTGATTTGATCTGGAAATCAACAAGGACAGTTGGCAAGTGCTCCCTCGCAACGAGAAGTGCGGCGCTGGTGCTCACCTATTTTATTGAGCAAATAAATACAGGGAACATAGACGCGGTTCCCTTCGATCACGTCGATCAGGTCGTCCGACGTCGCGTCGTATCTCAAGGTGATGTCGGCGTTGTGGATTCTGTACTCGGAGAGGATCGTCTTCACTGTGTCGATGTCGAGCTCGCTTTGTATGCACTGCCGAATATAACGTGAAGTATCCCTTTTAGTGAGCTTCGCTAAAGCCTGAATGGTTTCGCTGGAAATAAGGAAAATCGAACGCATGCATTACCGCCGTTTGGAAGTTGACGCCACCCTTGTCCTTTTTCCTGAATGTGATATTAGGTGGTTGCTTGTTTAGTCGGAGGCCGAAACCTTCCAATTCGTGCTCGATGAGTCTCTTGTGGCCGAGTGGCTTGAGTACATCAAGGACTATGAAAATTAAACTGCATGTCCTGGCTACTGCTATTACCTGCCTACCACGACCCTTGCCGTCCTTTGCACCCTCGATGATACCAGGAAGATCCAGCAACTACAAAAACAATTCCTTTTCTCAGAACTTTACTACAACACCAGAGATCTCTTAAATAGTTCAAACATACAAATACCAACCTGAATCTTAGCACCCTTGTACTTTATACAACCAGGCACCGTAGTGAGTGTGGTAAACTCATATGCTGCGACTTCCGAGTAGACACCGGCGAGTGTGCTTAGTAACGTTGATTTACCAACAGAAGGGAACCCTGGCGATGGAAAGATCGAGGATTTCAATAAAACCTTACTAACTGACTCCAAAAAAGGAGTACAATATTTATTGAAATCTTTTTTGGACTCAAAAAATGAAAAACTCTCAGAGGAGATTTCGCATACCCACGAAACCTATTCGAGCATCGCCGGTCTTGGCGACCTCGAAACCCGCCTCGCCGCCGCCCCCGCCGCCCTTCGGAGTAATGAGTTCTCGCCTGAGTTTGGCGAGCTTCGCCTTCAAGAGACCCAAATGCCCCGAGGTCGCCTTGTTCTTTTGCGTCCGGGCCATCTACGAGAAAAGAGCGGTGAGCATAGCGCTCGGCGATTAATTCGCCGAGAGAGGAGAGTGCGCCGGGTGAAGAGGTTACCTCGGCCTCGATCGAGGCGATCTTCTCCAGGATCGTACTCATCTTGGCAGGGTGCTCGCACTCGAATTTCTCGACTTATAGGAACCCGCGATCCCGAAATCACCCACTTTACATTATCCGTCCACTCATCAAACACCCGACAACAATCGGGCCCAGTGCACTTTACACGTGCACGCACTCCGCACTCCGTCACACATATGTTGCCTCCGGGAAAGCGAAATTTGCTGGGATTGGGGAAGAAGTTACTGGCGCACTCTGGTGGTGGAAAGTAATGGTAATCGAGACCAATCTGCGGACAAGTTTTGCCCATGAGCACTACGCGGCAGCAGCGTCGAAAATTGAATCAATCGGAGCACCAGAATCAAATGCGCTTCGAAAATAGTCAATCCGGAGCAATTAGAAGATGGTGCGGGATTGAAAATGTGTATTTAGGTATAATGTGAATTTAAATATTTTTTAATAAATAGCTCTAAATGTATTCCTTGAATATTCTACATTTTTATTAAACCATAGTGCGCATATACCATTATATTCTCCCGATGCATTTCTGTTCAGAAGAAAAGTTTACATTCTTAACTTTTCTTAGATACGAAAATAAACTTTTCTTCTGATCAAAAATGCATCGGGAGAATGTAATGCCATCAGCTTTGAATATGCATCATCATTCAAACCGCGCGCTTAGCGAGTAGCTTTTGCCCACGACCACCAGGAACGCTGTGATCGCTGTTCTTCAGTGATCACAGCGATCGCAGCGTTCCTGGTGGTCATGGGCGAAAGCTATTCGCTAAGCGCGCGGTTTGCAGCGTTCCTGGTGGTCATGGGCAAAAGCTATACTCGCTAGGCGCGCGGTTTGCAGCGTTCCTGGTGGTCGTGGGCAAAAGTTACTCGCTAGGCGCGCGGTTTGCAGCGTTCCTGGTGGTCGTGGGCAAAAGCTACTCGCTAAGCGCGTGGTTTGAATGATGACCCGTGCATAAGCGAGTAACTTTTGCCCACGACCACCAGGAATGCTGTGATCATCCTTCAAGGTAAATTGGCGGGAAAAGTCGCACAATGTTGCAGAGAAAGTAAGTACTCTTATTGACTCTAATCGTTTAACTATTGTTTGCGTAGAAATTTAAAGTCGTGTGTTTTGCGGGCAATGTTTTATGCTTCGAGCAAAACGCATGAAAAAGTTTTAAATATTTCATGCGATGACTTGGAATTCAATCGCAGATAATATTCTCCTCGCGTACTACGTCGAATTGTTATTACAAATCGAATTCTGGTACTGTATGAGCAATAAATGAAATGACAAAGATATTCCTGAACCGCGTACGCAATTCTCCGAGTTGCCACTTTCCATTTCGCAAGCGGAGCAAATAACCGAGTGCGAAAAAATCGGCGACAGAGTAGGAAAAGTAAAATGGGCGGCTGGCCCCGATAAAAATATGTTACGTGGTCGACTTGGACTCGCAGTACTTTGGACTGCTTTGGACCAATACGAAAATCCCGAGATCTATCATACGTCGTGATAGACATTGACTAATCCGTCGCAGGAGTTCAATAGTTGCTTTCCATTAGATCGGTGAGTAACTCTCAATGCAAATCATTCTCCCGCGATTCATCTCGCGAGATGGAAACATGTTTTCGTCCTCCTGTCAAATTCGATAACCTAACAAGCCTCTGCGTCAACAGTGTCAAGCAGATTGTCATATTTTCTCCAAAAACAACGAAACCTCCCAATTTCCCCCATTCTTCTCATTCCACTAGCAAACTCTTCAATCGAACTTTATATTGTTGAACAAAACACTTTCCATATGGTGTCTACCGAATTTGACTTAAAAAGTCAAATCGAACTACTTCCCGAGTTCGTCCGATGGGATCCCCGCAGCAACCTCGCGACTAACATAGTTAGGCTCAATTAAGATTATTTCTCATCAGAGCAATATGGAATCGGGTGTCGATAAGAATCCCAAACAAGTCGAGGAAGAAGCTCCTAGTAGCACAGCTTCCTCGGTAGTTCCTGGGCAGGAAGCTCCTGATGATTGTCCGAAGCCGAATCAGCAGAATGGAGCCGGCACTGTAGTTAGAAATCCTAGGAGACAGATGGGTCACTCTCACTGTTGTAACTCTCCAGAGATCGTTGGTTTCTTGAAGGTCCCACAACCATTCGGCCCAGCTGGCGGCGAAGAGAGTAAGACGCATAGTTTACTAACTAGACCAGTAAGAGACACGTGTGTTGCTATCCGCACTGTAGTGCGCGGCACTTGGAAGTAGCTGCTCTAAGGTTTCTAACATAGGCAGATATAGACGTAGTGGCAATCTGCCTAATATGATAATGAAATCAATGCAAGCTCCACTGGCTGACAACAGTCTCTAGAATCCTGGAACAAGCCCATCAAAGTTTTCTTTTCTTTCCTATCGTGCCTTTGATTCTCTGCTTTCGCAATGCCGGTGCAGTACAGGAGCAAGAAAAAAGTTGCTAAATACACAGGTACTTTTGTCACCATCGTAAAATTCAAATTGCAGTATTCGCATAAATAGTCATAGTCTTGTTATTAATTTATAAATTCGAGTGCTAAATCGGACAATTCAACAGGTGAGGTGTCCAGCATGGCAGAGTACGACAGCTCGATAGATCACAGATTACCAGAGACAGTGAAGTTGATCACCACATCGGAGGGTGTGAAAATATATTTGATAGGCACTGCTCATTACAGCGAGGCCAGTCAGAATGATGTGAAAATGGTAATTATCCAAGATTATCTCTCGTGCAGTGCTCCGATTACTTGAGATTCTTAATCGGTTTATTCTCGTGTTAAAGATAATGCAGGCTGTGAAGCCGCAAGCTGTGTTAGTCGAGCTTTGCAAACTTAGAGCGGATATTCTGAAGTTCGATGATAACAGTGTCCTTCTTCCTCAAAATATCAGTTACAGTAAGTGTTAATTCTCCATAGAAAAATGTCCATAGAGCAGGTACCTGTTTAACGGTTCATTGCAGGCTACATAATTGACATGATTAAGAAGAACGGAGCTTACATCGGTCTCTTTCATTTATTGCTCATACACATGACTGCCAAACTCTCAGATCAGCTGGATATGCTGCCAGGTGGCGAGTTCCGCAAAGCTTTCGAGGAGGTAAATTCCGTGGTTCGATACTAGTTATTTAGTAAACTAAAAGAGAATTACAGTTAACGATTCGCTTCAGGCGCAGAAAATACCGGACTGCCCGGTATACTTGGCGGACCGGCCGCTAAACATAACAATTCGACGTACAGTGAGTAACATGAGCTTGTACGAGATGTTGCGTTTCATCGTGTTGCTTCTGACAATGAACACAGACGTGAGTAAAGAGGAGGTCGAGCTCCACAAGCAGCAGAGTCAAGTGAACGAGTTCGAGGAGAACTTGAAGACGCATTTTCCCGCTTTGAACGAGGTGTTCGTAAAGGAGCGCGACCAGTACTTGTCGTACATGTTCCAAGCATGCATCGCGCACCGCAGTGCCACGCATGGTGAGATGCCGAGGAGAGTCGTGGGGGTAGTTGGTTTGGGTCACAGTATGGGTATCATTCAGAATTGGGGGAAAGTCTCGATCGAAGACGCACAGCGTTTGTTAAGGTATTTATTGATTGACTGGGACGAGAAACTCCCGTGCAGATTCTAACAGGCTTCTTCTTCCAGTATACCACCGGAGGCGCACTCAACCAAGATCCTGCGTTTCACTTTCAAAGCGACGTTAATCGGCGCGTTCGCTTATATGGGCTACCGATACATTCCATTCCCCTCGGACTTCGTTCTCAAGTCCCTCAAGTCCTCGGTGGACGGCCTGAAGAACTTCGGACTGCTGGTCTGCGGCCGCTTATTATAATACTACCAGAGCCAAGCAAAGTAAACCATGGAATCTCGAGCGGGTGCGGACGAGTACGAACACCCGGTGCCAGGCGTGATGTACACAGTGGGTAATATACCAGGGCCCGGCGCGGACCTCGAGCAATTTTTCTCCGAGTACTCGGCGGGCTGTTCCTGCGCCGATCGCTGTACCAGTTGTTCCTGCGTGCGGGGCTCCGCTAATTACTCTGGCGATAGAATCGTCGAGGAGAAACTGTCGGTGCCGATAGTCGAGTGCAATCCAAACTGCGCGTGCCCTGTCGATTGCGGCAATCGGCTCGTGCAGCGCGGGCCCCTGGAGAGTCTCGTTATCAAGGAATTCGGAGAGAAAGGCCTGGGCCTCACGACTACCAGGCCCATCGCGCGGGGCCAGTTCGTCTGCGAGTATGCTGGTGAGCTGATAGGCGTCGAGGAAGCTCGACTGCGCGTCGAGAGGAATCGTCTCGAGGAGAGTATGAACTATGTTCTAGTGGTGTCCGAGCACGTAGGTGATCGGACGATAATGACCTGTGTAGATCCCAAGTACTTCGGGAACATCGGTCGCTACTGTAACCACAGTTGCGAACCCACCGCCGTAATGGTACCCGTGCGCGTCGACGGGCCGGTTCCTCGGTTATGCTTGTTCGCTGATAGAAACATCGGACCCGGCGAGGAGGTGACTTTTAACTATGCCGGTACAACCGATTATTCCGTCCACAATCACAGTGATAGGCCCTGTCTTTGTGGCTGCGTTAATTGTGCTGGCTATCTGCCGCACCATCCTATCTGAAAGTCGGAATTCCGAGGTAAAAGTCGAACCCTTGCGCTCCGTGCATTTGCGCAAGTTCCTAACTTCTCATTTCTTCATATAAATAACAATTTACCTAACGATATTAGCTAGTGACAAGTTCTTCTTTTCTATGACCGGAAACTCGGCGATTTGGAGCGCAAGGGATCGTCGTGTTTGTTAAATAAGTAAAGAAACGAATCGGTGTCCTAGCAAAGACTATTTTCCGGAGGCGCGACTGAAGAAAGGATTTATCGATGTACACAAAGTGCGAATATATTCGCATGCCTTGTAGTACCTTCGATTCACAGGTGCTTCCTCGACATAATTGATTGATGTCGATAATTCGATTCGATCGACTTGGGAATTCGTGTTCCTCTTTTTTTATCGGTTCCATAGTTTTCCTCGAAGGAACATCACTGGCCGGTGCGGATTTGTATAAAATACAGTTGGAAACTTATATGTAATATATGAAGTTGCTCCGAAGGAGATCGAATGCTCGAAGGAACTAATAATTATAGGCAAGATATATATATTTTTTTGCCGAGACTGCTTTGCTTTGCTATATGATTCAGAGTTCGGTACAATGACAATAAACGATAAGCTGCTTACAAACAGGGCTCAGTTCTTTTTAATTTAACGAATTCTTAGTGAATAATTTTAATTTTAGCGTGGAAATATGGAAATGAATGCACGGAATCGTAAATCACATGGTTTTATTTCGCTACAGCTTAGAAATCGAGTTTCAACAGTGTCGTTCAACAATATCGTAAAATGTGTACCAATGAAACTCGGGGGATCGACTTGTCCCCCTGCCCGTTGTTATTAATTAGGGCGACACCCTTCGATTGCGGCTCAACATTTCGAAAAATAGATGTACGTTTAACAGGCTCGAGGATACATGTGTATGGAACGTGTACTCGAGGTTGTGTGCCGAAGACTCCTTGCTGGAGACGAGGGGGAAGAGAAGTGTTCAATAAAGTCCTTATTTTAAATGGCACGAGATTTTCTAGCCGAGTTTCTCTGTTAATTCATACGTGGAAGGTTACTTGGATGATTGCTGGTTAATACTGTCCGAGAAATGCATTGACCAGAAACTACCATTGACTCAAGTGCAATCTACATTCTTTAATCTTTGGTTCTACTCCTGAATTCTGTTCGAGCGGAGTCGAGTGCTTTTGCCCGGCGAAAGATCTTCCGCTCCGTCGATCGTTCTCCTTCCAACGCGCGAAATCGGTATGATCGAAGAGCTACGTTAACTCGTGTTTTATTGACTAATAGGGTTCAGTGAGCCTGGAGATTGCTCGTGTTGGTGCTCGACTCGCTAGTCGACTCCCGACTGTACCGCCATCGCCACCACGTCACCTTCATTCGGTCCCAAACGTTCTCCAAGGAGTCCATTGCTGGCCGCACGTCTAGCAGCGCGAAGGTGTACTTCTCGTCGAGTGTACCACCGTCGTAGTAGTCGATTATGTACCTAACGTTCTTCCCGCACCTGTCCACTATCCAATCGTGGCGGTCGAACGGTAATTCGTACCTGAAGGAAGCAGAGATTTAAACCAACCTTTCAAAACTCTCTAGAACAAGACCAATTTCAATTCTCACCCCATCCAGTGCCTGATTCTAGCCCGCGGTGAGAAGTCCTTGGCTTTTCCACCAAAGCTTCTCAATCTAGGATTACCACATTCCTTCGAATGGAGAGCTTCCCACTTGAGTACCTCCCTCCAAGCCTGTTCATTATTCGCATTGTGGATCTTAATAATATCATCCATGTCTTTCTGGGACACGTCTTCGTCTTTCCACCTCCATCCTTTCCTGAGCATCGCGTTCCAGAACATTTGCTGGGATGGGTACACCCAGAACTCGCCATCAGCAGTGGCTTTTGGGATGGTGGAGACTTGCCTCTCAGTTGGCAGAGGGAACGGCTGGTCCTTCGCCGGCTGCTGATTAGCCGGTGGCATCTGCAACGAAGATACAACTTAGAACCCAGGAACTTTGCCACTCGAGTACCAAGTGAAAATGAAATACCATGTTGAGTGGATTGAGGTCACTATTGTCCCCATGGCTCACTGGACATTCGCTCGCTTGCTTGGGTGCTGGCTTCTCTGCGTCCGGCTTGTGCATTGGACACTCTGGCGGTGGTTCGCCCGCGGTTCTGAGGGTTCGGTGATTTTCCGGCATTATCGGCTTCGGCTTGTCCGTGAAGTCCGCTTGAGCATTGACTGATGTAATCACAGTGGCGGCTGGCGCCGAGACGGTCGCCAGTGTGTTTCCCATTTTATTGCGCACTAATTTCCTGCAAAAGTGGTACATTTATCATGAGAAGTTTGTTCCAGAAATCTGCTCTGTATTAACAGGAATCATTCGATATTATTTCCGCACGGAGAGCACAGTGCAGAGTTAACCTGGATATTATGCAATAAAGAATACACAGCTGGGAATGAGAGTTGGGACTTTTCGAGAGAAGATTTAATTTGTAAATGGAACAGTTTCACGATCTTCATTGATTGCACGGAGAATCATTAGTGGTTTCTTTGGATTTAAAGAGTTCGAACTTACGTCTACGCGAGGTCTCGGTCGAGGTTAATCGAGTGGGACGGCGAGCATGAAGGTTCCTGGTACGAAACTCGACGTCAGTCTCACATTAGCCGAGTCTCGCGGGCATTCCCGAAGAATTGAAACACCTGGATCCCGAATTCCCCGTGAACGGCCACTTCTCGGAGGCTCGGCTGCGAGCGTGCTAGCACTCGTGCACTGACGACGCCGATGATTGCATGATGCGACCGAGGAGATGCGCGTGATCTACTTCTCCCACGCGCTCCATCGCCTGCTAACCTTTTTGCTTTCGTTAATTCATCTTTTTTTTTTCGATTGTTTTCAAATTATAGTCAAACAACTTCGCGGCAGAAGTTTGTCTATTTGAAGATTAAATTGTCTCGGTGTTTTTCTATAGGTTTACTCGACAAATTTTAATTGAAATATACAACGGTGGAATTTTTGAAACCGTATAGTGGAATATGTTTGGAATTTCTCTCAGGGAATTCCGAATAGATTTTTTATAAACCTCTGTAGAAAATTTCGTCTATTTCTTAGCATTTTGAAATTTCTTCTGCTAAAGTTTTTGTGTTTTAAATCAAAGTTTTTATTGAATTTTTATTATATCATTTTTTTATTTTAATTTGAATTGGAGAAAAAAACATTTTCTTCCGCTTATACTCAAATTAGACAAATTTGTTCTTTCTGTTACATATACTATATCTCGTCTCCAATTTAAGACTTGGTTTCGAATCCAATATCACGTGTTCGATTTTTTTGACTCAGAACTTTCACTTGGATGAGAAGAGCGAACTCGGACAGAACCGATTAAATAATTAATCTCTCCGAATTGGATCTGGTTTATTCGTGTTTATGTTTGCCGGGCGAATCCCAAGCGGATTCCGGCTCGGCCTGGTTGAGCTGTGCCGATTCTCGCGGGCCAAGGCTCTCGGGTTTGGGCCTTGGCCAGAATTACCTTCGCACGCCAAAACCCCTTGGACAAATGAGAGTGCGAGCGATAATTGACTTTTCGTGCGTTTTTATTTAAAAGACTTGTATCGTATATACAATCGTTCCTCCGCGCACTGGAGAGGCGCGGCTAGCAAAAGTACCTTGTTTCGTGCGCCCGCTACTTAAATATATACAAAAATTAATATTTATATATAATATATATATATTACGTATAAAAAAAAAGATCGAGGAAAATAGGGCGTCGCCGGGGGAAGATTAAAATCGTCGCGCGCGCTCTATCGATTGCGAGGATCAACAAAATTTAACAAACTTTCCGACTAACAAAGATTACTAGGTCAATACGTGACAACTAGAAGCGATTTCGGAAACGTTCGATAGAGCCGACAATTACATCGACAATTAGCCTACAATACTGAAGAGAATGAGAGAGATTAATAAAAAACAAAGATGGGGTGGGGGAAAAAGCTTGAAGGGCTTTAAGCTAAAGGATCAGCTCCATTTTGCCCGAAGTCCGGGAGTTTCGCCCTTTGCAAGCGCAAAATCGACTTTCAATGTTCGACCAGGCGGCTGGTTGGCAGATCGACAGTCGATTTTGAAAGGGCAGACTGGCCAATTGGGAGAGGAGAATCTCTCGCGGGATTGGGGATGATTAGTTCCTCGAGATCTTGCTGGATTCCTTGTTGCCGGTGACGTGCTCGAGCTCGAGGCCGTCGTACTCGAGGCCGCCGGCGTTGTCGTAGTACGCGTAGTCGTAGTCGTTCTTTTTGCCGGACTTCGGCCTGGCCGTGGTGCTCGGGTAGCGCGTGGTCGACGTGAAAGGCCTCGCGGAGCCGCTCACGTAGGTCGAGCTGCGCGGCGTCGTCACCGATTGCTGGGAGCCTCGCTGGGAGTTGGTGTTGTAGCTGTTGGGGTTGTAGGTTGTCGCGCTGGACGGCCTCCTGTTTTTTTGTTGAAATATTCATTATTAATTAACTGGAATTATTCTCCAATTCTTAATTAAAATTATGAACTTGAAAATCAAGTTTTAAAATTCATTCATAAAAAAAACTAGAGTTAATCTCCATTTTTCATTTACGACCAAGGGTTTCAAAATTAAAATCAATCGTAATTATTAATAATAATTAACTAGAATTATTTTCCAATTCCGCCTAAAACCAAAGTTTCGTAATTCAAAATGAGGTAATCGAACCGAAATCTCCCTCGACTCAACTCATCAAACCAATACGAATTCTGTTACAAAACACCCCGTCAATCAACACGTTTCCACTACGTCACCTCTCCTCCAATCCCCTCGAAATTCAAACCCATTACCGCATCAAAATTCCCCAACCGCCAAATCACCATACCTCGGGACAGGAGTAGTAGACCTCGGCGACTCAGCGAGATGATTGATACTAGCAGGGCTGAATCCGATCCCAACCGGCGAGGACCTGCTCAGCTCATAAGTTCCCGTGCTGCTCTCCGAGTAATACTTCCCACCGTTGGCGCCCTCGTAATTACTATACTGCGTGGCCTTCTTCGGCGCTTTAGTGCTATCGTAATACTGCGTGGAGCTCTTGGCCGCCTGTCCATTCTTTTCGTAATACTGCTGTCCATTCTCGTTCCTGTGGTTCTGCGGGCTTTCGGTCGCGTACTTCTTCGTCGCCGGGCTGTAGGTCGTCGGCGCGTAGCTGCTGCTCGCGTAGTTCGGGTAGTACTTGGCGGTGGTCGGCGAGCTCTCTTGCCTGCCGGTGCTCCTGTACTGATTCCCATTGTAATTCTCGTAGGCCGTCGGAGCCGGCGTGCTCGACTGGTAACTGCTGCTCCGTTGAACATTGTTGTAATTCCTCGGTTGGTAATTCGTGTACTCCTGTTGTTGGTAGTTGGTGCTGGGCTGCGCGGTCGTCTGCGTGAACTGATTACCATTGTAACTCTGGTAGCTGTTCTTGTAGGTAGTCGGTCGCGCGGTCGTGCTCTGCGTCACGGCCGAGCTCTGCTGGTTGTAATTCCCATTCTGGTAGTTGGAACTCTGCTGATTGTAATTCGCCTGTTGATTGTAATTCTGGTTATAATTGTAGGTGCTCCTGCCGGTGGTACTGCTCTGGTAATTCGAGTTGTCCTGGTAAGTCGTGGGCGTCCTAGCCGTGGAGGAGGCCGCGTTGTACCTCTGCCCGCTCCTCCCGTGGTTATCCTGGGCCGCCGGCCTGGCGGTGCTGGGCGCGTAAGTGCTCGATCTCTGGTTATTAAAATTACTTCCACTGTAAAATCCTGTGTAGGTGTTGGAGTTGGCCGGCGCCGGAGGTGGCGCTGCCGTTGTGCTCGAGGAGGCGTAGTTGTTGGCGCCATTGCCGTTGTACTGCTGTTTCCTGCTGACTTTCCTCACGCCGCTCTTCTTCTTGCTCTCCTCCTCCTTGAAGGGTCTCTCCGTCTCGTACTCATCCTCCTTATTATTGCGGTTGTAGAAGTTGCTGCTGCTGCTTCCCTTGAGCAGGTCCTTACCGGTGTTCTTGTTATTGTAGTCGCTGGCCGAGTACTTGAGGCTATTCGCCGAGCGGACGGGGTCGCTGGTCTCGCTGCGCTGGAGATGATCCTGGGGCTCGGCGTCGCTGCGCAGTTGGTCGTAGTGGACCGACTCCAGCCCGGAGCCGATTCGATAGAGGTCGAAGTTGTCGCTGGCGTAGTAGAGGGTCGCCGCCTCGCAGTCCACGTCGTACCAATCCGCACAGGTTTGACTCTCTTGGTCAAAGGCTGTGTCGTTTGGACAGAGGAATCTGGCGACAGGAGAGTCGAGAGTTAAAGGGGTGTGGGAGGATAGTTGGCCGAGGGTTTATCTGGAATGTTGGGTGGGACGTGGGCGGTTGCAGTAGGTGCGATCCTGACTCACTTGTAGTCCTGGATGCTGCCCGCCACCGAGACGCAGACGTGGAATACTTGGCAGTCGGTCTCAGGGTCGGCGTAGTAACTGCCTACGATCTTATTGCGGCAGGAGAACGACGTCTCTGGCATGTACTGCTGGGAGTACCTGGGCGGTGGTCGCTGAAGACTCAGCACGCAACCCCACAGCACGGCCGCTGCAATGTCCAAATTAAGTTGTTATTAAGCTCGCGAGACCCTCAGTTCTCCACTATCATATGATTATTTTTTATGTAATTATAAAATTCTAGTAATTAAAATTCGGTATTAGTTGTAAGAATAATAGGACTCGGGTCAAAATTAATTGTTTTTAAATCGCGCAAGTTGCTCATTTCACTGCCGTATAATCAGTTGTTTAGTAATTATAAAATCCTAGTAATTAAAACACATTATTCGTGAAAGACTAAAAGGACTCATCAAACTCCTCAAATCTTAATTAATCGAGAGCTAATTAAGTCCGGCAGGAGGAGAAAGAGCGAGACAAGTGTATTTATACGGTTTTCACGATATCCAGGAGCGATAGGCTCGCCGGATGCAGATGTTCCTTTCTATCCAGCCGTGGCTTTTCTTCGCCGCGCACAAAACCGTGTACAAATCTATCCACGCACTCCTGATCACACGGCGGACACGTTACACTCGAGGGAACGCCGGGATCTCGACAACACCTCGATTTCCGAAGGAACTATTGCGTCAAAGGATAGTTAATTAAGGCGACGGGCTCTGGAAATGCAGCTCCGTGCGCGAAATGCATTCAACTTATAAGATCAATATTAAAACAACAATTTGTATGAAGAACAGTATTTTCCCTTTAGAAAAATGATTGAAATCTTTAGATGTCTGTCGAATCTTTAAGAGTTAATTCACTACCCTTTGGACATCAAGTTCTCCAACTACTTGACCCAAATCTTAAAAAATTATTCAAATCGAAGCTTCAGACTTCAACTTGACAATGTTAATCGTGGCGATCGGTTGTTTCTCGCTTTCTTAACTAATGAAAGAATGTCGTGGAGGGTGACGTACCCCAAACGCAAAGGAGCAATCGAGGTTTGAACTCCATGGTACTTCTGCGATCGATGTTCCCGTAGTCGCGCGTAACTCTCGACTGACTATCACCTTCGCTGAGGGGACTGTCGGGCCCAACTGCGTTACTCCGAGAGAGGCTCTCCGGAGAAGAGGGTACGCAGGGCCCAGTGGATGAGTCGAGCTTTCCTCTCTGCGGCCCCAGCCTCGCAGAGGTAGGGGACTCTTCGACGAGAGAGAAGGTTCACGCGTGCGGAGGGGTTGGAGGGGGCAACGGGCCCCGACGTAACATCACGCGTTACGTCACTCGGGACTCACATACGTGTCGTCGAGATTTTTCAGGCCTCTGCTTCATTCATTAATCAAATCTATGGCGGAAAAGATGGTCCTGCGTTTTCTAATTCCACTTGTTTTCTGATTAATAGTTTTGGTGTAATCCTCGGATTTGATTGGGTGAGAAGTGTATGGGACCCGCGTTAATTGGGACTGACTCACCGGGAGTGTCAAGTACATTTGAATTTATGGCGGGGAAGATGGTCTTCCGTTTTCTAATTCCACTTGTTTTATGATTAATCGCTTTGGGTATAATCCTCTGATTTGATTGGGTGAGAAGTGTATGGGGCCCACGTTAACTGGGACTGATTCATCGAGAGAGTCAAGTACATGTTGGGATTTGCAACACCTCATCGATACAAATCTCGATGTGTATGGTGCCATTAGGGTATTGGGGAACGGATCTCGGCGAAATATGTAAATTAGTGGGGCGATAGAGAGGTTTTCAGAGCCGCGGCGAATTAGATAGCTTGCGAAAGCGAGCGTCCTTAACCGGCGGAGAGAAGGGAAGACCCCGTTACGCCAGATTCCGAGTTCTCGATCTCCTCTAACTGGCAGATGCTCCCCATACGTTCGTCATCGCACGCGCCGCGCACCTTACAGGCTCATGTAACGCGGGAAGAGCGCCGCTTTTCCTTTCGGTTACGTTCGAGGAACGACGTGAAACCCATTCACCTAATGCGGAGACCTTTTTCCTTCATTTTTACCTTTCGATGTTTGACGATATTTTTATGTTGTGATATTGGATTATGGTGAATTTTTCCTGTTTGATTAATACGAATATTTCTTAAATAAAATTTCGTTTGTTTCATTGATGAATTCAAATCTGTTTAATCTATAATTAATTAAAATTTTCACAAAGCAAAATTTGATTAATCGAATTTTTAGTATTTGATAAAAAATATATTTTGAAACGTGGATTTGATTGTTTAAGGGACATTTGTGGTTAGAAATACATTTCTTGGAAGGTTGTTTCTGGTATTAACGGAGTCCCCTTTTCCGGATATCTGTCGAAGGTCCAACCGCAGAGTCGTTCAATTTTCACTGTCATAATCAGATTGATACTCCTTCCCGTGCGCGCATCGCTTGGAAAGGTCTTGCTCTTTAGGAGACCTCGCTCACGACGGGTTCGCGGGAAACTTTTTCCCCGCCAGTAATTACCAATCAAATGAGTTTCCTAGCCAAGAAAGCCAAGGAATCGCCGACTCGTCATTCCCATCGCTTTCCTTTCAGGAACGATTTGACAATGAAACCGACCGCGCTCCAAGTAGGATAGCGCGCGCGCGGTTCTCTGCATCGTCGAGACAAGTTCGCCACGAGCTCGACGTGCCCTTTGCGACTCCTCTCGATCACGACACTCTCGAAGAGGGTGCAGATCCTGGGAGCGCTGTCGTCTCCCGGTGTCCTGGCATTCCAGCAATATGGAACCGGCAGCTCACCGCGGAGGATTCCGTCGGCTCTCTGCCGCGAAGATCGAGGTCGCACCTCGACAATCAGGATTTCGCAAACCGCGGTCTGCCCGGCATCCTGCACACATCCGAGATCCAACTCCGCCCTCTGCGAAAAGAATGAAGGAACTTCCGGTACAAGCGCCGTCAATCTTAGATTCCAGAGTGGCTTACGTAAGGCCTGGTGCACCGGGCCCTCATTATTCGAGCATGCTTTCGTTAAATGCCAACGGAGATACTAGTACCACTGCGTGATTTGCCATTTCAACCGTTTTAGGACTCCGGCGACAAGACCTTCTTCAGCCTCTAGAGGAATTTTCTTCGATGGCCTTGTTGACGGGAATCTTCCAATTTATATAACATTAAGCAATATTATTAAATAAAAATTAATTGCTTACGTTTAAATTTGCCCTCGGTAATTATCAACGGTGTAACTTCCAAAATTCGAATTTTCCGAAAATTGAACTCTACTTCCAGTGTCTGGCCATGTCTTCTGTTTCTGGAGAAATTTTTTCCAATATAGCTTCGTTAATAAAAATTCCAAAACTTATACAACAATCAATTTTCACAAAAATAAAATTCAATTTTTAATATTTATTTACAAAGACATACTCACGATGGATTTCAATAATTTTCACATATGTTATACAGGATGCTTTCCCGAGTATTTTCATATACATATATATCGGTGGGGAAACTTTTAGATCAAAAGTTATTACTTTCTAATAATTTTCAACATTCATGTTGACTTTCAGTAGCTCCCAACCTTGCGACTTCGAAAATCCCAATTTCCCCGAGATTGGGATACTCTGGCGGAGTCCAGTCATTATAGCGAGCCACGCAATAGCACCTGTCCGCGAGGCCGTCGGCAACGCTCAATTAACGGCGAGGGCATTACATTTTTCAATGAGCTCTCGCTCGTCTCTATTACGCTGCGAGGAATCCTGGCCAAGTCCGAGAGGAATCTTCTCAGCCTTGGAGGGCGAAAGTTGTCTTTGACTCTAGCGCTCGAGGCTCTCTCGTAGATGGCACGATATTTGCACCTAGAGCCTTAGAGTCATCCGCCGCACTACGTGAGTGGGTGGGTGTGCGGGGCACCTATGCTTATTCTGGGAAATGCTAGTCCAATCGCTGCAATCTCCGCCACTCACCGTCTTAGGCATTTCCACTTTCAATCGCTTAATTACGATTATTTATTGCTATAGTCAATATTACATTATCATATATGTATTTACTATGATGTGCAACTATTGGGTGCAGCAATGCGGTTGGAATGTGTGCCGACCTCAAAGAATTAATTTATTGGATTGAAAATAAATAAATAATTTCATCCTCCGAAATAAATAAATTTATACACAACAAACTGTTAAAATTATTGATTTATTTACATACTAAATATTATTATTAAAATTTATTAAAATCGATGTTGGGTCCAAAATAATTTGTTTATTGGATTAAAAACATCAAAAATAAACAAATAAAATAAAATGTAAAATAAATGAAGATAAATGAAAATAAATTATCTAAAGTCAAGCAAACCGTCTTCAAACATTACTCCAGAACTACCGATTACAACACTGCCGAGTGTCTCTTCCATCCGCGCTCGCATTGCCAATTGCGATTACGAGATGCAACTGCTCCAGTTGTCTCTGTACTCACCGAGAGTTCAGGTCAAAGTAAATGGATGCACGGGAGATCCTATCAGCCCAGTGCTCTCCACTCATCCGCCGTGGCAATTAAGCCTGGCGCGTTGAGTAACACACACTTATTCTAATTAAACGTCGTAATTATCGCGGCGATTGGCCGCATCTCCAATTAGCCGGGGATGCGTTCGCTCGCGTCCTACCAGTCGATCCGATCGGCTCACCTCCACCGGCGGACTCGCCTCCTGGTTGATTGGTTTATCTGGACGCCTGCCATTTAAAGGTTCACCCCCGCGCGCGCGCGCTGTGTTATAGCTCCGGCGAATTTCAAAGAGCATGACAGGTCCCCGCGACGAGCGGATCTTCGGAGAAAGCGAAGGTCAGGGGTCCCTTGCTACCATTTTTCCGCGCTTGTAGCCGGATATCGGGTCTCTATTGCTTCCTGCATCGAGAGTCCTCGGATCAAGTTGATCTGCTCTTCCTTGTTTGAGGTCTGGCACGGAATGAGTTCGGGCGAACCGGAGAGATTTATGAAAACTTGTTTTTATACAAATTTCGAAAATATGATTCGCATGACGCAATTGCAGACTCTGGCGCGCGAATTCTGTGTTAGATCTTAGTTTTAGAGCTAAAACTATGGAAAAATGTTGAAATCGGGCAAGTTCGAAAAATGTCGAAAATCGAAAAAATAAGAATGTTCAATATTTCGAAAGTTCACCGATTCGTCCAAATGCTTGATATTTTACCAGTTTGAGTGTAGAAACTAAGATTCTGGAATGAATCAGTAAGTCAAGGAGATATTCTCTCTAATAAAAGTGTATAATTATTCTATAATTATTAATTCTATAATATTATAAAAATTATAATTCTTCATCGCAACCTATACATGTAACTAATAATTCAAACCCAAGAGAATCACCCTGCACAACTAAATATACCAATCCTTCTATTAAGCAACAAATAAACCACCACTTATTATTCACTTAGCACCTGGTCAGTGAGTAATTCTAAACTTGACTACTTGATCATATCACTTATTACTCAGTTGCAGTTCTTATTCACTTGAGCCTAGCCTCCAAGGCATAATGCTGGAACGAACCTGAAATCAGTCTCCCGTCCGCGGAAGGCTTTCTTACTCAAGCGGATACAAAAAGGTGCTAAGTGTATGCGAGGTACATCGAACTTCCGTCAGCAGCACCGACGAGGGCGTACGTGTAGTAGATGTACAGAGGTGCATGCTAGTTCGCCGGGTCAGCCTTGAGATATGGCCAATAAACGAGGCGAGCTCCCCTGACAGCCTTTCCTGCTTCTTCGCCCGCACACTACTCTCGGTTCTCTCCTGCATCTCGCCTGCTTCGCCACAGAGAAAGTGTTAAGCCGCGTACACATTGGCATCGCATGAAAACTAAACTCGAATTAAGTATGGAATTTATTCGAGACATTTCTGGCTACTGTGTTATTTGTTTAAACAAAGGTATTCGGAGAGAAGAAGTTTGACGGTGGTTGAAGAAGAATAGATTTTGTGTGCGGAATTGTGTGATTTGGGGATTGGCGTGCACGGAGCTTCAAGTCCACGTGCAAGCGCTCGTGCACGAAGCGAATCCTCCTCACGAGCGGCAGATACGAGCCGAGATCCTCTCTCGGCTTATTCCCTAAACGAGAGTGCGCACTGCGAAACACGAGCGAAAGCCACCGGGGCACATCCTGCCGCCAGTAAATCGAGCGGAATTTAGTGCGCGACGCTATCGATGATCGAGCGATTCTCGATCCTACGTGATCCTAATCTCCCCTCGGATGCAGATGCAACGATTGATTCTCCGAAGCGAACTCTAATGCAACGTTTGCCATAGCAAGAAGGTGGTAAATATGTAGAAGAATAACTGCGCTGGCATTCGACTTTCTTCACTAGAATTTGCGTAATAGAACGTGCGTCGCCCGAGAGGAAAAGAATCTGTGGGAAGCGGCCGAACGAATCGATGATGTTTCATGGGTGCTGACACTTCGACCTCGGTTGCGTAACGCACGCAATGTCCCCATTGAGCCGGAGGGAAAACCTGCTTCGTTTCCACCTGTTCGACTCATTCCATTAACTCACCGAACTTCATTATGACTTGATAATTTTCTCCCAGGAAATATGTAAATTTTGAAATGCAAGATAACCTTACATTTGACTAGCTGGCTCTGATTGGCTCTGAGCGAAATTCAGCAGCGCTGATTGGACGACAGAGTCGAATCCCGCATTACTAGAATCAGCCTACTGGAATTCCTTTCAGAATCAACGGAAGTAATGCAACTAGTGTCAACCAGTGTCAACATCCTACAAATAGCAGCAACGCGACATCAACGCGGAGGTCCAGAACGGACTGCGGAGAGGGAAGGCAAGTGGTGCTGCGCAATCGGCTCTCTCGAGATCCGAGCTCGAGATAGGTGCAGGAATATCCAGGGCGAAATGTGGCGCATAACAAATCCCCTTGCGCAAGCGAGTGCTCCGCCGGCGATCGATGGGTACACCTGATGGATGTGCCGATGGAGAGAGTTTCTCAATGATCGGAGAGGACAAAAACGGTGCAAATTCACTGAGCCTAAAACAACTTGTTGACCGACTCACCAGCTGTTTTACCCAAGTCAATTGTCTGTTCTGTACAATGATTGAAACTAACATTAAAATAGGGTTATTTCACGTTGCGTGTGGAATGCGAAGAAGCACTCGCACCGTGGAAGAGCCAGGAGAGAGTGTTGCGCAATCCGGTAATGAGTGGATAATTCTCCTTCACACACGTGCTTGCCCCTAGCTCACAATGGCCTCCTCGGTAATTAAGACCCGGTACCTTCTTAATTCCTAACAAGTGCTCTAATTGGCGCAGGATTCATTCCCCCGGCGGGGGCACATCGAGGGTGAAACTAATATTTCCCGATTTCACGGAGTCGAAGACATCGGCACAGGAGTTACCAACACTTGGATGGTAATTACAGGCTTACATAAAGCGATGGAGCGTGCGCGATGTTCCCTTACATAATAAATATGACTGATATCGTCTTCGCTTTCATGGGACTTTCGCGTGCATCGGCTGGTCCCGCTCCAACGGATTCCGACGGTCCCCTGTATAAACAGTGATTTCTGCCGGCTGGAGGGGGAAAGGCCCAACACGAGGGGAGGGGAGAGGCAAAGCTCCTCCAGTGACTACTGGGACTTATCACTTTGCTTATCATTTTCTTAATTATCTCTTACAATATGAAACTAATATAATACTCTGTTTTCACCTTTAAATATCCAATTACTCCAGCGATAATTTTCACGTTGTAAGTTCAACTTTACAAGCGACTGTGTATACTCGTACACGGTATAGCACGATGGAGACGAAGAAGACGATCACCAGCGTGGTTCGCCAATGCTAGGAACGCTCTCGCGCCACTTTTGCTTTCACTTTCTCACGTGGCGGAGACAAGAAGACCCTGCATGCCTCTTCTTCCTCTCGGGCTCCTCTCCTAGAGGCCACGAGTCCTTCCACAGTCGTCCGGAGGATCCTCCGGCTGTCTACGTGACTGGCGACGAGCCTCTTCGCGGCAGCATTTGCTCTGGAAGGAATATCAATGCCATTTGAGGATCCACCGGTTTGATTGCAACAGTGCGGCTGAAGAATGAGTATCGGCTCGGAGATCAATTGTTAGCTTATGACTAATGATTTCTGTCTTCTCCACTCGTGTCCTTGGGGAATATCAGCTTAAACTGGAAAAGGTTAACAAAACAGCTCAGGAACCCTGGAAATACCCAATAATTGTTTTAATTAAATTTGTTTTAGCATCCACACGTCGGGGCGAAGTCAAGTAGAACAGCCAGTGTATTTATAATCGCAGGCGCATAGCAAACGGCAGATACACTCGCCGGGAGCATAACTTTCACCCGCAGTGTCGTCTTTATGTCTCGAGCGAGGCGCACACATCCTCGAGCATTCCCGTTGCATGTACATACACGGGCATACCGCGAGGTATCTGGCAAAGTTGCGTACATATTGGAACGTGGAAGTCACTCGGATGAGTTCCTGCTTCTCTCTCCTTTATTCCAAAGTGCACGTAGGCGTCGTGGATTCGACTCGGACATTCACGCAGTTAAATGTCTCCCAGCTGGTGGGGACAAGTATTTTTCTGCGGCATTCGGCAGAAGCGACGAGGCGCAAGGTGCGCGTTGTGCAACGAAGAAAGTTCGTTGTCCACCGGCTGCCGATGCGATTCCCACGGAAAATTCGGTACAAAGAGTGACCGGTCGCCCTGGGATCGTCCTCGGCGGGCGGCCACTTGAGCAATCGGCTGACCTTTGCCGCTCCGACACTTGGCAGACGTGTTAGGTCGTGGCGAACATCCTCCGAGCGACCCGAGTCCCAATATCGAGGGTTCAAACCGCTTTAAAGATCAGAATTTGATATTTAGTGGCAACGCGGAGCCACGCAGTGCACGTCTGGGCCCTAATGATGGGCCCAGAAGTGTTGCTATTAGCGAGAGCTCTTCCTGGATCCTGCGAGAGACAGGGCTTCCATCGTGCGCCACGTTCCTCTGTGGTTGCTGCGGGTGAGGAAATCGGCCTGGAAAACAGTCTGCCACTATATTCGCGTCATTCGCACGCTTAGAAGGGCCCGGGCCCCCCCGCGCGCACGCGGCCCATAATTGTAAGGAAGCGCGAGCGCAGCCTTCATTACTCAAGGAAATGGCGCAACTTTGCTATTTTTAATTATAAGCTTGGATTCACGCTCAACGCCGCACGTACGATTTGCAGGATGATGGGCCTGAAATTGTTGCCTTGATGCGGTTCCGCGAGGGTGTTGCTTTCTTTCGTATCGGGCCCCGAGCCGGTGGGGCCTTGTGTTAATTAATGGCATTCTGATTGGTTATTTGGAAGGATCGAGACTTTAATGAGTCCGCTGCAGCGGTGTCTTTTTTTATTTCTCTTTCGATTCGGCCTCGTCTAGTGGCGGGGCCCCGTGGGAATAGTTCCAGCCTGTGAACCCCGCTAAAACGGTCCCAGGATTTCGTCAGCGGCGCGATAATTTCATTTGTCCGAGCCGGGCTTCGCTCTCTCGATCCAACGCGAGAACCCAGCACAGAAGAAATCATCGGGGGAATTCCTGTTCCTCGTGAGAGAAACCGACCGGCGTCCGCTGCTAAAGTAACGAGGCTGTTAATTGCGGAGCAACTATTGATGGATCCAGAGCGGATCGCGGAGAATGCAGGGACAGGGCAGTATTGTCTCGAGCGAGTGCGAGCTTGGTTTCCCGTCTAACGAAATCACTCGGGCCGGATGAGGCCCCTTTCCGATAGCTCGCCTCTTCGACTGTTCCGACAGGCCCCGATCATTCCCAGGTCCAATTATCTCGAAAGATTAAGAAATGGAATAATTTCCAGTACAATGCTTGTTTCATTAAATCGGACAATCGTTGTTGATGCCCAGGTCAACTATACTTAATAGAATCCAACGAGCGTATCGCCCTATTACGTTACTGTTCCACATGCAGGGGCCCGTAATTGCACTTAGCGCACACGGATTTTTTCTCAGGCATTACATCACGCGTGAAACTGCACCGAGAGACGACCGAAACGCCGCTCTTTCCCGTGCGGGGGCTTCAGGATACGAGAGAGTACGTGCGGCCATGCGTGGTTTTTGGGTGCGTGGTAGGCCCGATGGGCCCGAGAAAAGAAATCTGCATACTCTTCACCGAATTGACTTTCTCTAACAGGTTATCTGGCCCGGCCATCTCGCCGCACGTACCGTTCGCGGCCAGATTGTGCGGAATACCGAATCTGTTGTCATTGTTCTTAATATCAGGGGCCCATCTTGCTAATCGCCAACTCCCATACTGTCATGCAGAATGCCGGCTTTCCTCTCCCGTCCTTCTGCGCCGCGGGCGATTTCTAGTTCCTGCCCGCTCGACTTTGGGCCCAACAGCCAATTCCGAGCGCGATCATTAATCCTCGCCGCCGACATTCCTGGGCCCGCTCTTTCGCATGTAACTGCCAACTTAATTAGGAGACTGTAGTTCGATCTCCTATTGATCATTGTGCACGGGGATCAGGAAGCAATCGAAAGTCGATCGGAGGAAGTACTAATTAACCCGATGTATATCCTCCACGGCGGAGACTCCCATGGAAGCCGGTGAGTCCCACAGTGGATGAGGCCCATCTTATTATGTGTGCCTTGGGCCTTAATTGCCACACTAGACTACCTGCCTCCTTTCCACCAGCCTCGTATGATCGCGCAACAAGTATTATTGTCCCGACCATTTTTTCCATATCCTTCGCGCGCGAGGATCTTCCTGACTAGACCCCGCGCAAATCAGGAAGCGCGACGTTGCGCAAAGGAAAGTCCTCGCGATGTTATAATATCCCGAGCTACCTTGTTCCTATGCCTAACATTCCACTCCTAAAATATCTTCCCCTTCTATTGCACAAATCATTCTTCTCTCCGGTAATTTCATTCCTGCGACAATCTAGGAGCTTCTTAATGCCGCAGATTATCCACGCGCAATTATTGCGGCTCTCAACACCGGTGAAGCAACGACGTATCATCTACGTAGGTGTCGGAGGACGAGGGTGGTTTTTTCCGGCAGTGAATGAACTTCCCATTAGTCTTACGCTAATAATAACAGAGTCCGGCAGCAGTTTAATCCCATTCAGGCCGCTTAATCACTATAATCCTTGAGTGCATAACCTTTTGATGAAGTCAGCGAGCATCGGCACTCGGCCCGGTCGGAGTTTCTTCATTTAAATGCCATAGCGGTAAGATCACGCCGCGGGGAGGGAGACGCAGGGGGCCGGCGTTACTACGAGGGGCCTTCTTCATTGACATACAGGACTACAACGAGGAAATGTCACCGGCGACATTTCGTTCCCAAGGATACCGGCCTTTTCATCGATCGGCGAGATTGTCGTCGATACCGGGCGGCTCTTCGTCATAAATCCTCGCATCTGCCGCCGCTGGGATCACAGAAAGGACACTGGATACAAAGTGGTACAAAATTAACAAAAGATTTATTACAACGCTCGATAATAATACCAGAAGTATTCCTCTATCACAATTATCGAGTGAAAGCGTGTTGGGGGACGTTCGAGGCGTCGTAGTCGGTCATGAAAGTTTTTATGGCGGTGTAAAGGTTCCACTTAGCATCATCGAGGTAAGAGACGCACCATTCCTCGTTCATGGTGCTCACCTCTGACAATTTCGAGATCAGCTCCTTCCTCTCCCGATCGCTGAAGCAGCTCGTTTTGTAGCCGTCGTAGTTTATCTTCATCGTTATGCTACTAGGAGTCATTGTCTCGGGTGCAGAGTCCACGTGGTACTGGTCGTTCAGGATGTTGTACTCGTTGTCGTCACACTCGACTAGAACGAAGGTTCTGCTGAAACTCAAGATCACCGCGGGGCTGTCGAGCTTCTTAACGAACCCGCTGACGCAGAACATCAGACGTTTCTCGGCGTCATACATCACATCATAAGTGAAGGTACTCTTCTCGTGGTAGAAACGCGGGACCTTCTTCAGGGCCGCAAGGATGTTCGTCTCGCCGCAATAGATAGTCTGCATCTGCCTTTGGGCCTGTTTCTGAGCCTTCTTTGGGTCCTTCGCCCGCACGAGGTTCCTGCTGGCCGAGAGTTGACCTATACCTAGCTTGTGCGCGGTCCCACCGGGGATTCCGAAGCTCATGGAATAAATAGCATTCTCGCAGTAGAGTCCTCGAAGCACGTATCGATCGCCCTGATCGAACAAGGTGAAGAAGTGCTCGGCGAAGTTCCGAATCAGACCCGCGCGCGTCTTGTTCCTTGCGTAGAGAACACAGGGCTCCGGGAAACCCGAGGTCCTCAGACTAACGCCATCTAACTTCTCCAGGTTGGGACAGTACTTCCTTGCCGACTCGATGTACTTACTGGCGTTCGAGTAATTCTCACAGAGCGGATTATCATCCAACCAGAGGGTCGTCACGGGCATCCCCTTCAATGCCGTTAGAACGCTCATATTTAATAAATTATTATGCCGGAGATCGACGGACCTAATCATCGAAATTCCCGCGGTCTCCAGTGCGCTCAGCGACAAAAGTTCGTTCCTCTGCAGATTCACCTCGTACACATCAATCAACGAATTCTTAACAGAAGTAAGCACATGACTGAAAGCTCGCGGCTGCGCCAGCGGACAGTAAATCACCGGGACCAACTCCGGGTCCCGATGGAACTTTGAAAGGTCCAGCGACTTGGCCGTGGCGTCGTAGCGCCCGGTGATCGCGTTCGAGAGATGCATCTTGAGGTTGAACTTGAGGTCGTGCAGCAGCGCGTACGCCAGGGTGATCACCAGGATGAACGGATCCTTGTTGCCGTTTTTAATAATCAAGTTGCACTTGCAGAGCTTGTCAAGCGCGGCGCCGCAGCCGCGCGCGATGAAGTACGTGTCCTCGCCGGTGACTTGGTACTTGATCGGCGTGAGTTCTGCAGGTTCCACCGCGGTAAGGATCGCGTTGAGCACTTGCTCCTTCTCGTAGTGGGAACCCTTGAGGATTTTAATCATGTGCCAGACGTCCGATCGTGCCATTAATGCTCGCTCCTGGAACATCGAGCCGCCCATGCTCAGTTTTATCGCCAACGACGTGTCGAGCCTGATCGGCTTTAGCTGAATATTCCTCTGCATTTTTCCGCCGGTTTTCTTTTACTTCGTAAAGTTTATTCCTGGTTTCACATTATTCTACGATTTTCCTGTGAGGAGAAGGTTCTTTAGGTTAATTTGGCTTTTGGCAAGGTTCCATTAGTCAGAAGACGTGAAACAGAAATTATAATAAAGGAAACAATACTTACAGTAATCGCGACATTGTCTCCATGCCTGTCACTTGATATTCCAGTGTCGAAAGCCTCTTTGCCGAGTGTTTATTCGCTCGTCTCTTTCCTGTTGACAAACGTGCATGGCGAGAATGCTGCACTGTTGTTTTGAACTGCTAGAGACATCTATTGGAGTAAGTGGTAGTTTCCACTGCGCCGGTAAAGCTGGTGTTTCTCTGCAGATTCGCAGGAACTCTGTAATTTCACTTACAAGATATCGCCTGACTTATCCTCGCAAGGATTCCAACCAGTCGAGAAAGTTCTCAATTGTAAAGTGATATATTCCGCTGCCAGTAGATGGGGCGTGTGGTACACTTCTGTGCGTGTTGAATTCTGCAAGTTTCAGAACCGTTAAACCTTAACAAATCGGTCCGCGATTACAATCGAAAGTGTCGGGCAATTCAATTGTTTGGCGAAGTGAAGTGTGGAAGCTTGTGGAGTGCAGGGAGCGAGGAAAGAAGACTTTAGCCAGGTAGGAGAATATGTGAATAGCACTTTTGAGTAAGAAGTGAGATGTGATGTATTGTCGAGGATTATTCGTAGTAGAAAAGGTTAGTGATCGTTGAACACGATTGACTCACGAAGCTTCACTTTAATCGAAGGCTCAAATAACAGTGACGTGTAAATAAGTATAGTTAACACCTTCGCAACTAACCATAAAAGATAACTCGTAATTTCTTACAAAATACACAGGTAACCTTTTGAATAACAAGCGAGATGTCATGTTGGGAGTAATGTTTATCGGATACGATTGACTTACGGACTTCAATTATAATCGAAGCCAAACCAGCAACACCCAAACAAATAAACAAATACAACAGAATCTAGAAGCCCGAGCAGGCGATGTGGAAGGCAGCCGAAGTAAATGTGAGTTCTGAATTCGGCTAATAGTGTTATCACTTGATTCTCGAATTATTGGATTGAGAAAATTAAACGATGATATACAAAATTCATAAAAACGTCTTTGGAGTTATAACTTTTTCAGTAATCAACATGAAAGTTCTTTATCAATCAATACTTTCACTTTGATTCATGTAAAACTTACACCCTCAAATATTTATTAATAAATTTTGTATTTCATCGTTTATTTTTCCAAATGCAATCACCCAAGAATCACGTGAATCGCTTCAATCGTTCATAAGACACAAATTTCCCCTGTTATTCTATCACGCGTAAACGATCCAGAGTTTTACCATTCCGAAACCGAATCAGAGCTCAAAACACGCACCAGAGTACTCTTTGCAAGCCTCCACCTCGTCTCCCGATTTCGCGCAACAACCCGAGAGCAATCAGGCGTGAGGGCCGAACAATGAATAGCGGTGGAAATAGGCGGCCGGCGCTCGCAGACCGCTCATTTTCTCGGGTACCATCGGCGATCGCTCGCCTATACTTCTCTACTTACGTTCCCCACTGCGGTCCCCGCTTTATTACGTGCGTCGGGCCCCGGCGTCGGTGTGTGTTTCCCCTCGCGCTCCCCGCGCTCCGGCGGCATCCTCTTCCGCATTTCTCCCGGGGAAAAATCCGCCCTCTCCCGCGGGGAGAACGATCTCCTAGTTATATGGCCCGGAGTGAGGGATAGTTTTCAGCGCGCGGAGGGATATCGGCCTGAGTATGGTTGTTACGGGGCCTCGTGGCCTGAGTACTCTTCTCTTCTCGATAGATAATTCCTACGCGAGAGAGTAGACTTGGCCAATGTGGAATTGCTGCCGGCCGAACGGTAGATGGAGATTTGTTGCTCTTGTTGCGAGTATCTACGGTGGATGCTTTTGGTTTCTATTTAGTTGCGCAGTTGCGCGTTGCTTGAAAGAGGGTTTTGCTTGGAATATATTCTTGACGAATTTGATGCAAAATATGAACATTTTTATTGCAAAAATTCGTGATGGTGTTTATTAATTTGTATTGCTTTAAACAGTGTTTTGCATGAAATATATTTGTAAGGAATTTGATGCAAGGTAAATAAGTAATACTACATGAGAATTTCTTTTCTTTTATTTTTATTAAATAACTATAAACCCAGCGACGTTAGTAAATTTTTCGCAAGAAACAAATTTAAATAATAAATAAACGAAAACGAATTTAAGTAACCGGTCGAGTCATTCGACTAATGTAAACTGGCACTTAACTCTCGCGTCGAAGGACCCCAATTGCCTCCTGAATATTCCTCGCGTTACTGCGATCCAACGAGGAAGGTCCAGGCAAGGCCCCGTGTCGGGGCCCGCACGTACCCGTTGAGCCAACATCTAATTCGATAACTGGGCGAAAATAATACCGTGGAGATCTCGAGGCGCAATCATGTCCGGCGGTACCGGGTGTCCGCGAAATCCCGTCGAGCATCCACCTCCCCCAAGCGAATCATTTTCATCTCGCCGGAGGAACGAACGCGCATTCCAATTTAATTGAAGGGGCCGGCGTCCGCTGGGGGATAGGAATCGCGGGCGGAAATTCGCGTCGGCCTTTCCTCGCGGTCCGCGCGAATCTATCAGATGATTTCTTTCGTGGCGAGAGGAAGAGGCGCTCCCCCTCGGCGGGGCGGAGGGGGGCGAGCCTCGAAGGCGGAGGAGAAGCACGGTAGCAATTTATAACGAGCTACCTCGGTAGCGGATGACAATTTATTAAAAGTTTCGAGGCCCCGAGAGCTCGCACAGCATATCGATCTTCCTCGTGCTCTCCTCGCTCTAGCCCTTCGCCCTCTCCTCCCCCCTCGCCCTCGAGAACTTACTCTTCCCTCGTCGCCGGGCTCGCGTCCGGCTTGTTACCCGTCGACGGGGAATACCGAACAGTTTAATAAGCAAGCGGTAGCGCGCGGCGATATCGCGATACAAGATGGAACGGCGTACCATCCATCACGATGGACCGACTGCGCCACTCGTCATTATCCTCCGACTAGTCCCCGAGCATTCGGGCCCGACTCGTTCCTCGGAGTAACACAGTGGCGTTTTCGACCTATTTCCAGTCCCGAGCCGATGATAAAAGCGCCGGCGACGCCGATCGACCCGGCCGCGTCCACCTCTCTTTTTTTCCGCTCGCGCGCGCACACACGGGGACGCCGGGCGTCGGCGGCGTCGCGTGCAAAAAATACGTTAATTCCGCGGGAGGTTGCATGAGCGTGCAAATAAATAAAAGCGGCAAGCACACATCGGTGCGGTGGCACCGTATTTTATATTTTATCCGCTTCGAATGATTGATTGCGCACGGTCCTCTCTCGGCCTCCGCCTGCTGGCGAGCTCGGCCTGGGATGGCGGGGGCCGTGCCCCGATACCATCTCGCGAAATGCCCCCGTATTCTCTCTATCCCCCCCCACCACCGCCGCCCTCCTCGCCCCGCGAGTCCCTTGCCGGAGCGAGTGCCACTGTACTTGTCGTTTCACGCATTGTTTATTATTGTCCGATGCTTTTATCGTGATCGACGCTCGAACCGCCTCTGAATTCCCGCAAAAAAGAGACCAACGCTTGTCCAATGGCTGGAAGGGATAGGTCGGGATGGACGATCGCGAGGGGGAAGCTGCGCGGATAATTTCTGGATTAACATTTCCCATGATCGAGTGGTCCGCCGTCGGGCCCATTGAAATTGTTGGGAGTTAGTGCGTTTGGGTTTGGAGAGATTTGGAAGAAAATGGAATTGTTTGGGATGGAAGATTGCGAGGGGGAAGCTTGAGTAATTTCCGGATTAATATTTCTCGAGATTGATTGGTGCGCCGTCGGGCCCATTAAGATGTTGCGGATTTATTGGGTTGGCTTTAGAGAAAATACGGAGTTCTCGAAAATTGGAAGAAAGCCGGTACTTCGCCGGCCAGTTTGGTACCTCGTCGAGAGAGCCGAGGAAGGAAGAGGAGGGCGACGGCGTGCGCGCGCAGAAGATAGTAATTACAGAAGCGGGACTGAAAACGCGCGGGCGCGGGGCCCGATCGGGGCCCTGCGAGGCACGATCCCCGATAAGTATAGTTGTTTCAGGATCGCCTCGATACACCTCCTCTACTCCCGCTATCTCATATTATTGGTACAGCTAACGCGAAAAATTTATTGCTCCACCGGCGCACTGAGTGATGGAGAGAACGAGGGCCCTGCAAAGTGGGCCTCACTGGCCCATCGTCAGATTTTATGTCCTTTTGTCCGCCGTAATGAGAATGAACTCTGCGCGCTGACGTTCCTTCGCGTCGCTTCCCGTAGAGTTAGTTGACTATGGTAAATAGCACCGGATGAAAGGATCTCGCTTCCATCTCCTGGACGCTGCGTCTTTCGGACTTACTTCTCGGCGCGTTACTCTTGCCCCCTCTGGCTTGGGTGAATGGACCCGATCACCGCGGAACACCTACCCCATCATTATCCGACCGATACAGTTTTGCCGGATTTTTTCGCGCAAATCGCCGCCTCCTCGTCCTTTTCCTTTGTTTGCCGGAATTTTGCGCCTACAAACGGCGCTGGTCTCGACGGTTTAAAATATTCTTCACTGATTCACGTTTTACGTTTTATATTCAATGATGCATTAGTGATTGGTATTTGCGGGAGGAAGTTGAAGGAGAGTCTGCCTGAATCTACCGAGATGCGAAGTCGAAAATAAGACTGGGTTTCCTTGGATATCGAAGCGTCGGGAATAATTGGATGAGGTCTGACACGAGGCTTTCGTGGGAGACAGATCTGTCGGCGGTTGGTAGATGGTAGAAGCGACTGGAGGTCTTCTCCGAGGGCTTCGCTGTCGATCACCGGCATAATCGCGTCAGCGTAATGGCTGAGAAAGCTCTCGGCTCTGGAAGTATTGATGTCCTGGTGAAACGTAGCCACTTCCTAGCCGGTGTGCTACCCTGGCGCCGAGGCAGCCGGGAATCAATGACAAATCCGACAAGTCCGCGCACCTTTAATTCACCTCCGATCAATGACTCACCTTCGGGGAAGCCGTCGGAGAAATATTCGGATCTCTCATTTCGAAGAAGCTTCTTTCTACTTAAATATGTTTCGTTTCATGTAAAATTATTATTGAATAAACGGAGTAATTATTGATTGTCATCGCGGAGGGTTTTGCGAGAGCAAAGGGGTAGCTTTTGAAGGGGTTGCGCGGCTGCCTGGACTTCGATCTGCTTTGGTCGGCTCACGACAGATGTCCCGCGGTGTACCGAACTCGAACATCCTCTTCAGGATCGAATTTCCACATTGGAACAACTAAAAACAATAAGTTCAATCATCCACTTCTATCAAACTGCGAGCTAGCAGTATACAACATTTCCGACGGCCACAGAGAGAAAGAGAGGGGAAGAGAGCTAGCGTGCGATGGGCCTCTCGAAAAAGGGGCCTTTTTGATGGAGCAGCGCGCGTGTATCGGAGCGAGGTATAACTCGAGGCAGATTCTAGTTGAGGCACAGATTTATTAGCGATAGAGGAGTTCGATAGGCGGCCGTGCATCACCACGCCCAGGCCGCGTGGCTGCACACGCTCTGCACTGCGATCCGACGATCAGTAACGAGGGCCCAACATCCGCAACGTCTCGTCGGCCGCACCAGCGAACATTGTACATCTCGGCCGTGAGCGCTCCTTCGACCCCTCGGGGCCAACCTCCTTTTGGAGCAGTGCATTAAATGTATTTCTCCCCGGCCATCCTTCCCCGGAACATAATGGGCCTCACTCGGGCCCCGCTTCCAATCTCCGGCGCGGAAAGCTCCCTCGAATATCCACGCGCCTTTTTTTCATTATCATTTGGCCGGGGCGAGCGCGCGTTGATGACTTTATGTCAGCGGAATTCGCGCGATGGTCGCGCTGCGCGAGGCCGATTCCCCGATTAGGATCGGAGTATCAGCAGGGCGCGATAATTGCAAGGAAATCGAGTGCGAACGATCGAGTTATATCAGGGCTGTTGGAGGGTGGACGAATCGACGATAGAGCCGCACTACCGGGAGAGCGGGCGTGCGAGCGAGCGAAAGAGATAAAAGGGAGGCAGAGAATCTGTGTCAGAGGTTGGTTATGGCTCGGATTTATGGCTTTGATTACCAGCGGCGCGTATTATACGTGCGATTTTGTATGGGTAAATCGTGATCTTCCACGCCTCCCTTCTCTTGCCGCGCTCCAGAGAGAAAGAGGGAGATAGAGAGCGTGCACGGCCTCAGCCGTATCCCTCCAACCCTCGTTGGGCCCCGAGTCCACTTGGGCCCGTCTCCGATCGCGTATAAAGTTATCGCATTCTCGCGGGCCCCGTAACTGTCCATTGTCTACTTTCAGCCATCGCATTATGCCTCGTGTGCTTACCTTCTTGATCCCTGCCTCCTCTTTCCACTCACTCACGGTGTAATTTCACTTTTACAAGTGGGCCCTACACCTGTCTTTTAGAACTTGCGCGCTTTGTCATTGGTTTATTCGCGCGTGCTTGACACAGCGAAGGTCGCCTGGTACATTTCGAGTGGCTTCGCTGTGCTTTCCTTCTCGTGGAATGGTAATTTGGCCATTTGGCATGACTCAAGATGGCGCCGGGCGATCCACGCTCGTGATAGGGCCCCGGAGAGTCCAAGGGTGATGCCCAGCCAGTCCGGAGATATTGGCTAACGGTAAATATTAATGTACGAAGAATACACGGAACGAATTAATCTTGCAGTCGAACGGAATAGGATTTGGGCCCCAGGTGGCTCATGAATTACGAAAGAAAGTGGGCCAGCCTCTCTACGATTGAATTTTTCGGCAACGACACTCTCGCATTGTGCCGCCTGTCAGATCCTCCTCATCCTGGCTCGTCTTAACCCTCCAGGCCCCCTTTTAGCTCTGACTCCATTCGCGCACAGTTTAGATTCGCCTTGCAACCGATACTTAAGGTATCGGGCCCATAAATTGGGCCATCATCCCCGCAAACTGTCATGTCCCGCGCGTACCGCGGCGGCAAGTGTGCGTCCTTGCGAAAGTAGAAGAGGCATTGCACTCGGCTCGGGTGTCGAAGCTCTGTCGATATGAGGGCCCAGTACGTGACGTCCGTAACGTCTACGGTGAATGAGGCGCTAACGACCAGTGATTACTGGGCCCGCGCGCGCGCGCGCGCAGGTGAATCCGGGGCCCGCAGGCCGCCGGCGCGGGGCATACGTGTGGCAGCAAATAATCAAGCGTGTAGGTGAGGATGTCCATCAATCCTGGACGCAGTAAGGACCCAGACCTCCCGCGACGTTTCTCATCTTCTCGCCCGGACGCCCGCTCCTCCACGCTTCTGCTCTGGGAACTCTCCCGCCGGCCAGTTTGGGCCCTCAACTCTCGAGACAGAGCACATTTGTTTTTTCCATCAATTGCCTATTGATCAGTGGCATTCCGAAACGACTGCCCGGGTCAATGACTACCAACACTCCGATTGGGCCTTACGATACCAGCTTTCCCCAAGTGGGCCTCACGCCAGTGGCGTTTCGGGGTATTACATGCAATCCTTTGGGGAGTCTGCGGAACTGATTCCACTGATCCTGCGTTAAGGAGCCCTCGCTCTTCTCAACACCTCATCTTGGGCCCGGCGTGGCGTTGATGAGCATCCGGCCCCGGAGGAGTCGGCTCATTAGTATGTGAAGGGTGGCTGCCACCTACTGGGCGGGGCAGCGGGTCATTGAAACAATGGTGTTGTGACTAGAGATCATCAAGCCTCTCCACGTACGCGCGCGTGGGCCCACTCGATTGATTCCCTCGATGATCGATCGATCGATCTTTCCCTCTTTCTTCATCCCAGCGCTTTCCTCCCCAACCCGTCCACCACGCGTGAAAGATTGCTCGGCCTCGTTACCGGCTCGCATCCCATTTTTCTTCCCCGCTAATCGTACCGAGGGGCCTTTTACACGCCGTCGCTTTACAATACCTCTGTCAATTCCCTTTGCATTCAATTATCTCCATTGGCAAGCGGCCCTGAGAGCCGAGCGCATCGCCTTGTACGCAGAGGGCCGAGGGATTTTCGGTGCAAAAGCGAGGGCTACACTTTTTCCCGATTGTAAAACAAGGAGTGCGCTGGTTCCACGCGCTCTCTTGCTCATCCCATGTGTATCCTGGGGGGTTGGGAGGTGGGGAGGTGGCAGCAGGTAAGCCCGATGGCATTCTAAGTTCGCCTGGTGCCTGGGACCTAGTCGTACCTCCCTCGAAAAAGGGTAGAGAGTGCCAGTCATATATTAAAGAACTGTTGGGGACACCTAACAAGCTGGCGGGACACGTTTCCCAGAATCAGGGGTACCCGGGCTGCTGCTGCTGCTGCGAGCAACCCTCCCTCGTACCATATCTCCTCTCCTCTTCCCAGTGGATCGACCTCTTCCTCTCTCCACTGGCGTCCGCCTAGCTCGCACTCTCTTTCTCCTTGACTCCACAACCGCTGTCTCCATGCATCCTCCTTTTGGTCTCTTTCGCCTCTGCGACCTCCTCTGCCTTCCTCGCCAATGTATACGTGTGTCGGTGGGTGTATGTTTCAGCTTTGACTGTGTACATTGATAAGCTGGTTAACACATTGTCCACGGCCGAGTGGCGATGGATTAGGAAGCGTTAGGGGCGCGTTATCGAGGCGAAAGTCACATTGGCAAATGAAGCAGGTCCCAGGGATCGCTTGGTCGAGTTCGTTTACGCTCGCAAGGAGAAGTAAGAGCAGAAGCTTCGTAAAACGCTTTAGTTTAATGGAGGTAAAACAAGTTTTAATTAAAGAATGGTTGGTTGTTGAGAATTTAGTAGTTCCGGCCCTCAAGCGTATTAGCTTTCTTAAAGTCCCAGGAATCAAATAAATCGCATGACGATTCCTGCGTGGAATGGTACGAAAGCATCGGTGACTCGAGGGTATAAATAGCGAGGAAGGGTGGATGGTTGCACGCGACTAGATCCAGTGGAGCACACGAGTCGATTGCTACTCCCACACCTCCGGCGTTCATTTTGTGCGGCAAAGCTTGCGGCCGGGGCAAAAAAAGGGTTGGAGAGCGGTGTTAAGTCAGGTGGAATGCTCGCGCGATTCGTATTGGCAGGTTTATCGGGACGGTTGTTCGGGGAGGCGCGTTTACTCGAGGACTTCTACCTTTTTCCTCTTCCCTCTTCGACGGTATAGCCCTCTCTCTTTCTCTGTCCTCGGTGGATGTGCCTGTGTGTGCGCTGGACCAGTCGGCTCAGGTAGCTCCCTCCTGGTATCAGAAACACATCGTGTCCTACACGAGTCGCGTCTGATAACACTATTACCCGAAACGATTCACACGGATCTCCTCTCCTTTCACGATTAGAGAGCTCTCCCGCCTCTCCCTCTCGTCTCTTCTCCACCGAGCGCGGCTCTCGTCGCTGGCATTCCTCGCGCGAAGTAACTAGCCTGGTGATTTATCGCCCCGCTCTTCACCGAGTCCCATCGCCGGGCCCATTTGGACCCAATCGTACCAGTCACCGATATTGTTCCTCGAGAAGTTACTTATTACTCCGAGATCGCGAGGTCTCTATTGAGTTATTAATTCATACGGCGCTCATTATATTGGGCCCGGGCCCAAATGAAATCGTCGTGCCAGGTGCCAATCCGGTTTCGAGGGTGCGCTGGGCCCACGAGGGGGAGGCTGGGGATGCTCGTCCACACGGTGGACACCGATTTTCGAGAGGGGGCGAGTGGGGAATTGGGCCCGGCGACGGGAGGGGAGAGGGCGCGGGAATAAAACAAGGAGGACACTAATTAGCGATTCCAGGAACCGAGAACACGAAGTCGTAGTACAGCACGGGATCCACCGTCCCCCCTTTCTCTCCCCCTCCTTTGCTGTTCTTTCGATGCTACACACACTCCGGGCCCATAACACGCCTCCATCCGGGGCCCGGCCAGGGGACCAGAGGTCGCGCTCGAGAGGGAAGCATCCGAAACATTCGGTACTCTGCTACGTGTGTCAACCTTACCGCATGCTTTCCTCTCAGGGCTCCACCACGCTCGAGTTTAGTCGACTCGTCATCTTACGCAAGATATGTTCGCCGCCGTTGAAGTCCCTCGCTGCAGATTTACTCCCGAATCTCTTATCCGGGCTCGCGGGTGGGTGTTGCGATCCGGGGCTTCCTGTTTCGCTATCGGGCGTGTCCGGGGCTTCGGATAAGCCGTTGGTGACAGACACGTGTCGCGCGAGGGTATCGCTCACTCCCATCATCCAATACCAAGATGATCGCTTTGGCGCGCTTTCTTCGTCGAATGTCTCGAATGCCTCGCACACTTCTTTCGTGGCTTCGCACCTCCTACCACCGTGGAGAGCCAGCGGGCCCCCGTCGCGGCGATCTCATCGTCGCCCGGCACCGGGCCGTCCCTCTGCTTTCTCGGAATCACTAATTAGTGCGCCTCCCTTTGCTTTCCCTGCCAGGAAGAACCAGTCGAATCCGATCCCGATCGATCTCCATCGAGGCCCCAACCCTCTGCCGCGTCCAGGCAGACGCCCCGACGCCTTGAAGGATGACCCACTTCCACTGCGGGTATTAACCCCCCCACGGCCACCCCTCATTGATCCAGGGTTAATGTTACAAGAACTAATGACTTTTTACTCGAGGATAATTCCGCCGGGCTGGGAAGCGTGTCGTGTGTCCTCGCCGAGATGTCTGCACGTTCTTCCCCGGCAGCTTCGAGCTCTCTCTCTCTCTGTCTTTGCCTCCCTCGCGACTTACTCTCCTCTCGGTCGCTCGCCGCGCGCAATAAGAACGGGCACGCGGAATAAAGGAGAAACGTGACCGGCGCTCCTCGCAATTTACGTCAAAACGACGCGGCTCGCCGTGGATTCCCGCATACCGAATAACGACGTCGTCGAGAATAATGTCTCCTATGTAGATTCGATCCCGATAGGAAAATACCACGTCGGTATCTCTAGAATGGGCCGCGTAGGAAAAAGAAGCGGTTGCGGCCGGGGGGAAGGGAGAGAGAGAGAGAGAGAGAGGCAGAACACGGGGTGTTCCTGCAGTGGTCAACGAGCTGTTGCAAGATGAAGCCGGCGGATAAAGGAGCCTCGAAAACACGCACTGATCTCACCGGAGCTCGTTGTACCTTCTCTTCCGCGGTGCGACGGCGAATTCGGTCATTTTGGCTGGAAAGAGCCTCGAGAGTAGGGCCCCGCTCCCCCGAGCGATTTGGGCCTTAGACTGGTTGGGTGACGCGCTCTCGGACAACCGGTCGTCATCGAGGCATTCGGACCTCCGGCGCACACGTCCCGCTCGTTAGAATTGTCGCCGAGGATCAATGACTGGGAATTGTGATTATCAATCACCCGGCGCGCGAGGCGACCTGCCTTCTCGGAAGGTTCCCGGGAAGCCGGCGCGGCCCCGTCCTACCAGGATGAATGTCACCGTGCGACGCGCCGTGCGACGCGTCTCCGCGGGGTCCTTCATTTTTCTACTTCCTTGGGAAAGTCCCCCACTCTTATTAGAGCGGATAACGAGTCAACCGGGCCCTCTCGACGACGACGGTTCTCAGGGCCTTATGCCCGACTTAACCTAGCGCCGAGCCTTTTCTGGACGGGGCGACGCCGCTCTTTACGAGCGCAGCCCTTTTCTCGGGGAGCCTCACTGCATCTGGAAATAAGAGGAGTACCGAGAGGGCATCGTGGCCGGGGCCCGAGGGAAAGATCTCGGAGTCGGGCCCCGTGATAGATAATGACAATTTCGTGTCAGTGGGCCCGCGGACAGTTCTAACGAGGGCGGCTGCGCCCCCTTGGAAGAGAAAGAAGGCGAATGTCAGATATCGAGTGGGAAAGGAGCGAGGAGTAAAGAGGAGTGTTGCGGCGGCGGCTGTCGAAGGGAGTAGTCGAGCTTGCCGAGGAAAGGGAGAAGCTGAGCACTCGGCGCGCACAGAAGGCTCGAGGATCCCGCGGAAGAGGAGAAGTTGGAGAGTTGTGCGGCGAAGCAGCACAATGCACCGAGCTCGAGCGATCGCTGCGTCGCCTGGCTGCTACCCAGTGGATAGCAGTTTTTTGCCCAATTGAATTGAATGTAAAACACGGCCTTACATCAATCTGAGCCGCGAGGCTGAGTGACCGGAGTGATTTAAGTATCGGCCTCGCCCCACGCTCTTTAGAGCTTTCGAGCGCGGCCTCCTCGAATCGACTATGTCACTCTTCACTCCCGACTCACCCTGCACTTCTCTCCCTCTGCTCCCTCTGCTCCCGCGACTCTCCAATTTTTCTCTGGGACGCTCGACGCTTCGAACGGAATTTACGGAGTCCCTGCGCACCCCGACTGGCAAAACATCAATCTGCCTAAGGAATTTCTGCGCCTGCGCCTCAAGTTCCACTGGGCCCAGTAGAATCAGGCCCAAAATTCTCACCAACCCGCGAAACTATCTCTCGGCTCGTCTGGGTACGGCGGCGAGGTTTCACTGGTTTTCCAAAGGGCCAAGGAGGACGAAGGTCGACGGAATAAGTCGACCGGTGGATTTGGCGCGGGACGAAAATCGAGGCGAGGATTTCTTGTCGGCGCGCACACATAGGACCACCGTGTTCGTTAACACGATGAGCGGAGTCAATCGATCAGTTGGCCGAAGTCCGTGCCTCCCGATCACCTAAAACCCGTGTTCTTCTACGCAGCGGGGAGAGGAACCCTTCAGGAATAAAGTCGGGTCCCCGGCGCATCGACAGGGACGTATCGCCCGGACGCGCGGGGAATTTATCGTCGGACGTCCGATTCCTCGGTCCGCATAGCCGCCGGCAGCCGCATCTGGAGCGCCTTATGATAATTGGCTGCTGGGCCAGCCTCTGGAGGAAGGGCGGCCGGGTGGGGGGAGCGAGAGATGTCGCTGGCTGGAGTATGATAGATTTTTTGCCTGCCGCGCGGAAAGACAGCGGCTATATTCTGTCGTCCGCGGGTTGCCTGCCGTGAATATCAACTCTCCTCTCCCCCCTTTTCGCCGGGCTAGTGTCCTTCTTATTGCAAATATACCTCTTCCATCTACGTACGCGGCATACTCGGGCCCATTTCCCAAAGCGAAGAGATCGGGCCCCGTGAGGCCCCCGGTCTTTTTCATTGTCGCGGGGAATTCACTCGCGGCCTTGTTCCTCAAGAATCAAATGGATGTTAATGCGCCGGCGCAATCTGCCGATCTAATCGGCGAAGCAGTGTCCCGACCGGCGTAGATTCGGCTGATAAAGGGGCCTCATTCGTGTCGAGTGCATAGAGACTGCGAGAGAGAAAGAGTTCTCTTTCCTGGGTGCTTCCTGGCGGGTCCGGCGGCGGTGAACCGAATCAATTGTAAATCACCGTGTGGTCCACGCTGCCCCGTGGCAAATGTGGCACGTAAAACTCGAGGAGGGTAGGAAAGGAAGGGGGCGGGTGGGGGGCGACGGAGAGTGGACTTCTATTTCGGGCGCCCTTAATGGTATAATGTAGCGTTCCGCGGTGACAAACTCCGCCGGCGAACAACATTCCCGGCTTCGATTCTTTCGTTTTAGCCTGCGCCAGTGTGCACACACCGCACGATCGGGCGCCCTTTTGTTTCCAGGATGCGCCTCTATCCCACATGCACACGCAGACAGGCACGTATAGGTCGCAGCACACACGGCCTCCTCCCTCTTATCTCCTTGGCTCCGTTCGTCCGTTCGTACGCTCTTTTTTCTTTCACTCGCTGTTCTTTTGCTCGAGAACCCCTTCAATTATGCGCCCCCCCTCCCCCTCGTATCGATGCCTCCACCTTGTTCTATCGGTTCTGTGAGGCCAGCAAGCTCGTCCGCTTTCAATTTGCAAGGCGTACGATTGCCCCGCTACATCGTGTGAACCTGTTCTCCAGAAATCGGCCCTTTCGGGCCCGAGCCCAGTGGACCTTAATGCCCGCGCTCCAGAACGCTACGATTAACGCGATGGATAAGTGAGGTGGGCAGGGGGGTAGGTAGAGGGAGAGAGTAGACTGTTGAAATGTAGATGGGACTGGTGGTAAGTCGGGTCCTCATAACGCGCGATGTTGCGAGTCAGCCGGGGGTGCGGGAGTCCTGTGAAAAGGGAGAAAGACGGTGGCGGTGGCGCGAAAGGGGGGAGAGAAGGTACACACGAGCGGCGCAGGTTCACGCAGACGCGGGACACACGTTGGGAAGCTGGAGAGACACGGGAACGGTGTGAGTAAAGGTGGGCACTCGGTCGAGGGAGCAGCTAGCAGCCAGGTATATATACATATACCTACCTTTGGTATACGAAACCGTTGTCTTAAGGCTACCATATATTACGTCTCATGCGGTGAGGCCCCGCACTTGGGCCCAGTCGTACGAACGGCCTCCTCGCTCTCGCTCCCGCTCGGGCCCCTCACTTCCGAGATCGAGGGAGGAAGCGAGAAGGAGAGTGAGCGAGGGAGATGCGGGGTGCCCGGAGAGGGGGCGAATCGGAGGACGAGATGGTACCTCGCAGAGGTCCCACAGGCCCCGTGTCGTCGCGGGCATTCCTGGAGCTGATTTTATTTGTAGGATGTCAACCAGTCCGAGCCGAGGAGGGACCGGCCCGGTCCCAACAGAATGCTGGGACTCCGCCAGACAGAGATAAACTCGGGGACTCGGTTAGAGAGAGATCCCACGAGATAGAGTGGGTAAGGTGGGACCGAGAGCGAGGAGGAGAGCAGATGGGTCTGGCCGGAGGAGAGAAAGAGGGGCCCTGAGACAGTGAGGAGAGCGCATGGGATGCGGACCGGACTCGGACCCGACAGGACCAAACGGCAATTAATTCCCCTCTAGATTTATCGTGTCTAACTCTCCGGCGATCGGGCCCCGCGGATCCTATTACCCCCGTGGGCCCCATGATTTTTCTCGGCCCCCTTGGCGAACGTCCACTCCACGTGCCAATCATTTCGACGCTTCCGCGCAACCTCCGCTAATTGGCCCCCGGAAAATCCAACCCTCCCCTCTCCCACATTATATACATACACTCCATACATCTTAATGGGAATTTCGCCATCGCCCTCGCCTTCCCGTGCGCTTGGCCAACACCGTATCCCACCGCTCCCGCCGTTCCAAAGTATACTGCACCCTAATTCTTGGCTCTCAATACCGACCTAGTAAAGTAGTATTATCGCAGGTGATTATTAGAGCAGGATATTACCGCGTCTAGACGTCGGCCCACTAATTCTATTTCTGCGCGGGGGCTCCCTTATCTCCGGGCCCATTTAATTTAACATACAGCCGGGCTTTGTCGCCCGCAGTATTGGCTCCTTTGTCCGAGCGGCCTGTTACACATCTAGCTCTATCGTGAATTCCAGCCTCGCTTCCAGTCTACGTACTCTGTTTCGCCCGAGCCCGGGGGATTCCAGTCACGGTGGCGAGGCTGGAAAAATTAGTGTGAGTGCGCGTACGTCCATCTGGGTAATGGCCCTCTCTCTCTCTGGCTCGGCGGATTCTCGTCACGAGGCTTAGAGGGATAGATCGGCTGTGTGCCTTGGTAGCAGGGACGCCTGCTGGGCGTCCCAACACTATCGCTCCCGGATCAGCCAGGGATTTCAGAAGCTACCAACTTCCATATACCCGCGTGCCGTTTACGTTTGTTTATGCCGATATGTGAGCGGGCCCACTCCTCCCCTTCCCTCCTATCTCTCTGCCTCCCCGTCCTTACGGACCCCCTGCTGCAGAGAAGCCGCGACTCTTGCACTCTGACAAGGCGAAAGAAACGCCCCACCACCTCTTCCACAGTGTCCCCCCCTCCCTCTTTTTCTGACGACAGAATCGCCGGGAGGAGGCGCAATAATTTGCACCTTCGCCCCCGTCGTTGGTTAAAGTATCGGGGAAATTTGGGAGGGGAGCGGACACGAGGCCTCCTTCGATTCTATTATCTCGAGGTCTTTCGTAAGAGCGTGTACCGGTGATTACTGACCGGCGCGCGGTACATCGCGATCGCTTTCAACTGCCTACCGTTTAATTACGTCGTCTATTTTTGGCAGAGGAGCGCGCGCGCGCGAGAGAAAGAGATTTATGGAAGCGATATGTAAAGTAGCTGTTGAACAGTTAAACACGAGGCATTTACACGCGCTCTCCAGCAGGCTCTCTAAGAAAAAGCGAGAGAGAAGGAGCGAGGGAGGCGGGAGGGAGAAGGAGGGAGTAATTTTTGCGTGGAAATGGGCCGTCGAAATCGTGATGAAGATTCCCGATAAGGTAAATGGCCTGGTTGGAGGAGGCGGCAGACAATGCTCGAGTAACTGCAGCAGATCGCAACGAGGCCCGAGCATGAAAAGAACAGGGATTCCCACTCTGCCGATCGAAAGAAAGGCCCAGTCAAATCCAGTCCAGATTTAATAACGATCTTAACCAGTTTATTAATACTTGGGGGCCCCGCGGGGATGTCGCATACATATTCGAAAAGTGGGGCCCGAGCGGACAAAAAGACACCTACGGCGAAAGGTCGCCTTTACGAGCGGGCCCGCCTTTTTAGGCGTGGATGTTTAATTGAATTAAACGACGATAAATAAAATCCGTATGCAGAAGCCTTTCGGCCTCCGCCAGTTCGTAATTCCACCGGCAGCGCTCGCGCCTCATTTCCTCGGGGGGCCCACTGCCTCCATATATGTAACGCACACCTTTATTTCAATTCCGCGGGGCCCGTCGTTATTATCGGCGGACTTTTCCCCATAAGAAAGCGCATTCCGTTGGGCCCTGTGCGTCCCGATCGAGTGGAGGGAGGGGAGAAGGTACGGGGGGGCAGTCGGCGAGGCGCGCGAGAGGGGCCCGGGCCCCATTTATCATACAGGAAACAATAGGAACTGGCAAAACACGTGCTTCGCGCGCGCTCCGCAAAACCAGGGCCGAGGAGGCGCAGAACGAGAGGCTGGGGAGAGTCAGGGCCCAGGGTGGAAGAGAGAGAGAGAGGAGGAGGGGGAGGGGGTAGGCTCGAGAGGGTCCAGATACATAATACGCCGAGGCAGGAGGCAAAGAGGGCAAAAAGAAGTCGGCGATCCTGCTGGAGCGAGTCTCCGAGGGGAAGGCTTGGTGGGGTCCCCCGGAGACACACGGGGGTGAGCGGTCTCCCTTCATTTGTTAAAACAATATAACAATTCATTTTTGTCACATCCACTGTCGAGGACCTTTTATTGTGACGCCGGCCCCTCCGGCCCTCTCCCAGCCCCCTCGGGACGGCTCTCCTTGTCGAATTGTTTCGCCGGCTGGCCAAACTATTGTCAACCCACCTTCGCCTTCCACTTGGCCCTCCAGGGCCGCAGCATCCCGCACTAATTCCACGATCCTCAACCCTTCGACTCCGCGAGCGCAGAGGACTCACGAGCTTCTCGCACTTAGTACCCAGATGGAAGAGCGCGAGGGGAAAAAGGGTCAGCGGCGATCCGCGACGAGATGGCGAAAAAGTTGGAGGCTAAGGAGCGCGCAATCGAAATGACGAACGGCTAGGCGAAGCGACGGAGGCGGGGCCGCCGGAAAAAAGCTCGCTGGCTGCACCCTCATCAATTAAGCCCCCGAGAAAAAAGCAGGGCACATCCGAGATAGCACTCGCCCGCACCTCCCCGCGCGACGCTGCCGCTCGTAGGCCGAGCTTTTTCTCGCCCAGGACGTGTCCGATAAGCTAGCCGGAGCCCTCGCGTGTCTACTAGACTCGCGTGACCAAATCGGCCTTTCCCCCCGGGCCGAGATTTCCACCAGTGGAAAATTGCCGGATGGATCGCGCCGGCCCAGTTCTCTATTTCAATTGGCCCCGAGTGTGTTTATCGCGGCGCGGCTCGGGTAAATAGTCGCCAGCTGCGTTAAGTGCATATATCTGCCCGCGCGCCGAAAGCGTGACGATAGATTCGCAGCGAGGATTCGCCATTACCGGCGACCAAACTAAAGCCGGGCTTCCCGGTCCCTGCCATAAGTCAGCTGCCACTGGTTGAACCCCGGCCGCATGAGAGATACTCGCGGCAGCGCATTATTTACATATTTATATATCAAACGCTCGCCGTGGCACTGGACCTCCTCCTTCCTCGGCCTCTCCGATATCCTTCTCTCTTTACCTCCTCCAGCCTGGAATTTCTCTCTCCGCATACACGTGCTCTCCTACCTTGCACCCTTGCGCGTCCCGCATTTATCTCGCGATTCAGGACTCCGAAGCCCAGGGGTTGAGCGCACAATTATTCTCGAATTATCGGAATGAAGTTATTAGAGATGCGCTATCGAGGGAGCGTGGCATTACGTCGCGCAGGTGGACAGGGAGAGAGGGTGGGAAGCAGAAAGTGAGTGCTGTCGTCCGAGGGGGTGGCGAGATCCTCCTTTTTCCCCTGTCATTTTGCGAACGACGAGCGTGAGCTTGCGATATTCTGGCCAGCGGCAGAAAGAAAAGCGTTTCCGACATATTTCATGCGCTGCCGCTCCGGCCGCAGCCACCCTCCCCCGCCCGCCGAGATAACGCTTACGGTCACGTGAAACGTGTCAGAAGGAACTATGAAGATTTATCGGGAGCGCCATCGGTGCTCCACTGCCGACGCCGCCGCCTCTACCGGCGCGGCGCGAGATCGATAATTCCTTCCTCGTTTGCTCGCACGGCCGCGAGCTTGCAAGCCCGTTAGGAGGAACGCGATAAAGTCGTTAACGCGCATTATCGCCGCCGCCGCCGCCTCTCCCGCCAAGGCCACGAGAAGCCACGTGAATAATATACACGCTCGTTTTATGGATCGGGCTCCTTCTCGCTCCTTACACCCCCGGGCAAACAGAGGGAACAAGCGGCGGCGGGACAGCCCGCTTGATTGAGTAGTTTCCCGATGGGTTGCTTCCCTTTCTTCTGGAAAAAACGGAACGGCCGACGCGCGGCTAGGTGGAGAGCGAGAGTGCCGGGAACCGAGAGAATCGAGCGAAGCATAATTTACATGGCTGTGGACGTCCGTCGCCGAGCGATAAAACTCAGGCACCTACACGCCGGCTGGGCCCTACGGGGCCCTACGGTGATTTCGTATATGCGATCCGCAGGGGCCCACGTCAAAACGCGCCGGCAATGTCGCGGGACATCTCCCCGCCAATAAAACATGCCGGGCCCCACGCTGCAACTCCCAGAGACATACAGTCGCGACACAAAGTATCAGGTTCGAGACCGAGTCTCCTCTCCCTCTCTCTCTCCCTCTTTCGAGGGACTGTTCGCACCTTCGCGCCTCGGCCACGTGATATACTCTCGCGCGACGTCGCTTGATACTTGTTATGGCAACCTCAAATTTCCAGGCCCACCTCTGTGAATTAGCTTTATGGCGAAATCCACTCGGGCCCGGCGTATAGAGTCGTTAGGGGCCTCATTGCAGTCGTTGATGGCATTTTCAGACTCAGGCCTTAGTAAAATACCTTTACGGGGAAATCCGCTTGGAGCCAGTGTATAGAGTAGTTGGGCCCGACGGGGCCTTATTGCAGTTTTCGCTACTTGGAAAGTATACTTCAAACTTCGCGTGTGGAGGGGCCTGTACGCGCAGCCAGGGACTTTTATGAGTAGCTTTTCGTCGCTGGAATGCCACGGGGGCCTGACAAAGGGGCCGCGGATCCTACGGCCCCGCGCGCCATCTTGCTGGACGCCACGGGCCCCCCTCGACCCGCCGCGTGCTTCAGATTTCTCTGGCAATTGACGTTTCCAGTGGGCAGCGCGCGCGGTCGAGTTGGCCGCTGGGCCCGATATCTCGGCGGGCATCCGGCATAATTATGCAAAGAGCTTTCCTCGGGAGGGGCGGGCGCGTGGGGGAAGGAGGTGGTAACGGAAGGGCAGTATTGTGGTGGCGGGAGATGCGAATCGGCGTCGTGAGATCAAAACGGCGCGGACGGGCCGGACAAATTGTCGGATTTATGGATCGCTGATGGGGCGCGAGCGAGAGATCCCTCGCTCCTCTCCCGGCGCGATCCACCACCCCGCCGCACTCTCTCTCTCTCTCTCTCTCTCTCTCTCTCTCTCTCTCTCTCTCTCTCTCTCTCCTCTTTATCGTCGAAATCTCCGCAGCTTCCGAGAACGGGAGGAGGAAGAGAGCCGGCGAGAGCGCGCGCGCGGTCCAGGAAGAAAAAGAGACTCGCCGCGCGGCCACGAATATAAAATGCTCGGCCCCGACCGTTCAGCCCCCCTGTTGCAGTTCCCGCTTGGAGACAGACGGTGCTGGAGAAGAGGCTGCGAGTCCGAGACTGCTTGGCCTCTTCTTCCTCCGGCCCCCTGGTCCCCGAGCCGCTCTTACGTGCCGGCTTTATTCGACAGGATCTACTCAGCCCAGCTCGCTCTTCCTACAGTACCACACTCGCGGCCCCAAGTAGAATAAGAGCGAAGGTGGTGCCGGCCGGGTGCCGTTTCGGCGAAGAGTCCGCCGCCCTTCCGACGCCCCCGGCTAGATTTCTAGTCGCGATTAGGGATCCGCGCATCTCTACGTGACGGGAATCTCGATGACGAGCTGGCCTCCGCCTCCACCTGCGGATATATTGTCAGTGGGCTATCGGGTTTCCCGCAACGGCACCCTGCCTCCTCCTTGCCCTTTAACACTTTGACCGGGCCAGCTTCCACCTCTTACTATTATTACCCTCCCACATCCGCACTTCATTGCTCACTCGCCAATGAAACGAAACTCTCGGCGAGATCTTGGCCGAGTCTGAGAAAGAGATCCGGCGAACGATGATCGATCGACGGAATGCTTTTCACGAGGACAAAACTCGAGTTACAGTCTGGTTTCGGTGATCCGCGACATGGATCCTGCTTATAAATTCGTACAATTTCTCCGGCGCGTCGAATCCCCTGCGCCTCGGCGGAAGAAAGGGAATCGATCGGGCGAGGAGTGATCGATCATAAGCGAGTCCTCCTCGCCTACTGAGAGGCCATTTGTATGGGGCGCGCGTTAGAATGAAAGATACGGGTACACCCAATCTCCTAATCCCTCTTTTGTGTCCCGTCGATTCCCTCTCGAGTAATCGATTAACCTTGCGATCATCGCATACCTGTGCCGATTAAAACTGGCCGTCTCTCACGCTCTGACATCTCGCGTGGGTGACTCTAGCGAGCGACTCCCACTGGGCCGCTGGAAGTTGGAATCCGTGGCAGGTTGCAGTTAAGAGGAGACATCCCGGGCGGCGGTCCAGGACGGGGAAGAGCGGCAGGTCGTAACATTTGTTTCGGCGCCTGGGGCCCCCGGAGGAACACACGTATCCAATGTCGTAATTACGATTGAAAAAGCAAGGCTGGGAGGCCGCGCGAGGCGTGAACGACATGGATGGGGCGTTGATTTGACGACACTCCCATGGTGAAAAGTCGAGGGGGCGCGTGTGCATGCATAATGCATGGCGTGCCAGTCTGCTTATATGCATTGTTCTTCGGGCCCGATCGCCCGCAACGGCAGCAGACCACTCTTTAACGAATGGGTGCGCTCACACTCTCACACGTGTCTTCTTCGTTTTTCCGTTCACTTTCTTGCCTTTCGTCTTAAACGGCTGGTAAACCAATCGCAGAAACAGTCGGTAGAAGCAGCCTGTATAAAAGTACGAACCTGTACACGAGTGCGTATCGCAGAGAGGCAGGCGAGTTCGATGTATCGAACACCGGAACATCGTGTCGATACACCGCGATGCCATTGGATTTACGATGACTCGAAGAATATCAAGAATCCGAGGCCGGAGTGTGCGGGGAACGGCGCCTAAACGGTCGAATTACACGCGCTTACAAGTGCTCGGGCCCCCTTCGGGCCCCTCTCGCCCAGTGGAAACTTGGTCCGATGCGTAAACTTTCACCCACAACCTCGAATGGAACTAGCCCGACTAATGCGCCGCACGAGGAGGCCCAAATCCATCGGACGAATTTCGGTAAGACGATCTGTGACCCACTTGCTCGACTCGTAGGGCCCAGGGGCCTTATGAGGGTCAGGTGGTGTCTGTCTGATCGATGACAATGGGAGCACAGGAGCGAGGCGAGGACCGACGGTACCCGGAGACGAGGAGGTGGTCAGGTGGGCCCAGCGGAGTTTCTCACGTGTCGCATCGGGACATGCGTGCCTCTTTGGGCCTGAGAAGCCCGCGGGGAGGGGGTGGCGAGGGCGCCTCCGACGTAACAAGGAACCCCCCGCGGACGAACTAATTTTCCCGGATGACTCGCGAGGCTACGGCCCCGCGGGGGTCTGAAACAATGCGCGAGAACGGGCCCTTAAGGCCCCGTCGACGACTTACAACGGGCCCACAGCGCGCGGCTCGCCGAGACTATTCGCTGAATCACCGCCTGTATATGCCGCGCGCCCAGCGATGTCTGCGAGTCTAAGGCCCCTTGAAACTGATCCCAGCCAGCGCTCCGCCGGCAACGGATCGGGCCCCAAAACTAGAGCTGCACTCATCCGCCATCGGATAGTGCGAAAGTGGGCCGATCACCTAAACAGACTACTTCCAACATGCAGGTAGATCGGCTTCTCGATTTCAAACCCGACGATGGAACGGGCGACCTACACGTGTAAACGTGAATTTGCTCTTGGGCCTCGAAGCCATCACTCATATCTCGCCGGGGCCAATCGCCGCGCGGGAGAAATCGATGAGGAACACCTGCCCCATGCCGAGATCACATTGTCCTAATGACTTACCTTGTAATTACCATTGTCCCTGCGCGAGCGCCTCTCACTGACAAAATCGAGCTAAGATCATACTCACCGGCGGTAATCGCGCGAATAAATAAAAGCGGCGCATGAAGATCTGCCTCGACGAATAGCAGCGGGGCAGAAGTCAAAGGGGTTCGATCGGACTTCCAATTAAGGGCAACGGCATTTATCCCCGCGGAGGGGAGGGAGGTTGCTCTCTGGATGATCGGCCGCGAGTTGACCTACGTACCGAGGAGTGTTTCCAATTACGAGGCGGCGTCGGCGAGCTCTCTGTCGGCGGAGCTAAAATCCCCGGGCAAAAGGTGCCGAGGCGGCCTCCTCTGCTTCTCCTTCTTCTTTCGCCGCCGCTTCCTGATGGCTGGAAGTCGTACGCGGCTCTTGTCGATGCCGAGGGCCGCTAAACGCTCCTAGAGAAAAGGCCCCGGCGTCTCTCTGGAAGTGGACGTCTCGGGGGGGTTGAGGCTCACTCGCTGCCAGTTTATCGAAGGAATGTAAGCAATCGGAGCAATCAATCGATGTGGTAGCCGATGGCGAGCAATGTGCTCACCCACCAGAACATCCCCAGTGGCTACTGACTCCTGGCCAACTCTCCGATACGCCATCGTTCCGCAGGATCTCTCGCTCGCTTTTCTCTTCCCTTGTCTCCCCGGCTTTCTTCAGCCGAAGCCGCACTCGATCTGATATCTCCGCCGCCTCCGTCCACTATCACTCTCCGGCCGACTCCTCTCGGCCATCTATCGCCTTCCACCCTTTCCGTGGACAGTACACGCGCCCGCACTGCTCCCAGAGTTATTCCGGGGTCACGCGCTCATCGTCGCTTCCCAGATATCGGCTAAAGCGCGACTCCCCATAGAAATCGAGATTCAGATCCACATTTGTATGGGAGGATCGGGCCAGCGCTTCGCACGGCCAGCAGGTGCACGGGGTGTCCCGGGAGAAAGGGGGGGAAGGAGAGTCGGTGGGTTCGAGGTGGAATTTTCTCAGGAGGACACGTCGGGCGCGCGTTCGAGTCGCGGAGCAAAGGCCATCCATCGTTCGGGTGTCCGCTGGGCTCGTTAGCGATTCTGCATGAGTTGTCCCTGTTGGCCGATCTCTTGTCTTTTTTAGTGGGCCTCGCTGCCCCCAGCCTCCAGCGCGGACCCACTGGGCCCCTTGACGTCGGACCACCCTATGAAACAGACAGGTATCCCCGTCTGTCACATGACATGTCACCGAGGACTTCCCCCCAGCCTTCCTCACTCTCTCTCTCTGTAGGAGGACTCCTCTACCATAGAGCCATAGCTGCATCGCTCGCCGTCAAAACTCTCCGAAGGAGTTCACGTGGGACCGCAACCGCGCGACGTGTAGGCGCACCTCGCATTTAGGCGACATGTGGGCCTCATGCTCGCTCTCGAGGGTGAAGTGCTCACGTAACATCCACGGACCCATCGCCAGTTATATCCGACTCGCAACCGGTTACAGAGTGCAAGGGTAGGCGCTCGGCGGGGCCTTCGATTTCCCATATTTCCTACTTCTGCCCGGGAGCAGTGATCCCGCGGTCCGGCCGGGAGCCGCGCGGAGGAAGCTACCGCTCCTCCGGCTCGCTGGAAATAACAGCAAAATAAATTTGATTTCGTCCCGGCGCGCGGTAGTACGTTACACGTGTTGGATCCGGCTCGATAGCATCTTCGCCCGGTATCGATTTCACAAAAGGTCCTCTCCTTCCCTCGGAGCGTGGGTATACGTATGTATGTCCCTGCGCGCGCGCGGGGCCAGCGCACACTGTTCCTTCCTGTCGACGGAACGTCGAATTACCGGCTCCCTCCATCGATAACGAATCTGCGAGACTTCGCCTCCCACCCTTCCGCCTTCTGCCTGTTGCAATGCTGGCCCGGGTTGCTTAGTATCGAATTGTCTCGGTTCCCTCAAACTATTTTACCCTATTATTTGGAAGCCCGTGAAATCGCGGTAAGAAGGAGGTTCGGAGCTACGAAGAGGAGGAGGAGGATAGAAGGGAGTGGAAATAGCGGGGTTCCGAAAGGGAGGCAGAAGGCAGTGGTTGCCGGAACGCATGTCCTCGGCTTGTTCGACCATTTGCTCGCATCCCGTGTGGTCCGTCGATGTCCCCATTGTTTCTGGGCCTGGCCGTTCGTATTCAAATTCGCTCGTTTCGAATTGGGCCCCTCCGCCGCGGCCGGGAGGGAAGGGGGTGGGGTGGATGGCGCGGCGGGCCCGGTGGAAGGGGCCTCCGCTTCGTATTACGAGGGGATCGTGGTAAGCGTGTTCGGCCAGTGCCGGAGAAGGAGAAGGCCGCGGTGGTGGTGGTGGTGTGGTATCGCGGTGTAACACTGCGCGCTCCCTTCGCGAGTAACATAGGGCCCCGGGCTTGCGTGCGCGTGGTGCAAGGCCCCGTTCGTTTGTGTGGGTGCGCGCGCATGAGCCCGGGGCCCAGTCTGCACGTGGTGGGCAGGGGCCCCGTACCACCAGTGCGCGCACTGCTGAAGGGTTGAGAAAGAGAGGAGCGGTGGAATAAAATATTCACAGCCGCGACCCGAGCGGGGCCTTAATTGCGATCAGACGCGATCTCGGATTCCAACGGCCGGTGGGCCCACGAACCGAAGCTCACTCCCTCCCTCCACTGCCTTCCCAACAACCTGCCTTCCACCCTGGTGACTCCTTCTACTTACACCCACTGCTTTTTCACCCGGCACCGGGGCCCCTCGTCCTGCACATCGTGCACTCGTGCCCATACATCCTTGACTGGGGCCTCGCTTGGGCCCTACAGCCCCTATACTCATCCTCAAGCCCCTTAACTCCGATTCTCTCCAAGTCCCACTCTCCCACCCCTTTTCATTTCTCCCTCTGTCTCCTTACCCTCCAAGCAACCTCCGCGATTATTTAATTAACAGCCGATAGAGCCTCACTAGGCAACCAGCATCGCGCTGACGCTCGCTCCAATCTAATCCAATGGCGGCCCAAGGCCCCCATCATCCGATCCTCATTGGAATCTCCGCTCCAGCGTCAACTGCGGAGGCCTTGCTCCGCGAGTGACCTTGTTGCCGCGGCGAGATGTAATCGCGCCGGCCAGGAAATATTCAGTATTCGGTTCGCGTGTTCGTGCCTCTCCCGTTCTCGCTCTTTCTGCGTGTCCGCTGATGGTCACCGGAAGTGTTCTCGTGGGAACAAGAGCCGAGATTATGAGCGCTGTTCGCGCGCAGGCAATCGCCGACGGCAGGGAATGCGCGGCGGATTAGAGTCTGCCTTTTTCGAAATCTGGACCTTTTTTTATTCCCTGTGGTTTCGAATGGTTGTTTTATTGATCTATTCTCAATCTACGTGTTTCGCGCGAGTCCTGTTGATCTCGGAGCAACCGGTGGATCGGGTGAAGTAGGAGGAGCGCTAGCGATGATCACGTTGCACGTTGCACCGGCGACACTAATGTGACAGAAGGAGCCGGAGATCGCCGGGATTCGCTAGACACTAAATCTCTATGCCTCCGCTCATTTAGCCAGCTGGCGCTATATTACTTTCGTGCCGGTCTCCGGGTAGCGTCAGTCCCCCCAGCCGATACCATCTCGCGGATATTAAGCCCGCCGAGTTACGCCGCGCACTCCGCTTGCATAACACGCTGGCCTATGATTAGCTAATGCTCGCTCCTGAAAACACCACCGTCTCGCAATTCCCCTGGCTCCCCCGGCTCCCCCTGCTTTCAAAGTGTTCCCCAGGGTTTCTCCGATCGCTCCCCCTGGAATTCGACTCTCTCTCGCCACCGGGAATAACCATCAAAATGAACCGAGTGTCTAATCTCGCGTTTTAGGTAATTAGTCCTTCTGCCCAGGTGCGAATGCGTTGAGAGGCGCCCGGGCGTGCGAAGGGTTAATCGGAAAGTAGAGTGCAGGGAGTTGAAGTGAGAGGGAAGTCTGTCCCTCGGGCGCGGAGAGAGAGACCTCGCGGTAGAAGCACGTACGAAATCCTCTTCCGCATAACAGAGAGGCGTATCTCTGCCCCGAAGGACTCTGGATCCTGGGAATCTCGCATTTTTCCCCTCCCCCCGCGTGTGTGTGTGGCTTTCCCTCTATGCGTTCTCGCGCGCTGGGTTGGCGGATGTGAGCGCGACGATAAGCAGCGGGCCAGAGCGCAACCACGACGACGCGACGCTCCGACGACGACGGGGCCGTCGACGCACGTATGTGCGTGCGTGACTCCGCCGCCGTCTTCGTTTCGCCGCACGTACACACTCGGCTCGAGAGGCTGACAGGTCGGCGCATTGTTCCCCCTGCGATCTCCCGCGTATACCTACGCGACGTATATTACATTGTTTGCCGGCCTGGAATCCGTTCTGTACTCGTCTTCTCGTGCCACGTATGTACTCGAATTCTGCCTCCCGATCCTCTCGCTTCGTGCAGTCGGGAAGAGGATTTCTCTGAGTCAATCGGCAACAGTTTCTGTTTAGTTTTCATGATTTTACATTTGATTAAATTTTTTTAGGATTATTCAATTAGGCAATATGTCTCTCTTTAGTTTTCACGATTTTAACTTAAATTTTATTTTTCAGGGTTATTCAATTATTCAATACTTTCTGCATAGATTTCATGATTTTCCATTTTATTAGATTTTAAATTGAATTTTATTTTTTAGGATTAGGGTTATTATTTTAAGATTATTCAAGTTATATTTTTTTAGGATTATGTTTACAGTTTTACATTTAATTAGATTTTAAATTAAATTTTATTTTTTAAGATTATTAGCACCGGGATTCGAGGTTCGAGTCATTGGTGACGATTCAAACAGAATATTACAAGATATGACAAGACAGAATATGACAAGATTGAGTAATACGAACTGTTTATCTTTCAAGCGGGAAAAGATGCTGGAGCCCATCAGGGGTTACCTTATCAAGGAAAGCGGAGTGCGACCGCGCAGAGTATGCAACAATAGAATGGCAAAGAGACGCGAGGCCCAGGGGTACATCCGGGAGTAGCGGCGAGAGGTCGGATATGCTAAAGGCTTGTCATCGATAAAGTAATTTATCTCCTCGCCCTGGACTACCGTTAGACTTACTGCCGCGGGTTCCAGCCTGTCTAGATTCGAGGCACCGATGTCTCAGAGCATCTGGCATTCCTGCCCTCCCGATCTCTCCTGCCACTACGCCTCTGCCGCAGCCTAGACTCCAATAAATCCCCGCTCGCGAGCTTTCGGGCCCCCGCGGGACTAGCGGCCCTTTCAGTTTTGATTGACCGCCCTCGGACTCTCCGCTCTGACTACTTTTCGCGCTTACTCTGTGGCCGGAAAGATTTCTCACTCTTCTGTGCTTAATTTTGTTAAGAAGTTTGTCCCGACGTCCGGGTATTATATTTCTGTAATAGCGAGCGACATCTATATGTGTTGGCCTAGGGCGCCTTTGCGATATTCCTTCTTCTCGTCGAAACCGCCGAACCGGCAACACCACGCAAATCAAATTATAAGAAGCATAAGAAGAATAAAATTTTTATAAGCATTATAAGAAGTAAAATTATAAAATTATAAGAAGAATTATATATCCACTGAATAATAAAGAGCAAACGTGTTGTGTCTCCTTAAGAATTGACCTCAACCAATATCTCAGAACGCAACATTCAATCATAATTCATCATAAGAAAATCATAATTCAATCATAAGTGCCATATTCCTGTTAACCATCACAATGAAAGAGGCAAAACTTACGGGGACTGTCAACATAACCTCCACTCTGACGCGTTCATTAATTCCAAAGAAAGTAGCCCAAGCATCCCAAGCATATCCGAATAAATAAGACGGTAACGAGAAATGGTGCATCTAACCCAGATTAGAAAGCAGCCTGCCCAATAAGCGGCGGCAGGAATTCCCGAGTCCTCGGAATACCTTAATGTGTAAAGCGAGGAATTCCTGGTTACACGCGGGCATTTTTCTCCACGGCGTCATTAATGAGCCGCGTATCCAGTTACACGGTAGTTATCATCGAGCATGGCAGTAGATGTACGAGATAGCGGTCAGTCATCGCAGTTACATTCGTGCGGATAATCATCGGCCGTGATAGGCGAGCGGGCGCGCGGTTGCACGAGGATGCGCCGCGTAAGTAGGAAGAAGCGGCCGGGCCGGCTCGAAAATGGCCTGGTAATTACGAGGCTTCCGGGCGTCGAATCGATAATGAAATATAAAAGGGGACAGAGGCACGCGTGCGTGCGTGCCCACCTATGCACATGTTTACGTTAGACGGCGACGTATGGGTTTCAATTCGTGACAGATTCAAGCTGATAGCGCGCACGAACGCTCCCCCCCCTCGCGGCTAGCGGGAGTTTTTTCTCTTGATTTCCATTAGAGCTCGGCATTCGCGGGCGGCCGCTCACGGATCTCTCTCCGCTGGCGTTCGTTTCTAGCAAGAAATCGAGCAGTTCTCCCTCGCCCCCCGTATGACACCGGGGAGAGGAGGATTGGCTGGACAGAAGCCCGAAAAAAAGGGGGGGCCAAGCCGAGGTGGACGTTAACGAACGTCCTCCGGTGGTATCTTGGCCCTCGATCGAGTGCTCTACGCCAAGGGGAGGTTCATATGGCAGCGGGGACGCAGAGAGGGCGGCCGCGGTCACTAGAAATAAAGTAAAGCGAACGAGAGTGCCGGCGACGTGCCACTGAATAAAAAAATAGGGCCATTAATTCGTCGGTAGCACACGGGCTACCGTCACACGCGTGTTCGCAGTCGTCACGCGAGCGTCGAACACTCTCTCGCGCGCGCGCGCCGGTAAAAACCCTTTGCCGAAAAGTAGAGGGTACTATCAGATGCCATTAGAATACGTCTGGACTGGCGAGTGAAGTCTGCGCGAGGGAACACGCGAGGGGAAGTCGAAGATGTTCCCTTCGGAGAAGCCACCCGGGTGTTCTTCCTTCGGGACTCGAATTTTGTCAGACTGCGTCTGAAGGCTCGCGCTTCCCCTGACATAATGTCCCTCTTCCCGAGCATACTGATGCCATTTCCGAAATATCATTCCCGGCGTCCGGGGAGGCTACGTGATTGGCCTTCTTAATTCCGGCGGGCTGTACCGATCTCGAGACTTTCTCTAGGGACGGGTTGGCGGCCAGGTGGTTGGCCGGAGTGGGTCGGCGGCGGTGATGGTTTTCGCGCGAGTACACGGTAGTTGGACGGCTCGTCTCGGATGAGGCCCCGAGAGTCGAGATGATTTCCTTGGAATTATGCTAATTGCCTTCCACGAAATATCTGCTTGGAGCGTGTCACCGGTAGCGGGGCCCTCGGCTCTGTGATTCGGGCCCCTTCCACGCCGCCATTTGGGCCCGCCGTCGCCCCTCGGCCAGAAGGCGAGAGTGGAGAGCGCCCGGGACGCTTACAGAACGTCGCTCGTCATCGATCTTATCGGCTCGGCCGAGAAATCAATGGAATTTATTGTGCTCTGTCTGTCGCTCGAGACGACAACTTACGGAACTCTTCATCCCGGAGAATTATTGCTCACTGACAGGGTGGCAGCGGGACTCACTTATCCGGCAGAACTTCTGCTTTCAATTAGTGGCGCGCGATGCCTCGCGTTCTATTCAACGCGTAAGGCCCAAATCCCAGACAGCCTTTCCAAAAAGAGGCTAGACAAACTAACGGAGGTGTGAAGCGGCGTTACTCAAAATGTACAGCCATTAACCGCTGGCATCCTACGGAACTGGCGTCCCTGAATCACCAAGTACTCAGGTACACCCGGTGTGCGCCCGTAGATCACGCGAGGTGTCAACCGATTCAGAGAATCTCCCTCGCCCGATCTCAGACGCCATTCACGAACGCGCCGGCGACATTAACATTTAAACTATGCGCGCCATGCGAGAAAAGCTGGCATTTAAGGTGTACGCCAGCCTCGAAAAAGAGTGGGCCCGCCGGGACTCCCCCCTCTATACCCTATGCTAATGCCCCCTTCAGGCCCCGTAGCTCACCGATGCCGGCGGTGTACGCGCAATTATTCCCTCGCTCGCCGTACGGCTTTTCACGCGTTGCTGTTACGTGTTATGAAAGCCGTAATGTCCATTAGGCGAGGGACCGCGAGCGAGCGCACTCCGGGCCTCACGGGGCCAACGGGCCCATAACGAGAAGGCCTCATTTATGTAATCAAACGATTCTACGTCTCTCGAGAGCCCTTGTCACGGGGCTTCCAGAGGACTCCGTCGAAACAAAGGGTTTCGCGGAGAGTTGAGGTTAGGTGGATCGAAGGCGAGGTTAGGTTCGACGGCGAGTGCTCGTAGAGGGGGCGGTGGGTGTATGCGAAGGGTGCCGCGGTGGATAAAGAGAGAAGAGGGTAGTATTTCCGCGGAGTGTTTGCGGAGGAAGAACTGGCGTGCGATGGAAAGGTTGCGCAAAGCTTTCTGGCAGCGAGCGAGGCTAGCTAGCCACAGGAGCAGCGTAGTCTCGCTCGGAGGTGGTGCTCGTCGACACGCGATGTAGCATGTTGCCGGTGCGCCGTTTGCTCATTGGTCCTCCGGCAACCTGGGCGTCCGGCCGAGTACGCCTCCGATTGGCCTCGAGAGCCGCTCTAACAAGGCTGCTGCTGCCTGCCGCCGCCAGACGAAATAATAAACCGACGCGAGCAGCCACCTCGCCTCCCGTGAACACTCTCCTCGCCCTCTTTCTTCCTCTCTTTTCTCCTCGCCCTCCACCCCCTCCCGCCTACCAGCCGCCGACTCTACTCTCCGCGCTCGGGGACTTCGCATCGGACACCTCCGGATCCACCTACTACTCCACCTGGTACCATGCCTTTTCTCGACTTCCCTCCGCTGGCCCACAAGGCCCCGGACCACTCGCTTCACATGCCCCACCACCTCCCTTACTTTGCCAAATCGAACTATTTTCCCGAGCTTTGATCATCGAACGTGTTACCCGAGTGGTTATTCGAGTAGAATTACGTAGCTCCTTCCAATGGTAGATTTCCGATTGGGACTCGATGGGCCCGAGTGCGCACGTTCACTGAGCTGATATTAGAAGCGCAATGAGCAATTACAGCACTCGCAGGAGATAGCGATCACCTTGGCCACTCGGGAGGGGTGCGAGTCCAGGTGGACAGGTGTCTCTCCGGTGCTGGATGGCCTCGATATCGAAGATTTAAGGATGCAATCGCATTCCCTATAAATCCTTCCCCCAGGCAGTATATCTCGGCCGCGCGGTGTAACGTGTAACGCAGGGCGCAGTTCTCGCGCGGAGCCAGCCGCGTTGCTTTAATTACAATCCACGGGTGGAGAAGGAGGAGGGGAGGGATCTTCCTCGGCTCGCCACGTATCCACGGCGAGCCGGCACTAAATGTGTCTCCAGCTGAAATAGGCATGATTAATCGCACCCGAGGGAATATGTTGGACCGGCTAAGTACTCCCCGCCGCAAGGTGTCCTCTGCTAGTATAACTCGAGCTATTCCTCGTCTTACACTACGCCTGGAACCGCCGTTGCTTCGATCTTATTTTTTTAAGTGCGTTGGACGACTCAAAAAAGATTGCGCGGAGTTTCCTTGGTCTGGAGATTGAGTGTGAAATATGATAGAGAGAAGATTATTAAATATGAAATTAAATATGAAAGAGAATAGATTATTAAATAGGAGATTAAGTATGAAAGAGAATAGATTATTAAATATGAAATTAAATATGAAAGAGAATGGATTATTAAATATGAAATTAAATATGAAAGAAAAGATTTTACGTGGAAATCATGGACTTTGGGAGTTGGCAGTTCCCAAGTGGAAAATACCAGGAGTATAAAGCGAGTGAGTGGCGAGCGAGGGTGGAAGGAGTTTTCTTGTTTAATTGCGGGAGGCGAGAGCGCAGGGATATCGAGGAATCCCACTGTTTTCGGGCAAGAATCCAAACGAGCCGCTCACCGACACCCACTTATATACCCGCTGGAATTAGTTCTTAGCTATCGGCTGCGATCGCGCGCCGCGCGCGCGCTTTACTTTAATGGGCTAGTCCGCCGGGAGTTCGGACTTGCATGTAAAGTTGTTTGGAAAAAAGCCCCTCGCTCTCCCGCGGAGCCCGAGGGAGAGTGGGAAAAAGTACTCACGCAGACATACAGAGTGTCCGAATAAAACGCGCCGATATCTACCAACAATTACAGGTCTAAATAGAAACGACCAGGAAAATCGAGGCTCCGGCGCAGCGAACCTCCAACGACAACCTCGCACCCTTCAATTTCACTGGGAGCAACACGGAGTGATAAAGTGTGCGTATACATTTTCTCGGGACACTCTGTATTCATAGGGGCACAGTAACTAACCCACACACACGCCGGCCGAGCGGTCTGGTAATCGCGGAAGCAAGCGAGTATTCGCATCGTTTCCATTAATCAGTTTCCAGATGCTATCGGCGCGTCGGCCGGCTCGAAAAAGTACGAATTAGCCTTCGGCCGTGGCGCATTAAAGCGGCCCCTTTCCCTCTTTTTTCCCGGCGGGCGCGGGTGTGTGCGCTGGGGGAGTAGGCATCTCCAGTTAAAAGAACGTATTCACCGGGAATGCGCGTGTGTAAGTGGCTGTATGCCGTGTCGATAACCGGCCGGGCTTATTTACTCTCGCGCTACGTGTTCTCCTGGCGGCCTGGAAATTGTGTCGTCGAGGACGAGCTTATCGAGCGGCGTGAAAGAGCCTCGTTACATGCTTAAGGGCTCGAGCCTCGCGTCGAGAGCATTCACGGCCCACTAAAGAACGCTGCTTAAGTTTACGGCGGAGTTGGTTGCGCGCTTGATTAATACCTCGCGGAGTCCAGCTGTTTGATTAGACAAATTTCTGGGCCTTAATTGCACGGGGTCCTTGGGTGGCAATGTTTGACAGGCCGCTGACAGTGTTTCCAAACGTCGTGGGGTCCTCGTGGACTGGCCGGTGATAATGCCGAGGCAGCCGTGAACGGATTCGTTTAGTGCGCGTCGCTCGAGATGAAAAATCGTCGGTTTAATGGGCAATATAATAATTAAGCGTGGAGGCCCACGCCCATGCCGGAGAGGCTGCCAAAGAGCGAGAGGAAGCCTAGGTATCGGGGAACGGCTGAGTGAGACGCAGAGGGATTCTCGTTCTCTGTTCTGGCTGGTGCAAGGACTCGGGCCTCACTTAGCAGCGATTTGATGCATTTAAAGCGGACCCACCTGGTGAGCGCCGCCTCATTTTTCCCGAGGTCCATTAGCCCGGGAAGTACAAGCATACCCTCGTTCCCGACGCCTTTTTCGCTCGGGCCCGAGCTCACTTACATGCTCTGATGAGTAGCATGACCCGAGAAATGCAAATGGACCGCGATGTTTCACGCTTTCGGATGACCCACGCAATTGGGCCTCTTTGGGCCCGCTCCTTAGCTTTGGCGCTCCGTTCCGGCCGCGGTTCCACCAATAAACTCAGTAGTATACTGCTCGTCCGACTTCAAAGACTCGGTGTTGGGTTACGCGAGACTTCTCGAGATTGACTCGACGATAGACTTTCCATTTGGGCCTACCAGACCACTGGGACTCGTCTGAGCGAGGAGGTAATTCCAGAACTAACAGTGCTCGAGTAGTTCGCTTCGAGGAATTCGCTTTGTTCCTAGTTAAATATCACGTTTGGTTTATTTCGGGCGTAATACCAAGTGGTGCCGTTGGTGTGTGCGAGTGGGCCCACGTGAGGAGCCCGTACCGAGGAAGATCCGATCGACGCGAGGGCAAGAGCCGGTGCATCTCCTCGTGGTTATTAGCATAAACCTAATATGCCACGCAGGGGTTCACAATGCGTTATTAGAGAAGCCGTAGAATGGGCCACCAGGCCCCACCGAGAGATCCCGGGGCCCGATACGTCAGGAACCGCGCGCGCATATGCTCTACTTAACATAATATAATTGACCACACACAATTCAATAGATTTTGCATAAGAAACAAATCGTATTGTGCGTGCGCCTCTCCATATTCTTCTGGGGATTATCGTGGGCCTTGATAAGGAGTACCACCGCGCGCTCCTCCACTGAGCTTGCTCTAATAAGGCCCAAGGATTGCTTGGTTAATGATAAGAGGACGGACTTCTTTGGAATAGTGTTCGGACAGTATCTATCCGCATTCATTATCCTACGATTCTTTAAGCCGTCGTTTAATTTCAACATTAGGGCCCAAGATTGCTTGGATTATGATAACAAATTGACTCTCTCTCTCTCGAGGCAGTATTTGAAAGCGATTGAAGGTGGAGTCGTGTTCCTTAAGTGGCTGATTACCAGATGAGGCCCAATGCTGGAAGGATCCCTTGGAAGCGGGCAAAAACCCGGTGGATTCCGTAAGCGGGCCCAGAAGGAGAGTGCCGGGAATGATAATGAGAGATTGGCTTGGCGCGATAATCGCCACGTCTCTTCCTTTAAGCGCTCTTGCGCCCTGCGCATACGTACTTACTTACACTAGCAGCCGCGTAGCCGCACACACTTGCGTACGCCAGTGGGCCCTATGTGCACCGCATGCGCCGGGGCCCCCTTTTTAACGCTTCTCTCTCGGCGACTACGACGACGCCTCGTCGGCGAGTGGACCCCCCGGCGCGTTAACGGAACCCGATTGTGCGTCAGCGAGAAAGGAGACGTGAGAGGATGAGGCCCAATACGTACATCCCGCTCGCACGCGGCGAATCGGGTCCTACGTGCACCACGTATCCTTCGGGCACATTCCATTACCCGTATCGACGAGTCCTCGACCCCGATCATCCGAGATCGACAGCTTACTGCCACGCCTCGCATATCCCAGTTCTCCTGTTGCTCTCTTAGCATCGCCAGCTTGATTAGGTCAAGACTCCCAGGGCTCGTTTAATCGAGCCGCGCTCATTTTCACTTCCAGGCCCCATTTAACCACCCCCCTCCCGCTCCGAATCACCTAGCACATCCTCTCGAATTACAATGTACCGCGGTGTGTCGGGACGCGTTCTACCCTCGACTTTCCCAGAAGGCGAAGCCGAAGCGCGAAGTTTGCCGATGTACCGGAGGCACGTAAGTGCCCCGGGGAGTAATCTCGATTGTCCGGCCTGGGAACCTGGTGAAGTTAGCGTCCGTCAGGGCGAGGAGGGCGCAAGGGAGTCCCGCAGAAGTTGAGAAAGGCAGAGGAGAGGCCGCGGCCGGATATATCGGGGCTATGGAGGAAAGGTAGAGGCAGAAATGTGGCCCGGTATAGCCGTGTCCTTAATTGACAGGCCGTGGTCCCGTGTCCTTCGGCTTGGTGGCAGGACCTCGTTAGCAACGGGGCCCCACGAAAGAGGGAACGAGCGAGCGGGACAGCGGGACTGGATGGCAGTCAGAATGCCATCTGCACACAGGTATACATACAGAGAGGATCTCCGGCTCCTGCTCCTGCCTGATCCTGCGCCGCTCGCCGAACGAGAGTAGACGTCTCTAAATTAGTCGGGACACATTATCCCTGATAACGCGCCGCTCGGGCCCCCTCCGTCCACCTCGCTCTCAAAGTCCACCCGGCACTTCCTTGATCCTCCACTCGTACCACATGCTAACTCCTTCCCACTCACTTATCAATCATCACCCGCCCTTTCCGCCGATCTACCGCAATGCGTGCCCTTTTAACTCTCGGTGGGTTCGGGCCCGAAATGGGCCTCTCGTGTCCGAGATATTATCCGGGAGTCGACGGTCAAGGCCGCCGGCGTCTAATTACACAGGGTGCGCGAAGGAAAGCACGCGGCTTAATTGCCGGCCGGGCCCGATCGAATCGGGCCCGGGCATACCTCGTACTTCTCGATGCGAGGCGTCAATCCCCACCGGCGCGCGGAGATGAGCACCGAGAGATAGCCGCGAGAGGATGGTGCGCGCGTATTATTTCCAATTCTGGGAAAAGCTCGATGCAATGAGCACTCGGCCAGTATCGAGGAGTCGTACTCGCTATCTCGCCTCTTCGAGATTCGAGGCTCGAGAGAGAGTGGCATTGGTATTTATTGCCATTAGAGAGATATTAAATGATCGGTGTCGAGAGCCACGCTGATGATAGGTATAAGTAGCAATTTGAAAAGGGGTCCTCCCTCTGCGCCCGGGCTAAGCGGCGAGGTGGAATTCGGCCGGCGATGGAGGATGCTGCCACGGAATCCAGTAGCCGACTAGGTCTCAGTGGGTAGAGATTAATATTTGCCCCGGTAATCTTGGGAATCTTTATCGACCAATTATACGGGGTGCGTGTCTCGCGAGGAGTTTCGAGGAACTACCTGCCGCCCGGGCTATGTCTCGCTCCTATAAACTGGAAACTTTATTTTCTCGTCCCCGGGGTCCGCCGAAGCCTCTATACCTGGATCTACCTGTCGCTGGATCGTGTTGTTTTCGGGAAAAAACGTCGGGAAGATTTAGTTTCCAGGGTGACACCGGGCGTAGGACTTCTTGACGTTAACGCAAGACTCCCGCCAGTCGTTTCCCTATTTCTTCTCTTGTTTTCCTCGCCGGTCGGTTCCTCAGGGCCTCTGTTCCTGCTGGTTGGGTCCTTGTTCCAGGGCCCGGCTGGCCCATTATGCGCTTGGGACCCGAAGCCTTCCGCGTCGCGGAGCCCGGCATTCTTAATCCTCCGGTTTTGGCTTATTCTCAGGCATTCCTGGCAATTCGCTAGTCAACCTGCTCGGCATGGAGCGCCGCCCGAGCGTCAGTCCGCCGCTGGCGCATGTTTTACGAGAGATTTGCGGTCGCGCGTTTATGGTCGCCGATTAATCTCGGGGGGCGAGCGAGTGGGCCCAGTGCTAGGTGGTCCGGATCGGCTTTCTTCGGCGGTTCTTAACGAATTATCGTGGTTCCCTGACGCCCGTAGATTCCCCGGGATGGACTGGTGCTCGGCTGATTCAATTAAACGGTTAACGGGACCCCCCGAGCGCGGGAGGGTAGCTTCGCCACGGAGGAGTGGGTGCTCGTAAAAGTCGTCTGTCCTGGGCCCACTCGACCGTTAGGAATTCCCTAAAACAATGCCGGGGTGACATCCCTCCGGTGAGCCAAGGTTGGAAAAAACGAGAGGAGACGTTTCTCACGACCTATGCCACTGGGGCCCGAGTGCCACCCGGGCGGTCGCTCGGGCCCCCGTGATTTGTGCACTATACCGAAACTTATTCCACCTTTCTCCACGAGACTGATCTCCAAAGATAAGTTTCTCTCTCCCGGCTTTCCTCTCTTGCATTTCCCAAGAACCCTTAGCGTCCCATTAAAAACTCCGTATCAAGTAGCTAGTGCGATTGGGCCCTGAGGCCCACTGCTCGACTTCCTACGAAGCCATCCTCGGGATAAATCGACGTTCCTCATATTCTCCGAAGACACAGGAGGTGGCTCTCGCGCGCTTATTGTTCCTTAGTGGAGCGGGGGCCCCGTGGGCCTTGCGAGCGGAGATAGGTGGGGGTGGGGGCCCGAAACGAATGATAATGCGGGGTATATCGTATTAAAATCTGGCGCTACCTAGGCCCCGGCGCAACGAGTGCCGGGGCGCCAAAATAGATGGAGCTCGTTACAAATGGAATGGAGTTTATAATCAGTATCTCGCCGGTGGCATCTGTGCCCCCTTCTCGGGGAGGGCCCCGGCGCAACGAGGGGGCGGCCGGGGGCAGGGGCCCCGGCTGCAAGAAGGAGCCGAGTGGAGCCAAAGCTCTGCGAGGAGACGTGCTTGTTGGTGGCTGCTCCTTCCTTCGATGCTCCCGGACTCCACGGTTCCCCGTACTCGTTTATATCTCTCTAACTTCCCTCGCGTCCCCCGCATCGCCGTCCCTCTCGGCCCTGTCTCTCACTTGGGCCTGCCAGGAGATCCCTCCTCTCTCCCACTCTCTCTCTCTCTCGCGCGCGCACGAGGAACACTCCGCCACCTGCACACGAGAAACAAGTCCAACAATAAGATTATAATGGTCTGTGGGAATGCGTCGTATTTATCATTGGCCATTGTTTACCGGCCGGTCAGCTCTCACTTTTTAAATTGAACTCATGCCCCGGCTGCTGCACCGCGGTGTAGCGTGACCACCAGATTCATCTCGGGCCTTTCCCCCCCTTCTGGGCCCGGAGTAGCCTAGCTTTGCCCCGAGGAGTACGAGTCAATCCTAACACTCGCTTATCCCGATATTTTCCTTTACACGAGTAACATCTCTCAGTGCCAGGGACACTTGGGCCCGTAAAGGCTTAATTAGCGCGAGGAGCCAATACGCAATCCAAGAGGAGGATTGTCGCGATCTTCTCTTTGGGCCCGTGGAGCACCGAGTGGAGTCCCAGGAATATCGAGGGCCCCGGGAATGGCCAGCAATAAATTTTCCGCCGGACGATCGGGCCCGAGGAATAGAGGGTTCCTCTCGAGAGAACTCTGCTAGTGCATACGTCGAGAGCAAGTACACAGACCGGGGGCGGGGGAGGAGGTATGCGCGGAGGGACGGAAGGAAGGTAGCAGCGAGCGGAGAAAAAGGCCCCGAGAGGGAAGGATGCGAGTTGGGCCTTGCATCCACAGTTGCATCGTGCACGCGTGTGCATTTGCATGCCGTCGGCTCGGAGTACGAGAAAGAAGAGAACAAGCGAGAGAGACTGAAGGGGGCGTGGGGATCCTCTCCATTGGCTCTCCATCGGAGTAATGGTTGCTTGCATTAGCTACTCCGCTGGGCCCCGTAAGGCCCCGTAGGCAAAAGGAGATCCCGATAATTCCACCTTCGCGGGCCCTCCACCTATGTACTCCTTTCTCCCTCCGAATCTAGCATCTTCCTCCCGTGCTTCCTCGCTAGGTACTCTTGGTCCTCCTATTGGTCCCACATACTGTCGTTTCCTTATGGACGCGGCCTTGCGGCCCTCTTCCTACTTGTCTCTGCTACTTACCTCTTTTGCCAGCCGCGTACATGCGCCGAGCTTCTTCCTCCGCTCGCCTGCGCCTATCATCTAATATCGCGCAGCTGTTCTCCAGCGGATCAAGTAGGAATTCGTCATAGTCATTTATTTAGGGCCTCACGTCGTCGCTCGCGGCCAACTGTTTCCATTGAGTGCGTCGGCTGTCAATCGCTCTTGTCTGACAAGCGAACGTGCTGTGACGCTTCGCCTGTCGATATCGGAAGCTCGGCGATATCAGGCCTTCCCGAGTGACTCGCCGAGGCAGAAAGGAGGTTATCTGGGTCGAAGCGAGCAACCCTCCGCCGCCGAAAACGCGCTTCACGCTCGCGCGAGCTGGCTAATTAGGTCCGCCGTGGCCAGCGGACTCGGCCAAATGACTCGGTGGTCCCACGAGTGGGCCCATATGCGCGCGCGAGCGGGCCCGCTAGATTAAAATCTCGCCTTCCGTCTCCCGTGGCCAGCCACCTTTCCACGCTTGGCCGTGCGTCCGCTCGGTTTCCTCGGCCGCGTCGCCCTGGAACTCGCCGTTTCCTCGGGCGGGCACATATGCAAGCGGCAAGTGCGTGCCTGTCCCGAGTGGCCCCGGCCCCCTTCACGGAGCTGGATGCGCGTTTTCTGATCGGAATCGGGGGATCGTTATCGCCTGTATGCTCCTACGGAGCTGGTGTCGGTCATGCTCGAGTCCACCGAGGAACCGTCTCACCTGGTTCCTCCTCCTGCAACGCCCTCGACGCTTCACCACTCTCTTTCCTCCGCGCTCTCCTCTCTTGCGGCCCCGAGATGTCTTCATGCGGAAGTCATCCTCCTTATTCCCGAGCCCACGCGCCCTCCGAGATCGCCTCCCTCGATCAGCCAAATTACACGTGTCGTCGAATTAAATCGTCCGGCATTCCCCGATCCGTGATTCATTAGAATTGCTTAATGACGGGATTGCGGGTTGGTCGCGGGGGGTTGGGCGAAACTCGATACAGCGCGGGCAAAGTGCTCCAGCTATACGAGAGATCGTGGAAAGAAAGGTGTACCAGGCGTATCCCGTGGGACGAGGAACCGACGCCGAGCGAGGGGGGAGAGAGCGCCAGAGGGTAGCAGAGGAGTTTCCGCAAGGTGCGAGCGAAGGGGGCGCAAGGGAGGCGTGGATAGGACGAGGACAGTGTGCCCTGGGATAGGTAACATTATGCAAATCCGTGGTCAATACCTAATACAAGATAATCATAATGATTATACGTCCCAGCCTCCCTTCTCACGGCGATCCTTCCATCCTCCGCTCTCTTTTTCCTCCTTTTATCACGGCACTCGCTTATCCTCGCCACCCTCTGCAGCTCCGAGGAGCCTCGCTCGCCCTCAGGTATCCGCAAGAATCCTCCTTATCATACAATATCACCTGCACCTCCGCACTCGAGGGGGACGCCGACTCATCCAATTCCCGGATTTCTTATGTTTCTGGAAACGAAATAAGAAGAGAGAAGAAATCCCCCCAGCGAATGGTGTTCCTCGATGACCGGCGGCTCCTCTCACGCATCCCTGGTGGCTCGTACGTGCTCCGAAGATTTCCTACGCGCACTTACCCCCGGGTGCCACATAACATAATGCGATGCCGGTGTGAGTGTACGTGTCCTCTGGCCGGGGAATTCCGGCGTTCCCGTGGATGGGCGTACGCACGGGTATAGAGGAGCCCTGGCTCTACGCCTGCAATGGGAGCCCGCGGCCAATTGGAAATTGTCCCTAATAACAGGGAACACAGAGGCTCACCGCGGTAGAGAGCGAGAGAGTAGGATCTCTGGTGGGGTGGCTGGGTTCGCCGGGCTCCTGCCGCATACCACCGGCTCAAAAGTATTTTTATACCCCCGTGTATGCGCGCTCTCCTTCTCTGGGCCAGGCGGAGGAGCGCCCGGGGGCGCATCTCGGTGCAGCATCCTCCGCCGCGAAGTCGAGGTCGCTTTCCTCATGGCAGGCGTCTCGGCCGTTTCGATTAAAAAGGTTAGCGAGCCTGGAGAAGGAGAGAGTGACTCTCGCGCCACCCCCTTTAATATATTCGCGGCGGAAGTAGAGTGAGAGGGTTGCCGAGTGTGGGCCTGTTGCCGGGCGAGGTTCTGGGACCGTTACTACTAATTAACGCGTGCGTCGGGCCCCGGGGCCCTTCCCCCACTCCCCGGAGAGGAGGAATCCTGTCGCGTAGAATGGAGGATTATCCGCGAGCGCGGTATCGGTGGACGCGGCCGATATTCAACAGTTGCGCATTGCGAATCGGTAGCGAAAGCCGGCGATTCCGTTGGGACCGCTAGGAAGTGAGAAGGAGGGCGGGAGGGGGCGAGAGGAAGCGGGTGGTGGGCCAGGGATGGATACAGTAGTAGGGCGGGAGCGCGAGCGAGATGGCGAGGAGACGCGTGCACGAGTGCGTGATATCGCGTACACGCATCTGAGATCGAGCCGGCTGATATCGGCCACGCATATTACGGGGCCCAGAGAGCAGATGCTAAGTTCGGTTGGGCCCGAGAGAGCCGCTGCCTCTGCTCCCTCGGCTTCTCTGTCCCTCCGGGACTCTCGGCCTCTCTCCGTTACCGGTCGTTGCTTCGACGGACAAGCCTCGAACGAGAGCACCACGCTTTGCTTGGCTCGGCTTCGCTTTGCCTAAGGAGAGTTTTCGAGCCGCTCGCCCCGCGGGAACCCACGAGCCTGGACTTCCTCCTCCGGTTTCCTCCCGTTCCAGCCGCTCTCGTCCTGCTCCGGCGAGCACCGCCCGTTTTTACACTGGAAAACGCTCCGGGGACAAGCGAGCGTCTGCCCCGCTCGATACGCCGGCGCGGGGACGCCGCCGAGCGCACTTTCGCAATTAGTTTTTCCCCACTCTCATTATTCATCGCGGCTGCGGTATCTCGGCCAGCAGGCGTTTGTTGCTCCCCTCGCTGAGAATTGGGCTAGACGGCTCGATTGTGCCAGAAGGTGCAACGCTTCCGTTGCAAAATGACTCCCGACGAGGCTTCACGGCTGGCCGGTCCGCTTTTGACGTGGATTTCATGACGGACGTTTCGTAAAGGGCCTTCCTTTCCCGAGTCCACGGCCGGCTTTCCCTCGCCAAGCCAACTTGGAAGTAAAGCTCTCGATAGGAGGCCGAGGCTCGAGCGTTAGCGAAGTTAGGCCAGCGGCGATGTATTGTGGCACAGGCGGCCACCCGGCTATTAGCTCTAGCGCAGTATCTTAGAGAAAATCATAAACGCAGGGTGTAAAATCAAGATAGGTAAGCCGACCTGTGTATACAGTATATACACGTGCACTGGCACACACGATCCCCGGGGAATTTAACGCTTTGCCAGATTTCAGGTGCGCGTTACATTTAGCCTGGGCGATTTATTCGTAGCAGAAAGCCCGTTCTCGTGACCACGCCTAGCACGTACCACGCAGCCCGCGCCATATTACTACCAGTTAATGAGTAGAGAGAGCCCTGAACAGCCCCAACCAGCCCGCTCTTTCATTTTCATCCTGTATTTCACGTTCCATTGAAATTTCCTGATCGACGTATGATTACGCGCGCACTCCCGGCCAGCGGTGCATTCCTGGCTCGTTGGTAATAAAATCGGGGCCTGTTGGGGCCGCTCTCCCCGGCGAAAAATGTCAAAAGACATTAAGATCCTTTGATTTTGCTTTATTACGCCGGGGGGATAGGCAATTAATTCGGACTAGTATAGACGTCGGGCCCCGCGAAACCCGGGAAGAGGAAGGATCGGGCCCAGAAAGGAGAGAGTCACCTGCGGAGTGCGCGTGTAGGCGGCGAGTGACAAAGCCGGAGATTATTTCGCACGGGGCCTTATTTCGAGCCGGGGCCCGACATTGCCAGTGAGTTAGGAGGGTGTGCGTCCCTCAAGCACACTGCTCCACCTTCTCTCTGTTTCACTCGGTTCCTCGGGACGAGAGGATTTAAGCGCCTGGACGGCTTCATTCCGCGAATGCCGAGCGCTCTCTTGCGAGGAGGAAATATACGGCGCGCGAGGAACAGAGAGGCCCATGTGCGGGGCGCGCGAGCCTCTGCTCACACGCTTAACTTATTGTTAGCACCTTTTGTCTCGCGGGCCCGAACGCACATTTGTCCCGGCGGTATGCCGGCGCGCGGGCCTTACTCCCACCCCAGCGCCAGGACCCCTCCGCTTCGCCGGGTGATTGGCAAATCACCTAGTTCCCAACACCTCCGCTTTTTCTCACCGCCGTTAGGCCCCGCCGTGACACGCGCGTTTCCACGCGTTGCCTCAGGACTCGTCTTCCTGCATTCGGCCTCGGCTTCTCACAAGCTCCTTTCCAGATTGGGACTCAGCCAGTTGCTGTACACTGAGAAAGGGACAGAGAGAGAGAGTAATATTGGGCCTGATTTTTTCATATTCATGACGTCTGCTGGTAATTAGCAATTCAATGGAGTGCCGGTAAGAAACGGGAGTGCGCTCGAGCGGTCCCCGGAGTAAGAAGCGAGGCGAGAGTAGGGCCCCGACGGGGGAGGGATCGAAGTGTTCTCATGGGGAACCGATTTAAGTCGCTGCCTCGTTGAGTTAGCACCTTTTGTCTCGGGTGCATTTGTCGTCCCGGTATGCCAGGCGTTTCGCACCTCGCCTCTCCTCCTCTCCTTCTCTCCGGCCAATCACTCTGGAATTCCGATTCCGCGCTATCGCATTCTTCCCCGCTCGCCGAGCCGCCGGGGGGAACTTTGACGGGCGGGAATCTCGAGCGGGCCCCGCGCCCCACTCTGCAACGGGATTTACGAGATTGCCGGCTGGATTTACGTGCTGCCGGGTTCTCATACCGAGCAACTTGCCAGGACTAATTGTCCGGAATACTTGCCTCACCCCGGGTGGGGTGCTCTCCCAGTCATCTTGATTACTCGCCCGGCCAACAATACCTCGGATATATTTGCACTCGGCTAATTACCTCACCTTATTATTGCAGACATCAGTCATCGTCGTCGCGGATATGTGGTGGAACTGAGTGACCTGGCTCGCGAGGTAAGCAACTGAATTAGAAATTGAAAATTAGCCTTGCCCGGTGGGGCCCGACGCGCCTCTTGGGCCCCGGGGGCCTCATTGCCAGTGTTTCAGCCGCGATTTCCACAGAACGGAGGCAATTATTAATTGCTGTAATTGCGTAATCTCCGGCTCGGTGTCTGCCGACTCACACATGGACGTTGCTAAATTAGTGAATGGCGTGGCCGCGTGGCGAGGAAACCGCGCGGCGGGCGCGCTGTGTTCTCCGCCTTAATTGCCCGGCGCAGTCACTTTTTCAAGGATGATAATATTAGAATCGGCCTCACAATTAGTGTCAGTTTCCACTGGAGAAGCCAGTCTGGGCTCTCGTGCCTGGGTTCGGGAGCGCTACCGTGTCGGCCCAAGCCAGATCCCAATCTGCGTGTAAGCAGCGCGCTGCTTTCACGAGATCCATGCAAAGTTCGAGCTTAACGCGCGCCTGCCAATTTAAGATCCCGCGGAAATCCATAACAAGGCCTGATTCCCTTAGCAATTTACTTCTCGCTGTCTTGCTAACCCCTCGTTTCGGCATCCCAGCCAGCCGCCAGTCGCGTGACCATTGTTTCGGCTCTTTTCAACCCCTCACCTCTCACAATACCAGCACAGTCATTCTTTGCCCTCTGCAATGCATACATCCTTGCACACTTTCAATTATCGAGCAACAAATCCAAATTTCCAATTTCAACTCTACTCTCCATTCTATCCGTAAGGCCCAGGGAGAGTCGACAAGGTGGCGAAGGGTGGGCCCAACGGGCAGACTTCCCTCGAAGACACGGAGGGCGGCATAATTGATATCAGATCCGAGTGAAGGAGGAAGACAAAAAGGGCTCTTAGTCTGACTGGCGTTAGCGCGGCGGCGGCGGTTCGGGGCCCAGTAGCGCGGCGAGGCCCGGGGCCCGTAAGTGACGTTTCTCAGAAGCTCGCGCGCTGCGACTCCGGGAGAAGGAAGGATTGACGTGGACTCTCGAGGCGAGAGAGAAAGAGGGAGGGTATATCGTGGACATTGTCGGTGGACGGACAATCGTTCTCGAAAATCTCTCACGCTGCTTGGACGGGCATCACCCCCCATCATTATTCCCGCATCACCCACGCTCCCTCGCCGAGGGAGACGTGCCGACTGCCTCCCCCCCACGCCGAACATTGGGCCTCTTCGCTGTCTATGTGCGAATGCCGGTGTGGCAAAGGGGGGCCCGAAAGCTCGGAGAGCGCGCGAATTATCAGTCGCGTGTGATCAACCGCCAGAGTGCGCCAGACTCGGGGCCCGACAAAGGGCCCCGGCCATCCATAATTCAAGCAATCCCGGTCATTGTGTGTATGCACTGGCCTCGTAAGCAGCGGGCGCCGATTGCCTCTTTAGCCGCGCGTGCATCGCCGACGCGGTTCCCTAGGACATGTCTATCTGCCGGGGCCTGGAATCCTCCGTAAGGCCCACGGCTCCAGAACACCGTCGAGTTGAAGTCTCCGACTCGCGGATGCCTCCAGTCATTCCGCGACGGCTTGTAATGAGAAGTGGCCGCTCCACGCGATCATTGTTTCCTCTTTCCTTGCGGTAGGCGAGGCGGCCGGGAAGGGGTTTATTGTGGCGTCGGGAGAGGATGTTCTTTGTCCTCGCGAAGGACGTGGAGTGCTCGATCGTGATAAGGCCCTAGATGCAGATCGTTGTTCAGTGACGAACGCCGGGATTGTGCGTGCGCCGCGCGCCGGCCGATGGGAACAGTCACTCGCCTCATCCTGAAAATAATTAGGAGCTCGTTACGCCACTCGCGCCACCTCCACCCCTTCGGCGCGTACCAAGGAATTCCTCGAAGCCCGCTATCGGCAAAAACCCCGTCGATTCCGCTCGACGGCTAGAAATAATCATTTATCCCGCGGCCGGTGCCGCTTCACGCTTTCGAGGGGGCCGACACTGCGCTCGGCCGATTGAAATAAAGCAATTAGAAAATTACCATAGGTAATACCGGCTGTTTCCGAAAGCAGCGCCGAGCCGCACGCACCTTTCCCAGCCAGAGTCTCCTATCAGATAGGGCGGGTTTCCCCAGGTTCGAGCGCCGGCATGCGATCCTCTCCGTTTCGTGCATCCGTGCGCTCAAACTCGAGCGAATTAATGAATTTTTCATTAACCGCCGATCGATCGCGACATGGATCGGCCCGGGCTTCGACGGCGAGTCGGCGGATAAAAGCGTGGTGTCAGTGCGGGAGATGCGGTGGCCGAGGAGCGACCAAAGGGGTGGAAAGGACAGGGCTGATTTAAATAATATCGTCGGCGGCGCTGGCCGACTTTTAGGAGCTGTTGCTCGAGTTTAAAGTGCTGGCTGTATCGTTCCGTACATGGCACGACAAGATTAGATAAAAAGCCCCCGGGCCCTCCCGATCCCAACTGGTCCGCCGGTTTATATCACTTCGGAAAGGCACTTTATTCCTTATTCAAATTAGTTTGAGAGAGCTGCTTTGAATACAAGCCCGCGAGCCGCACGCGCCCCGACGCCGCCGCACGCCTCCATTACAATACAAAAGGATTTCGGGGTAACACTGGATGTACCACCACTATCGGCAACATCCTCCGCTCACTCCGCACGGAGTTATTAGTCCGCCAACTAATCGGCCGAGTATCCACCCCGCCGATACTTCCGCGACTTTCACCCTCTTGTTCTTGGTTATAAAGTTTGTTGTTTTCAATTATTAATAATGAAATGTGTACACAGTGTACAGGATCATTCACTTGGCTTTGAATCGCTAATAATAAATATAGGTCGTTGGAAATGTAATAATTATAAGGTGTATTAAAAAAATATGAAAATGTAATAATTATACTCAGTGGTAATGTCGGTGTTATTTCCATTATTGGTATAATGTGATATTATAAGTCAATGTTAGTGCGTGGAAAAGACTCGGTAAAGATGACTCTTTTATATTAAAATTATTATATAGTATTATATTGTATAATATAATTATACATATAAATTATTATTAGGTTAAAATTACTGAACGCCGTATAACTATTACATTTTCAACGTGTGGCATATTCATCATTAGCGATTCACTTGAATATCAAGTTCAATAATTTTAATATAAAGGAGTCTTTGCAGAGTTTTTTCACCGCACTCACATTTCTTTGTAATATCAAATGGTATCAATAATCGAAATAATTGAGACTCGAGTGTGAAGGGGATGATTAAAAGGCGAGTGAATCACTCTGCACATACACTCGTTAAACATTGGAATGTAGAAGAGACCCGAGTTGGTCGTCGTCGGAGAGGCAGTTTCCGGCGGCATGAAAAATTGATCTAAAACGCGGCAATCGGCGATCAGCCGGCAGACATACGTGGAAGCGAGAGCGCGCGTGTCGCATGATGACCGAGGGCGGCGGTAATAAAAAAAACGGAGCGCACCTATACACCGCCCGATAGCCTGTCGCGATAAGACTAATGGAAACACGTGCCAATACCGGCCACCATGGAAAAAGCGAGTTTAATGAAAGGTTGCGCGCCGGCGAATATATGTAACTGTTGCACGAAGCATATGTCCCTCCCGTTTCACCGGCGGACACCGCCGGATGAATTACTGCCCGGCCGCCGACGCTCTCCTCCGACATCCACTCGGGCCGTTTCGAGGCCTCGGACTTCACCCTCAAATATCGCGCGAATCTAACGATATCGCAGTGCGGACGGCGAATTACTGTCCGAGGTCTCGTCTCGCCGGCAGCGATCACCATTTTTGACGGGAAACACTGAACGAGGAGCTCGAAGGTGTAATAATCGAGTCGACCGCAGTTGCGGTTGGGCCCCGCACTGTCCACATCGATTCCCCGATCAATCACTCTTAAATATTCCAACTTTTTCACCAACCGCCGAATTACCGTCGGAATCCGGGATTAGGATGACTGAGGTGGACGTTGTAGCGTTAAAGAGGGGGTTCGAGGGGCTAGAAGAAGGACGTGGTCAGCGGGGAGGACAGGCAGGGTGCCGGGGTCGAGGGGCAGGGGAACGTAGGGGCCGGGTGCTGGCCTACATCGGGCGAGCCGGGCCTGGTGGCTCGTGAACACGCGATCTGATAAGGCTAGACGTGGCTCTCGTGCCGAAATAAACCGTCGCGCTTTACATAATGCGAGTGCCAGGCCTGCCCATGCACTCTGCTCTAGTCGGGAGAAGCTCTAGAGGGAAAAGAAGCCATAGACTAGAGGAGGTGGAGGTGGTGGAGGCGGAGAGGTGGCCGCGGGAGGCAGGGAGGAGGAGGGTATTCGTGAGCGTGGTGCAGCTCCGTTTCCGTGTGCCCGCAGCGTCGATAAGTCATCCTGACTGGCGAAAGAAAATAAGAGAAATCCACGTTGGGGCAGAAAGCTCTCTCGCGCTCGGAGGTGGAGGAGAGCGCGAGCGCGGGCCCCGAGTCCGAGGAGTGTTCGACCTCGGCTGCTCGTTAAGCGAGGAGAACCCACCCTCTTCTGACTGCTGCTCGAGAGGAGCTGCTTGATACGGATCGCCGGGATCCGGACACCCGTGTCTCGGACGTGTAAACGAGAGGCCAACGATGCGACCACGACGCTATTGACGTTTATCGGCTGCGGAGCCTTTCAATCCGCCTGCTCGGTGAATAAGTGGGCCCAGAACGCCTGGGAGCTGAGAGCTCTGGGCATCAGACCTCTTAGGAGGATCGTGGAACTCCTGGGCCTTAGAAAACCCTGGAACGTCGGAGACCTGAGATCTTTCAGAAGTCCCAAAGAACTCCTGGCACAGAGTTTTGGGCCCAGAACGTCTGAGTCCCAAAGAACTTCTCAGTCTTAGGAACCAGATTTTGGGACCCAGAACTTTTCGGCCCAAAACTCCATACACGACTCTGTGCCATGAAGGGTTGTTGAGGAAGGAGTGGCCACTCGCTGGAAGGGAAAAGGGGACCCGGGAAAGACAGTACAATGAGCATTGAAGCACTGGAGAAGATGGGCCTGAAAAAAGTCAGGGTTCGACGTGAGGGAAGCGAGCCGGAGCCGGCGGTCACGCGAGCCCCAACGCATACGAAGTTTCACCGGTGAATTTAGCTGAACAAAGCAACCAGCCAATCGGGCTAACGAGCAGGCCAGGCCGCTTTTCGCGCACGCATCTTATCAGATACATTTAAAGCCGGGACGCGCACTTAGCATCGGCGCGCAGGTGCGATTATCATTCATGAGATGCTCTATCTCCCACGGCGACTGAAAACAACCCGGAGTGCCTCTGCGGAAAAGAAACCGATTACTCCGGCGCAGAACCTCGCACACACCGACACACGCGTCGCATACTCGCAAAAGAGGATCCATTTGCAGTCGGTTCCGCTCGGAAGGGCGCGCGCCCTCCCCGCCAAGAGGTCGACGCATGCGAGGCGAAATTTCAGAAACACGCTCGCAGCATATTTTCCCTCGGAGATACGAGGAATTAGCAAGTGGAGCAAATGCAAACGCCGCCCTGTTTTCTGGCCGCAGGATGTCCAACGGCAGCGAGATAAGCCGCGCGGCGGCGAGGAAAGAGAGAAAGGAAGAAAGAAAGAGAAAAATAATCGCAGGCTCTGCCAGTGTGGAGGAGAAAGAGCGGGCGGGACGAGGGCGAGCGAGCCAGGCGTTCGTCGGGCTGGAACAGCGAGCGCGCGGTGGAATTATCATAATTTCATAATTAGCTCGTTCCAGGGGTCCTTCCCGCTCTCAGATACATTTAAACGCTCCTCGGACACGCTACTGCCTGGGCTTCTGTGCCACATTTCGTGCCCCCCCTTTTTCCCCCGCCCGCTTATCGGCTGTTTCTTTTCGTCCTACTCGCACTTTTTCTCGCACAAGGTTCTCCTCCTCCCCCGAGAAAAGTGTGAGAATCGATCATCCACTGTTTAATCGAATTATTATTTTTTTATTCTCTCTTTTTTGTTCTCTGGCAACTACAAAGTATATTAGTACATGGAAAAGACTCGGTAAGGTTGACTCTTTTATATTAAAATTATTATATAGTATTATATTGTATAATATAATTATATAAATTATTATTAGATTAAAATTACTGAACGCCGTATAACTAGTACGTTTTCAACGTGTGCCATATACATCATTAGCGATTTACTTGAATATCAAGTTCAATAATTTGAACTGAATCAATAATTTTAATATAAAGGAGTCTTTACAGAGACTCCTTCTCACACAAGGTCTCTTCCCTTGGAACAAGCGTGAGAATCGATCATCTACTGCTAATCGAATTATTATTTTTTAATTCTCTCTTTTTTGTTCATTGGCAACTAAATTCCCGAGGTACACAGATTCCTAGAGACAACTTTCCCAGGGATCCGCACGGCTGGAAGACGGCGATGCAGCGAGTGGTATTAATAGTGGAATCTTCGAGGAGGAATTCTGCTCTTTCGAATAGCCGGAGAAAGTTGAAGGGGTTGCGAGTGTCGGTCCAGAGTCTCGCTCGGGATATCTATCGGTTTTCTCTCGGTTTGGAGGTTCGTGCTCGCGAGGAATAATGGCCCTTCCTTCTCGGAGGAAAGAATGCGGCCTGCTAGATATACGGGCCCCGATAGAGGACGCTGCTCGCCACGATCTGAATACCTCATACTTACCCTAACAAATTGGCCCGCGGAGCCAAAGAGAGAAAGAGAGAGGCGAGCCGGGGCTGAGTTCACCGAATCACGAGGAATCGGTGTATAGGAAGGCGCAGCGCTGCCTTCTTGTTTCGCAAGGAACGTGGCCGATTCCTCGGACGATTCCTCCGGAGATCACTCGATAATGCCGAGTAATTACCCGGTACAATTGTGCTCCCGGTAATTGGTTCACAGCTCGAGCCACCGTCCCCGAGGCACCGAATTGTTCCGAGGTATTCCTTCCTTGGTTCGAATCAGTTTGACCTTTGCCAGCCGGCAGTCCCATTTTCCTATTGCGAATCGTTGCCGATAAATGTTCTGGGGAGATTGAAAAAGGTGAGTTGAGGTGGGACTTCGGGCAATGTGGTAGCCGTCGGCGAGAGATTATAGGCAAGTGGGCAGCAGCTGATCACCGGAAGCGCATTTAAATCGGTAATCGAGCTGGATAATCGGATGAAAGCTCACTCGCCGATTCCTGCGATTCTTTCGACCAGCTGTCCTTTTAGTTCCGTGCACGCCATGACTTCTTTTCGTTTACCTACTCCTCTATCTTCTCTATGAAACGCTTTGGCAATGTATAGGGAATAAAATTGATCAATCAAACAAACACAATAGTTTTATTCAACCTATTTTTCTTATTTTAACAGTTTTATTAAGTAAGTGATTTATCGCGTCCTTCAAGGAGCAGAGAAGATGAGAGAAGACGGTTGGGCCGGCCGGCAGGTGACAGGAAAAATCCCTCGTGCACCGGTCGGGCCTTATGGGGCCCGATCGGGGCCCGCTGGGAACGCGAACGCGATCATTGACGGGTAACGAGCGTCAATGTGAATGCGGAGCAGCCGGTCATTACGTCGTTAGAGTGGCCTTCCCGGGAGATTTGGCGAGCAGCCCTCCGTCTTCGATTCGCCGAGATAGCGCTCTCGCGAATTAACCCGCCGCCAAATGACACCTATCAGAGGCGCGCGAGCGAATTCGATCCGATCGCCGATCTCCACTTAGCCCGCTAATTTGACAGATTTTAATTAGCCGTCGCGTACGAAAACCGAAAGCTCCCGGGGAATATGTGCTTATTAAGTCGGGGCCTAACGAGCTGCCAATGCGAAGCGCGTGCCTGGTATCCTCCGAACACTGTGTTTATGTATCGTTGGTTGATCGATCGTCGATTATTCTATTAACAATATCCAAGTAAGACCATTTTTTTGAATTCATTCGCATTTACTACAAAGAAGCTGTCAGTTTCTTATAAATTCCGAAGTCTCTGTATTCTATTAAAATTATCCAAGACAATTCAATTTTTTTTTAATAATTCCCATTTACTACAAAGAATCTGTGACTTCCTAACAAATTCAGAAATCTCTGCATGCTATTAAAATTATCTAAATAAGACAATTCAAAATGTATACAATTTTTTGCATATTAATCCCATTTATTACAAAGAATCTCTCACTTTCTTACAAATTTCGAAATCTCCGCATGTTAAATCTCGTTATCGACCGAATGTATTCATTCAACACACAGAAACACGATTTTCCGCGGAATCCAGCAGGGAATCCAGCGCCCGGCGCGTAATTGCCTCGACATAATTGTACCGGGCGCTTCCCGTTGCGCGCGAACGTGCGTCGGCGAGAGAGAAAGGGCGGCTGCGGCATAATAAAATGCTTTTCAATTCGGTCGAGTGGAAAGCCCTATTGAGCCCGCGATAGCCAAATGTAAAACAGTCGGAGCGCGCTCGCTCCCGGCGGCGGCGGATCGTGTGTTAGCAGCCGCCGGGTGAGAGAGGCCTGAAAATCGTCCGAATCAGGGTTTGCGATATTATTTGTTTTATAAATTCAGTGTTGTTAGGAATTTGTAGAATTATTTGTTGCGTTGACCAAACATTCGAACTTTGAGAAGTCAGACATCGTAAAGTATTTGGAGTGACTGTTTTGCTTATAACAAATACAACACACACTGTGAAATTGGGGTGAAAATATTCCTTATAACTTAATATTTATTTATATATATAATAATATATATATAATCATTTATATTTATAATATAACTTAATATTTAATATTTAATATTTAATATTAATAATATTTGCAGATTACGAATCTGGCATCAGAGTGGAACAACCTACATATGAACATTCGGGACCAGACGACTGTCGAAACAGCACAGTACTTCCTCAAGAACCTCCATAGTGATCAATGTCTATCGATAAAGTGACTATATTGTTGCATAAAATTGATTAACACAGACCCAACACAAGTTCTACCAGCGTCAGTGTCAGAGACTTAACATGGCAGACTCGGATTAATCTCTAAAAAAAAAGGGGGCAGGTTCCAGGAAAGCGGACGCTGGAAATCCCATAACAGGCTAGCGTGGAACAAGAAGCTCGCTTCCAGAATCCCATGAATACCTATTGGCAGCGAGTATGCCGGGCCGCGGAGGAGGAGTAAATGTCGACGTTGCAAATGTCGACAGTGAGATTGGCAGTGCTAGTAGCCGGCGGAACAAAGCTCCGAGCGGGAGAGAGACAGCGCCGCGCATGCAAAGCAATGGGAAACAAGAGTGAAAAAGCGAGAGAGAGTGAGAGAGGGGGGGGGGAGGGAATTGAAGGCGAGTTCTTTGTCCAGCGAGGCGAAGCCCGAGCGGATTGTGCCGGGCGTTGATAATTTCGCGGACAAAGCCGGCGGCGCATTGTGCAAAAATGGCGGGGAACGCGAGGAAAAAGATAGAGAGCGGCCTGAAACAAGAGCGGGCCCGGGCGAATCGCGAGGGGGGCGGCGGGGGGGAGGGAGAGAGCCGAGTGGTCCATTGGCGTTCGACGACAGCCGCTTTTATCTCGGCGAGTGTATTGACGAAATCCGAAGGCAGGCTCGATCGACTAATCGAGCGTGTCGCCGCCAGAGATTCCCTGAAAGCAGCGCCGCCTCCGCTAGACAGCGGGGAAATGCCTGTCGATAGAGGACGATTCGGACTTTATCAATTAATCCGCACTCACTTCGCTGGAAAGCCGAGCTCGACAGATAAAAGTAGTTGGCACTGCGCTCGCGTTTGCTTCTGCTTTTCCATGGAAAAGGCACTTTTAGACTGTGTGTGTGTGGTGGAGAAAGATTGCCAAGTCGCTTTTGCAACGAAACAGTGAAAATCACTGGAAATGTCGATTGGACGATTCAGTTTTTATCAATTAATTCGACAGAAAAGGATTCGAGGTGCCTTTTTATACAAGTTTTAGTCACTGCCGTCCCACTGGCTTTACTTGTCCAAGGGTAAAAGTCTATGTCCGCACACGTGTGCCAAGGAACACAAAACAGTGGAAATCAGAGTTTGAAATATCGATTGGACGATTCAGTTTTTATCAATTAATTCAACAGAAAAGGATTGGCGCTGCCTTTCGATAAAAGTACTAGTCACTGTCCCATTGGCTTTTACTTGTCCAAGGGAAAAGTGCATGTCTGACAGTGCGCGAGAGAGAGAGAGATAGAGAGAGGCGTGTTCTGCAACGAAACAGTGCAAATCACAGTGGCGCGCCGGGCCTGTACAGCGATGCATGTCATAATGAACGCCGGGCGACTTTTTGTTTCGGTCCCGTCGGCCGGAAATATCGGCCATTTTGAATTTTCAATTTTCAACGCTCTAGTAAGCCCCTTCGGGCCACCCCCCCCCCCCCCCGAACTCCCATCGCCAAATGCACGCACACTCGACCAGAAAGCCCGTCGGGAACACACTCGCCGCCCGCATTATATTCCCTGTCGCTCGGCCCTTTTTACCCGCAATTTTCCGGATCGCGGATTTCCCCTCTTAATTCCCCTGGATTTCCACGCTGTCGAGACGCGACTTGCCCGATTTTCCCAGTGGTCTGTTGAGTTTGTTGGTTTTTTAGGGAGATGTGAGACGCGCGAAGTATTCGCGGCTGAGGTCAATAAAATATGTGAATGCGGAGAGTAATGTGTTAATTGCGGGGTTTACGAGGCAGCGAATGGAATCGGCATGATAATTCCTCAATCACTTTGCGCACTCTGTCGGAGATCGCGGGGTAAAAAGTGAGCCGAGCGAAGCGAACGACTCAATTATGCCGGCTTTTCCCGCTCGCCGCGCCGATCGGTATCGAGCGATCATTACTGATGGCTGATTGACAGGCGAGCGCGCGCTCGAAATGAATGTAATGACTACGAATGTAATGACCGAGGCGTCTCGACTTGTCTCGAGGATGAAGTGAAACTCTTTGAGATATCTCGCGCTTCTGTACAGGTTCATTCACTTGTCTGTGCATCGTCTTACGAATTCGACTTGTTATATCAGACCTGTAAATTATTTGTATCAAGTACACAATATGTTATATGTATAAGAGAATTTAGAGAAGAGTTCGCAAATATTCGTACATAATTAAAAACCATTCACGAATTTATAATTACATATATTCATTTTTTTAGTATTAGGTGATTTCTCGAGTCTGATAAATTTAATTAATATATTATTATGTGATATAAAATACTGTATTATAGCATCCAGAAACATTTGTATACTACATAATATATACTTAATTCTACATCTATATAATTAAAATTATTAGATAGTTAATGTATATTAATTAAGCTATCCTTAGTTTCGTATTATATTTTGAAATAATAGTTGATCCAAGGCAGGTGATTCGATAAGAAGTTGAATCGTCCTGTAGTAGTCTGCGTGTAGTCTCGATCGGTAGCCGCGACGGTTTTACGGCGGCAAGCGTCATTTTTACGAGTGGCGATCGATGCGCCGATAATGCCCGCCGGAGTCAGAGAGTAATAGGAAAAAGTGGCGGCGAGAGGGAGACGATTAAATTATCGCGAGGAGAGCTCGCCGAGCAGATCGGTATCGGCGATCACTCCGCGCTCGATTGTAAATCACCCGATGAGAGACAAGTCGTTCGTTAGACAAGATCGACGCCCACGCATCGGCGCTAGCGCCGCGCGCGTTTCACTCTCGATGCGTGACGATCATCGACTGCCCACCGCACCCCGCACACACACACACACACTTCTCTCGAGTTAAGAAACAATTTCTGGCACCGCGCGCTGAATCGACTAATGGACAAGTCGATGTCTTGTTCCGCTGAAACGTCAAGATTCCCGCGCGATAATTCTAATCTCCCCGTCTCGCATTGTTTTTGCTGCGCCGGTTTTACTCCCGCCAAGTAATTCAGTGCGACGGCGAGCGATTGTCGGCTCCTTGTTGCCGGGGAAAGCTGATAAGTTGATGCGCGGTGTCTGGGAAAACATGAGTTTTTGTGATGAGGAAAGACGAGATTTATTCTATTACAGAGGTTGTTATTATTTTAGAGGATGTTTTTAGTAGGTTAAGAATTTTAAGGAAGAACCATTTTTGACAGACTTATAGTAGTTCGAGTATTAATACATTGTAAATTAATAATTGTCGTTTATCCTCTACAGAGTGAGTCACTTGCATTCTAATTATTATTATTTGCATATTGGTAGAATTTTATGTTATAAATAATATATGAATATATAATATGATATTGTAAATAAATTCTCAGTACGCAAAGATACCTTTATATTAAAATGACACCATACAACTATTACTTTTTCAACATTCTCTATCCATCATTAGCGATTCAAAGGCTCAAATGAATCACCGTGTACACGAGGCGAGCGTCTACCGCCTCAGACTAGATTTCCATTCAAAGCTCGTAGTCCGCAGCTGCACTCGGCGGAGGCATCATAAAACAAGAGTTTATGGGGCATCCACTTCCATTTGTCGAATATTAAGAGCACGAGAAATTCGGGCTGCTCCGAGGGGCACATGTACGATCTCTCGGGGCGCAGGTGTAACAGACCTCTACCACCTTCCACCTTCCACGCGTCCACACAGAGCTCCGCGCGGCCCGTCCGTGTTGACGACACCTGCGGAGGCAGCGGCGAGCGGCAAAATTATGGCGCGCTCGCGCTGCGCCCGTGAAATTTATTGTCCGACTACCATCGGCGAATCGCCGTAATTTATCCGGCGGTTTTTCGCCCCGAAACGAACGCGCCGCGCCACACACACGCGCTCCCGCCGGCCGAAGCCAGCGCAAATAGTTTCTCGGCCTTCTTATTCCCGGCCGCATGATTCGCACCTAATAAAACGCGCAGGCACGTACGACTCTCCGGCCGCGCTCGGTAAATCATAGCTCGCAATTGAGACCTCGCCGCGCGCGCTTCTCGTTCCTCATCGAGATAAGCGCGCCCGGTCCAATCATATCGATTGCGAGCTGTCGATGTCTCGGTTCTCTGTTCGAATGGGATTAGACGGTGCTCGGCTCGTTAAAGAGCCGAGGTGTTTCTCGGTGTTTTGCACGGGTCTGAGTGGTTTGAGTCTAGTTTTCTTGTTAACTGTCACGAATTAAATAATTCATACACATTGATTTCTTTTTATTAAAACAGGTTCCTGGTGGATACGTCGGGAAAATTGAGAGGGTTTTCAATGAATTTCGCGGTGAATGCATTTTGGAAAGGACGCGCCACGAGGAGAGTAGAGCTTGTCAATTAACGAGCCAGAGGTAATCTCTCCTCTCCATTACGAGGTGAAAAGCGAAGGGTCTCCGCCGCAGAAATGAAGTGTTATCAGAGACGTTCCATCTGACGACTCCCTCTCTCCCTCCTTTCAGTGTTCCGGTTTCCCTGGTCGTTCCCATCCCGGCGCTGGAAAGTAAATAGGCGAGCCTCTTTATTCCTAGCGTAAAATGCAAAGAGTCATAATGCGCGGTTAGCAGCCTCGCAATTTCCAGGCACACGCGTCGCCTTACTTACAATTTGCAGGAATTCGATGCGGCCGAGCCGATCTACTTTGTGGCCGCGCACCCTAATTAATTATAGTTCGCGTAGTAATGCCTGCCCTGCCGCCCTCTCGATAGCAGGTACGTGTGTGTGCTCGCCGGCAGAAACACGCGGTACATATCTTAAGCCGGCTGTTAACACCAGCGGATGCATGCACTCTTAATGACTACTCTCATCCCTGTTAACAGAGACCGCACTTCTGCGATCTTTGAGGCGTTTTGTCGCTTGTGGCGTCACCTTCGATTTCACGTCGATTCATTTAATTTTGAATTCTCCTGATCAGAAAGAATTATAGCTCTATAATTGTATAAAAACTATATTTCTTAGTTTTTCTTTAAACTCTATAATTCTATAATTCTATAATTTTATAACTCTATAACTCTATACCTCTATACCTCTATACCTCTATAACTCTATAACTCTATAATTTTATAATTCTATAATTCTAGAACTCTGTAACTCTATAACTCTACAACTTTATAACTCTACAACTCTATAACTCCATAACTCTATAACTCTATAACTCTACATATAACTCTATAATTATAAGAACCGTATGAGACGGTGAGAGATGACATCTTCAACCCACTGTCAACATCATCACATTCTCAATGACTATACCCTCATACTTACGGACGATAGAAACGCCGCCCTAACCTCAATTGTCCCGAATCATCACGATCATCAAGAGAAATTACAACTCTTAATGACGCAAGCCAGGAAAAAGGGCAGTTGCGAGTTGGCACTGCGGACGATGACAATTGTCGATTAACCGCAACTGGCTGCTGTAATGCGGCAGTCTACCTTCCACCTCGACATAGTTAATTCGAGTGCTCGAGAGGGCAAAGAGAAAAAGAGCGGGCGAGGGGTAGTGAAAAAAGTAGGGGGTGCCAGTGCTCGTATGTCAGCAGATAATCGTGAATTATCTACAAGCCCTGGGAATGCAGGTTAGGTTCGCGTGCGAGCGGGCCGTGCACAAGTGCACGGTTATCTAGATGCTTATCTCGGGGGCAGGCCTTTATCGCTAATTTATCTGAGCAGGCATTAGTTTTTGCCGGGGCGAGTGTGGCGTGCACCCCGGCCGCAGGCCTAAATTATTCATTATGTGGGGCAATCCTTGCGCCCGGCGACGGCCTTAAGCCCAGTCCCCAGTGTCCTTACCAATCCAGCCGCCATTAATCCAGCCCACCAACTCCGCTCGACCACTTGTCCACGTCTCGTCCACTGTCATTTAGATCCGCCGGGGCCAATCAAGCCGCGTCTCCTTCGCTAAGTGTCGCCGCTATTCTTGCGAGGCCTCGGCTGATTGGCCCGTCGGATCAACCTTAAGGCTCGTTCACAGACCACACCACGGAAAATCCTAGTGAAATTAGGCCACTCGAGTGATAAAATACCGGCGAAACTTTTCCCGAGTATTTGCGGGGAAGTCGAATGTCGCCGCGCGAAGGTTAAGGCGCGCTCGCTCTTCCCGCTCGGAGCACATATCAGCCTGTTGGATCGGCGAGATAATTATTCACGTTTAGATAACGAACGAGCGCGATGATATCGAGCGGAGCCGTCCATTAGCGGGGCTAAGCGTCGGCACGGGCGAAGGTGTATATCTATTTATCATCAGATAAGCGGCCCACGGAATTATCTCGAGAAAAGTCGACGAGCTTGGAGAGGCCGATCGCTCGCGTGTCCGCTCGCCGCTTACTTCCACTCTTCCAACTTCTTCGCCCGGGGAACTCGGCCGCGAGCCACCCTCGTTCTCACGTCGTTAGCCCCAACTTTTTCGACCGCCGCCGTCAGACCCCCCCTCTCGCTATAGGCCCTGATTTTCATTGCGTGGTTACGGCCGAGAATATCTTTATGTACTCGCCGCGCGCTGCCATCAAGATACTCCCCGCTGGCTTGGGGAAATTACACCCAAAGTCACCGAGGACATTGAGGAAAGGGAATTCCGAAGGGTTTTCTCTCGGGCACCTCGGAGAATCGAGAAAAGATTTGTCGGATTTTTCCTCAAGGGTGGAAGTTACCAGGTCTTTCTTTATCCTGGGGGAATCTGTTCCTCGCGACAGTTTGAAACAATGCCTGGAATTAGACACGCGACACAGTTGAAGCTTGTCTCGGTAACGAAGGGGGGTTGCTTTCCTCGTTAGCCAGAGCGGTGTCTTCGTTAGAAGAGCCGCCACTTTCACCGGACAATCAACCCCCGAACACGGTGAAACCTGTCTCCGGCGATTAGCGGCATTGTCTCCCGGCGCCCCCGAAATCGCCGCTCTCTTTTTGCGCCGGGCGTCCTCAAGGACTAACCCTAACCTATAACACTCTCGGTTGCCCCTTTTTCCCCGGAGTTTTTCCACGCTTGTCCCCCGGAATCGGCGAGACAATGACGCCGCCTTTGCAGTGGCTCGCGCGACGTTTCCCGGGCTTTCCGGGAGGCAGCAGCACCCTCGTAAAACTCTGCTTTACGAGGGGGCCGGGGTTGTTGTTGCCCGGGTGCTTCCTTCCTCGGACGCGCCGCTCGGCCCATTGTCTTTGTCTTCGGCGGGGGCGAAACGAGCAGTCGGTGCGCGCTGATTGCCCAGATAGTGATTGTTCTCGCTCTCGACCAGTTGCTACTCCGACTGCATTTTTACGATCTCTCGCCGCCCGTTTCTCTCCGGTTTGCAGTGATTAGAAAAGCAGGTCCATCTGCCTCGACGAGGTTGTCAAGGTTTGCTTTCGGGAGACGAGCGTGTACAGGTGATTCACTTGCTTTTTAATCATCCCCCTCACACTGGACTTACAATTATGTCCATTATTGGTACAATTTGATATTATAAATAAATTTCAGTACGTGGGAAAAATTCTGTAGAGAGTCCTTTGTATTAAAATTATTATACACCGCATAATTATTACATTTTCAATGGCCCATATTCAAGTGAATTGCTAATGATGAATATGGCACGTTGAGAATGTAATAATTATACGTCGTTCAGTAATTACAATAATAATAATTTATATAATTATATAATATAATATAATAATTTTCATAAGGAGTCTTTTCCGAGACTTTTTCACGTACTAATATTTATTCTCAATATCAAATTATACCAATAATCGAAACAATTAGAACTCGAGTATGAAGGGGATGATTAAAAGCCAACTGAATCAGCCTGTACACTCTGCTTTCCATATTCTTCTTTACATAAATTGTTACATAAATTCAATCACAATAAAATTCAATCATTAATCATTAACTTGACCAAATTCCTTCTAAAGACCATCCATCGATTTCAATCAAATCTATCAGGGTTTTACAAATCAATCTAAGATCCCATGCGATTATTAATACCCAAATGAAATAAACAACTGATTCTCGACGACCACTGATTTCGCCAGCAGGAGCCATGGTAGAAAAGCTCGCATGCCGCTCGAGGAGTAACGAGATCGGGCGAAGAAGTTGCAAAATAGGAGGGCGCCGGACCTATCCGTAATATAGGTGGCCTCACGGAAACCTGCGCGGACTTCCGGCGTGGCTAACCGATTATGTAGCGGCGGTGGCGGGTAGAGTCAGAAGGACGAGCGTAGGCGCGCGTGTTGCGCCGATCGGGAGCGAGAAAGAGCGATCGAGGAGGGCGGCAAGGGGTCGAGGGAGGATCGCCAGTTTAAACACGAAGCCGGTAAGCTTCCACGAGGCTTGTCCAGTGGCTCCAGACACGCTAACCCCTCGTTAAGTCATAACTTACCCCCACTGGCCAGGGTGGCCGGTGCGAGGCCACTTCTATAACGCCAACCACCCTTGTACCTCCTCGCCGAGCCCTCCCACCCACCCACCAGGACATATTTAGTCGCCAGGCTTCGGCCTGGATAATTAAATATCGCCTGCGACTCGGAATCCATTAGTTAGAACCAGCGAACTAGATTAATCCTGGCCCATCGGCCATTGTTGTCTGATTTGTTTAATTAAATTCATTGTCCGCGAGAGGATTTGATTTTAGTCCTGTTTAGCCGACGCCGAGTGTCAGGCGCGTCGGCATAATGCGACGGCGAAGTGGGTGCTCATAAGTTACTCTAATTGATCTGGCCGGCAGAATCCAATTAGTGTCGCGCGTAATCGAGATTGACTGACTGACAGTGTCAAGTCGGCGGCGCGCGCGCGCGTCCCTCGATGCTAATTCCCGACAAGTGTTACGAGCGGGCGCGCGGGCCAAGCAGCTTTATTGAATATTTGCATTTTAATAAATATCGAGATTTCCAGGAGGGATTGAACCTCGGGTACATGCGGGTCGATCGCCGATAGCCTGGTTAGTATGCATGGCGAGCGGAGTTAATGTCGACAATTAGAGAGATCCTAATCGAGCTCTCTCCCTCTCTCTCTCTCGGCTAGGTGTGCGCCGATGATCGACTTAATCAGATCGCGGCGAAAAAATCATGAATGCCAAACGAGCCGGCGGCGGCGACGGCGAGAGAACTTTCTTAAGAGATTCGGACCCACCGAGAGCGGCGCGTAGAGTCCGGAACTTTAATTGGCCGAGGCATTTGTATGCGAAATTAATCGACAATTAAGCCGTAACTCACTCGGCCGCCGAGGTTACCGCGCCGGTGCTGCCTCTGACGTCCAGCACGAGCCTCTTATCTTCGCCGCTGCTCCAAATCGCCGCTGCCGATAATTGTACGCTAATTGAGAAATCAGCCGCGCGAGACGCTGCCCGGGAAGATTAGTCCAGTTTTACCATTTCTTCCCCGGGTCTTACAATGCCGAGGCTTCGAATATCAGAGAATTAATGTCCAGTTATTTATTTCATATATTCTCTATTCCATTGACCCTTCGCCTTGTGCAAACTTGGCTAGTCGCCGATCCCCTAATAGACCAACTGTCGAGCTCGGCCGAGGTGGGATCGTGCGAAAGTCCAGGGAGCCTTCCGGCTGTACTGTTCCACCGTTGCCTCGTGACCGGCTTCTTTATTTGCTCCTCGTGCGCATCCTTTCCGTGGGGAGACGGAGGGTCCGGCAAAAAGGGCCCGGAGAAACAGCTCGAGAGCGAGAGGGCCGAGATTTTAACTTAACAAGAATTTCGCTTGCAGCCCACCAACTCTCTCCCACTCTCTCTCCCCCCCTTCCTCTCCGGGTGAGAGAGGGGAGGGGGGCTCGCTAACCCATCATTATCGACAATTTATCAATAGCCAATAATATTATATTAAAGCCGGCGGGCCCGTGGAAACTGCGCGGCGAGATCTTCCTCGGCTTCACCAGAGCACAGCATCTTCCGCTCTGAGAATGTGTGCACGCTCTCCTCACCACTCCCACTATCACCCCGCCGGAGAGAGCATCTCTCGGGTTCCTATCCTTTTCTCGACTTCTACGCTCCAGCATCCGTCGATCTGGAGCGCTGGACCTCGAAGAATCCAAGGGGCCACGATTTTATTTGAGGTTAGGTAAGTCGAGGCTATATTTGAGGTTAAATAACTCAAGGCTGCTTTTGAGGTTAGGTAAGTCAAGGGTGCATTTGAGGTTAAGTAAGTCAAGGCTGCATTTGAGGTTAGGTAAGTGGAGACTGCATTTGAGGTTAGGTGAGTCAAGGCTGCACTGTTGATAGTAATCGGACTGCTAGGTAACGCGAGTGACTAGAGGTACGTGTAAAACAGTATACTTTGGATTTAATGGGCCGAAGAGTGGGAGAGGTGGTGGGGGGTAGTTAGGATCCGATCGAGAGGGCGACACCGTTCGGAATCACCGTGTCTGCGTAAACATCGGGAGCGGACAGCATCTCCGGGCATTATGCGCGGCCGCGAGGTCGTTTAAGGTGGGAAGCCGGGCTTTACAGGCCTTTAAGAGCCTCGGTAAATATCGTAATGACTGGAATAACGCCGGTGCGTGCCCGGGAGAGTTAACAGGCTCATTTTTGCACCCTCTTATTCCAGTGCGCGGCGAGCCGCTTTCTTTCGCCGCCTATCGGACGTCTGTTTAACCAAATTAACCTCGTATTTAAGGGGAACTATTTAACGAGATCCTCCTAGAGCCCGCCGCGCCGGAATCGAGCGGGTATCTCCCGCCGGGGGATTTATTAGCTCGGCGATCTAATCTCCGGCGATCGGAGGAAGTGGCGGAGGAAGGTGATACTCCGGAAGAGACTTCCGCTCTCCGGGAAAGGAGCGCGCGAGTCGGCGATCCCCGGGGACGCTCGGGAGGAGGAGAGCGGATTGCAGAGCGGAGCGGAGAGCGCAGTGTATCTCTTGGTGCCTTAATTTACAAGAGCAGCGATCGCGATCGCGGCCAGATAGCCGGGCGAGCTTGTCGGGATATAATTTAGCGGTAGTCCGCTTCTCCGCACACGATCTCTCCAATCAACCACTTAGGCCGACGATGTATTTACGAGGTGTTCTGTAATTTTCTCTAATTCGCCTCTAAAGCACCTCGTCCGGGGCGCGCGGGGGGGAGGCCGTTGGTAGGACACGTGGCAGGACTTTCCTCTAGCTAAGTCCATGCAGATTCGATTTCGGGAGCCGCGACCCACCCTGGACCGTCTCGCCTCCGCTCTAAACGAATCATGAAGCCCGGTGCAATTTGTCTCGGGACGCGCGGCAGCCTGTAACCTGATATGATCTAATGCCCGGCGATAGATCTTCATTTGGCGATCACCCGGCAATCTCGATCATCATCCAACTCTCGGGAGCTCCGCATATCGAAACTTACCCAAACCTACCTTTCCCCAATTTACAATTATACCTTTCTCTCCATCACGAGTTCAGCACCGCAGCCCCCCCCTCTCCCCCCATAAATCCGAGCCGACGGTTGTTGGCCGTTGGTTCGGGACAATTCCTCTGGTTCGTACTTAGCGAGCCGACAAAAACACGGGTTCTGCGATCGCTGATATATCCGGATACATCGGGCCCCGGGAGACTGGTAGACCGCGTGTCTGAAAGGATGCTAACTAGATGCTCGACCCCGAAAAGGCCCGTAGCCGGTCCCAGCTCTCGCAGACCCCCCCCCCCCCCCCGCCCCCCTTCCCGGCCTCCTCGGCCTCCCTTCCACCCGGCGGCTGGTTGCTGGATGCTGGTCCCCAGCGCCGCGCGCAGAGAGATTAAAAAGTTAATGGGGGGCGTGCTGTGGGGGCGTGCTACGTGTACGTGGTGCCGGGATTTATGTCCGCGCCAGCGAGATATCGTTCCGCTCGAACGCCAATAGGCACTGCCGAGTTCTAAATCTCTCCCTCGCCTCGCTCTTCTGCCTACCTTGCACTTTATCCTCTCTCTCTCTCTATCTCTGGGTTGGATTTGCCTTTGGTCGCGTCGCGGCTGACCAAGTGCGAAAGTTTAATGAGTGAAGGGTTGTGGTGTCGCTGCCAATTTCGAGACCTCGAACACAGTCGATCCGGGGCTCTTGCACCGAGGATGCTGTGGGATGGAGCGCTGGTAGAGCTCTGGGTTCATCGCTTATTAATCATCGCGGCCGATCTCGCACCCCCGGCTTCCCCGGATCATCTGGGATTTTTGCGGCCCCGCTTTCACCAGCATCCGCGGGCGCAGAGATCCGCCGGGCGATATAGTTGGTGGCAGGTAGGCTGGGCCGCTCGATGGATGCCGAGCATCGAGAAGGGCGAGGGAGCAACGAGAGAGCGCCGTGACGAAAGGATCTCGTACAATTGGATATCCATTGGACACGTCTTCCGGGATTTTCAGGAATCACGACTTGGGCCCGCGCGATCCACGAAATCGATCTTCTCCCGCGAAAAGGCCCCGGGATCCGCCGCGGATATGGGCCCCTGATTGGACAATAGTCCAAGGATTGCTCGGTGGTTCTCTCTCTCGAGGGAATTACTTAAATCGAGCGTCTTTCGTCTTCCTGTCTCGCGGGGACTCGGGCCCGTCCCAGCCGACTTCATCTCCCCGGTTAATTGCCGATAATTTATATAGGGGAAATATTAGATCCGTGCGAAAGCGTATTAAAGGAGATCGGGCGAGGCCTTGCGAGGTGCTCTCTCCCGGAGGAAGAGGCCGCCGGTCTGGGATAAGGGAAAGCAAGGGCGGAGGATGGGGAGAGCATGGGAAGGAGGCATCCGAGGCCTGTAATTATTGCCAAATATGAAAAGCGCATCCCATAAGATTAATTCTTGCGCGAGATTGATGCCGCGGGATCGAAGGGTATCGGCTGACGCTCTGGACCATCACGGACGTGCCGCCTGCTCTCTTACTTCTCCGGCCCTCCCCAGACTCTCATTCCTCCTCTCAACCTCCGTCGATCGAATACACGCCCACCTTAACGAGATTTCGAGCTCCGGTCACTCGCGCGCGCTCTCGAGAAATAATAGCGGCGAGATGCGCTCGCAGGATACACAGAGACCGCGCGCGCGCTCGGAGCGTACGTCTTCGGGACGTGGCTCGCCGGGAAAATCGGTGACACCGCCGCGTCGGGGATCCCTCGAGTGACGCCGGTCCCCATGAATAACCGGACGACCATTAAGACAAAACCGAGGCCTCGCCGTAACTCTCCATAGATTTATAGTAGCCGCGCGCGAGACCACGGGGAAAGGTATAGCGGCGTTATAATCCTCGTATGGTGTCCCGGCCAACCTTTCCTCCTTCTCGCTTCTTCTCGTTCCTCTCGCCGAGTAGTCCGCGACGCGACTTTGCACGCACTTTATACAGGTACGCGCAAAATTGGACGCGTCCTCCTGTAAGTGATGATAACAATTTTGAGAGATTAATATTCCAATCATTAATAAAGGTAAATATAGAGTAGAGCCACCTGGAAAGGTTTTGATTAATTAATACTAACTTTGCTTCTGTGTAATTGGTGTGCGGATAATTGAGATATGAAAGATAGGCTTTTTTTGTTTGTGGAGTAAAATCGCGCAGGAATACTTTTGAGTCTAACTGTACAGAGAGGGAGAGGACGCATTAGCATCGCGCGGAGGAGCGAAAGCGCAGAAAGTGCAGCTTTGTCCCGTGTGCCCTCGCTGCGAAATATATGTAATACAGGGCTGAGAGGGCCCTGTGTGACGGGGACTCGGGAGTATAGAAAAGCGGGGCTATAAATATCGGCTTATTTACGGGGCCCAGTGCGATGGGGGTGGAATCCGGCGCAGAGGATAAATTCAGCAAAATGCCCATTTAATTAACACCTTATTTATTGAGACGTCCCGCGCGACCTGCACCCTCCACCTCCGTAACCCTTCGGGGCCCTTCGACGGTATTATTCCCGGGGACAGCACACCTCCTTATCTCGCCAGTGTCTTCCCGGTCCTCCGACCAAATTCCCTGCATTCCTCCCTTAACTCTCGAGCCATCTGGTCCCTGGTTGCCTCAGTCCTGCTCTTTGGATGTCCATCAATTTACGGGATTCCAATGATTCGTGGCTGGATTGGTTGATTTGCGATTTTTCATTGGCTGAGTTGCGTGAATTATAATCACTGGATTTTATGTTACTTGTTACGCAAGTCTTGGTTTAATACTTAAAGGGGAAAATTTACCCGAAAAATCCAAAAAATAAATGTATACATCAATCTTTAAACGTTGAAGGAATTGTATGTAGTTACACCAAACATGTATACATGTATGTATACGATTATAATCGACATATATCGTATAATCGTACGGTTATATATTCATTTTAATCGTATATATACGATTATAACCGATATATATCGTATATATACGATTATAATCAATATATAATCGTATATATACGATTAAAATGAATATATAAACGTATAATTATACGATTACAATCCATATATACTCGCATATATACGATTTTCTTAAGAAACGTAAATAAAAAATTTCATATCGCAATGCACTGAAAAATAAAACCTCTGCAGAGGTTACGATTATCAATAAAAATAAATACAAAAACTGAGTACTCGGAGCTCTGAGTGTTAAAGTGAGCGCAGCCAGTCTCTTTGAATCACCATTTCCATAACCATTGTCTCACGCTGCTCGATCGCTCGTGTATTCTTAGGCGCGGGGCCCTCTCAGGGCTAATCAAGCCGAGGCGGTAATAACGCAATCGTCATTGTGCCGATTGAGAGTGGGCGCAAAAAGAGCAGAGAGCTTGCGCCGCTCCGCGAAGGGTGCCCGGGTTAAATGGCCGGCGGCGTCGGCCGGAGTGAAGCGATCTCGAGCGGACAAAGGGGATCAGGGTGAAATAAAGCCGCGTCCCGGGGTGTCGAATAATTCTTTCGCTATTCCGCTCGATCGGAGTGGACTCACGCTGCCGTGGCAGCGGCTCGATTGGACGCGCGTGCCAATACAATGGCCCGAACCACTTGGTCAGTGTTTCCTCGAGATCCCTTTTATTCCGCTCTTGCGCCACCCTGCAATCTGTTATTTCGCCCTCTCGCAGTCGACCTGCGAGCGGCTGCCTCTCGCCCAGCAAAAAATCATCCTCTTATTGGGCCGGGGCTCCGACCTTTTTATCGGCTTATTTCGCGCGTGTTATGCTCTAACTCTCTTTCCCTTTGTTTTTGGGGAATAATAGATTCTTGAGAATTATTCTTCTTCTTGCGAGGTTTTCTCAATTGAAGGTTGAAAAGTGTTTCTGTGCATGAGTGACAAAAGTGCGTAAATCATCACTGTCCTTTTACCAGACGAGGTGCAAGTGCTGTCGGAGCGATCGGGGCCTTCAATTATACCCGGCCTGGAATTAGAACCTCGTTAAGGAATCGTTCGGCGAGTCCTTAAGACGTTCGAGCGCGCAGCTTTCGATGCACGCGCCTCTCTCCGGCGAGCACTCCTTTCCGGCTGGGAGAGTGTTCAGGTGCCACTTTCCTTGGGGAATCAGCTGCGGCCGGCTGTGTCTCCTCCCTCTCCCTCGCCCTACTCGCGGCGAGGAGCTACCGGGTGCTGAAATACGTGGCCGGGCGAAAAAGGCCGCAGGTTACACCTGCTTCACGAACGGCGGACCTCGACGCCACCTTACTCTTCCGCCGCCGATATTTCTTCGCGCGAGACACCTTCGACTTCCTCGCGGAAACTCACCTCCACATTGGCAGCAGTCGCGTTCCGATTTATTAACCAGCAATGGCCCCGCATCGACGACCGAGCCTACGTGTTGATCGCGACGGTAAGCGGGCGAAATTAATTAGCCGCTCGAACTCCACATTCTAATTTGAATCGATCGGCGCCCGCCGGATTTTGCGCCGCCACGGCCTGCGCTTTTTCGAGGCGATATCCCCGGGAAAACCTGTTGCGCGATAACACGGCCCGCGCGATAATTACCCGCTATCGGCTCGGAATATCTTCAGCTCTTTATTATAAAGCGGGGAAATATGCTGGCGGACAATCTGCGGATTACTTGGCGGGAGTTTCTAGGTTAAGCCGCGCGACGGTGGCGCCACCTACTCATTGGGCCCCAAAACAATCTACATACTACAATGCACTCGATCCAATAAACAAAAGAGGGACAATGAATCGACAATCGAACACTCTGAACTTTTACTCATCATGCGACTTCCGCGTAATGTCGAACGCGTTCGATTATCGATTGGCAAGTGTAGTAGCGGGCGCGGCGAGTTGCTGGACGGATCGAGGGAGCAGGTTTCGAGGCGAAGGTATCCTCTCGCGGCGGGCAAGAGCCGAGGGAGCAGCTGCCGGGAAGCGGGCAGGTGAATCTTGGGACTTCACCTGATCCCAGGGTGCCCGTGGTACACAAAGGCGCCGCGGTGCTGCTGCCCGGTACGTTGACACGTGCACCGCGTCCCGGGGCGAAGGGGGAGGCTGGCCGACGCAGCCCGGGGAAAAGTGTCTTCGAGGACACCGGCAGGTGATATCAATTGTACGAATTATGGCTGATTGACTTACGCTCCCCTGCCCTTTTTAGGTTCTACGAGCCTCCGCTGGCCTCGGCTCCACTTCCACCGGCGACGCGCGACTTTTTAACACTGTTACGCGCCGTGCCAGGTATTAAAATAACCGTCGAGGGAATCCAGTGGTATTCCCCCCTTTGAATTTTCATGAAAAACTGTAATATTTGTAGGTGCAATTCGTTTTAATATGAAAATATATTTTTTAATTAGTAATTCCAAGTAGTAATTTGCAAGATGATCGCGTATGCAGTGCAGCATGCAACTCGATGCCCTGAAAGTGATAAGGAAATCGGCTCGAGGGGTTTCCAGGGGCGCAAGTGCATTTTGCGCGATTTAATCGAGTTATAGTTTTCCAAGTTGCCAGCTGACTTGGCGCAGCATGCGAGCGCTCTCTTCCTAGAAGGGGCGGCTAGAGTGCGTAGCTCACTGGAGTCGATTGGCAAATAAAAACGCGATCGATCTATAATCTGCGCCGAGGCGGAGGGCCCAGCATCCCAGGCGAGTCCCCGCTATATGATGGGCAATCTTTGTAATTATAGAGGAGCCGCGCGTCCCATTAGGTCGGTACGCGCTCGTGTAAATCCACCGGGAGACCTTATAGATCGATCGACTTATGTGCCGGATAGAGAGGAGTGATGATAGTCCGACGAGGAGCAAGTGAATCCCTCGGCAGAGCACCGGCAGCCTCGGTTGGGCCCAGGGTATGTCGCTTTAATCGTGGAAAATTTAATTATCCCCCTGGGAAACACGGGGACTTGGGGTTCGTTGTACTCTTTTTCCTCGGTGCATGAATTACCACTTTGCCGAACGATGGGAGAAGTCGTATAGACTCGTTTAGTATTCATCCGAAATCATCGGAGAATTATAAATAGCATTATAATTGAAATGACTTGTAATGGATGTTCTACGTATGTGGGTAGATGGATCAAAGGACAGCGTCAATAAACTGACTCTAATGACTGTGTAAACTGGCCGATAATAGATAATGATTTGTAAGGTGGGGCCCGGGCCCCATCGAGTCATTACAGCTTGTCACTAATTAAAAGGTAACAGAGAAAGAGTAGATGAATGATTCGATACTAGTGAGATATAAAGGTTCGGTGGCACCTTTGGGCCTTAAGTGAAGGAAGGTTTCCCGGGCGAGTTTGTGGGCCGGCTGATCGGGCATAAAATCGCGATTTAATACTTCTTTTCGAGCGGGATGGGCCCGCGGGCCCAAAGCACCTGCCGCGGAACCGATGAATTATGGGTGCCCCTGAGTACCAGCTCTCTACGATACACTAGTCCCCCGAATCAAAGCGAGCCCCTGCTAGATTTCGGTGAACCGGCACTTTTACGCCGGGCCCATTCCGTCTGAGGGGCCCATTAGGTCCCTAATGTACAACTACTCGGGCGCGTGCGTCCTGATTTACGAAGCGCAGCAACGCTCGTCATCCGGTCCGTAACTCTTTCCCCTCAAAGGCCCAATACAAGGCCCAACACATCCATCGAACCAAAACAACTAAACCAAGTACTATTAATACCCACGAATCGCGATAATTCAGTCCAAGCGAGAAACGCCGGAGTCTCAAAAGTAACAAAGTGAAGTATACGAGCGGCATGCGAGGTATCGCCGGAGGCGATCACGCAGGGCCCATTAATCGATTAACCCAGAAAGGTGATCGCGACAGGGCGAACGGGCCGTTTTCAGCGCAGCCGTTAATTGAGTTACCGGTTTAGTCCGCCTCAATGGCAAGGACAGACATGGAAAGTAGGTCCGAGGAAAGGCCCGAGCAGGTGGGACTTTCCGATTAGGAAACGAGCGTCTCTCCATCGCGCCCTGTAGCAGGTGACAAGAGGGATTCACGACACTCTCATTTCGGGCCCAAGATTCTTACGGGATCACTTGTCCCCGGCACGTGGCTCGCCGATAACAATTGTCGGATCACCCTCGAAACCGAGCGATCTCTCGCCAGATATTACACAGAGGATTCCACCCTCGGTGGACGAGTCTCTCGGTCTCTTGGCAGGCTCGTATTTATGAAGGCGTGCATCGGGACAGGTGCAGCAGCAGCAACGGGGCACGCGTCTCCGCTCCCTGCAGCTGAACTAATTACACGAGCGATGCGCCCGAGTAACCGGCAGCCTTAATGCGAGACTCCGAGCCTCTCCGGCATTAAGTGCCGTCGGCGTCGAGACGCCCTCTGGGAGCTCCGCCATCCCCAAGAGTACCATCGCTCTCCCTCGCGAGATATCAACTCTATCCTCTCTAGGGAAAAGTTCCACTTTCCTCCCGAGAAGTTGAGAGTATCGAAAGTAGAGATGCCCGGCTGCACTAATTGCAGGCTACCGAATGTACTCATTAGCGATTTCTCCTCTCGGCTGCGTGCTGGGCGTGGCGGCTCTCGCCAACAAAGTTGATGCGCTTCGGGTAACCTGTGATCATTCCTCCGATGATAGCGTCAGTAATGAATTCCCCTTCACTCGCGATTGTCGCTGGCCCCGCGCTTTAGCCGCTCCAGCTCGATTTAGGCGCGCGCACGGAGGTTAGGTTGGGCGCGCGGCGCATCTGCCCCTGAAATCTGACTGTTAGCAGGGTCCGGGCAGCGACTCTCCGAAATTGCCGGCGTAATAATTCCCGGGGCGGATTCTTCTTCCGCCGGGTCTGCTGGCGTGCGCCGTCCGACGCGTCGCGTGTTCCGACGTTTCGCCACGCGTCCGCTGGTAGCAGCAGGTGCGCCAACGCCGATCGACCTTAATACGCATCCTCTCTGTCTCTCGCAACCTCGGTTCGCTTCAGCACTGAATTCGCGGTGCGACCCCTGCGTTTTTCAATGTGGATGACGATTTTCCAGTGGCTGCGCATCGCCGGGAGGCTCAGTCTGCTCCAGATCCTCTTGGAAGTGGAATCGACGGATCCCTAGGGGTCATTTCTCCCGGGGGATTTAGCCGGGCAGGTTGGATCGAGGGTCGAGTTCACTTGGCCGGAATGCATTCCACTTTCCTTCGACTCTCGAGCTCCGACGATTGACTAGTCGTGTCGAGTGCAGACTAGTCGGACGATTACTTATTCCGCGTCCGTTCTTCGCACCGTGGGGCTGGAGGGTTGGCGAGGTGGTGGATAACACACTAGGCTCTTCGGCTCGAACTCGAAGCAATATTATTTAACCGTTAAAGTCAGTCCTCGTTAGGTTCGCGCCGATAGAGGCGTGGGTCGTGTCGTCGTATATTAGTTGGGAAACGCCTCCATGGGATCGAGGGGGTGATGGCACACGAGATTAATAGCCCCAGGGTCAAGTACACCGGTGTGTATACTATACTGTACAGTATACACGAATTATCTATGGACTTACGAGCGAACCAGCGCGCAGTTTCCCATCGGGTCTAGTCGGACTTGGGCAATCATCATCGCCGCAATAAGACCTCGGCTGGTAATCTCTAATTATCAAAAGCATCCCTCATCATTCATCCAATTCGATCTCACCGACGTTTAGAGCCATAACCAGAGCGAGTTCCCAGAGGGATATTTTTCTCGCTGATTTTAATTGTGCCGAGGAATCTCCGATGGTGACTTTCGGTCCCGGCGTCGTCATCTGTCGGAGGCTGCTCCCCCTGGAACGCCGTGGAGCTTGGACTCCCGATGGGACGATATTGTTAAGAGACCGATCAGATCCCAGCCGGATAAGATCTCGCGCGCTGCAACATTGGCAGCAGAGTAATTGCCCGATACTTTATATATAGGTAGGCACACACCGACACGCTAGGAGTAATTGCCGGGCCTCTCCGGTGTGCGTGCGCGCGCACACATTTATGTAACGTTGAGAGAGGGGGAAAGAGAGTGGGAACAATGAGAGGAGATTAACATCGGCACGTAAAGCGGGAATCATTTCTGAATCACGCTGCTCGAGGACCTATGCGTTCTATCGCGCAGGCCACTTTTTGTACAATTATTCCCAGTCGGGTTAATCAGTTTTTCTTCATTACTGCTTTTCTTCATTACTGCTTTTCTTCATTGCGATCGTTTAACTCATGCCGAGCACGTTCCCAGTTATTTGAACGCGATGCTTTGATCCTCGGTGATTTCTCAATGAATTGAACGATCCCGTCGAACCCTCGATGACTTCAGCGATCGGCGATGGACTCACGCCGCGCTAATAGAAAATTATTCACGCATTACTCAATCGATCGATTAGTTCGGCGATCGCACAATGCCACTCGCTTCTCCGCTCTCCCCCACTCCGTCACCCAATCATTTTTCCCCGTAATTCGCAGCGCCTCTAGCGGAAATAATGGCGTCGAGCGCAGCGCCGCGTGACGGAGAAAAAGGGAGATCCACCGGCAGAAAGGGGGGCGAGAGAGACGTGGCCGCGTGAAATTTATTCGCAAGAACCGCGCGCACTGGACGAACCCCGGCTCTCGGTGATTGATGTTTCGGCGGGTAATTGCGTAATTACCGCGAGAAATCTAGCCGGAGCCCGCACACACACGCGTATTATTGTGCTCGCGTGGAATTACCACGCGTCCTATAACGATATTTGCGTTCGGCGGGTTCGGTTCTACCCCACCCAGTCATCCTACCTGCGAGGAGATTAATTGCCGGAGATACATAATTGTTATAAACGGAACGATCCTCCGATTGGCAGTGTGTAAATGGCTGCGCTTATGCTAATGCGCCGTGGACTCCCCGATACCCGCGGCTGCCGGAGTTACTTACTGGATAACGAGATCATTATTCAGTCCCGTCTCACCGCGAGGAATCATCGAGCATTCGCTTAGCCGCGCCTACAGTCATTCGTAAACTCCCGGATTCCGCACCCGAGACGCGGCGACCCTTAGATATTAACACTTTTACTCCAAGCATTCCCGGGTCGACTCGAAAGAGACGAATGGCCAGAAAATCCTAGCAGCCCGGAGATGGGAGCGAGTGGGCCGGTGGGTGGCGGCAGCCAGCCAGCACTAAATCCTCCAATGCCTCCACCCATCCTCTCCCCCCGGGCTAGTTCAGTTCCTGGACGCGTCGTCCTGGACAAATGCCCGGATACCAACGGTGGAAGTAATGCGTCTTAGCGCCGCTGCTTCCCCAAGGCGTGCCGCCACGATTGCACCGGTTGTTCCTGTCGGGAGCGTGTTTAGCCGGCCTTCCTCCCCAGCAGCAAACTGCCCGACACCCCTCAAGCAACCCCCCACTCGCCCCCCTGGGGGGAAAAACTTGGACTCGAGATAAGAGAGAGTTGAGCGCAGTATGGCCCCGAGTGACTTATTCGTACGGGACATTAGAGCGATAGTGAATGCTGAGCCAGTTGATTTGGGTTGGAGGTGGAGGGGAGGATGGATTTAACACTTGAATTGGTGGGTCCGTGGGAGCGGGACACGGGTGAAAACGTAATTAAGAGCGTGGCTTATTAAAGGCGTTGCGGGCGGCGGGACGGCGCAGGTAAGAGGTGAAATGAGCGAGTGGCCACCATGTATGGCTGCGCGGTTAGCAGCCTATCCATTTTTCTGACTGCTTGTTCTTTCGCGCCAGGGGTCCTCCGCTCGTTCGATTCTCGACGCTGGTCCACCCTGCCTCCAACGGCACTCCTACTATTTCACGCTCGCTCCAGCCGCGCTGGCTCTCTCTTTCTCGCGCGCGTCCTCGTTTCGGCTCTCGCTCGGGCCCGAAATCAGGCCTTAATATAATCGTTCTCGATGATTTGTTGGCGAATTCGCCCGCTCGATTGCTACCTACTCGCAATAACCTGCCAGGCTCGCTGCTCCCGATCGAACGTCCCGAATTTGTGGACTGGAGACTCGTTGTGGTAGTCGTAAGTCATTGCGTCGATTGGCGGTGGTAGGGGGGGTCTGGTGTGCTCGATGGTAGTCTTGGAGTGATTCTTGTCAAGCGAGAGAGAGGGGCCCAAGGTCCCCGGGTGATGGAGGCACACTCGCACTCTTTAATCCGTTTTATTCCAAGAGGCCTCTTTGCTCTGGTAATCCCGGGGCCAAAATAAGATAGGGTAAGATCGGAGCCGGGCAATGCGGGCCGCCCCAAAAGGAAGAGGTGTGGGATCAAGCCTTCAAGTCGAGGTGGGGCATGGTAGCGCGGCCCAATTCCGAAGCATAAAATACCGATGTTCCGGACGTCAGGTGGAGCGTTGTCTCTATAACGCGACAGATCCATCCGGCTTGCCCTTGAAATCCACCTTCCAGCAGATGCTCCCACATCCCGCGGGAATCGATGCCAGTGTCCAATGATAGAGAACCTTCTCTCTCTCTCTCTCTCTCTTCCTCTCTTTGGCAGCTCTCGAGCGTAAGCGCCAGTCACGGGCGTCTCATCAATCTTGTTCGATTATTCCGTGATGGGCGAAAAAAGAGGGCCCCCGAGTGCCGCGCGCACGAAACAAAGGGGTCCTAGATGGCGCGCGAGAGCTCGCCCCACGAGTGCTCGGCCGATTTGATTTCTATTAGAGCCGAGCATTGTTCCCTGCTCGCGGGAGATCGCTCTCCCACCAGCGACCGGCACACTTTAATGAATTTCGCCGGGCGATCGCGGATCCTGCGCACGGAAAAGTACCTGGAACCGTGTCTAATTATTTCTCCCAACTCGGGGACTATTCTAACCTCACTCTCATCACTGGGGCCCCGGCGCTCTTTTGTCGAGGGTGTCGGTGAACGAGGCCTGTATTAATGGTTCCTCTTCGAGCCTCCTACAAACGGCTGATCAGCGTGGCCAATTGTATTTACCGGCGATCGGCCCTCTTGAGGACTCCTAGCCTGTTGGCAGTAAGCGTCGCTGGGTTCAGGGGTGAGAGCGCTGGAAGTGGGCCCAAGTGCGCCGTTTCTCAAGCAGTTGGCCCGCTTTTTTATGCGTTAGGGCGTTGACGGGAGGTGGACCATCGCAAACAGAGTGGAGTAGGTGCACCAGTCCCACCAGTCGCTGGGATAATTTACGCGCTGGCTTTACGAGAGTCTAACTAGCGGTTTCGCGGCAGAGTCAATATCCCCTTCTCGACGCCTACGTCCTGTTCCCGGCTGAAGGATTCCCCGTTGAAGACTTCATAAGTTCGACTGGGTGCTCCGTCGAGCAGAGACTTCCTCCTGGCAAGTGGGCACTTACGAGTCGGGGCCACTCGTGCCACTCGCCGGAATCGACCCTTTCGCCGCTTCCTCGTGCATAATTCTTCCAGGATCGTTTATCGCACTTTTACCGCGCGCGGCCCTGTCGTTCATTCAGCAGTGCGAGGCTGCTGCCGCCGCCATTTGCATTAAATCGCCGGCTCTCGCCGCTAGATTGCGATCTCCCGCTCGACATTAGAACCACTAATAACCGGGTAGGCCAACTCCTAGGCTAATGCTGTAATAGTAGCCCTCGATTCCCCGCAATATACACCTTTGTTTATTGGCAAAATCAATTGGCTCGATGTGGAGGTTATGCGTGACAGGGTTCCGCTTGGTGAAATTCGGGCCCCGAGTTGCCCTGGCGAAAAATCTTATTTGCAAACGGGATTTCGGGAGGGGCGATTGTTAGCCTTGGCTCGGTTAATCCAGCGAGGAAATCTCATGGGAGCTGCTTTAGTTCGCTGACATATACTCGAGAGGGAAAAGAATGAAAGGGAGAAGAATGAAACCGATTTCCTGCTTGAATTGACTCGCCGCTGGGCCCGCTCTTCCTGTTTACACGTGGCATCACCGCCACCTATAATTTCGGCTTTTCGATCCACTCGCCGGCTTTCGGCGAGCGTTTTGCAAGGCCACCACTTGATCCTGTTACGTGAATGGCTGCTGTCCCCGATGCCGGAATAGGGCCCTTTGCGCCGGTGGCCCGGTAATCTTGCTATTGTGGTCGACGCAAGCCTCGATTTCCTTTTGACGATCTTTTAACGAGAAACCCAGTGTATCCTTAACACGCGAGTGCTCCCTCTCACCGCACCGGCGGGCTTCCGAAAAACGATCGGGCCCCCGTGCGACAAGGCCCCGCCGCTTGACAATTCTCCCCTCCCCTGCCATTAGCATGGTGGGTAGCAGCAGGAGGCTCGCTTGGCAAGGGTGTAGGAAAATAAACAGTGAAATATTATCTAATAAGAGCGCGGAGCGATCGAATGCTCGTGAAGATATCGGGCCCCTCGCCGGGGGCCCCGCTCCGGTACAATGACCGGGAAGAAAACTTATTACAATCGTCGAACGATTAGCCCGATCGTTTTTTGGGTGCCCCATCGAGGCGGAATCACGGGGAGGGCATTCACTGGCTTTATGAGGCAACAATGACTGGTCATCCACGGCTTTTTGGGCCTCACGTCCCCCACCTCCCATCTCTCGACTGCTCGCTGTGCACGCGGATTGAGAGGGCCACTTTCGGCTATCCCGTCTTCGTTCTCCTGCTCTCGCGAGAGCAGTTGGCTCCTACCACTGATGATTAACACGCGCCTACCTCCTTCGCTCCACCAAATATGAGCCGGTGGGTCCGAGGGGCGCCGATAATTGCCGTTATTAGGCCCGCCTGCCATTTTTATGTCCACTCGCCCGGGCCGATCTACTTTCGACTGCTTTACGAGCAACTCTTGGCTATAGATTGCTTCTCTCGCGGTCCCACTTCGGGCCCAGAATTGATTTAGAAAACAGGAACGCGCGCTTCTCTAAGGCGGACAGTGGAAGTCGCTTTTCCAAGCGTTTTCCGTTCACGTGCCGATCACCGGGCGGCGATCGGCACGCTGACAGATCGATTCTCACGTCGGCGGTACGTGGCAGCTTGGGGCCTTACTAACTTTGCACTTCAAAGAGTAGCGCTGCGAGGGTGTGCCCGCCGGCTTTATGCGCCGCGGCCTACGAATTAACATTTTAACACCTCGATAGGAACCTCTCCGCTTCCTCCTCGTTTACATACTGCGCGGGCCCAACGGGCCCCGATCCCGCAAATCGCGCGACTCCAGTTTCAAAGGCCGCGCGCAATCGCTGCCTCCTCGATTTAATTCGGCAATAATTCCGAGACAAAAGCGAGAAAGAATCGTGCGCGGGGTGGGCCTGATCGATCAGGCCCGGGCACCAGATAGACGATACGCAGCATGCATAGCACGCCAGGGCATCGAGCGAGAGGAGCTCGGGGGAAGAGAGACAGATGGATGAGAGCGTGCAGCGCATTGTTTCTGTGGGAGGATCCCATGCATAAGTTAGAGTGGCTCTCGCACAGGTGTAAAAGAAGAATACTCGCGTGGGTATTGTGGGCCCCCGAGGAGGTAGAGAGAGCAGAGCAGACGGGGAGGGGTTGCGGGGAGGAGGAGGACGCTCTCGGGCGCTGGCACAAAGGCGCGAGTTTCGCCAAGTAATCGTGCCCATTAATAACGATGCTGATCCACCTCCTTCGGACCTCCGCCGACCTCACCTCCTCCCCGCCTGGAACCAGGCTTTCCTCCTTAGTCCTCAACCTCCCCCTTTCTCACCACCGCCTCCCCCGAGCTCTGTTTTAAGTGGGGCCTGATTAAAGGCGTACTATGCTCCGTATTGATCCGATCGAATATACTCCATCAACCATTCGAAACACTTGCACTCTTCTTTTCGCTCGTCCATCGGACGGGTCTCCCTCGGGAGTCCAATTTTTCGGGAGATTTGCGAAAATTCGAAGTCCGAGCCATCCTGAGGGGGAAGGTCCTGTCGATTGATTTCCTTGATTCCGGGGTCGCACGCTTACGGATTCCCCAGTTTCACACTCGACGTGAGAGCGACGGCCCCTCTGGCACCGGCTACGAAACAGGGATTACTGGCGGATCGGGATTTCGGACACGATGTCCACTCTTATTGCGTCCGGCCGCTGGACTCCTCCAAGGATCAGTACGCCGATTGCTCGATGCGTCACTTTTGCCAAGTGACGCGGAAGTATCCTGGTGTCGGCTGCCAAGGGATTGCGACTCCCTTCGAGCATCTGGCTCGGGATGGACAGTCAATGAGAGGACTATTGGGAGTGCGGGATTCGATAAATATTCAGGGAGTGAACTCTTGAGCGAGATTTCTCTCTGGGCGAGCGCAAGAGTCCCGGAAAGTAGTAGAAAAGTCTGCCAGCTGTTACTTCTCGACGAAGAGTTGTTGACTCGGTGGACGAAGGCGAGTGATCGGATCTCCTGAGAAGTGATGCTGCGCCCTTTGTGCCCTAACCCTGGAAACGGGATTACAGGGAAATCCCGGTCACCAACCGCGCCATTTCCCGCAGGATCGCAGAGATCCCCGCTCGACTTAAAGTTCAACGACCCCGCAGATCCTTCTCTTCCCTCACGCATTGCCCGGGCTCTCTAATCCCCCGAGCGCTAGAATCCACCCCCGGAATCCCCGACTTTCAATTTACAAAAATTTATTGAATTAAAAATTTAAACCACGAATTAAAATTTTCAATTTACACAAATTTATTGGATTACAAATTTTAACCACAAATTAAAATTTTTAATTTACAAAAATGTATAGAGAGAAATCCGCCGGAACGCAAAGTCATTTCCACTTCCGGATAAATCAATTACCCTAATGCGCCCTCTAATGACTGCTAACTCTCGCGGTGAGGGACGCGTCGCTCTATCTCGGCTGAAAAGACTCGACAAGGAATGGCTGGATTGGTATCTCGTACTCGCCGAGAGTAATCCGCGAGAGCGAGAGAGGGAGATTGCAAAAGGACTATGCGCGTCGGCTGAAAAGGCTCCTAACTCGAGATAAGCCGGCAGCTACTGCATACACGTCCGAGCGGAGAGATAAGGCAGCCTCTCTTCTGGCGGCATCGCCACTGCCCGCCCCACTCCGTCCGCGTATGCACACCAGGTGCCTCTGCCTCCGTATACGCGTCCCCCCGCGCCCCCTCCGCCCCCCCGAGCACCAGGGGAACTCGTTATTCCGTTGAGCGCGACCGCGAACTTGTCGCAGGCCACACGTCGATATTATCTGCCCCCCGGCGGAATTTATTTCCTTTCGGCGAAAGCCGAGCGCGAGTGTTATCTCCGGCGGCGTCCTGGCACCGCGACGCCGACGGCATCGCTGCTCCTCTCGCTTTGATTTACATGCAAATACGCTCCTGGCCGCCCTCCCCGCGCGCCCCCCGCGAGATAACGCTTAATTAAGTTACACCTCTTAATTAATAAGAGCCAGCTAATCGCCGCGATTATCGGACTCCGATGCCTCGTACTCACCTTCTCCCCCTCCTTTCTCTTTCTCTCCGGAGGAAGTGGATGTGAGCGTCGATCCTCGAAGAATATATCGGGGACGTGTCGTCGATTGCACCTGAATTATCGGGTGCGATCTATCGATGGAATTAATGAAACAATGTTTGCGACAGTTATCAGGGGATTGGGATTCCCAGCCACTCGAGAAGGACCTTCGAGCTGGTCTCGAGTGGGGGATGGAACTCGGGGAATATCACTGACGAAGACACAGGCTAAGTAGTACTGCGTGATTTATCATTTAATTTATTTTAAGTTAAAACCTTTTTTACAATGATATCTTACAATCGTCGCTTTATACATTCGAACATATAATATCGCCTCGGTGCCGCGAGGGAAACACTTGCTGCACCGCTCGCTCGCTCGCTACGCTCTCGCAATGGAGTCTCCTCGTCGCGTTCGATCGGGAAGTCGTCGTACGAGTGTGTCTTCTGTGTGTGTGTGATTCCGTAGGCTCGTGGTACTCTTGTATCGACGAGCGTCTGTGTGTGTGGGTGTCTTTTATACAGTCTACACGCTACTCCCTAGTAATACTATTTATTAGAATAACCCTCCGCTCTCCGCCCGTTCTTCCCTTTCCTCGATCTCCGTCTGCTCGCTCGCTCGCTTTTCGCATTATTCACTGAAGCCTCGATCACCGTCAACCCGATGATCACTGGCTCGCACGGCGCGCTCGAATCCCTCTCTTATTCTCTTTGTTTCAGTCTTTTGGAACGTCGCGACGTCACTAGTCCCCCCCGTTCCCCGAGACTCGATCGCCGCCGCGCGTCTCCCCGCAGCAAGAAAACAGAAAGGACAACGAAACATCACAATAGGTGTGGGTCGCCCGAGGAGGCCCAGCGCGGGCCCCGCGGGACGCCCGAGCGGCGGCGCTGCGATCGCACGCCTGCGACGCTAGCGGTAATAATAATAAAGGATAATAATAAGAAGAATAATAATGATAATCCCTCGTTACGGCCTACGAACCCTTCGTTTTCTCACTCGACTACATGATCCCCCCCTCCCCCCTCGGCAAGTCGCCCCTCCGGGAGCAAGTCCCGCCGCGCACTGTGCACGCGCGCACGACTCATTCGTTTACATGTCTATTTATAGCTATCATTACAGCGATAACGAATACACAATCTCGAAGATACAAAATGTACAACTTGTCCGTCTGGGCTCGCGTCCTCCCCGCGACGCGCCAGTCGGGGGCCCCGGGCCCAGCGGCTCGGGGCCCGCTTCGATCACCGGACTACTCCCGCCGCACTCGCGCGGGCCCCCGTGGGTCCCCGCCGCTCTTTATATCTAGACGCTATCACTAACCGGTACGCGACACGAGAAATGATTGAAATTGCACGATGTCTCTCGACGTTCCGCCGAATATACAGGCTCTCTTAAACACTAGGACGCGCTCGGACTCTCCGCGAGCCGATGGGTCCCAAGCGCGCACACCCCCGGCGCGTGGGCCTTGGGGCGATCACCGACTGACAAGAGGGCTTCATACCCTGGGCTCGGTGTGTGCGTGGTGGGAAGAAGCGCGCGCTCTTCCGATCATCGGACCTATCCCGCGGCTCGATCGAGCCTCGATCACGGAGTGACGTCCGCTCGGGGGTGCCGAGCGAGCCGACTAGAATCGTGATCCCGGGGGGGGGCAGGCGGGAGGGGGGCGCTGATCCCCCGATCGACGAGAGTGGAAACGACCGACGCCTCCATCTACGGAGCCGCGCCCGCCACTAGTACATACACACACACACGCGCGCGCGCTCGCGCGCATCTTATAGAAATTCCTGCCCTTCTATCGTAGATTTTATGTACAGCACTTCTTCATATACATATATATTTATATATATTTATATACCATCTTTATATATATATATATATATATCATTATATAAGACTCGAGAGAGTTAGATGACTTCGTTTGTACTTGGGGCCGGGGCTCGATGGCCCTACACGTAAGAACTTTACATATTTACACCGCGACGTGCGCGCGCTCGCGCACTCCGCCGCGCTTCTCGCTCGGTGAGAAGAGAAAGGATCAGCTGGTAGCAAGTACACGCGTCTCCGAAGGGAGCCAAGGGAAAGAGAGAGAGAGAGAGAGAGAGAGAGAGAGAGGGTGTGTGTCGGTGTGAGAGTGTGAGTGGTCGAATAAAAGAGATCGGACGAGCGTGTCGAGCGAAAGAAATTCCCGGTTGCGCTACGCTTACTTGCTTGCTTGCCCGGCTCTTACACGGCTTTGGATCGAGAAGAAGAAGGGAGCCTTGCCTGTGTGTTGTCTCTTTAGTCGATTCTTACGAGAGTGTGGTGGGCTGCGTCCTGAGCTGCTGGTCACTCGCGATTCATGTGTACTCCGATCGCCAACCGGTCTGCAAACAGAACAACCAACCCCGGTCAGTCCCACTGCACTTCCAATCGCCCCTAGACGAAATGGGCCCGACGGGCCCCTCTTGGGTGGAAGTGGCGAAATCGCGGGAGATGAGCTCCCGCGACAAAGGATGAGAGGCTAACGGTAAAGAAAGCGGCGGACTCACCATTGCGTTCGTCGTGGCTGCCAGCTGGAGGCCCTGGAGGCTCGCCATGTGATGGGAATGGGAATGCGAGTGCGAGTGCGGGTGGATGGGGGGCGGCGCCGGTGGTGCAAATCCTTGATGAAGACCTCCGGCCACGCCGACGCCCGTGTGATACATGTAATGCATCGGATGCATCGTGTGGTGATGCTGCGACGTACCTGGAACCATAATGAACCTAACCTTTAATTTTCATTCGGGCGAGGGGACCAAGATGGACGTCGAGAGGTGTTCGAGTCGGGAAATGGGACGGAGATTAGGTGTGGGATGTGGAGGTCGATACTAACCCATTGGGGATCCGAATCCAGAGTGGAAGGGCTTGTTATCGAGGTCGAGGTGACCGCCGGCCTTGATCATGTCGCCCATGACGCCGCCGAGGCCCAGGCAGCCGCCAGCCTTCTTCTTCTTGCTCTTCGACGAGAGCTTCCTGTTCCTCGTCTGGATGCCCTCCTTCTTCATTGTGAGCGGCCGGTTCACCTGCAACAGTCGCAGACAACAATTCGTTAAGTTTAATCGTAAATCTAACGCGAGCCCAACCGCGGGGCCGCGGCGTCCAGAGCGACGAGACATTTCTGCACGGAGATCGAGGCGCCACCTCGCACACGCCCTAACGCTAATTTCCGCCGGCAGCCCAGACAGGCTGCAATTAAGGAATCCCTCAGATTCCTGGTACTCTCGGCCCGGCTACTGCCAATTAACGAATCGACAGACTTTAAGACCAATTTCAGACCTCGCCACGCAGCGCGAGTGGTCCGCTACATAAACTCTCATCAAAACAGCCAACTTTTAACCAAATAAATATAAGCATAATCAAAAAAATAAAAAACTTCCTTTCTTTTCCAAGTTGGTTAAAACTTGAAATTGAAAAAATCAATTTTCACCCAAAAAGAATATTTTCCACTTTGATATTACATCCTCGACTTTTCAAAGAATCTTTCCATTTATAAGCCAGTTATCCAGTGTGGATCTCTCCGAATCTCTCATCCGGCGATTTCAGCAATCCTCGGCCGAAGGGTCGATAGCAGTGTTGGCAAACAAGCAACTGCGCAACGCGCGAGTGCGAAATAAGCGAGTATGCAAGTGTGGAAGGGAAGTGCAAGAGGCCGAGCGTCAGAGGATCTGCGGACGGCGGCGGCGTCAGGGGGGGAGGATGCAGGCACACTCTTTGTAGTTGCCGCTACGTGACGCAACTGCCAACTTAAGGAAAAAGTTCCCGGTATTGTGCTCGCTGCACCAGACACCGAGCGAGAGGGCAGTGGGGAGTCCGCTCGCTTCCTCCGACGGTGTCTGGCAACCCTTTTCCGCGCGCACACCCACCGGCCCCAGACGGTCAACGACACTTTTCGGAATTACGCAATTGGCCGAATTTGCCGAATTAACTCCATCGCCAGCCAACTGATCAGCCCGCTTCCTACCAGCATGCTCGGCCAAACTCTGATTAATTGCACCGGCCAATTAGCTCCCAGTCATTTTCTATTTACTCTATCACCGGTTCAAGTAATTCATTAAGCGCGTAATTATAAACGAGAATATTTATACAAAATAATATCAATCGATACAAAATAATAAATCAAATAAATCGATACGAAATAATATCAAAAATCCACGAGCACTTGGTCAACGAACGAACACACGTGCGCCAATGTGTGGGTTTCATGGGAATCTCTGGGCCCAGAGTCCCCGGGGCATGTAGAGGGGGAGGAATGCGGGGGGCCCGGGCAATGATTCCATAATTTGGCAGGAGTCCGGTAATGGGTCTTACGGGGGCCCCCCGTCCGAGGGAGACACGTACGCCGGAGGACGTCGTCGCATTTACAAGCGGTGGATAGATGAGCCTTAACGAGTGACGATCGCACATTCGCCTCGGCGTACGGTGGTCCCCGCTCGAGGAGGGAGAGAGCGGCCGCGCGGGCGAAGAAGGACGGGGCCTCACCAGCCGAGAGAGCTCGACACAAAAGCTCGAAACCAATTTGAATACAATACCGCCGGCTTTAATGGGAATCAAGTAGCCGCTCGCTCGGCCGGGTGTCCGAAAGTGCGAGGTGCAAACGAGAGAGCGAGAGGAGGCCACCTCCCGGGGGAGGAGGGAGGAGCACATGCGTCCCGTGTCCAGTCGGGGAATCAAAGTCCAGAGGAGGAAGGAACGACGCGGAGAGGAGCGCGGATTCGAATGCAGATTGATGTGGTCACACACGATGCAACCGTACACCGCTCGCATACGAAATCCTCCTGTTTGTGTCCTCCTGCCAGCTCTGCATCTTCCATTCCCTCTCTCTCGCTCTCTCGAGTTCTCGAGGCAGAGAGAGGTCGATGAATGAAAGATCGAATCGGGGAAAAACGGGCGCGTTCGCTCGAATTTTCGTGCCCGGTTCCTCCTCGACCCGCTCACACCTTGAATGCCAATCGTCTACTTGGAGCACTGGGATCAGCGGGGACGCGTCTGCAGTTGGCGCGAAGGTGGGTGCGACAGTTAGGAGAGGCGATCTGAGTGCAATATACCGAGAGAGCGCGCGGCGGCCAAGTCGATTCATCGAAGCCGACGAAGCAATGACTCCGGGCATCATCAGGAGCATATCAATTGGTGCCAGCGGCCTTCTTACGCGTCCGACGCCGAAGCAGTTTTACAACTTCCTCGAGCAGACCTTCGACGAACGGAAGGCGAGCCTGCGATTGCGCTTGAATACATAAATTACCGGCCGGCCGAGTAGAAACCGGCGAATATCGACGTCCGAATTCCCAGCGTCATTATTCCCAGTGGATAATGCTCCGCGAGACTACGACTACCAGCCAGACGGAATTCTCCTCGTTTTTTTCTCTCGCCGCCGAGCCAACGAAAGCCTCTCCTTTGAGAAGGTCTGTCGGCGAGGTCTCGGCAGGAACTCTAAAATTATTCGGCTTATCGGTCAATCTCGGTGTCAAGTACACGAGTTATTTATAAGCGCGCGCGCGCGCGGCTCTGCCGATCCGCTATCGAGATCTATATCGGAAAAGAGGGACGACGGGCGGCGAAGACAGGGTGCCTCTGTCTCCGGAGATAGACGCGCTCCCGCCACCAAGTTTATTCGCCTCCTCACGCGCCGGCCATTTTAAAGTCAAATCCGACGAATTTCCTCTCGCGTGTCCGAGAAAAAAAGCGAGCTTTCCAGCGACGGCGCTTGGAATAATGAAATCCGGGGCCAGAGACACTGGGCCCCGATGCGCTGGGGGTTAATCGAAAGAGAAAAGCGGGCTAATCGTGAGGGGCTGCTTAATAACTCGTGTTCCCGCTCGGAGATCGCGATGATATCCCGATCAGCGGAGCATACGGGAATTAACAAAGCAGCGGCCGCTCTCTCTCCCCGGGGCGGAGGGTGAGTCCGAGAACGTTACGTGGGAGCGGTGGCGAGCGTGCTCTCCTTCTTTTTCCCGGCGGGCCGTCGGGGAAGTGCGCGGGTCCCGAAACGTCCGGGCGATCATCGTCTCGAGGCGAGTCGAGCGGCCGTGTAATGTTAGAAGGTCGACATTTCAGGTGCCTCCAGGTGGAATCTAAGAATGTACCAAGATACGTATATAGAGAAGGAGAGAGCCCGAGCCCACTCGGTGAGCGACAGCCGCTCGAGAAGAGAGAAAGAGAGAGGGAGAGAGAGAGAGAGGAGGCTCGGATCCCGGAGAGGTCGTCCTTCTTCGAATCGCTCTCTCGCACGAGCAACATCTCGGATTACCGCTGACTCCTCGCATATCCCAGGGTTGCTCTCGCTTGTGCCACTTTGTCGCTCGGCACTTGGGCCTTCCTTTACCTTGGGCCCCATCCCCCAGCCCTCTTTCTCCTTCCCCGGCGCGCCGGCGTCGCGCGGAGGCCGCTTTGTTTTCGCTTACTCAAGGGAGCGCGCGGCTCATCCTGATACGGCTGGACATGCCGTTAATAGAAGTAATGCCACTCAGGGAATTCGGGGCCCGATGAAAGGGCCCCGGATACGCAACGAGAGCAACCCCGCCGCCGCTGGGAACCTTGACTCGCTCCTGTCAGGCCCGGCCAGGGAAACAAGTGCACCGTTAGTCGGCCGATAAAATCAACAATGTCTACTGTTACCGCGATATACACCGCGTGCCCCCCCTCCCCCGTGGAATTCCGGGCCTGAAGCACGTCGGCGTCGAGTTTCAGCGGAAAGGGACTAGGCCTTCCACGGAATTCTCTAGCGGCAGCCTTGTCGCCCCGCGTATTCACACTTATCGACCAAACTCTTGTAGAAATGGAATCCCAAAGCTAGGAGGCCCAGCTGTACGCTGTAAGGCCCGCGGGAGGCGAGTGGGCCTCGGGTGGGGGAGAAATGTCCGTGAATCCGAAAGGCGACTGCTTCCACGAAGGAATCCGAGCTGTGACCCCCCTGACCCCGGCGAGGGGTCGTACCTTGGTACGTGCGCGCTTGGATTTCGGGCGGCGATTACCATATTTCGGGCAGCCGGTAGCTCGCGCACGAATAATCCGTGTATATTTTCGACTTGGCTCCTCTCTCTCCCTCTCTCTCTCTCTCTCTCTCGCTCTGTCTTGGCCAAGCGGAGTGCGCGAGGAGTCGGAGAGCTCGGACGCTATCGGCCTGCTCTATCTTAACGACGCCAGATCTGTCGTTCCTCTGGGCCCCGGGCCTCCCCCCCTCGCCACTCCCTCTCGCTCTCGGGCTTACTCCTTCGACTCCTTTCTACTCGCTTGTCCGGCATCTATCTTACATCTCGGGACGAGCGGACGGAAAGAGCTGACTAGGTGGTAGCTGACACCTGGCCCCCAAAGTGATTGATTTTCGGCCACCACTTCCACCCGGCCCATTTTCCCGAGTAATTCATCGCCGGTACACCAGTCATTACTCCAGTTCACCGTCGGTATTTCGTGGGCCGGGTCGCCGAATCGAGGAGGAGCAGAGTAGAAATGAGTTTTTTGCCCGCTGGTATGCGGATCAAGCACGTCAGGATATATCACGCGAGAGCGGGAGCGCGGTGTACCTAATCCGAAAGTCAATTCCGGCCGTCCAATTGTTGAAGCCGGCTTCGCTTCGCCTTCGACTATTTCGAGTCCTGGCACCTTCCTACTCGGAGCGCGGCGGAGCTATGCGACTGTAATGTGTCGGCTTAACGTCACTCCGGGAGACACTCGTCTATTCCGACTACGCCGACTATGCTTGCGCATTGCCTGGAAGGACGCTTGATTCCTCGGGGCCCGGCTCGCTCCCCCTCGGGGCCCCCGCCGCACATCTCGGCCTTGTTAGGCCGAGCCCCGTGAACTCCCCGAGTGACGGCACTCGTACAGGGTCGCTCGATAGGATACCGCGCTTTTCAAGGATTCCTCGCTGGAAATTCCCTCGGAGACGAGAGCGCGCCGGCGGAAAAGCCGCGCGGAGGACTCTGACGAACGAGTCGTTAATGGCCATCTAGATATGACAGTGGGGGCCGTTGTCCGCGGTTATGTCTCCATAAATTAGAGCAAGAACAGGGCGGCTTCTGTCGTTGGGGCAAACGCGACGAATGTTGGACGCAGGACGCGTAGATGGCGAGCCAATTAGCGCGGCCCGCAAATGAATCGCTCTCCTTCGTACTTTCCTCCCTTCGGCCCGCTCGATTAGAGCCTCGAGATCTCGATCTACTCGTTGCGTGCACGCGAGCCCCCCACCCCCCGGCTTTATTGTCGACGCCCGACAAATGCGCAATTATAACTCGAGATGAATCTCCCGACGTCCCGGCAGACGCGCCTGCTTGCAACGCGCTATAAGAGAGACTCTCTTTTGGAGAGAGCGAGAGGGAGAAGGGAAGGAAGCCGAGCTTCCTGGACGATTGATTCCCAGCGGCTGGGAGGAGGAAATGGATCCTGGAGGGATGCCGGGCGCAAGTATCCGATCGGCGGATCACGCGACACAATGTTTCTGAAAAGCGAGACGCCGACAAAAGGAGAGCAGAGGAGGGCGGTGCATGGCTCACATAATAAAAGCTTTCTCCCGATAAATACCGGAGGCAAAAGGTCGCCCTTTGGCCACCAAGGAAGCCACCAGCCCCCCGATCCACCCGGTTCTCTCTCCGTCCAATGAGCTAGAAGGAGAGCGCAGCAGCATCGGTAACGAAATATCGGATTGCTATTGTCGTCGCGAGCCTCTCGAGATCCATTGTCCCCTCTGGCCGCACTGCAACCTAATTCCCCGATATTCCCTCTGTCCTCGCGCTGTAGAGAGTTTCTCTATGATGTCCGGATGTTTCTCTAACCGATCGCTTAAACCTTATCCCCCTCGGCCGATCTCATTTCCTAGCTCTCTCGATTGCCTCCCGGAAGCCGAGATTCCCAGAGGTCTCGACCAAATAATAAACTAAATTCCTCAACCAGTTCTCGTGCAAACGTCGACACGCGTTTCCTCAAACATTTCTCCAAACTTGATGGACAGTGGGTTATATTCCTTGTACAATATTGAGTTTCGATTGCTGAGTCGTTGGCAGATATTATTGACTTTATTCTTGTATCATTTTGACATTGGTGTACAGGGTGAGTCAGTTGGCTTTTAATCAGTCGGTTTACATTCGAGTTGCAATTATTTCTATTATTGGTACAATTGGAAATTATAAATAAATTTGAATGTGTGGAAAAGACTAGGTAAAAACTCGTTTATATAAAAATTACTCAACACTGTATTATTAATACTTTTTCAAAGCCGAGTGAATCACCCTGTACATATGTTCTCGCACTTAAGTGTCTCTCGGTAGAAGAACGAATTTACAGAAGTACACAATTACCTCGCGCTAATCCCTATTGTGTCGCTGGTGTATTAGGCCAATTGCCGCGTAACTTAAACGATGAGAAAACTATACATCGACATTCTCAATTCCCAACAAAACTAAACCATTCAAACACAACAAACAACGAAAATTCCCCTCGCGCCGCCGATACACAACTTGACCAAGAGTTCCGAGGTTTCCCAACGCGAGTGGCTTCAGCAACCCAGACAAAACACATAACTTGGCCTATTAAGGCCGCCTCCTACGGCCCCCTGGAGTGTGTCTCGCTGGAGTTTCCGGCGCGCGAGATTCACGTCTCGATCTAGAGAGCGGCTAGTGACTCGGCGGGCTGGAATAATGGTCGAGGAGGAGGAGGAGGGTGGCCGGGGAAAAAGGGCTCGAGGATTTCCTCCTTGCTCGCTTGGCAGTGGCCCTTTGTCTAAGTCGGCAGTGTGTTCGCGAGCCTCGCTCGTTTCCGGCTCGCTTCCTGTGTCACACGCCGTTGAGCACGCTCTCTCTCTCTCTCTCTCGCTCTCTTCCCTGACATCCCCAGCTTCGCCAGGAACTGGCCTAATTGTCGATGCAACGGAGACGCCCTCGAGCGACCGGTGCATCATCCTGGACCGACGGCCACCCAGCTACTCCTCTCACTCCCCGAATAACTACACTCGACGATGTGTCGGTCTGTCTGTGATGGATTACAAGAGCTTTTCTAATTTCTACTCGAATCCCGAAAGGGCCCGCAGAAATGTCTCGAGGTGGCAGTGGAGATAGCAAGAGTTTCTGGTACTTACATTGTGGAGCTTGTAGTAGAGGCCGCAGGCGTTGCAGACTGGCTCGCCGGCCTGGTTCCGTCGCCAGAGGGTCGTCGTCGCCGTCTTGCAGTTAGCGCAGCTCGTGCCCGCCCGCCTCGCCGCACTCTGCAGCGACAGTTTTGGAAAAGAAAAGACAGAGATATCACACCCGCCCGGATCGGCCCGACACAGTTTTACGCTAATCGGCGAAAATCGACCTCGCGAGATTTCCACTGGGATCGAGGCAAGCGAGAGTTCTCAGGCGTCCCTCCCGCGTCTCGGTGTCGCAGGGCCACTTAGCCACGCACAAGAGGACACGCAATGCGAGAGAGAGAGAGACCGGCAGGAAGGACGCGAACCGATACTGTGCGCTATACCTGGATGCATTGTCGGCGAACCTGCCGCCTCCTGCCCTTCTCGGCTAATGGACCGCTCATTCGGCTCTCTTTGAGCGAGAGACACACCTCATTGTCGGACGCCACTCGAGAGAGCGCAGCGCGACAATAAGCCGTTGCCACGTCCGTCCATCCACTCTCCACGAGAGTCTACTCGCAATTTGTCCATCTCGAGCGATCCAACCCTGCTTCACGCTCCGACGAGTATTCTAGTGTGTTTTCGGGAGCCTGGTTATCTCCTGCGATCGAGATGGGACCTTTCAGAGTATCGCGCTCGCTAAGTGTATCGACTAGTTTTTCCACGACACTTATGGGACTTACGGTTCTTGGAACTTTCCGCTCTACAAAGCGCGGAATTGAGAATAAGTGATTCAGAAGCAAACGCCCATCGAGTTTAAACCGAAAACACTGGCAGGGAATTGCGACAGCAGACCAACTGGAGCCTCCTCGACACAATGGCGATGGAAGCGAGGGCATGTACGACGCTCGCAGGGGGTGTCCCCTCGGAGAAGGAAGTTGCACGGTGGCGCAGGGGCCAGCCGGGTAAATTGTTTACCGTGCGCCGAGCCGGCCTATGACGGGGTCAGAAGGCGCGATCGTGGAAGCCGCCGGGAGAGAAGCCGGGATTCGAAGGGCGTACTTGGAGGGCGAGAGAGCGAGAGGGGAGGAGAAAGAGGGTTGGTCGCACGGTGCGGTGTGTAATCATGCCTTATCTCTCGGATCTTATCAACCCTTGCGCGTAGGAAAAGGGGTGGTGTGTCGGGGCCCTCGGCGAAAGCGTGGAATCAATACGCGGAGAGCCACCTCATCAATATAGCTGCGGCTATCTGCTCTAGATCTTTGACACCCTCGCCGTCCACCTACCACCCCCTCGGTAACCCTCGGCCCCGCGAGGGAGAGAGTTTCTCTTTCACCGGCAGGCTGCCTCGGAGGGTTCGAGCGGCCTGAAAATCCTAGCCGCCGGGGAACCAACTAATGGTTATTAAACGAGGCTCGAGTCCCCGGTCCCACGACCGCAGCCACCCCCTCCAACCCCTTCGACATACACTGACACAGTTCGAGCACTTTTGCCAGCGACGACGAGGAGCTAGTGAAGTGCGGTAGTTGGGCTACATGGAAACGTGCGCGCCGAGTTTGAGAGTATCGAGGGCGGGAGAGACGAGTGTAAGATGGACGAGGGTGGGTGGCTGGGCCAGGCGGGCGATCAGTGGGCCTCCAATTCGATAATCCAGTTTTCAATTTGGAGAATGACACGCCGGCAGTGAGGACAGGGGCGGAGGGGGCGCGCTGGACGTGAAAGGAGGCCGCGCGCGGCGGGCATAAGGCCCAGCGGGGCCCGAGAGCCTCGACAGGAAATAAAAGCACTCTCCTCCGCGGCCCGGCACTCCCTCTCTATCTTCCTCTCGCTCCGATCGGAGCGAGCCAAGCTCGAGAGAGCAAAATGAACTGGGCGCGAGACAGTCGGAGCAACGAGCGGGCCCCGAGGAGAGCGCGCACGCCGAGAGAGAAACTGACGTGGCCCTACCAGGAGCAAAAGGACCAGGCCGAGGGCATCAAATGAAACGGGGGGCCCAATCGAAATAAGAGTAAGCCTGGCGGCGGGGCCACCGGCCAGCCAACTGACGAGGAAGCTGCGAAAGTACACGTCCGTGAGGCCCTCGCGAGTGTCATATCCGTCAGGCCTACCCTGGAATCCCGACCGGTTCCGCAGCGCTGCTGATAAAGTATTGTCGTGCGACGGCTAATTACCACGATAACGAGTGCGTAACGAAGGGAAGCGTGCTTTGCTGCACTCGGCTGCGACTGCGACGCAATCTCGATTGGGACCTATGACGCGGCTGTTTCGGGCCCAACTCCCTGCGAACACTACTTCCACTATTCATTCCGAAAATTCGCTAACCGCCGTGAAAGCTTTCCGTCGGACTAGGCTCGAGTGGTTTCTCAGCTCGAAGGCGAGGTCTGGGGCCCGCTGGGCCCAAGGATCTAATCGCCCAGCAATGCGTGGCACAGTTGTCCCGCTCGGGCAGCCAGTCATCCCTGCGGAGCCCTGTCCAACCGCGTTCACCTGTCCCGATCGTATTCCGAAAGGATTTTCGTCCAGCAGCGCCATGAGGCCCCGGGAGAAGAATGCCCGCGCGAGAGAGATCGGGCCCGGTAGCCGGGTTAACGCCTCACTACTGTTGCCGGTATCGCTGCGAGGCTGCGCAACACTCGTATTTTTCCTGGCAGGACGCTCGGCCAGCACGGAGAAACAAGAAGAGCGAACCAAGGGAGTCGGAGAGGCGAGCTGTAAGAGGCAGCCTGTCACGAGTGCACGCCTGCTAATGCGATAAACCCATAAGAGGATGAGCAGGACGCCAAAGGAAAAGGAAGTGCATCGAATCACCGTACACCGATATTGATATGAAATGCTGGCTGCCCTGCCTGCCCGAGATATCCGTCCGCCGGGCTATTAAGCATTATTAATTAGCCCGATATTGTGATTAATGGCCGGATTCGCGATCGCTCCTACCAATCAAGCAAACCGATCCACATCCACGCACGCATACCACACACGCCTCTCACCGTCACGACCCTCCATCGAAACCCCTCGCAAAAGACACGGAAAGTCGAATCATCGTAACATTGTTCTACCGGACGATAAATCACGCGGCGGTTAATTTATGATTCTCCACCCGAGCTCGATCCTAGTCGAATCCTGGCGCTAGCAATTGAGAGGAATACGCGCGCGAGAGGGAAATAAGCCTGGCGCGCACGAGCCGGACGATCAATTCAAATGACACTCTCTGATGCGATAAGCGGCAGTGTACTCGTCCCCTCCGCCCGCCGCGACTGCTCGCCAGATGTCCCTGCGAGCCGCGAAGAAGTTCGGCCACTGAACCAGATAGATTCGGGCCGCGGCACTGCTCGACGATAATTACTCCCTCGCCGTCTGTCACGGCCGATCGATAAAGCTCGGGCAATTAACTTTGAAAAATCGAGCCGGGGCCCGATCCGGTTTCCCACGTGGGCCTCTTCGGCGGATCTCGCTTGGAGAGATCGATCACCGGCGAGCGGCGAGTCCGGGATTAATCCTTACGTCATCGGAATTGCCAGTGTCCCTGCGAGTGACGCCTAACATTCGCCACCAGATTCGCCCTAGCTGCTGCCCTCTCGCGCCGCTATCACTCGGGCCCAACTCCCGGGGCCTGTTCCCGCGTTCCGAGCGTTCTTTTCTAGGCAAGCGAGCGCGCGAGCCGGGCCTGTAAATCATCCACGGCGTATTAAATCGCAGCAATGACTGCGCATTCGATCTGCACAAGGCGCACCAGCGCCGGCTTTTTACCCGCAACTGGAAGAACGTGACTGGCAGAGACCCGCCGACACTCTAACCGAGCAACAACATACTTTCTTACAACACTGTTTCGCACAGCCCGGCGAATATGCCGCCGTTTACCACCTCCAAAACCGTCTACTAAGCCTCCGCACCGGCGATACCGTGGGCCTGGTGAGCGAGCACGATGATACTGGGCCCATCTTGCTGGGCCCTACTGAAGGGGTCACTCTTAAAAGCAGAGCGAGAGCGCGCTCGGGAGGCCGAAAGGGGGGGATCGAGGCCACGTGGTCCCATTGTTTTCAGCGGCGGAGTGAGTCCCTGATTGCTCGAGGGGAGGCTGCAAGTTTTCCGGGCGAATCGAGTGTGCCGCTCGATCGAGTAAACGATCGTTTTACGAGCTCGGCCTCGATAACGATCTTCGTGTATCCTTGACTAAATCGTGACTAGAGCGAGCGAGCGAGCGAGCATTGCCATGCGGCGCAATGGGACCTCGATGCAACGTACATTGTTCGCATGGAGATACAAATTGCTCGTGCGATCCGATGCGCTCTCTCTTTACTGCTCCGAGATAAATAAAAGATGTCGAAGGAAGTCGTTTATCCTCTCGCTCGGCCCGGCGAGATCTAATATCGCACAAGTGGGCCTGATCGAGGGAAGAAGATAATTGGCTGGCAGCGTCGATGCGCGCGCTGCTAAGCCACTGCAATGCTGATTCGGCACTAAAGACAAGTGCTCGCACTCGCGGCTCACAGCCGCACGCGCAACGGGCCCCGCAAGTGGAGCGGTCGCTTGCTCTTATTGTTATTCGAAAGCGACTGCAGCCGACTGGCAAGTAGGCGCAGTACTCTAGCGCACACCCGGTCGCACTCCACTTACGCTCTCGCACCTGATCGGAGATGCCCGGTCGAGAAGGAAAGGCTGGACCAAGAGATTAATCCGATAATAGAACACGAGTGGGCCCGATATCAGAACGGGCCCTGGAAATGGGACTCGAGGTGTGAATAACACTCGTTTTGAATGAGTAATTCTACTTGTACACACCACACGCGCAAGAGACAAAAAACCGGGGCCCGATTTCAGAACGGGCCCCGAAAATGGGACTCGAGATGCAAATAGCGCTGGATCCCAATAAATAATTCATCCTACGTACTTGTACCAAGTACACGCGTGATTTCAAGCGGCGCGGCGGCAAAAGTGGGCCCTGGAAATGGGACTTTGGGTGCGAAACGCGCTCCATATGAATACCTAAGGCGTCCTATGTACTAGTAGACAGTACATACGCCTACCGAGCCGGCGAATGCAGCTGTACGCGGCCGCATAATATAATGTGCCGGCGGACTACCACGTGCGCACTCCTGCGACTGTGACAAGCCGTTGTACCACATTCCTAACACTAGCACCAACCCGAGCCACGCTGCTCTCCGTACAGCGCTCGCTCCCCCTTTCTCTCTCTCTCGCTCTCTCGCCCAGTGGTCCCCGCGTCTGCCCTCTTCATTTCTCACTCCACCTTCCCCCCTTTACCCCTGACTCCCGAGCCATTGTAGAAACTCGACTGCAGCCGAGATACACACTCGCTATCTCCGAATACCTTATTGCCGCTCGGATTAATCGCCGGCCGATGCAATAATGGGATAATGAAGAGCGGAGGAATTGTACTCATTAGGAGAGTCCCCGTTCCCCGGAGTGTGTACGTTGCCGGCCAAGGACAGCGCCGGGGGACTCGGGCGCTTTCCAGGAATGGTGGAAAGTAAGGTCGTCGCGCTACACTTGCTGCCGCGAGAGCGTGTATGTGTTCCCGGCGATCCGCCTATTAACGCCGTCCACGCGTGTACGTGCAGGCCAGTAGCGCCCAACTTTACGAGTATAATTGAAATCCGCGCGAGTAGGTTTCCTGGGCCCCCGGTATAGGGGAGGGAGTGTGTGCCGGTTTTAAATGATGCATTGTCTCGGGAAAAGTGTACCGCGGCGGCGGGAGGCACGCGCAGCCTCCGAAAGGAGCAGCGGAGATTACTGGGCTTCCACGAAGCCGGGGCGAGCGCTCGAGCGGCCGCTTGGTCATTAGTGGAGCGTGTGCTACCGGAGACTGCCGCGCGGGGCCAATCTATATGATAAACAGCCGGCGTCTTCCCCGTACATGCGACCGGTAAATAAATCCCTTAAGTATATCCCACCCTCCAATATCGAGAGACCTGTATGTATCTATGTCACTTGCGTCCAGTCCCAGTGACCCGGCCGAATTAAGCATGCCAAGGCCCTCGAATCGACCGATCGAAAACCGGCTCCTCTCCCGATTACTGTACGAATTTAATTTTTTAATTATATCATTGATCGAAGATTGAAATTGCGCAACAAAAGCCTCCGCTGGCAGCGAGTAACTCGATTTCAAAGCCGAGGGAGCGCGCGAAGAATAATGCGTGCAATGTTCCATCGGCGTTTCAATTAATCTCTTAATTAGCGGGCGCTCGGGGAATAAATCACGGCGGGCACGCCGGGTGCGACGGAGTCTCGATTTATCGGGCGTTGCATTCTGCGCATAGCGATCCGGCTGGTTTAATGGCGCCGTGGATTTCCACCGCGAAGCAGCGAGACATTGAACGCGCGCGCGCGGACCTTGGTCGAGGAACCTTTCACTCATCTTCCATCCTAGTGCAACTGCGAGTGTAAACCCGCGATTTTCACCCTGGCCAGTGCCCGTGACGCGCGCGCCATGTGCGCACACGCGCCTTTCTAATAACAATAACAACACCGCTGGAACGGCAGAGTCGAAGATGGGGGGAGTGAGAAATTGTCCAGTCGCAATCCGCGATCGGTAATTATCGAAGGAGTTCGATACCTCGGAGGACCACGGCGACGATCTTATCTGGCGCGGAGTACTGGAGAAACGGAGGACGTAAATATCAAGGGAGAAGCTCGTCCCTCTCCTTTATGGGAGCTTTATTATGCCGAATTATTGCCGCGACAGTATAAAGCAATTTCCCTGTCAGAGGCTGTCGTTAACGGTGGCTCCCTCTGCCCGCTCGCCGAAATCCTGCCAATCCTCCGCGAAATCCTGCCCCCTTGCCAGATCCTACCAGACACTCCATTACATAACAGACTCAGAGAGAGAGGGTTGGAAAGAAAGAAGTTCACGTGGGAGCGAGAGGGAGGGAGGTACGCCGGCGGAGAAAAAGGGACGAGTTTCTGGAAGGAGCGGAGAGGCTGGGAGCCGAGATTTAAAGCTAAGGAACCGAGGGGACACGGTGAATTTATTTAAATTGCGAGCAATGTTCCAGCGTGTTCAGCAGCTTCTTCTGGGCCGGTGCAATCGAAATCGAGCAAAAGAAGCGCGCGCGCATAGTGGGTCGCCAGCTTTATAGGAGCCCCCGAGAGGGGGAGAGGGAGAGAGGGACACCAGCCACCTCCGCGCCTCCCCCTCCCCAGCCGCTGGGCCCACTGCCCACTTTTTCTCCCGTGAGAACCCGAGGCCCCGACTTCTCGCCCGAATCTCTATCCCCCCCCCAGGGCGGCCGACTGTCTAGGCGTAGATGACTGGAAACTGGTCGAGAAATGCGAGCGCGTAACGGTGCCGAGCGATGCGACGAAATAAACTCGAGGCTAATTAGCCGACGTGCTCTCGCCGATCTCCGTAAGAGCTCGAGATATAATGGCAACCCCGTTCGAAGGAGCTTGTGCTGCTTCCACTTCCGCCTGGTACAGTGAAACTCGCGAGGAGTATTTTCACTGGTGGTGAGACTGTTTGGTTGTGTTTTTGAGTTATTGTTTGGGTCCTGGGCCTTAGTGGGAGTGAGGTTAAGCGGGCGAAAATTACAAGATAATTAGTATGAGATCGATGGAGGGACTCGCACCTCGACTGTTTATGAACTTGGCTATCGACTCCGAGCTCTCGGCGGGGCCCAACGGGGAGAGGAGAGGAGCGTGGGCAGTGAATTACGAGGTGAGCCCGGAGGCACTCGGTCCAGCGTGCAAAAGGGAAAAAAGGAGAGTCTGGAAGAGGGAGAGGAGTCCGGTGCCGGTGTGCTGGCTTCTTTCAATGGAATATAAATAAAAATTGTCTCGCCTGCTACCGGGAGCTCCCGTGGCCATGCGTCATAGCCCCGAGCGCCCCCTTCCCGACTCCCCAGCACACCAGGCCCCTCTAAGTCCCAAAACCAAATAATTGCTTCGCTCGCAAACTCCTGCCAATTTTCCCTCCCGCATTTAACACTTGCGGAATCGTTTGGGAATGCCGAGTCTCCCGTTTAGAATGTAAAGAGAACGCGAGTCAAGGCGTCGCGAGAAAACAAGCGCCCGCCAAGGCATAAATCTCTACGAGAGCTCGATCTCTTCAATGGAGAGTACGTGGAAGGAGCGCGACGCAGAGAAAGAGAGAAAGAGAGGTTAGGTTTCCAAGTAAAAGCCTAGCGAGACCTCTGGCGGGATAGTCGGACCTTCCCGCCACCTTGATCTTTTTCCTAGCGCGCGGGAGGCCTGAAACTGGAACGCATTTTTTCCAAAGGTCTCGCGATCGAGAGATCGAACGCGCATAATCCACTCGCTCTCCGGCGAGATTAATTACCAGCCGGCGGAGATTGGCGCGCTCGCCCGACCAGATCGCAACCCCCTTTGAACCCTACTCGCACATTGTCGTCGGGTGGTGGCCTCGATCCGAGCATCTACCGAGGCATCGAAAGTCCCGGCGACAATTTCAATAGGCTCCTCCGCCGCCTTTTCTCCAGCGACGCGAGCGGCGAATTAGAATATCGGGATCAAGTGGGGTTAGTGCACCGGGCCCCCATTACAAAGTGAAATACACACAGATCACTGTCGGCCGGCTTATCTCTCCTGCTTGAATTACAAAAAACCCGAGGCAAGAAAGGGACCTCTGGAGAGGAGGCCTGTTGCCAGGGGGAATCTTCCCCTTGGAATAACCTCGGCTTCAGCTAGACAAATAAATTTTTCCTCATTTCCCATGAATTATCCCGAGAGGCCTCTTCCCGCCGAAATCGCACTGTCTTCCCGTCGATTAAGCGTCCGACGAGCGCACTTATACCCGCCGCTCGTAAAACGGCGTGCTAATGATCGGGAAAATCGTCGCTTATTGAAATGCATTAAATTACCGGGGCTCGCAAGACGAGAGGGACGCGGCAGATAATTGCGAGTCGGCGGCCCGTAATCCGCAGTTAGATAATATACGGTATGATAGGAAGCCCGGGAGCGTATGTATGTGTACGCGAGGGAGAGAGAGAGAGAGGGAGAATGTGGTCGAGCAGCAGAGCACGAATTACCATACAGTCACTTGGCGTGTAGACACGTGTCTACACGCGTGGTGCGCCTGTATGGGATCTGCTCAGTGCCTCGTCGATGCCACTTTAATGGCATCATCATCGTCCTCGTCCTCGCCGGCTCCAACCCCCGCCACCCCTCGTCCACACGCTTATCCAACTGACCATCACTGTATTACAGGACCAACAAGCGCGGAGCACGCCAATGACACTCGAGGAACAGTCTAGTTTCGAGTACTATGATTTTCCATCGATTGTAGGGTTTGGAGATAAAACTCGGTCATTTTACTGCAAATCCTTTGTATGTAACAATAGTCTTTTGATAATAATAATATAATATATTATGTTTTAGGATATTATTAGGATTATTATTATCAAAAGATACATATATATTATTATTATATACAAAGGATTTTCCTTTAATCCTTTGTATGTATACTCGTGAGAGATGAGTTGATTTAGAATTAAAAATTGAATCGACCTGAAAGATAATAATTGAGAGAGTTTTTAGGGTTGGTCGTGATTCCAATGATCCGCTTTGCAAATAACCAAGTAACGGAGGAGCTGAGATGATAATTGCCGCGGGAAAATATAGGCTCCGTGGAGAGCGGAGATGCGGGACTGCATAAGAGCTGATTACCAGTCATCGATAGCGAGTTAATAGCGTCATCAGCCTCGTCAACATGATCATCCTCGAGCCGCCACGAATTCCGCGATTCTTGCCAACACGAGCCGAGCATGCTGCCCGATCAGATGCGATTAAATGACTGGTGAGAGGACTCTCTGCCTTTATCCTGTTTTCGCCTGTGCTACTGACGGAATCATTCGGGGGAGAGGATGTACCGGTAATGGGAAACCCCCCGGGACATGGTTAATGAGAATCATTGGGCTGGAATGCCAGCGATTCGCTAGAATCTCCGAGAGCTAATCTCCGCAATTTCTTTATAAATCGATATCGACCGTTTAGTGCCATTTATGCATGTTTCCGATTAATTGAACTCACCCTGAATGACTTTTTCAGTTCTTCTGGTTGAGTCGCGGTGGATAAATGAAGTTAATTAATACTCTCGTAGCAGAGACGATTTAACGATCGACGCTTTGATTTATGAATGCCGTCGAATCATTAAAAGTTTTACCGCGAAGTTAAAACATGAAATTATCTCTCATTACACAGGAATTGATTTCCTCCGCTGCACCGATAAGCGCAATGATAAATTTCTCGACGCTCCACATGACTCCTCAAACCTCGCTACACTTTTCGCGGGCATTTGATTCATTAGCGGAACCGAGCTATCCGGTAGGGATCGCCGGTTAGCGCTAGGATACGGAAAGTCGTCGCAGCGGCCTAGTGTGGGTGTAGGTGTAAGAGTGGTCCAGCCTTGCCTCGTCGGAGGCTGGGTGTGGCCGTGACTAAAAGTTCACTAGAGCACACTTAACACACTTAACAGCCGGAGCAACGTGCACCGACGCACACAGACACACGGGCGCGGTGGCGAGAGACTCCTGCCGACGTGGTTTCTCCCCGAGAGAGACTCGAGCGAGCGGCCGGTCCGAGGCACAGGTACACTTTGCTCCAGAAGTTGGGCCCTCGCAGCTCTTGGAAGGCCGTTTCCCCGATTTAGTACGAGAACTTGGCTCCTTCGTCACGGACGACCTAGTCACCGCTCGACACTTGACCCCTTTCGCATTCTCTTTCCAGCGCTCGCGAAATCGAAGGTGCGCTTGTGTCGATAGTGAACGTCATTGGTAATATGAGCGGGATTATAGATTTTTAAGAGGTTGGCGTTATTTTGTAATAAGAATACTTCTGAAGCATATTGTATGAGATTTTCTAAACCCTTCGACGGGATTTACTCTATACGTGAAAGAAAATTGTATAAAAATTGATAATTTAATTCCTGAGTTGCAAGTTAATAAACTTTCTCTCAGAAATTCAATTTAAATTAGTTCGAGTCGGTTTAAAAGAATTTGTGGTCTTTCCTCAGTTATACGAAAATTTTAATAATATATATGTAACGTAATAATATAATCATTAAAAATGAAAAAGGAACTTTTAACGATAAATGAATCCCTCGAGCAGAAAAGCCGCTAGATCCGCGTGCTCCACTCTAATTGGGGTGACGTGCTCGTCGAGCGCGCCGGTAGATATCAGCTCGAAAAATAGTGCGCGACCGGTGTCCGGTTCGACGTCGATAATTCACTCGCACGTGTCCCCGGGATCGCGCGCGTGCCTTATGCAAATAGCGAAGATCTTGTTCCCGGTAGAAATGGGCGCGCTCGCGCTCGCCCATTAATATACGCGGCGATAATAGCGAGCGAGGCGGAGGCGAACCGATTAGCGATCGACGCGCGCATGCGACCGGCCAATAATGCCGGACACCCCGCTTTTTTCGCCCGGCACTCTGCGAAGGTGGCGCGACAAAAACTCGTCTAATTGGGTCGAGTGATATGTCTCGGCTGGCGAGCGCTGCTCCGCGACAAGTTGGTATCAGTAGTTGCTTCGATTGATAATAAATCATTTGGATTCATTTATCATTCGATCGAGCCCTCGAGTATGAAAGTGATCTCGATTCTCGCCCGTCATTTCTTCTCTCAATTGTTCTTGAGTTTAATCTGATTAATTAATCCATCATTTCACTCGCAAATTGAATATGATAATTAATTTCCCACGAGTCCGTAATTAAATGAGTGAGAATCTCTGATTTTATCAAAGGATTCGAATGATTCCCGGGTGTGTTTGTATTATTAAGCTGATTATATAAGTTCGCGGGGCTAATTCGGATCCGCAATTAGTCAGAACGGCTGAATTCGATTGGCAGCCACAAGCGAGAAAGTCAATCGGCGATTGCCAGCGGTGCGCGCATTAATTACGTCACGAGACAAAACTTCGCCGACTCTCTTAACGAGAGAGAGAGAGAGAGAGAGAGGCTCGGGTATTGGACAAGCGAGTGCTCGTACAATCCAGGTGTGTAAAGCGGCTGCTCGCCTGGCATTTAAATGCTTTTGCAGCCTTCCTCCTGCAAAGACAGCCGAGGGCGCCCGCACTCTCCGATTGTGGGTGGCAGACGAATGTCCGGTTTCCACTCGAGACTCGTAGGAGCCCAACCTCGACGATTATTAATCCTCGGGAGAACTTTCTGTAAATCGCTGCGAACGGGACCGAACTCTTTCACCGGCAATTATAGAATATTTTTATTATAGAATTATGGAATATAATCGATCAAGGAATCACTAAATTAAATTTTAATAAACCAAATAATTCCATCTAATAATTACCTCGAAGAAATAACATGAAAAACAGTTTTTTAATTCCTTCAATTAATTAGTGAGGTTATAAAAAACGGCGGGTTACCCCTAACCTTAAATTGCTACTCAAAATGGCGAGAGGGAGAAGCCAAAGGCACGAGCTCCACGCAAAGCTGGAGGAGGCGGATAAATCTCGGTACATCGAGAGTTTGTCGTGTGCGCATTAAGCGCGTGCCACTAAGACAGGAGGAGAGAGGGCGGTTGCACAACCGCCGTGGTCGTTCTCTACGCACGCCGGACAATGTGTACGTGGCGGTGTGTGTGTGAGCCGACAGGATTGAATATCCTGTTCGGCTTATTAGGGCAAGGTGGCCAGCCTTGTGCCAACTTTGATATCCTATCGACGAGATCCCAACTGCTATCGGCGTCGTCAACTATTGATGACTGTGTCGGAGGATACACTTAAGCCAGTTGTCGTCTGTCTACTTTTCTTGCCGATTGTGTGAAGTTATTCCAAAGTCCTCGGGAGATTGTTACCTAATCGCTCAAACCTGTTCGAAGTCGATCGAGCGTCTACGAAAGTGCACGATTGTCGATTAAGTGATCTAGATCTTTGGGTGATTTCACTCTGTACTCGAATGTTGGTGATTTTAGCTCGGAGCTTGTGATTGGTGGAATAAATAAGAGTGTTGGAGGAGACATAAATTGTAAAAATGCAAAGTTTCACTGGAAGATCATCGAGGAGATAATTATTTCTTATATTTCGTTTTCTAGTTGGAAACACGACAGGCACTTCAACGATGTATCCTCTATACAGGATATATCTCTGGATCCTTCCTGACCTTCGTGCCGCAGTCGTGTCCTCTATGCCGAGGCACCTTGGCCATTTCAATTAGCGCCGTTTACCTGCCGGCGTCTTTTTTACCCAATGATTTATCGAATTCGTCGGCGGAAACGTGTTGCTCGGTAGACACTTGCGTAATCGCCGCGAGCCTCCATTGTAGCCTGCCATTTAAATTTATAATAAAGTCCGCCCGACAAAAACTGGCCTGCGAGAAGCGTGTTTTCCCTCTTTATCTCCAGGAGAGTTTTCCCGATGGAAGCTCTCGCGACGACCTCCCATGCATCAAACCGCCTTTTTTCTCGACACGCTCTCGCAGGTGTTAAAAAAATCGTGAATCGAGCGCTTGGATTTATCGACTGAATAAAATCACTCGTAAAACTGTATCATTGACAACCGCGGGCGCTCGTTCCCGCGAGCAGGGAGCAGCCGATGGCTAATGGGCTCGGCAGGTGTATCGATAAGTACAATTAATGCGCGTAACGACCGATCGAGCCGCTCTTTATGAGGAATACATCGCGCGAAAAAGTGGCGCTCAAATAACAGTAATAAGATAAATCACATATTAGTGGCGTGGTTAGCCGCCTATCAATTACCGCGTCAGGTGTAATCATCGTCGGGCGAGTGTTCGCATTAAGTGTCATTCCGGGCAACGCGCTCGCCGCAAGCTGCGCTCTCCCTTCAGTTATAAAGCTCTGTCCACATGACGCTGGCGGCCAATTGTCGAAACTAGTCCGTGGAAAATGGCGGGAGCGAGCGGCTCGTGCGTTTAGTTATCAGCGGAGTCATCAGGGAAATAGCTCATTCCCGAAATCCATCGATGTAAGTCTCGTAATCGCAAAGATGGCCAGGTGATTTCCATGATCGGGTGGAATCCCCTGTGTAATCCTCACGCAGGTATAGCGCGCGCGAGAGGGCTGTGAGGGTCGGTAGGGTGGCGTGGCAAGGGCTGAAGGAGATGAGTGGAAAGGTCGTCCTAGTCTGCGAGTCCCTCGGGCAGCTGCGGCTCTATCATTGGTCGCGATCTAGATGTATCCCGCCCGGCTGGAGGAAAGGAGCCCCCCAGCAATCAAGGGCCAATCCCCTCGGCCTCTCCGCCGAGGGGAGATCCCTGAGCCAGCAAACCTTCCGGGCTTCGCTCCATTTCCCCGCGCCCTCGCCACCCCTCGAGCCTCCTCTCCCTCTCGGCCAATCGCCGCTTCACGCTCGATTTAAGATCGAACACGTATGCAGAATGCGTCAATGTCTGCCAGTGGAGCAATGAGATCTCCTCGCGAGGAGAGCGCGCTAAGGCCGACTCTTTCTCGTGTCTGAGGTCGCGCGGCTGTTACTACTCGCTTTGTGCGCCGGTGCGCCTTTGTTCCGGGGCGCTTCGAAGAGCATCCGGGAGGGCAGACGTCCCTGCCCTCGAGGAGAGAGCGCCAATGGGGCCAGCGGGCGAAAGAGTTGAAAGCTCGAACGAAGGAGCGTCGAACAATGAGGGACAAGGGTGTGTGGCATAGGGGTCGCGCGGAAAGAGGGTGAGAGATGCCCCAGGAGGTAAAGTCAATACGGCCGCGCAAACGCCCCGCGCCGGCCAATGCCAGAGCTCTCGCGAAACGCGCATGCCAGCATCCCGGAGGGCGCTGCCGTCGCGCGGCCAACCTGGACACTACCCTCTTCTCCCTCCACACATGCGAAACCCTCGATTTTATTACAAGTCCGATGGAAAAGAACTCCAATTCGGACTCATTCTACTTAAACAATCGACTCTCGCCTGACTACGGTCTCCGTCGCGCACTCAATCTACTGCGAGTGCACTCGACGCACTCGGGCTCGTGCGGATCTCGCCATCTTTTCTAATTAACACAAAGGACCCCCCGAGTGCTCCTGCCAAGGACTAAAGAGGCACCGAATGGGTTCCTGCGCCGCAAGACGAATAGCTCCGATTTCAGCGAAACGCGACGAGCCCTTTGGCCTTATCGGCCGCGAATTTGTCGGTCGGCTCGGCCGAGGAATTATGAAAGGGTTTCGGCGGGGCGCGGAGGAGGGCGGGGGCGAGTTCGCCCCGAAGGATGATCGCGCAAGCTTCGAGGGGTGGTGGCCTCCTCGGAGGGTGGCGCTCGGGGGTGAGCGACAAGTAATGGCCGCTGCACTCGTTATTTATTGGCGCGCTGCCGCGCTCACGCGAGCCGCAAGGTGCGGAGCAGCAATTTCCACCGATAAACCGAGCCGAGCTGCTCGAGCTTCCACCTGCGATTAGTCCGAGCGATGAATAAACGGCGTGACTGGACTCCTAAGTTCACTGCACTGCCAACACCCTTCTCATTACGAATTTAATATTTCTCCGATCAAACTCCTCCGATGGATCAAAAACACAGTTTTATTTAGTAAATCGAACTTGGGAGGGAAATTACTGGAATCGACACATCGAATGGAGGATTTTTCGGGTCAAGAGTGAACTGCGTGGCCCCACATGGAAATCGCACTCTCGGCGGTTCTGCGCGATCGATTAGCAAACGTGCTGGTCGCGTACACCTGTGTGGACAGGACACACGTATACGCGCGCGGAGGACAGTGCAGTGACCTCGAAACAATGTATTTTTCCGCGGCGTCGCGTTCACCGCGGCCGAGAGTGTTTCTCCCGGCAAGGACACTGCCCTGAGTAATTAGCTGGGGGAGACTAGATAGAGACCAGATAGAGCGCCGGCTCGCGTACGCGGTATGAATCATTTTGAGTTTCAGAGAACTGCGATTTCAAATAGAGCTCTGTTTTAACTCTAGTTAGTGAAAAGTTTCGGTATTTTCAATATAATTAGTGAAAGCTGCTCTATTTTAACTCTAATTAGTGAAAAGTTGCTCCAACTATACTCCATCTAGTAACAATTGACTCTATCTCACTCAATCTAGCATTAAACCATTTAAATTTATAATTAATAAACAACACTCGACGCGGAAGAAGACAATTCCAAGCGAAGCAACTCGATCTCCCGTCGACCATCTCGAGCCGAAAAGGCGCACGTGTGCATTACAGGAGACGTGTCCTGGTAGTGCCGTGACGGCCAATTGTTTCTTTGGCGGGCGCGGATGATCGATCGACTTGTCCGCCCGGCTCGAGACTGGTCGTCCAATCCGGCATACCGAATCCCAAGTAGCCGTGTCGCTCTCCGGCCCAACACACTGCCCGAGAAAAAGAATACACACGCTCCTCGAGGTAAGCGACGCGAGTGTGCGCCGGGTCCGTGGCGTTCGGTTGTCGCGCCGATTGCGAATTAAATCCGAACACGCCACGCCTCGGCCTCATTACTATTGCGCAAGGAATCACCGATTTCGTGCGGGAGCACTTAACTTCCTACATGAAATGGTCCGCGGTGAAATGGCCCCGAGGGGCCATCGAGAGTAAATAAGTCTTGGATAGAGAATGTCGGAGCTAATCAATGCGGTCGACGACAAAGGATATAAAATTGTGTAAGTGAAAACAGAAAATTGTCTAATCTCGAGGAAAAGTGGTTTCGTGCGGGTGGACTGTTAGTTAGCGCGCGAGGCCGTCGAGGCGCGAGCAGGAAATCGGCCAATCGGCGAAGGAGGCCAATAACTTTGTCAAGCGTCTCGTTTCGCAGCCGTGGCCGCGGGGATTTATCTGGGGAATTTATGCGCCCGGGATATCTCGCGGCCACAACAGTCGGAAGCAATTTACAAGTTAATAGGTTAGGACGATTCGTTACGCGCCCTCTGCCTTCTTTCCCTCGCCCTCCCACGCCCTACTCCCTTTCGCGCCTGGGACTCTCCGCTCTTGTCTGGCCTGAATTATTTCCCGCGCGAGCGCACGCCCATCTAATTGGCTCCTCTCGCCTAACCTAACCTTGCGCCGCTGCGATCCTTCCTCGAGGGTGGTGCGGTGTGTTGCCAGGTCGAGTAAAAGCTGTTATTACTGTGCTTTATAGGCAAATGGTTCGTGAACCGTTCGGCTTTTTCTCCTAAAATGCCAATGTTGCGCACTAAAGGCCGGACGGAGCGAGCGCTCGCGAAGACAGCGGCAGCACCGGCGCATTCAAAGTGTGAACGGATGCAAATCTGGCGGCTCATGAGCGGAATTTTCAAGGAAGCTGAAAGATGGATGGAGCACGCCGCCGCGGCACCGGACAATACGGGGACATTTGCATCTGGTACATAATTCAGCCGCCGTCTCTGCCCCCGACACCACATGCTCTCTCCCTCCCCCTCTCGCTGCGTCTCTCTCCCTCGGTTTCCGAGTTTCTCGAAGGCTGCCGCTCATAAACCACCGCGACGATTTAAGGAAATCCTGAGCTGGTTATTTATTCATTTATCGAGGCCTGTTATTCACCCGGCCAACTCCGCTTAACCCCGCGAGGGTTCCAATGGTCCGCGAAAACACTCGATGCTTTCGATATCGCGATTACTGTTTCGTAATCTAGAAAGCGGCGCGCGCGGCCAATTAGTCGGCAAAGTTCGTCGGGCGGAAAACTCGATTACTTTCGGTTTTCGAGCGGACGCGTGCGCCGAGGGGAAACTTCCTCGAGATATCTGCATGCGAGGCATCGCGGATCGCACTTTCACGGGCGAGGCATCGATCGAGCTCTCGCGCGAAACAAATTCACCGTGTTCGGAGTCGTTGAACCGCCCCGAGGAAAGACGCGGCTCCGTCGGTTCTCCCTCTAGCGATCGCACAATGCGTCGGATGGTTATCTCGACTGCGTCACATTGTGCCTCGCCGAAATAGGCGACGCCTGTCGATCGAAACCCCTTCGAGGAAAGCCGCGGAGATTTACTACCAGCAGCCTCTTCTCCAAACGATCTTTTTCCCGGGTAGCAAAGCGCGAAGCAGTAAAACCTCACGAAACTCCTGTGTTGCGCCTCGAAAAGCGTCATCGTTACTTTGCCACGACTTACTCCGAGAGGGGATCCGACCAGAAACTATTCCACCGAGGAGAGTTGGACAACGCGTTAACTTCTCCATCGAGATCCCCTCGAGGATCACGATTTTTCTCCGTCCCCCGGAGGATGAAGAGCGTGGAGTGACGTCGGCCCGGGGTCAGGAGGGCAAAGGGGGTGGAGTGAAAAAATGCCGGGCGGCGAGGATCGCTGGAAGGGTTAACGGATCTCCGGCGCGGGTTCCTGGTGCTCCTGTTGGCCAGCAGCTTTTGCCGGAATGTCCAGGAACGCCTGGAGGACCGTAACTCGGCGAGCATTGCATGGCATTGCATGGCATGGCATGGCATGGCGCGCTGCCGATAAGGATCGCCAGGACGAGAAAAGAAAAGGGAGGCAGGAGAGCGTGTAGGACAGCCGTTAACGAGCGACTCCACGCAGAAGGTTACTTCGTCTTTCTCCCTCTCCCTCTCTCCCTCTCTCTTTCCTCCAACGCGAGCACTCATACTCCTCTCTCTCGCTCCATGACTCTCCGAGCGGCGCAGTACTCTCCGCGTCTCTTCCTGATGGCCGGCTCGGCAAGAGAAACTAAAATCGTCCGGGTGTCACGTCCCGGCCGATCAACCTGTGACACTGCTATAGCCCTCGGATCTCCGCTCCGAGTCTCCTCCACCAATTCCCACGGTAGTTACTCCACCACTAACCCCGAAAAACAATCCTCAAAACTCCAGCACTCAAAACACTTGCCGCTAAAAATCTGCAGACTCCGCAAAATAAAGGTGTCAAGCGTCCCAGACAACCCCATCCCCTCGCACCCTTGGGTCCCAGAGAGCAACCAACCCTCCCCTATCGCGAGACAAGGGAAACAGTTCTCTGCCCTCTGTACCAGACGCTAGCCACCCATCGAGCCCGGGAGGGGGAGGGGCGGGGATATTTCTCGGTTAAAAAAAAGGAGAAACGAGAATTTCCCAGCTGTTCGGGGCGCAGGCTATCTCGCGGTAGAATCAAGCATGGCGCCGAGCGGCCCAGCATGCACCGTTGCACACCCGGACGGGGAAGGGGCTTCAACCCTTGCTATCAGGCCGATCGGGGGCAGCTCACCTTTTCGTGCTGAGAGGCCGAGTATAATAGTGCGGAATTTCCCTATACCAGTTCCCTATGCGAGAGGGAGCACTGGGACACAACTAGTCGTCGGAGAGAATGATAGAGCGAGAGAGGGAAAGGGGAGCAGCAGAAGGTGGTAGCAGTGGACGAGACACGCGTTCTGCGCACGACTTCATTATATCGCAGGGGGCGCGCGCGTCTGCCGGCCCCCGTCGCCCCTCGCAGCCCCGGCGAGCACGCACTACCTGGTGGCCGGCTTTTGTTTCGACGAGATCGTATCGGTGATAGGAGAGCGACCCGCACTCGTCGTCCCATTTCGAGCGCGCAGATGCCCCGGCCCCGCTGAAAAACGGGAGTCCGAGGAGTCCGACTATGATGGGAGCCGACATATTGCATGGGAAACATATGCCCGCGCAACTAGATCGAACTGGGTGGAGGAACATAACCATCAATTCCTCCGAGTGCTATTTGTGTTAGTATAATATTATGATATTATACTAATTATAATATCATATCTATATATAGTATAATCGATAATTTAATTTATTGTAATATTAATCCGAATTAAGCACTGAATTATTATATTTAGCTTTTTAATTAATAATCAGAAGACCAATATAGTTTTTAAGAAAAGACTAAGTTCGTCTCAGGATTATGGAAATGGAGACAAGCAGCTAGAAATTGCAAGCTTTTGCAATGAGCGTGCGAGTGTAATGCCAGGGCGCATTAGCCTCGATGCCAATCTCCCGGGACTTTAAGAACGCACTGGTGTAAACAAGGGAGGCTCGTGCGCGGGGAATGGACGCGTGGCAGGCGGCACCTGATTACAGGAAATTACTGTGCCACCGAGTGTGGCACGATAAGCCAGAGAGCGAGAGAGCCAACACAATTCAGATCGACTGGCGCGCGCGCGCCCAGTGACGCGTGCGTTTCGGAGAAGTGAGTGATAGGTGGGCGTCGCGCGGCCTCCTATCACAATATTTGAACTTCTTCGGGCCTCTCTTGCCCAATTTACCCGCACCCTTCACGGATTAATAGCTTCGGGGCGCTCGATTGACGGGACGGGCGAAAAAGTTGAAACGTATTTCGCGAGCGGCAGTGTATGGAGGAGAGCAAGGCCACGGTGGGCGAGTGGCTTAATTGCCGGAGAGAATGCGGAGCGCGTGATAGCACGCCAGTGGAAAAAGTCTGAATCCATCGGCGCTGCTCTATCGCGCCGGGGGAGAAAGCGCGGTGTCGGCGAGAGGGACAGTGGATCAAGCTCTACCATCTCTGGTATGCGCCGAGTACTTTTTCTCTTCCCTTGCTGGAGAGTCCGCTCTACTTCAACTCGATCCGCGAGATCGAGAGTGTTTCTTCACTTGCGTTAGTTGGTTATACTTAATTAATATTCTTGGAATGGAATTAATATCCCTCGGGTAAATAGTGCCAGGTGTCGGCCACTTCCTTTGGAGTCAAACACGAGCACTCCAATAGGAAGTGGCGCACATCCGGTGGTCGGTTTATTACGACAGTTATTAATTATTCGGAGATAAGAGGGTTGGAGAAATCTCGATCGGGGAGTGTCGGGATTGAGTGGCAGGTGCGAGGTGGATCCCGAAGGATTCTACAACGGAACGAGTATCGAGTTCCCGCGGTACATCCAACGAGACTATTTCCACTGGTAACCGGCGGGTCAAGTCGCGTCTCTCTCTCGCCAGTCGAAAATAGATCGAATTCACACGAGCAGCGTCTACGAGCCGATCGCACGAAAGTCACGCTCGCCTTCCGTGTTATCGATCCCGCTCAGACCTTTCCTACCCACCTTCGCGCCCCAACCCCCCAAGGACCCAAGTCGAATTCCGCTCGGTTGAATTTCCATTTCTACCACGCGGCGGCGAAAAAATCGAGTCCGGTGTCGGGTATCGACTGCGGCTGCTCGGCTTCGATCGGGACACGCTACCGGGCTACCATCAACACGTGCGAATCTTCTACCCACTTTCCTTTATGTCCTTCCTTTCCCCTCTACTTTGTTTCAGCCCAATACTTTGACTCATCGCAGTCGTCTAACACTGATTGATATTATCCATCGCGATTGTTTATTAATCCATTTAACGGCACTTAACACTGTTGCCGATCTCGCGAGGATTAATCCACTCGCGGCAGGAAATTGGCTCGGCCTTGTTTTATCGCGCGCATTTTGATGACTGCATCTGCATAGCTAGTCCGCTCTTCCGAGCGACTATTAATTAACCTCGACGGCACACCGGAGGAAGCGATCAAGGACGCGCCGCCCGAAGGCGTACAGGTGCTGGATTTTTGCGAATTATGGACATCGCCGACACGCGCCGACTGACAATGCCTGCTGATTCGATCCCAGTGAAATCGATTGAGCGCCCGCTCGACTGAATATTCAATACTCGCTGTTACTCGTAAAATCGACCGCGTCGTTGTATAAGCAGCGGATTCTACAGGGAATTCATTCAATCACGTATACTTTGTGTCTTAATAAACAATAATGAAATGGCTTTTAAAATATAGAGCTGTAGATTTATATAAATATTTGTAAGATTGTAAGATTTATATAAATATCTGTAGATTTATATAAATATTTGTAAGATTGTAAGATTTATATAAATATCTGTAGATTTATATAAATATCTGTAGATTTATATAAATATTTGTAAGATTGTAAGATTTATATAAATATCTGCAGATTTTATATAAATATAGATTTATGAACTTGTAAAGATGCAGGAAAAAAGTTTCTTTTTACTGTTTTATAAAAGAGCGCGGTCGATTTAGCGAGTAACTTTATGGAAATAAGGTAGTCCAGCTTAGGTACTTACCAGTCGTCGCTTTGGCTTGATGAGAGGTCGGTTCTGGCCGTTCATCTTGTAGTATAGGCCGCAGGCGTTGCACAGGTAGTGCCCGGTGCCGTCTCGTCTCCAGAGGGGCGTCGATGTTGCGCCGCAATTGACGCACTCCCTCCCTTCTACAGGGACGACCATCCAAAAATCGGGTATTAGTCTCATGGGGGGAAACCTGGACTCGGTGCAAGAAACACTTCTGCCCCCTCGAAATCGTACAGGCTTCCACCCGAGTGCCGCATTTTGGGCCTCAGGCCCACTACTGGTTTCGAGGGGGCTGACGCGTCGGCCGAGGTGAAGACGATTACGAAGACGGTGAGGGAACTCGCATGCAGTGACAGACATACCATACCAAGCGATTACCAGAGCAAAGCAGAGTCTCGTTTAAGGAGCATCGCCCGTGCTGTGACTCTCGGGCGAAGTAAGGACGAGTCGCCCGACCCAACTCACCCCACCAGGCCCATTTACCCCCCACCAGGAAGGAGGGACAAGGAGATGGAGTCGAGTGTCTCCAGACTCCAAGCGACAATTGTTGCTGCCAGTGCGATTAGTCTAGGGAATCGGGGAAGGGGAGAGGGGGAGGGGAATCCATCGGGTCCTCGTCCACCGAGCTGCGTCCTCCTTGGAACGAGGCCTTGCGTGGACTACTACTGCAAAAGATCCCGTTTTAACTTGGGTAATTGAACGATTCGCCCGGCGATAACTCCGCGAAACCGCTTTCGTCCTTTAGAGCGAGTCTGCCTAATTGCCCGATTTTCGTTGACCCTAACTGGTATTATTAAGCGAAAATCGAATCGGTAGAATTCGGTTCTCAGGGGCCCGGAAAACTCGGCGCGGCTCGATTCTCAGTTAGCGTCGGTTGGACGTGGGTTCCAGTGTGTGTCGTAAGCCGATTTAATTAGCGGGCTTCCACGGCTGCCAGTCGGCGTCCATTGTTCCCGGAATTAGGATTTTTACCACGCCGGCCGTCCATTATTACCGCAATCAGCGTATCCGGCGTGTTTCTCGCTCCTCTCGTTTCCCATATTTCTGTCTCTCGCAACGCAAACCCCCTTCTTATATCCAGCGCGATTTCCAGGGACTCTCGCAAAAATCTCCCACTCTCCCGGAGAGCGAGAGAAAAGAGAAAAGAGAGAAAAAAAACTGTGATGTCCGTAGACTCATCGAGAGGGAGATTGCAGTGAGACACACAAAAACAGAAAGGCGCTAGCCACACACCACACTGAAAACCAAACGGTGTGCTCTCACTCGGTAGGAACAACTGTGTGTGTGTGTCTGTGTGTTAACAAAAGTGTCGACAGGGGTGCCAACATCGCTGGGACGCCGGCGTCGCGGCGTCGCTCCAGCAGACAAGTCAGTGGTGGTGGTGGTGCGTCACGCTGTCCCGGCAGGTTTGGTGCCACTCAAAAAAGGTACAGAGATCGGTGATGCAAAATACAAAAAACTCTCAGGACGTGTGTGTGTGTGTGTGTAGGTTTATGTAGTTCGCGTGTGTGTTTCTCCCTCTCGGCGTCAGCGCGCTCGGCCCTCCCGCACCAGTGAGGTGCGGAGAAGCGCGCGAGGGTGACAAAAAGAAACGAGGCTGTGTCGTGTCTCTGTGTAGGTGTGGTTAACGTGTGTCGTCAGCGAACTGTAAGCGAAAGACGACCGCCACCAAAAGCACTCGCGCGGTTAACGAAACAAAACGGAACCTTTAGTATCAACAAGACCCAAAGTAAAAGGACCAGTGCAGTTCAGGGGTGGGAGAAAACTCGCTATTGTGACCCAAAGCAGGAAAATGATTTTAGAACCACAAGTTAGGTTCTAAACCACAAGGTGGTTTAGGACCCAAACAAGTAAGAAACCAAATGAAGCCCGGACCCAAAGAGCAAATAGCTAGGAGAAAGGACAGGTATCGAAACCACTGTTAAAGTAAGTCCCAAAGTGAAAGAGAAACCAAAAACACCCCAAGGCCCAAAAAGAGAACAAGAACCAAAGTATAAGAATGCAAATAAAGACGTGGTGGTTGCGGCGTGCCGCTTACCGGCGGACGTCCTCGACTTGTTCCTGGGCTTTTGCTGCTGCTGCTGCTGTGCGGAGGGCGAGCCCGGCGTGTTGTTGTTGGGGTGCGCGCTCGCGTGACCGACCAACAACTTCGAGTCGACGTTAACACCACCGGCGGCGCTGCCGGCGGATGCGGCGTGATGCCCAAAGAGGCCCGCGGCGGCGGCGGCTGCGGCGGACACGGATGCGCCGTTGTGCGGATTGTGCGACGACGAGGACGTCGAGGACGTCGAGGATGCGCCGTGATGATGGTGGTGGTGGTGGTGGTGGGTGGTGGGATACTGCAGGTGCTGGTACATGTTATACGCGCTGGTGGCCGGCTCGTACTGGGAGCCGGAGGTGGTGTGGTGGCTGTTGGATGCTGCGGCCACCGCGGCCGCGGCCGCGGCCGCAGCAGCGTAACTCTCCCGGCAGGACGGCGAGCTAGCGCCGCCGCCGGCGCCTCCGCCACCCCCGGACCCTACGCCGCCACCCTGACTGCTCTGATAAGCCTCCTGCTGCTGTTGCTGCTGCTGTTGCTGCTGCTGTTGCTGGCTGGCGCTCGCTTGCTGGCTGCCTGCCGACTGGTTATTACCTTCGCGCTGCTTGACCGGGCCCGACGTCGCCACGCCGTTCCCCGAGCCGCCGTTCCCGTTCCCGTTGGAGCCGTTGTGCTGCTGGTGGGGCGGCGAGGGCGCCCCGTGGTGGTGGCCCAGCATCACCGACGGCTTCACGTCGCAGGAGGACGCGCCCGACGCGCCCAGAGCGTCCTGGTGGTGCATGAACGCACCCATCACCGCTGCGTGCGCCACCGCCGCTTGGTACTCGCTGCTTCCCCCTCCCGTCAGACCCGAGAGCGGATTGTTACTGCTGTTGTTGTTGTTGTTGCTGGCGCTGCTGCTGTTGTTGTTGGTGGTGCTGGAGGTGGTGCTGGCGGTGATGCTGTCGGGCGTCGCGTCCTTCGGCGGCGTCGGCGGGAACGAGAAGAGATGGTGGCCGGCGCCAGCGCCGCCGTGACTCGTGAGACTGCCGCTGCTCGGCGGCAGCGAGGAGCCCAGAGGGCTCTGGGGCTTGTCGTCGTTGCCTGTCGAGCCCGTCGACGTCGGGAAGCCCCAGGGCGTCTTGGAGGTGTCGGCGCCGCTGCCCGAGAGCCACGGGTGCAGCACGGAACTGTGGAAGTGCGGCCGGCAGACTTGGCTCACTGGACCGCTCGTCACGCCGCTGCTCGACATCCTCGCTGCAACAAGCCAGAGAAAGCCGAGATTAATTCTCATCCTCGTCAGAGACCTGCCAACTTAAACCGTCTCCCGACGGAATAAAGACGCTTTTTCCCCGAGCCTCGAAAAAATGCCGACGCTCCACGGGTTAACAAGCCGACCGGCCACTGGGAAAGGAGTCCGCGCGGGGTCCCAAAATGGAGAAGGCCCTTGCGACAGACAACGGTCTCGTTGTTCCGGCGAGAGCCTGAAACTGTCCGTGCGCGGAATGATCGGGCTTTTATGCCGATCGTAAAACTACCTAATTGCAAGGGAGACGTCTTAATTAAGTGCAAGGCCCGCACGGCTCGCGCTCGCTCCGCATTACGGGCCCTCTTTCCGGCGCTTACGCTCGAGCGTACCAGCCGCTCGCTCTACGTACCAGGGAACACGGCGAGCGCAGCCTATACGCAAACAGTACCACCAGTCATCTCGAGTAATTAATTCCCCATTAAGTATCTTCGCCTCTCGGCCTGCGGATGTGAGGCAGACTACAATTCCTATGGAAACTGCCTCCCCCCCTGACGCCGGCGAGGACTCCCAAGCGTAAACTCCGCAACCCAATTGTTGACGCTCGGTTTAATAAAACGGGATAAATGCTGCGATCTCAACCACCGATTGCGCTGACGCTCGTTATTATTGCTGCGTTCTAAGAGTTGAATAGTTTGAAATAATTGGCTTTCCCGCCAATTTGGTAACTTGAGAGTCCTCGTGTTGAGATTCGTGGCGGGGATTTTAAGTGATGGACAAAATGTTGGAGAGAAATAACTAGTGGCAAGTGGAAAAGCTCGATGTTATCGAGCAGCAAGAGGCGGAAAGTTGTTCTCTAAATTTAGAAGAGCGCGAAATGTAATAACAGGGAAGAGAGGGGGGAATTGTGGGCGAGCGAGAGAGAGGGGGAGATGCAGTGAGATGAGCAGCTGCAGCGTCATGCAATTAATCGGCGACGGCGATGCCTGCCCGCCCCGTAATTGGATCCACTGCATTATAGCCCGGCTCAACGATGAAAAGTAAACAAGACACCAGAACTATCCGCTTCTCGCCAAATTTCCACGAGCGAGCCCAGCGCCATCTACCCATTTGCGCCTACTCTCCCCTGCTACTAAACGAAACCGCCAGAGTGGGGGTAAATGAGCGGCGAAAGAAAGGGGAGTTCGCACTCTCGACGAGCTAAAAACCACCAGAGATGTTTATCATTGGATCATCTCTTCTGTCAGTGGCGAGCGCCCGACGTTTTTACCCTGGCAAACTTTTTCTACGCTCGGCTTCCAGTTGCTAGTTGACGCGTGTTTCCTCGATTTCGAGCAAGTCCTCGAGTTTTACTTGAATTGACCCTCGAAAGTTTTTAATGTTTTTGAAAAACGATTCTTTTGAATGGATTGATAATGAAAATTATTATTGATATAAAAATGGGATTGATAATGAAAATTATTATTGATATGAAAATGGGATTGATAATGAAAATTATTATTGATATGAAAATGGGATTTATAATTGAAAAATCTTTCCAAGAGGGAAGTGTGGTATCTAGTGGAAGGTTTCCGTCAGGTTGGCAGTTTTATCAGGCCGCGACGATCGGAAGGAGAGCGCAGCCCTCGAAATGGCGGGCGAGTGTCGCGGTTGGTACCATTAGCGCGCCAACACTCGAATATATTGGAGAGACTGGCCCTTAGGTTATGTTGCTTATGTTGGCAATAATTACGATAGCGTCGGTGCAACACTGGGCCGCTCGTCCGGCGCAATGCGACGGGGGAGGGGGGAGAGGAACGGGCTCATTAGAGTCCCCCTTTAAAAGGGCCTCACGGGGCCCGATTCCCCCCCTCGCATGTCGAAACCAGCGGCATCGAATATGGCGCCGCTTTTCCTCCGCTGCCTTAAACGAACGCCCGCTTTTTTCCTTCGCTCTGGCCATTCTGCAGTCCGGCGGGAGCCTCGTTTACAATAAGTTGCATGCGGGAAGAATTCGCCGATCGCTTTTTCTCACCAGCCAAAAACTGGCAAAGAATTTTTCAGACTCGCCGCTCGAACCCGACCCGATTAGTTTCTTTTTGAAAATTGTGATTAATAAATCCTTGGAGGCCGACGAAAGAGATTTCTAATTTCGAGGTCACTGGTCGAGGAGAAAAACGGCCACTGTTCGTCCCGGAATTAGATTAGCTCGGAAGAAAGCGACGGCGGAATGATTCGGCGAGAAAGGAGATATTCGCAGGGGATTTATTCCGGCGCGACGTGTCATTAATCAAGCGCGGTCCGATCTCGCTCCGAAGGTAGAAATGACTGTCGGTGTCAGAGGCGGACTACGCCCACGCGGGCGTTAAAAATATTCGATCCAATAACTGGCTGCCGCGGCGATCTCGGCGGGCACTCCGCTCGCGCACGACATTCCTCGGATTAATATGGTAATTGACTCGTCGAGTATGAATATCCAGCGCCTCTGCCGATCGGGAGATTGGCCGGGCGAGTATACCTCGGACCACTTCTTTCCCACCGAGTCATTCATCACCGGCCGCCCCGACTCCGGAACACAGACACTGACTCCTCAATCGAGCTTGCGAAACCCCTTAATGAAACGGGCCACTGCCAACTCGAAATTCTACCGCGAGGATCCCTGTAAGAAACATTCTAATCTCCCCGCTCCAATCTCGCCTCTCGTTCAACCATTTCAAACTCACCCCGGCTCCCTCCCGCGCGCGATTCCCCACCACCTTAATGAGAGACGTGCGACTCTTAGTCTAATAAAACTGCATTTCGAGCCGCCGGATTATTACGCGCGCGGTGCATCGCCGGCTTAATTTATTATCTCGCCGGATCTCTGATATCGCGCTCGAAGGAGAGTGTAACGGGGAGGTGCGGCCCTTCTTCCCTGGGAAACCACACCTAGAGGAGCGTATTTCTCCGGGGCCGGACACCGCCGCGAGCTTGTCTCTCTCTTCCTTCCTGTCGCTCTCCGGCTGTCCGGGATAACGAACGGCTAATGAATTGCGCGCGCGAGAGCACGCCCTTTTAGCTTAACGAGACTGACTGGCGGCGCCGCCCTCCCAGTCCCACCAGATCCTCGACCTCACCTCGCCTGGCATGAGTCGACCTCGGAAACAAGTGCAGGTTTCGTGCAAACTTTGCGAATTATGCAAGTCGAGGATTGTTTGAAAAATTGTGTTTTTTGTCTGATTCTGACCTTAGAATTGATGTCAATTAAATTGTGACCTTAGAAGTGAGGTCAATTCGATTTTGATCTTAGAGTTGAGGTCAATTCAATTCTGATCTTAGAGTTGAGGTCAATTCAATTCTGACCTTAGAGTTGAGGTCGGGATTACTAGTCCAATTGGACCCTCAATTTCGAGGTCAGAATTACTAATCGAATTCCACCCTAATTCTGAGGTCAGATGAATTACTAGTCCAATTCCACCCTCAATTTTGAGGTCAGAATTACTAATCGAATTCCATCATGAATTCCCAGGTCGAAATTCGCACTAATTGCAATAACAACCGACTAATCCAATCCAAGTGTACAAAACCCGGGGCAAAACCAGGGCAGAAAACAGATTGGATCTGAAAGGGTGAAAAGGAAGGCTGAAAAGCCCGGCGGGCAGAAAGAGTGTCGGAGTGTCTCTGAATCGAAGAATACGCCGACAGTGTGAATACGAGAGTGGCCATTCAGGTGCATCGAATTTCCAGACCGCTGGAAATCCCAGCCTCCTCTTCCGCTCTCCGGCTGGCTCCCGGCCTGTCGGCGGTGCGAGGACGATTTATCTCGATTTATCTCGCGGAATAGCTCGGACAAACACATAGAGACGCACAGACAGAGAGAGAGAGAGAGGCGCGCTCGCCTATCTCCATCGCGTCGAGCCGCATTCGACATCAAAGCGCACTCCAAATAATTAGCCTGCGCTGGCTGCCGAGTGTTATACGCTTTTGTGCTCTGCGCTATATGCCCTCTCTCTCTCTCTCCTTGGAGATCGAGGCTGAAAGGATTCAAAGCGGCTCAGTTTCAAAGGACGAGACCTCGTCCCATGTATCCAGAGAGAGAGAGAGTAGGTTTATTTAGCAAGCATTCTCCCAGATATCTCCCCCGCTCTCGCATTCCTTTTCGCACCTCCACAGAACCCCCTGCCCCCTCTCGCCTTTTCCACCCTTCTTTCTCTCATTGGCCGAGGGCACCCGCGCGCGACGCCCTCGAGACTTTTCCAGGCCGGCGTGGAAAAGATTAACACTGGAGGCCCGCCGAGATTAACCGGCCCGGCGAGGATTAGCTCGCCGAGGGTGGAGATTAACTGGTGCGAGATGTGATTGCCCGCACGATTACACCTTCCTGCTTTTTGTCGGGGATTCGGTGGGGTCTCTTTATCGCGGGGAGGATTTTCCTGGGGAATGGCACTTGGGGTCCAATGCCAGGAGGATTCTAGTTTTGTTTTTATAGAGAAATTATTGGAAGCCTGTGGATGTGTGGGTTGATTGATCCTCGAGAAAGGAGGTTGAATTAAGTCGATCTGGTTGACTAGCACAAGAAGAGGTTTAAGGGCTGACCGAACCCGAGAAAACTGCGTCCTTAAAAGGAGCCCGCTCACTCTCGCGCGATACATTGAACTCGCAATATCCCGATTCCTTAAATCCGGCGCGGAATAAAGCCCGCGAGGCGCTCGACGAGGCTTATAATAAAATCCGAGGCGTGCACGAAATTCCTCGAGGAAATAACGTCTCATTTGGCAGTGCGCCCCCAGCAGCTTTCTCGTAATAACATGCAATTTCGCCCGGCGTTCTTCCTTCCCTCGCTCTGCCCCCTTGCCCTCTCACTTCCCGCCGTGCGGCTTATCGATCTCGAGCGCCGCGCCGATACCGAAATTCCGCTCGACCGCGCGCGGACACGTGGAGTTGAACCTCGCGAATTTCCTGCGAGGATTGTACAACGGCGAGTGGATGTTTGGACAATTGAATTACTGTGTGAGTGAAAATTGTTTGGGAAATTACTGCTGGTGTAAAACTTATAAGAGAAAGTAAAGGAATATTGAATTTTGTTATGGCTCAAATATTTGTGCATTTCACAAAATTTCACTAAATAATAACCAAAATGAGTGTAAAACCTGTGAATTTACAATTACTAAAATGAAACTAAGGAATGAAAGGTGTTTTTGTAAAATATATCGAACAAGTATTAATATTTCGCAGATTCATAAAAGTATTACATGAAATTTGTCATTATCCACGTGCAACAAGTGTATCGTCAATTGTACGAGTAACTGTACAAGCAGGGCGATGGCCGGCGACCAAGAGCAGCTTGAATTATAGCCGGCAAGGAAGAGGAGTGTCCGGGCAAGTGTGACAGAATCCACTGACGAGCCTGGAGACACCTTATCGATCTTCCCCGGAGGGGGATTTCGTGGGAGGCGGAGGAGAGGACAAGCCCGAAGAAAAACCGACTGCCTCGCAGCCTGGAAAAACGAGAGAGAGGAACGAAGGACGAAATTGATCGATGCGACCGACGATCTCGCATTCTGTCCCGGCTGATAGGTCCCCGCTGGAATCTCTTCTCTTGTCCGACCACTACGGACGGAATCTACTGGACGATTCTATTTCATCATAGTATCCCAAGTTGGACAGAAAATCTGTGTTAATTTTTTAAGTTGGATTTAGGTTTATGTGGAAATATAGTGCACAGCAACTGGCTGGATCAACTTCGTCACATCCCAACTAACGGAGACGCGCGGCGAACTTTGGAGTTAATTCTCCAAGTTAAAACTTGAGTTAATCCAACTGGAAGCGCGACTCCGCGCGGGCGAAGCAGTCCCATTTCAAGTTTCCAAGGAGCGCGGAGTGCAATAAAAGCGGGACAAGTGGAATAAGACGAGTCGGCCGGGTCGAGGGAAGCCAGCAAGTAGAAGAGGACAGGCCGAGCGTAGTCGAGTGCGTGTAGGAAGAAGAAGAAGAAGAAGGGCGAGGAGGCAAGGCGGGTAAGATTGATCGGCGCGCATCTGGCGGAGAGCCGCAGAATCCGAGGAGAGCAGATCTCTCTCTCTCTCTCTCTCTCTCTCCGGGAGATCTCCTGCGGGGCATCGTGGAAGGAGATCTCGAGAAGGAGCGTGCGCCGGTGGCAGCCAGAAGGCGACTCGCCCAACGGGAGCAAGCGAAGAAGAGAAGTCCCTTGGAGAGAAGGCTCCGCCTTCCTCTCCGCCGTCTACATTTGCGCAAGATGGCGCCGGTGGTGGCGCTCGGGAGCGCCGCGAGCGCTCCCGTCCCGCTTTTGCACCCGACGCGACTCCCTGCAGCAGGCATGTCGCCGCTCCCAGCGCGCCTCCGACACTCCGCGCTCGAATCGGCCGCCTGCTGCACCGCCGCTTCCCTCCGACGGAAACCGCGCACGAAATCCTCGCAGCGAGAGAACACCCGAGAGAGAGAGGGAAAGAGTGTCGGGGACGGGTGAGCCATGAAAGCAGTGTGCCTCCCTGCAATTACGTATGCACCTCTCCCGGAGCCTGCGGCCGCCACGGTTGGCTGCGCTTCCTTCCTGTCTGCCGCAACCACCGACTATTATGCGTCCGCGAGCCCTGTGCCGCGCTCTTTCTACTCCTCTTAGCCTGGCGAGCCAATTTTTTTCAACCCCCACCCCGAACATGGCCATCCTGCGGCCGGCGACACTTCTACTGGCTGACCCCGCGGTCGACTGTCTCATTCTACTTAGACCACTTGTTCTTCGTCTCGTGCGAGAAATTGGTCGTTTCTTTAGACTTTATTATTGTTTCGTGTAAAATGTAATATAGTTTCAAATTGTAAAGAGTTTTGGTTGATAAAAATACTTTGAGTCAAAGTTGCAAGGAACACGGCAGAGTCTTGAAAGCCGACGGTCTTTTCTCAACCCAGTTCAAGTCACAATTTATTTTCAAAGGTACGAAAAATTGAAATAGAATTTTCTAAGATTCCAGTTTTGATCCCATTTGAGTCCGAAAGCGGCGAGTAAACATTAGTTTCACGGAGTCCAATAGCTGCCACTCGCAATGAGACAAAGTGCGATCACCTTGAGTGATGGCCGCGCGCCATTAGGATCTCGGAATAGCGAGCGAGCCTCGGGGAAAAAGTGTCCCGGTATATCTGAGGATCGAGCCGACGGCGGGGGCCTCGTTGGTCCAGAATCTCGTTTGGCCGCGCAGTCTCATAAGAAAGGAAGCGGTGACCGGGAGACAGATAGAGATTTGATTCGGATCGAAGGTGGATTCGGGGAGCCGCCGCCGTTTTTTCCCGGCCGAGCGAGAGACTAACAACACAGAGGGCTGAGTATGATCCATGCACGTCGGCGGGAATCAGGGATATCGCGTTCCAGGGGCCCAAGATCTGACCGGCTGTATCGAGTTTCGCCTCTCATCGTGCACTTTTTGGCCAGGGGCCCTGCGCACCGAGCGGCCTCCCTCTCGAGCTCTTGCACGCCAGTCTCCTCGGAGCTTTCTCGCTTGGGATTCCTCGAGCTATCGTGACTCGCGCTCTAGTCTGCTTCTCCTATTACCCTCGCGACACCCTCTCCCTCCAGGCCTCTTCAGAGATATGTGCGAGCGTGAAGGAATGCGCCGATAAAGTCCCCCTCACATCCGAACCTCGCGACCCGTCTGAACGCGGCTTAATCCACTGGCCGATTCTTTCCAGACGGAGCGCGCTAATGCCGACTGGACGCCTCGGTACGTGCGAGCCGCTCGACGCCGCGGATCTCGAGGAAATTTGTCGGAGCCCTCGTGGAATCACAGCTGGCGGCCGCGGCTTAATTAAATATATCCCCGCGCTTAATTAACAGGGCAAAGCCGGCCGGCCATTAGTCGGCCGTTGAACCGGGAGCGGGCGACACACGCGAGGAAACTGGCCGACATGTTGAATTATCATGGCCGTTCACCAGTTTTTATGGCTGACCAGAGGGTGGCGGCGGCGGTGGCGAATGGGGCCAGTCACCCTCCGCGCTTCCACGAACAGTCGATAATTATGCGCCTCCCCACTCGGACACGATGAAAAAGGCGCCCGCACGCGAGAGACGAGCATGTGCCGCGCCAGAAAGTATTTCAACGCGAGTTACTGCTCGTGGAAAAATAAATGGAAACGCGAGAAGCCTCGAAATCGATTTTCACCCTTTAACCTTTAGAGTCGATATTTTCACCTTAAAACGATGGTTTCTCGATATGAAAAATGTATAAATGTTCCCTACAATTGATCAGGTACTAATCATCCAATCATAAAGATAAACAATAAAACACAAAATTCATAAATTCATAAATATTCTTTAATTTTAATTTTGATTCGTAATTCGTTAATTTTAAATTCGTGAATAAACTTAACTTCGATACTTGCAGAAAAGTAAATTACCACTACTCATCACAACTCCCCCGAGTCTCAATCCCCGCCCGAAACCGTCAGTCGAAAACCCCTAATTCCTGCGGCGAAATTCAATCAGCGGTGCGGCGGGCGGGCGCGTCGATTCCGGCTTATCGTTTAATTAAGATTGCGAGATACGCCGGCGCGCGCGCGCGCGCTCTCCCGCCGATAAATACATATTTATGTAGCGCGGAGTGGCCGTAGATAAGCTGCTTCAATTAAACATCGAGGCTCGAGCGAGTGGAAAACAACAAGGCTTGTTTGTGTCGGTAGCGACGAGCGGCCCCCGGGGGTGTAAGCCGAGCAAAGAGCTTCCGCTTGAAAAGGTGAAAGAGCTTTCGAAAGCCCGGTCGCGCGCGCGAGGGGGTTGAACCTTTGAATGGCGCGCGCCGAGTGTGTTCGAGGTTAGGTCTACTTACTGTGGGCGTAGTGTGCGGCGGGGTGGTGGGCGGTGGGGCCAGCGTGAGGGTAGTAACCCCTGTAGTCGCTGGGGTTGCCGACGACCCCCGAGACCGCTGCCCCGCCAGATGGCGGCTCCAGCGAGCTCCTCGGCGGCTCGTACCACCTCGCAGCGCTCGACTCGCTGCTCATGTCCATGGTGTCCAGGATGATCCGATTTCCGGCGACTCTTCGCGTCGGGGATCCCGCGGGGATCCCTCGCTCTCCTCTCTCTCTCCTAGCCGGAGGCGCGCCGGCCTCGAGAATAGCCGCGAGAGCGCTCGCAGAGACAGAGAGACAGAGCCGTAGGGGGGGAGAGGGCGAGAGTCTGCTAGAGGGGGAGAGAAAGAGAGGGTTGGAAGAGATTAGAAGCGCCTCTCTTCCGGAAGCCTCCGGCGGTGCGCGATCATAGGTGAGCCAAGTTCCTCGGCTTCACCGGGAAACCACCGGCCCCGCCTTCTGCAACACAACAAACAAATTCTCACATTAGTACATCAATTTCAATTCTCCAATACTCAATCAAAATGTCATCATTTCTATAAATAATATAATATAACAAATTCTATATATCTATATATAATATAGATATTATATTCATATATTCGTATTATATTAGATATTCATATAAATATATGAAATATCTATATATAATGTAACAAATTACATATTTCTATGAAAGATTGAATAAAAGGTGGTAATAAAGCATAAGAGTTCCCTCGAAAGTAAAGCAGGCAGAAGAAACAGCTTGAAAAGGAGACGAAGCCTGCGCAGGCACTGGCAGGATCAAGGCAAATCGAGCGCGAGTTAACAAATTAATTAGGGCGCACTCTCTCCCTCTCTCTCCCGCTCTCCCCCCGGCGAGCGCGAATCAGTGCCGTGCGTGGTTGGCGATCGTGTAATCCGATACGAATGTAAGTGGATAATGAACAACTTAGTAATACGCGCGTTGACAACCTGTCAGTCAGGGCGGACTGGACGCATTACATAAGCGGTATCTTTACGGCTTTCCGATATATCAGCTCGCCCGGAGGAATATAAGGACAGGCACTCACTCCCAATACGTCTTCTCCTGCCACACGTCTACAGGCTCCTTCAAAAGCGTCCGCCGCGATCGCCACTCTCCATCAAACTCTCCTCCAACCGACTAATTATAAATCGACTCTCGAGTTAATTAACAGACCTGACTTTCCAATTTTTTCCCTCGATTTATGAAAAATTGTTATGAATAATTTTCCGGGGCGGAGTGAGGAGGCGGCGAGGCCCAGTGAATCGGCCTGTAGAAAGGCGGGCGTGTGTGTGCGGCGGACACGCGCGAGTAAATTAATACCGCTGGAAACACGAGACGCTTCGATGATTCTCTGATCGCGCTGTACGCGGCTGCATAATCTGCCGGCTGTTTTAAGTTACCGGGCGCGGCGGGAGAGGAGGTGGCTCGAGAGTATCGGAGACTCCTCGGGGAAGGGAAACCGCGGAATCCGGGTGCAATATGCAAACCCGTCGCCATTATCGCCCGGGATACCGATCGCTTTAACTCGATCGACTCGCGCGACACAACCACTGACTACTGTCTTCGCCGATGCGACTACTTGTCTTTGGACTCCCGAAGGGAGTTAAGTGTCTCGACGGGCTTCACTTGCGAAGCTTTTTGAGACGATTTTTGGAATTAATTGTGTTGTGCGTATGGTATGAGTACACTGATATCAATATTGCAGAGTTTTCTTAGTAAATGCAGATTTGAATTGAAACTTGTCATATCGAAAGAATGAATTCGAGGAACACTTGAAATCACTGAGTCTATCTTTAGCAGGAAATCCTCCACATTCAAGTCATCAAAAATCAATGAAATTAAACCAGAATTCTTTCTCACTAACTATCCAACACATCAATCCCATCACATCGAAATCCTAAATTCCCCGAACACTCGAACTCGAACACTAACTTCGCCTCGAACTTCAAGTCATCAAACACCATTAAAACGAAATCATTTTTCACAACTCCCCAGCGCATTAATCCCGTCCCATCTCCAGGACTCATTCGCCGAAGGCTTGAAATCACTGACTCTACCCTCGACACTAAATCCCCAGAGTTCGAGTCATCGATGACCCCCAATGACAGGAATACCTGTCGCTCCAAGGGGACAAAGACCATCGCGTATAGTCTGACGGGTGGAAGAGCGATCGGGGGATGCTGGAGGACTTACCGAGGGCTGATAGTCGTCGAGGACGCTGGTTCGGCTCGCGACGGATCGCGAGGGCGCGCACGGACGATAAACGATCTGGCCGCGGCGATCGAAAAGAGATCTCGCGACTAATTGGTGTGTGTCTGAGCGCGCGCTTCCCTCGCGACGCACACCGGGCGCACTCGAGCATCAAGTGGCTCCAAATGATTTATCAATAAGCTGGCGATCGCGGCCCGATCAAGGTCATCGCTCTGACGCAATCAAAGAAGCCCCCGTTTCTCGATCGGCCAATCCTGATACGACCTCTGTTGATGGATCCGTTTCACTCTCTCTCTCTCTCTCTCTGTTTCCCGCGAAATTAAGAGTTGCGCGCGGCTTATCGCCATTGGCGAGCGACGGATTATGTTGTTGGTGTTGTATAATGATTCGCGGGAATGCCAACCCTTCCATCATCCTGGAATTAACTGGTGACTACTGATTTCGCGAATCAGTGTCGGACAATATTTGTCGCTTTGTAATTCGAATTCTCTCGTGTTTAATAAAAATTTGTGTAAATTCGTCGATTTGATTGGAATTGATTTGAGGGTTTTATTAAATTAAGGATGAAATCAATATCGTTCCAATGGAATTCGGTGGTGACGACTCCGGCGGAGGTTGCTTTTCCTCGCGCAATCTACTCCGCCGAAATTACCCGACGGTACACGGCAAATAAAATACTCGAAAACAATAATCGATAAGATATACAGCGACACGAGGTGGAGGAGAGGCCGATAAGATTACCCGACGGGACGTGTGCTCGAGCACACATTTTTCCCGGCTTTCTCGCTCGGACCTCCTAGAAATTCGCGTAGAAAAGGTCCTATTCGCAAATACTCATTTCCCCACACCAACCATCTTAACAATAACCAAGAAAAATTCCATATTTCATAATTAACAAACATTCCCGCGAAACCTCCAAATCACAATCGACAAGGCCGGATCAGCAGCGAGATCGATCACTCGCTATCAGGAATAAGGATCGAGAGTCATCGGATTACGTTCTCCACCTCTGTCCAAACAACACGCTCGGCCAGCAGCCTCTTCCCGACTTAATTTCGATTCCGGGATCCTCGTATTATCGATATCCAAATGAAGCGAGCGCGGCAATCGGGTTCCTTGTGTATCGCCCGGGACGAAGATCGATGGAATTTTCGGAGGAGCCCTCGAGATAACAAGAACCCTGAGCCAGATAACCGGAAACAACTATCAGATACAGAAAGCGTGTGACGAAGATTAGAAGAGGAGCTATCGGGACCGGTTGGCCGGCTCGATCCTGCGCCAAGATCCAGCGAGTCGGAAAAGCGGAGCCGCCGGTGGGAAGACGCCGGGCGTCGAGGCGCCGCATCCGACGTGAATCAGAGATTCGAAATAACAAACGGGACAAACACCATCTTTTCGGTGATTTGGCGATTACTCGATTCCGCCGATCGATAGCTAATCAGCGCCGCGGCGAAAGCCTGATAATCGCCAGGTACCAGGGAGGATGCCGATGAGGATGTCACCTGTGTCCGCCGACTCCTTTTCCTGTTATCGAGCCGCGCGCTCTGTCAAAGGGATCGCGCTATCAGATGTTACGTCACGCGCCTATACTCGAAAAGTGCGTGAAACTCCATCGGCCCGCCGACTTCGATCACGTATCGCCGTTGGTAATCTTATCGAGATTCGTTAATCTCCGCTTCCCCGAAACCGCGGCCCCGGGCCCGCACGTGCCTGCCGAAATCGTCGCCCGGTCAACTCGGGAGTAAAGTCCAGCGCGAGGGAAACGAGGCTCGCGAGATTGGGACTAGTAAAGGTAGAGTCGAGTGTGTTGAGATCTTCGAGTTACGTGCGAAGACAGAGATTTAATATCTGAGCTGTGGAGGGTACAATCACTACCGGATTCGGTAACGGTATGCGGTAGATTGGGACTCACACTGACTCGAAAGGGCCCGAGGATACTTATCGAACAAGTCGAGACTTCCAATTTAGAGTACAAGACGATGACAAAGATTTCACTTCCAACTTCTACGCGAGGACAATCACTCGGCAACGATGCAATACAGGGCCCACATCAGGCCCAAATGGTTCGCGTCTCCCTAAAGGGCTCGGCGCATCCAAACAACTGTTCCGCGCGAGAGGAGCTGTCATAAACCGTCAATGGGTCCCCGAGAGCAGAAGAGCGGATCGAGGTCGGGCCCAGAAAGAAGCTTTAGGAAAGATCGTAAGTGTAGTGCGCTTGGAACAATGGCAACTCGGCATTCCTCGGGCGGGGAGTGTGGGGCCGTGCGTGGAAAGGAGTACGATTTCCTGGAGCGACGGACACCGATCTGCCGCGGACACTCGATACACCCTGGCCGAGAAAAAGAAGTGGCGAGCCTGCGGTGCACCCGAGTAATCCTTGTGGAAGCCGTGTCAAAAGCACCGACCTGTTCACGATACCCATAACACCACCGATACGCCCGACGCGTCGCCCAACTTTTCAGGCCCGCTTTATGAACGCTGCATTCGGGGACTTAAGACCCTGAGAATCCATGGGACTCTCGAAAATCAACTAAACACTGGCACCACTGATATGTCACTAATATCTCGGGCCCTGAATACTCAAGGGGCCTTATGGGCCTTAAGAATCAACGAGAGACAGAGACTAGACATAAACACCTAGTCAACTGGGTGTAGAAACAGAGAAATGAATAGATGCATTGCTGCCTATCACTTTCGCAAGTCCCAGAATCGGGCCCCGGTTACAACCGCGCGCAATTCGGTATGATGACTTATCCCCCGACAAGGACACGAGTCCGCCGACCAGCTAGGCGTGTGCTTAATGTTAGAGGACGCTGGTACACCGGTAATAATCGGGCGCGGAATCTCACTCCCGGTTTCTGCCGCGATATGCAAATGCTCGTAATGGGCCCATTAATTTCTTTCGTGATTGCCAGGGCCCCACCGAGGCGTGTGGTAAAATACCTCTATAATCAATAAACGAAGCGTGCCCATTACTATTGGCAGCTCTCGGCCCGAGGATGACGGCCGCAGCCGGCCAGCCCAATTGATGATTCCCGATGATTACTTAACGACTACTGGTCCGTTGCAAGTGCAGGCGACGGCTGCGCGCTCGGTAAAACGAAGAGCGGCTCGCGAAACCCTGTGTTCCGGCGATTGGAAGAGGTTGGCTTGGTGCATCATCGGGCGAGGAGAGATCGTCAGTCTCATCGAAGCGCGTCCGAGTGTTATTCGGGATGCTCGGTTGCACTAATAAGCGGCGGCATTTCGCGGATAATAAATGAAAACAGAAACCGCGCCGGGTCGTTTATTATACTCGCAAATTGGCAATTATCCGCAAAAGCCGAGGAGGAGCGCCCCCCTCGCAGCAACGCGCAAACACCCGGCCCGGTATTTTCTCCCTGGAACCGACACCTTTTTTTCGCGCTCGCGCTCGCTAAGAAAGCTTTCACCTCTCACTCAATGCCGGCCTGTACTTCGCCGACGCACACTCAGCGGAATCCTTCTAGAGTCGGATGTTCCAGTCTCCTGACTCGCGAGTTTTCCTCGACTGCTTTACTGTACTTCTACCGCGAAAGGACGCGATGCGGACCGAAACTACTTCCACGGAAAACTCGGCGTTGCTAATCACTTGCTGCGAACTCCGTGCACCGACCAACCTCTAATAATCCAACACGAATTCCCTAGGCCGTCGGAGCGTCACTTCCCGATAAAACAATGCCCTTAACAATGCGGATAAATGATGGCGACTCGATACCCACTCGACGAGCAATTACCGTCCTTCACGCCCGAGAGGGAAGAGAGTCTCCCGACGCAAACGCTTCACGGGGGGATTTTTTCCAAGGGCAGGCACCCTTGGAGGCTGCTCACGCGAAAAGTCGGAGCCGGCTTTGTCACGGCTTGCGGCCGCTGCCATTATTCCGGTGAATCGAGTCTACCTGTGCCGACGGCATCCCGACGCCTGCCCGCTTGCCTTCGAGTCCGCCGCCGCCGGCGCGGAACACTCGCTTCGGGGAAATCGAGGAGGCTTTGGAGTAAGAGTACTTTTGTTGCTCGCTGACGCCAATAAAGCTGGCGCGAGACGATTTGGTATTGATTTAGAAGTTGTATTTGGTCGGGTGAGACGAAGTCCGGTTTGAGTAAAAGGATGAGGTTGAGTTTGAGTATTGAGTGGTTGGTTTTATTGATGATGGAAGGTTGGAGAGTCTGGGTTGAGTAAAAGTATGGAAAGTTTGAGTATGGGAACACGAGAGATGAATACATAAAGTATCGAATCAAGTCGAATTTACTGACATTCGAGTAAATTAGTAAAACTATCAAGTCTCAACTAGTCTGCAACTATCCAAACACATCAACTTGTAACCATCCGTGAAACTTACTCTCAAACAAGAGTAAGTGACCGAAACAGATGCTTTTTCCATCACGCACGAGTATTTCCCTTCTCCAATCCCTTGAACCCACAAATCTAGCGAATGCTACCATCAAGAAGGCGAGCGGACGAGTACGAAAGGGCTAGTTTGAAGGTTTGGCGCGCACATTGCGGCCGACGGTCGGTGATCGGCTCGACTCTTACCTTATCTCGATCGTCGACGTTATCTCTCAATCGCAACGACAATCTCTGGTGGGGTGGGCGGCCCCGCGAGCCAACGGCGTTCCGCTCAATGCGAGTAAGCCCGCTATCACTAAGTTAACACCAACACACTGCACTCTTCACACACACGGCACATCGTGGCGCTCGGTAGTAGTTAGTGTTCCCCTAACGAGGATTGAGACTCCTGGTGGCTCGGTCTCAGTGGCCTCGGTCCTCTCGATACTCTCGATTCACTCCTCCGGGAGAGAGAGAACGGCGTAGCGGTCGACTCCGGCGGCACAGGATTCCCCGCAGGACAGCGGCTTTTTAACACAATTCTTCTTTTAACCGAGAAATATCATCCTCCGATTATTATTTCTCTCTGTGTGTATGGCTCGCTCTCGCTCTCACTCGAGTCTCCTCGTGCAAGTGAGGGGGTGGCGGTGGGGGGGAGAGATTGCAAGTGGCGCGCGCGCGCGCGTAAACTCGAGGTCTCGATGCGACTGTCGTGGCACCCGGCGCGGAACTAAGGCGAACGAAAACACGGCGCTACGCGCTCCCCTCGCTTTTGAAAGGACTCGGCCGGCCTCGGCCGAGCTCGGCTCCCTCCGCCGCCGCTAAGCCGCGCCCAGGCCCTCGGCACAACCTACCAGCGGGCGGTATCTTCCCCCCACTACCGCGCGACTCCAGCGCTCTAAGGGAAAAAGGACGCTGGCCGGCGCAACGCGCTTCTGCCAGCGCCGCGCAAGGCCCCCCCTTTTTTTGGGAAGCTTGTACAACTACTCGCCACCCCAACTTTTTACCATCCCCACTCCCCCCCACTTGTTACCCCCCCCCCCCCCCCCCTACTCGCGCGCGGCTTTGTGGCCGAGGAGGACACTCGCTACCCTTGCTGAGCCGCCTGGCAACCCTGCCCGACTGTCAACGACAGCGATACGATTTTCCTAGCCTGAACGCATCATCTTCCTCCTTTTTTTTCTTAGGTGCCTGCAATTTTTAGCACGAAAGTTTCGGTAGGAAGATTATGTTGAATGGTTTCCTGTGTCTTGAGGGTGGAATTTGGAGGGAGAGTTAAGTTTTTTGGGTTGTTTGGAGAGCTGGAATGATTTTCATTCCAGTGTTTGGTTCTGTCTTTTGAGTAATGTATTTAGGTTCGAAATCGCTGATACGCAAGAATAGAGCTTTTGTTTATGGAACTGTTTACAGGACTGCCGAAACAGGTGCCGACAAGATAAGCCAACGCGAATATCATTGGCCGGGGAGATCGAGTGCTCGTATTTCCGGGAACAATAGAGAACGCGAGTGGAAAATTCAATGTTGCCGAGCGAATTTAATGCAGTCCTCGCCGCCGATTGTCAGATAGCGAGCGGAGCCGCTGCCAAATCGTCAGGGTTCCCACTCGCCCCGCAACTCTCTGTATTAATAACTCCCCCCGACAAATTATAGAAAATCTGCCCGCAGACTAGTTCCGTGCCAAAATGATTGCCGCGAAAGTGGGACTTTTCCCGGCCAATCCGACCAACTGGCCTAATTCTCTCGAGTTTTGTCGGCGCAATTATCTCGAGGGTGGCGGCCGAGGTGTTGAATGATCCCGTCGGATCGGCCGCGTGTACTGATTCGATCGTGGCGCACTCGAGAGAGCGACGTCTCGGCTGCGGTGACGCTGAAAGAGATGCTTTCCGTGATCGGCCCGCCGAATTTAGATCACATCGGGGGAAACGAGAGCCCGTGACGCGTGCCCCGAGATTACCCGCCCGATACGCCACTTGCGCACACACACTTGTACAGCCGCTTTCAAAAGCTTCGTCTGACCAAACTTATTAATACATTTGCAGCCGCAACCTACTTCTTCATTTATGTCGACGGCGAATACAACTTTGCAACTCCTTTCCAAGCAAAGGTCAAAGAATTGATTCTTCCGATACACGGAACCAATAAAAGACAATTAAACTGCCTCCCATTTAATATTCGCTCTTAATTAAAGATACACAGAACTCTTAACAATTATACATTTAAGATTCAAACCCCCGCGAATAATCCGCAGGATAATTATACACGATAATTATAATTATACGTCCGAGATAATTATAATTATACATCCATTGTCACAAATTATACACAGAACTCTTAACAATTACACATTTAAACTCAAACCCCCGCGCATTATTCGCGAACGCCCGAAACCCAAGACCACTCCGAGCAATTCTCTCAAGAATTTTTCATAGAAGCCTCATCAATAATTCTACATACAGGCTGTTTAAAAAGCGGGTGTGGGGTGGCAGGGTGTAATAGGGAAGTCTCTTGGCGCGGCCTGTAGAGGGCAGATAGAGGCACGCGTTTCGTGGGGGCCGATCTTGATGCCGCGGGCCGGCTATCTCGATGAGATAGGCCGATTAAGATATACCGCCCTCCGAAATCCAAAGTCTGAAATCCGAGCCGCTGTTACAGGTTGGCCCAGGTCGGCTCATCCGATAGGAGAGCGCCACTTTTCCGATCTACTTCTCGCCTCCGTCGCCGTCCGACGGCGCCCGCCGTGTCACCGCGATAACCAATCCCCCTTGCAATTTTAGCTAGCTGCGCTCCCTTTGGGAGAGACTCTCTCTCTGTAGTGGTTACTAAATGAACAAGAGTCTAATGACGCGTGTGGTTTCGGAGTTATTTTTGAGGTTTCGAGATTTGATTTTATCCGATGGACCTGTGATGCTGTGGGAGGTCTGTATGGATTACATTTATACGAGGAACTTGGCTAAATAAATAATGATCTTCAGCCAAGGAAATCATGTCCCAACAAATCCTACAAATCTAATCGAATATCTTAACTCTCCAATCGAATTCAATCACATATTTCCATAAACTTCTCTCACCTTCTTAGAGCTCTATTTTACAAAACACGACGCTTTCAACACGACTATCCTCTCCATAAACATCCAAAGGTTCCACCTTTCGAGCCCCGAAAACCGCTCGAACACGCGTAGATACGAGAAAATTCGCCAGAAAGCAGAGCTCAACTCGATCCCTCGGCAGTTCGCAAAGATGATCGTCCAGATTTTCCCCGCTATTGGCAAACTCGCGTGCACTCTTGATCGGATCAGCGTCCCCCCCTCCACTGCCCCCCCGGAGACTCGCAGATGCTGCCCCCAGCGGGCCGGCAGCGGGTGGCGCTGTTTGTGTATTGTGCGCTGCATCCACGGCGACATGTACCGTCGGAGAGGTGGAAGGGTGGGGTGGGAGGAGGAGGAGGGGAGGAAGGTGGCGGTAGAGTGGGGCGGCGGCAGCGTTGCCGGGTTGCCGGGCGGCTGAAGTGTAGCCTGGCCCGGCGGAGTACAAGCGAACAATCTGTAGAAGCTTGTCCAGGACAGGAGAGAAGTCCGTAGATCAGCCAATCAGATAGGCATACCCCCTCTCGTCCATTGTCACAAAATGGCGGCCCTAAATCAGCCTGACTCCGCCTATCGCTGTCCCCTTCTCGAGCGCCTCTAGCGGCGCCGCCGTGAAAAACTCCGCCTATCGATTCATTTTTACCGCTCTCTTCTTCTTGCCCACCCCCCACCCGCCCGCCCAACCCCCACATTTCCTCGCGGACGCCGCTCTCCCCGGTGAGTCTCTCCTTGTTCGATGGGTTGGTCCACCGCTCGAGCTTTTTTCCTCTCTTTCGCGCTGCTCGCCGTGGACCAACTGTCTGCCGCTACGCGCCTTTTTCTCTTATTGCAGCGCGTCTTGTGGATGTTGTCGGAGAGTCGGGGTTGCAACCCTCGCTTTCTTGTCCAATGCGAATCTTTGGGATTGTAAATCGTTGGGTGGTTCTCGCGGAAAGTCGCACGGGCCGGGTAATTGAAAGGATTGAATTATTCGTAATAATACTTGAAAGACAAGTAATTCAGCGTGCGAGCTATCGAATGGGGAGAATTGTGAGCAGCCACCTCGACGGCCGAGCCAATGAACGATTAGCCCCGATGCGACGTGATAGCGCGCAGAGCGCCGGATGAGAAGTTAATTGTTTGAGACCCAGTGAATGGAGCACTGAATGCAAAATAATTTGTGCGGATCCAGTGTTATTTACACTGGAGGAGGGTGGGAGGGGGCTCGGCCGGGGCAAATGAGTTGCGGAACACATTTAACGATAATGAGCTGCTCTCGGCGCCCACCGGGGACGAGATTATTTCGCGCTCGCGCGCGAGCTTATTCCGAACTCTGCTTTTACTAAATCCGGATAAATCCCGGCCACCCCTCGCACTCTCGATCTACCGTAAAATACGTTCGGCCGAAAGTGCAAGTAACCGTAATAAAGTCGCGCTAACGATCCACTCGTCCACGTGCTTCCCGGAAGAACGGGACTATCGGATTTAAGCGCAAGTATTGGGAAAAATTCGAGTTAGTTTATTGTTGGCCTTCTCGATAGTTGGAATTAAAGCGTTAATGCAATACTGTGAACAATTCATTGTAATTCTTGTAATTATCCAAAACTACGTTCAATCGAGTAAAGTGACCAACTCAGTAAATCATAGCAAATCCAACTCAGAACTGTTCAAATTACATTTATTTATCATTTTTGTTGAACCTTTCAGCGTATAAATGAATGAAAACTTTAGGAACATAGAAAGAAACTTTATTGAACGACTATATAGATGAAGTGAAATATCACATACTGAAGTCAGTCATAAACATAAATTCGATTATTAACAAGTAAGTTCTGCGAAGCCAACACCACAATTTTTCCCATAATTCTACTTTCAATTCGAGCAAATGTATTAATCACAAAGAAAGGGACTTTCCACGGTAGATTGGGGTTGTTGGCGTAGGAAGGCGGCGTCGAGCAGTGACTCTGCGGAATTTATGGTGGCGCGAGTCCAGCAGGAGAAAAGTTCATCCTCGCTTGACCGGAGTCGATAAGGCCGGCCAGCGGAAGAGGGTGGAGGTCCGCCGGAGCTCGAAAACAGAGAGTCGCAGCTGCGAGGATGGCAAACTAACGACGGGAAAAAGAGGAGGAAGACTCTGGAGCGCCAGTTCTCCAGGGTCTCCTTGAAGATAACGCGACTTCCTCCCCGAGCCACCCAAAGCAAAGAGTCAAATTCCTATATCGATGCTAACTTCTTTCCCCTTGGCCGCCGCCTCCTTCGCTCGGAGAATCAACTGCGCGCTCGCGCAGTTCGGCTTCCACGTAAGCGTAATTAGCGCGGACTTAGAGACGGATAATGACTGCGCCACGCTCCGAGGACACATTACCGCCTCGGGCTACTTAGGATTACCTAATGAGGCGACTTAATGCGGAAATGTCAATCAGCAAACAGGCTGTCCGCCTTACTGTCCTGGGAAGACAGTTCAATCCAATCCAACAGAGTTTACCTTCGAAAATGTCCCAGGTTTAAAATTCAATTTTTAGTTTCTGTAGTATAATTTTGATAATAATTGCACGTCCAAACAGATAAACAGAGAATTTTGCGAAACTTAATTTTGAATTTCTAGATTGAAATTCAGAGTTTTAAATTTCTAGATTGATGAAATTCAGAGTTTTGAGTTTCTCGATTGAAATTCAGAGTTTTGAATTTCTAGATTGAACTTAAGAGTTTTGAATTTCTAGATCGAAATTCAGAGTTTTGAATTTCTAGATTAAAATTCAGAGTTTTGAATTTCTCGATTGAAATTCAGAGGTTTGAATTTCTATATTGAAATATACAAATACTTGCGATCTTAGTTGTTTCTAGTATCGCAGGACTCCGGGCATCACAGGCCCCGCCAGGTTCCAGCGAATAAACAAAGAATGGGTCCAAGTGACCAGTGGAAAGGCACCGGTTGCCCGAGGGAAAAAACAACGGGCGCACTTCCCCGGGCCTAATTTACGACGTTTTCCTTTCGCGGGGTCCTATGACATTGTGCAACTCTCGGGCTCCGGTATACCTTTCAAGGTGACTGGCACCTCCTCGTTAGAGGAAATCGATACCCGAACGGGAGAGAGCGCTGTCCCTCCACCCGCTGACCACCAGAAAATTCGCCGACTAAAAAGAGTCTTATTGTCCGAGGTGTAAGGTGGAAAGGTAAAACCTGAGAGGTTTCCTCCGAGGACCCCATGGCGACTTGGTGGAAGAAAGAACCCCTGAAATCTACCCTCGATGGGGAGTGTGTTTCTCCCCATAACGAGGGGATTCAACCCTTTCAGCATTTTTAGAAATTTTCGACAATTTGTTTTATTATGTTTTTTATTATTTGGTTGTTCTGGCACTGTGTTTTGTTGGGACTCGATTTAATTGGAGAATCGATTAATCGAGAACCCCGCGTTCGAGGGCGCTTTTCATCGGACTAGTTTCGTCGGCGAGATGTTATCCGAGTAGGCAGAGCGGCCGAGAAAGCGGCGACACAGTGGAAATGTGCGAGGTCGCATTGAGAAAATCCCGTGGAATGGCATAGTGGCGTGCACAGGAACACTCCGAGGGAAACAGAGAGGGAAGAGGCCGCCGAATGGAGCACTCGTGCCCGATTATTCGAGAGCGGCCCATTGTGCGGGCGAAGTGAGCCTGCATGACAATGACAATGACAATGCCGTCGAAGGAGAGCGCGGCGAACACTGGCGACTCATACGTAAAGAGGTTTCTTTCGCCCGGGCTTTGAGGAATCGGCGCAAGAACGATCGGACACTTCCACCGAATGCCCGAGTGTTCTCGCGCGCACTCCTTTCTACCTCGGCATCGAAAGGAATCGGCCCGATCGGAGATCTCGAGTGATCCCTGACAATTCCGAGATCTTGTCTCGCGTGTCCAAACACGACGGCATCGATTCAGCCTTGTTTGCCACGGAGTTCTCCACTCCCGTGTCGCATCCGCCTCTACGGGCCTGGATTACTCTGCGGCTTGTCTTGGATTCGACGCCACCCTCTTGAAGGGTTGAACTCGAAATCTGTGGGAATTTTGAATGAAAACTATTTTTGTACATTCGAAATAAAGTGATTTTTTTTCCTTTCTTAATTTATGTGAATATTTTGTATTAAAATTTCAGAGTTCTGTTAATGAATCAAAATAAAGTGATTCATCGAAACCACATGCGTTTTATATACTTTCTTAATTTATGTAAACGTTTTGTATTAACATTTCAGAGTTCTGTTAATAAATACACATTTCTTCTGAAAAATCCTGTTTCATGAACTCCACAATACTTACATTCTACAACAAAATCACTGAAATCCGTTCTTTGCCAATGGCGACGGCTGTGAGTGTGACTTTAGCCGGAAGGGTCGCCCACTGTGTATATGGGGCGTCGGCTTAAGTGGATCTATGACTCGGCAGGATAGCTGTAATTCCGGGGGTGGCTAACTGCAATGCAATGCATTAGGGCGAGGAAACGAGCGGTAATTAGGTGGAGACGCTGCTTTCTTAATTAGTCCAGGCTTTAGTTTACTCCAACTCGTCGACATTAGCTCGGCTCTTTAGCATCGGCCGACTCGCCCTGAACGGGGATCGGTGAGTCAGGCGACGGCTTTTTTATGGGACTCAGGATTAGGATTGGCCAGTCGACGGAAAAATGCTTTACGACTCGGCGAGGTCCGAGGCAGAGTATCCGGGACAAACGAGTCTGCCATTGGCGAGGCCGCAAATTCACGGCTTTTATTGGGGATCGCTTACAGGAGGCGAGTCACTCGTCCTCCCGCGGGAAGGTCGCGTCCTCATCGTTTTATGGGCCGCTGGCGCTAGAGCGAAGAGAACCTCACACTCCTCGACAAACAGACCTATGTTTATTTAACACCGCGAGAGTCCCGAAGCAACAAGACAATTTTCACCAAGTGCGCGCTCGGCCAAATATATCCGAGGGCAGAGGAGACTAAGCCGGCTGGATGCGGAGGCTCGAAAAGGGCAAAACATAAAGCACGCGCAGCTCCGGTACAATATGCCCTCGTCTCTCCCTCCGGCGGGCAGAGTTACGAGGGAGGGAGCGAGAGAGGAGTGTTCCAGCAGCGAAGCTCGCCTCGTTCTCTTGGAAGAGACACAAAGCCAGCGAGCGGAGTTATCTTGATGAACCCTAAGTACTACAAGACCTATTTGGAGGAGAGATAGGCCCGGGCCGAGGAGGAAGACGGGGCCGAAGACGAGGCCCCGCTCGCCTCCGGGACGGAACGAGACAGACTGTCAGAGCTCCTCGCGCGTCCCCCCCTCGGAGGGGAGCGGGCGGCCGCCGCCGCGCACCTTGGAAAAGAGATCTTTCACGGTTGTCGATGCCGGCTTGATAAGCCACGGCATTCTACATTGCTACTCTTTCACCATTGCTCTCCGCTAACTGCTCGCGCCAGTATTAAAGCAATCGGTCGGGAAACAGTGGGCCGAGAGCGGGCAATCGGTCACTCGGTTTTTCGGCCAGGGCTCGCAGTCAGTAATTAACGATGCAGAGGCTTAAGAGTCGGCCGACGGACGCCGGGGACAATTAGGTTTTGCGGCGACGGACGCCGGGACGGCGGCGGGAGCGGTCATTGCCGGATCAAAAGAGAGAGGAGGCGAGTATCGAGGCGTGACGGCGTCCGCTGCGGTCGCCTCTTTTCAAGGGAAACTGTCGAAACACTCGCCGGAGAGCAAAGGGTTGAACGCCACGTGCGCGCCCTCTCCTCGCCCCCGCCGGCGCATAAATCTTCGGAGGGCCAGCCTCGATCCTCCCGTCTCCTCCCGGCTACCGTTCGTAAGTATCTATGCCGCTGATCCTCGGGGGAGGGAAGCCGCGCTGCGGTAAATATTAGCTTTGTAAGCTCGCTTTCTCTCATTCCCTCTTGACTGCAGTCGGGATGTGTCTACCTGTGTTTACGAGGATAGTTTAATGCCCCTCTGATCCGTGAGTCCTTGGCCCTCGATCCACTGGACACCTGGTAACACACTTACCCTTGGTGCGAGCCTACCCTGGAAATAAGGGTATTGGGTTATTCATTGTTTACCAAAGGAATTTTATAGTTTTGTTGTTGGCTTGGAGCTGTTTGTTCGAATTATGACCAAAGACTTTAATTAAAAAGGGTTTTGGATGTGTACAGGGTGAGTCACTTGTCTTGAGTCACTTGAGTTCCAATTCTTTTCATTATTAGTAGAATTTTATATTATAAATAAATATCAATGCATGGAAAAGACTGAACACCTTTTAATTATTACATTTTCAATGGCCTATATCCATTATTAGCGATTCCACTGAATCCCCCTGTACACTAGCGATTCAGTTGGCTTTGTATTATTGGTTCCGGGCGGCGAAAGGGTTTCTCGCGTCCAATATCTCCGAGTGCAGATAACAGAAGGGCTGCCCACCAGAAATCTCGAGAGCAGGAATCGAGTGGGCGCGATCTACACGTGTCTTCCGGTGCTTCCGGTGACAAGGATACACGCGGACACGGATAGTTGGAGGTTATGTCGGCCGGGAGTGACCACGCCTCGGAGATAAGAGCCGGCCGACGGACAAGCGGCGCATCGATAAACTTCAATTTCGAACAAACGAGGAAAGGCGCCCCCTCCCCCCCTCGCCCCGGATATATCTCCGACACGCCCCGACACCGTGTAAAACCACGTAGTCCTTATCTCGCTGGGAGCAGCCGGAGATAAGTGGCCGCTTAGCCGATCTCGATCCGATAGCCCGAGCGCACGCTTTCCTTCTAACTAGAAAGATCGGCCGGGTTGTGTCCCGCCGGTCAGGTATTCGAGTTGGTTGGGCGGACGATGAAGTTGGGTGCTCGCGGCGACTTGCGATTCGTAACCTTAGTGTCCGATTGTTTGAAGAATTCGTTTCTACGAGATATGATTAACAAATGCGACAATTATGAAAACATGAAATGAGCGTACAAGCATGAAATCATACAATTGTGAATTTTAAAGAATAAATATCCGAAATTATGAATTTTAACGAAAATGGGTATAATAATATTGTCAATGTACCAACTCTGACTATTAAATTTTACAATTTTAATTTTAATGAAATTCCTACAATTACGAAGTTTAAAAAGAAATCTGAAAATCTGAAATTTTAACGAAAACAGATAGCCCCAGTATTAACACTCCAACACTACGGACAATCAACTCTGCATAAACAAAATGACACCTGACTCCTCGAATCCAAGCGCAGGAAGTCATTGCATGAGGGGAGGGCAATTCAAGCGCAGTCCAGTCAGCGCGATTCAATAACTCAGGGCGAATAATCATGGGGAAAGGAGTGTTGGCGATCGGAACGATAGGCTTTCTCGTCCCAATGACGTATAGAGTTGCGCGTCGCAGCCCGCTGTATCTGGGCGTCCCTCCGCCCGGCGCGGCGGCGGCGAAATTAATTTCGAGCTGACGTACGGCGCCTCATAATATTGTCTCATAACTCTCCGTCGCAATCGGGCTTATCTTGCGCGCACTGGCGTTTCAATTAGCCTGCGCCCCGAAAGTCTTATCCCGACGGCCGACGCCGTGTTGTCCTCTGCTGCATAATGCACGCATAAATACGCCCTTCGATTAATTGGCCAATGGGAGCACTGAATGCTCGACGATCTTTTGCCATCTTGCGATTGATATCGACTTGATGGTACTGAATTCAGTCTGGTGGAATAGTTTGGGAAACAAAGCGTTTGGGTGGTCGAATTAACTTGATCGAATTGGATGGAAAATTATGTAAATATGTATATAAACAGATTTATTGAAATGCTGAGTTTGTAGACTCGAGTTTCCAAGTTATGTAAACTGAGTTTTGAAGGAGCAGAGTTGAAAGGACGAGGGAGGTTCTCGAGTCGAATTCCCACGGGAAGACGGACACGTTGTTCCGCTAGGCGAGGAAGGCCGAGGGAGAATGGGTGTGTAGGTAAAGCCCGGTCCTTAGGGACGCGATTCCCGAAGACGCTTTTCCTGCGGAGCACACGGAAAACGAGGCACGCCTACCTCGTTATCGAGCACGAGCCGACTTATCCGCAAAGTATTTTACGACCTTCTAATGTGCGCCTGTCATTCCCCGCCGACCCGGGCCCAAACCCTTCCGCCCTCGGCCATCACTTCCGCAAGCATTTCCGACTATTGCACTCGCAGTTTCCTTCCAACGAGTCCCAAAAAAGGAACTGCACATCCGAGTCAGTAACTCGGAATTGTTCTTTCGCAGAAAACACTGCGAATCTGTTTGAAGTCCGAGTGTCAAAGTAAGGCCCAGGTCAGTTTGCTCCGAGGGTTGGCAGACGTTGGCCTCGCCGAGTGATTCTCCGGGCGAGCAATCAATTTGGAAAAGGGCGCTCGTTTTGACTGGGTGTAAACCGCCAATTACAGGGCTGCGATTGAGCTGTCGGGGCCCGAGGAAAGTGCGGGGCCCTAATGATAGAAATTAGGGGGGCGCCCGCTTCCGGTAGCCGGGAGAATCGTTAGAAGGAGTTCGCCACCGGATAACCACAGATCAACGAATCATCGGGCCCCGTCAATTCGAAAACAGGCCCATTAGCTAGGAATTTCCTTCCACTTATCCCCGCGGTTACTTCCTAGTTCCTGCTTTTTCGATCCTTTTCTTCCTTCACAATATTTCCTCAATCAATTTTTTATCAATACATTTTTCAGCGATTCTCCAATATTGGAGAATATTTTTTTCGGAATGTGAGTCATGATCCTACAAAATTGCTCCGATCGATTTTGTGTTAATACATTTTTGATAAATCGTCGAATATTGGTGCGTTGAGCAGAAGAGCTGAAGCTACGAGATTTTTTTCGGGATTCCTTCTCGAGGTTGGCGACTTTTTCAGGAGGCGAGTCAGGCTCCTGCGAGGTAGCGGAGGAGTGGAGGGTAAGAAAGGAGAGGACCTTGGTGTCCAGGGGGCGCGCCATAAAACTGGAGGGTACAGTGCTACCCTAATCCTCTGGAAGAATACGAGGCAGCTCCGCTCACAAGGGCACCCCGCGCCGAAGGATGGATTGTTATTTATGGCCACTGAAATCGATACCCTGCCAGATCAATTATGACAATATAGCCATTGTCAGCCGACTTGCCCGAGCAACCGACACTCGCAGTGTCTTTGCTCACTTGACCAAGTCGTCGCCTTTTCCAATCTTCCTCAAAAGTCCCATTTATACTCGCAATTCAATAAAAAAAAAGGAAGTGAGATTGGAACAAATAAGTTTAAAAATATTTGCATTATCAAGTGAAAATCTGTTGGGCCCGAAAGAGCTGGGAATCGAATGGCAATGACGAGAAAGCCCGAAAGAGAGGAAGGTAGACGCCGGCAAAAGTTGCACGATTCAAGCAAGTGCCGCTCGAGAAGGAGGAGAGTTGGCGCGCGGGGCCTTACGTGCACGAGGCGCTTTTTACATTTTACGGGGTTCGCACCGGCCATAAATCAGGCACGGGCGACCATAAAACCGTAGTATTCGCGCCGAGGGGAGAGCAAGCAGGAGAGAGGAGAGGTGCGTCGGGCCCGGACAATTCTGGGGCCCAGCGCAGCCCCGCAGGCAGGGTGCCCTCGGACCTCTCCCCCCTCCCTCTGCCCGCTCGCCACCGGCCCGTTCCTCACGAAATCTGGACAATAGGGCCCCGACACGTAAGACATTGCGACATTTTGGAGCGCGACACGAAAGACACTGGTCTTTGGGGAAGCTGGGCCCGAGGGAGAGCGGATATACCTGAGGCCCTAAGCCCGAGGGCCACTCTCGAACTCTTCCGGGAAAGGCGGAGCGCCGTCTCCCCCCGAGAAACTGAGAGAGGGATAACTAATCGGCTGTTCCGGACGCGAGATCGGGCCCAAAGCGGATCATCACTGGCCCAGGCTCAAATCGAGAGCGTGACAGGTGGAGAAGCTGGAGCGGAATTAGGTTAAGAGCGCTCATGGGTTGAGAAGCCTGTGCGAATCTTTCAATTCTCCTAACCCAGGTCCTCGATCTACTACAACTTTTCATATTTCAGGCCCACTTTCTCATAAACACTTATTCCCAAATTCTAAACTCTTATTTCATTACGAACATCATTTTAAATATTCCCCTATACAAAAACACTTCAAAAATCATTCCCCAATTTTACTTGCAGGAGGAAAGTGTGTATTCGGGTTAACTTGGAGCTCGAGCGGAAGCCGGACGTCCCAGGTTCCGAGGCACACAGGTGATCCAGGTAAGTGTCTCAGTGGGTCCGCGCACCTTACAGAGGCGGCGGGGCCCCCCGCGGTCATCGTAAATATCGGTAATGCGAAACTGGGTCATCCTAGTCTCATAGCCGCGGCAGGCAAGAGTGCACTCCATTCAGGCCCGGCGTGACGCCCTGTCACTCGCCCCAGGTATCCGCAGCCAGCAGGGAAAATAGTGTACGTATTCCTCCACCGACAATGGCTTTGTTGTACGACTCGTGTCGCTTCCTCTACCCTGCTCCTCGCACATTCGCACTCTTTTATTCCCATTGTTCGTCCTATTTAATTTTGTGTGGAAGTTCGTGTGTTTGTTGCATCTGCAGCATTAATGAGACAGCCTGTACGACTAGAGGCAAATGACGCTGATATGCCGAGTCACGTAGGCGATTTGCATGTCCGGATTAATGGAGACGTCGCAGTCGAGCGTGAAAAGGTGGAGGACGAAGCGAGGAGAAGAAAGGGAGTGGAACAGTGGGCCAGGAGGATCAGGGAAAAGGAGTAGGTCCAGAGACCCGGCGCCTCCCTTACAATACAACCATCCCCTTTCTCTTGCCCTTCCAAGGCCCAAGGTCCACTCGACCTCTCCAGGACTCTCCACGGAAATTTGCATGAAAACGGCTCGAGTCTTCGCTCTCCAACTCCCGGCGACTCTTCCTCTAATCCAAAGCTCTCGCAGTTCTCGCGAGCAATATTATTCAATCAAAAGTGTCCTGGATCGAAAACCGGAACATCCGATTGAACTCCACATCTCGTACTCCACCGGTGTAATCCCAAAGGGTTTTAATGACACGGAAGAAAAGGCCCAGGCACTCGCACCAGTTTCGATCAGCAGAGTCAGCAGTCTCAGCAGTTTCAGCAGTTTCGGGGCGGAAAGAGCGTCGAAAGCGTCTGGGACGGTCTGCGGGCTCCTCGGGGATCGCATAAAATTGAGGCGGCCGAGCCAAGGGACAGGGACGATGTCGCCGGTGTACGAGCAAGAATTTACCTGGACTGCCGGGCTAACGGTTCTACGTGTCGCCGGAGAACAATCTCCGGGAATCTCCGGAGGACACGTTTAGCTGCTGGACCGCGCGCGCGCTGCCCCGGGATTCCTTTTTCCCGGCACCGCTATAAATAACCGCGCGAGCGCTGGAAATAGCCGGGGTGTGCTTCATCACACTTAACATAACATTCCTCGGGGCCTACGAGGGCCCTGTCGAATTCTGATTAGCCCTGGGAGTCCGCGATCACTGCCAACTCAACCAGTCGATGTCTGTGTTGGGGGAGGAAGACGTACTCGAGGAGAGAGAGACTCGACAATGTGCTTGTTTCTCGGTCACGCTTGTTCTAATCAGTGCGGCGATTTGTCCCGGTGATATTTCGGGCACGCTGCGCCGGCCTGTCGCCGTCACGGATTTCGGGACGTGTCTAGACGCGGTCGGTGGAGTCGGTCGGAATCAAAGGACACGTGTACCACCCTTCGACGACTATCTACTGGCGAGGACTCGAGAACCTGTGTCTTGCGACATTGTATTATGATTGCAAAAAAATAAAATTATATTGAAAATTATTACAGTCTTCTCTTTCGACAAATACATATACATAGAACACCAGACATTTTCTAGGGTAAAAATTAATTGTTATATGAAAATCTGTATTAAATCAGGAACTGAGAATCCAGGAAAGAATGAATTATTGTATTATTTTTACAAACCAAATAAAATGATATTAAAAATGATACTTTTTGCTTTAAAAAATATCCAACACAGAAATGAATCTGTATTTCTAGGATAAAAATGAATTGTTACATGAAAATGTTTATGGAATGAGGTAAGAGGGTTGTAAGCCAGGAATCGTGGGAAGAATTAATTGGGGATGATGCATTAATGAGGGCAGATTGCTGGCGGACTGTTTCGCGATAGCCAGTGCAGTCTGCTGCAGCCTCCGAGCGGGCGAGCGAGAGAGAGTTCGAGGCGGAGATAAGGTCGAGTCATAGGCGTCTCCGTTGGCGGGGAAATCCAGGCTGGCATGCATAGGAAAGCCATTAGTGGACGGCAACGTTAATCCAACGTACGGGCGACGGCGCATTAAGCTGCAGTTGCAGTCGCTCGTTAGGCTGATTTGTCGCTTTATTAGATCTTAGTTTGCGCGCACGCCGACAGTGCGCGCTCCCTCTCGCTGCATTACACGGCAGAGGGCCAGAGCAGATTTGCAATTTGCGTAAATTAGACGATTGCGCGCCTCCTTCCACCCTTTCTCGCTCTCCAATGCACTCCGCCGGCATCGACTTGCTGCTCGAGAGTCACTTGGAGCCCTCGCTAATGGCACGTGTAATTGGCCGATAATTCGCATGACGCCGACTCGAGGCCAATTCGGCGCCAATTGACTACGCGACCGATTGCTTCCGTAGGTGAACAGTGTCGTTGTGCGTGTGGGAAAGAAGGTGAGCGAGATTCGATAGTGAAATGTGGGGTTTTGGAGGTTAAGGGCTTTTCCTTCGACGCCATCACACTTTGATCCACCTATTTCCAGTTGATTAATTAAAATGTAAAAATATAATAAAAATGGTTTAAAATTTTAAATTCTGACTGCCTTTTATTAAATTGCCCAGGTTTTATTGTAAGAAAGGAATAAATATGACGCGAGCGCCACCTGCTCGACAACCCGCAGCGCCGCCAACCCCACCGACAGGTTCCACACAACAATCAAACACTCGGAAATGGTTTCCGCCACTGTTCTATGACCCAGCGGTAACATTAAGTGGCCGCGACGAGAATCGAAACATCTAACCTCGCGTTCACCCTCCGCCGGTGGACCACCCGTCGTGGCCAATTGGCCGAATCAAACGGCGGCGGCCATCTGTTCCGGGGCGCAAGTGCGCGCGGCTCCGCAATGACTGCGATATAAATACAGGCCGATGCGACACACGATGACACCGCACTCTGTGTCGACTGGCAATTATTTTATTGGCTCCTCCGGGGAATACGCCCGGCTGTCGTCACGCACTTTGCCATCTGGCTCGGCCACTCGCCCGAGACACCGCATCTCCTGTTTGCGGTTCTGTTTACTGCTTTATCAAGTCGTTAAGGACTGTCGCCAAACACGACAGGGTTCTGTACTGGGGTTGCGAGTGAATGGTGCTCGGGGTTTGGAATTATGTTATTGTGGGGAATTGGAAATTGGTATTCTTAAGTAATCGGTCATTTATATTTAATGTTATATTATGTCGCGGAGGTCGAAGTTATTGAATTTTAATCCAAATTTTACAAATTAATGGATTTTAATCCAAATTTGAGATATTATTGACTGTTAATCCAAATTTTATAAATGAATGAATTTGAAACCAAATTTGAGATATTATTGAATGTTAATCCGAAGGCAAAAGATGTCTCTCCAGGGAAAAAGTAAAAGTGCTCGTACAGGGAGAATGACTTCCGAGATACCAAAAGGTGGATGCCGCTGGAGGGGGTTGGAGGTCGAAGCCAAGGGGGCGAGAAACTTCCGGAGATAAAAGCTGAAGTGCGCGAAACAAAATTCGAGCCTGGGGATGAGGCAGGGCCGGCATAAATCAGACTGCCAGCCGAAGCCCGAGCGGAATACAAAACGGAGAGGAGAAACCAACCCCTCCCACCGCTTTCCACTATTTCCAGATTATTCGGTTGGGAAATTACTATCCACTCCAATGATCGATCCCCCGAGATTATTACTTAACAAACCACTCACTTTATAATCAAGTCAACTATTACTCTTGAAAATGTGTAAATTCTGGCAATGAATTCTGAAAGTTGGAAGGAGATTTTAAGGATCGTAGGGGGATTCCTTCTTCAGCCATTCTTTCCTGGGCGAGTTAGAGTACAATAATGGGATGCAAGCTGCAATAGGAGGATCGCGAGGGGTCGCGCGGGGTTGGTCGCGGGGCTCGGCGTCGGTTAGGGGTTGCGCGATGGTGGTGCGGCTGGCGGCGGAGTCGGGGGTGGCTCGGCGCTCGCGACTGACACTATCGCGCCCATAAATACTGGGGAGCAGCCTCTGACGTCAGCCGGCGAGGGCCCCGATATTATACTTTATCTCCAAACTAATTCCCGGCGAGCAGATTTATTGCAAGAAAGGGTGAAAAAATACACCTCGGCCCCACCCGGCGGCCCCGACTTCCCCGGGAACAAAGTGGGAGAAAGAGAGCGAGGAGTTATCTGGCTGATGGGAAAGTAACGAGACCTCTTCCCGCCGTGAGTTTCTTGCGATCTGGAATATTAAAATAAATGGCCCGACTCCCCTCACGCGCCTAATCAGATAAGCGACGTTAATTAACATTTGCAGTGATCGACGCTCGAAAGTAATCGCGCCGAGTTTAGGAAAGCAGGGGGCTCGTTAAGGGAATCTGGGCATTTTTGATTTTGCCGGAAACTAGCAGCGACAATGTATAGAGCGCGGTTATCTCCGGGATCTGCGGGTATCGAGATATATCGACCTGTAACTCGTGGCGCGAGCCGCTTCCAGCGGGGAAAAGAGGACATTTTTACGAGTGGCCTGCCCCGGCGCCACCAGTCATTCAGGAAATATTTAAACCAGATAGCATTTCCATTATTTCACCCTGGCTGGCTTATAATTTCGCTTCGACAAAAGACCAGTATCCCTAACTAAAAAACCCAAATAAGAACCCCAGCGATTTAATCTCACAATTATTCACCATCCGAGTAAAAATGACGCGTGGACGCCTTAAAAGTATCAAGTACAGTGTTCCCCGTAAGCGAGAGGGCTCGGCATACCAGCCGGATCCCCGACGAGAAAAAAGGGAGCTGTGTGCGAGGCGAGGACCCGCGGAACAACACCTGCGCACTCCACTGCACCGGGCTTTAATTTAAAAAATAATTAAACCGCAAAATTAAACTCTCTCCCTCCCCGCTCCCCCTCCCAATCCGGACGGCGGGCTTTTTTCGCCAGCGGCGGATACACGGGCGAGATAGCGGCGCGGGCGCCTGCTAGCTCGGCGAGTGACTGCCTGGCGAATCGTAGGGCGTGTGTGTACACTCGGAGATACGTGCTGGTCGGTGATTGGGGAAGGGGTAATTGGAAGTACAAAGAGAATAGACATGGATAACCGATGTCTCCATTAAGGCCTGTGTGCCGATCGAGCAGTGCTCGCTTCAATGCCGCCCTTCGACCGTTAACGAGAACACGCGCCATCTCCAATATGTAATACCTTTTCCTAAACCCTTTTCAGGCGAGGGGAAGAGTCGATTAATTCTGTTTCGGTGCCGCGATTGGGTTTTGTTTTGTGTTATTTTGTGGGAATGTTGGTGGAGTTTCTATTGGAGATTCGATGGAAGAAAGATCCTTTTAGGTGAGAAGGGCGTCGGAGAAAGGGCGGCTCAGGGAAAAAAGGAGAGCAGAAAGAAAAGGAATGCCATCGTAGAAGAAAGCAGTGAGCTAGGCGCCGAGAATCTGGTTCAAGACTCTCGGACGTTATCCCGTCGGGGGATCGCGAGATCTGCGATCTCCGGAAATCTCGGACACCTCTTGGACGCGGCTGGGAGGAGGACGCGTCCAGGCATTGTCTCAGGGCGGCATTGTCGCCGAGAGCGGAAAAATGGCAGCCCACTTTTCCGCCCGGTAAGACTGAGGGGCCTTAAGACTCTATCCCGTGGGGGCCCCGGCCAGTGGTGGGGGAAGAGGCCCACTCCGGCACACACCCCGCTGCGAAGGATCGCCCTTAATCCGAGCAGCAACAAAAAGAGTTGACGCCGATATAATGAGAGGCGCGTAATGCGAGCGCATTGTTGGCAACCTGCCCCGCGGACAATGCCTCGTCGCCCTAAGCCCTGTAAACATTGATGCCTTCGGGCGCCGCGACGCCCTGGCCCTCCGCCTACCACTGTCCTTCCTTCCACTACACTTCTTGGGATTCGAGTATTCGAGTATCGAATTTAAGAATTTCGGAATTCACTTAAAACTATTGGTCCCAGCTTTAAATAATCATAGTAGTTGAGGAAATAGTTAAGAAAAATGAAAAAGAGAAAGAAGACTTTAAATACAAATAAGGAATGAAATGAAATATTGAAATATTGAAATATTGAATATTGAAATACACAAATATTGAAATATTGGATATTGAAATATTGAATATTGAATGAATATTAGAAGAATATTGGAAGAAGTAGGCAGATGGAATGGGAATGAAACGCAGGAAGAACTGTCGCAAGAAGAGGGCGAGGCTTGAAACACCGGTAGCTCGGCTCGGGTTACCTCGAGGCTGGCATTAACATAAAGCAACGCGGCCAAGGAGGAAGTGGCGATGGAGATGGGGCGATCGATGCCGGGATCTAAATTCGATCGGACGTCGCATCGATAAAGAGAGGGGACACTCGCACGTTGGACGTCCTCATCAGGTGTCTCCAAATCGCACCTGCGCACACTATCACGGCCCGATGTCTCGTCGATCCTCCGCCAACGGCAGCCGATGCACCTGCGTCTTTTATTATAATTGCGTTATAATCAAGTTACCAATGTCGGGTCATCAAGTATTACGCGAAATCGATCGAAGTTTTCAGGCTTCTGGTTGGGACCATCTGCTTTCATGCTTTTGAGCTCAATTTCCTTGGAATTTTCGGTTTCAAATATTAATTTAGGAATTTTGTATTATCTTATATATTTTTCTGAATCTAATGAACCAAGAAACAAACAAATCGGTTCATTTCTTCATGATTTCTACTGTAAAAATAATAATTAATTACTAACCAGCAGATTTTTCATTTTGGGCCCAATTTCCTCACTCCCACTCTCTCGCCGCAAGATTCCAAGCTAACAGCGAACTAGCAAGGAGTGTCGGCGGCCCGAGTAATGAAAACATCCCGGGGCAAATGACAGGAGAGCGTGGAGGCGAGCGGAGAGGCGCAGGGCTGAGTGAAGTAGCTCTGGGTCCTCGTCTGCTCGCCGGTCTCTCGCCCTGCATTTCGAGGGAATGAATGGAATTAGTGAGGAGACTAGCTGAATAATATCGGCTCTATCTGCGGGGCTAGGGCGGCCGCTGAAACGTATCAGGGCGACGTATCTGCATAGAGTACGAGAAGGAGGGCGACGTAGTGTGCATGCTCGTTTCCTCTCTCGGTCTCGACGTCTCTCCCTCTAACCCCCGGCTGGACCAGTCGTAGGAGAGCAGCTTCCCTCTCGGACTTAACCAACCTCTTCCTTCCACCTTTCTCGTCTTATACTGCCAGCCCTCCATGTCGTCTTACCCTTTATAACAGACACTAGCTCGTCTTACACTCATTTCTTCCCCGCTTTTTTAACCTTTTCACTCGTGTACCTTGTCTAATAACTTTTTTCGTTATTGCGTTGGCTGACACTATTTCTTATTTTTTGCCTAAATGGATATTATTCAATGTATACTTCCCTTTCTTGTAATATTATTCGCAATATGTAATATTGAGAGTGGAATTCTGATTTTTAAAGATATAAGGTGATTTATAATTATTTATGATATATGAGAACTATTAAATATTGTATAATATAAGATTTCAAGAAATATAAGATGATTTTAATTATTTAATGTATGCAACAGTGATGAGTGAATCGACCTGTACATTGCATATATTAGATTTTGGTTAAGAATTACAACTGTATTTTTGGAAATTTAATTTTTCACGATAATAAACCTAATATGGTTTATGTACGCAAAAAATTCAAGACACTGAAATCGACGTTTAGTTTAATTATCTGGCTTGCATGGACACATTACTCGTTTTTCTCGATTCCGAGTAAACCAGGGCAATTAATCGTGAGAAGAAGAACGACACTTCATCGACGCTGCTGTCAGCGATGCTTCACGGCTCGCTCGCTGCCAATTGCGCGTCGCGCGGCCGAGTATCTCCTCTGGGGGAGTTTTTTTCGGCCCGAGACTTCTGGGAGGACTTCTGCCTCGTTATGCACGCGTCTCTCGCCACGTGTTCCCGGAATGCTCGCTTTTTGTCCTCTCCCTGCCTTTCCGCGCGCTTGCCACTGAATAGTTGCTAACTATCGTTAGTCTGTGCGCTCGTTGTCTCGGTGCGGGCACCTGCGGGTCGCTCCAAAGTCGAGCTCGCTTCGCCGCGCGAATGTAAAAATACAGGTTTGAAGAAATGTAATTGGCGAACCTTTGTGGAAATATTAATTCTTGGCTTTTTGCAGGATTCGATAATTGTGAATAAAGTTGTTGGATAATTTATAGGGAATAGATTTTCAATAGGCAAGTAATAAATTCTCAAAAGAAGAACTGACATTGTATTACAAGTTGGTAATATAAAATTTTAATGTAATAGAAAAAAAAGTATTAGAAAGTTGTAATTACAAACTTGTAATGTTACCACAGTATTTGTATAACAAACTTGCAATATACATACTTGGAATACAAATACTGTTGCTAGATTATACGAAATGCTACATTATTTGTATAACAAGTAGCATTTCGACTTTACTGCCCGAAAGTCATTTGGAGCGTCCGCCGATAGAAATGAAGTCGTGGCGACGGCTTTATACGGCGCTCCGCCAATTTAACGAATTTCGGCGCCCTCCTTGGGCGACGGGACGTCGAGACGCCGAGGATTACAGCCGACCACACAGTGCAGCGCGGGAGAAGCACCGGTGGAATACGTCCGGGCGTCTGGACGTCTCTCAGCCCGACGAGCGTCCGGGCGCGCGCTCGTTAACTCACTGTGTGCGGCATCGCCGGTCCCACTGCGGCGTCCCTCGTAAATCAATTATACACCAAGACAGAAAGAGACAACAACTATTTACTGCGAGGGGATTATGCAGATTCGACTGACTCAATGACTGAATGACTCACTGTGGGATTCGGGACTCTCTGGCGCGTGGAGCAGATTTGTCTTCTGGCCGAAGTGATTTGAGGTTTCCAAGGGTTTCGACCTGGAAATGGACAATTTCCTATTTTCCAGACGGAATTTCAATAAATTATTTGGCGAATATCTAAGATTATTGTTATTATATATCTATTATATTGTTATTATAGAAAATATGATTCCAAAAAGAACGAATATTCAGATTAAAGGTCAAATAAATCAATTCCCAAACATTTTTATAATCAATAATTTATGTTTGCTCTTAAGATTGTGGTATTTGTCGAAGAAAAGCCCTATCATTTTTCCCACATTCTTTCCCGAAGCCAATGATTTTCCCGGGGCCCTTTGCCCGCCAGAGGAATGTCGGCTATCAGTCTCCGCGATACCAGAGCGATATGTTATCGGCATTATGCAGCGGCTTATAAAAACCGGACTGTCGTCGATCCGGCCAAACAGAATTAATCTCGATCAGCCTTTTTTCGCGTATGCCCGATCGAGCGCGAGCGCGAGCTCCGCCCGGCAGCCAACTAATACTGATTTATGGCCCGGGACATTTATTCGAGATCATCTGCCGATTGTAAATATACCAAGTGTAAAAAATGTATTTTTGAAAAGCCCACCGCCCAGATAACACGGAGGACGGATTTATCTGATTCGCCCTGGAAAATCCGCTCTCCGCGGAGGCTGATTATTATTAAATCTCGCTGATGATTCTTTCCCGACGAGATCGACGGAATTAACTTGGTTCTCTTTTAAAGAAATAATAATGCAAAAAGATCAAGTGAGATAATAAATGGTACTTTGGAATCATTGTTCTGAATCAACCGGATACTTCTATTCCAATAGACAAAATTTGACCATTTTAATCACAAAATTCAAAAATACAAAAAATTAATTACAAAATTGTAGTAAATTTGATTAATTTTGTCAATTGAAATTTAACTACTATTCTGCCTATATTGAAATGAACAAACTTTAACAGTTTTGTTAATATTGCTACAAATATTACTCGAAAATCGTCAATTTGTCGCGAAATTAATTTAACAAGGAAGTGCCAAGGGAAAAGATGCGAGAGCGGCAAAGCGGAATCTCCGATCTAAATTCGAGGGATATTTGACCAACGAGTCTCAGCCATCTCCTCTACCTCCTGCGAATGGTACGTGCGAGTGCGGTGGCGGCGGCGGCGCGCGCGCACACGTGCGCCCGCAGGCAACGCAAAGAGACGCAGGACACGGGGAAATCGTGCGTGGCAGGCGAGCGTCGCGCGGCGTACGGAAAGATGAGAAGGGGGCCCATGCAGATGAGATCCTATCGGCGCCGGTAATCGTCGGATCTCAGGAGCCCGGGACAATACCGGGTGTTCTCCAGCGTTCGGGAACACTCAAACATCGCGCGACAATGGCGCAGAATGGGCGACAGCTGCCCGACGCTCCCGATGGAACGCGTGCGGTACACAACCGCGCGTCACTCGCCCGCTCGCCGCGCATGAGGCGCGCTCGCCGATTTTTATGGTAAACGCCTGCGCCGAGCTTCGGATATGTCTTTATTCCGAACGCGCCTTATTACCGGCCTTTCATCGCCGAGATAATCATCGGTTGTGGGAATCTCTCGGGGAGAAGAGAACTCGCCAACCACTCATTTTCGACGCTTCCATTCTGACAGCGATATACTTATACTGGTATATAATAATTGTAAACATGGCATTCCCGAGATATAGTGCAAATCAGTTTCGATGTAATTTCTGACAAGTTTACAGCTCGATGGATTAATATACGAATTTTGTATTGTGTTATGGGATTTTCTGAATCTAATGAGCTAAGAAACAAATGAATCCGTTCATTCGTACAGGATTTATACTTTAAAAATGGAAATTAATCACGAACACGAAGTTTTTTAGTTTTGAGCTCAATTTTCTCAGAGTCTTCAGCTCCAGCTATCAATATACGAATTTTGTATTATATTACTCATTTTTCCGAATCCAACGATCCAAGAAACAAGCAAATCCCTCCACTCGTTCAAGAAATACAAATTCTTCTCACCACTCCGTCATCCCATCAAATATTAAATCCCAGTCCCTGCACTCCGGATAAGACCAAAGTATTACCCAAGTACAAACCCCGCATTCACCGAGCGGAATTTTGACAGGACGAGTTCGTATTACCCGAGACGGAAGTGAGCGCAGATCGCTCGCGGAGGAAACTCATCTGCGGTGGTGCGAGGGCTGCGGGTCCGCGAGCGCGCCAGTAAAAAGCGGAGTGAAAGCGTTGTACCGGGGACCCCGGGGGTCTCACCCCCTCGTGTCACAGCCATAAAAACCGAAAATCCGCAGATCGGCGATCGCCGATAACCGAAAATACAGCTGCAGTTTGCGGTCACCCGATGCACGGTGGCCGACGATGTAGATGGCCGATCGCGATTGCCGCGTCGAGGGCCAGAGAGCGAGCGAGAGAGGGGGCAAGACTGGAGGGTGAAAAAGGAAGGTGGACGTCGGGTACATATTTTGACTAGAACAGCCGTAATTTGGCGGGCATTGTCGAGGGCCATTGTCGAGACGCTCGGCGAAGAAAAGCACAGTTTCAGAGAATGTCGCAACCTCGAAATCCGCACTCTTACATGTCTCTATACGGGCGACCCCCCTCGCAGGGGGGCAGGGGCCATTGTGGCCAATCTGCGGGAGGCGAGGCCTCTGCGGAGGAACCTCCGGATGTTCACACACGCACCCCATCGGACACCTTCCGACGAGCCCCCGCCGAATTTGTTTGCGCTTGTTGTTGCGGCCCTGATCGAGGGAACGTGTCCATCGAGACAAGATCTAACATCGCCATTGTCGGGAGCAGCGCGCGGCGCATTTTGACGCCCGCTCGACAATGTTCCGCAAATTTGTAGCCCGACGTGGCTGACAGAGTGGAGTGGAGAGTGCTGTTGGTCAATTCGGGGCCTTGTTCGTTGATTGGGTGACTTGGTGGCTGTTGGGATACTCGAGAGGAGTATAAGTGTAAAGTGAAAACTAACATTGCAATATTGGGAGAAGCGTACACCTGCTCACCGAGTGATTCACCGCAATGAGGCCCACTTTGCGGGGACCGATCCTCTCCGAAGGCCGATCGATTCCACCTGGCTAAGACCCACCCGGTTAATAACAATATTTAAATCTGGCTCTCTTCCTACGGCGCTACCGGGCATATTAAAGATGCTAATATGATGAGGAAAAGGTGGCGCACGTGGGCAGAGGTCGCCGGTAATCTGACGGACAAGAGGGCAATCAGAGGACATCCTGTTATCCCCCGGGGAACACCCATACTTAAGACAGGAAGACTCCAATCCGATCCATCGAATCCTCCAGGTGGCGGACTCCGCCACACCCAGCGCATTCTTTTTAGCATCGGGCCCAGAGAATTCCCGCCAAAACTCGCGCGATCGACGATTCGATTGTGCGTTGCGAGAGTCGTTTGGGGAGTGACTTGCGCCCTCGCGTACTGAAAGGAGTCGTCCCAGGTGTCGAGATTGATACTCCTCTTCGGATCCTGCGAGCAGGAGGCGACGGGAGGTCGCCGGACCTCCTACAGCCTCCGATCTCGCTACCAGGATTCTACCTATCCCCAGACTCTATAATCTATGACTTCCATCCTGGAACGCGTCCTAGACGAGTGTCATTCGAACTCGATTATTCCTAGATCTACCCACCGGCATTTCCTGCCTCTTAATATGTAAAGGAACCCCGGGAATCCTTTCGTCCTGGATATTTCTTTCACTGCGCTGCTTTGTCACACTCGCGATGGAGAATTAGATTTGGCCTTGAAAATAGAATGAGGACTAGAGTTTAGTGGGAGGTCATATAAGGGGACCTTTTGCTCTTTTGATTTTGAACCCGATTTCTTTGGAGTTATCAGTTCCAAGTATTATTTTGGGAATTTTGTATTATGTTATGTATTTTTCTGAATACAAACAGCCAGGAAACCAGCAAATCGGTTCAATTGTTCAGAATTTATGCATGTAAAGATAATAATTAATTAGTAGCGTGACATTTTTTGCTTTTCAATCCAATTTCCTCGGAGTTTTCAGTTCGAAGTATTAATTTACGAATTTCATATTATGTTATGAATTTTTCTGAATCCAAAAAGCCAAGAAACAAGCAAATCGCTGCAATCATTCAGGATTTACACTGAAAAAGCAATAATGACCGCTAAAATAGAATGAAAGTACTATTTTAGTGGAAATACACTGGAACCACAAGTACAAGGATCGGTGCGGTTAGAAGTCAATGCGGCCGATGCATCATGAGGGTGTGGCAAGCGTAAAAAAGTGATAAATACTTCGCAGGGAAAACATTTCCCGTCGCTGGCCGCCGATAATGGGTTCGACGGGGGCTGCGGGGATCTTGGCGCTGGCGAAATAAAATATAATGCCACGCTAGAGCGCACAAATAACAAGGGCCGCACACACCTTCAACTCGACGGGGCCATAAATTTCTTATCAACGCCCGCTTTAATTTCGAGCTATCGCGGCGAGCGCACCAGCGCACCCCCCGATACAGCCCGGATGCCAACTTTTAAAAGAATAACACTCCACTCCGACACCCCACCACTCGCATTACACTGTCCTGGGCCCATAATTCAAGCACGGGGGGGGGGATGAGGTGGGACCAGGAGAAATCGAGTTGAAAACAGTTGCAAGTTAACCTCCGACATTTGAGGTTAGGGCGAATCTCCGCGGATATCACGTGCGGGTTAACTTCTTAACATCATTAGCGGTTGACGAAGAGTCGAGAGAGCCGGGAGACGTCGACCGTAAATCAATTACCCGCTCTCTTTCTCGGTCTCCAAGTTGACCAGGGTCAAGATCACCGCGCGCCACTAATTAAATTCTACAGGGCCGCTCAATTAATTCCTAGAGACCGCTCGAGACAGTGTTTAGGTGTGTGTGTGTGTGGTTGCACGGAGTTGAAGGAGTCGTCGGTGACTTGTGTTTCGAGTAAAAGCGTCCCTAATTAACGGGGTTCGTTAAAATACCGAATAATAAGGTAGAGTGAGGCCCAATCAGGCCGCCCTAGGAAATCGATTATTTTCGCGGCTCGGGCCCTTCCTCTCTTAATGAGGAAGGAGCTTTCCACCTGGGCGACGGTAATGGGCCGTCGTTAGCGTAATTTGCCCCTCGGCTTCACTCGGCTTAGAGATCAGCGAGAACTGCGAGCCTAGGTAGTCAGGTGTCAAGTGCGTCTGAAATCTCCGGGGCCCTAAGGCCCCACTCTATCCGGAAATCCGCTCTACTTTCGGGTAACGGTGCGGGATTTGCTCCCGATTAACGCCACTAATCGCAACCTCCCTATTCCTGCCGCTCGGGCCCGTAGGGCCCAATTACCAAGCGGAGCGGAGCATTCCAGGATCAAAACAATGGCAGGATTAGTCGCCGGCGATCGTTTTAAGTTCCACCCTCGGCGGTGCTGCTCTGCGAAAATAGTTTTTCGAAGGCCCAAATCTGGGCCTGAGTGAGAGAATATACGTGTGTTTTTAGTATCCGTGCGTTTCTATCTACTATTCAAATTTCTTTTAATTCACAAGCAAACCCGAATTGTTTAATAATTCTTTAAACCTGCTTACCTTTACTTTGACCGTACTCGGCGCCTCGGAAGATTGACATGTCGCATGAGGGCGAAGGGGCCCGTTCTGTGGAGTCGCAGGGGTTGCCCGTGGAGGCAAAGGGGTGGGAAGGGGACCAGCCAGAGGACGTATGCAGACGTCACATTAGATTTGAAGGTTGGCCGTGGTCGCACAAAGCTATCTCACCTCGATCTCGCCCTATCGCCGCTACCGCACTCTTCCCGCCCGCTTCCCAGCATCTTCCTCTCTCGCTTTTCGGGCGCAGATACCGCGCTAGATAATCTCGATCTACGGCAAACACCGCGAGCGGCTAAACCCTTGCTCGGATAATATAGATAGCATTCAACTCGCCGCGCCTCGTCCCATCCTGCTCCGACAACTCCAGTTGGGACACCTGCCCTCCTTGTTCCTCGCACTCTCCCACACGCACACACTTTTGCACTGGGCCCGGTTTAAGTCTCGATTCAATAATACCTCGGTACACACCACCCCCCCTCCTTTAATGCGGTATTGTGCCGGTGCATTGTGTGCGAGTGCTTCGTCGCGACACACCCTCGGCTTCGGTTGGCGAGTCCTCGCGAGGACCACGTGCATTTCTTGACAAGATGGATCCAAGTGTGGACATTTTTGTATAAAAATTTCCAAAGAAAATATTAAAAATTCTCTAGACATTCTTTTAGGACTTCAAGTACACTTTTATGTAATAAGAAAACGTAACTGAGTTACTAATATGAACATTTCCGTAGTCGTGTAATAAAAATCATACAAATTACCAAAGAAAATATTAAAAATTCTACACATTGTAGGATTTAAAGTGCATTTTAATGGATTAAGAAAACGTAATTGAGTTATTAATATAAAAGTTTACGTACTAATGAGATAAAAATCATACAAATTCTATAAAATAAAGTGATTAGTGTGAACGTTTTCATACTAATCACTCACTCAGCCGTGTTTTCCCGATACACCAAAGAGCACTCGAAGCCCATATTCAATATTTTCAATATCTTTCATCTTCAAACACACAATCGATTGATTTATCCGTAATCGATAATTCCCCGCGCACATTGCGAGAGATAGAAATCGGCGATGTGGATCGGGAAGCGTCACCATTGGCCGGGAAGACGCAGCAGTAATTACCGGCGACATATGCCCGCCGGCAATAAAAGTCGATCGAGGCCGATCGCGGCGAAGACGGCCTCATCAATTTCGAGAAGTGCGCCAGGCCCAATGACGAAGTCGGCAGATGTGCGGAGGGCGAATTACACGTCGGTTCGCTTGCGACGCCCGCCGCAGGCCTTTCCGCATTACGTTGCTGGCACGTAGCCGTCGTTAAGGGCTTTCTTAATGGCGACAGGGTAGTATTGGCCCTCGATAGTTTACTGGCCGTTATATTAGCTCGCGCAACCTGCCGCCCAATCCGCATCCCCTAATCTCCGTGCTCCATGGAATGCTGGAATTCGAATTGATCAATGCGCAATTCAAACAGTCTCGATTTTCTTTGACAATTGCAAATAAATTAGCAACTAGTAAATTGTCTTTCTGTTAAGTTTTCAATATTTGTCGACAATTCTAAACAAATTAACAACTAGTAAATTGTCTTTCTGTTAAGTTTCCAATATTTTTTGACAATTCGAACCAAACTTCGAACTAGTAAATTGTGTTACTGTCAAATTTCCAATATTAAACCTTGTGAATTTAAAATTCCAATATTTTTTGACAATTCGAACGAAACTTCGAACTAGTAAATAGTCTTTCTGTCAAATTTCCAATATTAAACCTTATGAATTTAAATTTGCCAACCTTGAACCACAATTCTCACCTTGGCACTTTCTAGCAAATAAATTCCTACTTTTTAGTATAATTTCAGATTCTTTCATAATGAATCGTCACAATCGAATCACCTCCTCTACTCCGAGCCGGAGATGAAGCCGGTGGACCAACAACCCCGTAACCAGCGTGCCACCACGCGGGACTAAATAATTGTTGGGGTTTGGTGTGACTAAAACTAGGGTAGCCGGCATAAGCGGGGGGTGGGTTGATAGCCGTGTCGCAGGGGTGGCGTCGCCACGGGCGGGCCAAGGGTAAACGTTAAATCGGCTAAACATATACCTTCCGCTCGGTTTCACCGAATATGTTTTAGATTTACTTCTCGGCGCCAGCCGCGATTGGTCCCACTCTCGAGCGGCCGCGCAGCTTCCTGCGTAGTCGGGAGGCCAAGTCGGAGGCGTCAGTTTTAGGTAAAGTTGGTCAGTCGCGGGAGCAAGTAATTCGACGGAGAGCGCGCGGCGAATATTGCGGCGGGAGAGTCTCGGAGTGGACGCCCAGCACTTTACTCGATCGACGCCCATCCGGAGAATCCGAATACATTAGGCGGAGAATGACTCGGCGGGTTCGGGCCGGTCGCGCCCTGTTATTACTGCGGACTGCATTGTCCGTCACTACCGTTGCGTCATATCGTCGAGCGCGTACGGATCCTCATTTACACGTCGGGAAGAAAGTGCTTCCGTGTGGGACGCGTCCAATCCTTCTTTCCTTTTATATTTATTTATACTTACAAAATTATAAATTCGCAATATTTCTATTAGAAAAGCACTTAGTGAAAAATTCACTTCGAAATCTTAATCAAGAAATGTGCAAGCCGGATGTGGAAAACCAATTCGAATCTTCTATTTTATTTTTCATATCAATATATTATATTTTATATCATTCTCTTTTATATTAATTTTATACTCAAACTATAATTATATTGAAATATATATTGTAAATTATATTATATAATGTAATATAATGTAAATAGAATTATAGATTCTCAATATTACCATCATAAAGGAACTGATTGAAAACTCTAATCCAAAAACTAAAAAAAAATCAATCAACCAATGTTCAACCTCAACACACTAATTCCCCGCAAAAAAATCAATTCAAAGCCCCGATGCGTAAAACAGGTTAAGGAAGCTCATCACAGGCTCTCTCATAAATCTGGCGAATCCCCAGCTCCTTGGCATCTCCGCTCGAAATCTCGTGATCTGGCATGCGAGGAGGGTGGAGGGTGGCGCGGGCGTAGGTCGGTTTATCTGGGAGTGTGGGTGCTACTTTCCCGTGCCGATACAATATTTACGAGGCGATGCATCACCGGGCAACAATGGCTCATAACACCCTCGAAGAGGCGAGCGAGCAGTCCGCCTCGCACCCCCTCGCCGCGATCCAGCACGCAGCAGCACACGCGCGCTACTGAAAAGAGGGTAAAAGTCCGCGGGCACACGTGTGCGTCCACTCACACACTCCCCGCCCTCTATTCCACCTATTTGCCGGGCGGGGTGGGGGTTGGTGTGGGTGTGTGACTGTGCAGGGTCGCCCCTCGGGCTCTATCGTATCGCAGCCCGACAGATAACTCTTATCTCCGCGTGCCAGTATTCTTAGCGAGTCCTGGCCGAGAGTACATGTGACGGGGGATGCGGAATGCGCCTATCTCTCTCGGGAAGGGAGCCGGTAAGGATCGCCGATATTTATGAGGAGAGTCACCCGCGTAAACGATTTTCGCCACTCGACCTTCCGCGTCCAATGTTTATTTATCGAATTCGGGGCGGTCTATGTTTAACACTAAATGTACCGCACTTTATATGGAGACGTAACTCCTATACCGTTGTGAAATAGAAGCTATATTTTTCGATTTGAATATAGGAAATCATGAATTTAACATGAAAACAGAAGAACAGAATTATATTAAGTTAATAATAAAAAATCTATTTCTCTCTAAATACATCAAACTACATTTCTTATTCATTTTCCAATAATAAGAAAAAAGATAACTGTATCTCCAAATCTAAAGTTTCTACTAAAAAAATAACCCACACTTTAACATAAATAACATACGCCCAGCGGACACTCAACAATCATAAAACATTAGAAACAGTTACAACCGACAGAAACCCGTCTCGACCACGAGTGTGTGTGGAGTGAGCTTAAAGGCGAGTAGCTGTAATCTTCCTTGATGCTATCTGGCCCGGCCAGGCCGTAATTATATCGGCTGGCCGAGCCACCGCGTATATTATTATTAATATACTTATATATCGACTGGTGGCCGTTGGCGCGCGTGCACTCCACAGGATTTCGGCCTCCCACGTGCGCCGGTGTGTGTGTGTGTGGGGGGCGATGGTCCGGAGGGCGAGCTAACACAATGGGCGCCCGAGGACGGGGGTGGAGCCCGAGAGAAAGAGAGGCACTTATTTGCATACGGAACCACGGCGTATAATGTGGAACGGCGACGGTGTACGGGGTGAGCTTCCCGTGCAGCCTCCACTGCTCTCGAGGGACTTAACCTCCTCGACTAACCGAACTCCCTTATTAAGTAGCACCCAACTTCTCCCCACGCGCTCTCCTTGTACGCGTACTCTAATATCCTCTGTACAATGCTTGTATACTGAAAGTTAGATAAAAGTAATGTTGGAATGGAGAAAAATAGATTTCAGTAATCTGTAAATGTTTGTTTGTTGAGTTGGGGGAAAAGTACTGGGTTGATTTCGATGGATCTTGCACTGTTTGAAGGTAGGAATAAACTAGTGGGTGTGTTACATCGGGAAACAAAGCATTGGCGATAATTATGATATTAATGTGCCATCCGGGAGAACTACCTTCGACTAATACAATTTTGTGACGGATTCACTTTCTGGGGACTTGTATTCTCAACCGCGTCAAAAATCGATGTCCAACCCACCACAAACGAATTCCATCAAATAAAGGGCCCAACGAACATTAAAAAACCGCATTCTTGTTGTCCATTGTGGTTGACAACTAATGCCAAGCAGATGTCAAAGCAGCGAACCTGTCGCCGAGTCCAAGCGCAAGTGAATTCGTGAATAAAGAAAAGCCCGCCAGTGCACTTAAAGAACTAGCCAACACTTCCAGGAAAGTTTGGCCCTGAAAGATTCTGGGCAGCATTTGAGGCCCATTTGTAGATGCGTTCCCCGATCGGCCCGCTTCACCGGGACGAGAGCGTTTTGACGTTTTCCCGACATATTTTGACGCATCATTCTTCTCCGGAGATTCCCAGAGGCTGGCAGGGCCCTTTCTCCGCCCGCAGACCGCAAAGGGCCCCGTGTCAACTGACCCGTCCGGCAAACCTGCAAACTGTGAAACCCACGATACAACTCATACAACTGCAACAGAGAGACGAGTTTTCACCCTCCAAAATACCCAAAAATTGCACAAATATTATACTTCGCAATTAATTAATACAATTTTGTAATTCAACTCGCGGCTGAAATAATTGACAGGAGGAATTGGTAATGATTTCAATGGCAAGAGGAATGCGAAGTGAAGCTCGTAAGGTGCAGCCGCTCGTCCGTAACTCCCGAACGAATCGCGGTGATCGGGGGGCCCGCGGGCCCCGTTCTCGAATGAAGAAACAAAAAGCTGGGAGCGGTAATAGCGGGGATCTCGCCGGGGGGAAGAGCGGAGAGAGCTCATCCTCTTCCGAGGGAACGTTTTCACGGGCAACGTGTCAGGAATCACTTAGGGCCCTCGACTGGCTAACAATGACACACGATCCTTTCTCCGCTCCTCTTCTACCTTTCTCACTATCGATCGCTCCTTCCTCTCCCTCTCCTCCTCGATCTTTCCCTCTCGGCTCTCACTGGCGGGAGAGAGGACGAGGATGATCTACACCTGTGCGGCTGTCTCGGGCCCTCGCGCTTATTCAGCCTCTCCTTCCTCGGTCCTGGACCATAGACACTGACGCGCGCCACAATGCGGAGACTAATCGAATCCCGCGTCAGCCTCGGCTCCGCATTCGCGTACATTAAGCCTCAAGAGTTCCTCCATGAATTCACTCTGATAAGATGTGTGCGTTTCGGAGATGCTTGGTTCAAGGAATCCTGCAGGGTGGATGTTCCATTTATGATGAATTCATTGGTAGTGAAGGACTCAAACGATTTGCTCGGTTATTAGCTCGATGGATTAGAAAAGATGTATAATATGTAGAATACAAAATTTATAAATGAATACTTGGGATTGAAGACTCCGAGGAAATTGGACCCAGAACTAGAAAACATCATGTTAGTAATGAACTATGTGTAGATCCTGAACATTGGGTTCAAAAAAATGCATAACACGATACAAAAATTCATAACTGAATCCATGAACCTGTAACTCGTTCAGAAATAGCAATGAAACTTTTCGACATATTTTCCCCATTTTACAAAAACACCACTTTTTATCGGTCGTTAACTAAAAATCATTTTTAAAAGCCGAGCGTGAGAAAGTCTTGGCATCCACTGTATCGCAAGGCGACGTAACAGGCAAGCGTGTACAAATCCGTAGGATGCGTGCACACACACACATATCGATCGGTATCAATGCCGAGAAGAGTCGAAGTCCTCGGCGCGAGGGACTGACTTCATTGTCCGGCTGACGAACATTGTGCTCCCGGGGCCTCTCGCGGCAGATCAGCCTCCCCTTTCAGGACCACTCGCTCCGGCTCTGTTTCTGTCATTCCCGCGCACTGAAAGCGCAGCCGATAAACGAACAACGGTGACACGTGGAATTTCGGGACGAGCTAATCTCGTGACTAAGTGGCTGCGCTCTCGGCGATCGAGCATCGAGAGGATGAGTCGGTCATCTTCGAGCTCTCGTGTCCACTCGCTCCCGATCCCATTGTACGCCACCGGCTGGCATTTGATATTAAGCCGTGTGCTGGTCGAGACAACTTCGCTCTTGTGTTGCATGTGCGATCTTTGGTTTATCATAGTTATGGTTCCTTATAGGTCGTTATGGAAAAATGGAAGAAATTGGAGTTGGGTATAAAAATATTGGTTGTTGGGTTCAAAATTTACATTTTACATCTAATATGTTTGTATATTATATTTATATATTAAGATATTATGATTGTCTAGTTTTTCCTAGGAACTTCCCTTGGGGCCGGGTGAAAATATTAAATATCGAAAAAAAGCCTTTGTAAAATTTAGTGAAACGTATGAAAATGTGCATTATGTATCGATTTCACTGGATCGACACAGGCAAACACTCTTAATAATAAAAATACAGAAAACCCACAATCCTGAAGAATTGAAAGTCCCCCCCTCCCTCTCCCAGCAGCGTCTCACTGCAGAAAAGGATAATAGTCCGCAAAGTGTACACTGCGATCATCTACTAAGAGGCTTCTCAGGGCCCGACTCCGGCAGCGTGCGGACCATTCGTCAATTATGCGCCTCACAGGTTGACTCCGAGACACGAAGACAATTTCACGGGGCCTCGAGCATCCCTGCCTCCCCGGCAGCCTTTAATTTTTCATCTTTAGTCGAAGGCGGACAATCCGTGCGAGAGAGCCAGGAATGCCACGGTGGCCCGAGGGATAGTCAAAACAGCTCCACCCCAAGGTGGTCGCAGAATTGCAACGGAGAAACTCCGTCCTCTCCCCCTCTCTCTCTCTTGCCCAGAGAGGATCTTTTCTGACGGACGTCGACTTCCCGTGGTCAGAAGGGCGCGTGTCTGAGGGTTGCGGGTCTGAAGTGAAAGCGACGTGGATGAGTTTATTGTGGATTTTGTAAACTGTATTTTGAAAAGTGCGCTAATGATTCTGATGAAAGTGGTTTGGGTAGACCAGCACTGTGGGAAATATTAATTTTTGTTAGAATTTAATAATTGCTTTTGAACGGATTTTTTCAAGATTTTAACATCTTCGATTCAGTGATTAAAACCAGCAAGGTTGACTTCTTGAACTTGTTCCGCGCGAGTACAGAGGAATTCTCAGTTAATATATTAACAATGACACCGCGAAGGGGAAAATAGAGAAAAGAAAAGGAGGGGGCAAGAGCGGTCGCCCCCTCGGCGGGGCAAGGGGCCGTCGGCCGGGAAAGAGCGTGACACCATCGGGTTACGCCTGTTTTGTACACAGATTCGCTCCGGCCAATATAACGGCTGTTTCCTCGACCAGCCGTGCCACTCGTCTTATTGCGCCGCTGCCAATAAAATTATTCAGGGTACGACATTATGATCTCGGAGCGGGGCGTCGGACTCGATCGCCGCCCAGATATATCGTCTCCAGGACGATACATTTCCGCCATGGACGATTTCAATTATCGAACTGCGAGCGATGCGCCCCGACGGCGTGACGCCGCTGATCGAGGAGGCGTGTGAACCTGACCTGACAACAGCTCGCCGCTATATTAAAAGGATGACGTCGTGTCCTCGTAAAAACGTGCCGAGGTAATAGTTGTGACATTATCCCGGGTGAGCCGGCCACTTTATTTCGCCACGGTGTCGGCTCGACAGTGCCTCGAGAGTCATTAGAAATCGTTTTTCCCGAGGAAGCAACCCCCAAAGTTCCACGGGGCCGCGGAGTACGTCGGAGGCATTAATGTTTATGTATAAGACCTTAAGTGGAGAGACTTTTGATCGAGTTCAGTTGGAGGCTGGTTGCCGAGGATCTTATGCACCGACACGAACTATCTTGCAGTTAAGAGGGCGCATCGTATACTTAAGATTCCTCGGCGCTGGCATATTGCGAGGCATCGTAACAGCATTAGGTAAATTACACGTTGCCCCACGAACCGCCCCGAACCACCAGAGCCCGGCTCCGCTCGCCTTATCGTCCTGGCGGTCTCCCGAACTTCCCGAACTTCGATTTCCCCCGAAAGCTGCCCTCTAATGAGTCCACCCAGTCAACTCATTCATCACGACATCCTCAAACCTCTATACTCGCTGGTTTTAATCAATAATTCTCTTGGACTTATTATTCCTTATCGTGCGTATTTTGTCCGAATGTCATTATTTTATCACAGGTTTTTAAACTGTAAACTATCATTTTTGACTCGTCGTCATATAAGACCGAAACCTGACCCATGTATAACAAAGGGACTTTGGTCACAGATTACACAAAAATCAGTAGAAAATTGAAGAAGTTCACTTAGACATATTATTCCTCAATATCTTCGTTATCATACGAGCCATATTTTGTTCGAGTGTCATTATTCCATCACAGGTTTTAAACCGTAAACTATCATTTTTGACACGTCGCCATATAAGACCCAAACCGAACCCATCTATAACAAAGGAATTTTGGCCACATATTACTCAAAAATCAGTAGAAAATTAAAGGAGTGACGCAATCATTATTAATGAACATCACGTACAAATGTCAGTCCGATCTCATTATCCACAAGCCATGGGAGAAAAGAATGGCGAGTGGTGGAAAGTTGAAAGTCCCCGGGTGGAAAGAGTGTGGCAAGTGGCAGGCGCTGCTTACTAAGCGAGTCTCCGGTAGGACAGGATAATTCGAGCGCAAAGATCGCTCTCGAGGCGTGCCACCACGCGCGCAACGACTTCTTAATGGGCCTGGAGAGCACTGCGGGAGGATGCCGAGTGAAGAAGAGCGGCTAACCGGCGGAGAGTCAAGTGCAGCTCCGTGACAAAGCGTCGGGGTAACGAGTAAAGGCCGCGCGAGCGTCTCCGCGCGCCTCGAATAATGGCTTTTCCAGGGCCCCCCACCTTCGCGCGGCCGCCGCTCGGGGCGCTGGCGTCGCGACAATGGCGCAATCCGTAGTTTACGGGACAATGAGTGCGAAATGCGGAGGAATCACGGGTTGCTTGCATCGTCCGGGGGCCCCTGCTGTCAGGGGGCCCGAAGGACTCTATCGGTTTCTGGGCCCGCTCTCCCGGGGCCTCAGCGCTACGGAGCTGCTGGCTCGAAGCCATGGGTGGGCCAACCTGCACGGCCATGGGAACCCGTGGCGAGAGAAGTCCTTATGGACTCACCCTACACACGACGACACCCCCGTGGCGGTGGTGGTGCGTACACCTTACGAATCTACTGCTCGCTCAATCCCGGACTCTTTCCAGCTTACTCCCCCCTCCACCGTTTTCTATGGTCGCCTTACTAACCATTCTTCGCGGCTGAGTTGGCTAGTTTCCGCGAGGACACTGGACACCTAGTGGAACTCCTGCGAGAGCAGGATTGATTGATTTTAAAGATTCTTGGAAAGGCGTCCGGTGAGAGGAGAGGATGCTGGGGACAGAAAAATAGCTTTGAATCATCTATCTGTGTACAAGTGCACTTGCAGGGCTTCTCCGAAAGCAGCAAACATTCTTATACACTTGCTACCACGTAACTATCTGGAGAGTGGAGTAATTGAAGTGTAGGACGATAAGGGGAATGAGGGAGATCGGATTTTCACACGATCCGAACTGGGCCCGGGAAGGGAAGCTGACCAACTAATGACTGGTCGTCCCTTAATCCGGCCATTTGGCTCGCGAACGACTTTTCGTCCCCCGCTATCGCATAATTCGATTCACGGCACCCTCCCGCTCTTTGCTCGTTCGAGCGGCCTTTAACCGGGGGGGTTGCTCGGTGCGTCGGCCGAGGGCCTTGAGAGGGCCGTTTTAACCGACCGAACGAAAGATCGGCCTCCGCTTCCCCATAGCGAAAGGCATCAGCCACTTATCTGGCACGCGCATCGGATTGCGTTCCTTATCGCTGCGCCGCACTACTTTCACTCGGGCACCGTCGACTCCGCCGACTATCCGGACCCGCTATTGCCAACGACAAAGGTAATGTCCCAGGAGGACGAAATCTGAAATATCGAATTATCGCCGGCGCAAAGTGCGTCTTCCTTGAAGGAGCTTGGTGGTTGTTACTTGTTGTTGCATGGTCCGAGGCTGGATTCTCGGGGGTTTGGCAAGAGTTCCGATTAAAATCCGGCGGGGTTGATATATGGAAGGGGCTGGAGGGACTCGATAGAAACATAAATGATCGGAGCATCCGAATTCGAGTCCCGGGACGCCGTAATCCTTGGCTCGAGTCTTTTATGGGGGAGGCATAGTTACACGCTCGCTCGTACATTATATCAGCCGGGACACATTGTGTGCGAGGTACGGGCCCTTCCATGTGTCAACGTCTTATTCTTATTCTTACGGGGGGGTCCATAGAGGAGCATGGGAAAAGCTTTGAGGGCCGGCCTGCATTATGCTTCCCTCCCACCTTCCCATGAGGCTATTATGCGAGGGAGTACATTAAATGTTGATAAATAGTTTATACTCGCCTGGCACTCCATAAAAAGCACTGATCCACTGCGATAGAGACGCTTTGGCGCCTTCTATTCAGAGTCATCCCAGTTTCAGTCCGCTGACAATGACTCGGGTGAGTCTGGCCTCGAGTGATGGGATTAATGGGAAAGAGCGGATTAACGCGCGCACGCAGGACACTCGGGGCGAAAACAAACCTGTATCGTTCCAGGATTCCCATGGAAAAGTGGCGGCGGACGTCTGGAGAGAGTTAAGCGGATAGTTGGAAAGTCTTTTCTCCGGTGCGGAGCGCGTCGGGTCGATCTCCTGACAAAGGAGATGCATGGGGATACACCTAACTGTTTCCGAGGAGACGCAATGGGCCCCGGGGTCAGGTGCACGGTAGAAAAACTCCCCATAAGTCAGACCGCGTGTCAACGGGCCCCTCGTAAGTCACGCTCTTTATGGCGGGCTTGTGTCGAAAATCGCTGGAAAATTATGCAGAATCCCGCTTTTCCCGGGAAAGGACGCCGCAGGGGACGCGCGTGTGTGGATGCTGGCGCCTTGTGTCAGGCCCGGAATCAGGCCCAGGATTTTCGAGCCAACTGAGTCCTCCCGAACCAGCCAAAGAGAGTGTAACCGCACCGATCAATGAAAAAGTCGAGTTTCGAAGCGGGTTTCGTGCGAGCGAATCCGTGCTGGGCCCCCGTAAGGCCCAGCGAGTATGCGCTGGCCCGGGAGCCCGCGTACATAATTGATAGACTGAGAGGGCGGCATAATAGCGGACAATTTGTCCGGCTACCCGAACACAATCAGACTTATTGCCGCTGAACGGACGCATCGCATCCGTAATCTTTTATGCCCCTCGCACGCACACCGACACCCACACGGGCCCCTCTTTGGAAAAGTGTCTTGTTACCGGGCGATATTAATCCCGGCCATTAAAAACTGGACGAGTGAAAAATAGTCGCGCAAAAGGAGCATCGAGCCGGGGCCCCACTTGGCTACCTGTCTTGGGGCCCGACTCGGGGCCCGGCGGATGCGCGCCGCACACACGTATATCCGCCAACCTGCCGCTGACCACCGCTTCGCCCCAGTCATTCCCGAGTCATCCAAAGTCCACTTGTAAAAATCAGTCCCCATTCAGGCCCAATTCCAAACCAACAAGTACAAAGACTCTACTCTCTCCGCGCACTTGTACTATAACCGACGATTCCAGCAATCAGTGAGTGATGAGGCCCACGCGAGAAGGAGTGATCGCGTCAAGTGGAGAGGAGCCGAGTCCCAGGAAGTGGTATCCGGTGAATGAGCCGCGGGGTTCCAAGTTTCCTCTAACTAGGAGCAGACACCTAGCCGGCTGCCCGGCTGCATAATGTCCTCATTCGTCATGAGAGCGGCACGCTGCTCCCGGGGTGTGTATATGCTCGGATAATATAGCGTCCACCGGAGGCACCGATCCCCCGATGGTCCTCACGGTGTTCGGGTGGTCCAGGCCCTCGAGAGAGAGAGCGACTCCACGCTGAGAGACTCGAGAACTCCCTAATTGAAACGTTCTCCTTTCATTTATTACTCCCTGCCTCTCTGTCCTCCCACTCGGCCCTGGCTTCGCCACTAGAGCACCTATCCAATGACACCTCTACCAATTCCGAGCCACTTTTTATTACCTAATCCATTGCTATATGGTTTAAGTCGCGAGTAATATGTTTGGCCCCATAAAGATATTTGTATGAGCCTCACTCATATTGTTTCATAATTCATAATGTGTAAAACTCGAGTTTTACACAAGCTTGAAACTATTTGTTGAATTTCGTTAAATTTGATCAGAAAATGTTTTCCTATTATATATAGTTTTGAATGAGTGACGGGTTTTGGCTCGTTGCCAATTTCCAACTCGATTATCTCAGAAACAAATCTGTCAAGTCCAACACAACTTGGCCACTATTCGCAAGACCTAATAATTAATCTGCGAAAATTTAAAGTCCCTCTTGAGAAACACAGTTTTCCTTGCCAACTAATTCAAGCATCGAAGACGCAAGAAATGTGAGATGCCATTTCACATGAATAATGTGTGGAGATGAACTCTGTGAAAGGGTGTTAAGAGGATTGCAGCGTCATTAGAGCTCGGCGAGCGGGCCAGAGACAAAGTCACGACTATCGAGCATGTGTTCATGTCAGAAGGAACTATCTACCATCACCTCTGTCTCCCGTGCAACCCTGTCGCCGCGATACCGTCGACAAAGGGATTTTCATGTACTCTCGACAAAGCGAATCAGTTAGCTGTACCTGGCGATCCTATCTGGTCCGGCTACTCGTCGCCGTTTAGGAATTCCATTATAGCCGGCATCGAGAGCGCAGAGCTCGGCGAGCTCGCGGGAGTGGAGCGCGCGTTGCTAAAGAGATCGAGGTGCGTGCCAGTGATAATCATCTCGAGGGATGCTGGCGCTCCGTGGAGGGTTGAATGACTTCTCCTAATGATTCGAGTGTCTCTTGTCATTGGTGGAAGAGCGAGAGGGCCGGGAAATCAGTGTCAGTGTCAGAAACAGGTAGCGGCGACAAAGCAAATCAGTTTGCCTCCGAGAGAATAATAGGAGGGGGAGGCGCTGGGGGAGTGGGGGAGATGAGATCTCGGCCCTCTGGCGATAGGGATCGGCGAGTGCGGATTTTCCGGTGGCATCCGCCACCAGAAGAACCGGGGCACACACACCGCGGCTATAGCAGTTAAAGCGGATAAGATCTCCTCGTACCCCTAGCCGAGGGTAGACACACTGCTTTCCACGTCAATCCCGCTCTCGGCGCGACGGCACAGCATCCCGCAGCTTCCTTTACTGCAGAAAAACCAAACGAAACTCAATCGAAAATATTCCCTTTTTTCAAAAGATGTATTATTAGTTTCACAGATTGAATTCTTCTATTAAAAAGACCACGTTCATCCCGTAGGTTCCTGTGCTACAGAAAAACAATAAAAATTGAATGTAAAATATTAACATTTTTACAAAACGCTGCGAAGGGTAAAAGATTTATTATTAATTTCGCAGGTTGGGTGAATTCTTCTCTTAAAAATACCACGTTCATCCCGTAGATTCCTCTGCTACAGAAAAACAATAGAAATTGAATGTAAAATATTCAGATTTTTACAAATCTCTGCGAAGGGTAAAAGATTTATTGTTAATTTCACAGATTGGATGAATTCTTCTCTTAAAAGGTCACGTTTATCCCGCATCTTCCTCTCCTACAGAAAACCCACTAGAAACTGAATATAAATTATTTCAATTTTTACAAATCTTCCAAAACACCTTGGCAAAGAGAAAACAATTTATTGCAAATTGCAAGGGTTGGGTGAATTCTTCTCTGAAAGAGGTCAGGGTTCAAGGAGAAAGACAGAACAGAGATGAAGCCAGCCATTACACCAGCAGTTATACGAGGCAGATACGCCGGTAGGAAGGATTCTCGAGTAACAAACATTTTCGAGACTCGTCTCGAGGGCCTTTCGGTGCGCGCCCTCGAAAACGGGCGCGCTTATAAGCTCAGGTAACAGATACCGCGAGATTAACGAGCCACCTGGACGCCCGGGCGCCGTCATCCTAGCGGAAGCTCCTTGCATTTTATTATTCCTCTCTTACCCGGCCGCGGAGGACGCTCGCCATAAAAATTCTAATTTCGCCCTGGCCGTTTCCGCATGCGCCCGGGCCACCGTCCTCCACACGTACAGGCTGATTCATATCTCCGTATACAGAAATACTGTTCCACTCTCTTTTACCCAACGAAAAACCAGTTCTCCGAACTCTCCAAAGAAAATGTCTAGTTTTCCCGGGAGAAAAATCTCTCCCTCAACCCTCGATCCGAATTTCACTCAAAAGTCCATGAAATATACGACTCTACTTCTTACAAACCTATGCGAAATCGATTCGCATAAATTCGCCAGAGACTCCTAGTGCGCGCGTGAAAAAAATGAGGGAAAATTTCGGGAGTAAAACCACCGCCAGTTGGACGCTATCGCCGCCATTAAGAGCGGCCGCTCGTCCTTTATTATTCTCCTTGCGAGCCGAGCGAACCGTAAAAATTCTAATTTCGAGAACCCTTTTTTCGCGTGAGTCCTCTCCCTCTTGCTCTCGGCGGGCCGTATATCTAGGCTGCTCTCTTATCGGGCTTTATGGTCTTATATACGTTATACTTTATATTTTACAGCGTACACACCGCCCCCCTCCCACTCTCGCACAATCGTTGCGCATGTAGTTTCTCCGCGAGAGCTCGGATATTATGCCGTTGGCGTACTCACTCTGCTTCCGACCTCGGCGCACCCCACACCCGCCACACAGCCAACTGCACACACTCCGCTCTCTCCTCCGGGGAGGCAGAGGGCGCCGGCGGTGGAGGGGGGAGTAGTGGTGGGGGTGGAAACATTTTTCCGGGGCATTACTTTTATCGGACAGCGAGAGAGGCGTACGTGAGCTCGGTGCACGCGATACTATCCGGCTAATTAATTGCCCCCGGCGAAAAAATCGACCTCGAAAGTTGCGATCGTGCGAGGAATCGCGGAGGAAATGGCGGGGAGGATCGATCGGGGGAGAAGATGTTCGCTATTGAAAAGGAAGTAGAGTGGATTTTGGTTGTTGAGTCGAGTCGTTGAGGTTAGGTGAAAGTGGTAATAGGGAAAGAAGTAATTAGGATCATTGAGCGGACGAGCGATGGTAAGATAGGAGGAGTAAGATGGTCGATTAACAGTCGCCGGAGCGGATCGTTGCTCCCGTGGTAGTCAGCGGGCGCTAGATGTCATCTCGATATATCTCGGCGAATCCTATCAGATACAGCCGTCCATAACGCGCCCGGCAGGGCATTACGATTCACTTCCCGGCACAATAGACATTGTGCGCCGCCAGCGCCGCGACGCCTGACTGACAAGCGCGCGACGTCACTTCTAGAAGGACTACGCCCCTCTCCTCGACCCGCTATCGGATACAACCACTTCCGATCGATCCCCGCCGATATCGGCCTACCAAGGACTTTGACTACTTTATTCGCCGGGGCGAGCCAACCTAACCTCCGCGCAAAGTGAGGTTACCTCGCTCGCCGGCCATTAAAGCAGGGATTCCGAGTAGCGAGATTCAGAGAAACGAAATCGAGTGGGATCGGCGCGTCCTCCTCGGACGCAAGGAGGCTCCCTCCTCGATAACGAACCGCGCGACGCCCGCTAATGAAAGGCCCTGTAGCAATAGGACCGCTAATTAACAGCTTCTCGGGGAGTTAATTTGAATACAAGCTGCCCCGCCGGCTTACACGGGCCGCGTACGTGTGTAAACACACGAACACCGCCAGCAGCCGAGCGAGAGAGCTACGTGCCGGACTCCTGGCTCAGATGAGCCTGTGTGCGTGTGTGCGCGACTCTGCGAAGGTGTCCTGGCATTCCCTCGGACACTGCCGGAGCGACTGCCAAGCGTAGTCGAGACTAATTTAAATACACATGTCGATGCGTGCGAAGATTGCACCTATGCAGCGTGTTACTCCGCTCTCCCCCCCTCCCCCTGCCCGTAGAACGGGGCGGGGGTGGGGGGAATCAAGGGGAAAACAGGCGAATACAAAGAGGAAGCCGGGCAAATGTAGAAAGGAAGATGTTAGTTCGAAGAGGCTTACTTCTTCGGAGGAATCCGGCTGAGACAGTGGTCCACCTTACGCTCGAGGTCAATGACCCGCTGTTTTATTGTGCGAATGAAAAAGCCTGTATGAACGTCATTAGAGATTTCTTCACTCGCCTTCTTTTGAAATCCGGTGATTGTAGGACGATGTGAGAATTATTCTTGGAATAGGAAGTCTTGGGTTTCGCGAGGTGAGCGTTTCCGTGACCCAATGGCCGCCATGAATCTGCGATGAAGGCATTATGAAACGCGACTTGGCGTTTAGCAATTACGAAGTAGTATTTCGTGGCATCGAATTATTGGCCGAGCGCGGCGGCTGCGAGATGGTATCGATGTCACGCCAGCTAGCCGCCGCTAATTAATACGTGCGCGCCATATTTTACGGACTTGTCCACTCGATATTCCCGGGGAATATATCTTGATTTGTGGCGGCGTCGCACGGCAGAGGGCGTCATATTTCTGGTCGCGGCCGTATGTAAATGCCTGTTAATTTCGCAGGTTGCGCCCGCTTAGGAGATACGAGGGTGCGATTGGCACTCGACCCTTCACGACACTCGGGCTGAGGCCGCCGGGGATCGAACCCGGTGATATCGAGCCTCCGAATTAAATGTCGGGTGTGTCGAAAAACACGCAGCTGCCGGGAGAGAGCAGCGCGATCGGATAAGAGGCCTTAATTTCGCCGGCCGCATCTCCCGGACGACGGGTACACCTTACTTTCGACAGCTAACCGACATTGCCAAGAACCGATCAATTAACATACCTTACAAATTAGGAAAGCGTATTAAAAGCGCCGCTGGATCTGTCGTTTAAAGATTTCTCTTTATTGACTCGTGACCACTCCGGAAATATATCGGTGAACTCTAAATTATGAAAGCAAATGAAAACAATATAATTTTAACAATATTTTAAACATGATTTTTTCTTGTAATGTAATAATGTCTACCGTTTAAAGATTTCTCTTTATTGACGTGTGACGACTCCGGAAATATATCGGTGAACTCTAAATTATAAAAGAAAATGAAAACAATGTGATTTTAACAATATTTTGAATATGATTTTTGGAGGTATAGAAAGTAATATGCGATCGTATAAGCATAATCTAGACTCGGAAGGGTTTTCATTATAGAAAGTAATGTCTGTATAGACACTCTGAACTAGAACTGAATGGATAGAGGAATATCGCTCGGAGGACGAGAGGGCGCCACATTGGAACGCGTGTACCGGGCATGTAGCCATATTGCAGGAGCACGTAGTCACGCCTATGATCCTCCGTGGCATCGGCGCGCGCTCGGCGAATCAAAGTTAAATCCTCCAAGTAACAACCCCGTCAACAGAGGGTAGATGCTGTCTGCAGCGGCGGAGATGCGATCAATATTGCCGGGCTCTCTCTCCCTCGCTCTCAGCCCTTCGCCAGCATCCACCCTCCTCCTCGCGAGGCTCTCTCTCTCTCTCTCTCTCTCTCTCGGGCTGCCTCGCCTTCGGATTTTCCTGCCCTTTCTCCGAGGGCATTTCTCTCCCTTCTTCCCGGCAAGGCGGAAGGGGTGCTTTCTCTCCCTCCTCGAGATCTCCCAGCCTCCCTGGCGCGGCTCTCGCTCGCTCCGGGAAAACCACCCTCTCGTCATTCGGCAGGATCCTCGCCCTCGTCTCTCCTCCAGGACGCCTCGAATCGGACGCTTCCGTCGCGTCGGCTGGTGACTCTCTCGCGCGTCCTCCCTCTTTCCTCCCTCGATCCTGCCGCCCATCTCGACCCACCTGTGACGTCACTATCGTGGGACGCCATCTTGCCATCAGACAACCGAAGCCCTGCGTTATCATCCCTCTATATAGCCGCGCCCGCTTTTCCAGCCCTCTCTCGCCTCCCGGCGAGAGAGCGAGAGGGCCGCCCGACGATTCCGCATCCTTGATTCCTGTTGGCTCGCTCGCTATTCACTGGAACGTCGAGTCCTGGATCCTGCAGGACTGTCTCTCCGGCGAATTAACCAGATTACTTCGGGACTCCGACCCAGCCACCATCGTCTTCTCGATTCTCTGACTTCTCCCGCATCGCTTTAAGAGATCCTGCATTACTACATCCTCCTTACCGGGAAATCGGTGCTTCCTTTGCTGGCATCCTCTTGCGCTTTGAACGTCCTCATCCAATTGGAATATATGGAAAACAAGACTAAAATCTTTGTAATTAATTCCGTGGGACTGATGAACAAACTTTCGCCTTGGTTTCGAAAAAAGTTGAAGGTCCAAGGTTTAATTTATGAATTTCGTATTTCAGCGTTTGTTTTTCTGAATCCAATGAACTAAGAAACAAGTGAATCGATTCAATCGTTCACAATTTATAAATGTAAAGATAATAATTAATTACTAACGGAAAGATTTCTTACTTGTGAACCGAATTTCCTCAGAATTTTCAGTTCCGAGTGTATGAACTTAAAAATCTTCTATTATGTTATCAATTTTTCTGAATCCAATGAGTCAAAAATCATACAACTATAATGTAAAATCAACTGTAAAATCATACAACTGTATACAAATATAATAATTCTGAGTCCAATCTCCTCTTTAGAATGAACTTCGCATTTTTCTATTACATTACATATTTTTCCGAATCCAATACAACGAGGGCCACACGCGTCAAATCCGCGGTAGGTATCGCTCCTCGAACTCTTGAACCCGGGTATCACCGACACCGACCAAGTGGTGCACGCTCGCGGCAAGCCCGTCGCCGGGGGTGGTCGTCTCTCATCCTCTCATCTGGCATGTCGAGCGATCGGCTCCGGTGTAACAGTAGCGCGCAAGTAAGCGTACTGTCGGCGGGCGAGGGTGGCCCGGGGGGGTGGGAGAGAGCGAGAGTACAATAGCCAGATGGGGAAGCGTGTGTCGGCTGTCTCCTCGGCGCACGTAGCCCCCCTAAACCTACCGCAGCCTCCGCCCCGGCTGACAGGGGGCGCGTGCCCTCACAAAGAACACTCCGGGGATGACTCGAGTGGCGTCCTCGTGGTAGTTAAGCCTCATTGTTTCAACTTACACAGAGCCGAGCCGCTGGCCGGCGCGCCCTCCGCGGCAGCGAGAGAGGAGCGCGACGACAATGCTTTCAATTTTAGCTCCAACGACTCAATCCAACCCCCGATCGCATAAAACTCGACGCTCCGTCCTCGTTATTGTCCCCGGCCAAGGCATTCAGATGTATCCGTGGAAACAGATTTCCACTGCTTCGTTCGCCGATGATTCTTCTTCCCTCGCCTTTTCTTTATTGTTTCTCTGCTTGTGTTGGTGAGGAGCTTTTTCAACCAACTTTCAAAAAGGTGCAGGTTCTCAATTTTTTCTCTACATTATTATTATTATTATATATACTATATTATTATATATACTATATTATTATATATTATATTATAATATTACATATTCTTATAATATTATTATAATATTAGATTATTATTTCTTTTTTTTATGTTTGTCTTCTTGCATTTTGTAGGTAAAATTCCATGAATCCGGTTATCACAATTTTCGAATTTATTAAACATCAACCATTGTCATTGGCTAAAAACCGAAATTCTCCCTCAACTTTTCGTTCATCCGTGATTATTCGTCGCTTTTCCTTCGCTTTGCCCGGCGAAATGAAGAAAACGCCGGTTAGAATGCACTTTGCGGGAGACAGGATTACTGGCAAGAGGGAGGAGAGCGCGGCGCATCTCGACGGCGGCTTCTCACGTGAGTAACTCGTTAACGGGGCGGCTTCTAACCCCTGCGCGGGGCTGTGTGGTCGCGGAGAGGCTTCCCGGGCGCCTACGTGCACGCTAACGACAAAATAACTCGAGTACACTCCTGGCCTCGCGCTACTCCACTCTCGAGTGCGCATTGTCGGGCACGCGCGACTACTACAGATGCCACATCCACTTACTCCTCTCCTTTTCTTTCCCTTGCTCTCGCCGGGCCGCCGCTCGAGCAGCCGGCGCATATGTTTCGAATCAGTTGCGAAAACCTAGCCGCCGCTGATTGGGGAACAATGAGCCGACCACTCCGGCGAGATTCCTCGCGGAGGTGCACTTGGCTCGGCTCGTATTACGCGCCTCAAGCTTCTTCTCGCGATGGAATCGTTTAAGTAGTCGGTGCCGGTGATTCACTTGGGTTGGACTCATTTTCGTTGGTTAGTTTGGAAAAAGTAAAACTTAGTGGCCGATTAATTTTGCGTATGATCTTAGTGTTAGGGCTAACATTGTGGAAAAATGTTGGATTCAGGCGAGTGGGAAAAATGTCGAAAAATCGAAAAAATTGCATGGGGTACCCTTGACAAATTTTCGATTTTTCGAAAGGACCCTAATTTGCATGAATCTTTCATAATTCACCATTCGAGGCTAGAAATTAAGATTCTGGAAGAAATCAGTGACCCAAAGGAGATATTCTCAATAATAATATAATAATAATAGAGACTAATCAACAATAATTCATCCCAACCTATACTTGTGTCTGATGATTCCATAAAATAAGTAAGAATTTACAAATAATTAACTAAGAATTTTCGTGATTCCACTTCTAAAATACTTTCCTATCGAGGATCCTCTGAAACAGATGTAAAGGATGATTTACCTCCGATCCCCGGGCCTTCGATCCACAATGCCCCCAAACCTAACCTACAATTCCTTCCCCGCCAGCTTCCTCCCAAGTTATTCGACTCGGCTGTTATAAATTCCACAGTGCAATCTGTCCGCTCGATCTCAACGTAACACGTACACACAGACACAGTGGGAAAAGGCAGGTAAGTGTGTGTGTGTGTGCCGTAGAGTATGCAAAACGCGGGGCAGCAGATATCGGCCTAAGCATAAATTCCTCAAGCGTTGTGACAGCGCCGCCTAGCGCGGCATAATCTCACTAACGGCGACGGGGCGAATCTGCGCGAAGCGAACCGCAGCAATATCGTCTCAGATTTATGGCCGAGCAAAGATAGGCCGGAGTGATATTCGACACACGATGAATCGGTAACGGCTGAGCCAGCAGCGCCACCTCTGCCATCCGCCGATTCCCCCCCTCCCTCGAGCCTCGATGCCGCTCCTAATTGGCGAAATTGGCTTGGGCCTGTTTTCATTATCGACTGGCTTCGCCCGATGAGTTAATCGCTGGATGCGAGGCTAATCGTTGCCTGGCTTATGTGTCCACTCTACATATCTACCTCGGCTCGATCCTCCAACTTACTGCCATCGGATAACCTCAGATCATCGAGCACCGAGTATCGCTGGTTATGGTTGGCTTGATTGTAAAGCTGGCTTTTTATACTTTCGCGTCATCGAGTCTCAAATGAATCGAGGTCAACTAAGTAAATACCGAGATACATAGAAAAGTGGCCTAATACAATAAATAAAAGATGAAGTATCCAATAAACAGTGGAACTCGAGAATATTAACCTCTTACACTATAATTGGAAAAAATTATCGGAAAATATCTTTGGTCCCATAAAAGATGGTTCACTCGTAATTCTTATATTTGGCTCGATTTCCTTACCACGATTTACACACGATATTGAAGTCGAGGGGGTTAAGGTCCAAAAGCCAGTTCACTCAACACTTCCATAATCTAAACTTTGAAACATTTGGCCGAATTTGATTAAACTTGACCTCAAATTTATCATATTTTGTTTATATTACACCACGAGTCTCACTCATAAACCAATCACATCCCAAACACTTAAAGAAGCGTGACTCAAGAGGCGCTCGAAAACTCCCCAAACAAACCATACATAAACAGATGAGAGGACGCCAGCAGCGCTACCAAAATGGCGGCGCTCGGACTCGCGCGGGAAAAAAAGGGCAGTGGCGGGAGAGGTCGGCCGGGGGAAAATGGTGGCCGGAGAATATTGTCACCGGTCACGAGAGCGCGCGTCCTCGAGTGCTCTACCTGGAGGACAGAGGTGCGTGCGCGGGGGCGTAGACGCTCTTCCGCGCGAGCTGCACCAATCGCAGGGCGGAGAACGCGTCGCGTGCGGCACGGTATCCTCTTTTTCACACACACACAGACGCGGGATCGCGTCGTCTCCCCGGCGACGTCGTCGTCGTCCGCATGAATTTTTCCAGCCGAGCGAGAAGCGTCACGGCAAATTTAACACGCGCCGCTTGTTCTTTCTGCTGCCTCGGACAGTGATGTAGAGGAGTTTTGTTTATCTATCGCTGGGCCTGGATATGGTCGTGTACGAGCACGCGAACGTACACTGATACTCGCTGGTATTCCTTCATCCAACGTGGAATCATTTTAATTCTGCAATAAATAATAAATGTATGAAATATGTCTAAGTATTCCCACGCAACACAATAATATTCGCATTATTATTCCTTCCAGCCTGGAATAATATTAATTCTGTAATAAATAATAAATGTATAAACGCGGCTGGATACGTTCAACTATTCGCATGCAAACGCACAGTAATACCCGCTAACATTATTCATTTCAACCTGTAGTAAATACCAAATGTAATCCACCTGCTATTACAAGCGTCTGTTTTATTTTCTGATATAAATTTCAAAATTACTCATCATTTTTGGGATTTATTGCTCAATTAGAACAACAAGATTGCAAATGTGATTTCTGCCAGAGCATACAAATACACATAAATGCACAATAAAGATTAACACCAATGTTAATCTAACTTACCAACCAAAACCCAAACATTTTCAATAATTCTACAATCTAGATCAATACTTTTTCTGATAACTCGACTCGAGTCATTCGTCAGTACTGAGAAAGGACCAGCACTGAGCCCCTCAGCCTTTAATAAATGATTCCCTGGGAGAAAAATCAGTGGCTGACAAGTCCGAGGTCGAATTATTAATTGTACCGAACCTCCGATGGCTCGGATCAAGCTCTCCAACCTCAACAATACCAACTAATCCACATACCAGACATTGACCCGTGTGACGCGGTACTTGCGATACCCATCGACACAGATCCAGCATGTACTCGGGCGGGCTCTCTCCCATCATTAGCCATAATTCCAGGCATCGTCTGGAAACAAGCGAAAGCTCCCGGAGTCATCGGGATGACTGGTTGGTAGGCGAGGGTGATCCAAATAAATACTGCAGGCCTCCTCATGAATCACTGATAGGATCGAGCCTCGTGTCTTGCCCTCTCTCTCTCGCGGGCGCACTCGGAAGACAGGGAGCATCTCGGTGCTTGATAGGTGTCGCATGATTGAAAGGTTCGCTCGGCGAGCCGATCGCTTATCGATCGATGATTCCATTTCGGTGCCGCTCCCGCAGCCATTCAAAGCAGCGTTCCTCGCCCCGAGATATTCCGGGAGATAGCGCGCGGCTTCGAGAGCGCGCTCGTCCCACGAAAGGGCCTTCTCTCTGTCTTTCTGGCCGGGCTGCGCCGCTTTCTCGGTTTGTCTTCTGTCGTTTAGACAGGCCAGATAACGATATTGAGATATTGACTCGACGCGGTCAACCGCTCGGGCTATTAGTCCGAGAAGAGGCTTTGGTCGGGGCACCAGGTAGACGTCGACGGAAGCCCAACGCGGTCTAGAAAACTAACGATTAGCCCCTTTGGCCTGTGATAGTGGGCATGGCCTTCTGTTTCGATCTTTGGATCGATTTGATAGCTTCAATTACACAGATTTATGAAAATATTCAGTTTAAACAGTCCTAAATCTCTTATTCAGTTCTGTAAAAATATAAAACAAAGTTCCTCGGATTTCTGACATTGCGAATTATAGTTGATCAATTTTTATTCACATGGAAGGTTTTAAGGATTAATAAATATAACCAATAATACAATAAAGAATAAAACCAGATGAACTCCGTGTGTTCGTATTACAAAAATAAATTCATACCAAACAAAAAATGGAAATGTAGAATAAAATTGTGTTTCAAAATATTAATGAATCCAATGAATAGTATAATAAAAAATAAAACCACATGAATTCTGTGTTTTCTATTACAAAACACAATTAAAATTCAGTACAATTTCGAATAAACTTTTCGCTTCAAACAAGTTTTCCCGATTGAGCGCAATAGTCAACGGAAGCGTCGCCGGCAGGAGGAAGACTGCAGGAGAGGCGCGTGGCCCGCGCAGGATGAATAATAATTAATAGAGGGTGCTCGAGCGTGAATGGGCAGGTCGGTACGAGAGAGCAGGCGCTATCAGAAACTAATCCGGCCATTAGGGTGACTCGGGCGCGCAAGGGGAGGTGGGCGGTCTGTATATTCGGCGAGCAGCCCTTACGCCGTCATAAAGCGTCGATACATCAAGCTTTGCATGCCTGATATGGGAACTCGTCTCCGCCGCCGAGTTAAGTCGCCAGAGTTGCGTCCGCCGGCCGCGCAACCACCTCGCCCTGGGAACCACCGGGCTTCTTCCTCGGCGATCCATTATCGCTTCCGCGAAAATCCCTGTGTCTCCGTGCTGCCGACCACGTGTAACAGCCACCGCTAGTAGTAGAGATATGAATTAGTTATTGCTGGAAATGTGGAGCAACATTTTCTCTGGGACTTGTGTCTCGGGAAACTGGAGTTGCGAGAACAGAGAGGAAAATGTTGCAATTTTTGTGGAGAATTACCAAGTTAAAATTATTATAACGACACCTTGTTTATTCGCAGGTCAAGCAGACATTTTTACACATATTTAGATAATTGAAAATTTCAATTATATTGTATAATAATATAACTAATATAATAATGTAATCTACTAATATAAGTTATTTATTAAATATATTAATACATTTTTAAAATATCATTAAAATCGAAAATATAAAGTATTGTATTTCTAATTTGAAAATATTACTTTAATGTTATTTTAAAAATGTATCAATATATTTAATAAATAACTTATATTAGTAGATTACATTATTATATTAGTTATATTATTATATATTATTATACCCACCAATATAATATATATTTTCTGGATAACTCTTCGGAAGTGTTAACACCCAAACAGGAAACAGTAGCCCACAAGTGCAGTGGCACCTCAACACAATCAACTAATAAAGAAACGAGCGTTAGACAGTCAACACTCGAGACACCGGGAGTGAAGAGCGCGAGCAAATGGCAGTGAGCCTAAAGAAACAAACGCTGGGCCCTAAGCAAATAACAGGATCGCGCATACAAATCCGACCCGATGCCTTGTTGACATCGGTGACTTAGCACGAGTCCGCCCCGATTCATGCTACACTGGGGAAAGGGGAACGAAGGGCTGCGCCCCGACTTTTATGGGCTCTGGTGTCGCAGGGTGCGAGGAGCGCCGGCCACGTGCCGATCTCTGTGGGATCATTTAGGGCCAAACTGCGCACTCTGCCTTCGCTAAATCTGATCTGCTTAGATAAAGTTAGGTTCTTGCGCGAGCGCGCGCGTGTGAAGGGTGCTGGGTGTTGGAAGGAAGTTAAAGGGATGATGGTGGAAGAATCGAGATTGAAGAGGTGGTGTGTTGGGGGTGGGAGGCGAGTTGAGTCCACGAGGCAGAGTTGTGGAATACGAATTTTTATTAGTCTCTGAGTTAATAAGTTGCTGGGTCCGGTAAGTGAGCCAGTCGACGACACAGGGAGGTCATTATCCGAAGTGGGAGAGTCTAAGATCCATCTAGGATAACCGGCGCAGCATCGCCCAAGGAAAACAACACTCCGCTTGTATTCACACTGCGCTGCGCCCGGAATTTTCCTCGCATACAAATCCTCCACTACGCGGCTCCTGGGTGAACGGACTGCGTGCGTGCAAGTGCATCGCTAAATAGGCTACTCCGCCACTCTGGAGCCACGCATTCCGCGAAATGTAGACGGAAGTGGCGAAAAATCGCTCTTTTTCTAATAACAATGGTTAAAGGTTGACAAACATAATTTGTCCTTACTTGGGAAGAATTGGGACTTTACCTATAAAAATGAATATCATCAAACAAACTTCATCAAACCATTCAAAACACCCAAACAATAGAATTCGTACACTAACATCATTGTCAACTTCCTGCAAGGGTTGTAAAGAAGTTCCAACTCTCAAAACCCTAAAACAATTCTTCAAACCAACGAATCTCTTCACCTCCAAACACCCCAGAAAAAGTGCAAAACAATCCGCGCAACAGCAGAAGCGTCGAAGCCGCCAAGTTTCACAATGGGTGTGAAGTATTTCCCACCTGAAACTCAAAGGGGGAGTCTGGCATACTCACATATCGTCCAGTGCGTTCACCTAGCGGGCCGGCCTCTCTAGAGCGAGGATTTATGTAGGAACGAAGTCCGCCCACTTCTAGTATCTTCATCTCGGCCCGAGGACGTAGAGTACGTGGCCGGGGGAATCGGCCACGAAGCAGAAGGAGCCGAGGAAAAAGGAGTCGAGAAGTAGTCGGTGTCTCCTCTCCGCTCCCCAGCCCCACTTCCACCGGCGCACTCGCCGAGCCGCTCCACGCTGAAACCTCTAATTAATAAACGCACCGGCAACCCGCTGCCCCCGGGAACACGTGTACCTGGTAGGTGTTACTATCGGCAGGACGCCCCCTATCCTAAGATATATGTGACACCGAGCGGATTGTGTGAATACTTTGGCTCAACCTTCCAATCTGAGCTCTAACGGTACTGATTTCTTGCTTTCGAAGTGTTTTGATTGAATTCTTCAACTTTGATTTGGATTTGTTTGACAAAGTTTGAAGGTTGTGCAAAGATAACCTCTGTAAACATTGATTCTTTGCTTTTTAAGTATTTTGGGATGATTTGGGTGAATTGTTAAGCTTTGATTTGGATTTGTATGATAAAGTTTGGAGGTTGTGCAAACATAATGTTTACAAACATCAATTCTTTGCTTTTTAAGTACTTTGAGATTAATTTGGTTGAATTATGAAGCTTTGGTTTAGATTCATATCTGAATCTTTGGAGGTTGTGTAAACCCAACCTCTACAAACATCAATTCTTTACATTTTAAGTACTTTTGAATGATTTACTTGAATGATTAAACACTGTAATACCCTCAATTCTTTACATTTGAAGTACTTCGGAATTACTAGGACGAATTACCAACTCTAACTCTGGATTTATACGCAGCACCTTAAAGAATTCTTCCCTCGGCGGAGCCGCCGCATACCAAGAACGCAATCGTCGATAGTAGCGGCGCGGCTCGCGGACTAAATTTAGCCGGACAATCGGCCGCTCTCGGTGCACGGCTGCAATAAGGAAGAGAGGCCGTCGCTGAATTACGTGCGGCCCGGGCGATATCTGCATCGAGGCACCGAGTCCAGAGAGAGCGGGAGAGAGCGAGAGAGAGAGAGAGGGCGGCCAGTGCCAGGGAGTCACGAGCGCAGAATTGTCGTGCCATTGTCTCCCGGGCGTATGGGGAATCGATTGTAGATGGGCCGGCTATGGATCCCGATAAATCGGAGCATCCCCGGAGCAGGGGGTTGCCCTATCAATCGTCACGGGAGGTGCAGGAAGTGGAGCGAGCGCGCGAAATAAAGGAGCGAATTTATTCGCGGGCCGGCCTTTATCGATGGGACACCTTGACCCCCTCGGGTACCAACTATCGACTTACCGGTTCGCCCGTCGATAGTAAGGGCCGATAAACCCAGGCCTAGTCCACCTAGCCGGACTCCTCCGAGCATTATAAATCGGCTGGTAAACCAGCCCTGACTAAATCGACTTTGCGTAACACCAAAACTACCCATGGGGTTCGAGATCGAACGCCAGAGAGAGAGAGAGTGAGAGAGAGGGGGTGATGGGGGGCGGCTTGCTTGCGGTGGTTACCGGTGTGAAATGTTCCCATGGGGGGTCCCCCTTGCCTCCGTAGACGTCCTGACACACTATCCCTAACAGGACAATATGTCAGCCGTCTTTCGTTACGCGAGCCACCGGCACATCCGATTATACTTATTATCCTCTCTAACCAGATCGATTCTCCTCGTCCCTACCACTCCTCCGCTCTCGGGAAAGGGAATTCGATTATCACTGTGAGATTGCAGCCGCGGACTCACGCTTTGCTCCCCCGGACAATGTACCTCCCAGCAGGACTTTCCTTTTCTCACGTAAGCGCCGCAGGAGTATCTCTCTTAATTAGCGGGCAGAAATTACGCGGAGATGAAAAAGCTCTTGCGTAATTCGCTTGTTCACTTGGTGGCTTGAAGAGTGAGTTAGCGGGGATCGGCGGATTCGAGGGAAGAGGTTGCTGCTAGTGTCGAAAGTCGCGAGGTGAGGATTCTGGGGGAGCGAGCGACGCCATGATTAATTATGGCAGTTCAATGTGATTGGTTCACAGGTGACTTGAATGAATTGAATTTGAATTAGGAAAAATCGAGAGAGGTTTTGGTATTTAATAAATCATCTGTGTAGTCTTTTCTGTCAGTAAATGAACGGGGCCTTACATTCCTACTGTATTTTTTAGAGAAAAGGGACTACTAAGAGAGGGAGAAAGAGAGAGGGAACTAATCACAGAGGCAGTGCACTCATAAATCCAGCGAGCGTGTCATTGGCGAGTCGCAACTCAGGATTTAATAACACGGCGCGTCCGAGTCCTCCTCGCAGGCTGTTATTTGGCTGTGCGCGGAGCTCTCCGGCCCCTGGGCCAGTCACACTTTCTCCGGCCCGAGAGATTCATCCTCTCCCACCTTCCCCATTAATTACCGAGCGTTTTTTGCCCGACTTTATCCCCGCGAAAATACCCCGAATTCCAGAACACCGCCGGCTCCATTAACACCGCGAATTAACACAACCCGCGCTCGGGGCCCATAAATCAGGCCCGCACGCTGGAATTACGCTGAATTCGCGAAAATTGCGCACCGGTAAAGTATATCGCGCGAGGGGAGAGAGAATTCTTCCAGGCGGAGGAAGATGAAAGGGGATGAGCGACGAGTGGAGGGATTTGCGAGCGGGGTGACGTCCATGGGACCCCTGGGGTGAGCGACCCCCTCTGTGACGGGGCGGCCGGCAGAGCCACGCAAATTCGGGGCTATCGATGACGGAGTCACCCTCGAGTGTCGGGATTAGAGATTAAATAACCAGCAGCCTAGTGAGCCCCGAGTTAACCGCCCTTTTAACGCACACGATCACCCACCCTAACCATCTCTCCCTTTCTCTCTCTCTCCATCTCTCTCTCTTGCTTGTATAAAGTGGTTTGGAACCTAGAATTATTTTATTAATAATATTTGGTTCACTGTCTAGAAGATTCATTTTCCTATAAAGGAAATATAATACAGATATAAAATTATAGCTTAATAAATTAATTGTCTTACCTCGAACTTTCATTTAATATGTTTGCACAGTCACAAACCATATCTGCATTTCGCACACAATAAGTGTGCCATAAGTCAGTGAATAGCTTGAATAAAACTTCATACTCATACACAACTTACTGTTCATAAAATTACATATTAATTAGTAGGCTACCGATTTGTATGCAAGTATCAATTTTTATTCTTACATTGCTCATTAAAATATCATGATTGGATGAAAAATATTGAAAACACAGAAGTCGTGAATACAGAATTCGATAGATATATGCAAGACAACTTTCCTTCCGGGTGAATCTCTTTCCGCGGCCGATTAAAAGCGGCGAGCGAGCGCTCGAAGGTGAGGAAGTGAATGTTGACAGTAAGGGAAAGGGCGGAATCGCAATTCCCGAGGTACGACATCGATCTTATCGGCGCTGATCGACGATGTCGTCCGGCGGCCGATCCGGTAATTACCGGCGATCCCAGTGCATAAGTGCAGCGCGACGAAAGTCCGTTGGGGAAATTTTAATTGGCCCCTGCATTCCTAATCTCCGGCTAATGATCTCGCGCCCATCTGTTTCCGGCAGCGCACGAGAAAAAGGAGGAGGAAAGGCACGTGGCCGAAAGCTTGATCGGGGACGCGATCGTAATACGGTGACGAAGCAGTGCGAGCCAATCGGCGATTGCCAAGTGCGCGGTTTAACCCTTTGAGTGAGCCGCAATCCTCAAAATTTCCGAGCTCAAACTTTACCTGTCGTCGAATAACTTTTTTCAATCCCACTTAGTTTTAATATCGAACCCACATTCTTATATTAATTTCTAATTTAGAGAACGCCTTTTTTTTCATTTCACTTTTAATATCGAACCCATACTTTTATATTAATTTTTAATTTAGAGAGCGCCTTTTTTTCAATTTCACTTTTAATGTCGAACACGTATTTTTATAGTAATTTGTGCGGCTTGTCAATTGGACGAATTTGCATAGCACTTTCCCTTTACTCGAGCGACAGAGCTCGTTACACCACACTCAACATTACCGGGTACAGCTATCACGTCTGGATAACATGTTCCGCGATGAGTAAAGTATCCAGCTCGAATTATAATCCGATGAGCGTGCGATCGAAGAAGATGGAAACGGCGAGGAAGGGAGAGGAGAGGCGCGTGTCCGGGTAGTTTATTCGATATTCCGTAGACGTCGCGCATCACCTGCTCCAGGTTGGCCGCTCAATGACTGGCCGAATCTAATTTGTCCGCCGATTAAACTCGGCCGCTCTCTCTTCCTCCTCGTCCGCGGCGGACGGGGCGCGCCAGCTCCCTTTAAAGCGTAGACCTTCGTATCGTTAATTCTAGGTTATGTGCGCGAGCATAATGCATGCAGCCATTACCGTAATGGATAAGCATGCTTTCTTTCGAGGAGGATAATTTCGAGCGGCAGCTCGGAATTTACGAGCAACCCTTTTCTCTCTTCCTTCCATCCACTTAGCCGGCTCTCGCTCGCTCCAGCGCAAGCGTATAAATTATATTAGCGCGACCTTAAATATGCATTGCTGATGATATACGCCGGCTTAACGCGCGGCGGGCACCGCCGGCGCGATCGCTCCTGTGAAAAGTCGATTATCGCGCAGTATGTCGCGCGCGTTGTTATAATTTAATTTCAATCCCCGAGCCAATGAGTTACGGGCCCCGGCCAGGCTTAAAGTGGGCATCTTGCGGGTATTGGATCTGAAATGGCGTGATGGCGCTCAACACCTCGTCCACTCAGTCAACAGAGTAGAACTGAGTAGAATAACTTTATACACGGAGTAAGGTTAGGTTGAAGTTTTCTGGGAATAACTTCTGGCTTAATGTTCTATGTGATGGTAATTGGTGCAGAAAACTACTTTCCTTACAAATTCCTTTGAATTTTCACATAATAATCTTTACACGCTCTCTGAACAATTGGCCAGATTAGACTCGGCCTTGAATCCTATCTACACTTTGCGTCTACTCAAGCCCCTTCTCTTGTCTCTTGACGCGCCACTAGCGCCACCGCAAGCACGCCTTTATCTTATATACTAAAACAATCTTCAAAGAGTGTTTTTCGTCTACCAACTACTATCTTAAATTAAACATGGTCGCGTGTTCGAGCGCGATGGATCACCGTTGAAAACGTACCTTTACGCCGGCGAAGGATACGCACGAGGTGGCAGCAGCGGCGGCGGGGAAGGACGCCGGAGGATGAGAGGGTCGATTTCCATGGGCATGGAGTGTTAATCAGGTCATAATTACGGGCTCCGGCGGCCAGACACCGAGATGTCTGCCTAGGGAAATTGTTTGCCTCGTTGTAATTGGAGCATCCATATTCACGACACGACACACCGGGAGGAGGAAGTGTCTGTCGGGTAAGCGCACTGCGCTGACAAGATCGCAGGAACAATGGGATTCCTAACCAACTCTGCATTCCACCTGGCTCGCTTTGAGATTTTAATCGGCCGGCCAATCGCCCGCCATCTCCCAGCAATCAATTAATCGGAAGACTTGTAACGCCGTCCGGCTGAACATTGCATTTATTATTATTAACATATATTCATATTCATCGTTATTGTTAACAGGTCGACCGGGAGGCTAGTCAAAATGGATTGTTATGCAATTCGATTAAAATGCGCTGGCGAGCGGTGAGCGCTGATCTTAATAGTTTTAATTGAATACTTCGTAATCTGGTAATCGAAAGACTTGTTAGGCCGCCCAGCGTCCGGCAGAGCATCGCAATTATTATTGTTATTAACATACATTCATATTCATCGTTATTGTTAACAGGTCGATCGCAAGCCTAGTCCAAGTACATTGTTATGCAATTCAATTAAAATGTGCGCCGTCCGTTGAGTGTTGAAGTTAATAGTTTTAATTGAATACTTTATAAGGAGTTGGCGAGGTGCGCGCGTCGCCGGCGGAGCTGGGATCGTCGAACGTGTCGGCGCACAAAGGGGAGCTTCCTCTGGGAACCGGAGTGACATCGATGAGTAATAACGAGGCTGCTCAATGCTACTACGAATTCGGCAAATCCGCGCTGATCCGACGACATAAAACAAACACTCCCACAGCGAGCGTGCGCCGATCGACAACTCCCTCTGTGAATCGAATTAAGGCTTACTGACTTGGCTGACTTCCGCGGTAATCCCGCCGTCATTCCCATGGGGATATTATGTGACCACTGACTAATAGCTCGGCTCACACTCCCCCTCGGCAATCGTGCGATACATATTTATATAATAATAAAGGAGTCCGGTACAGGCTGATTCAGTTAGCTTGGAATCATTTTCATTTTTTGGAAAATGTCAAAACGCCCAGAAAGGAAAAAATGGGACAAATTTTTCGATTTTTCGAAGATTAGCCAAGTTGTATGAATTTTTTATAATTCGTCAGTTTGAAGCTAGAAATTAAGATCCTGGAAAAATAGGATTGATGTTTTAAAATAAAAATCGTAGCAATTTTAAAATATTAAATGCAAGCATCTCACTATAATCGGAATACAACACTGTCGATTCAAAGACAACCCCCGCACAAGCTGCGAAACAAACACCGCGTTTCACGATAACAAAACGAAAAACATTTCGCACAATCCGCGCATCGAGTGGCCAATTAAATCAGTGAAGCTCCACTTGATACGATTGTCGCGAGTATTGTCTCGCGCATAATACGTTTAAGAGTACACAAGCAGAGTTGAAGGGTCGGAGGCTGGAAGGGCGCAGTCATTGAGTGCTACAAATTCGAGCGATCACGAAAGGCCCAGCCCCTTTTTCCCGGAGCATATTGTCCTCGTCATACTCGGAATATTTCACACGCCCGTCCGCCTCGCCCTCGAGAACTTTAAAACTGCGAAAGGGTTCCTCGGCTCCGGTTACTTATTTATTGTCGCATTAATTTGTTATCGCCATTGTGCGCCCCACCGGGCGTGTGGCGGACTTTAGAATTCGCTTGATTTCAATTTGTTTCCAATTCTTTCTTCGTTTCCTTTGTCATTTATTGGTGGTTGGTTTTATGAAAGTATTTATTTAAAATTAGTCGGAATTTTCAGTGGAATTTGCGATGTTTAATCATTTTAATCAAGTTGTATTTGAATAAAAAGGTTAATTATTCAAGTACTAAACCTTTTTAAACTTGAGGACTTCAGGTTATTATACAGAAGTGTATGTTAGGTTATTATACTCATGTGAAAATGAAGGAAACTTATATTTTATGATAGAAATGCAATAATTGGTATCCAAAAGACTTATTCATTGCAATGATCTTTCATTAATAAAAACAAAAAATGTGAGTAGCACTTCCCTACACTCACCGCCTTTGTTTAAAAAATAAGATTGTATTTATATTCCGCGGTGAACAAAGTTCGTGAAGAAATGAGTCGCCATTTCATCATCGAGTCAGAGCCGATCCCATCATTATCTAGTTAATGGAGTGCGAATGGAGTGCGCGGCTGCTCACTTCCCATGTCGCCGGACAAAAAGCGAGCGGCCGGAGGGTGACACTCGCAGTTACTTCTCGCGCGACTATTAACCACCGAGCGAGCCGCCGATTAATCCTGCCCGGCCAACTGGACTGTGAGTAAAGTGAGGACAAACTGCCGGGTCACACTGCGCGACCTTATTGTCCCTGGGCACAAAGAGCCGCCGAGACGTCCACCTTTCAGTCACTGTTCCACGCGGCAGACACTGGATTCCCTGTCCGGCTCATCCTCGGCGCCAGTGTCATCTAATGACGCCCGCACAATCGCCGTGTGTGAGCGCGCATTTATTAACGATCGGGGACTGTGTGAACCGGCGTTCGCGAGCTATTCATCTCGCGTTACCATTAACACCACAATATAATCATTTACAAAACTCAACATCCAGAGAAAAGTCTGAAAATATTTCTTCACAGATTTATAAAAATAGAATAACATAATTCACAGATTTATAAAAAGATTTATAACATAATACACAGATTTATAAAAAGATTTATAACATAATTCACAGATTTATAAAAAGATTTATAACATAATTCACAGATTTATAACAGAATCGAGAAAATAAATATGCAAACGGCTTCTTTTTCGCTTAAAAATTTCGATTAAAAAGTCGATTAAAAATGCAAATTCGAAAATAAGCCCAGGAAGTCGACAATCGCTGGGACCACGCGAAAACTCTTGCTCCCAGGAAACCGACACAATCCTCTTTTCAAAAACCAGTGGAAATCAATCCAATGGTCCAAGCCCGTTTTTCCCACTACGCCCACTTTAAAGGGCGAGCGGGGGCCTCCGAAGGGGTTACGAGCGGAATTTAAACATCCATCATCTCCGAAAGAACCCTTTAGCTCGGCCTCCCCCCGGGTTGCGAGCCCTCGGCACGCGCCGTTACAGGGCGAGGCCTTTTGCTCGAAATTTAACTGGCCCTAAAACTTTAAACTACGTTTTACGAGGCCTTCTCTCTCCCTCCCGCGGGCGCCCTCCTTCCCGGAGCTCGCTGCCAACACCAGGGCTACTTTCCCAGTTGCCGTCTGTTTTTACGAGGCTTCTCTCTATCTCGGCGCAACTCTCTCGCCGCCGCCTCCTCTCCTTGGAGCAGTAAACTCCAAGTATCAGGCGCAATCTCCGAGATCTCTTTTCTATCTCGGGACGAGCTCGTGTTTATGTTAACAGGGAGACCGGCTACTCTGATAGCCCCGAATAATCTCCGATTACGCTTTATAAGAGATTCCTCTCGATATTTAACCTCCCCTGCCCCCCGCTAACGGTCCGCGTCTGCTCTCCTCAAATCCAGCAGAAATACTTGGAGGTTGTCGATGGCTGGGGACAAACTAGTTGGGAGGTTTGGACATTCTGGGAAATTGGGGGGTTTTAGGTTTGAGGTTAGGCTGAAGTGTTTCTAGTTACTTTGATGGAGTTTGTTAGAGAGTGCGATGTTTTGGGAGGAAAGTTATTGGGTTTTTTAGTTTTAGGTCTTTTACGTGTGACTTTGCGTGAGACTTAGTTTAATTCTTCGATATTGACGAGTTTGAAGTTGAAAAAGCGAAGGAACTTGTGAGTCACTGTATAAACAGTTAGAAAATACATACTTCCTCATAAAAACTGGGAAATGCATTTTCATTTTCCACTGCGATTTTAATAATTCTTTATTAAGACAGAAATTTAAAATCAATATATTCTCTTGTAATCTTTAACATATGTTTCCAATCATTTTAAAAATTATCTTCAATTTCCCGAGTAAAGGTATCTGTATCTCTAACGAAAAGTAGAATAAACCCCCACCTATACCGGCCCGTACATTATCAACGCAGCGCACATCGAGGAAAGCGGGCAAGTAAAGATTTCACGAGCCATAAGGCTGGGCTCCTCCCAGTGAATTTTCCCAGCCGATCGAGCACAGTGTAGCTCTCCTCGAAGGTGAGGCGAAGCGGATCCGCGGAAAATGCAGTTTCGAGGGAGGATGGCGGAGAGGAGCGGTGGCAGCCTGAGGAGCTATTGTTTCGGTGTAACAAGGACTGGGAGGATGGCTGTTGCTCCTCTCGAGATCCTATCTCCCTTGACCCCGGCGCGCGTTAAAACGAGAGGAACCGCGGAGAAAGAAGAGCCCAGCGAAGGTAAAGGAGGGCAATCTCGCGCGGTGCGTAGGAGGCTGCCGGAAATCCCTTATGGAAATGGCCCGCTCTTTACTTCCGTTTGGCGGTGTCGCGCTGATAAGAGGTCCACGGGAGATACACAGATCCGAGGAGAACCACGTAAGATTATGCTAATTTTCGAGGAGCCCCTTTCGCCTTTCTTTGCAACGCCGGGATGAGTATTGTGCAAAGTCAACTTTCCAGCGAGAGTCGTTTGGGGCCAATGAACTCGGCGGCAATTAGGAGAGTGGCGGGTGATAAGCTTGGCTGAGTATTTCTAAAGAATTCTAGTTTCATTATTAGTAGTAGTGAATAAATGTAATTTGTCATATTTATAAAAATCTATAATAAATTTGAGATAGTAATTAATGGAATTGCTACGATACTGTTCTATTTTTATTTGGAAATGAGCATGCAAGGAATCTGATTCAATTATTATTATTGAGGAAATTCTAATTAATATTACTACCGTACGCGGCTCGATTTATTTGCCGACGGATCCGAGCCGAGTCTCTCCGTCTTTGGTTCTGGCGAACGGAGGCAGAATGGATCTCGAATCCAAATGGCGTCTGCGCCGGTGGATCTCGCCTCTAAATCACCGGGTGCTGGTGCTCCTTCGATGCTCCGCGCCCGATACACGCCAGCCAACATCACATCATGAATAATAAACGAAAATATCTATGGCTCGAGCAGCAAGTGGTTTGAGTTACGGCGACTCCTCCGTCGCGAGGTTGCTCCACTTGCATCTCCACCCAACTATTTACTTGTCTGCTTTAACTCTCGAGCCGAAGAGTATTTCTCTAGATTCGAGAATACATTCGGCTGATTATCGTTGAAGCAAACAAATTTATTAAAAATCTGTATGAATTCGTGCAAGTTTTTGAATTTTTGCCTGAATAATGAAATGTTTTTCCTTTTTTTCTATTCTAACATCAGTATTTTATTAATAGAGTTTCAGTAATATTAAATTTACATTTGATTTTTTTAATTTTCTTCTATGTTTATATTGAGAAATGAATAATATTAATTTCAATCAATTCGCAAGTGTGCCAAAGAACAGAAATCTGAATGATAGTTAGTTCCAGTATTAATCACCTTCCTCTCCAAAGTTCCATCCAATGAGTTCATTCGAGCCAGGATCAATCTCCTCCCGAGACTCATTCTACAGAACGCGAGAGAGGCTGCGGGTGTACACGGGGGGTGGGGGGCGGGTCTCATCGTATATCCGCAACTTTAATAACTCGACTAGTTCCATCCCGGGAGCGGCTTTCTCGCCGGGGATTCCGGCGAAGGAGCCGAGAGAGTTCGCTCCTAGCAAGCACAACACCGGAGATGGAAGCCCAGACGTAATTTCCGCTCTCGGCGAGAGCCGAGAGTGGAGACGCGGCCGCGCGTTAGCAGCCGAAGCAAAAGACGATCGCTCAACGAACGAGATAGCCCGAGATAACTCACCCCCTCTCTCTCTTTCCACCCTCTCCTCTCTATGCACACACATCCCTCGACGTCCTGGCTTCTGTTATTCAATCTGGCTTCGAGAGCTTCTGCCCGCTCGCGTTTATCGGTAATAAGCGCAGTGTTCTATTTGAGGATGCAGGGTTGAGCGAAATGTGGAAGATATTTGCGTTCAAATGGAGTTTTTCGAGACATAAATTTGGGTTGATTTGAGAGAAGCATTTTTCCAGGACTGAAATTATTAAAACATAGAGAATATCGAAATTGAAGATGGAAGACATAATTGAAGTCATATTTTTAGGTCCAAATGAGACCAACATTGTTCAAAATGCCCAAAACATCAAAGTAGATTACAAAACAAATAACCAACCCCATACTTTCATATCTAACTTAAGATTTCTACGAGCAAAACTCACTTTAACTACACAAAATCGTCTTTCCAGGACAAACCCAGGCAAACCCCACAAAAGATGGGACCCACACCTCGCATCCTCCACAACCACCAGGACTTTCCCCGCGAGGACTTGGGTCCAACACGTGTAGAGGGGTAGTCGCCCTGAGCGACGGTAGCAAAGCAGCAAAGCCAAAGTCATTTCCTCGGCGGGCTGCGAGGGCGAGTTACTGCAAGAGCAGCAGCAGCAGCAGCATCGAGTCCTCAGCGGAGGGTAATAAAGCCATCTTGCGAAGGGTGGTTCACCCTCTTCCACCCTGGGAGCCCGGCCCTGAGGAGGCGCCCGGATAGCGATCTATACTGCTCGGCGGCCCTCTCGTCGTTGCCAGGCAACCGCTCTCTCTCCCTCTCCGTTCCTCTTTCCCTCGGCGTCAACCCCTTCTGCGAAAGCTCTTCGGGGCCGCGGGGAGGGGGAGAGCTTGCGGGAGTGAAAGCCAGAGGGAAGCAGCGCGCGCCGAGCGAGATGGGACGAGACAGCCAGCAGAGATTGCGCCCTTATCTCCGGAGATACCAACCGCCGCACCCCCCACCCACCCCTTTTCGACCCTCCTGCTCGCTCGCCTCCTCGTAAATGTTCCTCCTTTCTCCCGCAACTTCGCCGGATCCCACTCGAGCTTCCCGCGTCGATCGACGGCTTCCAGGCCAACCTCGCATTGTTAAGGGTGGAATTAAGAAATTTCGGGCGAACAATGTTTGGTTGGATGGGATCTGAGAGAGGAGAAGGAAAACAATTCTTTGTTAAACTTTTTGTTTTCGAAATAGTCACTTTGTTGAGTAGTCAACGCAAAAATGTTGAGCTTGAGTCTGATAAAAGTTTAAAGGAATTGTTAAGAAACTTGGTTTTCTGCAAGAGGTCCCTTAATGGGTGAAGTGGAACAGAAAGGATTCCCGGAGTCCAACGATTTCGAGGTGGCAAAGACTATTGGTATTGTTGGAGGTAGTTTGGAGTTGCTTGATGGATCTTGGTTGGTGGTAGGAGCTACTGTCCCGGGCGTTCTTTCCTCCTCTTTCCCGGCGATCGTATCGATCAGGAGTAATCTGTTCTCCAGGGGTGGTCCGGGGGGAGCTTCCAGGGGGTTCCTTGCCGACTGATGACGTCACGGGGCCATACATCAAATCGTTATCAGTTCGCCGGGGTTTCTCTCTTCCACCCTCTTCCTCCGGACCAGCGGGCCAATCCCAAGCGCGGCCAAAAATCCCGGGAAATCCCTCGAAACACCCCAATTAAAAAGCCCTCGAAACACGAATCCAAAATTTACCACCACTCATTTTAACTCCCAAAAATCTCAAAATTACTTCAAACACCCCAACAACTCTTTCCTCACAAGTCCCAAATTCTCCGGAACTCGATTTCATTCAAAGGAATTTCAAAGTTACCCCCGACTCAAGAATTCATGGAAGAAGTCTTACGCAGGCCAGTGAAGATTCCTGTTTGGGTACCGAACTCCGGCTGTGTACCAACAGAATGCCGTGAACGTGTGTGTGTGCGAGGGAAGAAGCGAGGGAGGGGGGTGGAAGTCGGCTGGTGATTTAGTAAGATGAAAAGCCACCCCCCGGCGGCCCCGGCGGCGTTATCTAGCACAGACAGAGATTGCCTGTTCCTTACAAAACCCTGGCGGAGGGCAACGCATCCGGGATATCTTTCAGCGCTCTCCTCTCGTGTAATCTCCTGCCCTCTCTCTTCTGCTCTTTCATCCTGTTTCGTTCCTCTTTCTCCGCGCCGTCTTCCTACCAGCGCGGAAAAGCTGCTTTCCCCGCGGCGGCTGCGGTGGCGCATGCCTTCGCTACGCTTCGAGATCGATTCGCCCCGGCGAAGATTTGGTGGAGATTTAAATGGGCCCAATGTTGGGCTCAAAAGACTCCAGGGTGTAAAAGTTTGGACCAATACTTATGACTGTTCTGAACCAGAAACGTAAACGATATTTGGATCTGTATTGGTAATTCAGAAATTGGGCCCAATTGGCTGTCATTGCTTATCCAATAACAAAAGATTCCTAACTGAACTGGTAACTATTCTGAACCAAAAACATAAACCATATTTGGGCCTGTACTCCAAATCTTAGGCCCAGAATCTTAGAGAACTAACCCAATTGTAATCAACCAATACATATAGAATCCACGAATCGGTCAAGTGTTGGGCCCATCCTTTCCCACTTGGGCCTTACATCCCAAATCATAAATCAAAACCTCCCTCGGCGAGTTCATACTTAACCCAGGCAACAGGGAGCCCAAGGTGGGAGGACACGAATCGCGCGAAGTAGCTCGCTAACGAGCCCAAGAATGGAAAAAGTTGGCCGTCGCAAGGGTGGAAGTGTCCCTTCAGTACACCAAGTGGACACGAACCTAGGGAGGAAGAATCCACCAACGCCGGCGGCGCGACGGCGGCACGTCATTCTTCGGTAGGAATTAAATTTTTATATCTCTCGCTGAGAGTTTGAGCAATAGCAAAAGTTGCCAGACTCCCCGGGCCCCTCCACCGGGGCTGGCTAAAATAATAACCGTCGGGATTCGGGGCGGAGTGGGGGGTTCGAGGAGAGAATACTTGTAAAAGCGATCGAGTCTCTGCGGTAAAAGGAGCTTAACAGTGGAAATTGGTTTCATCCATTGTCGGGATGAGGGCCGAAGCAGAGAGTAGACTGAGAGTCAGGCAACAGGAGAAAAAGGGGGGTGGAGAGGGGGGCTGGGATCGATGCAGTAATTTCGGCGGCCGCGGTTCGGGTGGTTGAGAGGCGAGTAGGGAGAGCGAGAGAAGAGAAAGGGTCATTCGGGGAGGTTCCGAGAGGAGTAAGAATCAGATAGCTCCAGCCTTAATATCCCTCTCCGAGAGGCTCCGAGACGAGATCCAGCATCCCTTACACCATCGCCCCTCTCACCTCCACGTGGGAGCACACACGCACACTTCCAACACCAGCTACTAGTCCCTCTGTCCCTGGTACGCTCTCGAGCTATCACTCTGCTGGCCCCGCACTATCCAAGTCGATCTGGCGCTCCGTGAAATCCCCCGTTCGAATTGCCCCGGCGAGTTCCCGGACTTCAATCCTCTCCCCACCTCCGCCGCGCCCGCTTCCATTTGCATTCCACCCCAATTCCGCAGTCGGCACAAATTTCCCTCCTCCGAGGAATTCGAAAAAGTCCACGCGCGCGCGCCCGATCCGCCCGCGCGATAGTCCCCGATATCCTCCATCGGGGATAGAAAACGCGGAGATAGAGCGAGATGGGGAAGGGGAGGGGGGAGATTTACGGTAGAGCGCGCGGGGCCACACTCGATAGAGAAGCCCCCAGGTTTTCCACTCTCCCGCTCGATTCCGACTAATTAATTTACTTCCAATTAATTACCGACAATTGCCCGGGCTCTAATTACGCGCGCTTGATTAGAATCGGCGAAAGTTACGGGGTAGGTTCGCCTCCCAATCTTGGCCCCGTCTTAGCCCCCCCCGCGCGTGCGAGCCGCTTAATGACCAATGGGAGCGCGGGAGGAAAGTCCCCGGGCAGCAATCGGACCTATTAGACCCAGGGAATTTAATAGGGAAATGATCGATCGAGTTAATCCGAGAAAGAGCTGCGCTCAACGCCTATGCAAAGCGCGTTGTTTGCATGGCGGGCTTTGATTCGCCAGGGCCTGATTGGGCCCCGAAATTTACCCAGCTGCGGCATCCCTCGGTTTGAGAATGACTTAACGATGATCGAGCGGGCTAATCTGATCGTGGCAGCGTTTGAAGGATAGAGTCGCGTCGCCTCCGTTGCATTCGGCGAAGAGGAAGCCCTGACAGATGAAGGCAGCGTTGTGAGTGCGATATCGGTAAGCAGAAATCAGAGGCTGGGTGGCGCCCTCCAACCCTCGCCGACCTCATCTCCCACACTCCCGGAATCCAGGCTACTCGGAAGTCCCGCACTTCCTTCGCCCGACCTCATCAACACCGGACCCCATTCTCTTACTGAAGGCGGGCGTCGCTCGATTAAACCTGCGTCTGGCTTTCAGGCCCAAAGGTACAAAGACATCTGGAAACTCTTTCTTTGTCGTATAATATACGACCCATTTGATCGGTAGGTAAATATTTACAAAAGAGACTTTCGATCATTTCGATATATGTTATTGGGCACATAATTCTAAACACCTCTCACTATACATATTCATATACGTATACATGTAACTTGGAACAATGTAAGTGTTGAGTTGTTGTGGGTTGGTCGATATATTTTTGCGTATATCTCGTAAACTAAAGCAGAAAGGCGCCAACATACATAAACAAAAAATGTTTAGATTTATCTCCCCAACACTATACATTAAAATAATCCAAATCGACGCTGAAGACCCTTTTGTGATTAATAACCTCAGTATCCCCGGCTGTCGACACACGCTGATTTAACGCTGCGACACATTCTACCAACTTGGCGCGAGATTCTGCCAAGTCCCCCGATAATTAAGGCGTGATCGATGCGAGACGGGAAAAATGCAGGACAAGTCCGTGGAGATCGAGGGCATTCCTGGAGTCAGTGATACTCACGTAGCGGAGAGTCGGGCCCGACATAGCTTCGCGTTCTTAAAGGCCGTTTATAATGCTTACACGTCGGCGCCCCTCGCGGACAAAGAAACCCTAATGGGCCCGGCGGTAATGCCCGAGTAATTCTTGGTACGCCTGGAACCCTCGGTGCCCCTCGGAAAAAGTGTCCGGGAACATCGAAATGATTTGTACTGCGGCGCTACGTGCCCCGACGCGCCCGATACCGCTTGGGAATTCTAATAAGAACCCGCCAGATCCACTTCACCGACGGCCTCCTTGTCAATTCCAATTAGAAGTTGCTCGGACTTGTTATACCTTTTGATTATGAAGTAGCGAGAGACTGGTGATTCATTGAATTGTCTGGTTGCGCGGATAAATAGTCTTTTTCTTCTAATTTGTTGTTTGATTGGATTTTTATTCTTTTGGTAATTCTCGCAAATCAGCGAAATTATTATTTTGTTTCTTCCGCGTGGACTTGTATTATTCTTTTACTTCTCTAAGGCAGTGATACTAATATAATTAAATTCATATCATTAACTTATATTTAAATTCTATAATAAATGTATTTCTTTACAAAGTTTTCGCTACATATTAAATCCCCAACGATAATTGAATTCCAATCGAATATGTAAAAGAAATCTGAATTAACATTGCGGAAGTGAGGTTGGTGACATCTCCATCCGTATCTGACTATGTAACTCAACCGCATCCGCTTCGTCCTTCTTTTCCTGCGACCACCAGCCAAGTAAAAGTGAAAACAATATACTTATTTCGATTCCAACAAAACTACAGAAAATGTATCATCAATTCCTCCCACCTAAGACTCGAACGGTTTAAAATCCCCTCATCGACTTCAGAATATCTGCAAAGAGCCAGTGCGCGGAAGAGGGAGATTCCGCGGGAAGTGGAAGTAGCGGAGGTTAGGACGCACGATTAGCAGGGAACAGAGTGCGCCGATGTCCTTTCTAGATCGGTGCTTCGGGGTAACACCGGGCGCGGACCACGCACGTCGTACGAGGAAGCTGCTCTCCGCCCGCTTTATCCAGCGCGCTTCTCCAGCGCCGCTTTTTTGCAGGCCACGCCTGTAATTGAGCCTGTCTCGACGCCGACTGCCGTCTAAAGACTAAATGAATTACGAGGCGCCGTGCGCGCACTTCTTCGACCTGCGCCAGACTTCTTTCCTTCCTGGGGCTTGTCGGGCGAGTTTCGTAAAATCGCTGTATAAACAGATCAGAATTAATTCAGTCTTTCGCTCTAATTTGATCCTGATAGCTGAGGATTGCAATTTTAATAGATAAGAATACCGAAGTCTTTTGTTCAATTTTTGTGAAACAAGTGCTAGGAGTGGAAGAAGAAATGTGTTATAATCGTTTTAGGGGGTTGAAATATGTTTTTCCATCGATCTCGAAAAACGACAATGTGTTGCCACCTGCCAGCGACGAATTAAACTACTAGCACAGACTAAGTAACTAGATCACTAACAAGCAGAGAAATCTACTCTACCGACCTCCACTAAGCCTGTTTGATCTAAAAAGTATTTCCTTTTTTTAATAAATCTTTAACTAAAAAACCCATTGGCTTGAAGTGAAAACCCGTTGACTTAAAATTAAAACCCCATTAACTCAAGGTGAAAACCCATTGACTTGACCTACAAAAGTAAAACAAAACTAGACTCTCATGCCATCGATGAGAATTCACACGAACTTGAAACGACATCAGCTGAACTGCACGTGGAGCATCAACATAACCTACAGGACTGTTGTCTTGTCACAGGAGCGACAATTAAACAATTCACCGGCAAGCAAGTAACACAGTGAGCGTCTGTTTCAACTAAGAAGAATGTTGCGGAGGCAGGCGAGGCTCCGCCGGGAGTACCTGTACCGGAAGTCGGTGCAGGACAAGTTCAAGAGCATCCAAGACAAGAAGGAGAAGATCAAGCGGAACCTCGAGGAGAATACGCCGATAGACCCGCACCTCAGGAAAGATGCACTGCACGTGCATAAAAAGATCGAATGGGAAGACGCTGGCCCGGAAATGGCCCTCGCGTTGGGCAACGAAATGGGAGGTTGGTTGAATTACAATAATTATACAAAAAATCAATTTCCGTATTGACCATAACAATTCTCTTCTCCAATCAAACAGGCGCACTGGCATCGAACGAAGACGACGAATACCGTTGGGCGGGTGTCGAGGACCCAAAGATCGTCATCACAACCTCCCGAGATCCGAGCTCTCGGCTAAAGATGTTCGTGAAGGAGCTCCGACTGATCTTCCCCAACTCCCAGCGCATGAACCGCGGAAACTACGAGATGAAACAATTAATCCACGCGTGCAGGGCCAACGACGTCACCGACTTCATCATCGTCCACGAGCACAGAGGTGTCCCGGACACCCTGGTCATTTGCCACTTGCCCTACGGCCCCACCGCTTACTTCACCATGTCCGACGTAGTCATGAGGCACGACATTCCCAAGATCGGAACTATGTCCGAGCAGTACCCGCATTTGGTCTTCCATAATTTTAAAACCCAGCTCGGCGAACGCGTGACCAATATCCTCAAGTACCTGTTCCCTGTGCCGAAGGAGGATAGTAAGAGAGTCATCACCTTCGCCAATCACGATGATTACATCTGCTTTAGACATCACACGTATAGGAGAGTGAACGGCAAGGAGATAGAAATGACCGAAGTCGGGCCGAGGTTCCAATTGAAGCTTTATGAGATTAAATTGGGTACTTTGGACACGGCTGCTGCAGCTGATACCGAATGGGCCTTGCGACCTTATATGAATACCAGTTATAAGAGGAGGTTTTTCTCGAACGAGGACGGCTGGCAACAAGAGGACGATGTTTAATAAATTCGTACCATTTTCTAATAAAACTCATTCCGATTTGTTATTCCGGACACCTTTTCTAATTAAATTAATTAGAACTCCTTTGATTTTTCTAGTATTCAACACATCGCCCTCCATATCCTGCACAAGCATATTATTTGCAATTAATCTCAATAGGTAAAAAGCTGATTTCCACCTGACGCGCCTCTATAAATGATATAAACCCTGGCAACCTAGAACCCGACATTACCCTCGGTAGCCAATCCTCGACTCCCTCCACCCGGAAGTGCGCATTTCACCCGTCCTCCTCACCAGCGCGTGCGCCCTGGTGAACCCCGCTTCATTCGTAGCAGTTCTTTTTAAAAACCACACATAAACAAACGCTAGATCAGTAACCGCCGATCAATTGTCGCAAGTCCCACGCTCCCGATGATCCTGAGTGCATCGAGTTCCGAGTCCCCGGTGCACCGCGGGATGCAGGGGACCAACGCTCGCAAGCCCGCGAAGCCCTCGGCGACGCCGACGCCGCGGCGCAAGAAGCAGCAGCAGCAGCAGCGTCAAGTATCGGCGGCGGCAGAGGAGCGGCAGCATCAGCTGCGACAACAACAACAACAGGGAGTGAGCGACGCTGCCATGGACATGTTCGCCTCACCGAAGCGGGCGAAGAGCGACGGTGAGACTCGCCAGCGGCTCGGAAACCTTACTGCACACAGTGTTGCGAGGCCAATTATCTCTAGATCTTTTCGTTATTTTGTTACTTCGAGTTTTGGATATCGTGTGTGTATGCGTGCGTGTGTCCTTACGGCACGCGGCGCGCGGCTAGAAAGGCGAATGCTTGTGTATAGACCTTGGTTTCAGTTATCGCGCCTGGTTTATTCTGTCTCTGCCTATTTCTCTATAGTCCTTCCTGGCTTCCTGGTATGTCTGTCGTTTCATTAGCTAGCATCTGTGCTTGCCGAATCGAGGAGGCGGAGCATGAGCTGGGGCCGCGCGTGTTGTAGCTCGATAGATTTGTTTTCATTTTTTTTCGTTATTTCTCTCTCGCTCTTTAATTAGTTCTGTTGACAGAATTTTCGTAGGCTCGGCCAGGCAAGTTGCTATTTATTACTCGGAGATCGAGAATCCACGGAATTCTCGCAGGACGTCGAATCCTGGTGACTTGGGTTCTTCTAGGTTAGGGTCGGCAATGACGCGCGCGTTTTGTCGTCGGAGCGTTGGCGGGAATGAGGGACCTTTCGATATTGACGTGGAGAGTACGTGTCGGGGATGAAATAGAATCTCGTCGAATCAGGGATAATGATTGAGGAAATTATGAAGAGTTTTAAACTAAGTCCCTTTGTCGAAGCCTCTGTTTCTTCAACTCCGAGCATTTCTCGGTAATTATAAAAAATGCTAGTTATGTAAAAATGAAGAAAACTAAATATTTTATAAAGAAAAATGGGAGCACCATAGAACCCCATTAAAACACCATACAATTTTTTTATATAACTCAGATAGGTCTTATAGACATAATGGGATTATGAGGTTTTATACATTTCGATTAATAAATCGAAGAAATCACTTCTCTATATTTCCCCGTTTCCCTCTCGGCTCTAAGTAGAAAAGCCTCTAGTAACCAATTGGTGAGCGGGTGTGGAAGTGGTGTTTGAGTGTGTATGGGAGTAGCGCGCACATACGTACACGATGTGCCGATGGTGATAGAGTTGTTGCGAGCTATCTTGGAGCCTGTCTATCCCTTGGCAAGGTGCAGTCCTCTTTATCTTTCAGATCTAGAGGTCACGGGTATCTCCCGGAGCGGTCGCGTGCGAAAGAAATCCTCGAAACTCGTTGACTTTGAGTCGCCGGACGACATCGCGGATAACAAGTACAAGCGGCAAAAGGCGGCTCAGCAACTGCAAGCGCAGCAGCAGTTGCTCGAGCAGCGATATGACTCGCCGCAGCCGCAGCCGGCAGCCCACCAGCCGCATATCTCGCCGCCGGTCCAGCAGCAGCAGCCGCAGCAGCAACAGCAACAAGGCGGCAGCCGACCGAGAAAGAACTCGGGCTCGAGCGTCGCGGTCCACCAGCCGAAGACCCTCGTCAAGGTGGAGACGTCCTCGGAGAACGAGGGTCCGACCTCCTCGGAGTCGGACGACCAGTCCGGACTGAACGAGGACGAGCGGTACAGCATGGAGTCCGGGAGCGACGACGAGGTCGACCCTCTCATGATCGACGACCGGGAGACCGGCTTCCGGAAGCTGGAGCCGCCCGGACAGGAGACCGCCTCCTCCCAGGCGAACAGCCTGTACATGCTAGAGAAATGCAAGAAAAAGCTTATCATCAAAGACGGAAAGATTATCGGCAGAATGAAGGCGCAGCGCAAAGACAAAGGGGTACGTACGCCGGAGACGCGAGGCCGACCCCACGAAGGATCAGCGGATTAATCCCACGGCGATGTAATCATATTTCCAATTGCAGAAGACGAGGTTTACCGCTTACATGTTGTGGGCTAAGGAAGTTAGGCAGGAGCTACTAGAGCAATATCCCTACATGGGTATACAAGCTTATACAATTACCAATCCAGCACACAGACACCCCCTCGACTTTTGCGCGGCTCAGTGATACCTTGCTTTTTGTAGATTTTGCGCAAATCTCGAAACGGTTAGGGGAGCTCTGGGCGACCGTGCCCAATCTGGAAAAGTATAACTGGCGTAGACGTGCCAAGCGCTTAGCAGCAAAGCCTAATTCGTTGCCAGCGAGCAAAGACGAGCCTGTTTGGAAAATGCCGCCACCTGCTTCGCGAAAAAAGTTCATTAATAAGATCGGTGGGTCTCTTGGTTTGTCCTTCCTGTCACTCACTCTCACTCTCTTTCTCTCTCTCCGAGTACACCGGGGAACCGTATTACACTTGCCCGTACAGCAATAGGCAGTATGTTCTCTGTAATATATTTCCCTCTTTAGTTCGTCGTAGCTGACACTTGTACTCCTCAGTTGCTTGTCATGCACGTCTGATTAGTTCGACGATCGTGTGCGACGTAAATATCTGTGGTCGCCGCCAACTCAATGGGCTCCGAAAATTATAACATTGGAGGAATAGAAACTTATCTAATTTATATGATTTCGTACCAAAAATGATAGAAGTTTGATGACAGGAGGAATACTTATTGAGTTGACGGTGACTATAGTCGAGTTCTTTGATCTTCGATCTTTGTATACTGCATGCCCGTAAATATCGTACGATCGGTGTCTTGCGAGAGAGAACCCCAGGCAACGACAGCCCCTTTCGCCTACCAATCTAAACTGACGCGCACTTTGCGCCTTTCCAGGGAACGGGAAAGAGGCGAGGGCGCCGGCGTCGTCACCGAGAAAAACCATTCAACTAGGTGTACCCTCGGTAGTGGGCACCGTTCCAGTCTCACCTCCGACCAGCAATCGAACCACCGCCACCACGACAATCGTCTCTAACAAAGACGCCGCATTATTAAGCGAGCAACCAATGATCGGCACCGGAATGTACAAAGTAGTAGGCACCCAGCCAATCGACGTTGCCGCCCACCTCAAGCTACTCGGCGAGAGCCTCACGATCATTGGCGAACGACTCAAGGAGCACGACGGACAAATCGCCGTTTCCGGCAGCTTGTCCGTTCTATTGGACTCGCTGCTGTGCGCCCTGGGTCCGCTGATCTGCCTTACGCAACAGGTACCCGAGACGAACGGCGCCAAGCATGACACGCTCTCGCAAATGCTCGACAACATCGCGTACCTGATGCCCGGCCTGTAATATATGTACAGAGTGGCGCAATGTAAATAGAGAATGTTACATAGACGAGGGGACAGAGCCGCACGGTGAACACAGGGTTGGAAGCCCCGGAGACGATCTTTTGGTACTCGAGAATCCTGTTATATTTTATCTGCTAGAAGTGTACACACACCCTTTCGTATAAATAACACGTTTGTACAAAAGTGACAAATAAATATTTAAATAATTACAATTACTACTAGCTGTACAGGGGAGAGTTGGCTGCAGTGGGGGTAGATCATTCTTGCGGGGGGAGAATCGGCGGGCAGGTGCAGAAGAGATTCTTGTCGCCGTAGATGTCGTCTATTCTACCGACACTCGGCCAGATCTTGTTGGTTCCCTTGACGAAGTGCTGAAACATCGCAGGCTCCTTTTAGTACAATTTTTTCTCGAGTTTTAATAGGGGTCAAGGGTTTCTTTACTTACAGCTGGGAAAGCCGCGAGCTCCCTGGAGTAAGGTTTGTCCCAATTCGATGAGATCACCTGTTGCTGGGTATGCGGTGCCATTTTCAATGGATTCTTCGCCAGGTCCAACTTGCCGCTTTCGATATCAGCGATTTCCTTGCGAATAGCTGAAGAGAAAGTAGGTTTTGTTTAATTTGATATTAAATCAATCTGTCGAAAGTCTGAAGAAAGATAACTTACATATGAGAGCGTCGCAGAACCTGTCCAGTTCACCTTTGTCCTCGGATTCAGTGGGTTCGATCATCAAAGTGCCCGCGACCGGCCAACTCATAGTCGGAGCATGGAAACCGTAGTCCATCAGTCGCTTGGCAATGTCGACTGCCTCGACATTGGCAGTTTTCTTCAGTTCTCTTATGTCCAGAATAAATTCGTGCGCGACCAACCCGGTCTTCCCTTTGTACAAGGTCTTATAATGATTTTCGAGTCTCCTGCTCATGTAATTCGCATTGAGAATCGCGACCTGCGTCGCCTTCCTGAGTCCCATTGGGCCCATCATCTTAATATAAGCCCAAGAAATTGGTAAAATGGCTGAGGAACCGTACGGAGCCGCGGAGACCGAGCCTGACTGTTTCAAACCCCGCGCATCGCCACCGGCGCAGTTGATCACTGGGTGACTTGGAAGGAAAGGTGTTAAATGACGTTTCCTGTTAACAAACACAAATCCATCATTTCCTACTCAACACCACGGGGTTAATAATCATTAGACCCAACTATACTTACACTCCAATTGGTCCCATTCCCGGGCCACCGCCGCCGTGTGGAATACAGAAGGTTTTGTGAAGATTCAAATGCGAAACATCGCTTCCGTAATCTCCAGGTCGACACAAGCCAACCTGCGCATTCATGTTAGCCCCGTCCAGGTACACCTGGCCCCCGGCACCGTGGACCATCCCGCAAATATCGCCGATAGTCTCCTCGAACACTCCATTGGTCGAAGGATACGTGATCATAAGGCACGAGAGAGTCTCCCGATACTTCTCGATCATATCCAACAAGTGGGCCGTGTCCACTGAGCCGTCTTTGCGCACCAATATCGGCTCCACTTGCATGCCGGCCATTTGAGCGGACGCCGGGTTCGTTCCGTGCGCGGAGATCGGGATGAGACACACCTGTCGATGCTTATTTCCCTGGGATTCGTGGTAGCATTGAATCGCTCTCAGCCCGGCGTACTCCCCTTGGGCTCCACTGTTTGGTTGGAAACTGATGCTGTCGTATCCTGTGATCGCACAGAGGTCCTGCTCTAGCTCGGAGAACAGCTTCTTGTAGCCTTTGGCTTGCTCGATCGGCGCGAACGGGTGGATGTCCGTGAAACCCTTGAGGCTGCACGGCATCATTTCCGTGGTGGAGTTCAGTTTCATTGTACAGGAACCCTAAGCAAGAAATTGAAGTTTTAATTCGTGGTTGAATTTTTGATTTAGATAAAATCATTAATTAAATTGTCCGAAAGTTGAACTTACCAGTGGAATCATACTATGCACGAGAGACACATCCTTGTTTTCCAAGGACTTCATGTATCGGACGATCCTCGTTTCGGAATGATGACTGTTAAAGACAGGGTGTTGCAAATACGAACTGCTACGATTAAAGTTCGACTTTGTCAACCCTTTCTCGAGGAATGAATCCGCCTTCGCGACATCTTCAACCGTAGTGTCGACCGAGAACACTTTGTAAATGTCGTTTATGTCTTGAACAGTGGTAGTTTCATCCAAAGATATTCCCACCGCGCCATCCTCAAAGTACCTACGTCGCAAAAGCAACAAATCAATCACGAATTCTTTATTGCAACTTGTAATTGCGATTGAGCCAAGAAACAAGTGAATCGGTTCAGTCTTTCAGAAGATATGAATTTCTCCCGTTTATCTTTCTCGCGATTATTATTAAAATAAAACCCAGTACCTAAAGTTGATCTTAGCGGCCTCTGCATTGCTCCTCAGAATATTTAACGGAATCTTCGGCATCACTTTAATTGTATCGAAGAATTGCGGGTTCTGAACTTGATGACCCGCATCCCCAAGACCTTTAGCGAGCGCCAGAGTCAAACTATGAACTCTTTCAGCGATGTTTCTTATTCCTTCCGGTCCATGATACACAGCATACATCGCCGACATATTAGCAAGCAATGCTTGAGCAGTGCATATGTTGCTAGTAGCTTTGTCCCTCCTGATATGTTGCTCCCTCGTCTGCAGAGCCAATCTATAGGCTTCCTCTCCGCTGGAATCCCTCGTGACGCCTATCATCCTGCCAGGCATCATCCTCACTAACTTCTGCCTGCAGGCGAAGAAGCCTGCGTGTGGACCTCCGTAGCCCAGTGGGACTCCGAACCTCTGACTGGTTCCCACACATATGTCCACTCCAAATTCGCTTGGAGGCTTCATGATCGCCAGGGCGAGAAGGTCAGTGGCAGCACAAACTAAAGTCTGAAATATTTGTTTTAATGTTTTCTTCTTCTTTCGGAGGAAATGGATTTAACTGTGAAATGGTACGCACCCCATTGGAATGAGCTTCTTTCACCATATCCTGGTAATCACAGATTGTCCCTGTGGTGTCTGGGTATTGGACGAGAATACCAGCAATGTCCTTCTTACTGGTATCCACTTGGAAAGCGTCTCCTATCTCCAAGGATAATCCGAGGGAAGCGGCTCTCGTCGCTATGACACTGATGGTCTGCGGGTGTACTTTCTCCGAGATGAAGAGTTTCTTCCTCTTGTTGTGCCTGCAAGCCAAAGCCAGTGCCTCCGCGGCAGCGGTGCCTTCGTCCAGTAGAGAAGCGTTCGCCACTTCCATTCCTGTTAGGTCGCAGACCATTGTCTGGTAGTTTAGTAAACCTTCTAGTCTGCCTTGCGAGATTTCTGGCTGGTACGGTGTGTACTGAGTCGTCCTGAAGTGAAATAAATCGAATCAAAATTGGTATGAATTTCGAGTGTCTTTAAAGTCATTTAAAGATATTTCGTACCATCCAGGATTCTCGAAGATATTTCTCATGATTGTGTGAGGCACACAACAGTTGTGGTAGCCCATGCCGATATAGGATCTCCATACTTCGTTCTCTTCAGAGATCTTCACTACCCTTTTGATCAACTCGTACTCCGCTGAAATAAATCGATTTACTTGATTATATTTTGTTTTTAACGCGGCATTGTCCGGCTTCTTGACCAAATTACACAGTGAATTTCACAAGAAGCCGCTCGCGAGATTAGATGCGAGCAGCTTCCTCCGAGAATCACGTGAGTGTCGATCACCGCGCACGAGTTTGACCCGGGGACCCCAGATAGAGGAAATGTATGACAAGAGGTCATCTTATTTATGTCGCGCGAGAGATGTGTTTTTCTAAGCCGAGGAGGAAGACCCTTTTGGAAATCTTGCTCAGCTCTTTCAACACCCACTTCGGAAATATTCCAATACTCAGCTATACCTCGCGGTATCTTCGTCCGCGGTGCTTTTGCAAATGAAGTACGTTGGTTTTGCAAGTACTTCGTGGTACAAGGGAGATAATGTATTTGCGATTTAGCGGAAAGTCTCGTGACTACGCACGTGCGATAGGAGATAAGAATATATTTCTTGTTCTTCTTCGTCTATTGGGAAATTAATCGGTTACTTACAGACTGGTTCCTCGATATTCAGGGGACCCTTGTGAAGAATATTCGCTGGCACTGCTGTCTCCGTTAGTTCTTCTAAACTCTGTAAATTTGTTTCAGAAAGAATTAATCTTTGTGTCGGAAAAAAACCACCCTCAATTTTAACTTTGAGTTAATTCGACTGAGTTTTACCTTAAATCCAAGGGTCTTCAGCATCTCCACTTGATCATGGTTCCTGGGTCCTATGTGTCTCACTTGGAATTCGTCCTTTCGAGGCAGCAATCTCTCCAAATTCGTCAGTCGAGCACTACTCAGTCCCAAACTCCGCACATTCTGAGAGACATTCGTCCTCTTGCTAAGCAGCCTCGCGCACTTGGCCATTTCCTTGGTGGACCACATCCTCGAGAAGAGTAGCACTCGGTTCCTAGGGGCAGAGCTCAGTGCGGAAGAAGCGCTGGGGAGACCCGGGCCACTTCTCACGTTCGTGAGAACTAAGGATCATTAAAGTAGTGAGAGATTTTATACTCCCAGCAAGTAGATATCGGTGGTGCTCGGCCAATGATGTCACAACTCCCCGATTACGAGTTGAACTTTTCTAACCCTGAGCAGCAGAGCTCTCGTAGACAATATATTGGGAAACTACTTTTCGTCTACCAATAGAGTTTTCCGTCGAGGAAAACATGCCGAGCTCAGATTACGCATTTCCACATTTCCTCTATTTCTAAGTGAAACGCAACGAAAGCCCCCTCTTACATTATACTCTCGTTTACTTCAAACAAACTACATTCCGTCTTATTTACACAAGCGTACAATTATGTCAGCATACAAAAACATCGTGTTTGCAAGTGGATGACGCAGAACCCCCCGCAGTGTTTTGCCGCGGGCGACTCTAACAAATAAAGCCGAACCAGTGGAGCTGAAGGAATGGTCGCAGTCAGTCATAGAAAAGTATACCTTTTATTTCAAACAAGGCTTAGTCATCGCACGTAAACTATCTTAGCAGGCTTATTCTAGCTTAGAAATTGCAATTAATATTAATGAAACTTCGACGTCAATGTCTTTCTCAAGGCAAAGTCATCGATCTCATCGCCATCGCATCTTTACTTCATGAACTTGTCCTTCTGCTGACTGAGAATCTTTGCGGAGGATTTAGCATCGAGGAACAACGAGGCCACTTCCGTCACGTCTTCCTTCTTGATGACTTGCCGCTCGTTCACCTTGGCAGTCAACGCGCCAGGCGTCAGAAGCTGGATGGCGTAGCGGAGGGTCGTTTTCGTGCCGAGCTCCGCCAGGGCCGACAGAGCCTCGTCCTCTATTTGCAGACCCTCGGTGGTCGCGCGGAGTTTCACTATCTGTTCGATCTCCGATCGCGAGTACGGCAAGGTTCGAATGATGAGAAGTCGGTCCAATAAGTCGAGGGGAATTCCGTGCGGCGAGACGATGTCTTCGGTTCCTCGGATGACGCACCGGCCGCGATTCGTCGCGAATATCACGATTGGCGCTATGGCGCTTTCCAGGGCTCGGTGGAGGTAGGTGAAGGTCTCGATATCCAGCATGTGGACCTCGTCGATGAATAAGACGCCTGGTACTAACTCGGCTATTCCTTGGTCGATGTACTTATTGACTACTTTGTTTATTTCCTTGCGCAACTTATCTGGAATTGAAGATTTGGGTTTGCAACAGTTTAATTCAATGTCTTCAATATTTTTAAATGTTTTAAATTTTATGAATTCTTACCTGTAATTTCGGTTTTCTTTGGTTTCATCAACTGACCCATCATAGACATGATATCCTGCCCACCCTGTGGCTTAGCATTAGCAACATCCAAATCATGCAGTGTTACATCCTGAATAACTTCCTTCTTCTTATGCACATCCCCTTTGGGCAGAGGGACATACTCCTCTGCCTCCAAATCGAACTCCGTGGCAAAATTATCACTTCTACCTTGCCTCTTCACTGCTCCACTATTGGCTTCTATGTAAATAACATCTCCGGTCTCTACTTTTTCCTTCTGTAGAGATTCATAAATTGAAGGATCCAACTTCAGTTGCTTTGTGCCCTTTGCTGTCTTCAGACCAATCACAACGTGGGAGACTGTCTTGCCATAGCCACCCATTGGATTCTCTGTTTCAATGGGGGTGAGCTCGGTCACTTCTCCTTCATAGACTTCTTTGGTTTCCTTGATTCTTAGTCCAATGGCTCTCCTGAAGTTCTCCATGAGCACCTCTGTCTTCTTGATCTCCGAGCTGTAGACCTCAGAGCCAACCATTGGGCAGAAGGGAACTTTGTTGCCTAGTTCCTGGGCCATGGCCAATGCGATCGCTGTTTTACCTGTACCGGGTGCACCTGCGAGGAGCACTGCACGACCTGCCATCTTCTTTGACTTTATCATGTCGACTACTATTCCAGCGGCCTGCAATGGAGACATTAAGTTTAATATAGGGACATTGCTTCTTTCACCTTCAACCAGCGGCGTATTGTACAATAGAAAATGATTCAATTTTTATAGTTATATAAAAATATTACAATTATTACAATATTACAATATTAAATAATTTACGAAGTGGTATAAAATAAGGCCCCGTATAATCTGCCTAGAACTCCTAATGGTCCCAACGCACCACTGCCTTCAACCATTAACTGTAGTCCCAACAAAAATGAATATCTTTAAAATTAAAAAGTAATCTTTCTAACCTCTCTAGCCATTTCCTGGCCAATCAAGCCGGCAGAGGCCTGAATAGCAACTCCATTCTCATCAAGGCCCAAACCCTTGATATGCGTGTGCGCGGATATCCTCTGGGTCTTGGCAGTACTCTTGACCTCCTCGATCTTCATGTTTAATCCTGGTAAAACTTACTCTCGCAATCTTACGAAAAGCACGTTGTTACTGTATCGTGTTTGGATCGCCTAATAGCCGGCCCCCACCACTCGCCCAACGTAGCCATAGAGACAAAGCAGCAACGCACTATGGAGGACTGTGATTGGTCGGAATTCAAATTTCCTCCCCTTCTAAGCGGCGAGCGGGAGCCTGGGAGGCTGCAACCCTTATTTCTCATTGATGTAACTTGTCCTTGGATACGCGAATTGATTTCTGATTCCGTTCAAATTTCGTTTGATTGGTAATAAAGAATTTGATGAGGATAATCAATGCGATTGGAGGAGAAATGGGTGGCAGGGAAGATGAGAGGAATAAAAGGGAGTTGGAAATAGATGTGTAACAAGCTCGCACAGAGCCGTCTAATGCACCTTTGTAACGACAGATGTCTCATAAAATTAGCCGGCTCTCTCGAAGTTGCGCGAACGAGCAGTCGGTTCGTATATAAGAGGCTTCTGCCCGTCGTACCATCGGGTCCAATGCACCTGGGAAAACGCTAATGAGAATAAATACATAATTTAAAGTTTACGTTCCATTGAAAGGGTCGCAATAACCGTAGCCCGAGGTGTGACTTTGACCCACCTTTTGCCGTTTCGTTCTATTTTCATTTGTTATACTCGGTTTCCATCGTGGCGCAATAATTCCCTTGTTTTATATTGTAACAAATTAATCTGTTTTTTAGAGCTTCGATCGTATGTTTTTTGGGCCTTGGAATTTCGATTCCTTCAGCCTTCGATCGCACGAAATCCATTAGCATTGAATTTTTTAATGGAAGGATAATTAGTCCTTCAATTATTCAATTATTATAATTGGCCTTTCATTTCATTCTGTTTTCACCCACTATACTCTACTTTCTATACTCAAAGGTGGGAAAGAATCAGACATATAATATCCCGGCTCTCTCTTTTCGGTAACTTTATTCTCTGTACAAATAGTCGCGCATACAAAAACTAGACTTTGTGCAACGGCTTTCGTTCACTGCTCTCCTGGGCTGCGGCCGGGCTCGTTTTCATCTGGAACGATTGTTTTTTCTACAATGAGATTGTCATTTCTCCCGAGGGACAGGTGATACCTCGAAGCTTACTTTCACGTGGGCGTAGAGGATGATGCCGACGAGGGTCAGGATGATGCCGACCACTTGGTTGATCGCCAGGGTCTCCTGGAAGAGCAAAGAGCCGCCGAGCAGCAGCAAACAGAACTTGGAATGTCCGACCATGTTGTAACTGTTAGTCGGCTAAGGTCTTTCTCGAAGAATTCTCGGGCATGTTCTCATGATTTTTAAAGGATACGTTAGAGGGGAGGTTTTTCCTATGATCCAATAGGAAGTCAGATTCACAAAGAATGCTACTATCCCAGATAGCACTACCATACTCTGAAATTGAGAAGATATTTGTGTCTCAGTGCGAATAATGTTAGTCTTGAAGAGAGAATCATTTATTTACCATATCCATCAAAGTCCAGCTTCTAGCAAGTGTTCGCTCGGCCGGTTCTAAGAACGGCACAACAAAGAACAGCATTATAGCAGAGAGCGGAGCCTGGTAATAAAGCAACTGCATTGGGTCCATTTGGAACTCCCTTTGCTTCCTGTTCACCATCTGTATTAATAAACCAGTGTATTAATAACTGTATTACTAAACAATTATTTCAACAAACCAAAAACCCACCACTTGATAAAGGGAAGTCACAAGGACTCCCAGTGTCGCATAAATTGTTCCCAGCACATTAAACTGTATATCATAATAGAAATTAATCACAACACCCAAGACAATCGGTACAAGGGTGAGCTTGACAATGGGAGTAAAGTGCTTCTTATAGAATATCATCTGCATGAGTATAACACAGGGCGTGGTGAGCATCTTGGCGACCTGGTAAGTCCCGACAGTATTGTGCGCCAGACTCAGATTAGTCAAAACAACGAATCCACAGAAGGTCATGGCGATGAGGATCATCTCTTTAATCGCCACGTCCTTGATGCAGAAGACGTCGAATCTCTCGCAGACGATGAGTCCCGCGAAAGTCATGACAAAGTGGATCATGGAAAGAGTGATGTTGGGGAATCCGGTGTGCACGTAGAGCCACTTGTTCAGCAGAACGATGCCAATGGAAAAGGCGACGTTGAGGACGAGGTAGAAGGCGGTTACGACTTTCTTCCCCATTTTGCTCGAGACTCTCTTTCGATATATCTGACTATGGAAATGTAGTTGATCGGTGGCTTTCGAGAGATTGGTCGGCGATCAGGTTAATCGTCGCATAGTGGGAAAGCCTGCATGATTGGAAGAGGACTTTTAAACGCAGATCGTGTAGCTAGGACTCATTGATACAATCCACGCGAAATCTCATCTGAATCCTGTTTATTGCTGCGAATCCTGATGAATCTTTCGCACATATTCTATCGGCGCTTAGCATTGTCGGCTTCCACGACAATTGTTTTTCATAGGATTGTATTCGAAGCCGATTGTTCCGATAACATTCTTGACCTCGCGCCTTACGCGAACATCCTTCGATTAATCCGATTATGCATTAATCCTGGATTGTACAATAATCAAAAGTGTTTGGAGCTGAGTTAAACCAGTTTGTCTGGCTATTGACAACCCGACATTTCAGAGACGACCAACCCAATGTTGGCGTCGCTTTCGATGTCGACGCGCATCCTGTTTCTTGGACGCCGCGATTTTAAAATGTTCTTCAATGTTCTTATCGGACAATAAGTTGCGAGAGGATTATGAAAAAAAGGGTCATGAAAAATGTAATATTATTTTTATGCATATTTTTCAAATTTTGTTGTATATTTTGTTTCTTAATATTTTAAATTTGTTATTCATGAACAAATGTAATATTTTTATTCCGAACTTTTATAAATAAATGATTGAAGAAGAATGAAAGATAGAAACTAAAACCTCGAAAATAAATGAATTTTGAAAAAATGCTTACATCTCCAAATGAAACAATTTCACATTTACAAATCTCCTCACCGGCACAATAAAAAAGTAAATTCAAACGATAGCGTCCAAGAAATCGGCCTTTTTCCGCGCACGCGCCCTTCAGTCCCGCCGAGCATGTGGAGTTCCAGCACCGGGGGACCGGGGGTAGAGGGAAATCGAGACGGCGAGCGAGAAGAGCACCCGGCTGGGAATTTATTTCGCGCGCGGGCCATTCGTGCTTCTGTGATGTGACATCGCGGAATAAGTGGCTTCGTCAACCTGCGCCCGGTTCACCAGAGCGAGAGACATGCTGGATTTCCCGCTGGGCTATCGGGAGGTCGTGCCCGACCAGACTCTCCCGGAGAAATGGAGGGAAATCACCCTCAACACTGGTGAGAGCCGAGTTTAACCTGGCTTTTCGCCGGCTAACGCTGCCTCGCGCGCGCGATCCCACTTTTACCAATGATCGAGATCAGTTTTGCCTTGGTGAACTTGGTTTCACCGTTGAGTGCGGTCTCTGTGGGTTTTGAGTTTGTATGGATTTGTTTATGCCTGGTCGAGTTGTCAGTGTGCACATGTACAGGGTGATTCACTTGGCTTTGAATCGGTAATGATGGGTATAGGAAGCTGAAAATGTAATAATCATAGGATGGTCAGCGATTTTAATATAAAGGAGTCTTTTTCACGTAGTGAAATTTGTTTATAATATACAATTTTACTCATAATGGAAATAACATCAATAATAACAATAGTGTGACAGAAAAGTCGAAAGCTTTTCAACGGCTCCAAAGAATATTTCATTCGGATCTCTTTGTCTTTTTGATGTTGGCAATGTTTCTAGAGGAACTGCGAGTATAACAGGGTAATGTTGTTGTACAGGGGGAAGTCAGAGCACCCTGCAAGATATAAAAGTACCGGAGAGAGCCGGTGGCTATGCCTACAAGGACAGCGCCAAGTACTTCACCAGGAACAGGTTCATCTACTGGCGCATTTGCCATGATGTTCTCGAGCTCGTCGAGCACAGTCTCGACATCAATCTGGTCAACTGCAGGGTCAGATACAAGTTTACCGATACGCCACTGCTTGATGGGATTAGTATTCACGAGACAGTGAATTCTGTTGTTATATTAGTCGTGACCGTGTCCAGTGTTCACCGGCTCACTTTTCCGCATCCTGATAAGAGTAGTAAACAAGTAAGAGTCGTTTAATGGGAATTGGAGTAGAAAAGGCAGAGATAATGATGGAATTTTGTTGTTGTTTAGGAGTCCTCGCTGACTATGCACTCCGATCTCAGCTTCCAATCAATTTTCAATAAAGCGTCTGCACAGAATGCTAGGAATCCACAGTCACTGCATGTCATTACCGGCGCTGGCACCACGAGTGAGTACAAGATTGTAAGACAATATTAAGAGACTGCAAGATCAGTTCTTATTATATTTATCAAATTACAGATTTGCCAGTCCCGCACGCGGCGGCTTCTTGGCTCACGTTGCCCCAGGAGGAGGCTTTATTCGCTCTAGCGTACAATTCCGGCAGTATATTACTCCTGCGACTGGACACGATGACCGGTTTCGTGCACAGTACAGAGTTAAAGCAGGATTCCATAGTCCCGAGATTCCTCAGCGGCATAGCGACCGCGTTTAGGGGTAAGAATTCCGAGGCTCATGTCGCAATGTCTCTGGTCATTCACAGTTACGGAAACGACACGTACTTATTCGCCCTTTGCCGAGAGGGCAACATACGCATGTGGTCTTGCAACAAAGTCCAGTGCGTGGCTGTGATCGACGCAGCCATCGACAACAGAGTAGCGTCGCAGGGCGCGCAGGGTCACATACTTCGGAAAGTGACTGACACCAGCAATCAATTGTTCCTTGGAACTTTCTTAAAGTTCGGGGCAGGTTGCGAGTTCAGTATATTGAAACCTATTCAGGAAAATGGCATTTTTAAGTTCAATCGACTGTGTACCTTATTCGCACCCGATGTAAGTTCTTCTGTAAGATCTTATGATTAACACAATTATTTATTGATAGAAATAATTATTGGAGTTTGTTTTTTCGTGTAGCAACATCTAGTCGACTTCTCTTTCACGATGACGCGATTATGGGCAGTTTGGAGAACCACAGACATGGACACTGTGGCAGTAACCCATGCCCACTTACCTCTAAATGGAGTTCACTTGAACTCCGAGTGGGAGACGACCATATTGGAGCAGACACCGGACAGAGATTACATTCTGAGCGATCCAGGCACTGATCCCAGACAAGCCTACATCAACTACATTTTCCATCCAGGCCAGTTCTCCCTGGCGGACATCACGAAGGCCCTCAGCATTTACAGGAGATCGAATTTGATCGTCGACATGAATCTGAGTCCGGCGGTCCTGAAAGAGAGGGTTTGCATGGCAGTGGAGGCAGAGATCCAAGCGGAAGTGATGGATTACGTATTGATGGACGAAGATTACTTAGAGATCGCTAATCGATGTTGGTCCAAGTTCTACTCCTGTGTGATCCAGTACCACGCGAACGGTACCAGGCCCGTCGGTCTGTTGCTCTTGCCCAGTGTCTACGGCTCGGTGTTAATTAAAAAGTCCTCCTTCTCTTTATTAAGACCCATGGAAGCATTGGAGCATCTCATGCTCTCCAATGAGAAGTCCTATGTTTCGCGATTCAAGACCAATCCCGTGTTGTCCCAGAACGACGACATCTGCCAGGATCTGATTATTCTCATGTCGGCACTTGTCCTGCTGGAAGAGCAGTTGTCCGAGGAAACGAAAACTGCCATTGAAAAAGAACTGTACCAATTGAGAAGTCCTGATGTAATCGTCGATGACTTACTCTCCAAGTTGGCTCTGGAACCGGAAGATCCGGTAAGATATATATGTTGCTACAGGGTTACACATGTATTCCATGGTTTAGTTTTTTTAATTCAATGAGCCGAGAACCAAGTGAATCGGTTTAGTCATTCAGGATTTATGCATTTCTCAATTTCCATTCCAGCTTTCCGATTTCGACTTCCGTTCGGAGTTCTATCACAAGCTATCAAACATCCGCGATATATCCAGTGCCATGGCGATGTTGTTGGAGGCGCTGACTTACGACTTGAATCAACCGAAAAAGTTACACCTCAATGAAGATCACGATGCATCAAAGCTATTACTAAGCATCAGTCACTTGTTCGGAAGCCAATCTGGCATTTCAGCCATTTCCCAGACAATAACTCAGGTCACACTCCTGAGGTTTTCCATCTGCCGGAATTTGCTGATTTTACAGCAAATGGTCCTGTTGAGACCAGAGTTGTTCGACTCGAGATCCCTACATTCCATAAAGTCCTCTTTGGCGCCGAGAACCGTCGTCTTGACTCAGGCTTATTACGTGGTTGTTTGGATCTGCGAGTCCACTGCTACCCAGGCGCCAACACAGGCTCTTCTGTGAGTAAAGTTCTCTCAAGTTTCGACTATTGTAAATCAGTCTGATTTTACGATGAGTATCCATTTCAGTGAATCGAGTTCGCAACGTTTGACTATGCTGAAATTAGCCGACCCTCGATTAACAGTTGGTCAGCGACAGCACACGTCTCTGTCGTTGCTGGAGTTGTTCATTCAAACCGGTGGTGCCAAACACACGCACAGTTTGATGGCCCACATGAACTTCGACTCGAGCACCTTGACACCCTGGCAGTACGGGATGTTGACGCACATCACATTAATCACGCAACTCGTGTATCCTTAAATAGCAGACTTCAACTCTTAACCTGCCTTAAAGAACACACATACTTTCCTTAATTAGACTTAGCTGGCCAATATCCGGGAATTTCTTATTCCCCGAGTGGCTGCTCTCGAGCTGCCAGTTCCTCCTTGTCCAGGAATACGTGCGACTACTGAGCACCTGGTGCGAGTGGAACAGCGCATCGAGGAAGTTCATTCTAGCGGTGGCTCTTTTAGAAATGGGTGAGAACCACAAGGCTTGCGACCACTTCCTCCGAGCCTCCGGCGGAATCCTCACCGACTCCTTCATGGCGGACGCTCTCCTGGACTCCAACACTTCGTCCGAGAACCGCGCGCTCATTCAATACTACCTCAAAGTGATCAAGCTCTTCGAGGAGCACAATGCGTCTGATTGCGTGATAGAGTTGGCTAAAACCGCGATCGCCCTCGCGGACAAGGACGACCCGCACTTGCCGACTCTCCACTCGATCATCTTCACTCAACACTTGAACCTGGGACACCACACCGAGGCTTACCACTGCCTGAACTCCAATCCAGACGCTGCTCGCCGAGTAGACTGTCTGCGACAATTGGTCGTCACACTCTTCGAGCGGAAGAAATTGATCGATTTAATCTCCTTCCCGTACGTCGACATGTACGAGGACCTGGAGAGGATCGTCGAGGGTCGCGCGAGAAGCGTCGACCTCATGGAGAACAATTACTACAATTTCCTCTACAGTTTCCATATCAACAAAGGGAATATGCGAAAGGCGGCTTCGGTCATGTACGAGCAGGCGATGCGTTTGAGTCAGGAGTCCCACTCGGTTCCCATAATATCGAGACAGGCGCAGTGTTTACTAGCTTGCATCAACGCGCTCTATCTCGTGTCGACCGAGTACAGGTGGATCGTTCGACCGGTGATAGATCAGAGCTTCGATGAGGGCGATCAGCGGAATCCGAAGAAGAAGAGGAGTATAGACGGGAAGGAAGTGCTGCATTACAAGATCAAGAGGCAAGTGGAGGTCCTGGAACTCGGCGACATTAAGAGAGAATACGACATTGTCGACGCGAGATTGAAAATGGCGAAGGTTAATCCTGAATTGCACATAGTTGCCAATGCGGGTAAGTTCTAAATTTTCATAAACTACAAATTAACATTTTCAATTCCAACATTTTGTATAAATTGTTTTTAAATTAGTTAAATTATACTTGGATCGTGTAGAAACACCTTTAGAATAATCGAAACATTAAAACAGCAATTAAAGTAACAACAAATTCCAGGGCCCTCCGAGTTGGTAGTAATTCTCTCGAGCCTCGGCTTATACACCACGGCTCTGCACCTCTGCGATCAATTCAAGATCGCGAAGGGCCCGGTCCTCGAAACAGTCACCTCCCAGTGCATGCGGCTGAGTCATCGGGAAGATCCGACTGCCTGGGACTGGCTCATCCAAAACGACATATTCGACGTGGGTGTCTCGCACTCGGGCATCACGAACACCGCGTGGCGATTGCTCGAGCACCTCACGCAGAAACACGAGAGGGAACGCTCGACCGAGTTGCACAAGGCTGTCGCTAGGAAGCTTCTTCAAGACGGCGCTTTCCTGCCCCAGTGGCTACTGATATCTTACAAGGTAATTGTCGGCTTTAAACTGCCACTTGAGCGTAGACGAATTAGAGTAATCGTTGCCTGGGTCTGTTTATCAGAAACGCAACGCGGCGGAGCTTTTACGCTTGATGCTAAACACCGGCCGACTCCTGGAGGCTTGTGAACTAGCAGTGGAATACGTTAACGCAGTATTAGGCAAAGGAATAGAGCATTTTGGCCTGCGAACGCCTCTAGTCGCCACGGAACCAGCAGTTTGGCTGCCGTTCAATACCCTGGAGGTACTTTTGCAAGAGCTTAGGGAAGCTAGTAAAGCAGACGCGTTGGAAGAAGCTGATAAATCAAAGTTCAATGATACCAATGTCCTGGGGAGAGCTGTTAAAGCAGACTACCGCTACTTGGAGGTATTTCCACTCGCATCAAGCATATCTCGTTTAAAAACAGGTTTATAATTAATTATGAATTCCAGAGCTACCAGCTATTACAACAGACCCTGGATAATTACATAGAGACAGTGAAGCGGGTGTCGGAGGACATGATTCGACTGAAGTTAAGCAGTAAAATTTGCTAGCAGTAAGTTGGACAAAAACATTCATACTCCCACGAAGTTCCGCAATCGAGTGATAGGAAAGGACTCACGAGGATCAATTGTTTTTATTGTAAACGAATAATAATTGTAAAAATATGGCAAACTTTAACGCTACCCTCATCGGCGCACCGAGCGCGCGAATTCCACTGTAAAGTGCAGTAAGCAGACTAGAAGTTTCAAGCAGCAGCCGCATACTTGTTGGCCGATGCAACTGGTATCAGGAATAGACGGGCGTGTGGTTGAGCGATATCAAAGTGGCGATCACGATGATCACGCCGACTATCGAGGCGACTATCGCCGCGACCATTTGCGGGCACCTTTTGAATAATACCTGCAAAAAGTTGTCTCGATTAAGAACTGCCTTTCCCTCACTGGCGAGACAAAGTTGCTGGGTCCTTGAAAGACTTTACCATCAGCAGGACGACGAGGGCCAGCACGAAAATCGATCCGATCGGCAGAAGCAGGGAAGCAGCACGGTAGTGCCGCTGCAATTCGGGATCTGCATCAGAGTTCCAGTTTTTTATTGGCATATTCGGGGAAAGTGTGAAAGGTTTCAGGGTTACCGTCCGGAGATTGCTCTGGCGAATGGAAGCTGCGAGATATCTCACCACATCGCGAGCCTGGGCACGAATTCTCCGAATAATACTGTTATCGGCTCTAATTTCAGAAGAATCGAACGAGTCGTCCGGACTACCTAGCGAGGCGACCTCGGCCGCGAACCAGTCTCCTGTGATGTGCAAGCGCCCCTGTGTGGTTCCTCTCTCGGGTGCGAGGAGAATTCCCCGGCAATTACCCTGGGAGAACGCACGCGGCTGAAGGGGAGGACTCGCGCGAGATGATTTTACGACTGTTATGACATACAAGCTCATCTTTCCTATAGTTAAGGTTGTCCAGTACTGTTGTTCGACTGATTTCTCGTGCCAAGAGGAGCGGGCCGCCCTTTAGCTCTTTGTAATAGAAATTCGGGCCTCGCTCGTCCTGATTAACTTTTGATACTGAATGAATGGTGTCACGATCGTCTACTCTTTGAAGCAACTAGCTAATCCTCCTCGCTTTTTTCACCTCCAATTCTCCACGCGGTTCCGAGTCTGCTTCAAAGGGTAGGCACAGTGTTTGCTCAGTTTTATTGAGTTGCTGCCGGAACTGTTGTGAATAATCAATGCATACCAATATTCTCGTACTTGAGCTAAATCTTATTCACCAGATATCCCACCCAACCACAAAAAGCAGTATGTAGTTTTGTAATACCAAGTTTTAGCTAACCGACTGCGATAGAGTTTTCAGTTGTTTGTGTCGTATGCCCGTGGATTCTGTACGCGTTGACGATGTAAAGACAGTTTTATAAGAGCGACGACGGTTTTATAAAGATGTTTCTACCAAGAACACTGTGTCTGCGTTTTCGTGAGGGAGCGAGCGCGTGCCGACTTGCTGCGCCTCGGGAAAGCGAGGGAGGCGAGGGAAGTGTTTCGTGGGAGTCGATTAACTGAGGGAAAAAGGTGCTCTCGGCCGACTTACCCCAGATCATAAACATCGCAGCAGGCTTATTCCAGCGATCGGGCATGGTATAATATAATCATTTGCGCCTCTCGTCTCTTTCTCCCGGGGCCCTCGCTGCCGAGCACCGCGATGATTGCTCTGTTATCAGGTCTGGCGCGCGATATCGCGCGCAAACCTCGCCGGTAGCTCTCTCCTCTCTCGCTCTCTTTCGCCCCCGTCGATTCCCGTGAGTCTCGCGCCGATAATTGACGGCTCACAATCTCGGGGCGCTCGCTGCCGAGATAAATCTCGGAAGAAAGTCCGCGCGCCGGTACTGGCCGCTGAGGCTGCGGCACCAGACTACTTTCGAAAGTGCGCGTTTCTCCGCCCGAATGCGAAGATAGCGAGAGCCATTACTCGGCATATATTGCGAGTTCACTGTTCTCGAGAGAGACAAATATTGTGTTTATGATGCGCGCGGGCTCCATCGGACAATTCCGATGCGTCTCGACTTGTTGTTTGGACCCGGCATTATCTCGTTGCGTAGATGAATACTGATTCCCTCGCGGCTTCCACTATCCAGAATTCCTGCCGATAATCGAACTCTAAAATCAATACGATTATAATAATAATTGATACAATTAAACATCGCCGATTTCGATTTTAATTTGAATTGAACTAGTAAATTTAGTAAAATCGTAGTAAAGCGCAATAAAATCTCAGTGCAGTGGAATTCGACGAGACTTGCATATCCGGTTGCATGCCAGGTAAGGTGCGGAATTCCAGCCTATAATCGAACCCTAAATGAATTCAATCCACGATTATAATCGATACACTTAAATTTTGCATCCAAATCGAATTAAACTGGTAACCAGTGTCGACTAAAATCGTCAAATTATTCGAAGATCGTTGATTCGACCAGACTTGCATATCCGGTCGTAGGGCAGGTGAGGCGACGTTCGAAATGCACCCTGCGACCGCGTAGGCGCGCAGGTCCGCGACTCCCACTGACTGGAACCTGGTCGGCATGGCGGCGGTGAAAAAAACCGGTTGATTTGTTGACGATGCCTGGCGTGTGAGGTGTGCACCGGGACAGCGCGAAAATGATGAAGATCTCGGCGTTGAACGAGGAATCGAGCGAGGAGAGCGAGGAGGAGGATGTGCCCACCATCACCAAGGAGGCCCAGGTAAGTCTGCGGGGGTGTCACCCTCTTGTTTACCTGGCGCCATAACCTCCAAAGATCCAGCGATTATTATTCCACAAACGTCAACCTCTTTCTTATCAAGGAATTCTTGCTAGACAATATTTTTTGTTTTTCTCTCCAATTAGAATTGACGGGTCAAAGAATTACAACTAATCACCTTGGCAATAAAGTTCGAGTTAATTAGTGTCGGAAGTTAATTCAAGTTAAATGCTTTGACGGAGTACAACTCCTTCGTTGCTAAGAAATTCTTAGTCAACAACACTTTTTCTTTTTCCCTCGAATTCCAATTGACGAATGAAATAATTACTAGAATAAAATTCGAGTTAATTAGTATCGGAAGATAATTAACGTCCTTCCCCCAGGAGCAAATAGCTCTGACCGAGTACAACCGAGCGTTGGAACTCCTGAAGGAGAAGAAGCAGGAGGATGCGCTCACCATCTTCAAGGATCTGCTGGAGACAGAGCTGTTGGATGAAGTGGAGAAGCCTGAAGTGCCTGATGGGCGGTCCAGGCCGATGCTGTCGCTGAAGTACGCCTGCTTCAAGAACATTGCATCGATCCAGGCTTCCCTCGGTGATTACGAGGACGCCATAGAGAATTACTGGGAAGCGGCCCACTTGGACGACTCGGACGTCATACTCTGGCATAGGATAGGCATGCTGGCGTTCCAGACTTGTAACTTAGAGTTGGCTTGCTCGTCGTTCAAGCAGGGCTTGAAGTGCAATCCGAATCATTGGCCGTGCTTGGACAATATGATCACTGCCTTATACGCTGTTCCTGATTACATGAACTGTCTTTTGTACATTTCTATGGGCCTGGAGAGGGACCCAAGCTACACGAAGGGCCTAGCCTTCAGAGATAGGATATTTAAGGACATTCCGTGCATGGCCGAGTGCTACAAGCTTTATAATGGTAATTGGCACCTTGACCCGCCGTTGGATACCGAGTTCGATCAGGTTCTCGGCGATAAGTTTGTCGCGGAGGCTAAGGATATTTCGGTCAGATGGGCCGAGGTGTGTAAGCCCGAATTTACACCGAAAGCATTGCCGGAGTTGACTCTCAGAAAGCCTGTGTCCAAGTTGACTTGGCTGGAACTGGGAGAAAGTCTTCTCGACATGCACAAATTTATCACGGACAATGATCACAATTTTGTTAGTAGAATTAATCTGGCGGTGTTGAAAAACGATGAGAAACTCTGTCTGAAGCTTAATCTTGAATCCGAGTGCCAAGCGAGTAATGAAGCTCACGATACTCAGGAGGTTGAGCAGGAAGTGGACGATAAAACCGAGGTGGAGGCAGAGAAGGCGAAACTCAAGGCCGAGGAACTGAACAGCATATGCGAAGTATCCGAAGACGAGCAGATGTGTGCGTCGGACAGTGTGATGGAGGTCGAGGTGGAGGACGACAAGAAGTCAGGGTCGACCGACGTTCAGATCATAGAGGACGAGGATCCTCTGAGGATATCGGACGCGGACCTCCCGTCCGAGGACCAGAGCCAGGCGAAGAACAACGACGCCGAGGAGCAGATGAACTTCGAGGTGGACGAGAACGCGGAGAAGTCCCAGCCGGGGAAGATCAACGAGGACACTTACAACACCGACAACGGCACCCAGAACGAGAGAGTCAGCGACAAGGACAGCGACAAGTCCAACGACAAGAACTACGAGAAGGCTCTGGAGAAGGCGGACGAGACAGCGTCCAAGGACGATAACAATTCCAACGAGAAGCCGAGCGAGAAGCCAAAAGCTAAAGTGAAGAAGCGGCGGAGAAGCGCGTTGTACCTTCTCCAGCAATGGGCCTGGACTTGCAGCAGCATGCGAAGGTCCTCGAGAGTCAGGAGCTCCAACCGGAAGGAAGAAAGGGACAATGTTCTCTTGGAAGAAACTCTTCGGAGGATATTTCCTAGCACTCTACTGTGAGTGTACTTTATCCTACAAGTCCCAGAAACCCCTCGACAGTTCCCATAAGAAAGTATCTCCTTTTCAGACCAGACACCGCGAAACTATCGAAGGATGATCCGTCGAGGAACATGGACGACTCCATGGACACCATGGATCTCTACCAGCTGTTCGCCAACCAGGAGAACAACAATAATGCGGACGCTCTCAAGAGCTCCGAAAGCTCCAAATCCCCCAGTCCAATTTTAGGGTAATTAAACAACGCACGAAACAATTGAAAAAATTCCTTGGAGTCTCCCGACTCTAGTTGTTTAAATATTGCAGTCGTCAGCCTGGATACTTTCACTCGGATGGTGAAGCTTCGGATGTCGAAGCTTTTATTAGCGAACACAGCGGGAGGAACAACCTGATGATCATCCTGGCGAAGTACACCGAGTTCCTCTGCTCCAAATGGAAGCTGGAGTGGCCGGAAGGGTTGACGGAAATATATCTGCAATCGTACTCTTATATGAGGTAATTAAAACTCCCGAGAATAATAAATTGGATGATGGATAGGACATGAGATGTGTTTCCTGTTACAGAGAACATATTCCACATCCTTCGCCCTTTGACGAAGAGCCAAACGACGAAGTCTTGAGATTGGATGCTGAGATGACGCTTTTGTTTGGCGAACTTCACACGGACAGGTGGTTGAATAACAAACCGGATGTCCTGCCTTTGTCGACGTAAGCTCGCACGGATTAAAAATGTTGTATTAAAAGTATGAAAAACAGAATTAGAATTTACGTGTTCTTTTAGTTTAGATAAACTAGGCACAGGTCTGCCTTCGGAAGAGTTGGGCCACATTATCTTCACGAGTATTAGACGCGATATTTTCAACTCGGAGAACATTTACATCCTATTGAGGGTGTTGTGGTTGAAGGCGAACATATTCCTGTGCCAGAGGGACGTCGATATCGTAATCGGCACTTTGGAATTGGTAAGAAGCCTGAATTCATTGATTTACGAATCAAATTCTTGATTATTGACGATTTCCTTCCTCTTAGCTATTGAGCGACATGCACGAGCTCGAGAAAACCGAGGGCAACGTGCGCTTGATGCTGCCGAATTGTAAGTCGAATTCACACATCAGTATTAAAGTAGTGGAAAAGAAGCTGAGGTCGATCCAACGAAGTCAGAAGCTCGGCGAGGTGCAGACTCTCTACGACGAGAAGAAGTACGCGGACGTCGCGGCCATTCTCCAGGACACTTTCAACTTCGCCAAGCAAAAGAACAAGCTCCTACCACCCGCCAATGAAAACATTGTTGATAGAGTGAAACAGTTGTCAATGTTGCTGGACAGCTTATGGCAGATGCAGCAATATGAGGTGATTAATCAATGTTATATGTATAACCAATTATATTATAATTAAAAAATAATATAAATATTAATAATTTAAACAATTTAGGAATGTTACATATGGGCGGAAGCCTGTCTCCACGAGGCCTGGCAGAACTACTTGAACGCGGCGGACGAGACAGAGCAAAAGAAGTGGACAACCTCTGTATTATCAGCTCTGGAGAAGCTGGAAGCTTGTACCAATGAAGTTAGCACTTTCGTTGGTAAGAAAATTGAACTATTCTCAAGCTGTCGTTCTTAAAAATGTTGTACAAAATGAAGGATATGTTTTTAGTCAAATACCTGCCGGAAGCTCGACTTTCGAGACTGGTTCAGAATCTAGTTCATATTGTCTGTCATCAACTGGATGTGTCCGAGACGACAGTCGAGATGCCACTGGAAACTCTGCTGCCGTGGATATTATTACATTACATCTTACAGCAGTGAGTGTTAATTCCTTGGGTTCTGGTAGGTTTAAGCAGAGGGTTAAATTGGATTTCTCTACAGCGTGGAGGACAAGGAAGGCGCGAAACTGGTGCCCCACAAGAACAAGCAGTTAAACTCGCAGAATTCGGAATCGGACGACGAGGACGAGGGCGTTCCTGCCTCGATAATGATCCTCTTCATCGCCCACGACTTCATCGGCCGGCATTCCTGGTGCTGCTACAACGAGGGGAAGCTTCTACTCTTCACGATGAACCTGGTCCTCCCAAAACTGGACACCCCGCACTTCGCCAGGATGCGGGAGAAGATCTCGCGGTACTTGGAGCAGATCATCTTCTGCTTGTACGGTCATTACAACAAGATACCGAGGTCGAGGGTGCAGCCGGACGACCACGGCGTCCCCGACATGAAGTTGACTTGGGAAGGCGCCCAGCTGCTCTTCAACTTCTACCGACCGAAGCGTCTGCCGGAACTTCAGTCGCCGAAGTCCTCGTCGATAAGCGCGGAAACCGAGCACCTCTTCAAGCGAATCGTTAAGCTCGTCCCTGCTGAGAGCGACCCCAATCAGATCGTCGATGATATGTGCTCGTACATCAAGGGCGAGCGAGAAAAGATGCCGTCGGTGAAGCAAGCCCTCCCGCATTCCATTTCGAACATCTATTATTTGTTGGGGGATTTCTACTTCAAGAACAGCAGGTGGAATCTGGCGGCTAGACATTATGCTCAGGATATTTGTTTGCATCCGAAGTCTCTGGATTCATGGGCCGGTCTGGCTCTGTCTTCGGGACAGGTGGTGGAGGAATGGATCAACAGCTACAAGCCGATGTAAGTATAAGTTGGCTGGGCCTGGAATTAAGGTTCTACTATTTCAGTTCTCAGGTTTCAAGGTTGCCCTTCTTCCTATTCTCACTTCAACTTCTGTTATTTTTGGTACCAAATTATAGAAGTTAGATAGAATATCAAAATAAGGGATAATTCATTACAGAAATGAAGACAAGCTTCTATCGAAAGCAAAATTGACGCAGTCAAGCTACCAACATGCGACAGAACTCTCGCCATCCTACGTTATCATCTGGACGGAGTACGGGAACTTTGTGTACATGATACACACCTTCTGTTCGCGCCTGTTGAAGCAGGAGTCCGACACTCTGAGTATGGAGAGGTTCGAGGTCCTAGAGAACCGAAAGGAAGAGATGCTCGACTTGGCCGACCAATGTTTCCAAAACGCCGCGCGACTGTTCATCGGCGCCGACAAAACTCGGATCCCGAACGACGAGCGCTGGCTTTACCAGTACATGCTCGGCAAGGTTGCCGAGAAGAAGAACCAAGATCCGCCGATCTTCCTCGCCCACTATTCCAAGGCGAGCGAGCTGCTTTACGAGAACAACGCGCAGTTTCCTCGAAGGATCAGTCACAAAGTTCCGCCGCATCTGTCGATCGAAGCCTTGGAGGTCCACTACAGGATACACGCGAGTATCTTGAAGTATCTCGAGCAGCACGAAGGCAAACCGTTGAGGAAGTCTCTGGGCCAGCTTTTCCAATGGCACTTAAAGACCTGCGCCGAGGGTCCGTTCATGAAGTACCGCTCTCTGCTCATGGAACAGAAGAAAGACTATACTTCGGAGGCCGATGACAATAACAAGAAAGAGTCCGAGATGCCAGAAGTAGAGAAGAGTGTGGTTACAGTCCAACAGCGTTCGAACAGCATCGAAGAAATCGAAATCATCGACCGGAGTAATCAGATCAGCGAGCCCCCGCGAGATCCACCTCGGCCGGAGAGTCGCAAGCGCTCGCCGAGCGAAACTTCCAACGAGAACACGAAGAGAATCAAACTAGGAAGTATATCACACCTGCAGTTAATGCAAGACGTCGTCGCACTGATAGACGATCTCATCACGAAAGTCTGCGACATGGTGAACCCCAAGGAGAAAGTGTCAGATGAGGTGATGGTTCTCTCAGACGACAACGGCGAGCCGAAGCCTCCGAAGAAGAAGAACGGCGACAAGTCGAAGAGTCAGAAAGCCGAGGAAAGGAGAAAAGAAGAAGAAAAGAAAGCAGTTGGGCCCCTCAAGGTAACAAATGTCTTCGAGAACGACGCGAAACTCGAGAACGTGCAGGATCTGATGGACGCCCTCATGAAGCAAGCGATGGAGAGGAGTCAGGAGACTCGCCAGTCGTCGCCCGAGGACGAAGACACCAGGAAGTTCGAGGGCAAGTGGATGCAGAACGAAGACCTTCAGGAGAAGGAGCTGAAGGAGAAGGCGGAGAAGAAGAAGGCAAGCAAGGAAGAGGCGATGCTAAGTCGCAGAGGATCCCAGGAAAGCACGACGACCACTCAGACGACCACCACCACTACCGAAACCAACAATTCCAGCTCGAGCAGCAGTGACGAGTCAAGTAGCAGTGAAGATAGTTCGGACAGCGACAGTTCCAGCGACAGCGACAGTGAATCCGCAGAAAGCGAAGGCGAGAAGAAGAAGAAGGAGACTGGCTTCCCCGAAAAGGGTGGGTTCGACTACCTTTTCAATTCTGTTCTTCATTCTTTACTAGATTTAATAATTGGCTGATTAATTACAGAGGAAAACATGACCGAGGAAGAAGTGTCCAATCTAATAGCTTACTGCTTGGCCGGCTTGGAGCAGTGTGCTCTCAGGTTCGCCGAACATTACAAATCGTATTATCGATTGTCGCACTTCTACTTCAACAACAAAGCAGCAAAGGACACAGGAAAGTGCAGGGATCTCTTGCTGGGAAGGTACAACTGCCAGTTCTATCCCGGGGAAACCTTGCAGGGCCTGTTCGCCGACAGGAAAAGCACCAACTTCTTCAGCGTGAGTCAATTAAATCTGCGGCAGAAAATGATTTCTTGTTAATATCGAAAACTCTTAACATCGAATTACCCGATTTCAACAGGGCGTCTGGCACATACCTGTCTCTGAGTTCGACCGCGCCGGAAATTTCGCGTCGCACGTGTCCAGATGCGTCACACTCCTCATGCAGGTGCTTAAGGAGAGCAACGACAGTCGCATGCTAATGCAACTGTGCATCCAGCTCGAGAGAGTACCCGAATCGGACAAGTAAATATCCAGTTATTTTAATGAAACGAATCTTTTGCCTTTGGTTATGTTTATGTTAGTTATTTTGTGTTTTACAATTGTTTAGTTAATATTTAGTATACACATAACATTATTGTGTATAATGAATTGTTGAATTCTGCAGGAAATACTTGCGGGATTCGGAGAGAGAGCAGCTAGCATGCCAGGCTTTGACGCTCTGCCTCCAATCGTTAAGGATGAGAGTGCAGAGGATGGAGCCGGGAAGTATACAAAAGGGCGTGACGATAGAATCGGCCCAGGGTGAACACATTATACGAACCGATCCTGGAACTCAGATTCTTCTCGACGTCTACAAAATCCATCAGCAAGTGCAGAAACACTTCCCAGGCAAGGAGCAGGCGTTCGCCACTCTCTTCACTGATGCCTACAAGGTTTACGTTAGCAACAAGGTAAGTTGAAACTCTTTCACTTCAAATTTAGTTAAATAAGTCGGAGAATAAGACTGAGGCTCTCATAGAATCTCGAGGGAAACATATTCGACATCGCCAGCAAGTTCTGCTATCAGCAGATCCTGGTGAACAAGATGGCAGGTCTGAGGAAGAACGCGCCGTTGCAGGTGAAACCGCAAGTGACGCCCCCGGCGCCGGTAAATATTCTGTTTCTTTTATTTTCATATTTTAAATATTAACAGAACTAATAAAACGACTTACCGGAATTGAGTTGTTATGAATATTAAGATTGAACGCGTTTTACCGAAGGTCACAACCCCGCAGCCGCAAATACCATCGACTTCACCACAGCTGGTGCCGAGTCGTAAGCCGCACAAGACGATTTCATCGACGGGCAGGCCGCGGGGACGTCCGCCGAACATGAGCAAGTACTTGCAGGCGATGCAGCAGGGGAACATGATGAACCAGTTCGGCTCCAAGTCGAGCTTCCCGAACTACATGGGCGCGGCCGGAAATCGTTCGCTGATGAACCCGTACTTCATGAATCCACTGGTCGACCCGAACATGTTATCGGCGATTCTAGCTAGCGGCCTGGGCGGCAACATGATGGACCCTTTGTCAGCGATGAATTACTTGAATCAAGTCGGGAGTTACCAGGACATCCTCCGACAGTATCAAAGCAACTTGTCCTCTCTGTCGAACTTGGCCAGTGGTTTGGCCAGCACGCAACCTCCCACGTCGATGAGCAACGTGCCAATGAGCTCCTCAAGCTCAGCTATCAACACCGGCACTTCCAGCCTGAGTAACATGGGAAACCTGAACTCGCTGACGGTCCAGCAACTGTTGAATATGAGCAGCGCGAGTCCGTCGACCTCGCGCCCGGCGCCGATGTATCACCAAGCGACCAGCAAGAATACCACAACGACGTCTATTACGAAAGACCGGCCGAGTATCTCTATAACTCCAGTGAGTACGTCTTTATCGCACAAGAGCAAGTCGAGCAAGTCGAGCTCGCAAAGTGACGCGCTACCCGTCCAGATACCGAAGTCTCTGCAGATATCGCAGGCCCCGAAACCTGTCCTGCCGCCGCCGACCACTCAGGTTTCACTGTTGAAGCCGTCGATTGTCCAGCAAGTCAAGAGTAGTCCACCGAAGCAGATGAACGCGCCGATGATTCGGGTCTCGAAATCCCTCACTGAGCCACAACCCGCGCATAATTCGTCGCTTTCGCTCTCACCGTTGAAAATGGCGCATTCGTCCTTGGCCCCGACGATGGGACCCAAGCAGACGCTGCCGCCTATGAATCTACCGACTCCGCGTTCGGGTACTTCCCTTCAGCACAAGCTTCTCTCGAAGAAAAATTCACAGCGGAGCTATCCGCAGACGAGTAGCCAAGCGCCGGTGAAGAAGATGAAGCCTGCGAAAGCGATGCCTGTTCTGCCGAGCGCCTACCCTAATCTACTCAACAGCATCGCAGGGACCACGTCCATCACAGCGCAGGCACCGTACATCCCCCCGGAACTAAGTGGAATTTCCTTGAGCCCAGTGAACCCACCGGTCCCGATAAAAGGACCGGGTTCGAGGTACCCCAGCTACAAGAAGCCTTCGGCGAAGACGAAACCGTCTCTGGAGATGTCTAGCTCCCTTCCCAGTTCCTTCCCTCAGAGCAACTCGGCCGAGGCATTGTCGATGCTCTCGCAGTTGCAGCAACACTCTCACCTGGAGATCATTCCCCAGCAGAAGTCGCAGATGAAGCCTAGTTTGGACTACGGGAAGGGCCTGGCGAGCTCATGCGTCGTGCAGCCGCAGAAGATGAACGAACCTCACAGGACCCCGTCCGCCGAGTGTCTGCCGATGTTCGACCTGGGTCGAGCGAAGCAGCCCGCGTCCAATTCCAGCAAGAAGCCGGAGAAGCCTGGCAACGACAGTGTCGAGATTATAACGTTGGACGACTGAGTGGTAGCGCCGACTGCGAAATACTATTGTTACTAGCCGAAGGACGCTGATAGCAGGTATCGAGAGAACGTGTTGTCGTTGATAGAAGGTGCACGAACCGCGGTCGTTTCGTGCCGAGTGCACCTTAGGATTAGGGGAAGTCGAGTTAAGCAGAGGAAGAGCCTTCATACACTTGTGTGCCTAACGCGGTGACACGAGCCAAGCCACGGAACAGCGAACGCGCCTCGACCTTAGATAATAAACGCATCTGTTCTAAAGATTCGTCGATGCTAGGTGACTAGCTTGCGTCTGTGTGTATGTGTGTGTGCGAGTATTTTCCGTGCGTGTGTGAGTGTTTTCTTCGAGTTCAACGATCCTCTCTCTTTCTCACCGCTAATTCAATCTGTTGAACCCCTAGCAAGCGATTCTTTCTCATCCTCCCCCCCCCACTATTTTCAATCGGATCGTTTTGCGGAGTGAGGCGAGTTATTTTTCTACTGTGTACACACGAGTGCCAACCTCGGCGGTACCGTTCTCTGCACTTAGGTATTCGTGGAGTTGGAGAGAGAGAGCTAGCACTGTTAGATAGCAGCGACCGTGTACATTTTTTAAGCGAGCTGTTTATAAGAGCATTTTTTCCAGTAAAATACACGAGGAAAATCCTTGACGGGCGCTGCACGTTTTTTCTCCTACACTGCAAACTGCGAAGCTTTTAATTGTAAGACTTTTAACTAAACAATTCATGGCTAATGGATTTCGTGCGGGCGAAGGGCTTTTCAAGACCCAGCGATCATAGAATTGGAGGTCCAAGACCCAAAAGTCAGAGAACCGAAGTTGCAAAACCCAAGGATCAAAGAGTCGGTGTTCCAAGGCCCAAGTGAAACCTAGCAAGACTTCACCAATAAGAAAAACACAAAATCTTCGTTGCAAGTCAATTATTCTATTATTACACTACAATTATTATAACATAATCTAAGAAAATTAAGAGAATAATTTTAGCAACAATCTCAGAAACTCTTTGGAATTAATATCTTGGACTATCAACGTGTTATGCGGCTTCCCAGTTGTCTCGGCGTAGTCCACCAAGACCGAGCCACGTGCGGCGCCGTCCACGACAGGTGTAACATTTATTGTGATATTCTTCAAGATCAATTCCGGCCAAATGATGATTGCTGCGGCTACGGCGTCCGACGGCTTCCAAAGATCACTGCTTTCCAAAGATATTCTCTCGGCCTTGTCCAAGAACCTCGTGATGGTTGAATTTACTTTATGCAGTACATTCGTCCGCCACTCCTTCAATAAGAAGTTCTCTTCTTAGTAAAGTGTCTATACTTTTGCCTGCAGGTTTACTTACCTTGGAAATATTGGCCTGGAGAACCGCCTCCCAGGGCATCAGGCTCAACGGGCTCTCCGTGGAATTAAAGGTAATCCAATTTGCCTCGGGATCTTGGTAGAAGTTGAACTCGACATTGGGAGCCTTGTTGCCTATCCCTGCGACGCTGCCCCCAAGGACTACGAGATTCTTCAAGCGGGAGAGGAAGCCTGGGTCCAGTCGCTGGGCCAGGGCTATGTTAGTTAGAGGACCAATCGCCAGTAACGTGATCTCCCCTGAAATATGTTGATTTTTAGAACAGGAGTTCATCATAGTTGAGTGGATCTCTTACCTGGGAATTGTTTGGATAATTTAATAAGAGCTACAGCCGCGTGGCAGCTGCGATTGACTTTTCCGAGGATCGGCTGGTTAAACGGGAAGTCCCCGAATCCATCTTCACCGAAATAAGTCGAGGGTTCGTACACGTGTATCAGAGGCCTGTCGGCTCCGGAGAAAACTGGGATCTAATTTAAATCGAGGTAAGTGAAGTCACTGCTTTCAAGCTTCAGAGTCATTGGTTGTACTGATTGAACTCACGTCGCTTCTGTTAGCAATCGTCAGGGTCTTCAGCACATTCCGCTCGACATTTTCGAGTTCCGTGTTACCGTATGTGCAAGTGATAGCAATGGTTTCCAAGCCAAGCGATGTGTTCTTCTCAGCCTCGAGAACTAACAGCAGAGCAATCGCGTCATCCGCACCCGCGTCGGTGTCGATGACGATTTTCTGCGGGCCAGACTTCTCGGACCTTGGAAAAGTGTCAAGACTCTCTTTGTAGATCTTCACGAGGAAATGTGTACTGCGTGAACAGTTCACTTTCATTCCCCTGATAAGTGGACAAAGAGATTCGTCTACTAATTCGATAACTTACCTGACTCCCAGGATCACTGCCAGGAATATTGACACCGCTGCAAGTCGCATCTTCCTCATGGCTGCTCTAAGTCCCCAGTGGAGAATGAGAATTTGTGAAATTTGAGAATCTCTTAATATCGAATCTTATCTGTGCTTATCTGACACATGTCCGAGTCCCGCGCTGACAAGTTCGACCCGCACGTGGGGAGGTGCGTTAACTTTACTCGTGCAAGTGCTCGAGAGCGGCGAAAGTCTGTGCAAGTGTTAAGATGCTCGAATCAGCCAAGTTATCCAGTGGTTTATGTCGAACGAATGCTTTCACCTTGAAACGTTTAATTCCGCAGGAAACACTTGAGGATGACTAATAGACGGAACCACGCGCACTCGCAGAATCGTGGAGCAGAAAGAGGAGCGCCGAGTGACACTTTGGACACTGGTGAACCGGTGAATGAATAAAACGAATTCTATTGAATTTTAAATCTAAATTAACATCGAATCTATTTCTGCCGAAGGTCACAAAGTCGCAAAAACCGTCGTCCTCGCTGTAGTTGGTGCTGTTGAGTCCTCTGTCAGCGACGAATTACTCAAACCAAGCCGACGACCACCAGGATATCCCCCGCCAGTATCAAAGCAATTTCTCTTCCACACTTGGCCAATGGTTTAACTTCAAAGCTTCCCCTTCCACGAGCAGCGTTTTAATGAGCTCATCTAGCTCTCCTATCACCGGCCAGCACCTCCAATATGAGTGACATACGAAAGCAAACTCGCGGACAGAAGAACAATTGTTGAATATAAGCAGCGTACTAGCGCATCAACGTCGAAATCCACTCCGATGTATCACCGACTCGCAAAAATATCGCGATTACGTCCATCACTAAAGATAGCCCGAGTCTATCTACAACTTCGATGAGCGCGTCGTTATCTCACAGGAACAAGTCGGACAAGCGGGGCTCGAAAAATGACATGCTATCTGTTCAGATATAAAATCAATGCAGATATCGAGAAAGGACTCACGTCGCTGATAACTACCGGGTGCCACAGGACTCCGTCGAGTGTCTGTCGATGAAACTGGGCAATGACTGCGCGGAAATTGTAAATTTTCGACGACTGGGGGAAACAGCGTTTTATTAGTGTTTTACTGGAGGTTCAATGTTCCTCACGTGGTACGCTAATTGACTATTGGGCAACAGGGGCTTGATGGCCGGTTTTAAGATCGCTTTTATTCCAATTCCTCGTGTGTTATTATCTTCAATTATTTGAATGCACCGCCTTTGGACATAGCACTCTTGAAGTTGGGAAGAGAGAGAACATGATTATTATTCCACCTAAGAATTGCGAATAACGAAGGTTTTATTTCCAAAAACGGACACAGATCACACCCGCGTTCTCCCATTTCAGGCCTCCAGTTTGAAGCAATGGGGCTTGTACCCTTGGACACCGAGGCCCTTCACGGCAAAGAGGTAGCCAGCGTGAGGTTGTTGCTTCAACACCTCTTCCTTCACTCTGTAACTAGAAGTAGTCACGTAGAGTACGTCCAGATTCGCACCACCGAATGCCACACTCGTCACATTATCCGTGGGGATCTTTATCGTGCGGATGAGCTTGCCGGCCTTTGGATCGATGTTCAAAACCTGCGAACGCAAAGCGAGTCTTCTAGTTTCCGAATTGATGAGATCGACTTTATCACAGACTTACACAACCGCCACTGTAGACGGCGACCCAGAGATTTCCATTGGTGTCAATGGTCATTCCATCGGGCAGTCCGATGATATTATTCTTCTTCAGATCGAAGATCACCCTTTTGTTCGCTGGAAAAGTATTAGATTTTACATAACAACTTGAGAATAATAATAATAATAATTAATCATTTTAAAAGCTTGAGGCGTCGGATTAATTAAAGACTTACAAATGGTTCCTGCGGAAGCGTCGTAATCGAAGGCGAGAACTTGGAAAAGTAAGGAATCGATGTAGTAGAAAGTATCATTAGCCTCGTTCCAAGCGAGACCGTTGCTTATGGAGACGGTGTCGATGTGTATCTTCGGCTTAAGATCACTTCCGATCGAGTAAAAGACGCCCTGGCCGGCGTCGAATTTCCCGTCCTTCTCAATAGCCATGGTACCTGATACAATTTCAATTCCACGCTCAATCTACTTTAACTCGAATACAATCGGAAGCTAAGTGAAAGCTCAGTCATTCGTACGAACCGCCCCAGAAGCGTCCGGAAGCGTCGATCTTGCCATCGTTGAATCTGGTGCCAGACCTATGCTTATCGACCGTCGCCAAGGTCCGTCCCGAGTGTTTCTCCAAGTTCTGCTCGCTGTCCCAGTCGACGAGCACGAAGTCTTGCAGGCAACCAGCTACGAACTTACCCGGCTGGCCGTCGACTGGCACTGCTACTCCCACCGGACCATTTTCTACGAAAACACTTCTTTATTAATAAAGAAACTAATTTTCTATTCTATTCCAGGGATTTATTTACCGAGGTACACCGATGTCACCGTGGAAGTCTCGGGGTCCAACCGGAGGATCTTCTGGCCGAATATGTCGACGAAGTAGAGCTTTTGGGCGCAATGGTCCCAATGAGGCCCCTCGAGGAGCACGTACCGGCCTGCCACCGGCTCTACCGTAACACCGCTCATTTCACTGCAAGGCCCAAAGGTTTATGCACCAACAAATATTTACGCGACACTGTCTCGTGCGCCTGATGTGTCGGATGGCCGAGACTAATCAGTCCCACAGACATCCCCAGATAACGAATGTTTGCTTTATGAATCGTAGATTAAGGAAACTAAACGCCAGCCGTCATAATGTTCGCCTAGTGAGAATCGAGCCGGCCGATTGCTCCACTGATATGCAAATGCAGAGTTTTATGGGGAACTGATACAGTAATTGGAGCTAGATAAGAGTTTCTTTTTGTGATTAGGAGGTTTTAGAGAAGTAATTTTATGCTTATTGCGTGCTATCTAAATGTTTCTTGTGTTTTCTTGCACTCACTTTCTCGTCAAGTTGAACACATCTGATTACATAATACTAGCGGCAGTGTAACGACATTTGAACTACAATAAATTGTAGTTATTGAAAGTTATTCGGGTTTCTTCGTCCGATATATGATTGTTGGTGCAGAAATCCACTTTTCTCAATATTTTCTTTAATCTTGCAACTATTGGCCGAATGGTATTGGACTTGACAGCACACCGGTTCTGAGATAATGGACTTTATAATTGGCAACTTGAAGTTTTTGAAAAACTTTAATACATGCGACATAGCCATACCCTGTGAAATCATGAGAAAATGTGGTCAAGTCCAATAAAATTTGAATCTGAATTCGAAATTCCTAAAAAATAGAGATTTCTGCACCAACTACCTTAAGAAGTGACGCAAATAAACTACAATCGCTCGAATCTCTTGACTCTTGAATTATTGTTGCAGTCTATGCATAAAGACGCGATACTCACAACCGCAAGAGGGAAGCCAACCAAGTGGAGAAGAAGTCGATGAAGCAGCCGAGACTCGTCGCACCGGAATGACAAGATCCGCGCTCTCTCCACTGGTATAAAAAGAGTCGCTTTGTGCTATCAGGATATCCCAGGGTGACCGATGGAGAGGAATTCTTTTCGATTCAACCACTATCACCGAGGGTTATCTTTCAAAACACTCAAGTGTCCGATTAGGTACTCACAGGATCCTTTTTATTATCAATCTTTTCATTGACAGCTTTTATTAATAGTTCGTTCGCAATGTTTACAGCGGCTAGAGTCAGCAAACCGAACCGAAGCGTCAAACTATTTCGCCTTGGGCGCACGGGATTGCATGCGGAATTCATTGGAGAGGACGCCGCGGGTGTGCAGGTTCTTCACGGCGAAGATGAAGCCAGCATGCGGTGTCTCCTCGAGCTCCTTTGCGCTCATGCCGCGGCTGGAACTGGCGACGTAGAGAGTCTCGAGCATTGGACCTCCGAAGGTGACGGTGGTGACCTTGTCCGCGGGGATTCGGATCGTTTGCAAAAGCTCGCTCGTTCGTGGATTAATCTTTCGCACCTGTGGATTGAGGAGGTGACGATTTCGAGGGTGAATCTATTGAATTGGAATGAATTGGGATTTGGCTGCTCACCGTGCCGCCGTTATACATGGCGACCCAGAGATTTCCGTCGCGGTCGATGGTCATCCCGTCGGGTAGGCCTTCGATCCCGTGCTTTTCGAAATCGAAGACAATCCTCTTGTTAGCTGCGAGAATAGAACGTTTCATTAAGACCCGAATCGCCGCATGAATGGGAGATAGGGAAACAGTGGTTCATTGTATCCCTTGAATGAACACTGGCTAATTACAGATGGTGCCGGCGTGGGGATTGTAGTCAAAGGCGGTGACATTGCGCGTAGGCGTGTCGATGTAGTATAGGGTGTCGTCCTCGAGATTCCAGGCCAGTCCGTTGCTGTTGGTCACCGGAGAGACTTCCTTCTTCGGCTTGAGATCGCTGTCGATGCGGTAAAAGGCTGCCTCGTCCGGTGCCACCATCTCATTCCTCTCCTCGCCGATGGTACCTTCGAGCAAACTCAACATTCAACTAGTCCCCGAGCTGGAAATTTTTAAGGACTCTCGATCAACTAACTCACCACCCCAGAATCGCCCGGACGAGTCAGCCTTGCCGTCGTTCCATCGATTTCCAGGGTGGTCGTCGTCGACCGTCGCCAATGTTTCAACCACTGGCCTGCTGTTATTGCTCTTATCGTTCCAGACTATCAGGACGAAGTCTCGGCCTGCGCCCGCGACTAATCTATACGGCCAATCCTCCACGGGAATTGCGCATCCAACCGGGCCATGCTCTAGGGATTTTCAAATTTATTAATATTCATAATTACGACATTTTGTTATCATCGACTCACCTACGTAAGCGCAAGTCACCTCCCCAGTGGCAATGTTCAATCTGCACACGTACTGGTCTTCAATGTCGACGAAGATCAATTGCTGCGACCGATGGTTCCAGTGGAGGCCCTCGGCGTGCGTGAATCGACCGGCGACACTCTCGATCGTCACCGACTTGTCGGATCCATGGGTGCTGCAACACAATTTCAACCCACAGTAAAGACATTTGATCAGTTCACCAGGTTCTCCGAAAACAACAAAAAACTATCGCAAGAACCGTAAGAAGAAGCGGATAGAAAGCGATTAGAAATCGACACGAGGGATCCTTTCACTCACCCTGTGCAAGCGATCGCAGTCGAGACACCGAGGAAGAAGAGAACACTGACAAAGGACATGATCGGTGCTTTGGCGTCACTGAGCGTTAGTGCACCAGGAATGCCGGTGAACGGAGAAGTGGCGAAAAACGAGTGGCTTAGAGGCACGTAGAAGGAGATATAACCGTCTGCACCTGTCCCCGAGTCGTTTTATAACTCGGCACGCTCACCAGCGCAGGGGGCTAATGCGTGAGGCGGCAGGAGATTGTATAATGCGGCGATTCGGACGGCGCCGATTAATGGATTCGATAGGATGGCCACCTAAGTCATGTTAGGATTACTCTTTCGATCATCTAGAAGCGATAAACTCCCCTTTCCGCCGGAGTCTAATAACAATTCGTCTAGTTCCTCACTTCGTCCTACACCTGCGTCACGCGTATTCTCTTTTGTGTTTGTTAATTACCCGGCGACGTCCATCATCTTCCTGGCGCGCGTCGATGCCGGCACATAAGTTTACTCGTCTTTGATGTTTGTTCAATAATTTGCGTATAACTCATTTTACATCCGGCGTGCGCCGATGCCTCAAGTTTGTTAATTCATTTGTGATCTCCGTGTTTTGCGTCGTGCAATCGATGCACCGATGGTCGATAAAGTCTGGGTCGGAGGCGCAAACGCTTCTTCCTTCTTCTTCTTCTTCTTCTTCGCTTCCGTGTTTAGTCACGGTCGTTTAAACGATGTTTCATCGTTAATGGAAACGAAGTGGCGAACCACTGCCAATTACGATTTACTATCACCGGTTAATGTTTTAAGGAACAACCAATTTCGTGGTGATGATAGGGTGCCGGGGCTACGGGGGCAAGATAGCCGGAGGAAAATCTATGGTAATGTCGCCTTTACCGATGCAAGGACGTGCCGCGAGGATAAACATTTCATGCTCCGCCGTGTTTTTCCAGCTATCTTTTTATCGCGAGTCCTTGAGTCTCACGCTGGAAGAGATCTCTCACTCAGCCGTGGCAGGGAATAGATCAGAGGTGAGAAGAAATTTATAGCCCTGTCTGCTGCTACTCCGCGTGGAGTCAATGACATTTCGATTAATCACTCGGATTTAGTGTTAGAATCTTGTAGATTTTGAGGCAAATAAGATACCGTCAAGTAAAACGGAGGAAAAGGGAGGAAGAAGAAAGAAGAAGCTTCCAATGGGACTTTATCGACCATCGGTGTATTGATTGGATGATGGACAACGAGGAAAGTCACTAATTAATTAACCTTAGTCGGATCAAAAATATTATGTGTAACTTTTGTTATACGCAAATTAATTAACAACGATAAAAGACTAGTAAACATGGAAGATGATGAACGTCACCGAGTAACAAAACGACAAGTGGACGATTGTTGAGTTAAGTGCTATCTGGAGTAATTTGTAGAGTACGATTGAAGTGAACTAATAAAGAAATCGATTAAAAAGTAAATGTATGACAAATAACTTTATTCTAACAAGCAGAGATGGAAACTTGGATCCATTTTTCTTCTACAAACCTAGAAAGATAAGTAACCCAAATTTCGACCTGACAAGTCTAAAGCCATAAATTCATAAATTTACGACTATCCGACACAATTCTTGACAAAATCCACTCCGCAAACAAGTTAATCCCCAATGTTCCACCGAAGAAAAAGGCGCGAAAGCCAAAATCCGAAATTCAAAACTAATAAACCGACGCACGCGCACTGGCCGTCGACCAGCGCCATCTCCCGGCGACGGCGGGAAGGAGGATGCGACGAGTGTCGGCCAACATCATCAGGTCACGTGACACTGGCATATTGATACGTGTCGTCGAAGGGAGCCACGACTCGCGTACGGCTTGCCAGTCGAGCAGAGGATACGCGGGCCAAGAACGTTGCGTGTCGAGGCAGAGCGAGTCGAGAGTCGTGTGCGACACCTAAGGGTAATCGAGTCGGAGAGTTGTTGTCCTGGCAGAGTCCGAGCGAGAGCCGATCGGCGACGAGGAGGAACTGGCAGCGCCCGCACCACCGAGGACAGTCTTCCACCTAGGAGCAAAATGGGTTGTAAGTAGCGGCGAGTGCTAGTCAGAAATCCGGCGAAACTCCACGTCGCGAGCGGCGGCTTCCACCTTCCGCCGTAACCTCTCGCGCGATCCTTCCTCTCCCTTTACCAACATATTGTTCCCGAGGGGGACTAACTCATCGTTTTTTATACCGAAGCAGATTCGCTCATTTCTCTTTGATCCTTTCAGTCAAATTCCTGGACGTGATCAAACCCTTCTGCAGTATTCTGCCGGAGATCACCAAGCCGCAGCGAAAGGTGAGTTTCCGTCCACGAGCTATTTCCGTCTCGCTCCCCCTCCCCTCCCCCCCGTAGGTTTGCAGGCGCACTTTTCGAGTATTTACTGTTGCGAGTACCGTTTTCCGGGAGAATCGCGCGGTACCACTTGCAACCACGTGTCATCTTGCCACGGACACGTCGTTATTTACCAGCTGGACGTCTGTCAAGAATTCCGTGCGCGTCACACTTCCGGGCACCGGGAGGATCCGGGGCCTCCTGCCCTCGATCGGGGACTCCTCGCCCTCGGGCCCTTGATTCGTCACGGGATGGACGCGTTAGGGGATTTCGCGATGGGATTTGTTAGAATGTAACGAGGGGGGCGGCGCGGGGACCCCGGGGAAATGGTTGGAGATAAGGCCCGGGCGAGGGGTGGGGGGATGCGTCCCAAATCCAGCTGTGATTAACAGACTTCTTGATGAGGAATTTCGATCTTTTTTAATCAATATCGCACATTTTACAGATCCAATTTCGGGAGAAAGTACTATGGACGGCGATCACGCTCTTCATTTTCTTAGTATGCTGCCAGGTACGTGGTGGATTTATTGTGATTTTTGGTAGGAAGGAGCCTGGTGAGACTCATCGTCGCGTTACTTATTGCAGATCCCATTATTCGGCATTATGTCTTCGGACAGTGCCGATCCGTTCTACTGGATTCGTGTCATCTTAGCCTCGAACAGAGGAACCCTCATGGAGTTGGGTATCTCGCCAATTGTCACCTCAGGGTTGATCATGCAGCTGTTGAGCGGCACGAAAATCATCGAGGTCGGTGACACGCCGAAGGATAAAGCGCTGTTCAACGGTGCTCAGAAATGTGAGCGACTTTATTGAGAGATTTATTTTTCATAATTTTCACTTCCATTTTCCGATGTTTTAATCGTAGTTTCATTCGGTATTCTTTCTAATAATTTTTAATTGATTCTTGTAGTGTTAATTGCGATATTTTCATTCAGTATTCTTTCTAATAAATTTTACTTGACCTTTGTAATGTTAATCATGATATTTTCATTCAGTATTTTTTCTAATAATTTTTACTTGACTTTTGTAATATTAATTGTGATACTTTAATTCAAAATTCTTCCTAATAATTTGTACTTGATACTTGTAATATTAATTATGATACTTCCATTTAGTATTCGGTATGGTAATCACTATCGGTCAAGCGATCGTTTACGTGATGACCGGCATGTACGGCGACCCGACTGAAATCGGCGCTGGTGTCTGCCTCTTGATCATCATCCAATTGTTTGTCGCCGGTCTGATTGTCCTCCTATTGGACGAGCTCCTTCAGAAAGGATACGGTCTGGGAAGTGGTATCTCGCTCTTCATCGCGACGAATATCTGCGAGACAATTGTCTGGAAGGCATTCTCCCCTACCACCGTGAACACTGGTAAACTACTCTCCCTCTTCCGTACACAGCAGAAAAACAATGTTATTGGATACTAATTCGTTGTTGTCTCGCCGTCGCACAGGTCGTGGTACAGAATTCGAAGGTGCCGTAATCGCACTGTTCCATCTCTTGGCGACAAGGCAAGACAAAGTGAGAGCACTTCGCGAAGCTTTCTACAGGCAGAATCTCCCCAACTTGATGAACTTGCTGGCGACGATCTTAGTCTTTGCTATAGTCATATACTTCCAGGTGCGGTACAAGTTTTAGCCCGACTCGAGCTCGTCTGCGAGAACTGTTGCAAAGAGCTTACCGAATTCCTCTTCATCTTGCAGGGCTTCCGTGTAGACTTGCCGATCAAGTCGGCGCGTTACAGGGGACAGTACAGCAGCTATCCGATCAAGCTCTTCTACACGAGCAACATACCGATTATCCTCCAATCCGCACTCGTCTCCAACTTGTACGTCATCTCGCAGATGCTGGCCGTCAAGTTCAACGGGAACATGATAGTGAACTTGCTGGGAGTGTGGTCGGACGTCGGCGGCGGCGGCCCGGCGAGGTCTTACCCGATAGGTGGCTTGTGTTACTACTTGTCGCCGCCTGAATCGGTCGGCCACATCGTCCAGGATCCCGTCCACGCCTTCCTCTATATTCTCTTCATGTTGGGCTCGTGCGCCTTCTTCTCCAAGTCTTGGATCGAAATCTCCGGCAGCTCGGCTAAGGAGGTGCGTCTTTCGAGAGTTTTAGATGAAACGCGAGGGAATAGGGAGGAGATTTTTAACGGGAATTCACGGATATTTTACAGATCGCCAAGCAACTGAGGGAACAACAGATGGTAATGCGTGGTCACAGGGACAACTCGATGATCCGCGAGCTGAACAGATACATCCCGACAGCTGCGGCGTTCGGTGGCCTCTGCATCGGCGCGCTCTCGGTCCTGGCCGATTTCCTCGGCGCGATCGGCTCCGGCACGGGTATCCTCCTGGCCGTGACGATCATCTACCAGTACTTCGAGATCTTCGTCAAAGAACAGAGTGAAATGGGCGGGATGGGCACGCTGCTGTTCTAAGCGCGCGCGCCAGGCCCCCCCGCCGCGCCTAGAGACTTTCAAAGAAGTGAACTTTTTTTAATTCTCACGAACTGGTGAATATCATAATTTATTGTAAAGTAAGTCCACTCGGCGTTTAGCCGTTTAGCTCACTTGATCATCACGATACCGAGAACCATCGTCGGGTAAAAGCTCGCCTTTGATCGATCGCTAACCGAGAAATCGCGCGGGGATTCGTCCGGCTGCGCGATCTACCTAGGCGGTCGCTCAAACGATCGCGAACATGTTGTGCCCAGTCAACATCATCCCCTTTTTCTACTATTTCTCCGCGTTACACACACTTCCAGGCCGCGTTCTCTCGATTCCGTTTTTCTACTCCGACTCAGAGAACACTCGGGCAGCAGAGCCCTCGCAGCCGGAAGTCCTGTTTTCTACGATAATCGGGCGAGCCCGTGCTGCAAGGGATGTGCAGCAGCCACTAGCGACGCGGTAGCAGGACGCCTCGACGAGACGACTAGGAGATTAAATTCAAAAAGTATAATAACATATGAAGATAAATCTATATATAATTATAAAGTATCGAAAGGCAACAGCCACCAAGAATTGCTCGGTGAAACGCGCCGGGTTCGATTGTGTGTTGGCGCGCGCGAGACTGGTCTCTCGTCTCTCTCGCTGATCCGCAGAGGGGACAGAGACGCAGGATGCCCACACACGGGACAGACGAACGGGACAAGGACACAACGAGCGCGGGTGTACATAGTAAGAAAGTAATTAAAATATTTTCAGCATTTTTTACTAGTGTTTTAAGCTCCGAATGTTTACTGATGATGCGGAGTCGCGTGAAAGAGTGAGAGAACGAGAGAGACACTCAGTGCGCGGGCGTTTTTCGAACGATGTCCCCAGTGTTCCACGGGGAGAAAGAATCGAGAGTGCCCGCGAGACGAATGCATAATGCGTACTCATTTCTTTCAGGACGAGAGACCCACCCTCCGCGTCCCTCGTTCGTACATGCACACACGTAACAATTCAGGACAACTGCCGCGGGCAGCGGTCGCTCATTCTAGATAGCATCATTCCTGCGAGTTTAACGATTGCGAGGATAAAATAAGATTTGTTTTCCCTGTATGTATCTAGGAGAATGTGCTTTTATAAAAAGTAAACTTTAATCTCTGCGAGCTCTTCCTTGCCCTCCCGGCCACGTGGCTCCCATCGGAATTTCTTTCCCTCGAAACAAAACGCCTACTTCCTCCTCGGCGACCTCCCCTCCCCTAAATCACTCTCGGTAACAATTAACTCTTTCTTCTAGCCTGTAATTCTAGTTGGTAAGCGTGTGTTGTGCTACTAATGTAATCCACGAGACTCTCCTGTGGCCAACATCTCCGCAGTGCTCGAGCCGAGTGCGACTGTCTTTTTCTATGAGATGCAGTTAATGTTATTATAAGACTGTATTGAGAAATATATATATATATTTATTGTTACGTAAAACTGAGGCGAAGTCGGTGCGTGATTGGGCATCTTTCTCGGGGGGGCCCGAGGGCTGAGTAACAATTGGAGTAACAACAGACGCGTCCTTCGTGATCTGTAAATATGTACCAGCTCTTGCGGATGAACGCGAGTCTACTTGTTCTCGTTGTAGAACAGGGTGGAATAAAGCGAGCCCAGACTGTGAATATTAGCCAGCAGGACCAATCGAAGGGTTTCCGTGAAACGGGAGTGCGGGGTGGAGGTGTCCGTGTCTCTCCATGCGATGTTCGCACCTTCCGCTCGAGTGAAGAGCGCGGGCGAGGGTACGTTCTCCCTCATGTAGGCCCACACGCATTCCTTCATGATCGTGTTGACCTGTAATCGTCGCAGTTAATAGCAAAGAATATCTCCAACTCACATTCTTACGAAATTTTCCTCATTAATTACCTGGTGGGGTTCCAGTACGGGGAGGATGTCTCTGATACTCGCCAGGGGCGGTGGGAGTAGTTGCCCGAGGGCCATGACGTTCACCAGGGACACACCTTCCTCGGTGTTCCAGTTGGCGATCACTGTCGCCGCTATGCCTCGTAATAATACCGAACAGTAGGCTAATGCTGGTCTGTACCAAGCAGTTAGCTCTAACAAGGTCCATAGCAGAGGCACGTCCTTGAGGGTACGTCGAATTTGCAGGTCTCTCTCGATAGTCACCTAAAACAGATGTATTTCAGTCTCCGCCCGAGATTGGACCCCGTCTCATGATTAAAATCGATATTTTGCAACTACCTTGGTGAATTCTTCGTCGGGCCACGGTAGCCCGTTGTACATAACATCCGGGGACACCAGTTCGACCAGTAACAAACTGACCATCGTCAGTGCATCCAAATTCACAGGGTAACGATCCATTTCTTTATTACTGCAACAGGCCTGAAATGATCGGGAAACAATTAAATATTCCAGAAATCGAACGCAAGATAAAATCACCTTTATAACGTCGATCAACAGTGTCTTGTTCATATTAATAATTTCTTTGTCGATCGAGTTCTCCGGCGGCGGCCGTCTCGGCCCGTGTCCAATCACACCCGCGTGGAAGACCGACGAGTGCTTTTGCGCCAACATCGTACTCGTCACCTGTGCAATCGGTAATTAATCCAAGTTCCTCAACTTATTGTTTGCCTCACTTTACCTGCTTGTGATTTTGCTGGAGGAGTAACATCTCCTCGAACTTTGGGTTGAACTTTTCCTTCGCGCCGAAGTACCTCGCGGGATCGTTGTCGATACTGTGGCAGAGGATCTCCCGGAGGGCGAGGACTCTCGCGCAAGGGGAATAGCAGGTGAGGTCCTTGATCAAGTGGCATACTATTCTGACCCCGCGTTGTTTCTTCGTTGTGTCTAGAACAACAATTGGATTTGTTAGTTACTGAGATCTGTAAGTAGATGTTAGTCCCAATTCTGGTAATTACCATCTACAGCTATGCAGAGAAAGAAGTATTGTATCACAGCCCTCGTTAATTTCAGTGTCAGTTCTATGTTGGGCGTGTAATTATCCTTCTCCGGCATGCTCAGTAAGTCGAGCATCCCAGCAATGTCGTTCGCAAGATCGAAGTTCCTTGTTTTAGTCAACAACGCGGAGATCTGCGGAAGATTCGATTTGATGGCACGTGTTACCATCCTCGAGCGAAAGATCACTGCTTTATTGGACTTCTCCCACCTGGTAGAAATAATTAAATCAAATTAATAAGAAAAAAGGGAATTGTATACGCAAAATCGAGAGACGCACTTTAAAAGGATGGTCAGATTCTGGAAGAGCTGTCGAGTCTCTTCCTTCTGCATCGCTTTCTTGTAGCTGATTTCTCGCAGCGCCTGCTCCACCACCTGGGTGAAGTATCCATGTCCAGCGAGCATGTTCTCGGCCTCCGACTTATTCGCGGGGAAGAGGACGACATTATTGGAAATCAGGCGGATCATCGCCGCCAAGTGGAAAGTTGTTACAGCATTGACCAGCATGTAAGAGGCTGCTGATATTAATATGTTCGGACTTTGTCCGCCGAGGAAACACATCAGCCTAACAGCAGTCTGGACCCTCAGGGGATTCTGATTCATTAGTAGAGGAACTATTACTGGTATTTCCTGTTTTATCGAATTCAATAACGCTATATTCGCCGATTGAGGTCCATGGGTTCTAAGTAGAGCGTCGATTTCCTCCAGGACTAGTTCCAGGATCTCGGAACAAACGGCTTTCACGCTTTGCGCTGCATTGACACTGTGGTAGCCCACGTTGCTTGTGTTCAGACAGGTGTCCAGTAATATGTTGACGATTTGAGAGGCTCCTTGCTCGCAACCGAGTACCAAATGAACTGTTAGGTCGATCAGAGCTTCGGGTTGATTGTCGAAGTACCTGCACCAGTCGGTTGCGAAGAGCGCGAGTCTCGGTATGATTCCAGGAGTAACTGCAAAAGGACAATCATGAAAAATAAAGAAAATCTTCATCTTCAATTCAAGTTTAAAACCTACGTGTCTGTACAACATCACTGGTAATGGCTTTCAACAGAGTCTGAGACAACGAGGCGAGATTCAACAGAAAAGGAACAGTAGCCAATTTCTGCTTCTTGGTATCTTCGTCAACACTAACATCCTCAATGAGACTCCACTTGAACAAGTCTAGCAAAGCAGTTCTGATATCCTGGAAGTGGCTGCCAGCCAAGTGTCCAAGGATACCAACCACCGAGTTTAGCTTAGGATTCTTTATGTTCTGCTCATAGCCCATGGCACAGAAATCCTTCAAGCCACAGGACAGCACTCTGGTGATGACTGTGTTGGGGAAACAACTTCCTACGTGAGCCACCACCCAGTCAAAGTGCGGACTGTGAAGTACACTCGTGTCCAATAGTGCTTTTATACAGGATTCCGTGTCTGCATGCATCAGGCATTGCAGACACTGTGCGGTGATGTCTATCAGAGTTCTTGTTGCTCTGCAGGACATCCACTGTTGGAGGAAATCGTTGATACCAGCGTTCACTGGTAAATTGCCACGTTTTGAGAAGTCGCTGGATAATTTCCCTGGGAGACAAACCAAATGAAATTAATTGTTACATTTAAATACAATTCATAAATTAATTAGCAAATAAAGTAAATAAATATAATTAATAAACAAAGTAAATAAGTGAAATTAATACATGAATTATAAAATAAAGTAAATAAATACAATTACTAAATAAAGTAAAATACCAAGGAGCTCCAAGGACCAGGCTGATATAATCGGCGCCCATGCTTCCGGATTCCCGTTGATAAATCCACTAAGCACCGAATGAATCTCCGCAATGATACTTTCCTCGCAAATCGCAAAGTTCTGCTTCGCCTGAAAAGTTACCATTAATTAACAAACAACAAAACAAAACTTCTAACTGAGACTTTCGCGAAACACACTTCGATTTGCCGGACGTGCTTGGTGACGGCGACGAAGAAGACGTTGCAGAAGTACTCGAGGACGGCGTCCCTGGCCGCAGGCACGTTCCTCAGCAAGGACAACGCGGTCCTGGTGACTTCAAGAGTGTTGGTGCTCGCCGAGGGCCTGACAGCTCCCGAAATGAACTTCCTAACCTCGGAGAGGATATCTTGGGGCGACAAAGGCCCCGGCGCGTGCATCATTTCTCGATTGATTTCGTTCTAATTCTCGCGGGACATCACTTTACCCTCCGCTTTACTTGGAAATTGAATTCGAGATCTTGTTGGCCAGTTTTTAATGGGAAACTGGTCCTCGCCACTCTGGCCGCGCCATGCATCTGTTGTTGTCTTTTCGAGTGCTTTCGAGGCTAGGCACGGGAACCCCGGGTGCCAGTTCCATTTCGAAATTCTAGCCCTATGATGCTATTTTCTTAACTTTCTCTTTCAATATATGATTGAAAGAATTTCCACCCATGCATTGTAAATTAAAAGCATATTTTCTAGGTTCAAACTATTACAATTATTTGTACAAATATAACACACATGGATCCTAAATGAAAAGGATATTTTCCAGGTTCAAAGTATTAAAATGAACTCAATAAATGGTTCATGTACAAATATAATACTTTATTAAAACTCCTCAGATACAAAACGCAGATCAATAAATATGTGAGTAAATGGAATGATTCGAGTAGGAAAAACCAGTCTGGATAGGTTTCTTATTGAAGACTATTGCGTGATAGATGTTTCTCTTTGAGGTGGAAGCACGTTTCACCTCCTTTTCTTCTTCTCCTGTTTCCTGGGCCTGTGCGGCCTCCTTGGAGTTACTTGGGGACTATTCTCCGAGCACTCAACGTCACTAGGGTCATCCTGGAATGGAGAATTAATAAGTTTACTTGATTCGATTTCTTTAATTTGCGTAAAACTGTGAATTATTGTTATTTGGATTATTATTATTTTACCTTCAGAGCAGCAATTCCATCGGAAGGGCCGGCCTGGTAAACAACAATAGCAAGTAAACAAACCACTTGGAAGACAGCACCAATGTACAAGCCGATTCTAAGTAACTGCTCGAAGAGAGTCTCTTCCGCCGGCAGCAGAAGTGTCTCGACCTGGTGATCAGTGTCCGCCATATTTACTTCCTCTCAATCCCTGCACCGATGCTTTTCAATTCATCGCATGAAAGATCGAACGATCAAAATCCTCGAGTCAGTTAGCCTGAAACCTGAAGAAGTCTCTTCGCCGGGCAATCATTTCGCCAGGCTTCCTCGCCGGCTCTCGGCTTCTCCTGGGAAAATCCACCCAGCCATAACTCGGCTCGTCCTCGACTCCCTCGAGTGCGAATTTCCTCGGGTTTCTCGGAATTCCGGAGCAGAAACTCCGGAATTCGACTTCCAACTCCTGCGTTTCACTCGAAATCAATAAACCTCGGGAGGAAGCTGATATTTGGCAGCAGTGCCCGATCCCACGGGGTTTCGGCCTGAACTCGGAGAATCACCGGCGGCACTTTTGCCAATGTTCAACCTCCTCCTTTCGAGATTATTCGAATTCGAGCGGAAGCGCTCGGATTATTCTCGAAAGTCGCACCTCGCCGGAGAAGTTCGCATCGGCTCGCATTATTCGGTCTCTCGACGCTGCGAGCAAAAAGGAGGCGAGGGCGGTCATTAGAAAGCGTTGATTTTTAAAAGGAAATCGCAGGAGAAGTGTTGGGGAGTCTGTCGCCTGAACTCGGCTACGAAACCTACTTCTCACTTCCGCCGACAGATGGCGCTTTCTCAATAACCACAGTGGCGCCACCCCTCGGTATTCTCAACCCCCTCTCCGCCACAAATCTGAATCCGAATTTTTCCAAATACAACAACCACCTCAACAAATCTCCACCAACTCAACACCATTCTCGCCAAACAATTCACCAACACGACCCAATATCCTTCAATTCACTCCAACTACGCGAATTATGCGATTAAAATCGTGTATAATTCAAATTTGGCGCGCGGCCATCGGCGGCTGGTCGCCCGCTGGGTTGGAGGCTCGTTCGCTCGCGAGTCCGTGGACGTGAACCTTTGTTTTGTACAGAAGAATGGCTGCCATCTTTAGTTTTCGATGGATGTTTTCCGAGGGGTACGCGAAATCTCGTGTTTATCCGGGTATTTAATCACCTAGTAATCGGCGGGCAAGTGAAGTGAGCTCGCGCGCGATGTAACCAGTGCACGGTGCCCGGAGAGTAGAGCTGCCCTGCCGCCAGTTGGCTGAAAAAATGCTTGTGTTTACATCCGAGTTTCAAGTGAGCTTCTGTATTCCTGTCATATTAAGGTAAGGAATGCTCCCCGGCGGGCCGTGTCGGCTGGCACGCGGCTCAAACTCGAGCGGCGAGCGCCGCGAGTGCGATCCTCCCGGAAAACCCCGTGAAAACCCCGTCCCACCGAGTCCACTGGCCAGCGGTATTATCAATCAGTTCTGACGTTCGATTCTCCTTCGATACCTCGGGCCCTTCGCCCTTCGCGATCCACTGCCAGCGGACTCCCTCGCTGTTCCCCCAATTTCCCCGAAGAATCCTCGCTTTTCCCTCGCGAGAAAACCTTTCCAGGTTTTTACTTAACCAACAAGGCGAACCTCTGACACTCGAGCCAGCTTTTCCACTGGCTCGATCGATCATCTTTCCACTGGGAACTCCTCGCCTTTTCCTCCCTGAAAGATCCCTCGGCTCCCAGCCCTCGAAACCCTTTTCCTCCTCGGCTCGGCGAGCGAGTTTCGTTTGAAAATATCTGTGTCGGCATCGCGATTTTCGCGGATTAGTGGTGGCAACAATGGCTGGCGAAACGGCGAGGGATGTGAGTGCGGGTCAACCACCATTCGTGCGTACACACAAAACAGAGAACTGTCCCCGAGCTTCTGGCCTTCCAGCTGCTGGAAATCGCCCGGGGAGTTTTGTGCTCGCGGAGCATCGTCGAGGAGAGAGTTGCTGCTGTCAGAGCTTCCTTGTAGAGTCGAGTCTGTTTGCCGAAGATTTTCTCGAGTTTCTCGATTCTTCTATGCTTTGCGTCGCGTTTTTAGCGATTCTCGAGGTTTCTTCGTGGTGATGTTGATTTGGGGTTTGAGGGATAGGATTTGGAGTTTTGTGGGTGGTTGGGTAGAGTGACGAAGGCCTGGAAGAATGTTGGAGGTTGATTTTCAAGTAGTTGGGGGGTTTGGAATCGAAGGGGAGTCTGTTATTCTTCAAGGAGACATATTGTCGAATGATACCTGCTGTTGCAATTTTCGGTGATGCTAGTAGTAACTTAGGAATGATACAAGTGTCGAATACAATGGTTGGAACTCGCATTCGCTCGCTCAAATACCATATTGATGCTCCAAAGCTTATCCCCTACAAGCTTCCCTTCTAATCGTTTCAATAGACAAGTACAATCTACGAAGAATCATTAACACCAGTTAGATATCAAAATACCACAGAAGCCTCTCAATCTTAACACTCAATCTACAATTAAAACACTTCATAAGGCCAAAGAGAAGCTTTTCAGCCCAAACCCCATACAATTCTAATCACCCAACTCCACTCCGCATCAGTTAACGTTGCAATCTACTTCCCAGCGTAGTCCAACCAACTAGCCAAATATTCTTAAACCTCCCCGCATCAAATCTCCAGCAATCGTTGCCACAGAGTCCAACGATACCCAGAGTAATTCTCTGCACTCGGTTGCTCCAAAAACAGAATCCTATCTGGCATCTGTCAGTTGGTCATAAAACCTGCCATTTTTAAATGCTAAAGACCAGCTCGAAACTCCTCCACCACATTTCCCAGTGGAGAGGACGAGATTGTCTGAGAAAGCTGAAAGGAGAAGTGGATTCATGGGGATTGAAAGGGTTAGGGTGCCCAGGGAGTCTAACCTAACGAGGGGAAATTCGTAAGCGAAACGATCGAAATGTATTTGGCGGCGGGAATAGAAAAATGCTGCTAGACGGCGCTGCTTTCTCGCCGTCGGCCATATTGGCCGCGGGCGTCTCTCTCTGCTGGCTCTTGCGCGATTCTCGCTCTCTCTCTCGTTCGGTGGATGCGAGTGTCCTTTTCTTCCTTGGGGTTTAGTATGCTTGATCTCTCTCTCTCTCTCTCTCTCTCTCTCTCTCGGGAGCGCTCGCATACCCTTTCCCTTGCTTGACCCCCTTCGCCCGCTCTTTCTTTTGCGCCGGATCCTTTCGCGATCCCTTCCACTGCTACACTCTTGTCTCTCCTATTTTCTCGGCCGAGGTTGCACCCAACCTCCTCCTCCTCCTCCTCCTCCTCCGGGCCTGCTGCAGCTCTCCGTCGAGATCGGAGTGCTAAACTGCTGCTGCTCGCCGCGATACTCGTCCAGGAATCCATCTAGCCATTTGTATTGCTCGTCCACGGCGCTCGCCGATCGGCCAACTGTAGTTGGATACTCCGAGTAATCCGAACTCCTCGGATTCGAGTACTCGAAGCATATGTTAGCTTAGTCTGTTGCTTTAAAGAGACTTAGTTTAAGGGAGTTTGTATTTTCTTCATTGGAGGTCGAAGCTCGAGAGTTTCGAGTAGTCGAAAAGCTTCGAAATCCCGCCGGCTTAGTCGGCCGCGTTAAAGTTCATTTCGACGAAGGGAGTTTCTATTTTCTTCATTCGAGTTCCGCGAAACTTGGTAGCAGGGATTCTATGTCAAAGAGAAACGAGGCGGCGCAAGTAGAACAAGTCTGGAGTTTCGAATTGAAAACTTCTAACAGTGACAAAGGGTCGCATGTGTTTCTTTCGCTTTAATACCAAAGCCAAAGAAAGTCTACATTTTCTTCATTCTACTTGCGCGGGACTTTGTGTATCGACCAGGTATTCTATACCAAAGGGGAGCCGAGGCAACGCAAGCAGAGCAAGTTGCAAGCTTCTACCCATCTACCCGTGTACATAGCGGCGGGTGGTTAGTAGAAGCGCGACTCAAAATCACCCGCTCCACGCTTCTCTCTCTCTCTCGCTCTCTGTGGTGACGGCATTTGCTGCTCATCGCTCCAGCGCTGTGGAGGAAGAGAGAGCGAGCGAGGGACGGCGGTGCAGTCGGGAAGGAGAGAGAGGTGAAATCGTATCGACCGCAAGGGAAGTTCAGTGAGAGACTGACGGGCACGCGCGACCCGCACACACACAAGGAAGCGGCCACATAGTGGATTCGCACCGGGCCGAAAGGAAAACGCAGAAATTCCACGGGTTTTTCCGCTATTCAAAATGGCTGGGGAAATCGTGGTAACGGAAAACAGACTTTTGAATTTCATTGCAATTTTAACTCGAATTGAAATATAAATCTGGAATGTTTCAATTGAGGATTTAATATTTTAGTTTTCTGCAACGAAATTCACCTAATAATGTTAAAAACGAGTAATCGGAATAATTCGGACGAGGAATCGAGGGAACCGTTCGGTAAATCATCGCGTGGCTGACCCCGCCGGGTCCTTTCTACTTGGAATAGGTCATACATGGATATTGAGGTGGCGAAGCCCCCATAACCATAGCAGGTAGTCCTTTGAACGGATTTGAACTCGAGCAGAGTGCGTTCCCATTCGCAGGGAGCGCGACGGGGCCGACACACTGCTTGCGCCGCCCTTTGAAGACCTCTCGTTAGCGCGCGCCGAGCTTTTTTATCTGGCTGCGCGCGACGCACGCACACACCTCAACTGTAATATCTCGAACTGGGTCATAGCGTGTAATTGCTTGAGGGTCCTATTGTTTTCCCGCTTTATTAACGCAGCCGCTCGGAGGACCGAGCGATTCGCCCGGGCTACCGCCAATCGTGTACCTGCTATTCATACTGGGTGACCGCGGAGTTTCGAGATGTATTGAATATTTAACTGTTTGTCATTTTACATTGTGTAGAATCAAATTTGACTTTGTAATAATTGAGTTTCGATTCAGTCGAGGTCCAACCCTTTTGGGGATTAAATTGAACCGCGAAAAGTTAAAGGGCGGAATAAACTAATTTCTCGAAATTCTGGATAAATGAGTCCAACTTCGACTCTCCAGGGGAATGAATTCATCATCCAATAGAGATCGAGAAAAGATCATAAATCCGTCGAAGGCTCAGCTCCCGCCCACCCAGTATGCAACGTCGATCGCCACTGGACGATCGCGCTGACGTCACCGGGGCCAGCTCCAATGGGAGGTTGCATAGGCCAAAGGGTGGTCGACGGGGTGGCGAATCGCGGAGCGCTCGCATTAATTATCAGCTTTTCAAGGGATAACGAGCGTCACACCTAGCCCTCTTTCTCCCTTTTCGCAGTCGAGCGAGCCACCTCTGATTCTCTCGCGTAGCGGCCGCGCGAGCGCGCGCACTGTATTTGTTCACCTGCATGCGATATCGCCGCGAGGCAAATGGAAGCCGATCCCTCCACACGTGTGCACACGCGTGTCCGTGTGCGCTGATCGATTTACCACGGCTGCAGTTGATCGCTCTTTACTCGCCGAGCGAGCACGAAACCTTCCACTTCTCCCTCGCACTCCCTTTCGTCCTACTCCATATTGAGTTACAGCGGTTTGCCTTACCAGCGCTCCCCGCTACGCGGTCTACAGGCTCTTTCATGTGTCTTTCAATCGATAGAGAATCGATGTATTATTATATTACGTGAGATGATGTAATTTTTATTTATTATTAGAACTTAGCGAAAAGTTAGCAAATATTCTGGTATAATTGAGTTCGTTGGATTATTTATAATTGTGTTATTTACAGAGTGTTTCACTTGTTTTTGAATTATTGCGCAATTTATATCAGGAGATAGAGTCTCGCGCCAAGTAGTATATTAGTAGATATAGTACACCGCGCGACAGCCGAGGATAGGATACTTATCCCAAAGTGTAGTGGTTTTCGATCGAAACAAAACTTGGACCTTGATTCATGAAAAAAGTTTCAGCGCCAATGATTTATTTATGAATTTTGTATTTCGTCGTTTATTTATCTGAACACAATGAGCTACGGATCAAGGAAATCGGTCCAGTCATTCTGAAGATAAAAATTTCTCGTTATTTTATAATCAGAACGAGAATATTCTTTCAATTTTTCTGGCACAATTTTGCCATTTACAGTGTTTTACGTGTCTTTGAATAATTGCACATTATATTTATTATAAATCGCGGAGAAAAATCACAAAGCATCATATACATGAATCACCCTGTACACCATGTCTCGATTAATGCTACCTCATCGATGTATTACTCGGAAGAGTGTTGATTGGCTCGCGGAGAGAAAGTTGCGCGGATACGCGAGGGATTTATACTCCCCGTATTCCCGAGTGCGGAATAGAGATCTAGGAATAGCGTCGGCGTAGAAATAGAAGAGCAGATTAGCGCGGAGACGATCCCCGAGATGATACTGATTCATCTATCGCGCTAGATGCGCGAGATTTACGCATCCAGCTGCGAAGATCCGATGCGTTTCTTCGCCATGACGTCAGCGAGTATTAATGGTTCCGCGCTGCGGAGGAGCTGTTCCTCTCTCTCTATCGATGCGCGCCTTCTCGTAAACCTTAAACGAACTTCGATTCCGCCGAGTTACGCGCTACCCTGCATTTGGAATTCAAATTTTTCCGGGAGGGAGGGGTGAGGGGAAGTAGACGGAACTTTAATAAATTTTTGGTATATTAATTTTTTAAACATAAATCAATTGGAAATTCAGTTTTCCAACTGGAAAACTGAATTTCGACATCAAATCTCAAATTTTCAATTTTCCAATTGAGATGTCGTTTTAGAAATCAAATTCCCAACTGTTAAATCGTTTTGAAATAAAATCCCTCCAATTTCCAAATTCCCACCAGGCAAACCATTTTCCAACCCAAATCCCTCAAAAGGTCTCCCACCTTCCAATCGTTCAAATGAAAGCTATAAACCGCACCTCCCCCCCGAAATTTCCTATGATCATTCTCCCAATGATACCGAGCTCCCGCCGCCTCCCACAATCATCACAATGAATTCACTCTCCCGCGGGCTAATTAGCCTCGCGTCCCCCGCGAGCGCGGACATTTGCGGTGGCGCATAACTGCGGTGGAAAATCCTCCCGACGCCCCGATTATCATCGTGGCTTGGTTGAACGCGGCCGATCAGCCAACGACCGAAACTATTTTCCATACATTCCATATATTGAAGCGCTACGACAGAGCGAAGCAGCGGCGCTCGCGGATACGCGGGGTCAGGTTGGCTGGGAGTTTTTTAATTTCTCCCCGGCAAAATTGGGATCCCTGGCGGGCGAGCGCGGAACTGCCGGTCGGTCGTGGCGCGGGAGGGGAAGATAGAGAAAGAAGGAACGCTGCTGGGTAACCTTGGATGTAATAGCGGAGGCGCACAATGCTGGGTCATCGTCTCCCGTCGCCCCGCACTCCTCCTGGACACCCACGTGACGTGCGATTCCCTCTCCTCTCCTTCCCATCGTCCTCTCTCTCTCTCTCTCTCTCTCTCTCTCTCTCTCTCTCTCGACGAATCCGAGATACGCGGCCCTTAGATCGGCTGAATTCTCGAAAGTATCGAACATGCATATTACGCGGTGAATCCAGCCAGGATAGAAGTGCTCGCTGGGAGCCAAGAATACCCATAGTTTCCAACTCTCCAGGCTCCTGGCTGGCATGTGTAGAGTGAGAGGCTGCTAAAAGGGATTGCGAAAGAGCGGCAGAGCTCCTATGCACGCGCGTATATGCGCCAACACTTACTTCCCATAAGACTCCTGGTATAATCTGTATATATTAAACTCCCCCACTAAATCCCTCGATTCTCGCATCTCGCAACTTCTCCCACTGCGAGCCGCGGATACTTAGAACCAGCCTGAAAACAGCCACCGTAGTTCGCCGGAGCGAGCGAAAAGCCGCGTACTTCCAATATTCCCCAGGACCTTTAACTCTCGCTTCGAAAAACCCGAAATTTACTAGAGCAAACGAGACGCAAGGATGCGTGCGCCGGATAAATAGCGCGGAAGAATATTCCCCGGAGAAATTGACAAAGAGCCTCTTTAATTGCACGAAACCTCCTCATTGAGACCTTTCGCATGACATAACCTTTTCCAGCGCGATCCGCGCAATTTCGAGGGCCGAAAAGCGGGAGTTTACTGGAGCGAAAGGGAGGCAAAGGTGCATGTACTTGGTAGAGGAGAGTTGCACGGTTCGCCGGCGGAGAGGAGAGCGCGCGGAGTAGGTCGCATTGTCTCCGCTTGTATCTCGCCGGGCGCGTTGCAACGAGACCGTGTGCCTTCGTGTCTCTCTCCTCGTCTCCCTCGCACGCATCCTTTCCCTCCTTCTCGCGGGGCCCGCGGGGGGCGGAGGGGGGGCAGAGTTGAGGAGAGGGCAACGCGAGAGATACCGGTTATTGGCGGGGACTGGCATATTTCACCGGGTGTCCGGCAATCAGGCCTTTGTATACTGCTCGCTGCATGCTCGCCTCCTCTCTAGTCGATGCTCCTTACTCTCTCGCTCTCTCGGTTTATGTGCGAGGGAGAGGCAGTGTTTATCAAACGACGTAGAACTAGACTCTGCACTGTCTCGTCGGTACTACTAACATCGCGGATTAAGATGCGAACTCGCCGAGTTCTGGTATTTCTGTAAGAGTCTTTGCGAGCTCTGTCCTCGTCTGCGTGCTTTTTGTCTGTAGGAAAGTTTCGTCCGGTTGGAGTCCGTGAGTTATAAGTAACTAGACCGGACGGGTTTTATTTTATGTAAGAAATTTGTGTTAAGTCATCATTAGCGCAATTAACCAATTGCCTCCGTCAATGTTACCTTTCTCGAATTAGATATCAAAAGCAACCGGAAGCTATGGGAAATCGATGCACCGCGCGCGTTTTGACGTCAGCTGCGACGGCAGCAATTGGACGGTTCAAAGCGACTCGGCCTGACAGCGAGCCGCGAGACATCTGCAGAGGCCGAGCGAAGGATTAGAGTAGAATTTCGCCGGTGGCGACGCAATTCTCGCGTGCCGTGTATCTAGCGTCAACTTCCAGCGTGCGCGGCGACCCCTTCCGCCTCCCTCGGCTGCGCTCCACCTACTCCATATTGCACGCTAGCAACACAGTCCTCTCTACCGCAAGACTATTGATTCTCCGGGTCTATTAACTTCGTGCCGTGACGGCGAGACTCGCCAAAGACCCGCGAGTCTAGTTGCTCGAGGATCGTCGGATGTCTGGCATTAATTAGAGTATCAAGTCTTCGGGAAGAAGACTTCAATTAATCACGCGGATGGATGATGTCTTCTTGAACTACGTTGTTTAATGACGAACTAGATATAGAAGAAAGATAAGATTTTGGTTAGATTCCACGGATTAATTAATTAATGAACTTGCGTTTGTTAGTTTAAAGCTTGAGGTGTGCGTACTTCATTGTCAAGTAAAAATATCACGAGCACAACTATCTGGAATCAAATTCTTGAGTTGGAAATGCAAGTTAATTAATTAATTAATGTGTGGTTTGATTGAAAACTTGGCTTTCTTGTTTTGATATCTGGTTCCTTTTCGGATATTAAGTCTTCAGGAAGACGACTAGGATGTTCCAATAAATAAACTTTGATTGTTTAATCAAAGGAATTCTTTATTTAAAATGTATTTTAATTATGAAACTGGTTGCGTTAGTGGATAGCTGTTTTCCCGCATACGAAACGGTATATTTTCGCCTCTCGACGATATTTCCGATTCCTGAAAAGTGGGAATGCGAGGTGAAAGGCATCTCGAACAACCGGCACTGCTTAGAGTCAGTAACTCCTCCCTGATTCCCCACATCTCAACTCCCAATGACTCGTACAATCGTCCCAACACACGAAAGCATTTCTTTCCGCTTCTTATTGCTACGATTCCTGAAACGCGGGAATGCGTGGTGAAAGGCATCGGATCTCTAAGAAATACCGGCACCACTTCTACTCCCAGTAACTTCTCCCCCAATTCTCCCCGATTTCGCTAACACGCGACCATATCTTTCGGCGACAATGATTCCTTAATCCCCGAAACGCGGGAATGAAAGGTCGAAGCCCTTCGAGCCGCAGTAATATCGGTGGCGTCGTCGCTCGCAAATCTAGTCCCAGCGTAGACACCAGCAGGTTCAACATGCCGATGGAATGCGCGTCTTCTCTCTCTGTTTCTCTGCCTTCGGCGATGCGCACGCGCCGAGACTTCGGCACAATCTCTCTCTCTCTCTCGCTCTTTCTCTCTTGGTTGCTCCGCGGAGCTACGCAAACATCGTGCGCTTTTCCTGCGACGCCAGAGAGACAGAGATAGAGAGAGAGGACAGAGTTTGAGGAGTGTGCGTGCGAGAGGGTCAGCGGAAGCGTCAAACCACTCTCGTTCTAAGCGGCCGCGCGACAATGCTCGATTGATAGCTCGGCAAACAGGATAACATAAGCTGCGATAAGCACAAGTTCTCTCCCGCTTTTTCTAGTTGCCCTTTTTCTCTCGACCGGACGCTCGCGTGTTGGCCCAAAGCGTTCAGCCTTGGAAATAGTCTGTTTGATAATAATTGCTTCCTGAAATGGAGTTTTTTTTAGGTTGAATCCTATTTGATTGTATTTAAAGTTTTTTTGTGACCGACAGAATTAGGAAGTTGTTTTGGGGATTTTATGTACTTATTTAAGTTCATTTGTCAGTTAAAATTGTTGTGGTAGTTACAAAGTTGTTATGCTGTAATGTACAGGTCCATTCACTTGTTTTTGAATGAGCATTGTCGAACCCTAATTTTTATAGGAAAAACGATTTAGGGTTCGATAAAGTTGCGTTAAGTTAGGGTAACGATAAAGAGTTCAAAGTATTCAATAATGGATTTCCTTAAATGAATCAACCTGTACACAGACCTGAAACTACTCAACAAGCTTTGTTCGTTTCTAATACGACCAACTACTTTCGAGACACCAATCAAGAACTTAGTCCCATTCGAAACAACTCCAGCCGCATAATCGGATGAGACGAGATAATCCGAGGAGGCCTGTCCCTGCTTTTCGCCGTATGAAAACAGGCCTGTTGTGGCTTCGCCGGCGACCCCTCGCCGTCGAGGTCCACTCGGCCCGAACTAACCGGCGAGAGCCCAGCACTCGCATTAGGCTTGAATGGAGGCCGGCGGGGGTGGCGTCTCGAGTTAGCGATAATCATTCGGGAATAATTTCGGCTCCCATCGAATCAATGTAAGGGTCGAGGTACGCCAAGTAGGTCGCCAGCGCAAATCCCATGGCTGCCAACGCGACAACTCGCCGGAGCAACGACGCGCGTACGTGAATGCATGTGTACTTGACAATGCACGGTGGGAAAGAGTGGGATTGAAAGGACTCTTCTGTTGGAAACAGCGGGGGAGTTCAGTCGGAAGATGCAAGATTTGCGAGAAAATGCGCTGGATAGGTGGAGAATCTGGGAAACTAGTCGCTAGTTTCGTCATTCGCCAATCAGATTCGTTCGTGTATCGGTGAAGGAGGCCAATGCTCTTGGAATCAACACTTTGACTGTCCAATAGTTGCTCGAGACCGAATCGTCCTATCAGATGTTCCATTCTTTTGATTCAGTACTTCCCATTGGATAGAATTACACACAAGTGTTTCAGAAATTGATACCAGTATACATAACATTTTAGATTCATTGGAGAACAGAAAAGTAATGTTTAACTCTAACTGCTCCCATCGGCTTACTGGCGGTTGGGGAATGTGGAGTATCAATTATGTATTGCGCGGTTCAAGGGTTAAGAAATCTATTTCCCAACTCCATGAAAGTGTTAACATATCGACAGCCATCAACAATGAATAGACTCAATATCGACTGGTAGAATCAACCCCATCGACGCCTGTCTACCAGAAACAGGTTGTCTGTTGAATGAATCGACTGGTGTCGCGAGAGCCATCAATGGGAGAAGGACGTATCAATTATAGGAAATCACGTGACGGCCTCTTCCCATTAGGCTTACCGGGACATTACTCCGGCGTTTAACCCAGAAAGCGGAACCAATCATTCCATCACGAGGCTCCTCCTCTCGCGCATTTCTCTCCTTTCATCGGCACCCAATCAGAGCACCTCGTCATTCGATACGGCCGGGGTGGGCGCGTGCGAAGTAACGCACTTGCCCTTTGAAAGAGTAACAAAGGGCTGCGAAAGGAGCAGCGCCCTCTCGAGGCTCCGACTCGCAAAGAGAGAGAGCGCGCCACCGGCGACGCTCGGCCGTCGACCGAAACACTTGCCCATTTTTTCCACCGGCCGGGATTACTCGAGAGCGAGAGAGAGAGCGCGCGCGCTCTGCTAACGCTAATGGCCAGCGTTATGACACGATCGCGCCGCAGTTGCATTAGGGAAACTGGCAACTGGCCAGGAGCTTGTTACAGAGTCTCTCCGTCGGTGTGTGCGGCCGGCCACACTGGATGAGCCGAGCGAAGCGCAACCATGACGCGTGCTCGCACTCGAAACACTCGCGAATGCGCGCAATTACGAAAGGATGACTCGCGGCCCGATGATCTGTCCAGTGGCGCGGGCCTGCCGCCTCGAGTATATTCGAGTGCAGACTGCATGCTCTTTGGGAATCGATATGCCCTTGAATATTGCAATGTCGGGGCATGGACGTTGAATAGTAAATGGGATCCTCCGTTCCCGCAGGATACGCTCGCTTCTGCTGGAGGTCCATGAAATCTGGTGGATTTAGGATTTATTCATTCATTATTTGAATTTATAAATATATGAGAGTATATGTATACTTATATTACATATATATTTATAAAGAATAAGAATAAAAGGTCGTACAGGGTCGATTGTGTTGACGAATAGTTGTATTTTTTATTACAACCAACGAACCACTTCCGAATACTAAATCGGTCGAATGTTTGTTACAGCCTATGGTCCAGGATCCTGAAATAGCGGAATCGAAGAGCGCGGTCGTCGATCGAGGTCGCAACGGGCGAGGATAGCCATTGAGATCCTTACTCGCTCGAGTGTTCCCCCTTGGCGTGATCGTGAAAGGCCTCCAAAACGTCGACCCCGTCGGTAATCAAGTTATCGGGGGGTGGAACAGGTGGTGGTGGGGAGCAGCTGTCCCCAGGGCCTGGGCCACCTCCCTCGGTGTCCCCGAGCGAGCGGAGCGATGTTCCAGCGAGCAGGGAGGCGGCCGACTCCGGGGCAACCAGGAGTTCCGAATGCCTCGACGGCTATCCGCCGGCCGCGGAGACCACCATGAGCTTCGTCCTGCAGCTGGGCACTGTCGCCAGCGCCGCCGCCACCACCCTCGAGAAGAGCAGGAGTGCCCTGCACCAGCAGCCACCGGGCGGCGGCTCCCTGCGGGGCCAGGAGCTCGCGGACGACGCCGCTAATGACTCTCCTCTAGCCAGCGACGAGACAGACAGCCCCAGGTCCCAAGTGGTCCAGTGCCACGAGAGCGAGCTCTCCGAGCCGGTTGCCACTCACACTCTACCCTTGAAGTCAGTCAGCGTCACTTACCCCGTGGCGAAGGCCGCCAGAGACATGCAGAGGCTCGCTGGCGCACAGGCCATCAACACTTCCACCACCCAGCTACTCACCACGCGCGTCATCTCGCAGAAATTGCCGCCAGCCGGCTACCAGCAACCCATCACCCTCAACGCTTCCTCCCACATCACAGGTTTATCGGTAGGCGACCTCTTCCGATCCTCCCTTCGACTCCTCTCTCGATCTTAACTAACCAGGAACCTTCCATTCGCAGAGTAAACAGCAGAGGATACAGGAAGCTAAGCAACCACCGGCGAAGCTCCAGCCAGTCTCACCGCAACAGGTCGTCAAGACCATCACCAGCGCGACTTCGATGCCGAACATCCAGAGGATACACGTGAAGGCGCAGAACATCGGGCAGCCGCCGAGCGTGAACCTCCAGAAGGTCAAGTCAGTGGCGAACGTCAACAGCCAGACAGGCCTGGGCCCGCTCCAGAGGAACTCGGTCACGAGGATACAAACCGTGGCGAAGTCGCAGCTGGTAAGCGGGGCGGGCGCGCAATTCGCGAACCAACTGGCGAACAACGGCGGCCATCGGAATCAGGGGAACGCGACGGTCCTGCAGAAGGGACCGTCGACGAACAACAGCGGCGTGGCGCCGGTGCCGCAGAAGGCGGCCGCGCAGATCTACAATAGTCAGAAAGGCTCCCAGTTGTTAGGTAGTCATCCGAACCACAAGGCGCAACAGCATCAACAGTATCCCGGCAGTCAGGGCCAGCAGGGCCTGAAGGTGCAGGCTCACACGCAGAAGGGACTGACGGTAGCTCGCCAGCAAACCAGCGTCAACAACGTGCAGAAGCTGAACAATTCCGTAGCTGGTATACAGAAGAGTCAGCAAGTGCTCGGCCAGAGCCAGAACAGCCAGCAGTCGGCTGGTCATCTCCAGAAGCACGTGCAGTCGCCGGGGCATCCGAGATCGCAGCCGGCGATGCCGAAAGTCCAGGGCCTGGCCGGCGTGAATTCTAGCCGAGTACAGACCATCACGAACGTCTGCAAGAGCAACAGTGTGCCGAACATCGCGAAGATGCAGCAGAACTCGAGCGTCATCTCCGTGGGGAAGCAACAGATCGTCTCTCAGTCCCAGCAGTTCCACGTCCAGGCTTCCCAGCAGATACAGCAGCAGTTGCTGCATCAGGCCTCGCCACCGCAGGCCAATCAGAAAGGCGGTTTGGCCAACTCGAACCAGCAGACCCAAAGGAGCCCGGGCGTCACGAACATCCAGAAGGTCTCGACGATCGCGGGCGTGCCGAACAATCAGCGCGGCCAGCTTATGAACTCGAAGGTGCAGCAGCAGCAAATGGTAATGAGGGTTGGCGTACAAAAGAACTCGGGCCAGGCTTTGCAGCAGGTAAACACCAAGACGACTCCGACGAAGATGGCCAATCCGGTGAAGGCGGCGAACTCCCCCAACTCCGTTCAAACGCTGCACAGGAGTGTGAATTCGCAGCCGGTGAAGATCATCCAGCAGCAGCAACAGCAGCAACAGAACCTGGGTCCTCAGAACACACAGAAGCAGCCGGGTTGCATAAAGACGATACCGGCGCAGAAATCCACGCAGAGGAACCACGCGCCGAAAGTCGCGGGCATTAAGACCTCGTTGAACACGAACGTTGCGGGTTTGAAGAGTCAAGCGGCCGGCAGCGGTCAGGTGGCGCAAAAGGCGAGCATCAAGACGCTGCTTCCTCAACAGACTGTTGCCCCCAACGTGCTGGTCCATAAGAGCCAGCCGATTAAGATACAACAACAAGCCATTCAGCAGAAGCAGCTTATCATGACCTCGCAATTCCCGCAGCAAGTCAGGCAACAGTCCGGACAAATCAAAACCTTACTTCCCGTCGCTGCGAGCGCGGAGGCGCGCAAGGATGTTGAGAACAAGTTAGTATGAATTGAAGACAGTTTTATCTTCTATGTTTCCTTTTTGTTGCTGTTGGTTTCTAAAGGAAATTTGCCGTTTCAGAAGTGAGCCGGAAATGAAGGAAGAAGAACGCGCGCAGTCACCGGCAAAGTCTCCTGTTAGAAGGATGCCTCTTCCTTACGAGGTAAAGAATCTTTGCAGTAAATAATTAATGTAGCAAATAAAAGTAATTAATAGAAAATTCTTTACAATTGATGGTAGTATTGTACAACGTGAGATGGAATTGTTAAATTACAGTGTCTTCAGTTCGTCCTGCAAGATCATAATTACGGAGCACCTCCACCCAGAACACCTCCACCACCCTCGCCGCCGCCGCATCCAAAACAGCAGCCTATCAACGGAGCCAGTAGTTCGACGACTACGGTCCCGCATCCTTACAACTATGGGCCAGGTACGCATCTTCAATAACTCCCGCCGCTATTTATTGCGAAAGTTAACCAGACGTCATTTTATCCCAAGTTGTGAGCAACACAAACGTGGAGGACGACGCTGCCAGCGCCATCAGCAGTGAACCTGGCCGCGAGGCGGAGCCGGAGGGCGAGGAGACGGAAACGGCGCCCGAAGGGGAAGGCGACGACGAGGACAGTGTGACGAGATGCATTTGTGACTTCGAACATGATGACGGATATATGATCTGCTGCGATCGTTGCTTGTAATTAATATTCTTGAAACCGTTTAAAAGTCCTGATCTCCAAGATTCCAGGTATAACACTGTTTCCTATCGCAGGGTTTGGCAACACGTCGACTGCATGGGCATAGATCGCTCGAACATTCCCGACGAGTACCTCTGCGAGATCTGCCGGCCGCGACGCGTCGACCGGCAGCGCGCGCGGGCGTTGCAGATGCGCAAGCGGGAGGAGCTCCTCAATTCCGACACCTCCTCCGAGACATCGTCCACGAGTTCCGCGGACACGGACGTCGGCGTGAACGCGGTCCCGAAGAAGCGTCCCCTCCAGCAACAGGTCCCCCGACGAAAGTCCGAGCCGCCGTCGCAGGTGCGTCGGCTCAATAACAACAACAATAACAACAACAACGTAGCAAAGCGGCAGAGACGGGACTCGCATCCCCGCCAGTCTAGCGCGGTGCGTAAGAAAGAGGTGGTGAAGCGAGGTCCCGGGAAGCGCAAGACCAAGCGGCGACTGAGCGTCGACGACAAGGAGGAGGAGGCTCAGGACGCCTGGGGCTCGAACGTCGCGCCGCTCCGCCAGTGGATCGAGCGATATGAGGAAGCGGTGACGAACCACTACAGTCCGGAGCTTCGCGCGCGGATCTCCAGCATCAAGGTGAACGGTACCCACGGCGACCTCCGGCAGAGCAACATGAACGTCATCGCCACCGGGAAATGTAGGCTCAACGTGCACAGTAATAATTTAAGAGTAAGTATACTTCTCACGCGGCATGTTTGCTATGTAGATCTCAGGAACATGTACTAAACGGATTGGTGCCTCGGCAGTTCCTAGTGGCGACGATGTACCTCCCGCCGAACACGCCCGTGGTCGAGCTTCGGGGCAAGTACATGCTGAGCACGCAGCACCGGCCGGCCCATCCCCAGGGCCGCCAGCACAGCCAGCGTCCGGGGCCCTTCGTCTTCTTTTACCGGCTGCCGCGCGACGGCACGGAGGTCTGCGTCGACACGAGGACCTACGGTAACGACGCCCGATTCGTCCGGCGCAGTTGCAAGCCCAACGCCGAGGTGAAACACTGTATAGAGAAGGGGACGTTACACCTGTACATCGTGACGACCACGGCGATCGAGAAGAACGCGGAGATCACGATCCGACACGATCAACACGACCTACTCCTCTCCCCTAATCCAAATTGCCCGATGTCGCCGGTGGTTTGCGCCTGCAACAACCCCCGGGAGTGTCAGATCACCAGCGTCAACCAGTTGAGCAGGCGAGGCAGCAATGGCGCCCTGGCGGAGAACGCGGACGGCCGAGAGAGGAGGCGGAGGGGTAGGCGGAACACAGTGTCGGAGGATAGCGACGCAGCGACACCGGTCCCTACTACAAGTATTATTCAACCTGCCGTGACCTCGACGGTCGTAACTCCACCGCCACCGACACCGCCAGTGGCTCCACCACCGCCACCACCTCCCGCACCTCCGAGGAGAACGGTGCCGGCACCGGTCGCCACTGTTACCCGGCAAACGCCGAAGGAAGAACCCCCCGCGACAGTAACACAAGTGCCGGAAGTCGTTCCGCCTCCGAGCCTGCCGGCGCAGCAGCCGCCTGCGCCTGCAGAAACGAAGAAGGACAAGAAGAAAATGACGAGGGAAGAGCGAAAGATGGAGGCGATCATGAAGGCCTTCGAGAGGCTCGAGAAAGCGGAGCAACGGAAGCAAGAGGTACAAGCGAGAAATGCACAAAGGAAGGAGTCCGGGGGTACGCACAGCGACAACGAGGACAGCGCCCCGATCCCCCCCAAGCAACAGAAGCAACAGAACTCGGAGCGACCGCTCAGGCGGAAGAGGAGAAAAGGCCGCGCCAGGACGACCAGTAGTTCACAGTCCCACAACACCAGGCGAACGAGACTGAACTCTGCCGATTCCGATGTGTCCTCCGGCGACGAGAGCAACTCCATGCAGTCGCCGCCGTTGCACAGTCAGAGCCACGCGCAAACGCGCGAGGCCTACACCGCGCATTTACGAACACCTGCTAAGAACACGAGCGAGACGCCGAGTAGTACACCGCCCGGGCATCCTGGGATCCCAACGGCGGCTGGGCTCCTCTTAGCGTTGGCGAACTCGAACGCACCCGCGCCGAGTTCGCCGCCTCTGCAGCAACCGACGCCGGTCAAGAGTCCGACTTGCGACAGCGGGGCGAGCAGTAGTTCGCAGAGCTCGACACCCTCAACGCCACTGTCGTCGGCCTGTTTATTGGTGGCGGCAGCGGTGGGTCCGCTGGCGCCTGGGTTTAAGTTCCCCAAGACGAAGAAGGTCCTGATGAACGAGTGGCTGAAGGAGTCGCCTGACCCCCCGGCAGTCACTGTTCCCCAGGTCTCCCCTCTGCCGTCCTTGACCCCGAGCCCTCTACAGAATTCCATGAACCCTCTGTGCAGGTCCGCCGACTTCTCCCTGCCGAGCGACCCGTCCGCCGAGTTCCTCAGCCAAAGCTACGCGGCCAAGAGTCTGGCGACCCTCGTACAAGCGGCGAACTCGGTCTCGGGGATCTGCGATTCGCCGCCGCAACGGAAACAAGCTGCTGCTGCGGCCGCCGCTAATTCGGTGTGCCCGGTATCCACCGGCTCCGCGAAGAAGCGCTGGCTGCGCCAGGCGATCTCGGAGGAGTGCGACTCGCCGAACAGTCGGCCCGAAAGTCCGCCGGCCAGTGAGATGGTCGCCCCACCCAAGAAGCGACGAATAGCCAGGGAAAGTTTGTCCTCCGACAACTACACTCCGCCCACGACTCCGACGTTGCTCGTACCGGAAGCTGTTCCTAACAGCAGGTCCCTCTGTCCGCACGAAGACGACTTCGAGCAGCCGCAATCTCCGCTCGCGGAGCCCAGTGAAGAGAGACACTTCGATGCAGAGTCCGTTAAACAGGAGATCAATGTCGACAGTGAACCGTTGGACTCGGACGAGACGAATTCCCAGCAGAAACCGCCTGAGCTTATCCAAGCCGAGTTCATGAACCCTGAGAAGGTGGAGGAAGTAGTTCAGACCTGTAAAACCGAGTCCCCGGTGAAACTAGAGAATGTTACTCCGAAGGAGGAGGTTCCTACGAAGAACTTGAAGCCGGAGCCGAAATCGGAGGACGAAGAGATGGAAGACAGCAAGGAATTCGTGAAGAGAGAAGAGGATTATAAAAGCGAGTCCGAGGACGTCGACATGGAAGTACCCGCGAATCTGCCCATCAAGACTGAGCCGATTGTAAAGGAGGAACCGATCATCGAGCGAGGCACAGTCGAAATCGTCGATCAGGAGGACCAGGACACCGAAATGGAGGACGCAAGTTCGCCACCGGCAGCGATGGAGTCCGACGCGATCTTGAAACAACGCGTTGCTGAGATGAGGCTCGAATTCGGCGGAAGCATAACAGAGGAGGTGAATCTCTCCAGCGAGAATGAGAGGTCGGACGATGAGCGGAAGTGCGAGGATACCAAGTGCCAAGAGCCGAGATCCGACGACAATATGTCCATCGACGAGTTCGACGTGGAGGCGCAGATGAAGAAGATCACAGGGGACGACGGGAACGACTATAAAGAGAAGGTCGATTCGAGTTCCGAGAAAGATAAGAGCATGGACGGCATCGAAGGGCTGATGGAGAGCTCGAAGGAAGACTCGGAGTCCGACGAGAAGGAGATGGACGACTACCGAGAGCCGACCTTCAAGATATTCGATGAGCCACCCGAGCCGCCCGAGGAAAGGTCCTTCAAGGAGTTCGAGAGTAAGCCGGAGGCGGTGGAAACCGCGGAGGAAGCAAAGGAGCCAGACAAATCGAGTGAAGAATCTCAGAAAGCCGAGCAACCGGCGCGTTTCATCGTTTCATCAGAGGAGTCCGTGTTCGAGTCGACGTCTTCCAACCTGGACACCGAGTCGATCGTCGATCCCCCCAAGATCTTCCAGTCGATTCCGCCGCTCAGCGAGCGCATTCGCAAGAAGGCCGACGCATCCACCGCCAAGAGCCAACTCAACTTCGAGGCGGCCATCATCGAATCCACCATCAACATCGAGGTCAGCAGCATGGACGACAGTTCGAAGAACAGCGAGGAGAAGTCGATGCTCTCGACGGCCCTTCGAGAGTTGCTCGAAGCGAAGTTGGACGAGGAGGAGGCGGCCGAGGAGCCCAAGCACGAGAACAACAATCAGAGCAATAGTATGTCACCGGTGGAATCGTCCAAGCCTCCGTCGACCGAGAGCAGTTTGGACGTGCCCGACGCGAAGCAAACCCCGAGCCAAGAGACCCATTCCGAGAGCACCTCTCCCAAAGACGACGAAATGCAGCAGAAGGAGAAGGAGATAAAGAGATTGAAGGATCCAAGGAAAGATCCAAGGACAGTTGTACCCAACAGTATGCCAGCCCCAGCATTTAAACCGGAATCAAATCCTCCCATAAAACGCAAGGTAGACATTGTAGTGAATGTTAACGATAATATTCTCTCATTGACTCGTTTTTGATCTTACGACCAACAGTTTCTAATCGTAATGAATGATTTTCGCAGTTATCAATATCAGAGTATCGAAAGCGGAAGCAGCAATCCTCGAGTACACCTCCGGAACCCGAGCAGTCGAGCGATGCGTCCAATACGGACAAGAATTCAGCCCGCGGTCGCTCGGACAGCGCGAGCAGTGGAACGTCCTCTTTGAGCTCGGACGAGGAAGGCACCAAGGCCTCTCTGAACCTGGACATACCGAGCCTTACCACGTTGCCGCTGTTCGTAGCGACGGAGAGCGAGGAGAAGAAAAGTAATAGGCTTTCCTCACCCACCTAGCCAAATCCCAGGCTTTATTTTGCAATAATTTTGACTCTCGGGTGTGTTCAGGTGGTGAAGAAGGTGCGATTGGTTGGTCAGCGGCGCCAACCCTCGTCGAGCGCCAGCGGGAGAACCTGACAGAGCGCTTGAAGCGGGAATTCGGCCTGTTCCTCAGCGACGACGAGGAGGAGAGAGCGCGGAAGCACGGTAAGAATCAGGAACCTGGTTCCACTGCTAAGTAATCCTGTGTTTAGAGTGAAGTATGTACAGGTTTTATGGTTCAATGGTAAAAGAGAGAATCAAACGAATATTTTCATTCAACCGTAGAATTCGCAGTCGGTATTACCCGACATATTAAAGCAAATTAGGATCACCCTCTACGTCACACTACCAATTACAGGCTTAACAGCGGAGGCGATCCTGAAGGCCCGGAAGACATCGCCGCCCCAGGTTCCGGTGAACAGCAGCACACCTCCAGGGGGCTACCCTCTACCGCAACTTCCGCCGCAGCCGTACATACCACCGCCGGGCTCGGCGATCCACTACCCGCAATTCCCAGGCAAGTCCTGTCCCGTCCAGTACCCAGGCTTCCCGAGCAGTCAGCCGACGACGCCGCCGATCTTCGTCAACGCGCCGCTACCGCCGTCCCCAGGAGGCAGCATGCCACCGCCGCCGCCGTCGCAGCAGCAACAGCAGTTCCTCGTGCCGCAGGCCTCCCCGCAGGCGCCGCCCGGCTCGAATCCTTACCCGCCGCAGTTCATTCCGCCGGCGAGCGCCGCCCCGGTGCCGCCGATCCCCAAGTTCGCCGCGGTCACCGCCGCGCCCTTAGTCGTCGGCCAGATTTTCCCCGGGCAGCCGCCGCCGGCGCCGGCGCCCCCACCTCCGACGCAGAAGCCATTCTTCACGCACCCTGCGCCCAGGTCGTAACCCCCGGGAAAGGTAGCGCCTAGTTTTTAGCTAAGGAAATACGGTCGAAGGATCGACGATCCGTCAGACTCGTTTATGGTATTAATACTACTGTCGAGGTTCCCAGTGGCAGATGGTTTCGGGCTCGTTTCCACTTACGAATATCGAACCTGGCTCGGCAGGCGCGACGAGTGTTCCTTGAAGCACAGCAAACATCGCGTTGAAGAATACTCGTCGCATCCGCCGCACTGCGCTCAATATCCGCAAGTGCAAACGGGCCTTTAGCCGCGCGATCTCTTCCGCACTTGCTCCCGAGGTTTCGAGCGGTCGAGTCGCCTCGATCGTAGGACCCCAGCGGAGCGAAGCGGCCGGAGATCAGTGATCCTAGGTGCTATTTCGCTTGTAGAGAAAAGCGTCTACATACTTTATTCGTGTATCTCGTCCGCCGGGCTGCGTACCGGCGAGAGCAAGTTGGACGGACACACACTCGCGTGGCCTAACAAGTGATATAGTTGAATACGTTTCTCGCAGCGAGGAGGAGGCATAGGTGCATTCTTAGGTAGAGTTATACCAAAAGCTATCCAAAGGGGAAGAAGACGCATTCTCGATTGGCATCCAACAAGGAGGGAATCCATGGCCAAAATCATATTTCGAAATCAGCGTACACTACACACACATACACATACACATTCGCGCCCCCCTTTCTACCGGTGAAAGAGAGCGAGTACGCTGTCGCGCAGTGTTTATACGTAGGATTACTCCAATTTTGATAAAGCTGGCAAAGTTGGACGCGATCCGCGCCGGACGGCGAGCGGAGGGAGTTGTACGATAGAATTCACCGCCGGCTTGGATTCGCGATAGCAGTTATATTACGTACGTTATGCACAGAGAGACACAGAGATACACACACTGCATATACAAACAGATACACGAATTCTTGCATTAATCGCGACTTGTCTGTAAATATGATTTGCATATATGCATAATATACTATGCTAGAGGCACGTAAGCGTGCACACACACACGGATGAGCCCAGGTATATTTAATCGTAGCTAAGCTCGACACTTTAGTAGGTCCGAGACCGAAGAGAGTGTGTGTGTGTGTGGGAGAGGAAGAAGAAGGAGCGAGGCAGTATTGCGATTCTCCAGAATATTTTCTATTCCTTCGTCACAAAGCTCGTTAGTTAGTAGGGAAAGGAAGCGGAGCCTCGTTCGTTGAGCGTTTCTTAGTCGGTCGGGTACCTTTACTTCTCGTAGCCGCGCACAGTGACACGAGTCCTCGAGCACTCGGCTCGAACGTCTCTCTTTCCAGAGACATGCAATATGTACACCGAGAAACAGACACACAGACACGGAGGCACACGAGTTGTACAGAGCAGACTGAGCATTTCCGGTCGCACTTGGCTTACTCGACGATCCGGCCGGATCTCGATTCGCGCCCCCCATCGAGGAAACCGCGGACGCGGGCTTTTTTTAGTTGTATTATCGCGGCGACGACGAGAGATAATCCCCCACGGTGGTGAGACTATTTTTTAATTTAGGGAAACTTAACATTCAATCAAGTACAAAAAGATACGCGTACGGCGGCGTTGCGGGCGGAAGAGGGAAACCTAGAGGGAGATTGGAGGGAGATTGTCTTGCCTGGGATTGTCGGGAATTCATGGGTGGATCCGCCGGGATCCTCCGTAGGCCGAGAGATGAGAGAGTTTCTAGACTACTGCGTCGTTCGTTGTTTAATCACTTTTTACCAAAAGTAAGGGAAGTAATGTCTACATTCTATTCGCGTTCCTTTTTAGTTCTCCCCCCCCCCCCCCCAAACCTACTTTTTGACTGTTCTCACGCGCCCCCCACCCTCGTCCCCCCTTATTTTGTCGTTTTTTTTATACAAGCGCAGCGGCGGTCCCCATTATTTATTTCGTTTAAACTGTAAGGTGTGTAAATTTAAATCTCCCCTCTCCGCGGGCTACGCAGCGAGCTTTACTTAAAAGAGGATCAGGAAGGGCAGAGGGGGAGGTGAGAGAAGGGGAAGAGTTGTTTGCGGCGACGAACATCGGAGACCCAGTGTTGTAAAGTGACGGTTTAGCCGAGGAAAATTTTAGTGTACAGTTCTCACGAAAGCCTTCGCATCTCCTCTCGCGTTTATATATATATATATGTATGCTATATATATATACAAATCTATGTGTCTGTATATAGTAAAAACGGCGCGTTAACTTGGTTGTAAGATTGTCCGAAGTCCCGGGACACGCGTTCACCACTTTCCTCTTGTTCTTCTTTTTGTACATACGTATTTCGTAGAATCCCACCGGAGCTCCCGGTGGTTTTAAGCCAAGTGTCCACTCGAGAGTCGGAATTCCGAGGGCAGCTGCCGCGAGACTGACACCTTTTTAAAATCTCTCCGAGAGTATTTTCACGCTATACCTTGAACGTCCGTCGGCAGAGCTGCCCCTCGAGGCTCCCACTCTCGGCCTGGGGATTTAGTTTTAGCTTGCCATTCGCGCGCGACGCGCCTGCACACAACGAATTCCGCGGGGACGTCGGCGGGAATTCCAGGAGGCGACAATTGATTCGGCGAATCCCTCGTGGCTCTTGAGCGCCGCGGCAGGAGCACACTTTCGACACCTGATCTCATTGCATTGCCAAATTAAAGTACAATAAAACCTCGAGAAGAGCCGACGATCTCCGTCGAGCCGAGCTTGAGCCACGAGGGAGTCGGGCGCGGCGACCCAGCGCTCGCAAGGCGTACAAAACTAGATTAGTTCCGCCGGAATTAGACTAAGCGTCGATCTGTAATTGTTAATCGTCGAATTGAGCGAGAGCTTGATCGACGAGTAGAGGATCTTACGCGAAACGCGTTCGTGTGAAGCTATTTAATTGTTACTCCTTCGCGCTTGATTGGCCGATTAACAATTACGTCTCGGCGCTTAGTCCGCCGCGTGCGCGCTTGACAGTGGAACCACCAGATTGACGAGGTACCTTCCACTCTCAATCGCCCGCGCGTCTCTTCACTAGGAAAAGCGAGCTTCTCCTGCCAGCAGAGTATCAAAGTTCAGAGATCTGTGATTAGTCTAAGCGAGAACACGAATCGTTTCTCCCAGTTCTCCCCCCCCGGCGAAAGACATCCCGGCATTTTCTCGGCGTTTCCGTTGCCAGCGTTCGCGGCTACTTTTCTAAGGAGGAGGAGGGCGGTGTACACTAGTGTAAGTTATAAGGAGGAAGGGTGTCGAGCGTGGCGACGAGGGGAGAAGGAAATCGCGAGCGCGCATACCCCTCCCTCCTCCCTCACTCCCTCTCGGCGTGTCGCCGATCGAGGGAGCGGGCGAGGAGCCGAGGGTTCTGTAAATATTTTTGTAAGATAAACTTAAGAATCGGTGTCCACTTGGGCACGCGCGTGTCGGATCACTCGAGGAACAAACAGAGCGACAGAGAGAGAGAGAGAGAAGAAACAACCCAACAGAAACAACTCCTCGTCAGAGAAAGAGATCAGAGTCGAAGAAGCCGAAACGAGAGCAGGTTCGCTTAATTCGCTCGCACACACACACGCATTGTATCCACACGCTTCGAATTCCTATTGCGCTCTCCTATGTACAATGTCTCTCTCGTTTAACCGAGCGTGCGCTCGCTCGCAACCCACACACACACACCCACACAAACACACAGTTTCCCTGTACAATTATCCAAGAGGAATCATCGCGTTTCGTTCGTCTCGGCAAGGCTCGCGGATATAAACGCGCTGGGCGAGGAGAGAGGATTAGACGCGCCGATGTTGTAAATAAGAGGAGGGCGAGGCGAAAACGGCGGAGAAAGAGAGAGAGAGAGCGATCGTAGCGACTGTTTCTCACTTATATATGTGTATAGATAAAAGTCACGCATACTTATATGTATACATATATATATTTATTATTATATCTATATATATATGTATATATACATGGATACATAAACACATGGACTCGCGCATTATATTATATGTATATTATACATACTATACATACTCGCATTATAATATTCGACATTATAATAGCATCGGCTGCGAACACTACGTGTTACCCCACACAGACACCCCACGACAGACGCGGACACACATTATGACACATATGAGTAAATATAAATATATATAAATATATATATATATATAAATACATAATTTTTTTATTTGCAATTTCACCGTTTACATGTATGTGCCTAGTTCTAGCCGGATACGTCGTTGCATTACCTACGATTGTATGATAATTTGATTCGTACTACCGATTTACTGAATGTAATACACGGAGGAGACACGGAGATCGGGAGGACACGTACAGAGACACCGAGAGGATGCCGCAGACAGACATTGTATACACATATAGAGAGACAGGCAGAGTGACACACAAGTTCTTCGATATCAAACCTCTATTAATGATATATGATTATGGCATAACGTGTAAAGAGCTCATATTTAGGCATACATGAAATTTAATAAATCGGAATACATTTTACGAATTAATTCCTCTGTGTGTACTGTTCTTATTATACATTTCATTATAATGGTTAATGCTCTTATTTCGAAATTAACTGATTCGCATTCAATCTACCTAAAGTTGGATCAGTTCGTTTTAAATTAATTAATTTCCACCAAATTGACCCAAAGTTGAGTTAGGTGGAAATTAGTCCATTTCAAATTAGTTACTTTCCACCTAATCGACCTAAAGTTGGATTTAGTGAAAATCAGTTAATTTCAAATTGGTTAGTTTCCACCTAACCCACTCAAAGTTAGCTCAGGTGGAAATTAATGGAAACTTGAATCAGCCTGAAAACAAGGACATCGATTATTTGGAACCTAGAAATTGTCCATCCCAAGCAAACTAGCAACCTGGGATTCGGATCAGCTGGAACCGGAATCCCAAACGTAAGAGAAGCAACCGAATCCCTCGAGTCTCTCCTCTCAGAGACAAGCCAACCAAAGGCTCGCAGAACTGGCGCGATTGATCGAACTGGCCCAGCAAGCTACGTCAGAGCGTTTGATAAGCGCGTGAGTCGGGGACGCGGCTTCCTATAAAGAGAGAAAGAAAAGTCGGATCCGGCAGACACAGAGAGCCGGCTCTGCGCTGCACCGCGTCCACTCTCAATCTCCGCACATATCCTCGAGGGCCCGGAGGGAGACATTCGAGATACATCGAGAGGCGTGTGCGAGTGTGCGTCGAGCAGCGTCCCGACGTCCCGAGGCACTCTAGCCGGAGAGCGTGTGTGTTGGTAGGAAGAGAGAGTCGAGTCTGCGTCGTCAGAGCGAGCACACGATCAGCAGGCCACGCAATGTCCTCGCCGCGAGCAGCAGCGCAGTCTCGGGCTCAGCTGGACGCAACAGCTGTAGAGAATTTTCGGGAGTACCTGCGAATACCGTCGGTCCAGCCGAACATCAATTACGGTAAGCCCGGCGAGCCACGATTTTCTCCCGTCACCAGCTAATCCGAGATTCCGCTCCTCCGCACAGTTAAAAGACACCTCGTGTCTGGACGCCGCAAGCTCCCACGCTAGTTACGCCTTCGAGCATCAGATTGTCGTTCTTTCCCCCCTGGAAGTATCTCGATCTTTCGACTCGCACTCTTTCATTTCTCCCTTAGTTGGACTTTGCTCGACTCTTCCCTTTGCTCGATCTCGCTGATCGCAGCTCCGGCGTGGAAGCCGAGACACCGCAGTACTAGCACTCCAATCGCTCTGGGTTCATAATTATCCGCCTTCGATGATTTCCAGTAGTAGTCGAGAATCTCTGAGTTTGCTTTCGTCGCCAGGTGGATGTGAAGGCGTCGTGAGGCCTCCGGGAGTCGGACCCTTCGACGGGCATCCGGAGACGCTGCCCAGCCATTGCATGCCCCACCCTCGTCGACCGGTTGTTTCTGCCTCTCCGTCGCCACGATCGAGACTCTCCTCGCTGGACTCCTCGGGGACTCGTCGGAGAGGCTGGCGTCCGGGTCCCGGGGCTCGCTCGTCGAATTCGGCGAGGATTCCTCGGGCCGGGAGGCTGTGACCTAAATCGGCCTCCTGGGTGTCCCGGACGCCGCGGCGGCTTCGAGGGAAATCGGGGACGCCCGTTACCTTGGCGATCGTTTGACGGAATTGCTGGCAATCTTCTGTCATTAAGCCGGCCACGTACTGTGCTTCGATGCACTAATGACTCGGCATTCCGAGAGATTAGATTGGTCGGTGTCGAAGATGGTTTCTCGTGGAGAATGAAGTCGAATGAAGTTTGGGTCGTTTGGGGTCTTCGATAATTGGCTGGTCGGTGATTGACGAGTGTTGATTGACACGTGTCCTCCTAAGATCCTCGAGGAGTATTTAATTTACATTGCACAATGTGCAAGGTTTACTGTTTGTTTGGGAGAGAGATATCTCGCGTATCTTATCGCCGAAAACATCCCAGATTTATTGAGCGACGAGATCACCTCGTATCTCGCGCGATTCCTCATTGCATCATTCTGTTGTTCGATGGTAATGTTCCACTGATAGCGCAGGTGCCAAGATAGGAGATGAGATCTTAGCTGACTTAAGCTACTTTGTAGAGAATGTGGGACGAAGCTTCCGTTCGTCCGACTGAGAACACTCGCAGAATTCTCAATTAAAAATACATCGCGTATGAATATTTGAATATATGTACTAATTGCGCCTGTTTCCCTTTCAGATGACTGCGTGGCGTTTCTGCACCGGCAGGCCGAGTCCCTCGACTTGCCAATCAAGGTTTATCACTGCCACCCAGATAAACCAATTGTCGTTCTCACATGGATAGGTAGCGATCCGTCCCAGCCGGCGATTCTCCTCAACAGCCACATGGACGTGGTGCCAGTGTTCGCTGTTAGTAGCCTCGAGCGTTCGCCAACACGAAAAATTGTACAGAATCGTCGAGAGAAATGCTCGCTTTAACTTAGAGGCGCATTAGGAAATTGGCCCGGGTTCCTACTTAGGGCGGGGCCGATTTTCTTTTAACTCAAAATTTCAATGCTAGTTCATTTCGTGCGATCCAAGGGTTAGAGAATTGAAATTGCAAAACCCAAGGGACAGAGAGTCGATGCTCCAAGGTCCAAGGATCATAGAATCGAATTTTAAAGACCCAAAGATTACAGAATCGAAGTTCCAAAGCCCAAGGATCACAAAATCGAAATTCCAAAACCTAAGGGTTATAGAATCGAAGATTCAAGACAAGGGTCATAGGAATGAAAGGCCAAAACCTAAAGATTGGATAGTACAATTTCTAAGATCCAAGGGTCAGAGAATTGAAGTTCTAAGAAAATGATTACATTGTTATACTATAAAATAAGGGTCTAAAATTATCTCCTGCCTAGAACCCTTGATGGTCGTACGCGCCGCTTCTCCAGTCTCGAGAATTGAATCAGACGTAGCCTTGGACTTGTTGATGGGTCAATTAACGATAAACGATAGTCATAATAACTAAATCACACCTGAATCAATTCAATTTCACACAATTCAAAGACAGTCCATTTATTTTGATTTGAAATTATCTTATCAAAGATCGAGCATTTCTCCAGACAATCCTGTTTAATGATATGTAATATGACTGGAACTAACACGAACTGTTCCACAGGACAAATGGAAGCATCCACCATTCTCAGCACACATGGACGAGAAGGGCGACATATACGCACGCGGTGCCCAGGACATGAAATGCGTCGGGATCGAGTATTTAGAGGCAGTTCGCCGGATGAAACTGGCTGGGCAGAAATTCAAGAGAACAATCCACATGTCCTTCGTGCCCGACGAAGAGATCGGCGGCGTCCTGGGAATGAAGGACTTCGTTCACACCGACGACTTCCGGGCTCTGAACATCGGATTCAGTCTGGACGAAGGTGTCTGCTGCCCCACCGAGAACTACTACATGTTCTACGGTGAGAGGTCGATCTGGCACGTGATCATTAAATGCGCCGGGAACCCGGGACACGGCTCCCTCATGCTGGACAACACCGCCGGCGAGAAGATCCGAATTATCATCGACAAGTTCATGGATCTGCGAGCGAAGGAGAAGGAGAAGCTCAAGGACACTCAGAAGTACCAGCTCGGCGATGTGACTTCGATCAATCTCACACTCCTCGAGGTAAATATTGACGCTCGCGTTAACTTCCCTTTCGATCGGATCAATCTTATCTGCTTCGGTTTAATTGTGTATTGCATTCCCATCGCATGTCTGATTCGCAAGGACAAAACCTGAGAGTAAGTATTCCGCCTGGGAGTTTACATAATTTCTCAACGATCATATGTCGACTTCTCAGTTCGACTCGTATTCATTTTATCAATTTCGCCACTCTCTCACGTACTTTGTGTTTGTTTCAGGGCGGAGTCCAATCGAACGTAATCCCAGAATCGCTGACGGCGATATTCGACGTGAGACTCGCACCGACCGAGGACCACGAGGAGTTCGAGGCGATGATAAAGAAGTGGTGCGAGGAGGCTGGCAAGGACGTCACGTACTCCTTCGAGCAGAAGAATCCGAGGATCGAGAACACCAAGCTCGACGATACCAATCCCTTCTGGCTCGCTTTCAAAAAGACTTGCGACGAGCTCGGAATTAATCTGGAGATCGGCATCTTCCCTGGGGGGACCGACAGTCGTTTCATTCGACAGGTGCTTTTCATTCAAGTTTCTTGTTCGTTGAGTCGAGTTTAGGAATCGAGGCCAGGGTCTAGGAAGTAATACAATAGAACTCAGTTAGAATTCGAAGATAACTAGAATGATGAGGGTAATTAAAACTGTGTTAGAATTCAAGGATAACTCGATAGATAATTAGAACTCGGATAGAGTTCAAGTACAACTTGATAAATAATTAGAATTTAGTTAGAATTCAAGGATACCTCGATAAATAATTACAACACAGCTAGAATTCAAGGATAATTGGATAAGAACTATAGAACACAGTTAAAACTCAAGAATAACTTGACAAATAATTAGAACTCAGTTAGAATTCAAGTACAACTTGATGAATAATTTGAACTCAGCTAGAACTGAAATATAACTTGACAAATCCTCAGAACACAGTTATAACTGATAATACGTTCTATTTCAGATCGGAATCCCAGCAATCTGCTTCACCCCAGCAAACAAAACGAAGATCCTTCTCCACGATCACGACGAGTATCTAAACAAGGATATCTTCCTCAAGGGGATCGAGATCTACATGAAAATCATACCGTCGGTGGCGAATGCTTAAAAGCAAGCCCGCAACTAATCAAGTGGCATTAATAACCAAAGGGGCTTCGAATCGAGTGCAATCGAAGATATTATTCCCTCCAAGCTTATGGGTTCGCGGCGGCCGAGATTTATATTCGCTTTATCAAATGTTACGTATACCAGAGTCTATCACTGTTGACTGGGACGAGAAGGCGCGCAAAGTAAGCCAGTTGGAATTCAATCGGCAGGATTGAAAGCCTGAGGAGACGAAGTCGGTTAAAAAGCAACCGAGAGCGTATAATCGAAAGGACTGGCTTTGAGAAAGGAACGTCCCGCATTTCGAAGACTGAAGAGACCAAGGCAAGAGACTGACAATCCCAAAGAAGAATCCATTCCGCGAGTGGCTCGTGCGGGTCGTCGGTAGAGCAATCAACCACCAACAACCACAGCATACTCTTTATACAAATATATATGTTGCTATGTTACTGGAAAAGACGAGAGAAATATAACTGGAGAGAGAAAGGAAAAGAAAGGGGGAACTAATCTACAAATTGGCCCCGCGTCGTCGGCGGTAAGAGAACCGTCATCGTTGGAGCATTTCATTCGCAGGCTTCTTATCGGCGGGAAAAAGGTGACGGCCAGTGTGTGGCTTACTCGATCGTACACACTACGTGAGGAGGGTACGCGCGGGGACAAAGTCAATAAATCCTGTGCGTCCGTGTGACTCCGCTCGACGCAGCGGTGGTGGTGTCGCGTCTGGCGGGCAAGTGTGTGCGAGAGCGCCGGTGTCTGGCGATGCTAGTGCGGTTCATTCTTAACCGCGCGCGGCGCGCTGCCTCGCTCCCCTCCCTCGGCCCGATGGACTCGCCCATCTCGCCAATCCCACCCGACGATCTTCTCTCCCCGGCGAGACTTACCGTCGATTTCCAGCCGGGTCGATCGGCAAAAATCCCCGCCGATTTTTCACCGTCGTCTCCCGATAAACGATAACAACCTCGCCGAGATAACGCGAAAACTTGATGACAGCGGCGGCCGAGGCCGCCGCCATTTTGAAGTGGGGAAGGTTAGGGAGAAAGGCCGTCGAGGCTCGAACCTCCCGTGGAAAGTGACGCCGCCAGGGCGAAATCTCCCTGAAAAACTCGGGCGATTAATATCCCGCGAAAATCCGCTGAAATTCATTGTGAAATCCTCGAGGAGGAATCGGCGGGGCGGGCGTCGGGGGAAAGCGGCAGGTCGGCCATGTGCATTAGTGTATTATTTAAAATGTCCTCGCACCCTCGACGGCGGCGGGCCAATCGCGGCCGCGCGGCGGAGCCACGTGAGGGCCGGCGGCCAATGGGCCGCTCGGGATTTGAAATCGTGCGTGGTCTTTGTTCGCGAGCCCCACCGCGTCAACGTTGGCTCAGTTCCGTAAAGGGGGCCTTGTGTCGGTGGTCCGTTTATACATGGTCGCCGCTGCCGAAAATCCCCGCCGACCCGAACAACACAACATACACCGCTGACTGTCGTCGGGCGCGCGAGAGAATATATGTGTGAAAGTGGTGCTTGCGCGAGAGGACGACGTACCTACAGGATCGTCAGGCACACGGTAGGTTCTCTTCGTGGCGAGGCTCGGGAGCGCGGCTCCTTTTCCCGACAGGCTGTGTGCGGCCGATTCCGCTCGCGGAAAAGAGAGGCCGCCGTGCAAAACATTGTGTGTACTCGCCGGCTGCCGCGCGAGTAAGGCGAGTTTCTCCCTCGGATTACTTGCTTAGTTTACAGAGCCCGGATTCCTTCCGGGAAACCCTCGAATTTACTCGCCCGTGTTTTGTTTCGGTTTCCTCTCGCTTATTCCGCGGTGCTCTGTGACACTGTGTTTTGTTGGTGCGCGCGCGCGCGCTCGCGCTCTCCTGTGTGTCTCTGTGTGTGTTTTGTTGGCCGCGTGTTATTTACCGAAGGCTGACAGAGCGCCAGCCGGCGCGAGAGAGCACCTCGGTATTTTTAGGATTATTCCGCGCGCGATTTCGCCTCGTCTCTCTTGGATCCCCTGTGTTTTGCGGCATCGCGCTCTCCTCTCGCATCGCCATGGAGACGGCTTTTGTTCGCTCGGGATTATCAACTAGTTCGCGCGACGCTTTTCCCCTGGATATATCTCTCGCTTAACTAGCCTCCTTCGCGAGTCTCGGCGATGTTCCCGTCGGGCGAGGATTACCCGATGGACCGAGCGATTTCGGCGGGAAGAGCACACCGACGTGCCCAAAGAGAATGGCCCGCGCGGCTCTGTGTGCGTGCATGCGGCACACGTAATGCGAGTTTCCGGTGGCGAAACGCATTGTTTTGCCGCGCGCGCGCGCGCGATTTGCCAGCCGGAGCCGCGCGGCTGGCTCGTCTGCACGCTGCTTGAGAAAGAGGAGACGATATTCCCGCATTCCCGCCCGATTTTTTTCCACTCTCGGTCCACTTCTGCCCCGGGACCCCTCGAAATCGAAATAAAGCGAGCGGCGCCGCCGGGAAATATAGCCCGCGGAATAATTGAGCGGGGCCGGAGACGAATAATTTTGTTTTCGGTTCAGTGGCCCGAATCCACGAGAAGCGGCGGGAAAGAGGATAACTCTCCGCGGCCACGAGCGAAAGAGAGAGGGAGAGAGAGAGAGGGAGACCAACTCTGCCTGTATTGATTTCCGTTTACAGTCGTAATCGAAATTGACTGGCAAACTTTCCGCGGATACACATACACAGAGATACAGGCACTCTCGTTTTAGCGAGTCTCTTGGCCGCGTCTCGCCGAGTTCATCATCCGCCGCCGGCAATTATCGCTAATCAGCAATTTCGCCGGGGACGGACGTCGCTCGGATTTCCTATTGATTCCGCTATCGATTGGCATCGGGGGCTGCCGGCCCCCCCGAGCGCTCTTCCAGGCAGAGGAAAGCGATTTTAGAGAGGCTAACGGGATTCTTGGAGAGAGATAGAACCGTTTTCAGGATTAGTCTCGCGCCAGAGGGGGGGGGGGGGAGGTTTTTCCGAAAACGTTGCGAATACTCTGTTAGGCATCGGCAGCGCGCGGAGGGGGAGGGGCCGCGAGGGGGAAGGGCGGAAGGATGGGGGGAGGAGAAGGGCCCCTCGAGCAAGAGCACACTTTCAAGCCTCACCGCCGCACGAAAGCTATTGACCGTGGGAACCTTCTGGGAACTCTAGCCCCTCGCCATATGCCCACCGCAGGAAATATCCTACGACAGAGAGCGTGTCCCGTCGCCTCTGCCCGTGTTCCGCCGCCTGCCCCCAAATTCGAAGGAGAGGAGCATCGTTGAAGGGCTTCCTCGCTAGGAACCGACCACTTGCCCTTCCGAATTCTTGCGAGACATGTGCTGGCTCCTCTAGCGACGCGGCCTCGAGCTACGGTTCGTTCAATATTATTCCGCGTGGAGAAAACCTTTTTTCGGGGTTTGTGGGTTTTAATTGTCGAAAGTGGTTGGATGTAATAATTTTTCTATTTGTTGGGAAATTAGAGTCTTGATTTTCAAAGCGATTGTGTCTTGTAAAAAAGTAATTTTTACAACTTTTCTATTATTTAATCGTCAAAGTATTTTTCAATTTGTTAGATCTCAAATTAGAATTTTCCTTTTAATATTTATAATCAATCGATTACATAACAAATTAGGAACCCTGCGGGAAATCGTCGCTAATGAAAACAATCATCATAACAAATTACGATTTTCAGTTTATTCCAAGTTGAAACACTTTCGAATTATCGACCCGAAATTCAAGATCGCGCGCAAATCGAGAGAGCCCAACACAGAGTGCACATCCGAGCGACAATGTAACCCAGGCATCCATTGCTCCTTGTGGCCGAGCAGCCGCATTGAACCAAGAGGACTCTGTTCCTCATCCGACTTAATTTCTCCGCCATTCGCAGCATCCCTAATTAAAAAGGACCCCGGCCGACCCCGCCCACCAGGAATCCTAGCTTCCGGCGAACATTTTCGTCGAGACACATCTCCCGTTTAAAGCGCGGAGCGGGCGCGTGTGTGTTTACGGTCTCGTTATTAAAATTTTAATTGCTCGCCGTCATTAAGAGCGGCAGTCGTCGAGAGACGCGGGAAGAAAAGGGGGACGCTTTGACGCGAGGTTGTTTCATCTCCGAGAGTATTAGCGACTTCAATCAACGGATTCACTTCATTTCCCATAATTTCCCACCAATCATACTCTAATCAAGCGCATTCCATTCTTAATCCCCTGCTCGCCGTCGGCCGCCTTACGAGTCCCGCGAAATTGGCGGGTAAAGCAACTACGCACTTTTCCCAGCCGCTTATCGATGCGCTAATTTTTATGTCACCAGATTAGATAAGCCTGTTTCCCGCTGCAAAAGAGAACGCGTGTACATTCATTCCTCCCGGCGGGCCCCGAATTCGAGAATCCCAGCCAAACAAAGCGACCGGTGCTCCTCCACTCGGCGGAATCCCGTGAAGGAAATCCGTAGTATTGCGGGTTTCGAGGCTCGATAGGGCCGATTACTAGAAAATCGAGAGTCGAGAATCGACGGGGTTAGCTCTGGTTCCCCCTGCAAGAGAGCTATGCTCTCCGTCGCCGGGGTTTGCTTGTCGCAGGGGCGCGCGGGGGGGAGGCAGCCTCGCCATAGGCGGGCGAATAGGAGGAAGCGAGAGAGGGAGAAAGAGAGAGAGAAGCGAGCCGGTGTAACGCGAGGGGCCGGGCTTCATTTTCAAAGCCTCTCTCTCTCGCAGGAGAAGAGCTCTCGCGCTCGCTCTCACGCACTCACACAACCTTCGCTCTCACAGACACGCGGTGCAGCCGGCTCCCCCACCATTCCACCGATATATGCGTGTTTCACAGACGGTTCTCCGTGGCGCGTGTGTGGCCCGCAGACACGCACACATGGACGGGCGCTCTTCTCGCAAACAGCAGTCGCCACTCGGGTTTGCGGCGGGGATATCAGATCGATACTCGGCTAAAAGCGCGCGCGGATGCCTGAAAGAGGGGCGGGCCGGGGGGAGGGGGGAAGGGTGCAATATAAGCGTATCTACGGTTGGTCCATCGCAAGATATCCAGACTCCCCGTGAGCGGAACGCCCGACTGCTTGAGCGAGGGGGACGGAATTGGGCTTTAGCTCGCCGAGGAAGAGAGATGCATCGCTTTCTCGGGTTAAAGCTGCGTTTGCAGCTGCGGACTCGCGGAAGTACACAATGTCTGTCTGTACACATTTCGCGCGGGATTCTTAGTTTTAGGAGGCTTTTGATGATTTGTTTGGTGTTGGCTTGAAGGATTTAAAGGGCCTTTGTGTTGACTGGAGGGAAAATTGTTTTATTTAGATTTTTGAATTCTTAGTTCTAAATTTATATTTAGGGATATTCGTGTCTGCTTAGTCTCCGCAGATGCAAGGGGACCTTAACGACCGTCAGAGCTCTGCACTGTCTCTCGCGGCCCTTTGAACTCTTTAATCGACAGACACACTCGCTCCTCTCGCAGCGGATCGGAGAGTGGATTTTGTTGCTGGCTTTGCAGCCGGAGCGGCCAAGCTAGCAACAAAAGCTCCACTCTTCCCGGGAAAGTTGGGGACCACTGGGGGGAGAGCATGCGCTAGACACAATCGGGGCGTTGTGCCACTCCGGCTACTACTCTCTTTCCTCGGACGCTCGGGGATTGCGAGATTATCCAGGCCGGGATGCTGGAGAACTAATATTGGTGGCGGCGGTAGGACTCTCGTCGCTTGTAGATTGAACTTGCCAACTTTAAACTGGTTGTGTTGGAGGCTTGTTGAATCCACGCGGAACTTTACGCGCGGAAATCGTATTCGATTGGATTTTAGTAGGGATGAGGCCCATTTTTGAGTTCGGGAATTTATGTTCGCAAGTTTCTTGGTATATTTTTGTAAGATTCTTTGGTTTTGAATTTTATTTCTGTTTCTTTCGTGCAGTGAATCTGAATTTATAGGAAGAATTGGTCTTTTAGGATTTCAATAAGTCGTAAGGCCCATTTCGAAGTCGAACAATTTATATTCCCAAGTCTCCCGATACAATATTCGTGACATCCCTCGATTTTCAATTCCACAACTGCCTTTCTCTTACGACGAATATCACCCAACAATAAGAATCCGAGTCTCGAGGGACTTCTAAGGCCCATTCCGAATTCCAGTAATCCGTAGTGCCGCTCTCCACGAAACAATTAATAACCCGCAGTATTCCCGTCACGTCCCGTCGGCCAGGGCCCGGTTGGGATCGGAAAATTCCCAAGGATAGTCGGGGCCCGAAAATTTCTCTACCTGGGCCCGCCCAGGGTTGCCCGGGCCTTTCACAGCGTCGGCCCGAACTCGGCCGTGTCAAAAGAGCACGTGGAGAGGTGAAAACTGACTTTGTTAGTGTCTCGCAATGCCAGGCCCCTCTCGGGGCCTTCTAACGCCGTTGGGACTTTTTGCTCGCGCTTACATAAGGATTAGAGAGCGCTCGAGGTAAAGAGCATCACTTTCTCGGCGGGGCTTACCGCTGTGCTCATAGGGCACCGTAGAGATACGCTTATCCACCTGGATAAGCGGGGCCTCTGTCCCTTCGGCGAACTGCTCACCCCCGCGAATTCCGGGCCCGGCGCATCCTCCCTCTTATCGGCCAACACTCTCTTGTCCCCGCCAGGAAGACTGTGCGCCTCATTGCTTGCTCAGCCAGAAACTTTTTTTTAAAAATGTTCTGGTATAGTTATTAATGCTAAATATTATGGGAGGGGACTTTAAATGTGAAATATTAGTTTTGGGTTATTATTAGTTTACGAGATTATTTAAAAAACTTTCCATGCAATACGTATACAGACGGTATTAACGCATTGAGTGCCAGCTATTCAAATATTACTAATACAAAGTTTGGATATAACCGAATGAATTTTAGTAATATATAAAAATATTAGTATTGTTTGAGTTAACATTGATTCCAGCGATGTATTACATTCAAATCTGTTTCTTTAAATCTCATAAACCAATAAAAACCAGAAGTCAGTATTTGATATTTCGAGTCCTCGCCACCTGCGGCCATTCGGAACTACAACTTAAGAATCAATCATTCCCTTTGAAGAGTCTCGAACGAGGCTCGTCCACGATTTCCATTCACGATTATTCTATCCGCTCGACACTCGGTAACAATGCAGGGGATGCGCCCGGGGGTTAACATTCCGCGGGCAGAGAGCCACTCGAGGAGCACCACCTTTGGTTGCTTTGCATTTTCGCTCGTGGAGAAAGCAGTTATATCTACGAGGGCACCTACGTCGCAGGAAGTGGCCGGGCATGGGAAAAGAATAGCCGGGCGAGCGTGAAACAATACGTCTTCTTCCACCTGTCTTCCTCGATCATTAACTCTTAATCCATGGGATATCTTTGCCTGGCTTCATGGATTCTGGATTCTGGTCGACCAATCTTCCTCTCATTATCTTCCCTCAATGTTATCAATTTTATTGTTTTGATGTAACCCGTTTTCTTGGGATTTAATTCAGATCGATTTATTCAGCTTTAATTGGAATGAAGAATTGTATAATTGAAATCAAACTAGTTGCCGTTGAGACTCTCGAATTGTTTTGATATAACGAATTTTAATAGAATAAATTTGAATATAACAAATTTTAATAGAATAAATTTGAATATAACAAATTTTAACAGAATAAATTTTAATATAACAAATTTTAATATAACATTTGCAATGACCAAAAAATATCCTTAAGTTCCAACTTAAAGTGCCGACACTCGTAAGAATCCGCCGGGAGGAAAGTGTGGGAGAATACGCGAGCGACGAGTGTGCCGAGGGGCCAATCGAATTGGAGGAGAAAAATTGGCGGGCTGAAGTGTTCTCCTGTCGTGAAGAAGACTTCCGGCGGCCCGACACGCTTGGACTCTCGTCTCACCCAGCCGTAATGGCACTCGGCGAACAAAGGGGGCCGAGTGCTTTACACCTGTGCCCGGCGAATACCTTCGGGGGCCCCGGTATACCTGGCAATCGCGTCCCTCGAATGCCGCCTCGAGTAATTCCGTGTCCGGGGAAATCTACCTAGGCACAGAGGCCGAGCGCGCACCCTCGGAAAGCTAGAAATCGCCGCCGGAAAGACTAGGCAGAACCTCGGGGAAAAAGTTCGTGGAAAGGTGGGTTCGTTAGAAGCGTTCGATGAACCTGAAAACTTTGGAGCTTAAAGGCGGCGGTCGATGATGAATTTTTGCATTTAATGTTGGCGCGCCGACGCAGTGACAGTCGAGAAGTCCTCCTCAGAGTAATCGGGATATTCCAAGGTGCGTGCTCTCCTCTCGTGCTTAATTTTCTCGTACGATTTAATCGTGTCGATTGGTTCGACTGATTTTCATAGACGATTTGCCGGCTATGTTTGCAATGCACGTGGTTGCAGCTCGATAAGTGATCCACCGCGAGTGCATTTCCCGAAGGTTAAAGGTGCACGTAATTGGAGTGTATTTATAGGCCGGTGTGTATTTGCCTTTGGGGAAACGTGTTCGCCAGCTGCCGTTCTCCCCGAGTTTACCTTTCGTGCCTACGTACATACACATCAAGCCATAGAACCGAGCGTAACTTCAACCAACTTCAACGGGAGTAGTCGCACACTGTGTGAATGATTCGTCAGGTCTAATTACCTTGTTTGATTAAGTCATGGGGCATAATGGGGCACCTGCTTGATAAAGGAAGATAGGAAATAGAGCAGTTAAAGACTTGGGACTTCATTTAGTAGGAAAATAGAGAATTCAATATTGGGCCTTATTTTATAAGGCCCCGCTCGTAAATGCAATCCACGATGCATCGATCAGTACATTTAACCGTAGAATTGAGTTTAACTTGGACGGGAATGGTGGCAGACAGTGCGAATGATTCGTCAGGCCCAATTGCCGTGTTCGATTAAGTCACGAGTGATATCCAGGCGTCGGGCCGATAAGGGAAGATAGGAAAGAGAGCGTGGATGGCTGGAAACTCCATTTATTAGAGGGACAGACAATTCAACATCGGGGCCTCACTTCATAAGGCCCCTGCCGCGCGCCGGCAGAAGCGATTCCACTCGGAACCGGTTCTCCGGCCCCTCACGGGCCCCGCACAAAGAAACCCGGCCCCGTGCACGCGAACGAGAGAGTTGGCATCTGTGGGGCACAAAGATATAGCCACGATCAGGCCCTTCTCGTACTACGGTCCCCGCACGGAAGTTCTCATTACTGACGGCTCGATATTCCGGGAAACGGCTCATCTCGCACTCCATCAATTCATTTCTTTCAATCTTCTATTAATTTTGAACAGACAAGGCCCCGTTTTATCTAGAAAACAATAATTTGGCTTAATAATTCGTGAATGGAAAATTTCGAGTATAGTCGAGGCAGATGAACTCTTTATTGCGTTGGTGTTTGAAAGTCGGGGCCTTGTTCCTTGGAATCCGAGAGGAGCTCGATAAATTAGCCAGGCATAATTAGATGGTAGCGTTGGTGGCTGGCCAAATACAGGCGGCTGAAAAAGAAGTCGATCCTTAGAGGGTTCGCCGCCTTCGGAATGTTGCATGTAGAGTCCCTCTCTCTCTTTCTCTCCCTGGCTCTCTCGCCCGGTGGACGAGGCAGTCGAAAGCCATTTATCAGCTGCATCGTGTTACAGACATTTCGTCAGGTGTGCCAACGGCTGTGCTCGGTGAAAGGGAAACCTCCCGACGATTGCTGGGCCCCCGAATGTTCATCGGGCCCCTTGTCTTTGTTAGAGTCGTTCCACCAGTCCCACCTTTCCACCCCAGTAAAATCGAGCCTAGAACCCAAAAGTTTTTACTGCCAACCTCTCGACAAGTCTGACCTAGGTAAAGTGTTCTTTTCCCGGGGCCCAAGAACCCTCGTCAGGGAGTAATTTTCGTTTATTAACATTGCGTGGCGAGGTCGGCAAAGTTTTTCGTGCTCGGCGCCATTAGAGTATTCTGGAGGGAGGAGAGTCATTGTTTAGAGTGAAAGGGGATGCCGAGGAGGTTGCCAAAAAGTTGGGATAACTCGGACCGATAGGCGAGGGACTAGGCGTGTTGTGGGAGAGTAGGACCTTTACGAGGAGCGTGGATTTCGGGCTGAATAGCGGCCGGGGGGTCTTAGGACGGTCTATCGGTGAAGAGGACCCTTCTGGGAACTCGAGAGCCTGCTGAGGGAGGCAGATTATCCTGTTGCACTGCCAAAGATACATTTTTCGGCTCCGTCCCTCGGCCATTCTCTTAAGCTTCACTTAAACATTCCTTCGCCCACGAAATTACCAGTACTTCCAGCAGATTGGCGTTTCTAATAGCAGACTTTCAAAATTCCTTGTAATACATAATTCGATAGGCTGGCACATCTCTTTATATTACTACAATAATGCGTGAAAATGCAACAAAGTGGAGCATTAATTTCGATGGGGGATTTAATATTATAGTTTCGAAAAATGAGGGCCTTATTTCGAGGGTCCCATAATACTAGTGGATGGAGAGGGGAATTGTTTTTCGTAAGACGGGCGCGTTAGTGATACGAGACTAGTTGTGCGGGGCGAAGGGATCGTGTTTCCCGATGAGGTTCCCGGCACCATCAGGCCCCTGTCGATCCGGACGTGCTGCGGGCCCACCTTCTCTCCGAGGACGAGCGCATTCGATGCCGGCCGATATTATTACCACAATAAGCGGCCATTCTTTCTCAAGGCTGTGTGTGCCCCACACCGAGTGGATTCCCCCCTCGTGCTCGCTTTCGCGGTCAAGTTTTCGCCCGGCTGACATTGGGCCCCTGAAACTCGACGCCTCCGGTCGCCCGCGGGCCCAGGATTTCAGGGAATCGCACACTATAATACCGGCGGGTCCCGCCCGAGTGAATTCTGAGCTGTAATTAGCGTGGAGTTAGTCCCAGAAGAATTGGGCCCGTTTTATGGGACCCGGATCGTTGATGATTCATTTGTGTTTCTCTCTGCATTTGGCTCGTAGCAATTTTCATTGGAATCGCGTGGAACTAGTTTAACAAAAACTGGGCCCATTTTATTGGGTCCGAATCGTTAATTATTCAGAATCTTAATTTCATATCTCTTTCTCCCTCAATTCACTCAGCAGCGATTTTCCTCCCTAAAAATTCTCATCTAACCAACCAAGGCCCAAAGAAACAGATTTTCCGGCAAACCCCCAGCAGCATCCACTCCCCGACTTATTCACGCGCGGGATTTCCATTTTATTGACTTTTCACTCGATCCCAGCCGATCGGCGAAGAGGCTGGCGGCCGGGTGGCACTCGAGGCGGCGCGAGTCGCACTCAAGTCTCGAGGCTGCTTCATTAAGAAGAGTCGGAGCCAGACGACGTCTGGCCAAGTGCAGTTGGGCATTTTCGGACTCGAAAACAGACGAAAATAAAGCCGCCCGGAGGTGGCCAAGGTTGAGCCTCTCCACTTCTCTCCTCCCCAAGACATGCGTCTCGCAACAGATCTCTCGCACTCGAGAATCCCATTCACATTAAAACCCCTCGATCCCCGTTTCCTCGTCAAGTCGACGCTGCAATCAGCCTCGCATTCACAACAATACTCACTCTGGTCCCCGGCAATATCCGTCGATAGAAATCTCCGGGGACTTTCACGCGCATCGTAGCTTCTAGTAGGATTGCGCCGTCGTCTATCGGACGCGCTCGTCATATCTGTCGGTGAAGCAATCGGCCATTTATAGACCCAGGTCGTGCTTCATTCAGCCGAGAGAGAGAGAGAGAGAGAGAGAGAGACGAGGGCCGAGACAGCTCGCGGAGCCTCCCAGACGTACAGCCGACTTTTTTCAGCTCTCCTTTCTCGGGGCACTTTTTTTCCCTCGCACTTCCCTCCGCCGTTTCCCCGCCCGGCTGGAATTCCCATTCAGCGGGATTGACTTATGAGTCTCGCGTGTGGGTGGAGGTGCGCGCATAGGTCGCAGAGTGCTGTTTTGTAAACGGCGCCCCGCTTGTTGCTCTTTCCTCGGGGTCGACGAACTCCTCGCTCGCCGACTTCTTCCTCGTGTGTACGCGCCGTGGTACTCCCCCCCCCCTCCCCCCGCCCGCCTCGTCCTCGACCTCCCCGCCGCCCTCGATCGTCATTAATTGTGTCAGCGGTATCAATCGACCGCGCCAGTCATTAGCATTGACTTGTGATTATCCCGTTGAGTTGTACAATCGGCTACTAAGCACCCGCGGAATTAAGTGTTTTTCGTTTAGTTTTTGTTTTCAATGATTTAATTGTGAGAGAATTATTGTTAAGCTTTAGTGCAAGTTTTATTAATATTCACATATTCACTCGGTAGCCGTCGAATCGGCCACTAAGCATTCGCGGAATTAAGCATTTTTCGTTTAGTTTTTCTTTTCAATGATTTAATTCTGAAAGAATTGTTGTTAAGTTTCAGTGCAGGTTTTATTAATATTTACTCATTTTATTAATATTCACGTATTCACTCAGTAGCCGTCGAATCGGCTGCTAAGCATTCGCGGAATTAATTATTTTATTCCCGGACTTTAATTGACCTTTTTTCTTGGATTATTTAATTGTGGAAAAAATTGTTGCCAAGTCGTAAATGACGATTGAACTAGTCTGCGAGTATTTCTTCTTCTGAATCTCTCCGTCCTGGGAAGATGCGAGCGGAGAATCAGCAGCGGCTGAGATGCGCACGCGATTTCACGAGACCGCAGATTCCGCAGACCACTTGCGGTCCCGGTACCATTTGCATGATACACCGCGGTGCCATCCCCGTCGCAACGCTCACAGATAGTCCTGGGAAACGTCCCTTCGATGGTAGTTAACCCTCGGTTCACGCGGTGCTAAATCATTCTGCTATTTCTGTTTAGTTTGTAGCTTTGAAATTCGCGAGAGTATTTAGAATTGAGAACACAGCGAGGCGGATTGCGAGCCACTCTATATAATTTGAGGTCGAATAGAATGAGATTCAAAAGAGCGGGGAATCAGGGCAAAACTTATTTATACCAAATAATTCTAAAAGCTTGAATTTCCAACTGCGAAACATAACATAAACGAAAAAATTGAAAAGTCCATAAATAAATTGTGAGCCACTGTATATGAACTGAGGTCAAATAGAATGAGATGCAAAAGAGCAAAAAGATCGATTTATGCCAAATAATTCCAAAAGCTGAAATTTCAAACTTCCTATTTCAAAACACAATAAAAACAAATGCGCGCCTTGAAAAGTGGATAAATAAATTGCGAGCCACTGTACATGCGCTGAGGTCAGCTAGTCTAAAGCCCTCGCGAGCGGCGAAGGAGAGCAGTGTTTGCGCGGAGAGAGAGAAAGGATGGAAGTACTACGAGTCCGCTCTATAGTAAATCGACTATAGTACTATGAGTCAGTCACACCCACAAGTTGCCGCGGGTTCAAGACCCTCGTTCTACGCTGTACTATGTGCTCGCGCGCACACACACAGGCGCGCACCCACCAACACAGAGATGCGCGGGGGAATGCTGCGGGGCATGGAAGTAGGGTGGACGTACTCGTACGCGAGGTCACGCGTATGGACACGCTCGGCAATCTATTGGCCTTGCTCGGAGATCCCAGTGAACATCGTAAGGATGTACTTCCTCCTGCGAAGTTCACCGGCGTCCCAGCCCGCTCCCGTGCTTACCCTTTTCATGCTGGAGTCGCGAGAGTTGGGCCGAATTTTCAAATTTGCCTTGCGACGTTCGTCGAAGCTTTCGCGCGTCTTAGAATTTATGAACGAAATTCGAAAATTTACTTAGATAATGATAAAAAGAGAAATTAAAAATTTTCTTTAAGAAATTAATTTCATAAAATTCGTGTTGACAAGTTTTAATTTAATTTGTAGATTTTATGATTAATGATTGGTTGAGGCGCTGGGACTTATTGGATGTTTCTTATTGCTTGCAGTTAGGTGAATGTTGGATACAGAGAGTAGACACAGTACTGGGCTGGATCAGGGACCGACGAGGGACCCTTGGCTCACGATGGACTACTACCTTGGAACGGACAGTCTCTCGCTCCAGGAGATGCTGGATGTCGACATCAAGTGCGAGATAGAAGGCGTGATCGGGGGCCACCCCGAGCTCAGCTTCAACTTTACGGACATGTCGCCGTTAGAGTTGGACGACGATCCGGTCGGTTGTCACAGTGATCTCAGTGGATGGTTTGGATCCACCAGCCTCCTCAATGGCAATAGCAATAGCTCCAATAGGTACATATCCCCGTTTCCTCGACATTTTAATTTATCGAATTAATAAAAAAAGGAGAAATTTGCTAAAAAGCGTTTTAATTTGCAGCAACTTCAACCTTGACCTGAGTGCGAGCGACGCCGCCTCGATCATGGTCAACCCGAACTCGGTCATGCCGCACATGGCAGTGCGCACACCGAGTCCAAACAACAGCACCACCGCCAGCATTGTCAACAACAGGCGGCACTTCGCCTTCTCGTCGAAGCGAGACATCAGGGAGACCTCCAAGATCTCCGTGGAGGAAGAGGAGGAGGACGAGGACGAGGAGGACGAAGAGGAGGAAGACGAAGAGGACGAGGTGGAGCGCGAGCAAGAGGAGCAAATAGCCGAGCACGAGGTCGAGAACGAGGCGGAGAACGACGCGGAGATCGAGCCCGAGTGCGAGGGTTACGCGGAGAACGAGCAGGAATTAGAGAACGAGGAGACTGAGACCGAGCAATACGAGAATGACATCACCGAAACCGAGGAGGAGACCGAAGACGAGCAGGAGCAGCAACACCACCATCCGCGTCAGCAACAAGCCCCGATGATCCCCGTGAAGCCAATGACTCCGTTGAAGTCCAAGGTCAGCGCGATCTCCGCGAGCATAGCCGTGAAAACCGTCTCGCCCCAGTTGGTCAAGAGCCAGGGCGCCCTCTCCTCCCCCAAGATCAGCACCATCTCCGGCATCAGAGTCCAGAATCTCAAGCTCCTGCAGAGCAGCCCCTCGCAGACGCAACATGTGCGCAAGCAGATCTACAACAACAATGTCCACCACGTGGCCAACAATAGCGCGCCGAACGTCGCGGCCAGCATGAAGCGGGACAAGGAGTACGATCTCTCCGATTACGATGACAAACCTTATCCGAAACCGGCTTATTCCTACTCCTGCTTAATCGCCATGGCCCTCAAGAACAGTCAGACCGGCTCGCTACCTGTCTCCGAGATCTACAATTTCATGTGGTGGGTATTTCGATAACGCAGTTATAATCGAGCCAAATATCCGTCGATTCTAGGATTGAATTAAACACTCGCTACCTGTTTCCGAGATCTAAAATTTCATTTGTCGGGGATTTCGATATTCGAGTTACAATCGAGCCAAATATCCATCGATTTTAGCTCCGAGATAAACACACATTAAACGTCGGGGAAACGCGTTCGACGCACCCGGGGAGCCCGACCCCCATTTTTCAGGGGGTTGGCCGAACAATAAGTCGAGGGAAGGAGGGGAGGCTTTGACAAACGACGTGTCGGTCGATGCTTACTTTCGGCCATTTGGCCGGAAGGATAAGGGCTCCGATCGAAGCCCCGCGTTCGCAAGGAGTAAGGGAGCCGGGAGGGGAGCGAGGGAGACGGGCAGATGGGGGAACGTGAGATGAGAGGGGCAGACGTGTATTGTCGTGCCTTCTTTATTCCCAGGTTACAAAGGGGGGATCTGCCATTTTGTACGGGGCCCCCTCGCTGCACCTGGTGCATGCCTGGGGTACAGTCCCCCTAGAAAAGCTGGCCGCCCCTCCTTTGTTTACCTACTTGGGTTTCCACCCTGTCTGCTCGATCTCGTGCGATTGGGATTCCTCGAATTATGGTGTTGTAAATCAGTCAAACTTATTGTTCCTGCCAATTAGTCCCCTTTAATTCGAACTCGTGTGTCATTGGCCCGGTTTCAAGTGATTTTATTAAAGGAACTACTTTTTATTCCTTGCAGCGAGCACTTCCCTTACTTCAAGACGGCGCCGAACGGCTGGAAGAACTCGGTGAGGCACAATCTCTCGTTAAACAAGTGTTTCGAGAAGATCGAGAAGCCAGCGGGCAACGGGAATCAGAGGAAGGGCTGCCTGTGGGCGATCAATCCGGCGAAAGTGGCCAAGATGGACGAGGAGGTACAGAAATGGTCGAGGAAGGACCCTCTGGCGATTAAGAAAGCCATGATATACCCTGACCACTTGGAGCTGCTGGAGCGAGGCGAGATGAAGTACGCCGGGAGCGGAGACCTGTCCGAGGAGACGGAGAGCTCCGGGGACGAGGCCACCGAGGAGCACGTGAACTACGAGGAGTCGATTCACAGCCACATCGCCGCCAACTCCGTCACCGACAGCTACGACGAGAGCAGTCAGGACTGCGACATTGATATCGCCGAGCACCTCTACGACGAGATCGACATCGAGGAGAACAAGGAGGCCCTGCACATGCAGCTCAACATCTCGAAGCAGGAGGATTTCGAGTACGAGCTCAGTCCCAGCACCAAGAGGCAGAAGACTCTGACCGGCGCGATACAAGGCAACTACGTCTATCAGCCGGTGACCACGTCTCGGAGAAAAGCACCGCTTCTGTTAAGAGCGGGCTCCGGCAGCGGGTCTTTCCTCAAGATCGACTAGGTTTAGCGCATCATACTCGTCTATCTTCGCATTATCTTACAGTCTAGCATTCTTCAGACATTCTGGAATCCAGTGTCTCAGTTTTATCGAGTGCTGAGTAGAAGCCGCGCCGGGAACGAACTGGGCTGATTTGTGATTGCATCTCAGCTTTCTCCGGGCCGTTGAAGCCAGCCTTCTGAGATCTCGACTGGAATTCCGAGTGTTAGGTCGCCGGAAGTATTCGATACGATATTACACGTGATTCTGGTTGTGCATTTGTTCTCGGGAGGATTCCAGTGTTGTCGAATCCTGGAGCTATTGAGAAGACAGAATCAGAAAGCATCCTTTGTCCCAGTAAAGCTACGGTTTCGGCTCGTTTATGATACAAAGTATAGTTTCACTTCGATAATCTTCCAGTCACATTGGAAATGAACGCTGTCTTCCTGGTAAGTCCGAGGACGACACGAGAATCCTCCCCGAGTCCCAGCAGGATTTTACTTAACCCGACTATCAAGTTTTCTGCCCGCTCCATCTATTCTCTTGTACATTCTCCGTGGCGCAGAAGCCTTCGACTGCAATCTCTCACCCCGGCTAGTAATCGAGCGCGGCGATGACGAGTCCATGTGTGGTATCGCTATCCAGTAGTTTCCAACGGGCGAGAGCGTATTTGTACTTTTGTAATTTTAGCGCCGATCTCCGCCCCTCCCTCCGGCGCCTCTTCCGCCCGAGTTTAGTCCTAGGTATCGCCAGGATACCTAAACGTTCTTTCCGACTTCCGGTAGTGCGATCGAGGCGCGTATGTACCGTGTACGTACACCGCGGCAATGGGGGAGAGGCGAGATCCTTTTTTACGTATTGACCCGCGATTAGTGCGAACTCGAGGAGAGCCGTCGGCGCCCACAGACCGAACCCCGAGACATTCTCGCATTTCTCACCGACAACTCCACGCTCTGTGGACGCGGACGTCGCCGACTAGTTCGCGATCGACGCGAGCGACGCGTTTTAAGGTAAAACTCACGGGGGAAAAGCCGGAGAGAAAAAAAAAGGGTTGGGGAAAAAGTGCGGCGAGCGCGCGCGACTGGCGAATTAGAGTAGTGGAATAAGTATTTGGCGTGTGCCCCTTGGGGTCGCCAGACTGATGTATTATACTTTTTTATACACACAGCGTGCTGAGAGCGCCGCCGATCTATACGTATATATGTGCGAACACGAGCGGCGCGGCCGAGTATTTGTAAATGTCTCCGCAATTGTATACCTGACCTGATATAAGGGAAGAGGCGCGCGTCGCCCGCGATTCATTAGTGGCCGCGCGAGACCCCTCTTCGTATACAGGTAGAGTACAAAGAGCAGACAGCTAATTAATAGGGGGGGAAAGGAAAGCGGTAGCGACGGAGAAAAGAGGAGAGGCGGAAGCTCTGAGTTTGTAAAATTTTGTAGCATACATACATACATACACGAGGGCGCTTGGGGATCGTATACCTGATTTAAGTTTAAGTTTCGCGCGAAGAGCCCCGAACGCGGCGCAGCGGAGGAAATTCATTCGAGGAGAGTCGAAAGCTCGATCTCTTTAGTCGGCGAGGAGCGTTTAGGCCAGTCGAAAGGAAGCTGTCTCTCCCGCAAGAAGCGTCTCCTTTATGTTTTAAGCGACCAGCTCTCCGTTTGCCTTCCGTCTACTCGAGGACTCGAGTGTCGAGTCAGGTCGATGCCCATGTCTGGCGAAGCGTTTCGATATTCTCATCTCGAACTGTTTCCAAGTGGCCGGCCAATCTCAGAGATCGCCGGACACTTCGAAACACTTCCGATCGATTCCGGTGGCTTGTGATGAAGCGAGCGACATGCGCATCGGCGGAGTAGCGGGAAGTGAAGGAAAGGGGCAATTGCGTCGAACCACATGTTCTTATTGGAAAGTAGATTTTTTACTTGGTAGCTTCGTCGAGCGATGAAAGCGACGGAAAGGCTGTTCGAGGGTACACGAAAGAGTTCAGTGGGACCAAGCGTATTTAGAAATTCGACCTAAGTTCTCGTCCGCGCGTTGTATGAATTGTCCATTGATCGTATTGCGAGTTTCGTTCTGTCCACACACTCTCGCTTCTGTTTTGTTTTGTACAAGTTGTCCGATAGCGATGCATTCTCCTGTATAGACGAGACACAAGCCCACATCGATTCAGACACCCCCTCACCCCCAAACACATACACACACACCGACACACAGACACCCTTTTGTATTACTGTAAATATATTTTTTTCTTTTTTAATAAACGCCAATAGCTTTTTCCAAAATCGCGCATTGCGCCCCAGGCGATCCGCATTTCGTTTCCGCCTCTCTCATTCACGCGCGTCTCTCGAGCTCCGAGCGGATTAGGTTTTAGTGCCATAGGATCTGTACTTGGAGGCAATAATTCAGTGATTCACCGCGGTGGAACTTGTAGTAAGGAAACTGAAGTATATAGAAGAGGTTCTACTGTCGAATCGAAGGAGTGCGCGAGGAACTTCACTGCCACCAGCGGCCAAAGAGCCCGAGGGTAGTTTCTAAGACAAGCCCCCTCACCCTCCAATCAGACTTTCATCAGACGGCCTTCTCGAGGCCTTTGGCCATTTCTTGGAGGAGAAATTGTAGCTTCACTCGACAACTGCGTTCGCTTCGGCAAGTCGGAGGAACGAATCCGCGCGAATTGGTGGGCGATTGCGAGGGTTCGATGTATATAGGGAGATCGACGACAGTACTTCATTCCCGCCCTTGGAAGGGCTAGAGCCACGTGGACTAATTCTCAGTATAATCGTAATTCCGGCCGGCTCCCCCAGCCCCCCAATTTTTTAGCGATGAGCGACGCCGGCTCGGCTGTAGACTAGTTTTTGTACCTGTTTTTGTAATATCTCGGAACTATAACGATAATACATTATACGCGGCCGTGGCACGGACACATAAACCACGCGCTCGCGGGATCTTTCTCTCATCTCTCTCGTGTAGATGCCAGCAGGACTACGTACTTTCTAAGGCAACTTGTATATGTGCAATCGCAAGTTTCAGTAATAAAATGTTGGGAAATGTCAATGTCCACACTCAATTTCACTCGTGAAACAGGTCGAGACGGCAATAAAACGCGAATAAAAATCGCGACGAGCCAGTAAGTTTGATTTCGAATCTCCCTGCGATTATGTCGAGATTTGACAATCGATACATCGATTACAACGACCGCCAATGGCGGGGAATTCAAAACAACTCAACTCTAACACTATTTGCCGATTGTTTAGCGCACACTTCGCTCGGCTTGATTCCAGCGAAATCGAAACAAATTCTACGAATGCCGCGAGCGATTAGCGATCTCCAATCGATGGTAATCGATCGATAATTCCCCGAGAAGCGGAAAGCCGTCTTCTGTTCGTGCAATCGGCACATGGTGGCTGGCTTGCGCGGCCTTCTATCGGCGGGCCGATCTCTCACTTATGATAACCTGCGGAGCCTGTGGACCCTGCGTAATATGCCAAAAAGGCCTCGGCACCGGCCGCCAGTGAAGAAACTCAAGTCCACCCACTCGGCAGCCACACCACCTTCCCACGAACTCCAGTCCCCGCGGCCTAACCTACGCCCGGCCAACAACATGACGGTCCAGGACGCCCAGCCCACTCTCGAGAAGTCGAACGTCAAGGTGGAGTATCTCGACACTCCCACCAGATCCGAGAACGACAAGAAAGAATACAGGTATCACGGGAATATGCTATTTTTGCGGCTTACTTATGATATTACTTACTTATTATCTAATATTTTTAATTATGTGGGGAAACATCGACTGGCATTCAATTTTGTAGTCAAAAGAAAATTAGCCGTCGCCTTGGCAAGAAGCCCACTGGGCTCTGGAATATTAGTTTCATGCTCGTGTTATCAGCAATTATTAATGGAATAGAAAGTCTAGAGTTGCGGACGCATGGAGAATGTGTTAATAAGGGATTTTGCTTTGCAGAGTAATAAAACTAGAGAATGGCCTTACGGCTCTCCTTATTGCGGACACCAGAGCAGCTGGTGAGGCGGACGAAGAAGAAGACGAAGACAAAGGTAAACTGGCACGCAGTGGAAAGTATTTGTTAAAGTCTTGACATTTCAGTTGAGAAATTGTTGGCATAAGTCTATTTTGGTTTACTGAGATAAGAATGCACTGGATAATAAGTCATAAAAGTATGAATGTTCGTTACTCAACTAGTGGATCCAATCAATAGTGAGACTGAAGAGAGTGCCGACGACGAGGAGGACGATGATGAAGATGAAGAAGATGAGGATGACGAAGAGGAAGAAGAGAGTGAACACGAGGATAATGATGAAGACACTGCCAAGACCAAGAAGAAACTTAAACGGGAGGAGAAGATGGTATGTTACTTTTACTAGCAAAATTAAGAATTATGTTTGGTATTAATAAACAATTATTTATTTTTATTTATTATTAGGCTGCGTGTGGTTTGAGTGTTGGTGTAGGAAGTTTCAGTGATCCACCAGAGATTCCTGGCCTTGCACACTTCCTGGAGCATATGGTGTTCATGGGCTCAGAGAAATACCCACAGGTAGACCAGTGAACATTGTGATTAATTCCTGCTTAAAGGAAATGGCAATAATGATTGGGAAAGTGTAACAATGTATGTATCAGGAAAACGACTTCGACATGTTCATTAAAAAACGAGGGGGTTCGGACAACGCTTCAACCGAGTGCGAGGTGACGACTTTCTACTTCGAGATCCAAGAGAAACACCTGCTGGCGGGCCTGGATCGCTTCGCTCAATTCTTCATTAAACCTCTGATGAAGCGAGATGCGATTTCTCGAGAGAGAGAATCCATAGAAAGCGGTACGAATCCTTTCTTTCGCGAGAATCTAGCGGAATCAAAGTCAAAAATAAAGTGACAACCCTTAGAATTCCAGATGGCCCTGCCGTCCGACTATCACAGGAAAGAGCAGCTCTTCTGCAGCTTCGCCAAACCCAACCACCCGGCGACTAAGTTCACCTGGGGCAACCTCGTCACCCTGCGCGACAACGTGCAGGACGAGAAACTGTACGAAGAGGTGCACAAGTTCCGGGAGCGCCACTACAGCGCACACCGAATGAAACTAGCGATCCAAGCGAGATTACCTTTGGACACCCTAGAGGAGTACGTAAAGCAATGCTTCGCGAAAGTGCCCACTAACAACCTGCCAGCCGACGATTTCACTGCCTTCAAAGGTGCGAATTCCTTTGACACGCCGAATTTCCGACGGATGTACAAGATCAAACCAATAAAGGACTTCTGTTATGTGGAGCTTTCCTGGTGTTTGCCGCCGATGATGGACATGTACCGCAGCAAACCTTACCAATACGTCTCGTGGGTGTTGGGACACGAGGGCGAGGGTTCCCTCATCAGCTACTTGCGGAAGAAGATGTGGTGCCTAGTTGTAACCAGCGGGAACGCGGAGACCGGCTCGGAATTGAACAGCATGTTCACTCTCTTCAAGATCTCGATGATCATGACCGACGAGGGTCACAGTCGCCTTGAGGAAGTCCTGAACGCCGTCTTCGGTTACATCAACCTCATGCGCAAGGAAGGTCCCCAGAAGAGGATCTACGACGAGATCCAGAAGATCGAGGAGACCAACTTCCGCTTCATTGACGAAGTCCCGCCAGCCGAATACGTCGAGGACCTCTCGGAGAACATGCACGTGTACCCTCCGAAGGACTACATCACCGGTAGCGAGCTTTACTTCGAGTACAACCCTGAAGCGATTCAGGCCTGCATGGACTGCTTGACACCGGACAACGTCAACATCACTGTCAGCGACAAGTTGTTCAAAGACGAAGAGTTCGACAAGGTGGAACCCTGGTTCCAGACAAAGTACAGTGATGCCGAAATACCTGGGGCTTGGATTGATTCCTGGAAGACAATGGAACCTCTGCCGGAATTCCACCTTCCTTCCCCCAATGTGTATCTCACTGATGACTTCAGTTTGATTACTCTGCCGGCGGATGTACCTAAGTATCCTTCCAAGATCTACGCCGATGATATCTGCGAACTGTGGTATCGTCCTGATACCAAGTTCCGACTGCCCGAGTGTTACATGAACTTCTACCTGATATCGCCCGTCGCTGTCGAATCCCCCAAATCGTAGGTTCCCAAATTAAATAATGAAAAATTGAAATCATTAAACCTGCTAATAACTGGCACAATTATGTTTTAGAGCTGCTCTTTTAGACTTGTATGTTAGTATACTGAAGCAACTGCTGACTAAAGAGCTCTACGCTGCTACCGTGGCCGAGTTACACCACGAGATTTACACGAGCGACAAAGGAATGATTCTTAAGCTCAATGGATTTAATCAGAAACTGCCTGTGAGATACATTCAGCTTTATACATGGAAAGTTCTTTACTTGTTAAATGTGTATCTCATTTATACATTGATTTTAGATTTTATTATCTACGATAGTCAAGTACATAGCGGACAGTCCCAGACTGATCTCGAAGAAGTTGTTCGAGGTGATGAAGAAGCAAGGAATCAAACAATACTATAACAGATTCTTGAAACCCCAGAAACTCGTAAAGTTCGTATCAAAAATAACAAATTATTTTTCTTAAAACTTTCTTTAAACTTACAGATAATAATTTTTAGAATGGCTTGAAACTACTGGCCAATTTTATTAGACTTGACCACAACAATTTTCAGTGAAATTTGGTCAGTAGGTGCAAGAATGTCATAAGATTATACATGTAAAGTTGAACGAAAATCTTAAGAAAAGTGGTTTTCTTTGCCAACTACCTTAAAAAGAACTTGAGTAATAAAATTCCATTTGATTTCAGAGACGTGCGACTGTCACTCTTGATGCAACCCTTCTGGGACAGCGTCGAAAGGCACGAGGCAATTCGTTCGGCAGAGTTCACCGAGTTCCAGGACTTTGTCAAGTCCTTTACGCAACATGTCTACGTCCAGAGTCTCGTCCAGGGCAACATTTTAGAGTCAAGCGTAGTGAAGAATGTCCGGAGCGCGCTCGACATTCTCAAATGCGGCGAGGTGAAGCGGGAGGACATGCCTAAAATCAAAGTCTTCGAGATGCCTTTGGGAGTCAATTACTGCAAAGTGCGGAACTTCAATCGGAGCGACGTGAACTCGGTTGTTACGAATTACTACCAGTGCGACCTCTCGTCAACCAGGCTTTCAGTCATAATTGAACTTGTGATTGTAAGTATCCAATATTATCAAAGTATATACTTCCGATATTGATTAATAACAATTTCCAGATGATCATGGAAGAGCCGCTCTTCAATCAACTCAGAACCCTGGAACAGTTGGGTTACAACGTATTTTGCATGGTAAGGGACACCTTCGGAGTCCTCGGATACTCCATCACAGTCTGCTCCCAAGCAAACAAATACAGCACCGAGCACCTGGACGTGAGGATCGAGTCCTTCCTCGAGGACTTCAAGAAGACCCTGCAGAAGACCTCGGAGAAGGAACTCGGGGGTGTAAAGGAAGCTTTAATAAAGTTGAGACAACGCGCGGACATTCACTTGAAGGAGGAAGTCGACAGGAACTGGATGGAAATCACGACGGCCGAGTACAATTTCGACCGAATCGAAAAGGAGCTCTTGATGATCGAACGCATCGACATAGACGAGCTGAGGCGTTGGATGGAGAACCACACGATTGGCGGCGAGAATCTGCGGAAGCTCAGTGTTCAGATCGTAGGCACACCCAAGCAGAAGGAAACCGACGTCGACATGGAGGATTCAGGAAAGGAAAGTGAAAACGGACTTCCCACTGCCGCTGATGATTGTCCCCTGATGTTCATCACTAACAAGGCTGAGACCGAGCCGAACGATGCAAAGTACATCACTGACATTCGAGAGTACAAGTCGAGTTTGAAGGTTTATCCATCGCGCGCCGCGTTATGATGTTAAAGCGGCCTAACCTATGAAAATGACTAGAAGAAAGAAAAAGAGATATTGCATTTAGTCGATGCTACCCTTTCTTATTATTTATTGGAGGGCGCGATCATCTTTTATTTTGGAAGCATTTGTTCGTTAACCATTGCTCAGAGACGCAAGCAAGCGCCGCTCCCAGGAAATTAATATACGGAACTGTTATGTTGAATAAAAATGTATCATTAAGAGAGAAGTTCGATGACTTTTATTATAATCGATTGCTAGATTGGATTGAATGGTAGAAGTTTATACTTTTAATTATTGTATTCGAGACATGACATCATGTGTCATGATGTCAATACATGACATTAATAAATCATGTCAGCCAACCGAACTCCGCGAGAGCTCCATTGATTCGCCTTCTTACCATTCCCTCGCTCGCACACGCTTCCTCGCCATCTTTTATCGGTTGTCCGATTTCTTACCTATGATAAAACGTGGACTCTGTGGACCCTGCGTACTATGCCAAAAAGGCCCCGGCACCGGCCGCCAGTAAAGAAACGCAAGTGTGCCCGCTCGACAGTGACACCATCTCCTCACGAACTCGAGTCCTCTCAGTCTGACTTACGCCCGGCCAACACATGACTATTCAGGACGTCCAGCCCACTCCCGAGAAATCGAACATCAAGGTGGAGTACCTCGATGCTCCCACCAAGTCCGAGAACGACAAAAAAGAATACAGGTATGATAAGAACATGCTATTTTTTTTGTGATTTTCAAATGATAATGGTTTAAGACTAAATAATTTGCCTTTAAATCACTTTAGATTTCATAGTGAGAGCAAAATCTGTTGGAAGTATATTCTTTGAGTTGTGAAACCTATAATATTTACATCAGGGGATTAGGTAGAGTCTCGACGCCAAGTAGTTGAAAGCGCATGCGTCAACCAGCTGGCCGGCGGAAACCCGCCTAGGATGTTGCGTTATCCAGCAATTATTGATGGAATACAAAGCCTGCAGTTACGCATAGATAGTCTGTTAACGAGAGATTCTACTTTCCAGAGTAATCCAATTGCAGAATGGCCTTACGGCACTCCTCATTGCGGACATTAGAGCAGCTGGTGCGACAGACGAAGAAGAAGAAGTCAAAGGTAAACTGCGACTCATATAATGCAGAGTATTCTTTAAAGTATGCAAATTTCATTTTAAAATCTGTTAAGAGAAGCTTATTCTGGTTTATTAAGATAATACTACACGGGATAATAACTCATAAAAGTATATGAATGTTCATTATTCGCAATTGTAGTGGATCCAATCAAGAATGAAATTGAAGAGATCGCCGACGAGAAGGAGCATAATGAAGAAGATGAAGAAGGAGACAGTGAGCACGAGGATAATGATGAGTGCTCGGCCAAGGCCAAGAAGAAACTTAAACGGGAGGAGAAGATGGTATGTTACTTTTACTAGCAAAATTAAGAATTATGTTTGGTATTAATAAACAGTTATTTATTTTTTTTTATTATTAGGCTGCGTGTGGTTTGAGCGTTGGAGTAGGAAGTTTCAGTGATCTACCAGAGATTCCTGGCCTCGCGCACTTCCTGGAGCACATGGTGTTCATGGGTTCAGAGAAATATCCACAGGTATGCCAGTAAACATTGTGATTAACTCCTGCTTAAAGGAAATGGCAATAATGATTGGGAAAGTGTAACAATGTATGTATCAGGAGAACGACTTCGACATGTTTGTTAAAAAACGGGGAGGTTCGGATAACGCTTCAACCGAGAGCGAGGTGACGAATTTCTACTTCGAGATCCAAGAGAAACACCTGCTGGCGGGCCTGGATCGCTTCGCTCAATTCTTCATAAAACCTCTGATGAAGCGAGATGCGCTTTCTCGAGAGAGGGAAGCCGTGGAAAGCGGTACGAATGCTTTCTTTCGCGAAAATCTAGCGGAATCAAAGTTAAAAATAAAGTGACAACCCTTAGAATTCCAGATGATCCTGCCGTCCGACTACCACAAGAAAGAGCAGCTTTTCCGCAGCTTCGCCAGACCCAACCACCCGGCGACCAAGTTCACCTGGGGCAACCTCGTCACCCTGCGCGACAACGTGCAGGACGAGAAACTGTACGAAGAGGTGCACAAGTTTCGAGAGCGCCACTACAGCGCACACCGAATCAAACTAGCGATCCAGGCGAAGCTACCTCTGGACACCCTGGAAGAGTATGTGAAGCAATGCTTCGCGAAAGTGCCTACTAACAACTTGCCGGCCGACGATTTCACTGCCTTTAAAGGTGCGAATTCCTTCGACACGCCGAATTTCCGACGGATGTACAAGATCAAACCAGTGAATGACTTCTGTCATGTGGAACTTTCCTGGTGTTTGCCGCCGATGATGGACATGTACCGCAGCAAACCTTACCGATACGTCGCGTGGGTATTGGGACACGAGGGCGAAGGTTCCCTCACCAACTACTTGCGGAAGAAGATGTGGTGTCTAGATGTGACCTGCGGGAGCGGAGAGTTCGACTCGGAAATGAACAGCATGTTCACTCTCTTCAAGATCTCGATGATCATGACCGACGAGGGTCACAGTCGCCTCGAGGAAGTCCTGAACGCCGTCTTCGGTTACATCAACCTGGTGCGTAAGGAAGGTCCTCAGAAGAGGATCTACGACGAGATCCAACAGATAGAGGAGACGAAGTTCCGCTTCGCCGAGCAAGTTCCGCCAGCCGATTACGTCGTGGGCCTCTCGAAGAACATGCACGAGTACCCTCCGAAGGATTACATCACCGGCGGTGATCTCTACTTCGAGTACAATCCCGAAGCGATTCAGGCCTGCATGGACAGCCTGACACCGGACAACGTCAATATCATCGTCCGCGACAAGTTGTTCAAAGACGAAGAGTTCGACAAAGTTGAACCCTGGTTCCAGACAAAGTACAGTGATGCCGAAATACCTGGAGCTTGGATTGATTCCTGGAAGACGATGGAACCTCTGCCGGAATTCCACCTTCCTTCCCCCAACGTGTATCTCACTGATGACTTCAGTTTGATTACTCTGCCGGCGGATGTACCTAAGTATCCGTCCAAGATCTACGCCGATGATGTTTGCGAGCTGTGGTATCGTCCTGATACCAAATTCCGACTGCCCGAGTGTTGCATGAACTTTTATCTGATATCGCCCGTCGCTGTCGACTCCCCAAAATCGTAGGTTCCCGAATTAAATAATTAAAGATTAAAATCATTAAGCCTGCTAATGACGCAATGGCGGAATTTTGTTTTAGGGCTGCTCTTATGGACTTGTACACCAGTATACTGAAGTATCTATTGGCCGAAGAGCTTTACGCTGCTACACAGGCCGAGTTGCACCACGATATTTACACAAGCTACAAAGGAATAATTCTTGAACTCGATGGATTTAATCAGAAACTACCTGTGAGATACATTCAGCTTTATACATGGAAAACTCTTGACTTGTCGAATGTTTCTTATATATACATTGATTGTAGATTTTATTATCTACGATATTCAAGTATATAGCGGACAGTTTGAGCCTGATCTCGAAGGAGTTGTTCGAGATGATGAAGAAACAAGAAATTAAACAATACTACAACAATATCTTGGAGCCCCAGATTCTCGCACAGTTGGTACCAAGAATCACAGATTATTTTACAGTTCAAAAGAAGTTGAATAATGAAATTCCACTTGATTTCAGTCATATGCTACTGTCACTGCTGATGCAACCCTCCTGGCGAAGCGTCGAAAAGCACGCGGCGATGCGTTCGGCAGAGTTCACCGACTTCCAGGACTTCGTCAAGTCCTTTACGCAACACGTCTACATCCAGAGTCTTGTCCAGGGCAACATTTCAGAGTCAAGCGTAGTGAAGAATGTCCGGAGCGCGCTCGACATTCTCAAATGCGGCGAGGTGAAGCGGGAGGACATGCCTAGAATCAAAGTCTCCGAGATGCCTTTGGGAGTCAATTACTGCAAAGTGCGGAACTTCAATCGGAGCGACGTGAACTCGGTTGTCACGAATTACTACCAGTGCGACCTCTCGTCCACCAGGCTTTCGGTCATAATTCAACTCGTAATTGTATGTATCGTGTATTATCAAAGTCTACTCTTTCGATATTGATTAATACCGATTTCCAGATGATCATGCAAGAGCCGCTCTTCAATCAACTTAGAACCCTGCAACAACTGGGATACACCGTCTTCTGCACGATGAGGGACACCTTTGGAGTCCTCGGATATTCGATCACAGTCTGCCCCCAAGCAGACAAATACAGCACCGAGCACTTGGACGTGAGGATCGAGTCCTTCCTCGAGGACTTCAAGAAGACCCTGCAGGAGACGTCGGAGAAGGAACTCGAGAGTGTGAAGGAAGCTTTAATAAAGTTGAAACAATGCGCAGATATTCACTTGAAGGAGGAAGTCGACAGGAACTGGACGGAAATCACGTCGGCCGAGTACAGTTTCGACCAAATCGAAAAGGAGCTCTTGATGATCGAACGCATCGACATAGACGAGCTGAGGCGTTGGATGGAGAACCACACGATTGGCGGCGAGAATCTGCGGAAGCTCAGTGTTCAGATCGTAGGCACACTCAAGCAGAAGGAAACCGACGTCGACATGGAGGATTCAGGAAAGGAAAGTGAAAACGGACTTCCCACTGCTGCTGATGATTGTCCCCTGATGTTCATCACTAAAAAGGCTGAGACCGAGCCGAACGATGCGAAGTACATCACCGACATTCGAGAGTACCATTCGTGTCTGAAGGTTTATCCATCGCGCGCCGCGTTATGATGTTAAAGCGGCCTATTCTATGAAAATGACTAAGAAAGAAAAAGAGATATTGCATTTATTCGATGCTACGCTTTCGCATTATTTATTGGAGAGTGAGATCGTTTTTCATTTTGGAAGCATTTGTTCGTTGTCCATTGCTTAGAGACGCAAGGAAGCACCGCTCCTGGGAAATTAATGTACAGAACAGTTATGTTGAATAAAAGATCTATCATTGAGAGGGATTTGGATGACTTATTATAATCGATCGCTAGAGTGAGTAGACTTAGTAGGAGTTTATACTTCTTTTAATTGTATTCAAGACATGACAACACGTTTCAATAAATCATTAAACTTCCGAAAATGTCAGCCAACCGTACTCCGAGAACTTCTCTCTCTTTCGCTTTTTATCTCGCCCTTCTTCCTTCCTTTCTTTCTCTCTTTCTCACACCCGCACACGCTTTCTCGCCGTCACAAAACTTTGCTGAGAACTTTGTTCCTTTTTGTTGTTGCTGTTTCTTTTGAAATCGGCCTGCCGCGTTCGTGCTCGACAGAGGATCCGCGTTTGCCTTAACCGCTCTCTACTTTGCAATTGTGTGTCGTGTGATCGCGTTATACAAGAAAAATGAAGATACGTCGCCTCGTTTTCTTTTTCATTGGTTATTGAATATCGCTTAAAAGAAACGAACTTAAGGAATACCTCGGCTCCCGACGGGGGACTCCGTCCCCCTCGAGCTTCGGCTTCACAGGATTAATGTCGATGCGGAGTTTGATTACTCTAGAAGTTTCGTTACAACATCCATTAAAGTGCATTTTGCATTTAGTATGCGTTTTTTTTTGTCGGATAATCACTGGACGATTATACGGGACATTATGTGTGTGAGTGTCGCGTCTGCCTTTTGCATGCCATCGTACTTTTTTTGTTTTCCATTCTTTCTTTACCTATAAGAGTTTTGCCACTACACTTACGTTTAATAATTAGTTACACCTCCTACGATTTCGTTTCCCGAATATGCCTGCGTGTGTCTCTGTGTGTCGGTTTAAAAGTGTGTCATCTCGCTTTTAAGTGTTTACTGCTTAACTGTGACTTCCTCCTCAATTTAGCTTTACGAGAAATCCCTGGGCCGGCGCGCCCCGCCAGTTGTAATTCTATCTTGTCTCGAGACTAGAACTCGAGCTCGGGCAATTAGCAAAGTGTTGCAAGGAAAGTACATTCAAGTGACAAGGGAAAGGAGCAGCTAGTCCTGTGCAATCCTATCGTCGCGCCCCGGCACCAATCTCGGATTCAATCTACATAAATGTTTCCTATTGGCTCACTAGCGGGGAACCGGCCACCAGGTCAAGCGAATAATGGAGATTATTAACAATACTTAATGATCAGCGCGCGCTTACTTCCTCCCCTAACTTCCCACTTTTTCTCTCTCTCTCTCTCTCTCTCTCTCTCTCTCTCTCTATCTCACTCTCACTCTCATCCTTCCTCTCTGTCCTAGGTTTACATTTTCCTTTAATTACTGGCTTCGCCTTTAAACTGTAGAGTGTGTGAAATGGAAACAGTCGTGTACTAAACAAAGATAAAACGCAACGAACTAAACGCGCTCGCTTTAACAATAGTTTACGGTAGGAGAGGACGGGGGCCCACATTTCTGTCCTACTACATCTCCTGTCTCCTGTCTGGTCAATTCCGAGGAGAAGGTCTGTGAGTTTTAATTAATCTTATTATCCACCTTCCGGGTAGGGGGAGGCGAATCTCGGTTATAACTCGCTCGCCAATATCTCTCTCTCTCTCTCTGACTTTCCTATATAAGTTATACTGTGTCTGTGAGTCCGCTACTTTTTAAATATAAGTTCCTTCGTTAGTGAAGTGTTGTATACAAGCCCGAGAGAACTATGGGGAAAGCCGAGGGCCGAAGGGACATACAACTGAGAGTGTGGTGCGCGTACTTTGCGAGATTAACAAACCCTGCTCCCTCGTTTCTAGTTACATGTAACTATCGGGGAGAATTGAGGAAACGCCGACGCTTCTAATGCCCTTTCTCTATTACAAACGCTCGCTTTTCTCGGCTTGTCCCACATTTCCCTTGGAGAGATTCATTGGATTTCCTGGCTCCTTGCCGGCCGAGCAAGGTACGAAAGAAGGGAAACGACAGTCCCGGGTTGCTTTAGACCCCGGTAAGCTCTCCTGGCTAAGGGCAGGCTTCTAGCTAAAGGAAACGAGAGCTGCTAAACGAATTCTGGAAGGCTAATGTACGCTTAGTGGGACACGAGCGTCTGGTAAGAGGCGCTCGCCTGTTTTTGCAAAACCGGATACATTTTACATTGATCAGTGCAGTTTTCCGCATCAAGTTCGAGCACGATTCTAAAAAGTGAGTGTCTGTGGTGTGTCTCGAGGCCTCGCGCACTCTCGCGCGCTCGAGATAATTGTCGCGAGCAGCATTTCGCTTCCTAGAGTGGTCGCGCTCGCGTGGACATTGCAATTGTGGCTACGAGTGATTGGCTGTCGAGACTAGTCGTCGCACTTTGTGTCGGTCGTTGATTAACAATTAGAACATGCGTGGCTCGCGAAGCGCCGAAGTCTTCCGTGGGCCCCTCTTGTTACAGTGTTTTCTTTTTTTGTTGCTTTACAGCTGCGGTTTTTGGATTCGTTACTGGTTTCGCCGCTTCTGTTATTCTCGGACAGTTTTGTTAACTCGGCATCTACTTTACGTATACGGCGACACGTTTGGTGTCCTGGTTCATACACTTCCCGGCGTAGATTCTACTTCTTTAGTGGTTTTTTTTCTTTCTTCCTTTAAGCTTTTTACAGGTGAGATTTCGGACTCCGTTGTCGCACTCTTCCCTTTCTTCCCGGCATCCTCTCTGTGTTTGCGCGTGTTCGCCTCTGCAGCAACTGGTCTCGCCGTGTCCTCGATGCGGACACGGACAGGTTTCCTCTCGTCGCGTGCGTCTCGAATTTCTCTAGAGTTCCAACGGCTCCGAATGCAGGCGCGCAACCCCATCGACAATGCTTCTCGCGCCGGGGGGGAGAGCTGCTAGGCACACGCACACTGAAGCTGGCGAGTTACGACTTTGAAGCTGACAAGCAGACTTGGAAAAGCTGAGTTGAGTAGACTGTTGAAAAAATCGGCTCCGTCGCCATTGGTTCCTTCCGTTCGTATCGAGTTTGGCGATTCCTCTCCTGGCTTAATTCTCGTTAGGTCTCCTCCGCTGCTGGTCTCTCTCTCTCTCCTCCTTCGTCCGAGTGAACTCGGAGCTCCGAGAGGACGCACTTCCGTCCCGTCTCGGGCCCCACTCGGATTTATATAAAGATTTCTTTGCTTTTTTTGTGTTTTGTTTCTCATTGTCTCTTAATGCATCTGTTACGCAATAACAAATCTACAAAAATATAACATTTTCTCTCTATCTTCTCGCCGCCGCATTTATATCCTCCCGATAAATGGCTCGCCGTCTCTTCTCCTTCTTGTCTTTTCCACTCTCCCTTGTGATCTCTGCGTCTGACACGTGCAGGCTTATTATGCTTCGCTCACTTTAGTTCGCGTTTAGTCGCTCGGTGCTGTCTTGTTCCTCCTCGTCTACTCCCGTCGCCGGGGTCGAAGCGCGATTCTCGTCGCGCCTCCTGCTCATCGTCTTTGGTAGAAAGTCCTGTCCGACTATTCTACTCATAAATAGTTATTACTTTTTAACATAATCGTCCGCTAGCTCCCGGCGAGACGTCCGTTCGCTTCCCAGCCGCCTGGTGCTGAGAGTCCCGCACCCATCAGGAAAGAACTGCCTGCCGGGCTTCCACCTCTCTCTCTTTCTCTCTCTCGCTCTTTCTATGTACACCATGTATCAATCACACAGCATCGCTTGTAAAATAACCGCTCATATGTACAGGTAAACGAGGGAGACATCCGCGGACGCGCTGCGCCGGCCCCAGACATCCTCGAAGCTCAAAATTCTCCCCAAGTAATTCCTAAACAACGAACAAAGGTTCAACTAGAACAGAAATTTCGCCAACGAAACTACGCACTTTTTGTTTAAAATCAATAAATTAGAATTAAATTAATGTTGATCATGTCTGATGGTGTCGCAGCGCGTTCTTGGACGCGAGGGCTCGCCCTGACCTTCTCCAAGCGAGGCCGGCTCCACAGGGCGAGCCTCTGCCCTCTAGAATCACTATGCACGCATAACCGAAACCGCACCGCAGTCACTCATCCCTAATCTCCGACGCAACAGCAAATAAATATATGTGCCGCGCGAGGTGTGGGCTCGCCGGGAGGAAGTCGAAGTTGGGCTTCTCTTCCGGCGCGCTCGCGAGCCTCGCGCGGCGTGTAACATCCCACGTTTATGTACATCGCATTCTCTAAGGTCTCTAAAAGGCGATATCTCCGCTATTCCCTCATACTCTCCCACCAGTCACACCACACTTCTGCCGAGGCACGTAAGTACGCTCCCGGAGCTCATACTTAAAGAATTGCAGGCACCCACTCATCATTTTGTCAACAGGCATTCGCTCACTCTTTCGCACACGCTCGCTCGCACTCACTTACTCGTAATACCACTATGGGAACTCTAACTTCTAAATCATATATATATATGTATATATATATGTATGTATATATATAAATATATATTTTACCTATATGAAAAGCATCAGTCTCGAGGCGCCAGTGAGACTCTCAGTGCTCCTCGTCCACTCGGGTGTCCGTGTCTGTGTGTTGTTCGTGTTCTTGGGTGTGTGGGTGTGTTGGTGGGTGTTGGCGTCGCGACGTATCTACAGAGCGACGGAGCGCGGAGAGCGTCAGTGGCGGGCGTTTCATATAATACCGGAAAAATATATATTTTGTCGTCGTAAAAAAAATAATCACACTTCTTAAGAATTAAATACTTATGTAGCAGCTGACGCGTCTTGTTAACTCGCTCGAACCAAGTCTCGCTCGCGCGTTCGTCGCGGGCCTCCTAGCTTAATGCTAACGCATGCATACTCTAGTCAGTCGATTATTCATACCCACACGGCTTTCAATCCTTTTTCTCCGGAGCAGGGAATCTGCTCGCCCTCTCTCGAGTCTCGCGCAACAGCACGAGCGCGCGCGCGCGGTCTCTTCTCATCTGTAGTTCGCTTCCGGTTGGTATCGCGCGCGCGGACCTCGGGCGCGCGCGCGCGATTTGGCAGTGAGGACAACACATCGTATTATCGTTAATATACGCGTAGGTCGAAAAGCCGGCTCGCGTCTTTCGAAGATTTGTCCCTTCTTCTCTCTGTCCTGCGGCTGGCGCTCGCGCGCCAGGGAGAAGTCAGTGTCGAGTCTCTCTAGTTTAGTTCACTAGCTTGGCCCCATCAGAGCTTAGCACGCGGTCGAGGAATTGCTGCGCTCGAAATGCACATTTGAAACGAAAGCGCGGCTGCCGCCCGGCGAGGCGGCCAGCACGACTATATTGCACTGTTTTAACGCGCCGAAAGAAACACCAACGAATGCCCACTCGAGAATCAAAAGTAATTCGAACTAGGTGAAATTTAACGTGATTTAGCTGAATTTCGACTACTCCCCTTTCGGAAAACGGAACATCCTCCCGCTGCGACGGGTCAACTAGGAGCTAACGACTAAGGAATTATCATCTAACGCTAGAACGAAGTCTTCCTAAGGGGGGGAGACACGTGCAAGTTTCAAATGTCCTACGGCGCATAATTGCTCGCGCGTTGTACAACGTGTTTATCAATAAGATTGCTTGCAGTCTTGAGTCACATCCGGGCTTGGGGGGAGGGCTGGGGGGGGGGGGGGGGGTCCAAGAGCCTCGCCGCGGCAGAGAAGTACGCTCGCCGTAGCTACTCTTTGCCGGGCGGGGATTTCCATCGCTGGTTCTGCTTCTTCCCTCTTCCTTCTTCTCTTTTTTTCCCTGTCGTTTTTCGTTTTACTTAGCAATTAAAAAAATACCTAATTCTCCGCTGCGACTGGAGTGGCAATTGGCGCATCACCCTGCCCCTTCTCGATGACCTTGCCGTTCTCCACCGCGTCGTCGAATTGGCCCGGAATCGGCAGTGATTCTTTCGTCGAGTTCACGATCGGGGCACTAGCCTCACTGCACAGAGAGAAAGACAGCCGATTTGCCAGAGTCGAGAGAAGAGCATAGACACATCTAGTTAGCACCGAAGGGAGACCTGTATAGGGGAAACGTACTTAAAATCATTTACTCCGTCGACGGTGACGCCCCGGCCCCTGCTCTCTTTCTTCTCCGTGGGCTCCTTGCTCTTCTTCACCGTCGCCTTCTTCTTACTGGTCGCCTGGGGGAAGGACTACTCCATAATCGAATCTGGCATACTAGTCGGAAGATCGCGCGCAACCTACCTTCATCTGTGTCTTCTTGCCGCGACCGGCTATCTGCGTGCGGTTGTTCCCTCGTGTTGGGAAAGTCGGCCGACCCATTGGGTTAAAGTTTCGGGGTAGACCGTACTTTAACCCGATCGATGTGACCTGCATCGAAGAAAACATCGAGTTATTATTTCTATCTTAGATTGAAGAAGTCCTGTTATAATTAGGAGACTCGGGAGACGCACGAAAAATTAAATTTCAAATTTTCTATGATAATTGCTGGATTAACGAAGTACCTGAGGAGGAAGTCTACTGCGAGGATGTCCTTGCAGGGGTTGAGGGAGTCGGCCGGGTTGACCATAATTCGGACCCCACTGTCCCACAACTACCCCAGCGATCTCCAACTGGCCTCCTCTCGATGGAATCGGTCGTCGCATCAATGTCCTCTGACCAGGTATCGCCCCACTCCCTCGGCCTCGCATTAAGCCGTCGTTGATCGGCGTGAGGATCGTCTGCGGCACCGGCATGCGTATGCCTGGAACACCCGTTTTCACTTTCCCCTCAATGAATAAGACCGAGCTGATATACAATTAACAAAAACTGTGTAAGATTCGACGATTCACAGAGGTCGAGGATTATCCTCCGCGAGGGAATCGACTGAGCTGCTCTCCTTCCATCCGGAAGCGAACGAGCGTGGCCTATCAAGGCTGTTGAAAGGCAATTCGAGTTTCGCGGTGAACTTTCAACTGTTTAAATCGGTACCTGGTGGAACAGGCATCGGCGGCCGAGCGAAGACGACTTTAACCCCCTCGAGGATCGCCTTCCGCATGCGGTCGACTTTCATCACGCGGTCGATGTGCCCGTTGCAGAGCTCGAGGATGTTCTTCGCGGCGGTAGCACGTGCCAGCGTGTGGTGAAAGAGTTTGCCGTCGAAGAAGAGCCACGGGCAGCACATGAGCCAGGGAATGGGCGCACCACATGCGTCGTTCGCCAAGAGAGCTGTCTCCACACCGGCCATGAACAACGTAGCCAATTGCACGCCCCGCGATGTCACCAGTGGAAGCTGTTCGTGGTTAATCTTTGTTAGAAGCTGCGATCTTTCATTCTAAATTTATGATTTCGTGCGAGCGAAGGGTCTTCTAAGACTGAAAGGTCATAGAATCAAAGCTCCAAGAAAATGATTAAATATTAGTCGTATAAAATACCTGGAGATCTTGGAGGTACTGGGCATTCATAAGCTCGGGCGAGAATGCCTGGGCTATGAAAGCGTCCAGCTCGTGTCTACGCAGAATCTTTATTTTGTCCGAGAAGGACATGATATACCTGCGACAATTACCCGAAGGGAAAATATTAATTGCAATTGAAGAGATTAATTAACAATAATATAATCCATGGGAAACGTACCTCAGCACGCAAGCCATCACTAGCAGATGTTGCTGTACATAGGAAGTGTTTAACATAAGAGGCGTATCGGACCTCATGCACGTTAAGAATCCTCTAAGTCTTCGGCGCTTATCGTCTATATTTGTACTATAATAGTTTTTCTTAATGTACAACAGTTACAGAAGAACATGAAATCGAGTTATTAATCAGAATTGATTGAGAACTCACCCAAACCACAGGCGATGGATCGTCGGTACTCCCCAACCGATCTGCTCCGCTTTCACTAGATCAGGCGTTTGGTACGGATTCGACTTGGACCAAACCCACTCTTTTATCGAGACTTCTGGCACCTCGAGTTTCTCGCCGTCTAATCAATCAAGTATTAATCACTAATTAGTACAAGTTTATATTTGAATTGCTATTTTACAAGGTGCACGAGACTCACCGTTCTTCTCTTTGCTCCTGGTGGCCAGGTACATTCTGTGATGGAGATTAAACAGTATGGCATAGACCATCTGGCGAATGGGTCTGTAGATGAGATGAATCGAGGGGAACTCCCGGTGGTTCTCGTCCTCCAGCAGCACCGGAAGCTTGATTTCCCCGGCAATGAGAATCTGATAGATGTGCGGCGACATCAGGCCCTTCTGGTGCCTCTCGGATGCAGTGCGCATCACTTCCGGCACCGTGCTCGGTATACTACTGGTTTTCTCCTGCTGCCTCGCCGAATCTGTGGTCGCGTGAGACGGGGATGTGGCTGAAGAACTACTACTCGAGCTCGACGAACTTATGAGTAAATTGTGGGTCCCATTGATCGCGTGACCATTATCTAATCGCAAATATACCGTGTTTCACATTGGATGCCCATTACTCTCTCTCCCTCACCATCTCTCTCTCTTCCTCCCTGTTCGTACGATCCCACTTACTTTGCTCCTCCTCGGGCCGGCCGTTGTTCGCTTCCGCGGGTACTTGGACGCCTGGTGGATCTATCACGATCTGCGGCGCCGACTTTGCGTTCGCTGTCGCTTGCTTATACGCGTTCAAGCTCTCGCGCTCGCTCTCGAGCGTCTCCGAAGCGAACCTCGAGCTTTCCAGGTTCCCGTCGCTCACTGGGGCCGCCGGCGCTTCCACTACGTTTACCTGAGCCTGCACGCTTTGCTTCGCGTCCACCTTGTGAACTGAAAGTTCGTGTTATATTACTCGAATGCCGACTTTTTCACCGATAAACACTGGGAAAATGGAAAAACGAGTAATTACCCTTCGCCGATTTCACGGGCTTGTAGTGCAAAAAGCCGTCCTTGGTTCCGTTTATGTAGTACTGGACCGACTGCCTCAACTTGGCGCAACCGGGCTCGGACAAGGATCCGAAGACTTTCTGGGCGACGACGTCCAGCTCAACGGACGGGAGCTCTCGCACAAAACTAGCCACAGCTTTGATCGTCTGCTCGACGTTGTTCACGCTAGTACTAATGTTCAGTTTCTTATAAAAGTCCGAGAGGTCATGGTCCGTTAAAATGTAGTTGCCGAGCAGCGCTGCCAGCATGCAGAGCCTGTCTGATGGGATGTTCAGAGCTTTCAGCACCTCGGGGATCACGTACTCTTTCGTGTCGAGCGAACCCTGGAACAAGTTTTTTCGTTTAATTCGATAATTCCCCTTTTTTCTTTAGTCTGTAAGTAAAACTTTTTGGCCGATTACCACTTACCTTATAAGTAAGTTTCAATTGTTCCGACGAGAAATACCTAGGAGGATCGAACGCTGCGTATTCGGCGTCGTCAGCGATCAGTCCATTAAAATTGTTTTCACGGCAGTAAGCTATCACTTCCTGATGATGGTCGTCCATGCTGCACAACTGGCGAACAACGAGAAAGCTCAGAATTGGGTCCGCGAGTTACCCGTCGATCGGATATCATTCCTTACTCACAACCGCAACATTCAGATGCCTGAGCGCCATGCGCAGGCTGGTTCGCAGGCAAACCGGAGGCGTCCACCAGACCTTGGGCGGCGGCGTCCCCTTGGTTGCTATGTGTTTCAGGACATTGTTCACTTTGATTCGCACTTGCAGCTGATTCTGCGTCCAGTCGGCGCGTCTCGGCGACTCCAGGCACCCGTTGAAGAAAACGGCTAGTTCGATGCCTGCCATCTCCGCCTGCTGAATGAGGACTATGAGAAACTGTAGCATTCGGTTCCACTGTCCGCCACAGGCCCAGTCTGGAAATCAACATTCGGGAATCCGTCATGAATACCAAGTACAGTAACCACAATACCAAGTCAAGGTGAGTCACTTGCCTTTTAATTTTCATACTCTAGTTCCAATTATTGTTTTAATATTCAAATTTCAAATTTCGATTATGTATCAACTTTTCAACTTCTATTACTTTTGGTATCAAATAATACAAGTTGGATTATTTGGTATCAACTTATCAATTTTTTAGCATATATCCATAATTACTGATTCAAAGGCAAGAAAATCACCCTCTACACTAACAATATCTTAAAAGAATGAAACTCTACCTGAGAAGTAACCACCGTACAGTCTATCCAGACAACACTCTCCGTCTAGGACTAGTCTTAGCTTAGCTGGGGAATGTAACTGCTGCGCCTTTCCGACACGATTGTGTTGCCTCTGAGTAACAATGCGTGCGATCTTCAGCAAGTCCACGGGTATCGTACCACCCTGGACGCAATTGCTGTCAAGAAACACTTGCAAATCTTGAATGCCCATCTTGACTCTATCAATTCGCTCTTCTCTTGAGTAATACTAGTGGACTCTGGTCCAACGAAACCTTTCGCTCTCAACAGACTATCCAATGACCAATAACTTCGCTTCCTATCCCCTGAACACTCCGTGCCGGTGATCTTACGACGTGAAGAAGCCCAGTCTCAATTTCAGCAGTTTCAACCTGAAACAGTAACAAATCATCCAGTGTCTTCCGCATCCAAGCAACATCTCCCTCTCACCGGCCGCATTAGCAACAAATACCAGTAATCACAAATAGTACACAAACTCCACTGACTCAACCAACTAACTCCAATACCACTGGTCTGCTGGCGGCTCCGATTGGCCGACACGTGTCGGACTTTGACAGAGCCGGTCAATAAGCTCGACACCGGTCTCGAGAAAGGCTCGACTTAGCGAAGTAATCGAAATCGCGGCATCGCACAGGAAAGCGGTCGATGGTGGCAGCCAAGTGCAACAAGACCAAGTAACCTCTGGCAGAGCCGGCCGAGTAGTTCCTGGCCGCGAATGTCCCGCGACCGGTGAGATTGTCACGGTCTCTCGTGAGCGCAGGATGCCGACGCCATTTATTTTGTTTATGTGGCGATCCGCGTCCACGAGCGGAGTCTCGCAGCGGAGTCTCGGGCGAGTCGTGGGGGTTGCTGCTCGGCCAATGGGCGAGCGGGTGAAAAAGCGAAAGCGCAGGAGGCTCGGCAGGATATCGGCTCAGAGGCTGGTTTAATTGAAGGTGCTCGGTTATGTCTGGCCAGAGGGAGACGGCAACATGTTAAAAGGGAGAGTGCGAGAGGGAGGAAGAGGGAAAGAGAGAGAGGTCGACGGAGACCGGCATGGCGAGGTCGTGTCTCTCGCTCCGAGCGATATCCAGGCGAAACCTTACGCAAGGAATTCGCCGGGATCGGCGAGCGCCGATCGGAGCATCGGACCCCTCGGGCCCGAGGACCAATTGGAATTCTCTCTCCGGGCGGCTACTCTGCCAGCTCGATATCCGGCCGCGCGACCCCCTTTTTACTCTCCCGCATACTCACGTTAAATTAGCGATAATCATCGTGGAGAGCGAGAGGAACACAAAACAGCAGGGCACAGCACACGGTGCTGCTGCCTCTCTCGCAGTGGGTGACGTCGGGATCAGTCGGGTTCTCGCTTTCGAAAACGGAAATGAGCGGCGGCGGCGACGGCGGCGACGGCCGTCGGTGACTCGAGGATCTCCTACGGTGGATATACGGACCTGGCCCGCGACCTAACTCTCATGTGCCGCTGCGCTGCTGCTGCTGCTGCCTTCGTTCTCGCTGCACTTCCCTCCTCCCGGCAGCGCCGAGCCGCCGTAATGTCGCGCCGATCCGGCCAACCTCATTGGACGAGCCCACGCCGGCGGAAGTGCGGGAAACAAATTCGCCCTTCGAGCGCCCCCGCTGTCCAACCCCCTTTCGTAATTGTCTCGTTTTGGAGCTTTTCGAGTTTGGGGATTCGAGTTTTCCCGGGAATATCGTGGGGACTCGTGGAAATAGAAGAGTTGTGAGTTAGGCGCAAGGTTGTTATGCATATCTTTATGGGGATATGAAAATTTGACCTTGGTTTCGGCACAGACCGAGGTATGTAGTTGGTAAAAAAAACTTTTCTTAAGAATTTAAAAAATTTTGAACTTTTGACCAAATTTTATTAGACTTGACCACAAAATATTTTTCAATACTTTTTTGAATGACTGACAACTTTTGACTTTGTCGCACGCAAAAAAGTTCAATTAAATAAATAAAATTAAGCCAATAATTGCATGAGCGAGTTTAAAAGAAAATTGGATTTCTTAATCAACTACCTTAAATCGTAGGACAATAATTCCTAAATCTGATTTCTAGTAACTAAATCTGGGAAATAACTTATCTTCCTCACGGTTGATTGTTTCTTTAATGTCTCAATATACAAGTATACATTCATTCGCAGATCACACAGGCATACTTCGCATGAGAAAAAAGGGAGGTTTGTTCTTCGATCGTGATTGATCCTCGATGCAACGGTTGGAAGATCAAAGAACGAGAATAAATTATACAATACAAGTCTTAATGATAGTGTTCGTCTTTGGCCCGACGACGGGGCGGAACACCTCAATAGTGCGCCTAGGCAGAGAGTCCCCTAGAATACTAGAAGGACCCTAGATAGTTCCGAGGTATCCTGCGACCAGTCGCTCGAAAGGACTGTCCGAAAATACCCTCGAAATCCTGCGAGCTACCGTATCGAAGGACACTGGCTCTCTGTACACTGCAATTATTCTTTACAAGTCCTTTAACCGAGCAGACCCCTTGAAAGCTGCTCGAGATTGTTGCTTCTGGCAACTAAGTCTTTGTTTCTGATATTATCTTCCTTTACAACTCTTCGTGATCCTCGTGCTTGTCTTCGTCCTTGTCCTCGTCGTCGATGGCCTCCATCTCGATGGAGCCCTCGGTGCCCATGGTGCTCTCGGCGGACTCTTCCTCCTGGATGTCCTCCTCCTCGGGCACCTCGTCCAACGAGATGCCGAGGGTCTTCCTCATGAGCTGCTCGACGCTGTCGGCGAAGCTCGAGGTTTCCCTGAGCATGTAACCCGAGCGAAGGGTGGCCGTGCGGAACATCATGAGGGCGATGTCCTTGGCAGTCTGATCGGCAGTGTCCAGCTCCACCCTCCTCAGGAGTTCCCTGATGAGAGGATGGCTGGGGTTCACCTCGAGGGTCTTCTTCTGGTTGAGGTAGTAGGTCTTCTGCGGGTCGTCAGTCTTCTGGTGGGCGTTTGAGATTGCTAGTCGCTCCATGTTCCCTGTCCAGCCGAACATGCTGGCGACGAGGGCGCACGGTGAGTCGGTGAGACGCTCGGACAACTGGGCCTTGCTGATGTGGTCCTTGAGGGCGTCGTTCAGCCATTTGATCAGAGGCTCGAACGCTGTCTTCAAGTGCTCCATCCTCTCCTTCGCCTTCTCACCCTCCTCCAGGGAGAAACCTTCCTTGGCGACGTTCTGGAACTTCTTACCGTCGAACTCGGGCAGTGCGGAGATCGCGTACTCGTCGACGGCTTCCGTCAGGTAGAGGACCTCGTAGCCTTTCTTGTCGAGGCGCTCGACGAACGGCGACCTCCTCACCTCGTCCTCCGAGGAGCCCGCGATGTAGTAGATGTGCTGCTGGCTCGGCTTCATGCGCGAGACGTAGTCCGAGAGGTTTGTCAGTCCCTTCTGGGTGGACGACTGGAACATCAAGAGTTTAGAAAGCCTCGCGCGGTTCTGGGCGTCCTCGATCACTCCCAGTTTCACGTTGGTGCTGTACTCCTTCCAGAATTTCTCGTACTCCTCCTTGGGGATCTTCTTGATCATGTCGAGGACCTTGCGGATCAGCTTCTTCTTGATGACTTTGATGAGCTTGTGCTGCTGCAGGTTCTCGCGGGACACGTTTAATGGGAGATCGTCGCTGTCGACGATACCGCGGATGAATGAGAGATAATTGGGCATCATGTCGGTGAATTTGTCGGTGATGAAGACGCGTCTGACGTAGAGCTTGATGTTGTCGGCCTTGGTGCCGTAACGATTGAAGCTGTCGCCGGGCTGGACCTTGGGGATGAAGAGAAGAGACTTGAAGGTGACTTCTCCCTCGGCGACGAAATGGATCTTCGCCAGGGGCTCTTGGGTGTCTTTGGTCAAAGCTTTGTAGAAATCGTCGTAATCCTTGTCCTCGACCTCCGACGGCTTCAGAGACCAGATTGGTTTAGAGTCGTTGAGTCTCTCCCAGTCCCAGACGGTTTTATCGATTTTCCTTGTCTTCTTCTCGTCTTCGCCGTCCTCGACCTTAACATCCTCCTCGTCGGTAGAAGTCTTCTCTTCGGTGCTCTCTGTCTCCGATTCCTCCTCAGGCTTATCCTCCACTTCCTCCTCAACCTGGACGACTTTGCTGCTCCAGAAGTAAATGGGGAAGTTGATGAACTGCGAGTACTTCTTCACCAGGTTCCTAATCGTGTCTTCCTCCAGGAAGTCCAGGGCTTCGTCCTTCAAGTGGAGGCTCACGGTTGTTCCGCGCTTGAGCGTGTCTCCCCTCGGATCCTCGACGATGCTGTAGCTGCTGCTGTCCGACTGCCAGATGTACTGTTTGTCGTCGTTGTGCTTGGTCGTCACTGCGACCGTGTGCGAGACGAGGAAGGCCGAGTAGAAGCCAACGCCGAACTGACCAATCATGTCGTTCAGATCCTGGGAATTCGCGGTGTCCTGCATTTTGCTGAGGAACTCCGCTGTCCCGGACTTCGCGATCGTTCCAAGATTGTTGATTAGATCGTTCTTCGTCATTCCGATGCCGGAATCGGTGATACTGAGGATTTTGTTCTCCTTGTCGGACTTTATCCAAATCGCCAGCTCCGGATTGGTGTCGAGGACATTCTTGTCCGTGAGAGAGAGGAGTCTGATCTTGTCCAAAGCGTCTGACGCGTTGGAGATCAACTCTCTGAGGAAGATGTCCTTGTTTCTGTAGAGGGAATTGATGATGAGCTTCATGATCCTGTTCACTTCCGTTTGGAAGGTGAACTTCTCAGCTCGGTCTTTCAGTTCCTTCATTTGAGAAACGTTTAGGCCATCGAGCTTGATTGCTTCTTCTTCCCTCTTCACTACTTCGTCATCTGTTGGATTAATTATGCGCTGATTACAAACAGCTGAATAAACAAGCATCAATATTGGCTGATTGGAGTTAAATTAAGAAACCACAGTGCAGCAGCAACACTGCCCTATTTGGGGCGAAATAAGAACAGGAAATAAGGACAACAATACTTCAGTAATAGTTAAGCATTTGATTTGATAATCATTGACTTTAGCTCCTTTTTCAGGGGTTTCTGTTTTCAATTTAATTCACTCCAAGCGCATAAATTAATGAGCGATATTTTCGTTATTTTTACGTTAATTAGTAATATTTTCTAATTTCGAGTGAATTAAAAAATCATCATAAAACATTCTTCTTCTTTCCATCCCATTTACTAGCAGTACTACCGAGAGCTCCACGTCAGTACACAAAGGTTAAAGAAAAACGGGGTGAAAACAATCAAGTCCACGTCACCTGTGCGAGATCCTTCGCGACTCGTCCCCAGGTCATTCTCGACGGTGCCGATTTCCTCCTCGGTGTTGTCCTCGGCTCGCGCGAACCCTGCAATCCGCCCACACACAACAATTACAATGCAACAGTTCGGGAAACAAACGCACGCGTGTTTCTCCGCGAAATTCTTACCGGCGAGGAGAACGACGGCCAGGACCAGGAAGAACGCCTTCTGCATGATGAGATCGACCAGTGGAATTCCCCTGGAAAAGGAGACTCTACGTGTGCCGCAGAGTTCTTATTAAACAACAACCGACCGGTCGCTTCGCTTACTTCCCACGGACTGTCATAGAATCGTAGCCACGGCGTACGATTATAGGAAGAGGGGAACTCGCCGCGCGGCCAATCCGCGAGGACCACGCAATGAGTGGGGACCAATCGGCCGCGAGCCGGTAACGGCATCTTCCAAATGGCCGGAGGTCATTGGTCCAGCGAGACACATGGCCAACGCCGATTCTAGAATGTTCATACTGCTAATCTGACCTTTTTTCCTTTTTTCGAAAAAAGTGCTCGATTCCTTGGTGGGTGTGAGGAGTTATTGATAATGAATTTGGATTTGGGTCGATTGTTCGATTTGATCTGGTGGGACATCTCGGCGAGATGAATTTTGAGCGGATTGTGTGGGATTGAAGCTTTCGCGATGAAATGCGAGGTATTTGGTTGAGGGAACTTGTATTGGCTGTTGGTAATAGTTGGGAGATATGGTTGTTATCTGAGTTGGTGATTGGTGGTATTCGAATAGGAGATAACCAACCGGTTGCTAGTAAACTGGGGTTTTGTTGGGGTCAATTATTCAATGCATTTCCGACACAATCTCCACTGCTCTATTGAACTCTAAAAGCTCTTCAATTAAATTATATTCATTCGCTAAAGGTAGTCGAAGCAAACAGACTCGATAACTCAAAATAGCTAAACCACACAGCTTCACAAATAAAATCCCAATAAAACTTTTATAATGTGAATTATATCGAACATACAAATCATTAACTTGTCTAACAATCCTTTTTTATTTTATTTTATTTTATTAACTTCCTTTTTCCGACCCCTCTGGTCCAATTAACGAGACCAAAGACCAACGCAAATTGACCAATTCCAATACCAAGACTTCTCCCCAAGATCCTTCCAACATTAGAACAATCAACAACCCAGCCGGCTATCGCCGATAGCTAATCGGTATCGGCTCGATCAGCGGTTCAATCGAGATTTTTTGCCAGACGCGATGTTGTGGCCAGCCGGTCGTTATGGATACTCGTGCAATGAGAGCAGACCGCGAGGACGACACCAGGGCACACCTCACCCACCAACGTGACTCTACACTCTCTGTACACACGTGTCGCCGAGGCGATGCGTGCGTGTGTGTGTGTGGACTAATGTGCGTCGCCGCGCTATAAAATATGCGGACTGCCGCGTCGAAGGGAGCATTGTCATTCGCCTTCCGGTCCTCCGCGCGAACTCCAGGACGAAGCCTGCGGACCCAGGAAGACCTCCGGCGCAACTGGTGAACGGCGGGACTTGCCAGGGACTTCCTAGGGAACGGTGAGCCAAACTAGTAAAAGCCAACGTCCTTTTTAAGAAGAGGGAACTTTGTTAAACGGCCAGAGTGTCTTATAAATGTCTAAATGTTAGAAATGTTCTATTTCGCATTGTTTTGGAGTCTGCGATTGGAATCAGTATAAATAAAATACTCACATAGTTGTTATTAATTAAGTCGCAATTGTCTCATTTTGCGTTATTAGTCTCGATTGTAATTTGCAAATGAAACAAGAACGATAAAATACAAATCATATTAAAAGTATAAAAATTGCAATTTAAATAAAGCAAACTAACAATAATGATATAACAGTAGATGCAAACATAACAATTCGTAACACCTTAAAACGATTATAAAACATAATTCAATTTACCTAATTCGATCGCTTTAGGGCAGGTGAAAATAAATGTCAATGCAAAAACTTCAAAAAAAGCATTAAAAAACTATACAGTTAAAAATCGCAGTATAAATAAAACAAACTAACAATCATGCTATATAACAGTACAATACGAAGACAACAATTTCCGCCACCCGAAAAATTATTATTAATTAATCAGTCTCTAATCGAAGTACTCGTCGCTGAAAAAGCGTGTCCAAACCGTAGCTAACTGGCGCAAAGAATTAGCCGGACATTATACCCGAAGCTTCCATAATTAATAAAGGGAGCGCGGCAAGGGAGCTGAAAGCGTGCCACTGTGCTACACAGTTGCGCATCGATCGGCGAAGTCCCGTGTCAATAGTGAATTATGGATTTTCGCCGAAGAGCTGCACTTCGAAGTTACAAAACCGGCGGTTATACTTCACGGTGAAATGGGTACTTCGGTGGATGAGGGGCCGCGCCTTTCGTTTCTAGCTTAATTGGAGTGGGCCGAGCCCAGTCGAACGAGTTATGTCACGGTTCTGCCTGGTTGGTTGACAATAATCAACTTCCCACGCAATTTGTGTAATAATAACGATGGCAGTTGCGTACGATTGGATTATAATTAATTAATGAAGTTTGGTTGGAGATGTTATAAAAATCGAATCCTATTGAATTGATTCGGATTATGTTCAAATATTTTGAGTTGAATTGTATAAACCTGTATAAACCTAAATATAAATATAATATTCTGATTTAATGTTTGGAAGTATCACCATTGGAGTTAAATTCCACCAAGAAGTAAACCTTGTTTTCTTTTATTTAAATACCTTGAGACGCTTTAATGGAAAACGTGGTTTGGCGCGAAAGTTGTATTTTTTCGCGAGTCCCGGCAAGGTCGCACCCGCCGAATGAAAGTCACGAGGTTACCAAGCGAGTAGAGCAGTGGAGTGGGAGCGATGAGTCATGTGACGATGAATCTCCGGCGTAGGGCATGTTCAACAGGCCCCAGAGTGCCACGACGAGGCAAGAGTCTGAGATGATCAATAAGGCCCAGCGGGCCATACACAGCACCACGGACTCCATCGAGAAACTTCGCCTCCACTGCCTGGCCCGAGGTGCCAATGGCATCCTGGGCCTCGGCAGGTGAGTACTTTTTCAACTTCGATTCTAGTCGAATACCCAACTATTTGGGTTCCCTCGATTTCGTGGAGTAGTTGATTAATAGATTTCGCGATTTAAAGGGCCTTTCGTCGGATGGACGAGGATGGCAACAAGAAGCTCAACCTCCAGGAATTCAGGGATGGCTTGCACGAGACAGGCTTGGACCTCCCGGACGAGGACATCGAGGAGATGTTTAAGAAATTCGACACCGACGACGACGGCAACATCAGCGTCGATGAGTTCCTAGTTGCGATAAGAGTAGGCTGAATAATTTACTCTAGTATTCTAGTTTTTGTAAGAGCTAATCCAGTTTAATAATCTTATACTCATTTTCTATGTAACAGAGTTCGATGGGGAACAAAAACTGTTTTGTGGTTGTGGAGTCTAAATCGCGCACTTTTTTGAAAATTTATATTTATATCCTTATATCCTTTTGGCTTCAGTGCCTAGAATTTCAATCTTATAATCTAACTTAGCAACTACCCATCACCACGGGCAAATCACCACCCCACCCTAAAGTTCTCCAAAATGCGCAGCACTGCGTCCAATCGTAAACGATTATCCAAGTTTTTCCATCCCGTAGCCACCTATGAACCAGAGTCGCAAGAACGTAGTGGAGCAGGCGTTCCGCAAGCTAGACAAGACCGGCGACGGTGAGATTACCATCGAGGACTTGAAAGGAGTCTACAATGTCAAGTGTCACCCGCGCTACATCAGCGGCGAGGAGAGCGAGGAGAGCATCCTGAACAAGTTCCTTGGGAACTTCGAGCAAGGCAACACCCGGGACGGAACGGTAATGGGTCTTCCCTTATTCGGAGGTATATAATTGCGCGGCGGACTTATACGGCATCTGCCAATTTCCCCAGGTCACCGAGGAGGAGTTCCTGAATTACTACAGCGCGATTAGTGCCAGCATCGATCACGACGCCTACTTCGACTTGATGATGCGAAATGCTTACAAGCTTTAAGGGACAAACATAAACCTCGCTCCGGCAATCTGCACTCGCACTATATATGTTATTGTTAATGGTATTAAAGTTAATTATGGGTGATCGGTGATGCTGATTAGGATATTAATGCACCGCGCTATACTGTTTAATTGTGGAGTTAATTGAACCGCACGATAAGAGTAATTAAGGGACTAGGAGATTAAGAGAGTTGGTTACAGGGACCATGAACAAGTGTGCTTGTAAATACTGTGTTACTCATTTCCTCCAATGATCAAACCTAAAATAAATACGTTGCCGAGAATAACGCGCTGGCCAACCGCCGTTTCCGTTCGATATTCCTATCGCATCGCCGCTAATCGCTTCCTGACTAATCATCCACCGCCATTTAGGGAGCGATCGGATAAGATTGTTGCATCACTCGAGAAAAATGCAGCCGAGTGCATCGGATACAGTTTTTTCAGTAAAAAAATCAAAAAGAAACTTGCATCGGCCGGGAATCGAACCCGGGCCGCCCGCGTGGCAGGCGAGCATTCTACCACTGAACCACCGATGCTTCGATGAAGTAAACAAATCTCCAAGTTTGGAACACTTTGCATTCTAACCTAGTTTGCAGAAAGGCGGGAACTCGAGGGAAATCTATTATTTCAGGGAAACAAATGTTCTATTCATTGAAATATGTTCGAAAGTCTTTAAAAAAATTGTAGCAATTAGGAGATTTGGTGGAGTCTCAGAGTTGGAGCGTGTGATAGTCAGGATACTTATCACAAACTTTATATAATATTTTGTGATATGGATCCACGAGATTTAGAGAGGCCACACTGTATAGTGCTTCTCGATAATGTTCTATTTTAGAACATTATTCTATTTCAGATTCACTGGAGCCGATGATTCATACTTTGGTTGTTCGATAATGCAGAGTCAACTTTACTACATTATTCATGTTACATACAAACTTCCACGCATTAAGTTCCTGTTACCTACAATATTCAAAACGCTCCCAATGAAAAAAAATCAACGATAATTCAACTTGAATACTTGAAATTATTCCACACATTTAAATCCCCATAATACATAATTAATTATTCTAACTTTCCTCCACGGATTTCCTGCCTATGCGACGCCTGACGAGAAAGCGATGACGCTCCACGTTTTTTCACAATGCGCAAGGCCCCATAGGCATCCGTGCAAGGCGCACACTAGAGATGCCTAAGCGTGTAGAGAGCGCCAGTTTATATAAGCAAGGCGCAGGCGCCGCGCAAGTAGTGCGTCGACGTGCAGCCCAGAGGATCACTTGGTCTAGCAGTCACCGTCTCGAGCGCGTCATCGCATGTGTCGTGCTACCCTGAATCACCGCTCGACCACAGGCCCATGCTCTTTGTCGCGAGGGACGCAGACTCGGCGATGCCTCGCTGAACCAACTCCCCAAGACCTCGCCGCTCAACTCCGCCTCGCAGTCCAGAGTCTCGAAAGCCTGTAATCTCGCACTCTCGAGCGGAGTGCTCGGCTGGACTGCGCGAGAGACTCAGCTGTTCCGACTCGCAGCTGACTCGGACTTTCTGCCGCTGCTGCCCTTTGTCTTTAGGGGAAGAAGAGACGATGAAGTACCTCGGAGCCGCTTTGACGCTGCTGGTCTGCGGTGAGTGCCAGTTGTTAGCCGCGGGATTGATCGCTTCGGGGGGACAGAGCCCTCGAATTAATTGGGAAGTGACGGGCAAGCAAGTGTGTACAGAGAGTTGCAGGTCGGAGGTGGTGCGTCGAGCTGAGAGTGGACTCGTTCCGAGTGGAGGAGTCAATTAGTCAGCGCAGTAATTAGAGAAGTAAAAGTCCTCGGGTTTCTACAGGCGGTTTCACACTCGGGATATCGGATTCTGCGCGCTCAGCGATGGATTTGTTACATGAAATTCGAAGAGCGAGTAGAAGCGGCCGGACGAATCAGCGATTTTCGCAATGCGCTGATTGGTTAAGAATAAGCCGAACAATTCTTGACCAATCCCCTTAGCGTCCCTGTACATCATTTTTCTGGCTTTCCCGAGCGAACTCTCGCAAGAAGCCTTCCTCGGTCTGGACTCATCGGAGTCTTGGATGATTCCACTACGACTCTCTTTTTGATTGGCTCGAGTTATATAAGACGGACGATTGGTATCCGAGGCGCTGGTCGATCTCGATTGCGATAAATCCCGGGAAAGAATAACAATCGCCGATTTTCCCACTGGTGGTGGAAACAGATTAGGAATTTATCCTCCGCACTCCGATTGGCGGACTTTGCTTTCTCGAGTACTTTGAGACACACATCGACTTCTCGTTAATTAATCAAGCATCGGCCTTTGTTTAATATGCAAATATTAAATAATTATAGTTTCTATTTAACCAAAATCGAGTGTCTTTATATAATAAACACTCAAATCCAAGGAATTGAATTACATAGTCTTAAAAGTAAAGATAGTCAGGCGAACAATAACTTTCTTTCGCATATTGTTAACCAGTATCTCGCCCCACTAAAAATAGACACTAACTACGAATCCTAAGTGATTTGTCATTAAGAACCGGCTCCCCAACGAACAAGAAACGCGAATAAAAAGAGCCGGCGGCACATTCGTGGGGCCGAGGGCAGAGGTGAACAACACGCACGAAGCGGATTAAGATATTCAGAGATCGTAGATTCCCAAAGGGAGCACGGCCGCCATCCAAGGACAGGTAAACAAAGCGCAGTGTCGGACTCTCGAGACAGGAAGATTTCTGTAATCACAGATGATGATAATAACCGGTCTCTATCTCGCATTCCAGGCCCAGAAGAACCCGACGCTCGGCGCGCTCTCCACGGCCAGTTCCAAAACAAACCAGGCCTCTTATCCGCTCGAAGCGCGACGACCGCCCGCGTGCAGGAAGCGAGAGAATGATAATGCGCGCGATACAAAGTCCACAGATTGCGTTCGCCGCACGCCCGGTGCGCAATGACTTTGACATCGTTCCGGGAACCGCGATTACTCACTGGATCGACCTAGGCTTTCGACTGTTCTCGGCGAGCGGCGCTTTGAAATTCCGAGCTCTGAATGAACTTTGTCTGAGTCTCTATTGTGTCGATTGAGTTCGCCGGTGAAAGAGAATTTCTGTAAACTTTCGCGCATTAATCATTGGACGCGCTTGCATTTACTCGTCGAGTTTTATTGAACTTGACCGCAGCGTTTTTGAAAGACTCGACTTTGCTGCGAGTCATTGGAAAAAGGACCGAAAAATGTTCTGAAGATTATATGCGAATTGAAAGAAATTCTTATGAAAAATGTTTCCCTGCGCCGACTAGGCTTATATCACAGATCAAAGGCCAATTGGCACCTGTCGACATTTGATGGGAGTCCCTCGGCAAAAAAGGCCTGTCGAAGAAGCCTCAGCAAAAAGAAGCAGGAAAAAGCCACTCTGTTTAGTATTAGCGCGAGTGTCGTAATTAAGTATGCAATGCCGGCAGCAATCCCGACAGATCTACCGGGATAAATGTAGCGCGTTAGGAAAAGCGACGATATTGATTTAAAAACTTATCGAGCCGACTCTTAGTATGATTGCTTGCCCGAGCTCTGCATAAATAATCGAAGTGTAAATAAGACAAGTAATATTTCTTTCGATGCTTCTTACAGGATTGCTGGGCTACAGCAACTCCGAGCAGCAACTCCCGATCCCCAATGAGGTGCTGAACAATCTGGCGGGCGTGGTGGACCCGGCCGACCTGGCCGCCGTGAACGTGTCGGCGCTTCCCGTGGAGGAGACGATGAACCTGTTCCGGCAGAAGTGCGAGAGAATCGGTGGCCCCGGGACCTTCGAGAACGTCACCAAGGCCCAGGAGACCATGACCACTTGTCTCGGGTCACTCATCAACGTCACCAAGCTCCAGGCGGACCTCGAGAAGTACAAACCCACCGGCGACCTTGACATCGTCTTCCGGGAGTACTGCAGGAAGAGTCCCATCGCCAAAGGCTGCATCACTGACTTTACGGATGCGATGAACCCCTGCTTGGAGCCCAAGGAGCGCGAGAACAAAAAGATCATCTTGAATATCACCGATTCTTTGCTCGAATTCGTTTGTTACAAAGAAGGAGACCGCATTGCCAGTACGTTTCTTTGTCTCAATGCTCAATGTCACCAGAGAAAAAGAATTAAGCTTGTAACTTGTTCTTTCCAGTCTTCATATCAGCCGGCGGACCAGAATGCTTCCAGGCGAGGCAGCTGGAGCTCCAGGCTTGCTTGAACAGCACCTACAGCAGCTACGCACCGGCGACCCGCGGCATGCCGGGACTCGACAATCTCCCGTCCCTCAACTTTGGCAGCAAAGAATGCGCGTAGGTGTCCCCATCGACGATTTCTGTTTCCCAGTGACTCTTTCCCCTAATTTCTCGATTATCTCCCTAGGGACATGGTGAATCTGCAGACCTGTGCGGTGAAGGTGCTGGAGAAGTGTCCGGATCCGACGCCGGCGAACATCGTCGACTCCATTTTCAACTTCATCATCAAGGTGACACCCTGTCGAGAGGTCTTGTATGCGGAGAAAAGAACAGGTGAAGGTGACGGCTCCTCCGCGACGACGGCGACTCTGTCGCTCCTCAGCCTGGCTATGGTGGCCCTCCACTTACTCTAAGGATCCTAGAAGAACCCTCTGCATTCCAAACACCATCCGTGCGTCTTTTGTAACTATTTATACGCAACCTGCAAGAAGAACGTCCTACGGCGGTTTAAAAACCGGCGATACCGATTGGAGTGCTCGGAGGAACTGTCCCGAGAGACGCCGAGGAAAAAATGAACGCTGATTGTTACCGTTTTTGTATAAAAAAAGAGTGATCGTACTTCGCTGTTCTAGATGTAAGCATTGCATAAGGGAAGAACCAGCGGGATCAGCGCGTCAGCGCGGCAAAACGTAAATGTCAGACGGTTTACGTTGCGCGACACGTGTCAGGCCCGAGGAAACGCAGCCCACTTCCCATGACAAGAGTCTTTGTAAAATAGTCCGATCATTATGCAACGAACAAATAATGTTTTTCTACGGCGACACTTGTAACAAGCTCGAGAGAATGTTATGTAAGATAAACACTGTGTTTCTACACGCTAATTAAGTTCTGCGCGATCCAGCCGGGTAGAAAGTATGTAACTTTGAGTTTTTACCGGGTAAAATAGTTCTTTTGTATTTTATTTTCCATTTTTTTTCCACCGATTAACAGTTGGAGGTGTGTATGTACATTTGTTCTTTGCGCCGCGGAGCCTAATGCTGAACTGTAGAAAGTATGTACTGCTATGGGACCAGGAAGGATCCTACTCCGGAAATGTGATGTGTAATGTCGAGAGTTTCGCTTTGAGACAGAAGGCGAGTGAGAACAGATACTAAAGAAAGTCTCCGGTGGCTCGAGCCGAAGCCTAACTATCGTTGGTTCGATTATGTCAAAAATCGGCCATTCTTCTGTATATTTCAATATTACAAAAATAAATTCGTTCGTTTGTATTTAATTTTCACAATTGTTTAATTTATTTCGTATGTTTTACAGCTTTATCCTAACTCGAGATTTCGTTTCCACATTCGTATCGCGTTCTTCTTTGTTTGTGGGGTGTTTGTACACTTTTTTTCGGGAATTCAAGTAAACAATTTGCGTCCTACACTATAATTAAATTCTTAATGTTGGAATAATGGCTTCGCTTTTTCAATATATAGATTTGCGTTTTTGGTAAATTTGATAGAAGTGGCCAAATAAATAATTTTTACTATCAACTGTTATTGTAATTGTTGTAGTTACGTTAATTTCTACCAAGAACGATCATTCTTGATCCCCCGTAATAATTTTTCAAACAAGTATATGATCTCATTTGGAGAATTTATACAATCTTGCGCAATTCCTTCTAAGAGCCGGCAATTTTTATCTAAAAGCCCTCAACACTAGCGAGAATTATAAGACATTAAACGTTCATAAGAAATTAGTCACAAGAATCGGCAATTTTTATCTAGAAACCGCAATCGTCACTCGGAATTTCAAGATATTAAGAAGATATTAACAATCTTTAGAAATTAGTCACAAGAATCGGCAATTCTTATCTCAAAGGTCGAAACATCACCGAGAATTGCAAGACATCAAACAATGCGAAGAATCAGAAATTTTTAAGTAAAGACCCCTAGTGCCACCCGGATGTTCAACAGACTAAACAATTTCTGCGATTTGCGGTCATATTTTATGTCTGCTACATTGCAAATAATGTATTCATCGCCGCAGATGACCGCAAATTATTAAAACACTTCTCGCAAGACTCGGCAACGTTTACTCAAAACCCCCAGCCGTCACCGGAACATCACGACACCAAACAACATTGTGAAACATCTCGCAAGAATCGGCAACATCTCCCCACACCATGAAACATCCCGCAACTCTCAAATTCCCCGCCTCAAACTCCTCGAATTCCACCGCAGCGCCCAATGCATTTCCCCCGTAAAGAACCCGCCCCCAGCGCCTCTAGCGGCCAATCCAACTCCTTTACGCATGTGCGGTGCTCGATAAACTCGCTTCTGCGCACACGCGTCCAATGAGGCCTCGTCTTTCCCATCGAAGATAGGATCGCGTGCTGCGATTGGTCGTCGCAGGTGGATCGCGTTTCCGCGCAGGGCAAAGTGGGGCTCGGCTATTTAGGTGGCTCGGTGAGGTTCGTCTCCGGCAGGTTCGTGCAGTGCACTTGAGAAAGCCAGGGAGGCTTGCTCGACGTGTATGTTTTGAAGATTTCGCAACATGTTAATGAGTTCTTGTCAGCTTCCCATTAAACCCGTTACATGCAGTGTATTCAGTATACGAAAGAGAATTACTAGTGCAAGACATTTACCCTCTTGATCGAGTATCAACGTTAGTATCAATTGTGCAATCGGCAAGGTGAACGATGCCAGGCAAAGGAGGCAGAAGAGGGAAGTCCGGTGAGTACCAAACCAAACTTCGCCAATACTTATCTCCCATCCACCCAAACTCTCCAAAACGACCTTCCCCAATTCCCAACCCCCATCAACCTCAATCATCCCCAAAAACTCGCCCAAAGAAACACGTGGTCTTTACGAATAACTGAATTATCGATCGCACGTCTGGAGTCCATGACTCATCGAGGAAATCAGATTTATTTCCACGCTTACGTCACGAACGTCTATGCTACGTTTCGCGGGAATATTCCTATGCGCTTCATCCTGCCGGTGGTCCAGGAATCCTGGCGGACTCCCCGGGAAGCGAGCGGCGAGGCCGAGCAAGGTGGAGCGCAGGGGAATGGTCGATTCCCCATGTGACTCTCACGCTGGCCGCACATGGCCGACGGGAAGGTTCCATTGTGCGAAAACAGCTGCTAATCGTCCGAGACTCCGCGCTCGGCTAATGAATGGCTTATCGAGCTTCGCCTGTTGACTGCGCGTCCGCATTGTCTTATCTCTCTCTGGGCCTTCGATTCCCGGAGACGCCGATTTCCACGGCGCGTTGCACAAGGTTGTGCGACGCCAGCGAGTCGCACGCGCTGCACCTGTGCTAATCTGGAAAGCAGCTTTCGGGGGTTAGGATGAGTCGCCTTTTGCGCGACGTCTACCATTTTATGCCGCGGTCCGATTTTCTTCTGCGCAATCTGGAAGTTTCGTTGGTTATCGCTCGGGGAATTACTGGGGATTGTTCTCGCTAGGCGAAGCATGTGAAACGTATGTCCGATGGCTGGGTGCTGGAAGCTTCTTTCTTGGTGGCCTCGGGATTTTCCCGCGTTATTATTGACTTCTAGATTGGCCTGGATTTCCGCTATCGACGCGTACGGTTTTGTTGGAATAGCTTTGGATTAATTCGACTTGTCATAATCGGAAACGGAAGTATAAAGTCTGCTGGAATGTCTGGATGCGTGTTGTGCAGTATGGTGCAATACATGAATATTTTACGCACGTAACAATAGTTGCACAAGTAGGACTTGTAAAGCCGAACATTTCTCAGTAGAGATTGGTTTTATTATGAGCAGATTATTAATTCGTATTAACCAATCTAATTATTTATTCCGAATTTATTCGATTTTATTATCAGATTATTGATTACATTCCAATTGTTTATCTGGAATTTATTAGATTTTATATATTTGAATTAATTCAACGAGGGTCAAAGTATTCATATAACACGAGAGCAACAACTATAATTTATTAAACCTGTAATTAATAATATTTCTTCCTCAAAACTCTCTCAGAGGTGTCAAATCAATATCGCGATCATCGTGCAGCGAAACCAACGGGAATACTTTTCTCCCACACCGCAGCTCGCGGGCAGAGAGTTGCTCGGGTTCGCTGGTCTCGAAAAACCGTCCTGTCTCCTTTTCCCTAAGCCGGCGCAGCGGTGTTGCTTAATGCCCGAGTTATTGTAATGAAAGTAGTTCTACCGGATCTCGAGCGGACCGCGCAAGGACTTCTCTTTCAAATTCCCCCGGCGTAACTCGCCCCCCTCAATTATCACCAGCGAGGACTTTGTTGGAGCCTTCGCGGAAAACTGGAATCGAGCCGCGGAAAATTCGTGGCTTCTTATCGGGATGGAGTTAAACGGAATGACAAGTCGCGCGCACGACTCTCTCGATACTAACATTATGTAACCTGACATTCACTTTCGAGCAGCTGTTGTTTTCACATGCGCATACCGAATGCCGATCCCGAACTGTTAACAGGCTTCGTTAGTTTATGTAATGTTGTTGCGCGATGTTAGGTGGACGAGCAGACTTGTTTCTATCGGACTAATTAGCTAATGTAATTTCACTAAGAATGTAAAGCAAGACAATTTGTATTAGATAATTATTGAATTGGCGAGTGGATCCGACACGACTTTCCTCATCTCCATAAATCTTCAACGATTAATTAGACCATGAAAGCTCCTGTTCCCAACTCTCACAAGCCTCCTCTCAATATCCCCAACTATCTAACCACCTCGACAATCTCTCTCTTTCTCCAAGCACATGAAATATCAAACTCTGTATCCCATAACAGGCCACGGCCGGAAGGTGGAAGTAACATCGGATGAGGACTCGGTGAACAACGATGTGTGCAGCGTGTCGAGCAGCCAATCGGACAACCGGAGTATGTTGGACGAGGTGACGGACGCCGCGGAGGTCGAGGAGATCTCGCAGCAAGAGGCCTTCGAGGAGAAGCTGAAGGAGGCGGTGGACGGGCTGACGCAGAGGAGCGCCAAGGGCAGGACCATCTGCTTCGCGGGCATCGAGAAGATCTTCGCGATCAAGTACGTGCCGGACTTCGTCGAGGACCGCAAGATGACCATCACCGACGCCGTCGAGCGCGGATTGAAGAAAGGCCGCGGCGACGAGCAAAGCACAGCCGCTCGTCTCAGTACTCTCCTCTGCGTCCAGCTGGGAGCGTTCGAGAGTGCGGAGACTGTCTGCCGGGAGCTGAAAAGCACCCTCACTTTTATTGCCAGCGACACTGCTGCCTCGGTCAATGCACGCTCAGAGGTGAGCTTGTTGTTGTTTAAGAATCGAGTGATTAGTGTGAGAGCGATAATCTAATGGAAAAATGATTTACCAATTACAGTGCTGCTGGGCCTTGAGTATGAACCAATTCCTCTCGGGCAACGACGCCACCGATACCATCGAAATCACTCAGTTGCTCTCTACAATCTTCGCGGGCTCGTTTCTCAAGGGTAACGGGGCGATCGCGACCGTCTCCTCGGAGGTGGCTGCTCTTCACGCCGCTGCCATTTCCGCATGGACGCTGCTTCTGACTGTGATGGCTCCGGCTGATGTCTATAACATCCTCACCAGCGACCGCAACTCCTCTTACATGCCGTGAGTGTCTGCGAACTAAATCCAAAAACACACATTTTCTATCATAAAATACTAAATGCAACATAATTCATCTTGGAAATAACAGAAAGTAATTAACACAAGTCTTGTGAATCGATTTAGATCTTTGAATCGCTTGTGCGAGCTTTTGGAATCGCCGCATCTGGACGTCAGGCTTTCGGCGGGCGAGGCCCTGGCCGTGATCTTCGAGATGGGTCGCGAGTACTCCTGCGACTACGAGCAGGATTGGTCCGTGAACCTCGTGGAGATCCTGCGCGAGCTAGCCACCGACTGCAACAAGTACCGCGCGAAGAAGGACCGCAAACAACAGCGCGCCAACTTCAGGGACATATTGCGATACATCGAAGTGAGTATTGGGCAAATGTTGCGCGAGGTAGAGGGAATTTAGAGCGTCGGTAACACTCTTTCGTAATGCAGGAGGACGTTGTGCCGGAGATGAACGTGAGATTCGGCAAGGAAGTGCTTTACCTGGAGGGCTGGTGCGCTAGGACCCAGTACAACGCCTGCTGCAGACTCCTCGGCCCGGGGATTAATATTCACTTGGCGGAGAATATGCTGCTCCGCGAGATCTTCCATCTCGGACAGAAACCCCTGCCCTCCCTCGTTCATCCTAAAACGACGAAAATGGAAAGGGTGAGTTACTCGACTTGAGTCTAGACTTTGAGGAATTGATAGCTTCAGGAGATTTTACCCGAAACCTTCTCTTGCAGACACTGATGAACGCGGCGGCATTCAAAGCGCGCACCATTCTGCGAAACAAGACCCGGGACAAGCGATCGGCAGCCTTCGCACCGTAGTCACACTCGGAGACTTTTTACTTATAGATAATTCGTTGAATGTGTTTACCACCGCTGACCACCCCCTCCCTTTTTATTTATTTCCACTGTTGAGTCCATTGAGAAAATTGTAAATAACCGGCGCGCACTCAGCCGACGATCGGAAATTCCAGCGCAGACCGCCAACTACTGCGACTCTTGATCTAGACCAATCTTCGCACCTTTCGTCGCACGGTTTACTTTCGCGTCCTCGCTCGGCGACGCGTGTTTTCTTCATCCTAGCACCTCGTCTCTTCTTTGTATGTACAGATTTGATACGATGTATATACGATAGTTCAATTTACTCGACGGACGCGCTCGAGGCCCGTGTCTTCGTTTTAACGCGAGGTCGAGGTCGCTGAAAATGGAATGTTCGGGGAAAATTTCGCTGTGAGGAAAAATACATCTGCCGATTTCATTGCAATCGCTTTATTCACGATTCCTTCGACCGGACGAGGTCGAGTTTTACCGAGGAAAACTAATTGGCTTGGAAAAGACGACGGTACACTGCGATCGAGTGTACCAGGTGTCGTCACCCGTTTAGCGACTACTCGAGGAATCCTAGGTGTAATTGATTAATTAGTGTTAAGACGTATACTGGCATTGTATATAATCCCGTGAGTTATACTACACTGGAACACTAACTATCCATTATACAAATCTATATATACTTAGATTTAAGAGAATAAAGTAAGGAAAGGTTACGACTGGATTTCTCACTTTTATTGCAAGGTTACGCTGCCCTTACAAGCCTCCTCTCATCACAGTCCTCTTAGTTGACCCTGATTTCCCCCGGTCGTCCGTCCCCGATTCCGATTGGGCTAACACTAAAATACTGCTAATTCGTCGTTATCACAAGCACATTGCACACGTGTTACACTCGAAGGAAGTTATTCGTAGAAAGTTTGATATTCGAGTCGATGGGAATACTTCCATCGCGCCAGGTGGATTCACTCGCCTTTGAATCAGTTCGGTCCGCCTCTACGTATTATAAATAATCTTGTAATTTTAATTATAGACGAATGTTTCTGAGTTCTACTCAAAGGCGAGTGAATCGACCTGTACAAGGCACTGGGATATTCCTCAGTGGAATACTTTGATTCCTCGTGGAGTCGAGGAAGAAGAGTCGATCGTCGATCGGTGAGTTAAAGATGAAGTTTGAGCGTCTGCGACTGGAACTCCTTCTCGGAGAGCATGTGCCACCGGTAGTTGAGGATCCGCGAGACCTCTCGCTCGGTCGCCTCGTAGCTGGAACTGTTCTCCTTGAGCCACTCGTAGTGCTCGGGATCGACGGGCTTGATCTTCGCCCAGACTCGGTCGCACCTCTTCAGGATCGCGTTCCGCCGCACGTACAAGCAGCGCAGGGATCTCGAGACTGTGACGATCTGCAGTATCGTCGCGGTGGAGAGCTTGTCCCGAATCATCTGCAGGGAATCCATTGGGTATTAGTTTTGGCAGGGTTTGACGGAGGAGTTCCGGGCAATCGGTTGACTTGAAATTTTAAATACAAGGAAACGCTAATTAAGACTTTCTAGCAAATTTGCCGACTTGGCTATTAAAGGCGCCGGTCGTAGCGCGGACTTGGCAGCGCTCGTCATAACCGAAACTTATGTTCTAAAATAACGGCGGCGAGTGTTTGGCAATTACTGTACCAAGGATAAGCGTGAAATCAATTGCTCATTGAAGGAACGTCGTTACACACCGATTGCCCGACAAAGAATCTGGCGACTATTAATAGAAGACAGAGGGGTGGCGAGTGACTCGTCTCCGCAGAATGGAGGTTCGAAGCCCGCGGTGTTACAAGTGTTAAGGGTGAAAGACGAAGCAGGCGTGGGACTTACACTCGCAGGGCGGAGAGTGAAGCCCGAGTCTAAGGAATGTCAGCGCATGCCGGACTCGCAACGATTGGTTAGACAGGACTTTCACTGTTTAGCTGAGTTATCCTGACAATAAGCCGGGCGGATTCTCTTCCTCGAGCTCCGGCTCAAGCGAGAAAGCGTACCAGGGTGTGGAGCTTCGGGCACATCCTGCAGAATTGCACCAGTGCCTCGTCCAGTCGATCGGCGAAGTTCCGGTGGAGGAAGTACCTCGTGAGGCCCTTGAACGCGTAGACCCTGATGGTACGCTCGAAGAAGCTCCCGTGGGTGAGAATGGTCGCGGGTGAAATCTGCAATGGATAGAAGATTAAGTCCCTGAGTTGAGAGCCTAATTCTACTTGGACTCGAAGTAGAGGACGACTTACGGACGAACTGACCTGCGTGTTGGGATTATCTAGGACGATACTGTGACAAGGAATACCACCGTGTTCCAATAAGTCGATCGGCAAAAGTATATCGGTCGGCTTGAAACTCTCGACTTCGAAGTGGACCTTCAGCCTCGGATTACTCTTGCGCATCTTCACCCACGAAGACCTTCTCGGCTGCAAACAGACATGTCACCGCTGAGATCGAACATCGCCGCGAACGCGAAGTCGGAATTGAAGACATAGCTGATCATTTACCAATCTCATCGTTGTATCCTTCGGACTATAGCGATTCTGGACGATGTGAAGGTGCTCTAGTTTCGTGTACCCAATTAGTTCGATCACGTCCTCGTCTAGATTCTGAGGGCTGACCACTAATACCTTTGAGCGATGTAATTCATTATTAAAATTAATTAAAGGAAATAATTAAAAATTAGTCATTTGACTCTCAATCACTCACGTTTAAGTTAATGAAGACTCCAACATGCAGAAGCGGACAGAGAAACCTTGTGGTATTAATTAAAACGAGCTTAGACAAAGTTTGTGTGCATTGGGCACAGATATCATCCATAAGATGAAGAGCTTCTTTACTGTCAAGCATCAGATCTATCAGTTCCAGACACCTGAGATTACCCAGGTTCCTCATGAGCCTCTTCAAAGCCTCCAGCAGTTTCCCTCCCGTCCCAAACAATCTAACTCTATCAGGCTCGTCTCTATTCGCCATGTTACAAGGGAAAGTGAACTTCAGCCTCTTCACATGAGTGCCAACCCCCGCAACAGAGGTGTTATCCGAGCCCTGTTTCTCCGTGTACCAGGAGACCATGTTCATGAACTCGTAGAGATTATAAAAGTTCAACATTGGCTCAAAGACAAACGACTTAAAGTTCCTGCCGACTTTATTTAGGCAAGTGGAAGTCCTCATATGGTCGAGAACATACTGCCAGCCACTGTAGTAGTTGAATTTGCCCCTGGTGAGGGTGGTGTCCTCCAGGGTGAACGTCGACCAGACATTCGGTAACTTGAAAGCTCGGTACCAGTTCCTGCAGACCAGCGAGGCATAGTACCTTTCCCTCACTGTCAGGTGCGAGAAGATCTGCTCCAACAGCAGATCCGGAGTCTTGTCCCACTCGCTGTAGACCTTGGTCCGCTTCTCCTCCTCGGTGTCCTCATCCTCTATGTCTATGTACAATGCTGGAACGAGAACGGATTCATCCACTTTTAACGCACGCAGGAAACTCTCTCATCGGCTCTTCGCCGAGTAACTCGACTCTTCTACGTAAAATCCGCGACAATAATAGCACGGGCGAGAATCCGGCGACAGCAGTTGCGCGTGTGTGTGTTATTCGGAAAGCGGTGTATATCGAGAGCGAAAGTTCTACGCTCTTCTCCGAGTCCCTTGCCAATTGGATTTGCCTCGAATTCTTCCCAGCGGGTAATTGGGGGGGGGGGAGAGGGAACTCACCCTTCTCGTCCTCGTCGAACTTCCAGCAACCCTGGCTCATCATCTCGCCGATTCCTCGAGCCTCGGGGAACGAAGTGCGCCGCTCTCGGCGATCGCGAGGGAAACCTGCTAAAAATATACCGAAATCGGCAGGGGACCTTGCGTGTCACCGGCGCGCATCGCCATCGCCAATCGCCACCTCCTCGAGAACGCGCTCCGTCGGCCTCCTCTCTCAGCCCACTAGACTCTCGGCTTCCAAGCGGCTGCTGTGCTCGAGCGACACTAACTTGGATATTTCGATTGCCTGCGTCGTCGCCGCCGCCTCCCGCACTTCCCAGACGCCGCGGATAGATAGCTGCCAATTGCGACAACCCTCCGCGCGTCCGTGAGCACCTGCGGCATTTAAATCGCTCCTCCGGAACATTTGAACGTCAACCGGCCAATCGCGAGGGCGCTTGGGAAACCGAGCGACGCGCACACGCGACGATCACGTGGCTGGTGGATAGTAACCGAACGTAACCTCTGTTTTGGCAAGTAAATAAGACGAGGATTATTTGAGAGATTGGTCGAATTATTTGGATTGTCATGAGACACGTCTGCTCGAGGGTGTTTAGTGTTGCTCGAAGTGCTAGTAGGCTTAGGTGAGGATTCCTGTTGTTTGTGTTTTGATTAATTATTTGTGTGTTTTGAGGGAGGTTGTTGGTGAGGAAAACCATTTTTCTTCAGATTTTTTTTAAACTGTCAACTGTTGGCCAATTTTTATTGTCATACAATTTTAAATTAAAAGAGTATTAAAAAACTAGGCAAGTTCATTATACATAAGTTTAACAAACTTCTTAAGACATGGTTTTCATTACCAACTACATTAAGAAAGTATAAATTATCCAATTACTTGATTGTCACCCAGTGAATTAATTACAGGAAGCGTGGGTTAATAATGTCAATAACAACACAACTAGGAATTCTTCTTTCAGGCATCTCAGCACCTCAAATTGCCGCCTAAAGGAATCCACCTATGATGCACCTGGCAGAACAACCGCCACTGTCCTGAATCTCATCAATAAAGACACTGTTCTTATTAATCAATGCGATTCGGTAAATCTCACAAGTTGTAAAATCGAAATATTTTGAAATTTGCTATAAAAAACGATCTGGTCCACTACATTTACTTTCAAATCATTTACATATGTGTTGGTGCACACACACACAGGCAATTATCAAGCTAATAACATATACTCTTCCTCTTCCATTTTCCAGAGTGGATTTGTTCTGAACAATAACACAATGGTGGTAGGACCAATAGCGGCTTTTCCCAGAACAATCCTCAGTTGGAACGTCTGCACGGCAGAGGACATCAATGAAGCCACTCTATCGCTGTTCCTCTCTCTGGAACCTAAGGTGGAGCTGCTCGTGATAGGTCTGGAGAAGAGGTACGACTTTCCGGAGATCACGAGGATAAAGAACCTGCTGCGAAAGGCTGGCATACCGTCGGAAATCTTGCCGACCAGGCACGCTATTTCCGTATTCAATTTCGCCTCGTGCGAGGGCAGATACGTGGCTGCTGGGATGATTCCGCCGATTACCGAAAATCTGACGGCTAGCAAGGAAGTTACACCGGCTTGAGACTCGATGCTCGAATATGTTAGGCTGTTAATGTATAATAATTTAATGAATTGTACGAGAAGAGGAATAAAACTGGTCAAGTGATATTTCATACTAAAAGTTTGTATTGGAGAATCTGTTCATGAAATATGCGTTTAAATTACTAATATGATATCACGATACTGAGCAGATTAAAAAGAAGGAGATATTTCAAACATAAAACGAGAAAAATGCGAAACATTTTAAAATTGATAATTCTACTTCATTCTGAGCATATCAACAATCCACCGATAATATAATACAAACTAAGATAAAATTAAATATTAACACAATGTTATTAAAACCGTAGAATTTAATGGTTTAGTGGTCTTCAATACAATTTTTAAAAAAGCGGTTCTTATGTGTGTGTGTCTGTGCACTGATAGTGGTGTCGGTGGTTCTCAGGTTTAAACGGTGGGTTGGTGGGGATGCAACACGCGGGTAAACACATAACCTAGAACCCAATCAGATGGCCATCAGACAGAACCATGTGGGTAACATGTGCGGCCGCTGAACGTTTCCAGAGGGACTTTTCGTAGAGTAATATTGTGTGTGACGTGAATATTAAGGGAATTGTTCGTGCCATTGTCGCACGAGAGTTTTCCGAGTGATTCGATTTAAAGAAACAGAGAAATGACTCTTCAAAGTTTCCCAAGAGGCGGCAAGAAGCTGAGCGACAAGCCACCGGAGTTTGTAAGTAACAACAAGAAATGTCATATCAACGAACCAGTAGCTTCAATTAAATCAAAATTTGATATTTAAACTACAACCATGTTTCCAGCGCTTGTACCACACTGACAAGCCAAAGAAGCGAGAGCACAGTAAAAAAGAGGAAAATGTCGAGGAGGAAGACACAAACTTAGTGACAAACACTGCGGATCGACTATCCAGGTCCACATTCTGCGAGGGTTTGATAGTCCTAGGATGCATACAAGAAGCGACAGACTGCGAGCTAGTAGTCTCCCTTCCCGGTGGCATGTTAGGCCAAGTGCCAGTCACCGAGATCTGCGAGAGCTACACCACTGCCCTTCGCAGTATTATCAAATCCGAGGATGGAGCACCTGCTGACTTTAAGACTCTGGCGGAACTTTACCACCCTGGGGATTATGTTGTTTGTTTCGCCAAGAGCATCCAAGGCACAGAAAAGAAGGACATCCTCCTCTCGCTTAATCCCAAGCTTGTTAATCAAAATGTTGCAACGGCACATCTTGTTAATGGTTTAAGGATGGCTTGTATGATAACAAGTGTGGAGGATCATGGGTGTGTTGTGGATACTGGTATTTCGAATGTTAGGGCTTTTGTGCCTAGTAAAGGACTCGACAATAAAGCACAAATGTGTAAGTATTTTTGTACGAAATTTGGGAATTAATGCTTGGAGTTAGAAGAGAATGTTTCGGGAAAAGTATTTTCGACTGTTGATATTTACTGATACTTCGCGCGAGACTACAAAGAGTTTCCTGATTAGAAATTACGAGAACTTAATTTTTATAATTAATTTAAAAGAAAATACTACAATGTTTGATTTTTCAATTATGTTCTTCCAGATCCAGGGAAACAGATATTCGCTTGCATAAAAGACATCAAGCAAGCAGAGAGTGCGTGCACATTGCAGTTATTCGCGACACAGAAGTACGTGAGGGGAGTGAGTTCGGTTCAAATAAATGCCTTGGATGCGTTGACACCAGGCACGAAATTGAACCTTGTCGTAAAGAAAGTTCTGTCCAATGGTCTGAGAGTGCAGTTTGGTACTCAACACACTGGATACGTAAACCAATTATACCTGACTCAGCCTCTAAGTAACTACAATAACGGAATGGAGGTGACAGGGATGCTTCTGTACATTATTCCCACGTTCAAATACGGCTACTTCTCCCTACTGATCGACAAACCCAAGGAACTCACCTTCAAAACCGGAGACATAATCTACAAAGCAATTTACCTGTACCGCGACGCGAATGGTTTGATAATGAAACTAAACGAGGACCAAGATCGAGCTTTCATTGGTCTAAGGAGAACAGGCATCGACTTTGACAAAATAAGCAGCTTGAAGTCCGGATCGACTCACAAGTGTCGAGTTCTCTCTTACAACAGACTCGAGCGAATCTACATGTGCACGATGCAGAAGTTCCTCCTCCAGCAGAAGTACTTCTCGCTCAACGATCTCAAAACCGGCGATATCACGACAGTCACGATCAAGAGCATCAATGAAAAGTCCAACTTCATTAACGTCTACGTCGAGAGACTCATGGGATTCGTCGCCCCCGAGCACATTTCCGATACCGGTTTAAGTGCACTGAAGAAAATGAAGCCCGGGATGACCGCGACCGCTCGAGTCCTCGGCATCGACAATGCTCGGCAGAGAATCAAGTTTACACTAAAGGAATCTATAATCAACAGCAAACTGCCAATCTTGCAAGAGGCGTCGGAGGCGGAGGTCGGCAAGAAGTACCACGGGACGATTGTTCAGATTAATAAAAATGGATTGCTCGTGCGATTCTACGGGGAGGCGAAGGGTTTCATGGCCTGTAGTGTCCTGGACAGGAGAGCGGCGAGTGTGAAGTGGAACTACTCTATTGGCCAGACGATCAAAGTAGTCGTCGACAAAATCGACCTCTCGGCAAATAAGATATTCCTAACACTGCCCGGTCACAAAGAGACGAAAGAGGGAGGAGAAGCGCAACTTCCCGAGTACAAAACACAGGAGGAACTGGCGTACGAGATTGGTGAGCTCGTGGAAGGGACGATCACTGACTCCTCCATTGACGGCGTCCACGTGAGGATAAGCAAGGAGGATGGTTCGCACGTGGCGACAGCGTACCTCCCCGCCGGCCACATGTCACCCTGCATGGAAACCGCTGCTCTACTAGCATCAAGATGTGTCCCGGGCGACACAATCTCCGCTCTCATTTTCTCTGTCTCCCCGATTTTCACTCTGACCAGGACCTTCCTCTCGCAGGAGGAGTTCAGGGACTTCCAGGAGCTAAAAGTGGGCACTTGCTTACCCTGCTCCATCAAGGACATCACTCCCGACGGGATGCGGGTGATCCTGCCGGTGAGGAACTACTCGAAACTCGCCTACGTCCGCTACAACCAGATCAGCAACTACGCGCTTCTCAAGGAGAACCAAATGGTCTTCGCTAAGATCAGGACGATCTCCTACAAGGAGAAGGAACTCGGTCTGAGTTTACTGTTAACGAGGATGTTCGACGACATCGTGGACGCCAAGGCGAAAATGATGCCGGCGGTCGACGTCCTCAGGTTGTACTTCAGCAAAGTCGCGGAACTCGCCGGTGGCTCGTACTACGAGAACCGTCCGCTGTCCAAAGTCTGCATTGGGCAGAGAGTTTCCGGTGTAGTTAGTAAGAAAACCGACGACGGCCTGGTCGTGGCTCTAGAAAACGACGTCCAAGGAATCGTTCGGAAGCACAACTACCTTGGAAGTTTAGATGTCGGCGATAAAGTGACGGGGACTGTTCTCTGGATAAACTACCCGGGCGAGTACGCCGATTTGACGCTGCTGCCTGTCGTTGTGAACAGCATACACAGCAAGCAGAATAAGATACCTGATCTGCCGATCGGCGATTTATTGAGAGGGGAAATCGTGATGGTCTCCAGCTGGTTTATTCTGATCGTCGTGAAGGGACACGGAAAAGGATGCCTGGCAGCGATGCCCGCGCGAAGGCACACGAATGACTTGAAGCCGGACTTGAATCCGTACAAGGTCGGAGCTAAAATCAGGTGTTACGCGGTTCTGAATAAGTCGGAGACGGACCTCTTGCCGATCTGCGTGCTGAAGTCCGCTTTTGAGATGTCCAGACTCTCCCTCGACGAGAGTCTTGAGAAGAAGACGAAGAAGAGGAAGAGCCAGGCTGAGAAGGGAGAAGTAGCTGCTAAGAAATCTAAGACGACAGAAACTGAAGAAGTCCAGGAAGAGGAAAGCAAGACTGAAGCGGTGAAGGAAGAGAAGAAGCTTAAGAGGAAGGTTAAGGAAACTAGTGTGCCAGAACCGGAAGTCGAGAGTGAGCCAGTGAAGGAAAAGAAGAAGCTTAAGAAGAAGGTTAAGGAAACTAGTGTGCCAGAACCGGAAGTCGAGACAGAGCCAGTGAAGGAAAAGAAGAAGCTTAAGAAGAAGGTTAAGGAAACTAGTGTGCCGGAGCCAGAAGTAGAGAATGAGCCAGTGAAGGAGAAGAAGAAACTTAAAAAGAAGGTTGAGGAAACTAGCATACCTGAACCTGAAGTTGAGAATGAGCCAGTGAAGGAAAAGAAGAAGTCAAAGAAGAAAGAAGCAAAGGAAACTAGTACATCTGAACCAGAAGTCAAAGACGAGCCGTTGAAGGCAAAGAAGAAACTTAAGAAATCCAAGGAAGTAGAGGAAATTGACACACCAGAGCCAGTGAAGGAGAAGAAGAAGAAGCGAAAGAAGTCCGAGGAAGTAAAGGAGCCTGAAAACGGAACCAACGACATTAACGACGACTCTTCCGACGACAAGGAACAATCCAGGATCCCCGAGTGCGGTTTTTTCTGGGACACAACACTGGAGGCAAACAACAAGCCAGTCGAAAGCTCGAGTGACAGCGAAGACGACTCCGCGGACCAACCCAAGCAAAAGAAGAAGAAACTAAACGCCACCGAGCGGAGGGAACTCGAGCGACAGAAGGAACGGGAGATCCGCGAGAGGGAAGAAGCTCTAGCCAGCAACCAATTGCCAAATTCAGTGGACCAGTTCGACAGACTAGTCCTCGCCAGCCCGAACAGTTCCCTCATTTGGCTCCAGTACATGGCCTACCACCTGCAAGCGACCGAGATCGAGAAAGCCAGGGCGGTCGCGAGAAGAGCAATCAAATCCATCAGCTTCCGCGAGGAGAACGAGAAACTGAATGTCTGGAACGCCTGGTTGAACCTCGAGTCGAAGTTCGGCTCGCCCGAGACCCTAAACGACGTCTTCCAGGAAGCTGTGCGCACCAATGACGCATTGAAGGTGTACACTCACATGTTGACTGTCTTCGTCGACTCAGGTAGACAATTGGAGCTCGAGAAGACTGTTAGCACAATGCTCGGCAAGTTCAAACAGGATCCCCAGGTGTGGATCGAGTGTGGAACAGCCTTCTTGAAGTTGGGACTCAAGGAAAAGTCCAGACATGTTATGCAGCGGGCGTTGCAATCTCTTCCAGCCGCAGAACGTGAGTTGATTAACTTGAGGCTGCTGATAAGTTGAGGATTGAGTTTATAGATAATTATTGTTACAGATGTAAATCTGTCCGTGAGATTTGCTAACTTGGAGAGCAAACTGGGAGACAAGGAAAGATCGCAGACTCTGTTTGAGCAGATCCTGAGTTCCTATCCGAAGAGAGTCGATGTGTGGTCGGCTTACATCGATTCTTTAGTGAAATCCGGGGATATTGACATGGCCAGGTACCATTTCCGACCTTACTTTACTATTTTCTGTCTTATATTTAGGTAGTTGTTGACTGTTTTTTAAATCCTGTCTTAGGAGAGTACTCGAGCGAGCTGCGGTTCAAACGCTCCAACCCAGGAAGATGAAGACGCTTTTTAAGAAGTTCATCGCCTTCGAGGAACAACACGGCGACGCCGAGGCTGTGCGAAAGGTCCAGGAAATGGCCGCGGAATACGTGGAGAAACAATGCAACAAACTCGATTAACACCACTTGTTATACCTCTAATTTTTAATAAGCTATTTTACATGAAGAGCTGGTACTTTTACTTTCCGTCACAGGCTGTGTCTTTACCTTTAAGATAGTTGGTGAAGAAAACTTTTTTCCTTTGAATCTTCACGGTATCGCAACAATCGACTTTGAAATTCGAAAACTTTGTTAGAATTTTGCAAAATGATACAATTTCGATTTGGTTTCATGTGAAAGATCGTTCATTAGATCATTAATGGTAATTGAAGGTTTACACCTTGTATAGAGTCAGAAACTATGATTACAAAATATTGTGATCAACCCCAACAAAAGTTTTGATTTCTTTATTTGCGGGTTCAAGTCTATCCGTGAGCATAACTACAAACTATAATAATAACCGACGTTTAACAAAATATTGATGCAAGTACAACACCAATTACCACGAATACACTTTCTAAAGATTATGTTAAAGTTCAAACAAAGTCTCACCAAACCTACATTTCTTACCAACAACCTTCAAAATTTCAAACCCGCGACAGCGCCGCCCTCCATCCTCTTCCGCAACCACTTCCCATCCTCACGGCGCTAGCATGGCATACCGACTGCGCTCGCGCTCTCTCGGAGCGCTCATTGCAAATTCTCAGGTCGGCTTGCAGCGCAGCCGCGGGGCGTGCGAGCGGAGGCGGCGCGTGTGGCGCGGGGTGGCGGCCAGGGTAGCGCGGCGCGCGCGGAAGCAATGACTGTCAACGCGGAAATCGGCAGGGCCGATAGTCGCCATATTGTTTGCACGCACGTTGCTGCTCGCGCGAGACAGTGTGGTGTTGAATCCGGTGGCGGAGCAAGTGACCGCCGCGCGCTGGACCAGGAGAGGAAGCTCGTCCGAGAAAGGTAAAACGCGCCGAGTGCCGGCAACCCGGTGAACGGCGAGCCGCTCTCTCTCCCGTCGACATGGACACTCGTCGCCGTCGTCCGCCGCCGTCGCCTGCCTTTCCCTGCTACTTATCTCTCTCTCTCTCCGGCTCGAGAGGATTAAAGATTCCCCGTGCAAAATTCCCGAGGGAGCACGATTCCTCTCGTGGCCGAGGATCTAGGAATCTCTCGAGGTATTACGCGAAATCCATTGGCACCGGCTCGGAGCTCTTCTCTTGGGCAGACTTCCTCCGGGGAACGTTACCTCGGCTGACGTCATTCGGCGTACGATGCCTAGACACACTTCCATACATCCGACTCTCATCCTTTCTCTCTCGTAGTACTGCTAGGCCCAGTACTAGTAGAATAGGCCTTGGTCTCCTCCCCTTTATGCCCCTGGCGCAGTCTCCCCTCTCTCTCTCTCTCTCTCTCCCGGGCCCACAGTGGAATGCTACGCCCTGCTCTCTCTCCCTCCCCGTCAGCCCTTCCATACTACTACTAGTTCTGTACTACTGTGCTACTGCGCTCGGCGAGTCTCTTCCCGTGATATTTCCGCGTACGCGTATCCCGGGAGCGAGTGGGACATAGCGCGCGCGAGCCTCGGCAAATGGCAAAGGCCGTAGTACGTTCGCTACTCGAATGCTCCTCTCTCTCTCTCTTTCTCGCTCTTTCTCTCTTTCTGCTCTCCCACTGAGGTCGCGCTCGTGCCTGCTCGTTCTACATCTACCCGCTCGCCCCGTGGAGAGCACGGGGTTGGGTTACGGGATTGGCGATAAAAATATTCGCAGTATCGGGGAAGCCCCTCTTTCTCCCGCGGTCTCGCGGGATTCGTCTCGATTTCCCGGGAGCGCGAGGGGAGCGGCGGGGGGAGAGGGGCATTAGCGCAGGGGCCGAGAAATCGATGCCTCTCTCGAGGGAATAAGGACTCTCCTCCTGTTCCACTGCGCTCTCTCGCCTCGGCCACCGCTAATGCAAGCTACGCCTCGGGCTAGGCCTACTTCGATCAATGGACGCTGACCTTACTAGGATAAACCTGGCGCTACCGGCAGCAGCCAGCCTGCAACGTGATAGGCCGCCGCGACAAGCACTGTACACACCTGACTCGTCGCTCCAGCCGCGATTCGAATCTACCCGCGGTGCGTTGGGTGTTGGTCGCGGGGCTTTTTAATGTTGTTCCGGCGGATTTTGGGGGTTGGTGGGAGGTAAACAAAGCCGGTATTGATTCCCTGGAGTAATTAGCTCTCGCTCGCTCTCGGTGAGGGCTTTCTCTCTCGGTATCGATTACTCTACTGACCCCCCCCCCCCCCCCCGTCTTCTCCCTCAAGGCGCGCTTCCGCAACCTTGAAATCCTCGCAACTGCAATACGAGCCCTGCACGTGCTGAGCTTGAAAGCTTCCCTCTTTTATGTTTCCCTTTAAGGTGGTTGTAATCAACTTTCATTGCGAATTAGTACGATTTCATTATGGAAAGGGAAAGCTGGTGATGCAGAGTTAATCGAAGGGCTTTTGAATGCGCGGTTTTTGTAATTGAACCTTGAAATTCTTGCACCTGCAATCTTCCCTTTAAGGTAGTTATCTCTTTTCTTTTTAATCAACTTTTCTTCGATCTTTCCAATTTACTCAATTTATTTACAAAAGAACAAACTAATACAAACTCAATCGAGTGTTTACGACTGCCACATGCTTCCAATTAGAAAGAGTATTTTGCGCCTGTCTTGTTGTACTTGGCAGTGTGCGCGGTATAGAAAGCCAGTGAAAAGTTTCTTTGGACTGAACTCTCGGTTAGTTTGTAATGCGGCAACTGGCTTTAAGAGATGTACGCGGAGGCTCTGGTGCGAGCGTTTTATATCTTATGTAATGCGATGCACTCGGTGACGCGTTGCTTCGACCTCCCCCACAGCATTAGTGAACCCCCCCGCCCGATCGATCGCCCATTAATCCACTTATGGGAGCAGGTGTGCGCCGTTTGTTGCAAGTTCTGCGTTACGCGCACGCTTCTTCGCAACAAACAAGTTAAGCCGGCTGCACACCGCGTGTAAGCGGCTCTTTGGAGTGGGTCGTTGGGAGTAGACTTTTTGATAGTTATGATTGATTTAAGGATTTGTAGACACATGTTCACATATTATTGGGATAAAAACAAATATAGAATTAAATCGCGAATTGAGTTTTTTTCCAAATTAATTTATAATTTATTCTTGTTTAGAATTTTTAGATTATTATAAAAATTATAAAATGCGTTCAAATTAAAATTACTATTTGATAAATTGTTATAGAAGTTAAAAAGTCGTCTTATACTCCATTTTACATATTCGGAAATATTAATTTAACTCTGTTCTGAATTCTTTTACAATTCCATTACATTTTGCCGATAATATTTCACAAATTAATATAAACATTCAAAAATTGTCCAAACTCCATTTAAAGAACTCCCAGGCGAGAAATCCGAGTTGAGCACATCCACCTGCCGATTTCTGCTGACGCAACGGCGATGAATCGGCAGTCGATAATGCGATCGATTTGCATCGAGCTCGTAAGCTCTGCGTGCGTGCGCTCTCGCCCACTCCCATTGAGGCAGATCCCGCGCGCGGGGCCGATTGGAAAGGGAAGGTGTGCGCATTGGCCTCTCTCGCTCGGCGGCGATGGAGGTCGCAAGTTCACGCCGGTGGAATTAGTTACATAATTTCAATTGCACTTCATGGCGCGCTTACATAATAAATGCATCGCCATCGCGCGCGCCCGCAGGCTTCAATCAAGTATCCGCGAGCGACGCGCTGCGCACTTGGTGGCAGATTGAAAGCTGAGGTCTGTTGGAATGTTAGTTTGTTGTTGCTGGTGTTGGTTCGCCAGGTTCTTGTGTCGATTTCGGTACTTGGCGGTTATGGAGATTGTAATTAATTTTAGTTAGTTGGACATTCGACTGCAGTCGGATAAACCTTTGCACGTGAAGCTTGTTTAATTGTTAATTTGTTGTTAATTTGCCGCGTTCTTGTCACTATTATAAAAGTCGAATTTGAGATAGAAAATATTGATTCTCAATTCGACTTGTATATTTTAAAATATTTTTTTCAATATTTATTTATTGTTTTAGTTTCCCTTTGCTTTGATCCACTTGTTCATTATCGAAGAAATTGACTGCAGTCAATTGTTGATTCGCTTGTAGATTCGAAAAACCACTTACCGCGAGAGGCGTCATTAAAAAAGAAAGCAAAGAGTCAACAACAGTCCACACGTACACGTGGAGAGTTCTATTCATCGTCTGCCGCACTCGAAGCCGATTGTTTTTAGCCCGACGCTAGGAAGTGTCCGCAAGCTTTCCCATGCTCCAGTTTCCGAGCACCCGTTTGACCTACTAACGCCTGCAGCGCCACTTTTTCCCTCCGCACCGACTCCCCTTTTTTCCCCACCGCGCGGGACTCTGCCAGGAGAGGTGAATCTTAAAAATCTTAAAAATTCATATCTCCAAAACGACCGAACCTATTCTCTCGATTCTTGGGTCAATGGATTCGAAAGAGTAAACGTCGAAATACAAAATTCGTAAATAAGTTCCGGGAGTTGTGATTTTTTTGGTAATCGAGGCCAAAGTTCGGCATCGATCGAGCACCGCTGTACTTGGGAAAAGTATCCTTGGCTGCAGCATATTACTACTCGGTTACTACTTGGCGCGAGACGCGTCAGAATCTCCTGATTCCGCCGTTTGCCCGCGCCAGTCATTTCCGCCGCGACTAACGAGTGACGAGTGTCTGCGGGCGCGAGGGAGAGGGAGGTGTTTCGGATTTCGCAGCGGCCGAAATCTAAGGAGACCGCGATTCATATTCGCCCGTGCACTTCTACGCTGCCGGTGAAATGTGGCCGGATGCCAAGGCGCGCGGCACCGAAAAAGAGAGCAGGCTTAAGTGCGACTCACAGTCCGGGCTCGAGCGTCGCGGATTCCCCTCGATTATATCCTCCATTGGAATATCAGATTTTCATCAGGAAAACTCGCGATGTCGACTTTTTTGTAATTAAAATTCCAGAACGTGGACTTGTTCCTATTAAAGTCCCATTACGTGGACTTGTTTGCAATACAAATCGTAGAGTGTGGATTTTTTCCAATTAAAATTCAATTGCGTGGATCTTTTCCTAATCAAAATTTAATTACCTGGATTGTTTCCAATCAGAATTCCTGTACGCGCATATTCTCTCAGTAGAATTCCGATTATATTGATTTTGTTCGAGTAATAACTTTGCAAAGTGGATTTTTTCTAATTAAAATTCCACAACTTGACCTTTTTTCGATTAAAATTCCAGTTCGCGGATATTTTTTCAGTAATATTCCGGTTACGTGGATTGTACTCAAGTAAAAACTTCACAATGTGAATTTTTTCTAATAAAAATCCTACAACATGAGATTTTTAATCAAAATTCCAGTACGTGAATATTTCCCCAGTAAATTCCGCTTACGTGGACTTTTCCAAATTAAAACCCCACAAAATGAATTTTTTCCAAGTAAAAATCCCAGAACCTCGACTTTTTCTCTAATAAAAAGAGACGAAGTCAGCAATTTCTCTCATAGTAAATGCAACGAAAGCACCTGGTCCGAAATGCACCGCGCGCCCGCCGGTGAATGAAGCTTTAATCCGAGCCGAGTGCTCCCGATTGCCCAAGCGATAGCGCGAGGGTTTCGGCGCGCCGATTAATTAGCCCAGGCATTAACGAGCCAGTCAGAACTCGGCGGCGGCTCGTTAATAAGCCTGCCAAGTTATATCTGGCCGCCCCCGAGCTGCGTGCCCGCGCGCCCGGCGTCGTCGCCTGGAGCCGATAGACAATGCTAGGAAATCGACGCGAGCACTACTCCCGCGCACTTTTCCTATAAATAACAATTCCCTCGGCCGCGCGCGCGAGGGAGAGGGAGCGCGCGCGCTCGGGATCTATCGAGAGCCGACTTTCTTCGACGCAAGGTCGCCGAGCTTTTTTCGCCCTCGGCCTAGTGCGCGCACGCACGACCTTCGCCGTTTCCCGAGCTATGGAGGGAAGATGTTCGACGGGTCTGTAATGGGAGCTTTTCCGACGGGTTTGATCGTTAGAGGGATTGGTTTGTTTTTTGAAAAGTGATTTATGGTGGGTTCGGCGTTTTTGAAAGAAGTATTGTGTATTGACCAACTCGGGCAATGGAAGCTTTTGGTCTGAATTGAGTACTTGGGTCATTGGTTCGTTTTTCAAAACGTGATTTATGTTGGGTTCATCATGTTTGAAATAACTATTATGTATTGACCACTTTCCAAAAATATTGACACATTCGTTTAATGGGAGTTTTCTATGCGAATTTGATTTGATTTTGAATGGTTATAATTTGATTAGTCATTTCTGAATCAACCTGTGCCAATCTATTGACAAACATGCCTTATGTTTGGTTGGATGTGATCTTGTTTTTAATTTTCTCCAAGTTCAAAAGTTTACCCCATTAAGGATGGTAGATTTACCTTTTTCCATTTTTATTACTTAAAAGAGATTTATAAAATTAACTTAATAACACCTAGAAACAATTCATATACATTTACTCAACTTGCCCCGAGCACCAATTCCAACTGACAATATAAAATACAACTAACCAATAGTCACCTGCGACTAACAATATCTATCGCCCGAAAAAGTCCCGAGATGATCCCAAAGAGCACGTAGTAGGAGAAATGCAGAGAGGAGGACTCGAATCGATATCCGCTTGATCGCATAACGCATTGCAGTGTCCCGGATCAGCTAACCCACCGATAGCCGCGACCGCATGCTTTTTTGCCGCCCGCCGGCAATTGATGGCTCCCGGGCCAGCGAGATTTTCGGGGGTGCCGAAGGGGGACAAGGTGAAGCCGAGTGCACTCGAGTATCAAGGCCGGTCCCGAGGGGTCAAAGCTAAACCTGGAATTCACTTCCCTCCCCGCCTCGCTCTTCTTCGTCTGATCTGCTGGTGGAAACCTTGCGCTCCATTCCAGCATCCACTTTCTTCAAATTCGCCTCTGCAGGCTCAATAACACCTTCGCATATAATCATTACTTATAAGCAAGTGTGGGAGTTGTTTCCAAGCTAAATTAATTCCCTCACTAAACCAGCTAAATCAAATTGATTAAAAAATCATTTCAAAATCACTAATAGTTTGATTTCGTGTGGTTGTCCCCTTAAAATTAAAAACTCCTTTATTTAACCAATATTGCTTCAAATTCGACAAAAATATTAATTCACAACTAAAATTGAATTCATCGAACAACAAACCACTTCCGTTCGCCGCGACTCTTCCAATCGTCTCGCTGGCGCCACCTACGTCCAGCGCAATCCCCGAGCAGCCATACATTCTTAACCCTAGGCGCTAACTACCGAAAGTCCCCCCCAATCCCGCGTGGTGTTGACGATGAAATTCTTGGGGCCGCAGGCAGTCGGTAGAGAAGAGAGACTGGTGACCCGGGTGCAATGTCATTCCACCGTGGGGATCAGGCCGGTGCCGTAGCAGTCTCGTACAGCACCAGCTCGATGGCGCCGCACTCTCCAAGTAGACGATACTCCAGCGGTACCAGCGGTACCACCAGCTCCGCCCTGGCCAGCCCGGCCTCCAAGCTGAGCAGCTACCGGTCGACGGCCTCCTCGTCGATCCTAGACCGCCCGACAAACTTCCACTCCTTCTCGAGTGGCTCGAGCTTGCGTTCCACCTATACGGCCGAGTACCGGCGGTCCTACTGCCCGCCAGGAAGGTGAGTCCCTCCTCCCCAGAATGCTCCCCGGTTACCCTCCGATCGCCAGTCAGTATTTAATTATTATTTCATTGGTTTTCATATTTAATTAATTGAGCCAATCAATTGAATCGATTAATTAAATGATTTAATTGACCAATTCAATTGATTGACTCGATTAATTAATTAATGAATTTAATACTGAGAGAAATCAATATGTACCTTAATTGATTTTGATATTAAATGAATTTAATGTTTAATTAATTAATGTAATCGATGGAATTGATTACTTAATTATTACATTAATTTAATATTGCGAGGAATCAATGTATATATTAATTGGTTTCTGATATTAAATAAATCAAATTGGTCGGAATGAAATTGTTGGCGGATCGGAGGTGAGCCTTTAAAATATCGACGATGCACGCAATTGATTATTGACGTTGATGTTGATCTCTGTGATGGATCCGCCCGCAGCTTCTACTCGTCGACCTCGGCGGGCACGAGCATCCGCAGGAACTACATGTCGGAGTACAGCCGGCCGCCCCACTGCTCGCCCGCAAGGTGAGCTGTCCCGACGCGGCCCAACAGGATTGCTCTCCGAAAACTCCTCCGCTTCCTCGAGTCTCTCTCGTTCCCATGGGGAAAACACTCGAGTCTCGCTACCTCGCTTGCCTCGGATTCCCGGTGTCGGGCCCGCAGGATAATTAGGGATTGGACATGCTAATCGGCGGGGCCGATGCTTAGTAGTCTCCGGTACGATCGCGTCACTCGACCGAGCACACAGAGCCCGAATGAAAGAGGCTCGCTCGGCCTAATCGGCCTGGTAACTCGCGGCAGACTTCCGCCACTCTCGTGGCAACAGGTACTTGAATGCGCCAGTAGCCGAGAGAGCCGTAAGAAAGATATTCAGGCTTTGTGCGCGCGAGGATGATCCAATTAAGGCGCGTTCTCCGTGGGCCCTGGATGCGCCGGAGCACGCCGCCGTGAAAGGTTGAGGTCAGGGGAGCCGGCCACGTCCGGAGGTAGCACGAGTGACCCAGGAATTAGTGGAGAGTGGCTCCTTGTGGCTTGCGTGATCAGCGGACTTCCTCCCCTCGTCCTAGCGCTCGACGAGCGACTGCTTCTCCGAACGAGGACTCTAACAGAAACCCTCTGCTTCTCTAAAACACAATCAATCGACGAATTATCCAAACCGATTGCAAGTCTTTCGGATAATTCGATTTCCTTGGCTTAGCTTTGCTGTTGGACTCGAAAGCCTGTTTTGCCTGGCGAATGCGATTGGGCTTGGACTGTTTTGCGTTTATGAGATTTATCCCCTGAGTCGGACTCGCACACTCCCAGGCGTAACACTCTCTTTGCCAAGAGTACGTAGGTATCGACAGTGTGCCGTCAGACGCGGGCAGCATGTACGTGTATCGATCGAGCAGCCGAGCACCCCTCCCTCGGGATGGCCCGGAATGCGGCAACCACCTTGACCTTCGCCAGAAGGACTTCCGCGTTGCACCGAGCCTCCGAGGAAGCCGACGAATTACCCCCATTTCCCCTTCACTCCGCAATCGAGCGGGAGCAATCGCGAACCACCCACTGGGATATCCTTCGACGAGACTCACCCGCCTCGACAACCATCCTAGTCCAAAAGCACTGTGCGCTGAGTTTGCATGTTTCACTGGAGAAAACTCAATTTTCTATTATCCTAATACATCGGTTTTATAATATATATTGATGTATTAATATTAATATTGATAATATTGATATATTAATATTGATATATTGATAATATTATGTTATAATATATATAATATAGGATTGTATTGTTCTTAAGGAATTGTTAAGGAATGTAACGTAGTGTTTGGATAGTAGAAGATTGTAATTTTCTGGGCGTCTTTCTCCCCAATTAGCACGACCGGGCGGTCGCGCGGCGATTTGGTGGGGTCTCGGCCGAGAGGAGTATCCACCGCGGAGAGGAAGGGACGCGCGTGCTAGAACGCTTCTCTCCACCCTGCTTATTCATGTTTGAAGCGTGTCGCTGCTGTTTAATGCGCACGGTTTATACTTACATAGAGGATTGCATAACGGGGGCAGGGTATAGCCGTTGGCTGTCGGCCCAAGCGAGACGATTCCCTTTCGGCTGGCGGGCGAACGATCGCAATATTCTCACATCGTCGAATTTTGCAGGTCAGTCTCGTCCTCGGCGTACGGCGGCACGGTAGCTGGCAGCGGCTTGTCCAACGGCACCACCAGCAGATACTCGAGCAGTGGTTCCGGCTCGTCGAGGGAGCGTCCCCTGGAGTCGAGCTCGTCGCCGACGTCCTCGACGTCCTCGCGGCACGAGTCGGCGAGCTCACCGGCGACGTCGGCCGCGGACATCATCAGCAGATACTCGCCGTCGGGCTACGTGCCGAACATAAGGTCGAGCCCGAGCAGCAGCTCCCACCATTGGAAGCATCATCATCCCGGTTCCTCGTTGACGGAGCTGTTCGGGGGAGAGGAGCGGGGCTCCGAGCAGGAGCGGAGGGATCGTCCGGAGTCCTCGCTGTCGTCGTCCTCCTCGTCGTCTTCCGGTGGTGCTCTGTGGTCGAGGTCGAAGCGGAGGCCAGCCGGAGCTTCGTCCGCAGGGGGTGCTGACGGCGGCGGTGGAGGCGGAGGAGGAGGAGGCGGTGGCGGCGGCGTCGGCACGGTGCTCAGCGGCGGACATGTGCGCGCGGAGAGCGCCGCCGCCTCGGCTGCCGAGGTAACGATCGGGGAGCGGGTCGCCCGCGAGATTGACCGGGACGAGGACGAGGACGGCGCGGACGAGGACGTGGACGAGGGTAGGCGGGACGACCAGCACAACAACAACCGGCACGGCAACAGTAACAGGCACCGGAACAACAATGTTCTCGGGAGTGCGAGCGACGGCGGCGGCTGCCTCGAGGAGGAGGAGGACGTCGCCGGGCACGCGGTGAACAACAACGACCTCGACGACGCCGACGAGGACGGGGACCCCGACGGCCGACGCGCTTACGAGGACGAGGACGATGACGCTCGGCTGAGTAACCGGCACCATCACCGTCGCGCCGCTGACGAGGTCTCGCCCGCTAAACGTAACCTCCTCGCACCCGTCGCCGCCGGCGGTGCTGGTGCTGGCCCGAGCCCAGTCAGACTGGACCTCCTCACTAACCAACACCTCGCCCCGACTAACGCCAGTAACACTAGCTGCGACCTCCTGATCAATAACAACGCGACAACAACGACCCAGGCAACCGCCGCCAACCACGGCGCCAGGGAGCAGGAGCACCAGGAGGAGGAGGCGGTGCCGCCCGACGGCGACGCTCAGGACGAGGTAACGCGACGAGCTAGCGAGCCGAGCGCGACGGCGCCACTCGAGCCGCCCTCCCTCGGGAGCTTCCTCCAGGGCGGCCGAGCCCCCGACCCAGCCATCCTCGAGGAGGACGAGAACGAGGAGGACGCATCTACCTCATGCGAAATCGAGCGCGCGGGCTTCGGCGCCGGCGGCGCGCCGCCCGTTCTCCAGAACGGCGTCGCCGGGAGACCGTCGCACGGCGACGATCCACCTGTGCCTTCCACGTCGAGGAGAGCCGACGGCCACTTCCCGGGAAACGCGAGTGCTGCCAGTAACTCGACAAACTCGCCCACCGCACCCTCCTCCGCCGCTAATCAGACACACTACCGCGGTGTCGAGCAATTTGTGAGTCTCCCACCCATTAATTAACACACGCACCTCTCTCTCTTTCTCTCTTTCTCTCTTTCTCGCGCGTTCTTACGCTCTTAGCTAGAGCTCCTAGCCGATAGTCTCGACCTAGTGCGCCATGCTCTTAGCTAGTGTCTCCTTCGTCAAGGATCCGCGGCGACAGTTGCGTGCCTTCGCTGCCAGCCGCATTGCACACCGCCCGAGGAAGTCCCGTTTGGTCTCGCAGTGCATCGATTTCGTTGGTCGCATTGGCGCAGATCGCTTGAGCCGTCGAGGAGAGCAGAGTGTACGTTCGGAGGATGAGTGACAGTCGCACGTGTTTCGTCATGTTACAAAGTTCCTAGGAAGGCGACGCTCCGTCGAGATTTGTGGAAACTTTCCACGCGGCCAGTGCCGGGAGAAGCCCATTACGAAATCCCATCCGCTCTTGTCGAAATTCCCGTGCCACAGTCTCTCTCTCTTTCTCTCTCTCTTTCTCGCTCGTCCGCTCGTGGCTCATCAGAGCAGGCCCGCGGCCAGTGTGTGTTGGCTTTATTAATAGCCCGGAGCTGTCTCGTCGCAGCGCTCCGGGGAAGAGAGCGAGGCGAGGCGCGCGATCCGTAACGTCGTCGTGTAACCACGTACTCCTCTCTCCGGGCGCTATATGTTCCTCGGGCTCCGCGGCCGTAAGTGAGAGACGCTACCAATCGAACCCCGAGCGCACGAGATTTCGGCGGCGTCGATCGATGCGAGGGCTATTTCCGAGCGGATCTCCTCGGACACCTTGGCATTGCCAAGAGACTCGAGAGAGCGTCCTATCTCCGTGCTCCACTTCCGCTCGCTTCCTTCCTCCCCCGGAGGAAGCTAGATTGTATTCGAATGTACGGCGCGCGCGAGCGCGGCCCTCGGATCGCGTAACGCTTCTGCGAGATGACGCTGGCCGCTGAAGCCTCTTGCCCTCGTGCGCTCTTTGGGACAGTGACGGCTTTCGTTCGAGTAGGCTGCGCGTGTTTCTTCGATCGGAAGGCGGCGCGCTTCGAGCAGTGAGGAAGCCCGAGAGGGCTGGCAAAGTTGGTCGGAGCGCGCTCGGCCGGCGGCACGTCTTCTCTTGGAGGAGAGCTGGCTTACACCCAAGTGCTCGGCTGGGGGTTGTGGTGCGTGTGGGTAGTGGTCACCCTCGTCTTCCTCTACGCCTTCTTCCTGGGAGTCGCTACCCCACTCGCCGCACACAAGCGCCACGTCCGGTACCCCATTGTCGCCTATTCGTCGGCTTCTGCCACTTCGTCGTCCTCCGCGAGTTCCTCGCACCGGGTTTACACGCTGCGCGTCGAGAGTTCGGTGTCGACGTTGCAGTCGCCAGAGAGTTGTCCCCAGGTGAGTGGTCCGCGATTGTGTGTGGCCCCCTCCCTCAACCCTCCGCCCCTTTTTGTTAGAAGCTAGGATTGGTGCTCCAGCAGGGTGGGTTGATGTAGTCGTAGAGGATTAATCGAACTAGACATTAGGGACTGAGGGACTCAGGACTACTGGAACACCTGTACGTATCGAGTGTGTGCAAGGCTGTGCTCTGCTCAATGTTAATAGACCGACCGGACGTTAACAACCCTGTGACTAACTCGCCGAGAGTAGAAGCGCGCCCTTGGAGAGAGGCACTGGACTGCCGTAACGCGATTCACGCGCATTAGAGACCTTCGGGAAACCACCTGACAGCGATAGACTCGTAGCTGTATCGTCCGATTAGCCCGCACCGAGAGATAACCCTCGAAAATCCCATTGCAGGAGGGAAGCCCGACAAACAGAGCGGCGCGCAACCGGCTGCAAGCGCATCGCGACGAACGATGTGGTCTAAATGGATTGCGGAACATTGGGAATACAGTGAGTATCGCGTTCCAGAATCTACTCGCCGCCGGCTCAGTAGGCGGCTTCAAGGCCACTTTTCTTATTGTACTTTGAAAGTACTTATCCAATTTGTATGGTTTGGTACCAAAAGTAATCGGATTTACTTAACACAAGAAAAGTAGGAAGAAACCGACTTTGAAATCTTCCATTGAGTTGGCGGCGAGTGTTGGCAAAGGAATCTATGAACAAGGACTAATAGAAATAATTGTGAACGTTTCAGTGTTTCATGAACAGCGTGATCCAATGTCTGAGCAACACGAGACCGCTGCTGGAGTACCTGGTGAACGACCAGCACATGGCCGACATCAACACGAGCACGTCGGGCATGAAGGGCGCCCTGATCAAGGCGTTCAGCCAGGTGATCCACGAATTGTGGGAGGTTGGCGGTGACCACGTGGTGAACACGACCGCGCTCAAGTCGCAGATCCAGAGATTCGCGCCGCGCTTCATGGGTTACAGCCAACAGGATGCTCAAGAGTTCTTAAGATATTTGCTGGAAGGTCTGCACGAGGATGTCAACCGAGTCACCATCAAGCCGACACCCATACATACCGATATTCCTGACATGTACACGTAAGTTCCACCTCAGAGCCAACTCTCTCAAGATTAATCGTTGGAGCAATGACTGATTGGTTGTAAATCAAAACAGGGACAGCCAGAAAGCGGTGGAAAGCTGGAAGCGTTATCTACGCAGCGAGGACAGCATGATCGTCGACGTGTTCGTCGGGCAGCTTCGCTCCTCGCTACGGTGCACCTCCTGCGACCACGTCTCCGTGACCCTCGACCCCGTCTGGGACTTGAGTCTGCCGATACCCGCGCGCAGCGGCACCGTCAAGCTGAGCCAATGCCTCGAACACTTCACCAGGGAGGAGGTTCTCGACGGTGACGAGAAGCCCACCTGCTCCAAGTGCCAGATGAGAAGAAAGTGCACCAAGAGCTTCAGTATACAGAAGTTCCCCAAGATCCTCGTTATTCGTATCCTTTTTCACTCTAACTCGAAGATCGTTGTATTTTTAACTACTTTCGATGCGTTTGGATTGGATGCTTATTGATTTTTTTTTGGTTCAAAACAAAAAACTTGTTTGAAAATCGGGTTTGATCATTGCCTCGGGAATCGTTGCAGACTTGATTTGAAGTAAATCGGAAATAAGCGTCCAATCCGACCTCACATTTTCTGGACGACGTTCCTTAACAAGTAACAGACTTAAAACGCTTCTCCCCGATGGAGCGGTTCCGCGGGAAGCTGAACGTGATGGTGGACTTCCCGTTGACGGGTTTGGATCTCAGTGCCTTCGCCGCGCCACGTGTGCCGGGCTGCACGTACAACCTGTACGGTGTTGCGAACCACTCGGGCACCACGTATTCCGGCCACTACACGGCGTACTGCAAGCACCCGTACTCGGGCGAGTGGCACGTATACAACGACAGCCAGGTCTCGGTGGTGCCGGCGCGCTCGGTCGTCTCCAGCGAGGCCTACGTCCTCTTCTACGAGCAGCAGCCTCACAGCTCGCACTTGTAACCACACGCCACGCGCCTAGACTAAAAGCAACCAGCAAGCAAGTAAGCAGGCAAGCCAGCAAGGGAGACACTAGAAGAAGAAGAAGAGCAGCTCGCAGACCTGAGAGCAAGATTCGTCCGAGAGCGAGCCGGAGCCGGAACTGCTGCTAAAGGAAGAACAGCACCACCTTGCCTGCCCACGATACCTCAGCATTCTAGTACTACAACACCCGGGACAACTTCTGTCTTTCGCTCTCTCTCTCCCTCTCTGTATCGTGCCGGTATTGAAAAGCGACTAAACACTCGGCGGACTCGACTCACATCAGCCCACTTGTTTTAACCCTCGATCATCCGCGAGACCTCATCACTCAATTCAAGAAGTTAAATAATCTCTCTTTCGTGCCGGGGGTTGCAAACGGCGCGTACTTGCTCTCTGCATTCGTTCTAGGCTCACTTTTAGAGACTCCTCGAGAGAAAAGCTTCCCTCCGAGTGCGAAACACACAAGTTAGAGGCTGCCCCCCCGTCCCCTCCTTCCGAATACCACGCAATTTCTATCACAGACGTCCCGTTGAAGGGAACTCGGCCACATCCTCCTCCTCCTCCCCGAAAGCCTTCGGATAAATTGCGCTCGGTTGATTCTAGTTTTTCGGCGCGGGCCCCGTACACTCGTGGCAAGAAACCTCCCCCCCAGCTTCGCGAGTTTAAGAGAGCGCTCTCCTCTCGACACCTCCTGTTCCGTAGCGTGCGATATCTCGAACCACTAGGCGCGCAAAGAAGCGAACGAATAGAAACCGAAGGTGTGTAAAGCGAGCGATTGCGCGCGTCGCCAAAGAAACATGTCCCGTGCACGGAATAAAAGGCGCTTCGGATGTCTAGTTACTTTTGAATAGACGACATAGCAAAGGAAACATCTCAAACCTCTCACTGTTCACTCGGGAAAAATGCGCAGACACACGATAAACACCCGACACACGCACGCCCAGCACACGTAACGCATTCATACAGAGACACGTTTAAACAGACACACACACACACGCATACTCACACGATTATACATACATGAGACACACAACCGGCAGACCTACCACAGCTATTTACTTTTGTAAAATATTTTGTTTAATAATCACAGTCAAGAGTTATTTATTTAATTTATGGAGAAAAGAGAAAAAAGATGAATGAAAATGTTAATATATTCGATATTGACGGAATATAATATATATTATTATACGTATTACATACCAATAAAAGTAACAGAGATTAAGGAGAAAGCGAAACGGGAATGGGGAGTTTGTTATTTCTCGATCCGCGTTCTCCAATGATACCAGCGTTTGCGTTTTTGAATCGTAAGTATTTTCACTGCGATTCCTATTTGAAAGAACCGCCAGAACATGGTCAGTAACACAAAACCGAGAAAACTGTCGGTAACTACCTACATTTTTCATAAAACAGATGGCGCCACAATGCTGTTCTTCGATTGGTCTTTGGGCGCATTTGACGCGGGAAATTAAAATTCTCGAGCCACTCATGCAATTCCAGATTGCGCAACTCAATAGTTGTACGAATGGCGACGGCAGGCTCTCACGGGAATAATTCTACAACTAAATAGTTCCAAATTAAAGGCCCCCATAGGATCGTGCAATCCCTCCTCTCACTTCCTCAATTACTCAAGCACAATTACGAGACTCCTGTCCGCGATAAAGAGTCGCAGTGCGTGCGTTGGGTCGCGTTGGGCCAATTGGCGACTCAAGTCTCTCGGGTTCGCCAGTGCAACTGCATCCTGGCAGATGGCGAGTGCAGCTCGAACTGCGGCTGCAAGTGCAGGAAGCTTGCGAGAGGGACACCTCCGTTTGTTCCTGCGTGGTGCGTCGCCGGGCGGCGTGCGAACACCGGGCGAGCATAGTCCCCGCAGTCCCGATCGAAAGCTCGCCGGGCAGTACGGCGAAGGCAAGGGAGAGCGGCGAGTCTCTCTCCTTCCCGATCCCGAAACTCGATCCCGATTCCCACTGGCGAAAGCTCCGAGCGTCCTCTCTCTCACTCTCTCACTCACTCTCTCTCTCTCTCTCTGTCTCCCGCCGATATAATCGAACGATCGGGACTTCGAGTTTCCTTGCGATCGGCAGCCGAGTGGGCCGCCGGTTTCCCCGCGATTACCAGTCGGAGGTTTTGGTGCAGTGTCGAGTCGAGGAGTTGTTCGCAGGGTGTTCTCGAGGGTACAATACAGTGGCGGCGGCGAGTTAGCGAGGAGGGAAAATCGGTTTCGGTGGCGGAGCGGCGGGCCGGGAGTGCGGGCGCACGGCGGGGCGCGCTACGTTCCTGGCCCCCGGCGTCGCGGCGGAGGGACGGACGTCGACGTCGACGGGCTGTCCGGGCGAGAGAGAAGGAGGCAGGGAGAAGGCCCCGTGTGCGTGCGAGGGCAGTGATCTCTGAGGGAGCGGCGACCTGACGTACCAACGAGCAACGAACGCGCGCCCCCCACACACACACACACCCACACCGACACACACACAGACAGAGGGACACGCGCGCAAGCCCAGCCCCAATACACACGGGCGCGCACTTGCAGTCCCGAGAGTGTGCGCCTCCAACGCCGAGAACTTTTCTCTCTCGCTTTCTTCCCTCTTCCGCCACGCGAAACCAACAGAGAGTCCACGCAAGATTTATTCCCAAGTTTCGCCGCCAACTTACCGATGGACTGCGCCTCTGCCTTTGTCGCCGAGCGCGACTACCAGGCCGCGCGAGAGTGATAGAACGAGGCCTCGCTCACCGCATCGCCAAGGTAAGGACCTTGATCTGTTCACTGCAAGTTCGAGCTGCCGGAAGAAACGTCGCCGCCGCCGCCGTCCCTGTCGCCGCGCCGCCAGTCATTCTACCAGGGCGATTGCGAGCTTCAGGCATTCTTTCTCGCGAATCGGCTGCGATTTGGCATTTCGGAGACTCGGAGGTTCCAGAGTTGGAACTTTGAGGTTTGGAGTTCCAATGGGTGGAACTTTGAGGCTGCGGAGTTCCAATGGTTGGAAGTGAGGCTTTGGAATTCTAATGGATGGAACTTTGAATCTTTGGATTTTCAATGGTTGGAATTCTGAATCTTTGGATTTTCAATGGTTGGAATTCTGAATCTTTGGATTTTCAATGGTTGGAACATTGAATCTTTAGACTTTTAATGGTTGGAACTCTGAATCTTTGGATTTTCAATGGTTGGAATATTGAATCTTTAGACTTTTAATGGTTGGAACTCTGAATCTTTGGAATTTCAATGGTTGGAACATTGAATCTCGGGATTTTCAATGGATGGAATTCTGAGTCATTGGAGTTTCAAAGATTGAAAGTCTGAGTCCTTAGAATTCCAAAGATTGGAACTCCGAGTCTTTAGAATTCCAATACTCATAACCTCAATCCTTCGAACCACGAACCTCGAATTCCTAAACCTACGAAGTTCGAATACAAAAACTCGAGTCCCAACCACCCAAGATTCGTAACCTCAAATCGTCGGGCGTCTCTAGACGAGACCTCGATCGGCGTAGATCGGACGTGTCCGAGCAGTATGCAGAGTGTTGTGTCGCTCTTATTGTTAGGCTAAGTAGTTTAAGCGCTAGAGTATTTAGTGGAGGCGGTCAGGGTTGCCCGGCGCAGTCGAGGGAGCAATGCGAGCTCTTCTAGAACTTCCGAGAATGGATCGCGTCCGTCGGTGGCGGAGGTGCGCGCGCGCTGTTTTGGTGCAAGGTCGACGACCGATTTCCAATGGCCCCTGCGGACCTCCCTTATCAAAACAACCTGTTATTAGCGACAGCCAGCTTCTCTAATCCGACATCAACAATTGAATGCTGCTTTTCTAGCCGGCGCGACTAGTAATCTCGGTATTCGAGCGGCGAATCCGCAGTTTGTAGGTTTGCACTTGAATCTTTCGAGTTCTGATACTTGGAACTCTCAGGTTTTGGAATTCAAGGTGTTCAAACACAATATCTTGAATTCCCAACACTTTTACCCAAAATTTCTCACTCGAATCTTTGGACTTCCGACACTTTCAACTTCCAATCCCCGGAATTCCAATATTCACAGTCCCAAATCAGAAGAATTCCGACCTTGAACCTCGAGATCCTGGAATTCGAAAGTTTCCAAACCAAAGCGGAACCGGGAATTCATCGGTGATTTATAGTGGAATGGCGGGAGAATTGGAGGCTATCGATCGCGAGGCCGGGGCTCCGGCACCATAATCGTCGGAGGCATCGTCCCGTGAAGGGCCCACCGTCGGCGGCTTTCCACCGCTCCCTATGGGGTTCCGGGTTTTTCGCCCGGGGGGCGGGGCCCCGCGGCAACTCGAATGGGAAAGGGATTTTTCCAGCGGATGTGCCGAGGGCCAACCCTAAGCCTCTCGGGGGCTCGAAGGGTCTTTCCCACATGAATGGCCGTCGCTCGAAAGCCCGGGGAAAGAGTGGGAACAAGCCTGCATATGGAAGAGAACACACGCGGGGAGAGAGAACTGCACCGTTGCAGTAGGCCTCTGGGCCAAGGTTCTCTCACCCTTTTCCTTCCACTCTGCCTCTTTCACTCCCTCATTAGCAGACCGTCTTGCTCCCTCCGACGGCGGGCCACCACCTCCCCAGCAATTTCGCTATTCCCACCGCCGAAACGCACTCCGCTTACAACCTCCTGCCGATCCCAGAGTTCCCGGTTCCAATATTTCGCATCTTAAATCCGACGGTTTTTCACCCCTGATACTTTGGACCACTCGGATTTCACGGCTGGAACTTGAATTCTGTGCAGTTCGAAGGTTCAAAGTGGAATTCTATGGAGTTGCAAGATTTGGGGTTCAAGATATTGTAATTGTAGTTGGAACTCGATATCCGCTGAATTCCAGCGATGAAAGTAGAATTCTTTAGAATTTTCAATATTTCGGGTAATTACAATTTTTAATTTATGTTGGAATTCAAAATATGGTGGAAATAGAATTCATGGGTCTTCTAATATTTCGAAGTCTAAATCCTTCGAGTTCCAGAGTACTCGCAATTTTTAATCCATGCGATTTTCCTACAGTCATAGAAAACGGGGGGTTTCATAAGAGGACTTCCAAAATGGGAGTTTGGATAGCGTGGGAGTTGGGCTCGCGCTAGTCCGACAGCAGGCGTGGCTCGAAACGAAGGTCCAGGGTTTTTCGAAAGGGCCCGTCCGTCCTTTTCATTGGTCGAATGACTCAGTGGGAATTTTTCCGATACGGCCTCACTGGCCCGGCCCCTCACCCCACACATTTCCCTTCACAATGGCCGACCCAGTAACCGTCACTGCCAAAAAACCTCGAGAAGCCCCAGTCGAGCCCCCATTAAAACCGTTTCCTTGCAATCGAAAATTAAACAATAACTCTAACAAGTTAATCTAACATCTTATCAAAATTATATTTTATATTTTTATTAATATTTCATTAATTGCTACACTAAATTCTATCACGAACTCGATTAAAAAAGTGACCGAACGTTCCAATTAATATTCTCTCACAATATTATCTCATTAACCGTACGAAAAAGGGAACATTCCAAAAACATCTCATAGTACACAGAATGGACAAGTGGAGTTGAAGCGGTTCATTGACGGAAGTCCTGTGCTCAGAACTCGTAATGAGAACAAGCTGTAATGGAGGATACGCGGTTTGCGTAAAGAGGTTGCCCGCTTGACGAAGGTCCAATTAGGCGAACTTCCACCTTGCCGGAGCCGGCCGAATAAATTACTGGACTCCGCACGCCGGGGTAATCGGATCACCGGAGCTTCCCAGTGGCCACTGGCCGCTTCTTAATCCAGGCTTAAACACATATGGCCCCGCGCCACTTTCCTTCCCCGAGTTTCCCTCCCGATTCATTCCGGGCACAATTGATTTAGCGAGCATTCACTCCCCATGAATTACGCGACTTAAATCGCTCGGGGAGCCGCAAATCTTGCCCGCAAATCGATCTTTAAATACGTCATTTGGTACTTGTTCGTTAATACTGCGAGTCTTCTGGCAAGATTTTATGAAACGGCCTGTAGGGGTGTTAATATATTAGGATTATATTTATCGGTGACGTGGGGATAAATATGAATTATCGATATTTACGGTAAACTTATTTTATGAAACGCCCTGTAGAATTGCGAAAATACTAAAACTACAACTACCCTCAGTACTGACAATCAATAACGCGTGGACAACTCCAAGAACTCAACAATTGCCACCACCAACTCTAACAAAACGAGCCTATTTGATGAACCGGCCTGTAGCCGTGCGAAAACATCCTAACTGCAAGTATCCATGGCTCTAATCGTCGTTAAAGTGCAGCTATCGGCCTGCACACGCTCCCGTCCCAGGGGAAAGGGTGCAGCTCGATAGAGATCCGTCTGGAGGCCGATCTTGCGATATACGTGCAAGCACACACAGCCACCGCCACACGTACACACATGTGGAAAGAGAGGAGAGGGCTGCTGCGCCTCGGCGGCTTTGTTGCGGTTCGGCCCTCTCTCGAGAACACATAAGAAGGCTTTGAGAATCGCCCGAAGGAATGCTCGCCGGGCGCAGAGGCCGACCTCACAACACCCCGTGGGAGCCGGGGTGCGAGCGAGAGGGATGCCGGCGGCCCGAGGAGGCGAGAGCAGGGAGCGGGAGAAGGACGAGACGCGGGAGCGAAGGCCATTTTCCGTCTCTCGCCTGTCTAGCCGCTCGCGCGCGCACCGCGAGCGAGAGGAGCGCGCGGGATGTACTCTCTCTGTTTACGTCCTCCGCCCCTGAGTGCTCCTGTAGCCCTGTCTCTCCGCCGGACGGGAGATCACGCACGCGTGCACACCTGCGCCCTGCGCGCTTCTCGTGCAGGTGTGCGTGTCGATCGGCGTCGCCGATTTGCTGCTTCCGATTTTGTACTCGGGACTCTGCTCTCTCTCTCTCTCTCGCGAGTTCCACAGTCTATGTGGAATCTGGAGGTCTGGAGATTCTAGCTGGAAAGAAACGCGTTTCCAAGCAGATTGCTGGGTACTGGAAGCCTGGAGAAGAGTACACTCGCGCCCAGTGGCTCCGCATCAGTGGTTCTCAAGCGCGAGGATTGGATGGGGTGGGAGGGAGACTGGAGAGTGGAGGGGGAAGGACTGGTGGGAGTAGAGGGAGGGCGGCTGGAGGGAGTTAAGGATAGACGAAGGAGAGAAGCAGGCGCTGGAGAAGGAGAGGGAGGCAGAGTGGAGTGAGGAGAAGAGAGCTCCTTTGCGTCCGTGGGGCTTCGGTGTCAACAGGTTTTATTTTTGCCCTCGCGAAAAGGCCAAGGTCCTCTCTCGCCCCTACCTTCTCTCCCATCTCACGCACACATGCATGCACTCTCTCTCTCTCTCTCTCTTTCCCTAGTTCTCGACGGCTCTCTTCTTAGTCCCCTCGCCAGACTTCCCAGCTTCCACTCCCTTTTAAACTCCAGATCGCGGACCATCGGCCCCCTCCATCTTCTCCTCTCCGGATTCTCTCGATCGGAGAAAGAAAGAATGAGAGCATCCCGGAGGGTGGAAGAACCTTCTACAGGATCATCCACAATGACCACTTCGATCCTCGACCAAGTCCCCAGAAAAATGCTCGACTCAGAGAGAAACCGATCCAACGATAAAGCCAGCATCCCATAGCGAATCTCACACATTCGCGAAATGTGTCTGATCCATACGCGTTCTCTATAGCGCTCGGGTATACCAAACTCGTATCTATCCGAGGGTCTCTCGGGAGTCCCGGGAGATTGGTCCAGCGGCTGGAACTCGTCTGGAAAGGTCGCTGGACTCTCGGGGTGGAAGGAAAGCGAGCGGCAGCGCGCCGTCGCCGCTCTGGAAACGATCTACGGCGAGAAGACGGGCGCCTCCTGCGGCTAGAGAGACAGGAGCGGAGATGCCAATACATCCGAGCGGGAGAGAGAGGGGTAGAGAGTGGCTCTCTCGGCGGTTGGAAGGAGGAGGACGGAGGATCCGAAGGTTCGTTCACAGGGAGGAGGAGGGAGCGAGAGTGCAGCGGCCTGGCTGGCTCGTCCGACCACACTAAACTCCTCTGAGCGGCGCACACCATAGCCGGCCAGTCGCACACCATGAGCCCAGGCTAGAGTCCCGTGTAATGTATTCTCGAATATCGTGCGCTCTCTCGTGATCAATATAAGCGCCGAGCGTCGAGCGCCGAGCGCCGCCGGAGATGCACGAGGCGGCCCGCCACCACCTCCTTCTTTCTTCCCACTGCTCTCGCTCCCTCCTTCTCCCTCCCTCTCGCCGCGAGACGCCGAGAGCCACCCGCCGCTCTCGCTGTTTTTTCCTGCGGAGTGCAACGCACGCGCTCGCCCGATCCTGCCGGAGGGAGAGGAGCGCTGCACTCTCCGGGCTCCTCCGATTATCCGTGACAATGCTCTCTCGGCAACCGTGCGCTCCAGCCTCTCCCTCTCGCCCGCCGCGCACCGGGGAATGCATATTATAATGTATGTCTATGTATACATATATCCTGGGAATTATTTCGGGAGCCCCTCCGTGTCTCCCGCCGACCCGGTTTTTGCCGACTCGGAAATCGGACGATCGCCGCCCCGGACTTCTAACGAGGCGGTCTGGTTTAACCGGAACGGTAATTCCGAGATTGTCTTTAGCGCGATTCTTCCATCACTGAAACCTCCTGTATGATTTGGAATTATCATGAATTATCTAGGTATTTTAATCCATAAATAATATAAAATAATGCAGTTATTAGAATTATATTACATTATAACTCAAAATAGAACAAGAATTTACGAAATCAATCTGACTTGGGGTTCTTCGGACTAATGCGGTTCTTCGAATTATATTACATTATAATTCAAAATAGACCAAATATCGCCGAATAGAACAAATCGAAGGTTTTTAAAATTTATTTAAAATTTTAAAATTTATAAAGGCAATCTGACTCGCCGCATATAAAGTTGATGTAAACGAGGTATAAAGCCGAGCGCGACACCAAGCCGACAAAAGGCGAGTGAATCAGCCCGGAGAAGTGGAGATCGAGCGGAGAGTAACTAGGTGTGTGCGCGAGTGAAGTGAGAGAGCCGGCTGATAGGGACAATGGCCGAAGGTGTTCTAGCGAGGCGTGATCGAGAGGGCCAGCAGCCCCGAAAAGCTTCTCAGGGCCGATTGAGCGATATTCACTCGTACGAATTAAAGTTCCCTGAGACCACACGGGCCAATAGCCACGGCCGCCGGCGTATGCAGCGCGTACGTGTACTCGGAGTTCTTTAGAGGCGAGCCAGTATGCCTCTTGCCCATTGACTCCAGCTGCCCTGGACCTTTCGGGAGTAATGAAGCCTGTGTGGCAAATATTTAACATTTACTCCTCAAGCTCTCCCCCGAGTCCCGAGCGCTTTATGATCGCGTGACTCGTTCATTCCTGGCCCGAACTCTTTGAGCCGGTCCCTAAAGAACCCGCCACCTCCTCTTCGCTGATCGAAGAGAGTAAATCGCCGTGGGTCGACTCCCGTTTTCTTAGCGAGTGTGTCGCACTTGTACTGTTACTTTCGATCTCCGAACGGCTTTCCTCCGGGCAGGAACGCATCCTCGAGGAGGTGGAGGAGGAGCGCGGCTTAATCCCGCAAGACAGAGAGGAGGAGGGAGGGGAAGGGGTCGGGGCGGAGGAAGAAAAAGAAAATTGATGGCGGAGCCATCTGGAGGAGGAGAGCGTCCCAGAAAACTGGCCGCCATCGTCCTCGAGAGCCACCCTCGACTCCCACCTCCTCCGCACTCTATGCAGCCAGGTACACACACGCGAGCGGACCGCGCACGTATCGTCCGTTGCACTTTTGAAGCTCGCGTGTGAACACGCACCAACAGCCACCGGCCCCGTTCCATAAGCGCGCTGTGTGTTCTCTCTTGCCCCCCCTCTCGCCCCCCTTTCTTAGCCACACACACAGGCATAGCAGCCTCTGCGTGTTAAAGTCCCGCTCACACGCCAGACATCCGTGAAATGCGTGGAGTACGCCGGGCTCGAGACATATTGCGCGAGGGGCGAGTGAGGGATGAGGAGAGAGAGAGAGAGAGAGAGAGAGAGAGACTGGTTCGTCTGGCGAGTAGGGAAATAAAATCGTTAAGTGACATTCTGTGGCGCTGGGCTGGATTTGGGACCCTCGGGCCCACTGTGGACGCCCAGTGATAAGCGTATGAATCGACCAGTAGAGAAATTCTACGTGTTTTTCATTTGGAAGTATATATTTCTTCCGAACCCACTCTACTGAATTAGTTCTCAGCTCGAGATAGAGAAGTTCTGTCGGCCATCTTTGTGCGCGGCTCCACCTCGAGATTTCGAGGCTCTCTAAGAACAGTCCTAGTCCATTAGGCCCAAAAGTAACTTTCGCATACCAAAGAGGAGCACTGAAGAAGATCGGCAAGCGCACACGATCGTGTGAATGAATCGAGGACGCGCTATCCCAGCGATTTTTCTACCAGCCGAGAAGCGAGCGCGTCCGCAGCGCGCGAGCTCGAGTGAACGGGGTTGACCCCGGCCGCTCGGCCCCGGCTATCTCTTTCGCCTGACCGAGATTAGATCCTCCCTCGAACGGTTCAGCGGCTCGCTCGCTCGCACGCTGACGGTCAAGTTCGCTCGGCTAATTCGAGCCTCTCTCCACCCCCCGCCCGGCCGCCGAGTCCCGGCCGGAGCGGCGCAGACAAAAATGAAACTCCATCCACTAAACAGCGGGCCCGATCGACGTGTATCCAATTCCAGGGGAAAAGCTCGGGCCGCGCTCGAGAGAGCCGTCGCGTCTAGTCCCCGTGTTTCGATATGTGGAGACAGTGGTGGTGGGGGGAAGTGAGTCTACTTTGTAGTTGTACTTGCACGCGGACCTTGTGAAGGCTGGACGTCGATTGCAGCGGGGAGGAACTCGCCATTGGCAAGTGGCAACGCCGACTGACACCTGGTGGAAGGGGTGAGAGAGTACCGAGCACGCTATTCACTCTGTGGCCAGTGGTGGTCAACTCGGGGCTCCAAATCACCCCGAGATTCATTTCTAATGTTAATTCTAACTAATAAACTTGTATTCGTGCCAATCCTTTCCTCTGTCAGTGACTCTCTCAACTCAGACTCCAAACTTTAAATGTTTCATAACTTGAACTAGATAGAAATGATAAATCCAGCTTCCAGGGATTGAGAACCACTGAGCAGTAACCCAGGCAGATATCGGCGACTACGCCACTGGCACTGAATTTCGCACCGGCGTGGCCCTTTCGAGCAGTGTGGCTGCGCGCTCGAGAGAGGGGCAGAGAGCGATCGAGAGGGACGAGGAGAGAATGGGATCAGTTGGAGAGAGAATCCCGAGAGAGTGAGGGAAGATAGGCCATGTGCTGGGCTGGCTCGACTCTCCAGCGGTGGACCTTCGGCTCGTTCTCGTTCTTCTTCGCGCGCCGAATTCGTGCCGGCAATACAAGTACGTTTACCCTCTCGAATCTCCCCCACTCCCCTCCCCTCATCTCCCCTTCCCTCGGACCACGAACCGCGCGAGGGGGTAGAGCTCGGTTGTGTGAGTGCGTGGGGGGGGGGGGCACACACGCGCGCGCGCCACCCCCGCACGGAAAAGCAAATTCTCTCCGTGTCACTGAACCCAACCGTCTGACCCCGTCCTTCGGTTTTCCGCACGAGGTGCCTCGACCTCGTCCGGAAGTAGGATGAGCGACTTACCCGCGCTCTCGACCTCGCCGCCCTCGCTCGCTCGTACTCCACCGATACCCTCTGCGACGGCCTCTTCCATCCTCGATTCCCTCGGCCCTGGTGCGCCCTCGAGTATCGTCAGGTCAATTATCCACTGTTCTGGAATAAAGAGATACGATGCCTCGGACTTCGCCCGCCGCCATTTCCACGGTCCGGCTCCACCTCGAGAGTTTGAGACGGGTTTGCGGGGATTGTGGGGATTGTTGGGGGAAATTGAGGATTGGAGGTCTTAGGGGGCTCGTGAACAAAGATGTTGAGGTCGAGAAAGCGAGTGTATAATAAAATAAAGGGATATTTATAAATATATATTATATACAAGTTTTTATAAACTCATATTGACTAGTGGAAATAGTAAAAAAACAGCTAAACACTGATGATCAGAGGAGCGAGAGGGTGGAAAGGGATGTATCGCGAGTGGAAGCTGCAGATAGGAAAGTGGATGGAGATACATCGTCTCGGCGAGGAGCTCACGGGACATTGGCCTCGGTGGGAGCCAATAAAATCCCCCTGTATCGGGTAAGCGACACTCGGCTTGCTCCCCGGCCTTCAACCCTCAGCCACCCCCTCCCATGCGAGCCCAGACACGTCTGGTCCAGACGGAGAGCACCCTCGGCCGCCGCCAGCCGTGAAAACAGCCGTCTCCCGCTAATGAAGAGACCTCGGCACAACAAACCTGCGACCTCACCGAGAAATCCAGGTGAATTGATCGGGGAACCGAGAGGAAGCTGACACAGATGGCGATCGCCGGAGATATCGGAGCATCGAACTGTTCGGCGTCTGGTTTCTGCTTCTCCCGGGTGTGCAGCCTGTCTCTCCGGCGGCGCGCGCGAGGACGACGCCGGCGCCCCGGCGCTCTCGTGCGCGCCCGGGACACCACGGCACGCAGTCTGTCCTGTCTGCCGAGGACGCGCGCTGCTCCCGATCCGCTCCGCAGCTCTCGCAACACGTTGCGCTCCAGCAACACGTCGTCACTCCGTGCCCCCGTCATTCGTGACTCAGTGCAGTCGAGTCATTGGAGCCTGTGACAGTGACCTGTGCCGATGGGATCTTGAGGATTACTTGGATCCGAGTGAGTTGGTGGTTGGTCTGATTTAGTGGTTTTCGTACGCTGTGCTCCGAGTCATCGAGGTTCACTGTGAAATCATTTGGGAATATCCGCTCGGAGATCGAGTCGGTGAGTAGTGCTGAGTATACACGTGCCTCCGTCGCTCGAGTTCTAATGACTGATGATGTCTACTTAACATAATTAAAAGAAATCAGTGTTAAATAATGAAAAAGAATGAAAATAAAATCGCAATGTCACTCGAAGTTATCTGACTTATACTTTGATTATCGACCGTTTGGGACGTCTGGGGTCAACGACCCCCCGAACCTCTCTCTTATCCTGGAATTGCGCGATTAATTTCGAGAAAGCGAGATAGTCGAACGGAACCTCCACGGAAAGCGAGTGAGATCGATAGCCGCGTTGTCTCCGCTCGCGAGGAAAGAGTGCCGGCGAGCAGAGCGACTGATGTCGAGTTCCGCGGCGGCTGGCGGCTCGAAAGGGTGGCTCGCCCCGTTAATTGCACATGTGATTCCGTCGGCTGAAAGGGCTATTCAATTTGTCCCCGCACAGCCTGTATCCGAATTGGATTAGTGCCCCGCAGACGGAACGCTTGATTTGCTAGACGACGCTCGTTTGACGCGCCCGGAGATGTATTCAGATCCTCCGGCTGCCTCCCACTCGGCTCGCCTGCGGGATCCTCGGATAGTCGAGTTCGAGATCAATACGACCAAAACACTCGCCCTCTTCGAGTCCTCTCGAACCACTCGAAATGTTAAATAATACATTTTAATGTTCAATAATACATTTCAACTTGGATCACTTTGAAATGAAAATATTCCTTTTTAATAGACTTTGAAAAATGAGAGGAAAATTAATTTCTCAGCGACGAGTAGAAGAGAAATAATTTTCAACTTTTTAGGGAATTTTTGTTGGTTGAAGAAATGAGATTTTGGTGTTCGAGTTGAATTGAAATGAGAATGTTGGTGGGTAATTGTGTTAGTGATTTCGGCCGATAATTGGGTGAAACGCGATGATCGAAGGGGAAGCCTGGGTGGCTGCCGTGTCGAAATACAGATCGGGTGCTCCTCGCTCGGCGAGTTCATCCTTGCTCTCCTCGAAACTGTCAAAAGGTGCGCATGCGCCCTGCTCGCCGGCTCGCGCCACCGGGGAAATGAAACAACAGAGAGTGTCATTGACCCCAGACGCGCATGTATAGTCACCGCGTGTACCGATCCGCCGAGGTTAAGGGTAATTTTATCGGCCGCCCCGCACTGTAAAATACTTCCTTCCTCCGCCTCCGAGCGCCGCTTCCTCCCAGGATTCCGCCGGAATTCCCAATTTCGAAATCCCGGAAATCAACCCACCCAAATATCCCCAGGAAAAAACTGAAGAAAATTCCTTTCGATTATATTCGTGTCAGTAGTGATCGGAGTCATTAAAGTCATTAAATCCCGTAATTAAAGGGGAGCGTCGCTTGAAAATGATTGAATCCCATCCAAAGATCAATCGTGCGCTATGGGAATGATTGACTGGGTGCCAATAGAAAAATTCCACTCGAGTGCCGCTCTAGAATACATCAACTCGGTGGGAATCAAGAAGACGATATGTTATCGGGTCACGCGAGCCCCGGAGTGTCGCAGTTTCAAGAGCGCACTTAATCGTTTATTTATATCTCAAGGAAACCGAACTCGAGTTTCGATTCAACACGAACTTGAAATCCAACATTAAAATCGAGTGTTTCCAATGAGTAACCCTAACCTTTCCCCGTCGCTACCTAACACAATCCTCAGCACACTTAACAACTCAACCTTCAATAAACTAAAAACTCGAAATCGAGTTTTTCCACTGCGTGCGCCGGGCAAATGGCGTTGCTCGACTTAACGACAGTCTTTCTCCGTCGCTGGATGACGCAGTTGATAGTGCAGTGCACTCCCGGCGGTGCCCGGTGGGGCAACGCGTGTGTGTTATCTCATTCAGCCGCGGAGAAACCGAGTGCGAGCGCGCACTCGCTCGCTCTCCGTCGAACAAAGCAATGTCAATGGCCCTCGATCGACGCAGAGAGAGAGAATCCCTGGAACGCACTATCAATCGTGCTCTCGTTCGAGGCTATCGCCGGAATAACTCATGGTCACTCGGTGTCCTCCGCGCGGTAGTAAGGCGACTCGACTATCAGCCATTTTCGGAGAGCCGATCACCCGCGCACCCACTTCTGCCTAGAGCGCCGCCATCTTGGCCCTTCGTCTCCACCTCGGGAAACTGGACACACTTTTCGATACTGTCGCGCGATTCGCGAGAGAATCGCTCGCGGTAATGTTTAGGCCTGTTGGGAGGAAGAGTCGGTTTGAAACTGGGAAGTCATGCGAGTGGTATTAATCTTTGGATTATGATGGTTTTTTAACTCGTCGGAAAAATCTTTTATACTTTGACTATTTATCGTCGAATTCGGTATTATAAATATTGAATTATTTTCTCCACTGTTCTATTGGATTCTGACTTTTATTTTGAATTTATGAATTTATGAATTGAATTTATATTGAAAATTATGAAAATTATGCCATAATGGCATATGCCATTTTTGGCATTGTCGGATTTAAATCTCGATTTTCACACGAACTATTACAACTCTCTCCAATCACAAGTTTTAAATTATTGAGCCGTTCCTGGCTCGGAGAGCAAAGCTAGTTTCACAGAGATCTGTGCATGGACCAGCGGCGTCGGCGGCGCACGATTGTCGGGCGAACACGGAAGCCGGAAACTAGTTCCGGCCTCCTCTGTAAGATCAATACCTAAGTTGTGCAACAGACTGTCTGGCGCGAGCCTTTCGCCTCGCGTGCGCGCGGTGCAACCAGTGCAACCAGTGCAATGCCGCCGACATATACACAGAGGCAGTCATAGCTCATGGCAGACATTGAGTGCGAGGGAGAGAGGGAGGACGCACTTAACTCTAGCCGTGCATGTGAGCTCGTCTAGACTATTGGCTAGGTCAGTAATCGCCGTTAACTCACCCGATAAGTCTCAGACATTTCACCGAGACAATCGTATCCCTTTCACCGTACAGTAATTAATTTTCTCAGGTTTACCGTTAATGGAAGTACCAATTTTAGAGTAAAAATACTATTTTATAGTCGATTTTTCAATGGCTCAATTTTACGAAACACCAAAAATGAATTATGGTTTATGATGAATTAATGAATTATTTATGAAATCCCAAAAATGGTCCTTAAAGTGAAACTATATAGGGATATAATACTATTTTACATTTAAGCATGTACGATTATTTAAAATATTAACTGCAGTTTCTCCCAAAGGCCAAACAATCGAATGGCCCAAAAAATCATTGGATCCAAGTAGAACGAGTCCATCAGCGAGTTCCCCCACCGCGCCAGGCTTTCGGGGCGTCTGCGTTAATGCGCGAGGGGTGCAAGGGCGAAGTGCAGTCGAAGGGTTGCAGGCGAGGGTAGCCGCAAAGGGAGAGGGCTGGCCGGGGTGGTAGGGGGAGAGTGAAAAAGGGCCAGCAAGCCCATACCACTCTCTCTCTCTCTCTCTCGCTCTCTCTTCCTTTGTGGGAGAAGGTTCTGCCCGCCCACCAGATAGAGCAGTGCGAGCAGATAGAGCGGAGCAGCCAATGACTGGCATTCTCTCTAGCAGAGAGGTGCAGTAGGCACTGCCTAGAACGGTGCCTCTCGCTTTCTCTCCCTCCACTCGCCGCCGCCTGGCCCTTCTGTCAGAGAACGATCTCCCGATCGGATCCACTCGCGCAAAAAGCCATAATCGAACGCTCGCCCGCTTCTGCCGGCCTGGCACCATGTTAACAATGATTTAATCTCGAAAATAATAGGTTGCCGCGTCGTTACAGGGGTTTTTAAGCTTTTCTCGCTGGTATTTTTGCCGATCTGGTATTATTCTAACAGAGAATTAATTTTAAAAATGTTTGTTCAAACTTTTGGCTGATGTTATCGTTTGTATGCAATATATGTTGATTCAACTGTCGAATTTAACGAGTGATAGTTCGTGGGAATTCATTGTTTTTTACCGACTTGGAAAACGTTGCAATACATCACACGTAATACTTCAATTACAATATTTAGTAAATTCAAATACCGCAGACATTACTTTAACTTATCAGCCCAAACTATTAATTACCAATTTCCAAATTCGCTTCACATTCTTTTCTCAAATATTTCTCCCAGTCCCATTTACGTTTTCCTTTCGTTTGTTCGAACCCGCTCGACAGTCCACTCCGAGACTCCGTCGCAGCGAACGTCGCTTCCGAGTTTCTCGCGTTTAATTTCGAGCCGGCGAGAGACTCCCAGGTCCGACGGCGACAGTTCGATCGTGGCGGCGGTCGCGCGGAGTGAATAGGCCGGGCGAGCTAATATGCGAATATTAAGCGGAGGAACGAGTGGAGAGGAGCCGAGGATCGAGTCCTCCTCTCGCGTCCAGACAGGACTGACCAGTTCCACTCGGAGCGATCGGGCCGACTGCCAGCGGGATTATTCACTGGCGGCCGAGGCGACTCATATCTCTCTCTGGCGCGCGCGCGCGCTCCGAACGTCGCCGGCTTATTTCGGGAGGCCGACGCTGACTTCCGATCCCGGCGCAAAAGTCATCTGCCCCCGCACGCACCCACACACACGCGCGAGTCTTTTGAGTAGGTGAGAGGCGGCGATCTTCGCTCGAACCCTTTGACGGATTTCTCGGGCCGCTGAACTTTCGAACTCATTGCGGCTTGTCACCCAATTAGCCGGCGGCTTGATCCCGTTACGAATTTTTGCCGGCGCACCTCCCGACCCAACCGCCGACAGAAAGAGGGAGAGAGAGAGGGGAGAGGGTTCACCGCACAGTCACACGAGGGAATTGGCACAGGAATTTCGTTTTATTAACTTTCATTAGCTTTTCGAGTGTCCCGGTCCGATTTTTGCAGAGCCGCGCTGACTTGGTAATTGCATTGAATTAGTGGTAATTAATTTGATTATTTTTCGCGTTTGTTCTGTAATTTATTAGCTTTTATTAACTTTCGGTGTCGGCGACCGATTTGGACTGGGTCGCTTGTGTTAATTACATTGGACTAGTTTTATTATTGTTATCGTTTTATTAGCTTGTTATCTTTTATCGATGTTAAAGCGCCGACTTATTAATTTCACTCCTTCACAATGAATTACTTTTATTATTTCGAGTATTCTTCAATATTCGGATTAATTTTAGTATTTTAATTTTTGATTTCCTCGCTGAGCAAGAGTTGACTTGCTACGCAGTTCTTGCCTAGACAACTACTCCCCCTCTCCCTCTCCCTCGACGTCTCTCGATGTCGATGGGGTTAAAGCTGAAGTGATGATTAGCCCTCGAGAGAGGGAAGATAAAGGAAGGAGCCGGGCGGAGAGCTCTTCCACCTGAGGAATGCCTATTCGTTTCCAGTCACTGGCATCGATTCCTGCCACCGCTGGCCTTATTCGCCCCGCCTGACACTGCCAACGGGGTTACAATCTGCGATACACTTGCCAAACATTCCCCGGGATCTCACAACTCCACATGCTCGCCCGTCGGACCACGTGTCTGCACTCGCTGCATCTCGATTTCGAGGCCTGCGATACTTTTCCACTGGAAATATTCGCAGGCTTTCTTTAGTGATTCATTTGCAATTGTGAGTTTTTGTAATATTGATTGCACGATTCCAAATTGGAGTATTGATGCTTTATTGATTCCTCGATGGTAGGAATTCCAATTAGAACAGTGATGTTTTATTAATTCCTCGATGGTTGGAATTCGACATTGAAACGTTGATACTTTATTGATCCTCCAACTGTGGGAATTCGGCTAAAATAATTTAAAAAATTAAAATTCATATAATTAAATTTCTGAAAATTGAAATTCATAAAAAAGAATTAATGCATTGGAATTCCAACTGAATCCCTGTGAATTCAATTCTACCCGGGTCCCTACTCAGTATTCTCTCGCAAATGAACCCAGCGAATCTTCACCCAACCACCTACAATTGAAATCAAAACTATCATGGCGACCTTACTCTCCACCGCTCCGCCGAATTCGAGCGCGGCGGCTCGAGCGGAATCCTGCGAGTCCGGCGGCCGCGACGATGCAGGCGAGCGTGTGCCGTACACGCTGCAGGGAATTACTGCATACACGTACACGTGCGCCGGCGGACTATGTGCAAGCAGTGCGGGCCTTGATCGCGGTCGTGTTGCTATGGGGACGTTCCTGTCCATTCTCCCGCTGTCCTCCTCCTCGCGTCCCTCGCGCCGATCCTGCCCTCTGCCGGCTCTCTCACGCCGGCAATACTCGCCACGGTACAGTTACTCGCAAAAAATCGCACATGTCCACTTTGTGGCGCTTTGCATCGCGCATTCGCGCACCTTTCGGAGTCTCGAAATCGTGCGGGGAGGATTCGGGCTTGTTGGGGGATGTGATGGGTGTTCGTCTTGTGTTTGATTATTGTTGGGAGAGTCGGAGAGTCGAATATCACAAGGGATTATTGAAAATCGTATCAAAAGGTAGTTTTTAGAATTATTTTCTGTAGAAAAAATGAAAAGTAGCCGTCTTTGTAATTATTCTCTAAAAAGAGAACGAAAAAGTATTGTCCTTATAATCATTTTCTAAAGACAGAACCAGAGAGTACTGTTTAATCGGAACTCAGTGCTCAATCGACTCTAATCAGCTCCAATAATAGACGAACACCAATCATTAGAATATTTGCATAAACACGTGCGCTAACAGTCGGCAAAGCGGCGGACGCTGATTCAGCCGGCAACAATAACTCACTGAACAATCCTGCTTCCTCGAAGCACATATCGCTCATGTTTCTCTCTCCCGCTCGGCGACTCTCCGTCTCTTTCTCGTTAATTAGACATCGGCAGCCGAGGCTATTTAAAAGTGCTGTTGTTAAAAAGTGTCTCCCGTTACGCGTCCACCAGGTGGAACGCCGATAAAGACAATGGACATTTATCGGCCCGTGTGTAACCGGACTCTTACACTACTGCGTCTGTACAGGCTGATTCACTTGCCGTCGAATCAGCATTTCCCACTTCCTCTCTTTATCGCTGCCGCGTATGCATATTATATTCCTAGTTGAAATCGAATCGCGGAAACTAGCAAACTTCCACTGCAAATCTATAACAAACAAAACACATGCAAGCAAAACAAAAACAAATGCAAACAAAAGTCAAATGTAAAGTTCATTTATACCACCAAAAAGATGAAAGTTTATTAAACACAAATAATATTGAATAAATAATGATAAAGAATCGATTAAAATAATAAAGAATCGATTAACTAAAGTAATACTAGTGCGCGGATATCTTTCCAACTTCGAAGCACAGCAAGTATGTACCGGGACGGCGGGCTGCATGCAAATTCGCATATGGAAAAGGGAGGCCATCCTGCACTGGGTTAGCAGAGGACGCCAGGAGTGGAGAGAGCGAGCGAGCGAGAGAGGGAAAGGCCGAGGAGGGAAGGGAGTGCAAAAAATGTGAGTGCACGTCCCTGGGATGTATGTAGTTCATTCACACGGGCCCCGCGCGTGTGTCTCTCTCTTCCCTCCACGCCACATGTTCCTCTAGAATTCCCGTCTTCTTAATCCGCGGCGAAAGGGAGGAAAATTCGAGGGACGCAAATCGAAGAAAGGAGTTAGTCCGAGGCAAATAACAGTACGGCGGCTTTCGGTGTTGTAGGAGGTTCTCGCTGCTGGAAGTGGTGAAGCCAGCATCCCTTGGGCACCGCGGCCAGGCCATTCAACTGTCTACGAAGGGCCGGCCGATCTTTTACCGAGATCCGGAGTAGTAGTCCACCTTCTGCCTCCCCCGGCGAGCTCTTCTTGCTCCTCTTCTTCGGCCTCCTCCTCCTCCTCCTCCTCCTCCTGCTCTTGTTGCTTATTCTTGTTGGATGCTGCGCTCCTCCTTTTCTAGGGCCCCGCTCGGCCCCCTCCGGGCCCACTGGCGTCGAACTCCAGGGACTGTCCCCTCTAGCCCGCCGAGTTAATGATAATCATTAAGCCGTCCGCCGCAACTAATTACACTCGAGCGGTATCAGCTCGGGAGGCCCAAAAGCCGAGGCTGAAACCAGTCCCAAATCGAAATTACCGGCCCAATTCGCCGAGAGATTGTACGGAAGGAATTAGTATACGGCGAGGTATTACCTCGGGTAATAGCAATATCAGTGATTCCAGGGGAATGAGCCTGTAGAGGCGAGACGGCCTCGTAGCCGGCTCTCGATATTGCTCTGCTGGGTCCTCTTGAAACTTGGCTACTTGAGCGTTCATTCACTCGCGCCCTGCGAGCCCGGCTTAATGCGCTTCTATTCAGCTCGATGTAATTGAGAGGTCTGCCTTTCACTGTTTCACTGTTTCGCCGCTGGCCCGCGCGCGCCTTTGTACATTGTTCTAATAAGCGGGCGAATCTGGCGCCGTAACTCGAAAGAATGCATATGGCGGCCGACTAGTAAGAGCCGGCCGAGGAGTAACAGCAGTTGAAACACAGACATTCTTTCGGCTTGCAGATCCAATGCGCCGGAGCATCGGCCCCGAGGAGGACAACCGGAGGGAAAAGCCTCGGAGCAAAAGGAGCTCGCAAGACGAAGAACCCAGGAGTCAAGGACGCCCAAGTCACCGAGAGTTCGCGATCGATCCATCTCCTATACTTGATGACACTAACCCGTAGATCCGAACTTGTGGGCTTTTTTATATGCATACCGCAAGCTCCTATCTACCGGTACATGTAGTCAGGCCGGCGTTTAAGCTCTCTCCACGGATCTTCTTCTTCTCCTCACTTGCTTCCTCCCTCGCCAGCCCACCACCTCCCCCTCTCTCGCTCTTTCTCTCTCTTTCTCCCGCCCACTCCTCCTAATGAATCACAACCTCTCAACTCCGACTCGATATATATCGCGCGTGTATGTGTATGAGAGAGTTTCGAGAGATCGAACGCAATGGCAGATTCCCGGGGCGACGAACGCCGTCCAGGAGTGAACTGCGACTTCGATTAGCCCAAGTCTTGAGGAATTCATTAGAACTGTACAAAGCTGTGATTAGAGAAAAGAAAGATCGAGCGGGACGAGTGATCGGCTCCACTTGTTACTTAGTCCACTGGAAGCAGATTGAGAGGAGCTTTAAGGATAATGGAATGCGAGAGGAGTGAGTGTCTTTACCAAGCTGTAACGAGCGTAGGAGTGCGAGGAGACCGGGAGAGTCCTCTCGACGGCGGGAAGGCGTGTAAGCTCGGGCTCTTCCGGGGCCGGAGAGTCGCGTCGAAGAAGAGGAAGAGGAGTCCATCTAGCGGTGACGCCTGGGTGAGGTAGTAGGTTGTATAGTAGGGAATGGAACATTCGCCAGATACGAAGTCCACTGTACAACTTGCTAACTTTCCCGGTCGTCGGCGCCCCGGCACCAACGACCCTCCCCAGGATTATGCCCCCACCTGGAGAACCAAGCCACCCTACGAGTATGCGAGCGAGCTCGAGCCCTCGAGAGCAGAGAGAATGAGAGGCTGAATGAGATTGTTGTACTAAACTCCCCGAGTTCAATGAAGATTATCTACTTACGCGCTTGACTCGCGCGGGACTCGAGGAATCCGTAGACCTTCCAGTCACTCGTATAGCAATCGGGCTTTCTGTCTTTCAAACAATGTACGTCGTGTTTAAGGAGTTTCCAAGGACTTGTATGTGAGAGGTGGAGGAACCGTGTCGGGGACACGGTGGTAATGGAGTGAGGAGTGCAATGGCGGGCGGGCTGAAAGGTAGATTTGTTGATAATAATAATAAAAGAGAAAAAAAATTGAGAGAGAGAAAGTAAAAAAAGCCTGCCGCGTCGCCGGTACCCTGAGACCCTAACTTGTGACGTCGCGTCCGATATCTCACAGGCTAGATTCTCTGGTATTGGCGATGAGTACTGCCTTTTGTCGGATCAAAAGTCAGTCCTAGCAACAGAGAAAAGGAGCCTGGGATACCGAACCAATCGTAGCGAGCACGTGAGAAAGTGAGACATGTACGCGAGGCACGTGAGAGAGAGAGAAACACACAGAGAGAGATAAGGCGGAATGAAGTGTTGTTGAACAATATATTTATCTCAATAAACCTCTCCCTCGATCTCAACACCTTTTATTCTAGCGATTGAATACAAGATATACCTTTTCTTTACGTTCTACGGCTTACTGCCCCTGGCTCCCGAGTTTTACTGTACCTCGCTAACTAGACAATAGTCCTCGCTCCCCCGTAGAAAAAACGTGGCTTCGCGCGAAATAGAAAAATATCATCCCTCTACTTTGTACTATGCTAGAAATCGTCAGACGATCTTCGCGCGGCCTCGACTTCCTCTCGGCCAGGGCCGCCGGCTCGATTCCCTCGCGGAGAGGACGGCCAATTGGCCGATCGAGAGTTGGCTCCCGCGGGAGTTCAGGTCGGAGCGAAGCGGCGGCTTCGCTGCCGCTGGAGTTTCATCCGGAGCCAGAATGAACAGGCTCGGGACTCCGGGATTGTTCTCGGCTCGCCAAGAGTTCGATCAGAAGTATCGTCTGCCCTCGTCGACGAGGCGACTCAGTTCGGCGGCCGAGTAGCCGAGCACCTGCTTCAGATCGCAGACGAACTTGTAGACGAAGCGCTTGCCGTGGACCTTCGAGATCATGTCGCCGTCGTAGTAGTATCGGAGAGCGCGGCTTAGCTTCTCGTAGTTCATCGAGGGCTTGTTCTTCCGGGCGCCCCATAATTGAGCCACGGCTTCCGGTTGGTTCAGCTTGAATTCGCCCTCGGTGCCGACCCATTGGATCGCCCCTCGGTGCTCCCGATCGGTCAGCAGCTCCAGGAGGAACTGCCAGAGCTGGATCTGCCCGCTGTTCACTGATCGACTCGAAGCGGCGATGGTGATGGGTGTCGTGTCGATAGTCTCCAGGGGGACGCTCACCACCCTGGCTTGCTGGTTCACCACCGGCCGAGACTTTTGTGGTTTCTGATTCCGCACCTTCAACTTCTCCACGTTGTTCTCCGTTGGCGATGCCAGTGTCTCCTTCTGCACGACAGCTGGAATATTCAAACGAACCTTTCTTAGTCTCAGAACTCGAGTTTGGTGAGTTTGAAGGCTGCGAAAGAGGTATTAGGACCCACCGACGAATTTACACTTCCGAAGCAGCTCCAAGTGCGTCCAGAAGACTTCTCCTGGATCGAGTGGCACCTTCTGCTGGAATTCTTCCAGTGTGAGATTGCAGAGTTGTTGGCCCGTGATGTTCCAGTCGGCCAGTCTCACGGAAACCAGGTTGAACTGCCGTACTGCCCATTGCAGCCAGTGTTTCACGTGGGTTTGTGTCCAGTCTTTCGGATCCGGTGGGATCTTTAGTCGTTCCTATCGATACAAACGTTTTATGACGACTTTCTGCTAATCTTCTCACTTTTTGGACATCAAACTTTCGCTCTTACCTGTTCCTTCTTGTACTGAGCGTCGACCATCCATCGTATCACGTTCCTTTTATTCTCTTCCACCGGAACTGGAGCTGATTTATATATATATAAATTTTCCATATGGAAAAACCACTGTTTCAGACTAAAAAGATTAATATAATTATTCCCACTCACAAGTATTTTCTGCTAACTCAATGTAGTCTTCAGCAGGTTTGAGTACATCCACGATGTTGATTCGTCTCTGTGCAGCCTTAATTTGTACATTGACCTGCACCAGGCCTTCTCCTTGCACGCACTGGTCCACCAGGTTCTTGTGACTCTCTAGCTATCAAAAGATACCAATGGGTTCCTTCCAACTCTCTGCGACTGTCTCATCAATCGAATCCACTTACCATCTGTGCGTCTTGCAGCCAAAAGGAATAGTCAGTGAGTTCAAGGCCGAGTCTCTGTTCGAGTAAGTTGCGGAGAGTAGAAAGAGGCTCGCGTATGTCCATGTGTTGCATGAGAATCCCCTCGTTCTCGTCTCCATTGGCCGAGCCTTCCAGAGCGAAGCTCGGCTCGACTTCCAGATCGGAGCTCTCCTGCTGGAGCTGCGCCATGATGTCATCGTCCTGGGAGAGTATAGCTTCCGGCTCCATCTTGATCCGCTTGATCATAGCATACTCTGCGTCCTCGTCCTCGTCGAAACTTGCGAAAGCACCTCTGGTTTAAGATTCTTCCACTCGACTTCCTCCCCGCAAGCAACTACTTCTCTCTCTTGGGTATACCCTTTTCTCTCTTCCGCTCAACTCTCTAATACTCTTGGGATTAATTGCAAACTCTGTCCCTCGCATTAACGATTGCAGTGATTCGATCCTCTCCCTTCTGCAGTCTCTCAACAGTGATTCTCCTAACCTAGTCGCCACGATAGCACAAGTTATCTCGCCCGACAGGAGTGCGACGTGAAATACAAGTTGTTCGCTCCTGGTTAATTGCTCCGATCGGACGCGAGTCTTTCAAGAAGGTTCGCCGAGGCATTGCGAGGCCAAAGAAGAAAAAGCCCAACAAAAGTGCGCTTGAGGTTAGAATCGACTTGAACTCACTCACCTTTTCTCCGAGCTCTTTCGTCGCCCGCCAACTTCCATGGATGCGAGGCAGGAAGAACCGCACAGGAGTCCTTCGCTTCCCAATACAAAGTTTACCCAGCGGCAACAACAATTCTCGAGCGACCAACACTCTCGCGTCAACGCGTTCCAGACATTTTGCCGTGACAGGTAAGATAAGATCGTGCGAGGATCCCTCGCAGCCACTGCTCCGCCGGTATTGTAGATTCCTATAAAGCACCTAGTTACCGACCGAGCTCGTATTTCACGTGTTCGGTGAACCAATGCGCATTAGGCCAATATCGTTTCCACAGGTTATCGATCGATAGATATCGAAAGATAGATCGATAGAGAGATAAAAAATAAAATTGACATCCAGTTATATATTATTTTCGTGCAATAATAGAAAAACTAAGTCTAATATATAACTAGATGTTCAATTTTATTTATATTCTCTAAAAAACTAGTAGCCGGCAATCGATTGCAACAATAAAAACTCAAGATGAATGTGTTAAGTTTAAGTTTTCTTAGGTTGTCGAATGGGGGTTAGTCTTTCGAGTCCCGCGAACACAGTATAGACATAACCAGTAGGGTCACTCGGCGAAATAAGTGAAGCCACTTTCAGTAATCTGATGGCTCTGGTTGCCGGTCTGCCGCCAGGGGCGCGCCACTCTAATTCGGACGAGGTGAGGAAGTGGGGTGATGCGGGGCGAGCCATCAAAGTGATGGCAAGGGTACGAGCGGGGTGATGCGGGGCGAGCCATCAGAGTGAGGGCAAGGGGTCGAGCGGGGTGATGCGGGGCGAGCCATCAGAGTGAGGGCAAGGGTCGAGCGGGGTGATGCGGGGCGAGCTATCAGAGTGACGGCAAGGGGCCGAGCGGGGAAATGCGGGGCGAGCCATGAGAGTGACGGCAAGGGGTCGAGCGGGGTGATGCGGGGCGTGCCAATAGGATGTCGGCTAGGGGCGAGCGGGGCAGAACGGGGCAGCGGATGTCGGCGTGGGGCGGGCGCGACAGAGCTGGGTAGCGCGGAAGCGGGTTTTTGTATGCCAAGTCAAATCGAGAACTTTGTGGCAGCGGCATGTCTTTTTACCTATGTAAAAGAACAAGTGCGAATATGCTTGCAAATCACAAGCTACTAACAAATACTATTATTACCCAGGTTCGATTGTCTTTGCAAAATAGAAATTCGTTTATGTTGGGATGTTCGGCGAAAATCGTATTTGCTACCGTCTTGTGATTAGCAAGCAAATTCGAACTCGCTCAAACGATGACTGATGTAGCCCCCTGTTAGTTTACACAAGAAAACAACATATTACAGTTTCATAAAAATTGGTAGGCATGCTGCTGCCAGAAGGTAATCGATTTCGCGCCGCTTTTTCCTCTGTCCTTGCCGCTACGCCGCTATTGTTATCACAGCTGGTGCTGATTTCGTCTCTCTATATATCCTTGATTCCTCTACGTGCGAAAAGAAATAACATCCGTTTATTACCAAATAGCATCAGAATCAGGAATTAGCTTATGCGAAACTTTGTATCATTCGCTATACATATAGAAGTCAGATCGCAGGGAAAGGAAGGTAAGATGGCGGCGGCAAGATACGTCTCCCACCATCGCGCCTTAACGCATCACACGTATTTCGCGAACACTTTTACATAGCTGACACACACTCTCTCGCTTTGCTCTCGCTTACCGACGTGACAGACTAACCGCACCACCGGCACCTAGCGGAGAAATCTGAACCATAGCGGGCAGCTCACGGAGCGCAGCCAACTCGGCTTCACCGAGATCAAAGGCGCCGACGCCGAGTGACCCTACTGGTTATGTCTATACTGTGCCCGCGAACCTAACCTCTCGGCGCACGACTCTCTCGACTGGTTCGAGGATCGCACGTCCCGCACTCGAGGCGCGACTTCCCCCCATAACCCCCATAACAGAGTGGTCTGCTTTCCCCAGGAGTCCCGGAATTCTCGCGCCCTCCCCGCAATTCCACGGGACAATGTGCCGGCGGTCCGATCGCAAGGTTGTCGCGACGAGAGAACTTCCCCACGGAATCCTGTGAGAGCTGGAGAATCGCGGCTCGGCTCGCACTTGATGCGCTCGGTGTTATGATAGTAACAGAGTCTTCCGGAGTTTTTCTTTCTTGAGTCGAGTATCGCCCGGCCGACTATGAAGCGTCGCCAGAGGAGGCCTGTCCTCGAGCTCAACAACCAGGGCTCCCACGATTCTTACCCGCAAAGTAATTCACAGTTATAATCCACTTATCGCCTCGCACTGTTCAACAGGCAATTGGTGACGTTCGTTTATTGTGTTTGTAGGCAAGGCTGCGCAGTTGAATAATGAAAGCTCGCCTGCTAATCCGCTGGCGAACCTTCTGTCGCATTATGACTCGGACAGCGACACCGAGGAACCCAAGAAGGATGCGAACCAGTTGGACGATCAAGTGAATAATTTCTTAAAGGTGGGGTAGTTTGGAGATATGAATTTCTGTTGGTTGTTTTACTTGTGGTGTTGGTGTGACTTTGAGGACTTTGTTACAGGAGATACAACTGATTGCTCCGAAAGAAGCAATCACCGATGAGAATAACTCTAGTATGTCGCATCAATTGGCTGAGCAAAGTACTTGCAGTAAGAGTTTAAAGCTATAATAGAATTATAAAGTCATTTCTTCAACTCAATCTGTACATAATATTCTGATTGTGATAGAATGGAGAGAGTGCATCGACGAATCAACAGGCTACCCTTACTACTGGCACATAGAAACAAACGAAGTGACCTGGGAGATGCCAAGTGACCTTAGAGCATTGAAAAATGCACCAACAGCAGCTGCCACCACACCTGCCACTGTCCAAGAGGCGCGCTGGGTGGACTTCTCTTCGATCTCATGTAAATTCCAAGTTAAACTCGCGAGAATATCCAACAGTTCTGTATTCCTGTTTAAATTTCGTCTCAGATCAACAAGCCCACGAGAACATACCAGAGGGGATGATTCCGAGGGAGGTGGTCGCGAGAAACAGGAACAGATACGCCTCAAGCGATCAGGTTCGCAAGCAGAAGGAAGAAGTGAAGCAAGCGACCGCGAACAACTCGGACGGAGCCGATAACGAGTCGGACGACGGGTGAGTGTGGGAATTAGTAGGAGGTTTTCTCGATTCCCGATCAGTGCTTTGGATAGTTGTGTTATGTTTCAGGCGGATCGAGATGATAACTTCCTATGGAAGTGAGAGCGAGTCGGAGGCTGAGAACAATGACAGTGTTGCGAATGACGCTTCTTCCGCGCCCGATTCCACTCCGAAGGCAGTTTCGAAGCTTAAAATTAGTGATAGTGTAGGTTCGCCGAAGGCCGAGGTCCAGTCGGGACTGAGTTCGAGGACTAAGTTAAAGAGAAAGCGTCCGAGAATGAAGCCACGTCTTCCACAAGAGGAGATTGTTCCAAAGGAGAAGGAAGCCGCGGAAGAAGAGACGGTTTCGAAAAAGGACAAGCGGAATCATGATTCCGAGATAGATTTTCGAGTTTCTCTAGTTCCCGGCTACGAAGTGGACTCCGACAACGAAGAAGAGAGCGAGCACAAGCAGGAGCGCAAGTGCCTATTTCCGATCCTCCAGGACGAGGAAGCATCTTCCTTTCCGTTTAAGAAAGTCTCGGGTATTCTGAAGAAAGTCTCCGCGCCGGAGGACGTGAAGTCCGACAGCAACGACAGTACAATAAAGAAAACGGTCGAAAAGGCTGACGAAGCCACTTCGATCAAGGCGGAAGAAGAAGAAACCGAGACGAAGAACGAGAAGGCGAACAAGTTCCTGGAGGCCTTGCAAGAACCAAGCAAAGCCTTCCAGAGAAAGCGAAGAATAGCCTTTGATGGTAAGAAAAAGGAAAAGCTCTCTCAATTAAAAACAAACTCACAACTAATTTCTTCTCTCCAGTTCCACCAGCGAAAGTGAAGGTCCCCGAGCCCGCCGAGCCCATTAAACCCAAGACCGAAGTTATTCCGGAAGCAAAGGAGGAGGAAGAACCGAGCGCAGAAGTGAAGGAAGAAGTTCAAGCCGAGGAGAACTCGGAAGACAAGCCGGAAGAAGAGGAGACCGAGGAGACGAAGGAAGACGAGGAAGACAATAGTCCCAAGGAAAAGGAGGTCAAACCCGAGCCCGAGACAAAGGAGGAAGAAGTGAATCCCTTAGCCCAGATAATCCAGGAGAAGCTCAAGTTTCTTTCAGAAGGAAAGCCGACTGTTTCACCTGTCCAAACGATGGCAATTCAATTACAGGTCAGCAAAATCATACAAATAGTAACATATGCTTTGTCAATGTTGTACTAATCTGTAGAATTTTTTACCAGGCCATTTTTATGCAATGGAACTAACAAAACTAATAAGGGGTTGGTCAGGAAAATGAAAATGGTTAAATCGTACTGAAATTTATACAGAATAAATTTCAGCTTGAATGTTTGTATTAAAAGATTGGTTTCATTTAGAATTTTGTGCCAGCGAAATCACCTGACCAACTACCTTAATAAGATAAAAGCTTGGTAGATTGATTGATTCGATCTCGATTCTGTTACAGACATTGGTTGTCGCTTCGGAGGGCGGCTACTTAGAAAAGAATTACTTGCATAGATGGTTAACAGAGACCAGCCACGAGCTGGAGCGGCTGGAGCAAGACGCGGCGCCGCCCGGATGGCTTTGTCAGTGGGATAGGTATAGTATTCCATATAAAATTTCTGTACTACCACGTAAAAATAAACGAAGTCTCCAATTGGTTTGGTCTCTCGAAAGAACCAGGCGAGTTCTCTGCTCTGCGTTCCGACCATACACACCGCCTCTTCTCGGCTCGATTGACTGTATTCTTGCATGAATCACGCTCCGGCCGCTCGCGAGAACGTCCCCCCGACGACTCGATAATCACTGTTTCTCCACTGAGACCCTTGTGCTCGAAGCGAAGCATCGATTAATGAGTCGTGAGATTCGAGTCCAAAGAAACCAAAAAAAAAGAAATGCTCCGCGCTTTGCCCGAAGCGCATTGTCTTCACTGTCCCGGCGATAGGAGCAGCAGCCTGTATTAACCCTGTATTTTCAGCCGAAAGCAGAGATTCTCTAGTGTTAAAGGCAGGCGAGCAATCCTGTAACTCTTTGTCAGTAGTGTGTCGCCGTGCGCTCGGCTTCCTAGCAAAACGAATATACGTGGTTCCGCTCGTCCCCGGTGCGCTTTACGCCTTCAAAACTCACTCGTGCCTTTTCCAAAGCGTCTCTACTGACTCGATTCAGGCCTCTAACGAAGTTTGCCGTCTCTGCGAAATAAACCATGCGATGTCCTGTTCGGGTGCGAGGGTGGCGCGTGTGCTCGACGAAGTGAAGGATCAAGTGCTAGAACGATGAGAGGAATGAATATACTTAGTGCTTGAGGAAGAGAGACCATCAGTTTAGTGATAATCCTGGGAGGAAGGTCCTTGCTACAGGAGCGACTTCCGGAGGAAGAGGAAAGATCGAAGGAGGACTCCCCCCCGCAGACTCGTGCCGCACTTTTACTTTGACAAATACTTTAATGCCCTTAGACAGACTTTGTAAGCGCAGCCGCTTGTTACTTCCACACTCACACAGAGCACCGAGTGCGCGCTCGCCTCTTGTACCACTTTTTGTAACAATAATCCACTACACACTCTTTAACGCTATTAAACCACTATCATCCCCCCGATTCCCCGATTACCAACACCCTCGGAGAGAAAGAGAAAGAAGCCATGCCCACTGTGACGAATCCCACGGAGAGACCTGTCGCTCGACCAAAACCGCAAAGAAAAGAGACAGAGATGAGAGAAAGAGAAAGAGAGTGTGCGAGATAATCGCTGAGACAGAGAGAGAAGCGACAGAAGTTGCACGAGGAATAAAGTAAGCGCTAAGTAGAGCACGAAATAAAGTCCCCCGAGACAATACGAGAACGCAAATAAACGAGCTTAAAAAATCGAGTAAGAACCTTTTGTACCTAGAAAGGGTTACCCGTCACACGCCAGCACGCAGGTAGGAGGTACATTCCACTTGATTTGATTTTCTTCACTTAGCCCGTAAGGCATCCCCGCGGGGACAGAAGAGCATTCTTCTTCACTCTTAGAGTGCCGTCGCAGAGCCACTGCGGACTCTGCCTCGGCTTTATTACTAATTCTTTACGTCGTAACAATTAACATTGCAAGCACTCGGCTGGCGCTCGAGTACATGCCCTGCTACATCTCGGCGACGGGGCTTTTTTCCAGGTCGCATAAGCGATATTATTACCAGAACGCGAGCACCGGCGCCACACAGTGGACTTACCCGGACACAGGGATCGCCGGCGGCGCCGAGGAGATGGAGATTTGCTCGACACCGCCGCCGGCTGACCAGGAAGACGTCCTTCCCTCCGGTGAGTATACAGGAATTACCTCGGGTTACCTCTTGAGAAATTGAAAGAGTTCTTTTACTAAGTCGCGGGTGTTTCAGGGGACAGCGAGGACGCAAAGAAGCAGTCGGCTAAAGTGAAGAAGTCGAAGGAAGAGGACGAAGCTGCTAGTACCGAAGAACATCGTGCAAGCGAGCCTGAACCGCCTCCGCCGCCCAAGATATCCAATCCCAGTCCGCCTCCGCCTCCGAGGATCTTTGCCGAGGACTTGAAGAAAGACAAGAAGAAGAAGGAGAAAGGTAGAGTTCGAATAGTTATGATCAAGTATTCCTGTAGAAATCAGTTATTAAATGAATCGTTTTTAACAGATGTTAATTCGACGGATGTCAAAGTGGAAGTCTCGGCTTCCCAAGCGTTGGTTCAACCGTCAGTTTCCCCGCAAGCCGCTGTGATCCCAAGCATCGCCTGCACGGAGCCTCTTCCTCCAGGAGTCGACCTCTCCGACGCGCCTTACGAGATTCCAGCGACGGCTCTGAAGCGAATTCTTTACAATACGGTTCAGGGCGCGACTCTCTACGAGGCTGCGACCAGGGACCCCACGGTCCCCATTCTCGGTCATCCTCTAGTGCAGGAACATTATCTCCAGTACCCTGCGTACCACCAGCACTTGCACGCCGTAAGTGAAGTTCTCTTCAAGCTCCAGAACTAAATAGTATCGATGTGCATTGAGAGAAGTATCTTCAACAGCCGACGCTAGTCCTCCCGCACAAGCACGGCGTCCAGCCAGCGATCCAATTGATTCCGGACTACACGTCCATCTACACGAACCACAAGGTGATCGAGAAGCCTCCGGTGAAGACGCAGAAAGAGTCCCTGGTCTCGGCACTCGACTCATTCTACAGCGAGGTCGCCCAGATCGAGAAGAGCGAGCAGACCACCCAAAAGCAGGAACCAATCCCTGCCGAGCCTCCGGCACCACCTCCCGTCGAGGAGCCGCCGAAGATCGAACCGGAGCCGGAGCAAGTGCTCGCCGACACCCCCAAGGAGAAGAAGAAGAAAAAGGTGTGGTATTGATGGATGATTCTTGGATCACAGATGACGAATTTCGCGGATCTGTTTCAGGCGAGAGTCACCATTAGCAAGAAGCACAAGGAAGTCTCGAGCATGGTCGCCAAGTGGCAGCGAGCTCAGCAGAATCTTGACGACAACACGTGAAAGGCCGAAGACCCCGATCTTCCTCGCTTTCAACCGCAAATACTCTCAAAGTCGATCCGAATTCTACCGCTTAAGTTTTTGTAAATGATAGTGTACATATATTCCCAGCGAAGCAGCGAGAGGAAAATATATATTGTCGATTTTACCAGACCAATTAGATAAATAGCATTTATAAGACACCTGCGATTTATCGACGAGACTCGGTACATTTGGCTCTCTGAAAGTGGTGATCGCACGTGACCTGGCTGGTTGTATCAGTCTCGGGAGGATGTTTAGTATCGCGAGGACCGTTCGAAGAAGCGGATCGCCCACTTTCCCTAGCATTGCCGAAAGATGACCTCGGATTCCCAGGAGCCCAAGCATAGAATCGGCAAAAAGCGAAACCATGCCCTCGATAATCCCTGCGTCAAGGTTGCACATTTTTTTCACCATTCTCGTAACCTTGCACATAACCTTCCTGAAAATCGACTCGATTACCCTTTCTTCAGGAGATGCACGCGTCCCTCAAGTGCATCGAGCGGAATTACACCGATCAGGACCAGTGCAAGAAGTACTTCGACAACTACAACAATTGCAACGAGTTCTGGGTAACGAAGCGACGTTGCCTTTGGCTTCTGCTCTATTTTGTATTTGCTATATTTCAGCGTTGGTTATGTCGTAGAATCGTGTGAAGCGAGACAGGCATGGAAAGGGGATCTCGCCGGACCTGCCAACCTTGGAAGACAGGGAGCAAGTGAAAGAGGAATACAGAAAGGCCTGGGGATACTGAAGTGGTTCAGCGAGCGGCGAATTCGGGTCTATGAGTACGAATAAGAGTGTAAAGTAATTCAATCGAATTTGGTTTATTTCCATGGATCAATGTCATAGTAACAAGTGACTTAAAACTGTGTACCTATCAAACACTAAAAGACGACTGTACTCCTTTCAACGTGGGTGTCTGCTTATTCTTAGTTAAGCGCTCGTTGGCAAGGACCTTCCTACGACGAGCGTCGTATCCTAGCGCGTCCGTGATTCGATCAACTCGGCCGTCCACGCGTTCAGGGTACATGCAATTCGACTATCTAAAGTAACGTCGACTTTAATTGACTTCGATGAAATCCTCTAGAGTTACAAGTAGATCGTCCTCCGAGCGGAAATGGGAACGAGTATTAGTGAAATCCTGTCGACTGACTGACTGTGTGTGTGTCTCGCGTGTCGGTTTCTCCCCACGTTGAAAGGCTCTCTCGGGCCCTGCCGCTCCTCTCCAGCGTCGAAAGTACAAAGGACACCGTTTTTTCCGTTAAGACACGCACACTAATTACAATTACAATGATAACACGAGTGTTGTTTTCTGCACAGTGAATTCCGACGTTGCTCGAAGCGACTCGCGCTCAGCTGGCGCTCGTCCTTATATACACGGAGCTCGTACAAAGAAATCTTATCCGTCCTAATGCGCTCTATATAGACAATAATATTAATAATAATAATAAGAGTGAGGAGGTGCGTAACTCTCTCTCTCTCCTCGAGCTTTGGGAGAATCAAGTACAAGTCGGACGTACGAAATGCATGAGTGTGTCTCGCGTACACAAAATAAATAGTCTTACGTATCGGCGGCAGTCGCTCGTGAGCTCCTCCGCCGACGAACGCCAATCTTTTCGGACGCCTCCCGCGCCTTCTCCGGAGGACTATCCTCCCGGACATTCTAAGAAATGATCTTAAGAACGAGGTTTCTCATCACCTGACGATACACGTCGAAAGAAAACGAATGAAAAGTCCACACCCGACTGAAACCGCAGAAAGAAAAGGTACTTGCACACACAGTCCGAAGTGCTGGGGTCAGGGAGGGAGAGTGGGAGGCTGAGGGAGACCTCTCGCTACGTAGTAACCAATCAACGGTGGGATTCTGGCGCTGATGTTTTAATGGGGGCCGGAATGAGTCTCGCGCCTCAGTTCTCCCGCTCGCCCCCTCTTTCTTCTTCCTCTACGCCCCTGGATATATCAATTGTACTAAGTGATAGGCAACTTATTGGGGGGGATCGGGGCGCATAAGATCGTACTCGACAGTAACACGTGGGTCCCGGGCCTCTAGCTAAGTGTATATATCACAGTGGCACGAGATTACCGAAGGTCTCCCTTGCGGCGGCTGCAACCTACATTAGACCGCTACGTGTTACAGGTACTCTTTGGATATGTGCTCTCAGCGATGATTGAACGCGCGCGCGCGCGCGCATTAATGAAGTGGCGGCGGCGCCTGGGATTTTCTCTTTCGGTCTTATTCATCCTCTTCCCGTGGCGACCACCGCTAGAACCGAGTTGCCCCTGCTCCATTTCTCGTGTGCCTCAGATCTCTTCTTCCTCCCTGCCCTCAGTGGCCGACCCTCCCTTCTTCCTCTTCCTCTTCATCCTCCCGGAGAGCAGGCGACGCACTGATCAGTGGTGGTGCGACTTCGTTTTCTTAACATGTATCGTCGGCAAGTAGTCAATCGGAGCTCTCCTTGATGCGGAATGTGTGGATGCGGAAGTGCCGGCACATCTGCCTCACCTAGCGGGAAGAAAAAGTTCCGAGTGTAACAATTAGGATTTTTGCCCGCCCCTTTAATGGCAGGTTTTTGCGTTAACCGTGCTGTTTTTCCTCGGACACTAACCACGCAACTGCCGTAGTGGACGTGCGCTAGGAGTGCGACCACGGAGACAAAATACATGAACAGCAGGTCCAAGCTGGGCAACACGTAGGAGAGTAGAGCGGCCGCTGCCAGCGGCAAAAGAATCCAAGGCAGAGCCTCGCATCTGGTGTTGCTCATTTGTGAGACAATCAGCCGGCACTGTCGAGTCACAAACATGAATTAATTACCAATAATCCTCTCGATCGGCGACCCGACAAAAACCGTAATGCGAATGACAGTAATAAAATACTCACGCAAATGTTGGAGAAAATAGTGCCGATTACGAAATAGATGACCCTGGGGTCCTTCTCCATAATATTACTGGGTGAATACAACACCCAGACCGTGGAAATGGAGAACAGGAGCACCAGAGGCACCAGTGGCCGCACGGCTTCGGGGAACGAGCGCATTTTCCCACTCTTGTCCCTGTACGACCTGGAGTCGCGAGAGATTGCACAATTAAAGCCAACCCTCGCGTTAAGCGTTTCTAACAGTTTACAATAACTCGACGAACTTGTAAATGTTCCAGACGACCACGGGCAAGCCGGATATCATGGCGCTGACGTAGAGTAGGAGCTCGAAGAGGATCCCCGAGGACATGCCCGCCACCTCGAACTTCCATGCTTCGTATCCGCCGATACTTGACACGATAAACACCAGAACGGTAGCCTGTGAATAAATGAATAAATGAATACATCACGTTCATTCTCCCCGCCTCGATTCTGTCGGCTTATCCCAATCGAATTAGCAGACTGACTATCATCGAAGCGTCGTAGCCCCAGGGCAGGAAGAGGACGCCCGTGTTGTACTTCTCCCAGTGGCTCAGGTAGAAAGTCACGAAGACGTTCCAGAGGATGAAGTACATCCTGAGGGGTGAGACGCTGTGGTCGGTTCTCCCGAAGACCGAGTACATGCAGACGGTGATGAGCATCGCCGTCCAACTGTCGAGGCCGTGGTCGAAGAGCTCGCCGAGGGGGCCGGATGTTTGGGTCCTCCTCGCCTGTTTCCCGTCTATACCATCTGCCGACAGAACTCCAATGAGTCTCGCCCTCTAGTCTCCAAGTCCAAATAAACAGATCTCAAACCACTCGGCGGTGGAGACTCTGCTCTATTTGCACCCTCGAATGATTTTTCTTTCAATTACCGAGGGTATAGGCCATGAAAATGTTGAAGGCCGCCAGGGTGAAGACCACCCTCGGGATCGGGGTCTCAGGCCGGTCGTCGCTCGACGCGTAGAAGTAGTAATCGTAGCAGGCGAACATGGTGAAGTTGACGACGGTGAATAGGAATCCTGCGAAAGTCAGGAGATTCGGGGCGACCCATTTCGGACAGTACTGAAAACGGAAGCTCCTGTTAGTCCACCACCTTTTGGTTATTCCCTGAGAAACGGGAGCTCGTCGAACTTACCTCGACCACCTTGTTCCAGAAGGGGTGCATAACATAGACGCTGAGGGGGCTGGTGTCCACCGAGCTGTACTGTAAGCAACATAGTAATGGTCAGTCAAAAAGGAGAGCGGCTGATCGGATTCCAATATCGGGAGGCTACACCCGGGCGATGCTCGAGCGGATCAATCACCGCATTAGCACACGAGCCCCGCGGCGCACGATGCATTATATAATTCGTGCGATTTAAATACACGGCGTGCATTTGTATCGTAAACAGAAGGGAGTCACGCGCTCGTCAGCGGCGATAGCGTGATCGCCGCCGTTATCGATGACACCACTCGCACCGGAGCATCATCGCGTGGCCAATGGCTCGTGAGAGGATTAATCGGGCCGCCTTCCTGGCCAACACTCACTTTGTAGTTCTCGAAGCCAGTGAGGTGCTGCTCGGTGAGATACTTGGTGTCGAGGGTGCACTTGCGGAGGAGCAACATCGTGCTGGCCGGCGACGTCGAGCGTCCACCAGGGTGTCGGGCAACCTCTTCTCCGGGAGGAACACTAACCGCGCGCTCCGATCGCTAGAGAGGCTTCTCCTCGAGTGGCTGCGGCCTCTCGGCTCGATCGACTGCACGTGAGAACCCGAGCTCCGGTTGCCGACTCTACCTGCACATCACCGAGTTCTCTCTTCACATGTGCTCCGCCTCGATCAGCATATCAGGATAGTGCGCCCTGCGTAAACTGCCACCGCCGCCGCCGCTGCCACCGCAGAGAATACATGAATACATGGAAGTAGCTCCACGCAGAGCCACGGGAAACGCGCACGCACACATACGCGCACTCGACGCCGCACACAAACACGCGCGCGCACGTACACACGTGTCGCTTCTTGATAGCAGGGTTGGTGATTGCCGGACGAGAGGTCCGGGGGGCAGGAGGGTCGATGTCGATTGCACCGGCCGCGGCCGTGGGATCATTGCAAAATGACACAAACCAATTCACCCTAACAATTCGATTTGTTACTTCATTCCTTCGTTTGTTGATCGCTTTGCCTCCGATTGTTGACCCACCCCGAGAGACTCCCGTTCCCAAACAACGATTGTCCCCCTTGTGCCAACACGCGGCAGTCGCGTGTTGCAAAAAGAGTATAAGAGACTGCTGATGGATTTGCATGGCATCTTTGGAATGCACAATAGTCGTAGTTGGGTCAGTGGTTGTGGTGAGGAAAACAGCTTGGATTGTTAGTAGTTAGATGCTTTTTTCACACTAGCGGAGGTGTTCGCTGAAGGAGCAGTGAGAGTGCAGAGGAAAACGCTTATCGAAAAGGCTTTATTTATAAATATTCACTAGTACAAGAGTAGTAGCACTGCAGCATCACAGAGGACAGCCTCTTGCGGAGGAGGATGCCTAGGGTTACTATCCCACGGGTACCTGAAACCGACAAGCCACCGATTAGTCTCTGGCAAGCTTACGGGGGTCGAGCAGGCGAAGCTTCTCAGGCTTGGAAGTGCAGTAAGGAAAGCCCGGGTGTAAAGATTCTCTTGTGCGGTACGGATAAAGTGTACTTACACTAAGGGGGAATGCAGGTCTGGAGTTTCTTAGCAAGTTAGGGTCAAGAGGAGCTTGTAACTTGGTGGACAATGCAAGTACTTTAGTTTAAAGAAGTTGGAGGTGCTGCAGAATACAAGTAAACTACTGTGCGCTGCTGGAAAGAAGGAGCCTGGTTTCTACACAGAATTTGAAAAGGAGAACGTTGTTAATTTGTGGTAATTTTTTCACTTTTGAAGGTTTATGTAACAGCATGAAATATTTGAGATTGAAGAATTGGAAATTGAAATCTTTTACGTGAAGCATTTGAAATTAAAGTATTTGAGATTGAAGCATTTGAAATTGAAATCTTTTACGTTAATTACATAAATTTGAAATATTAACAGGTATACGAGAACCAGGCCCCTTCTTTCTAGCGGTGCACAGTACTTATGCCCCCACACCTTTGTCAACATAACATTCTACAGACGTCACATATTACGAGTGGGACAAGTACAAGCACACTACTCGCAGTGGTAGCTACTTTGACTCCCAAGTAAAGTATCCCCAGCGGTGAGAATCCCACTCCACTCAAGCATCCTAAACTAGCTGCTTAACCGACAAGCCCAGGAAGCGTAACTGGCGGATTAAAGGCTCACAGGACTTATTTCAGCAGCTGGTAGCGCACGATGAAGTAGGGTCCAGCGAATCCGGAGCCGAAGAAGACGATAAAGCCAGCGAGGAGTTTGTACCTGTTCGAAATGCCGAACGGCAGGTTCTGCAAGAAGACAGCGAATTATCCTCATGGAACTGGTATTATGCAATCGGCGAGAGTATGGATTCCGTTGGGAAAAACGGGACAACTTACGGCGCCGGGGATTCCCTCGGGTCCATGGCCCGACATGCGGGCGAGACTCGTGCTGAAATTCCTGGCGATTTGTCGCGCGAACATCTTGCTATTCTTGATTAGTCGAGGTCCAGTTTTACTTTGATCGAGGAGGGCACCGTCCGTCTCCGCCTCTGAAGGTAACTGGCGGCGAGTGTCGCCAACGTGCCAGACCACAAGTAGTTTACCGCAGTGATCGATGGAGGCACTTGGCCCCGGAGCGCCGGAGACTTTTGCTTTTGTGAGAAATATTGTTTATTGCTTTTGGATGCGTTTCTCTTCGTTGCTTGCGAGCGACTGTCTCCGTAATAATTTAAATACCCGGACCCACCTGGGTAAAACTCTCCACCTTGTATACCTGAATCACATATTCGTAGGAGGAACTTGAATGCGGACGCGCCACTGTGTGGAGGTATCCTTAGATAAGTCGTATCTACTCGGAGCGAACGTTATCTAGGATTGTCCGGATTGTGCGGCTAACGTCACTCTACTAAGGCAGCCGTCGAGTGCGGGCTTGGTCGCTTCCACTCCGGAGTGCACAGTATTATACAACAGTATTATACTGTGCATTCGACACACACACGTGTCCGTTCCTGATAGCAGGGGTGGTGATTACCGGGCAAGGTGGCCGGCGGTTGTGCGGTATCATTTGCAAAATGACAGTAATCAATTCATCCAAACAATTCGATTTGTTACTTCATTCTCTCATTTGCTGATCGCACTTTTTCATTCAACACCATTTCCAAACCGTGATTGTCCCAACACACAAAGCCTTGTGTGTTGCGGCAACGAGGTGTTGATATAGATTTGTATGGCATCTTTGGAATGCACAGTATAGTCATTTAGTGATGAATATGCATAGTTTATTAAGAGTTATCGCCGGAGGAATTGCGATAAGGAAAACAGCTCGTGTAGCTTGTTAGTAGTTAAATGCTGCTTTCAATACTAATTGAGGTGTTCGTTGAAGGGGCAGCGGAGAGCGCAAAAGGGCACGCTTATCGAAAAGTGGCTTTATTTAAAAATATTCATTAGTGTCACAGTAGTAATTATGCCATATCGTAGAAGTCAGCCTCTTGCGCGGGAGGAAGCCCAAGGTAAAAATCTCGCGGGTACCTGAAACCAATGGTCCACCGATTAGTCTCTGCTAAACTTACCGTTCAAGCCGAGGCTCCGAATTAAAAACTCTATTATTGCTCTATTGAGCAAAACGAATACAAAAAATAAAGAAAATATTGTGGCTTGTTGAGGACTAGTTTTCTCCGTCCAGTTTACAAAAAAAAACAATATTTTACCTACATACAACCAACTTATTTGACGAACATTCGAGTTTTTAAAAAATGAAGTATTAATACTTGAAAAAAATTAATAAACTTCTACTTGTTTAATAATGTGAATCCATAATCGACAACCCGCCCATATACTACTGCGCACGATGGCTGAGGATTGATATCGAACTTTCACCTTGATTTATGTTTTGAGCATCTGGTAAGTCATGAGGAGGAAGGGCGCAGCCACCCCGCTGCCGAAATAGAGGAAGAAGCCAGCGGCCAATTTGTACCTGTTCGAAATGCCGAACGGTATGTTCTGCAAGAAGACGCCGAATTATCCTCGAGGAATCAGCCCCCGAAACAATTGGAAATCCAAAGGAATCTGTGAAAGTATGAATTTCGTCGGGAGGTCGAGGGAACTTACAGCGCCGGGTATTCCATCGGGTCCTCCATGGTGCGCCGACATGCGGGCGAGGCTTGTGCTGAAATTCCTGCTGATTTGTCGCGCAAACATCTTGCTTTCTGGATTTCTTGATTAGCTTTGATTCAGTTTGACTTTCATCGGGAAGAGCAGCATTCGTTTGTCTTTCAAGTTGGGGCGAGTACGCCGCCAGCGCCGCCAGCGCCACTAACGGCGCATCGATTGCGACGCCCGCGCCACCAGCGGCGAATCGATTGCGATGCCAGCGCCACTAGTGTCAAATCGCGTACGCCACTAGCGCCGCCAACGGCGAACTGCGACACTCGACTGACTTTTTGCAGCGGAACAAGCGGATATGTTATATATTGAACGCGAGCAAAGAGCATCCAACAAGTCGGATGACTCAATACCGAAACTATTGCGAATTGAGAACCACTGCCTCCTCGGAATGGCGAGACTCATCCTTCGAGATTGTGCTCGATACTATCTGGGACTCTCTCGGAAAACAGGGGGATGCTCTACCAAGTAGATTCGAGCAGTTTCAAAACATCTCGCAGCTAGTGCGTCAGTTTCTGCGTCGTTAATTCGTCTCAGTGTACTCTAGAACTCAGGGCGTCGAGTCAAGTACGTGGAAGTCGAGAGATCCTGGAAACTGGAGCACAAGCTTTCTCCTTCTTGAGGCGCTCGACTCGGATTAGTTCCGGTCGCGGAATTGATTCGGCCGGGGGAAGTCGCAGTTGGTTTGCCGGCAAGACCGTCGATGAGACAAGTGGGTCTTGCGGGGAATATCAGTAGAGGCGGTGGCGCGCGTGTGTCTGTGTGTGTGTAGATAGAGTTTTAACTTAGGGAAAATGGTTAAGTTGTACGCGCTGACGGTTCTTTACAAGAACCCGACGTCGGCGACGACCTTTAAGGCCGCCTACGACGTCGATTCCTTCTCCTTCTTCCAAAAGGCCAGCGTTAAGGAGTTCATGGGGTTTGTCAGTAAAACCATCGTCGAGCGCACGCAGACCTGCTCGAGGCAGAGCGTGAAGGAAGGAGGTAACACCACTTGACATAACGATGATTCGCCAGTTTCTCGAGAAATTTCAGTCGCTCGAAAATCTACTTGCTGAAACCTGCGAAACGTAATTCACTTTCGAAAAGGTTATGATCGATTGGCTCCGAGAACGTCTTAGAAACTTGAACTGCGGACTTTAAAGTATCGACTTAACAAACGCGGGAAATTCAAACGCATTTCGGAGCAATGAACTTTTTGATTTCTGTTTCGTTGAACCAATTCAATGTTTATGAATATCAGGGTTGAAATTGTGACGAAGTTAGTAATTAATAATGATTGACAGAGTACATGTGCCACGTGTACGTGAGGGCGGACAATTTGGCATGCGTCCTGATTTCGGATCACGAATACCCAAGACGAGTCTCCCACACCCTCGTCACCAAGGTGATGGACGAATTCACGGAGAAGAATCCGCCGCAGACGTGGGCGACTCTGAGCGAAGCCACCTCCGATTTCCCGCAGCTTAATGTCTACCTGGCCAAGTATCAGAATCCTAATGAGGCTGACGCGCTCACCAAGATGCAGAATGATTTGGACGAAACCTCCATTATCCTGGTAAAATATTTCTGTTTCAAATATTTAAATTTCACATACTTCATGCAAAATATTTCCATTTGAAATACTTCAATTTCAAATATATTAATTTGAAACGCATCAATTTCAAATAATATTTCAATTTCAAAAATATATCACGTTATTAAAGCGTCGAAAGAAATTTAAGACGGAAATGTCCACGACTTAAGAATCTCCTGCTTTCGCGAGGTCGGTAAATAAGGAAAATCGAGTTAATCACAGAGAAATAAAGAACTTTGTACCTTGCAGCACAATACATTGGAGGCGGTGCTCAACAGAGGCGAGAAGCTGGACGACCTGGTCTTAAAGTCGGACGGATTAAGCGTCCAATCGAAAGCATTCTTCAAGACAGCAAGGAAAACGAACTCCTGTTGCAGTTTAGCCCCGTAATCCCCTCCTCGTTCCCCGAGACTCGTTCGACATTACCGGTCGCCTCGCATGTACCCGACTACATACGAGTCGCCGAATAGTATTATAAACTCTGTTGATACGTGTTGCTACATCCTCGTGGAAGTAAGTTTGCCTTAAACGGTGGAGATACGTCGACACACTACCGTAGAGATTACCACAGACACATACCCAGAACCCGACACTTCCTTAGCTCTAGAAACAATCAATGTTATCACTGTGACAGCGCGGAGCTTCGCGTATGAAAAATTACAGGTCTCTTAACTCTGCGAGCCACGTGCAATGGTGTTTTCTGTCGGTGTAATTGTCCAATCGCTCGATAGTGTGTTGCGAGTATCGCGATTCTCTGCAATGCCAAATGCGAAACCAGGCTCAGTAAGAGTCCCCGCCCGGTTTCCCCGTTCGCTCTTGTACCCCTTTTTCTGTCTCGGAAGCATCAGTCTCTCACCATCGCCAACGGCACTAAATTATTGTTACCACTCGCGCGTACCGTCGATTTGTACAAATTCACCGAGCATCCAGCAACCGCTGCATCTTAGGCGGCAAGGCGAGCACTTGTTAGGCAGCACTGCGCAAACATACATTCCAACTCGAACACACTCACACACACACACATTCACGGAGACAAGGGTACACGAGTTTAGCAAGCAAAACAATTACGATAGCGTGTAAGGTGTATCTGTCGACTTTAATCCCAAAGTATAGCCGGTTGGACCGCGGCTCTTTCTGCCGGCGTAAGTGTTCGTTAGTCCAAGCTTTCGGTATCGAGTGCTAGTTTCTCGGGGTAACATTCGTTTTAGCTAATTAGACGCGCCTCACTCGCATGGGGACCTGCGGCGTCCACATTTTACAAGCGGACTAGTTCTCGTTGTTTTTGTAATACGTTTTACACGCAGTCCCTTCGCTCTCCCTCGAGCGAGGCCGCGCGAGGAAGAGCGAGGGGGCCGGTTGTGCGATCGTGTGGAATGAATTTCAGTGCACAATTGAAGGCCGGAGTCTGAACAGTCTTGTACATTAAGTGTTTGTAACATTCTGTGTATCGGAGACGCTATTTATACGACTATGATCGTCTACTATGCCTGTGTTCTCGTTACTCGAAGGGAGGTGCGCCGTCGTCTGCACCACCGCGTGCCACCGTACTCTCGGAGGATAGAGTCCCGATACTAGCTGTACCATAAGCTAATTGTGATCCTTATACAATTATCACAACTATGGATTTGCAAATATATTAATATATTTTCAATGTGCACACCGGCGCGTCTTATTCCCCTGATCAACGGAGAGGGCGCGCGATTTCCCGCGGCGTTGGAAGGAGAGGCAGAGCTTTCTTAGAATTCGTTTATTATAACTAACGCGCAACATGACTTTCTCCCCACCTAGATACAGAGACATCAACATTTACTCGATTGCTTTTCTAAAGTTCTTCAAACTCTCGTGGAGATAGTCGAAGTCGCGACAGCGCCTCCGGTATCTCGAGTTTGGGAAAAGCTTATCTTGGAGCGGTGTCATTAGGATAGTCTTCATGCCATCCTTCCCCGGATTGTATCCATAGTCGTATTCTTCCGCCTCGTGCTGGAAGACAGAAATTCATGAGATTTGCCATGGAAAACAAGCGAAGTGTTGAAACCGAAGTTCCCAGTTAAGGCAGAGGAGGAGAGTAAACGCTTACAGTGTTGATAACTTCGTTGAAAGCCTCGCACTCGTCGATCGTGTAATAAAACTCGTCCGGCAGCTCCATGTTTTCGGGATTGAGGCTGTTGAGTATCTCAAGCGTATTGTCGCACGACAAGCGCAGAGAGATCGGTTGGTAAGCGTTCTCGAAATCCCAGTCCTCCAGTTTATTATCCTTCTCCCAGTTACCATCGATGTCCATCCTCTCGATGTCGTGGACGATCCAGTCGACGTCCCTCGCCGACTGCCAGTCGTACACCATAGTGTACGAGTGGCTGCCGAAGTCGTACAAGTACTCCTTGTACTCGTTCTCGAGGTCTGTGAGGTACTGGGTCGTCATGACCTTCGAGTTCACTTCGTACGGGATGTTCCTCTTCCTTATATTCGCCTGGAAGTGTTAAATGTACAAAATTCTAAGTTTTGCGTAAATCAAATTCAAAGTTTGGTATCCCTAAGGACGTTGAACGCAGCTTGAATCTCAACAAGATCCTCCTATTAGACGAAAACCATTGAACCCAAAACAATAAGAAATCCATGGAACAAACTAAAAACAACTTATCCTTAAACCTCACCTGGACTTCATCGACAGAGGCGTCCAGGTAGATGATCAAGTGCGGCCGGGGCGCTGGCAGCTCGGCCATGTGCTGAATCCTGCGACAGATTTTGCGGGCTTCGGTGCTAATGTACCCGTGCCGGTGCATGATCGTGGAGAAGACCGTGTCGGAGTAGACACTCCTGTTGAGCACGACTCCCTGCCCGGTGGAAAGCATATGGAGCAGAGCATTGAGGTACTGCTCGAAGCGTATGTGGTACATGGTCCACTGTAAGAGCGGCACGTTCTTGTGGTGCGGATTTGTGTTATAGATCTCAAAGTCAACGCATTGCGCGCCTTCTGGCAGGATCTTGTTGTATTTGCGGAAGTCTACGCCGTAAGGATTAATGTAGATGTCGTCGGGGTTTGGTGCTGGCATGTACAGCATGTCTAGTTTCTCAGCAAGTTTCTTGGCGAACTTGCTCTTGCCGACTGCTGGGGGGCCGTCCACTGTGATGAGCTTGGTGTTCTCATCAAAGCGGCTCACCGTGGGGTCCGTGAGCATCCTGAAATTTGAGAACTTCTTCTTCCAGTAAGGGAACGGAGCTGGCTTGGGATCCGCCTCGGCTATCAGCCGGTTCGCCCGGCTGCTGATCAGAGCAACTTGCACTACATTGTGGTTCGGCGACACCTGCCAATTGAAAAACCTTTACTTCTTCTTCCCATTTCATCAAACTCTTTCTTCCTCTCTACAAAAACTGTGCCAATGTCCTCTACCAACTTTTTGAAATTGACCAAACCTTAATTCTGAAAACAAGTCACTGACAATAGAAACAAATGCCGTTAACTTGTCAATGATGATTTCGCGAAACAATTGCGAGAAGACTAGTTATGCGGATATTCTTCCGATGGACTGTATATGTTTCGGAAAGGCAGAAGTACTAACCTTACATAATCGCTGGGAAAGGCCTGGACTTGCGAACCTGGCGATTCCGACACGGAAGACAGTAGCCATCGTGCGATGTCACAGCATAGAGAACTCGCTTGCCTGAAAGAGTCAAGTCCTCGGCATCACAGTCGAAAGCTATGAACACCATAAACACATCGTTCCCGATGAACCTGTGTCCCCTTACCCTCTCAGCTGGCGGACTCCCCGATCTGATATCGTCCTCGCACCAACGTCATCTACGATTCTCTCGAGAACTTCTTTATTAGCATTTATTAATTGACTCGAATTGCAGGGGATCCGTCGAAAGTAGTAAATTAACTCGAGAAACTAATAACTGAATTAAAAATTCGATATTTGATCACATTTGGTAAGAAAAGAGTTTGGAATGTTTAGGACAAAAATTTCCTTTATTCTGCTTGTTTTTGTTTGTTCGATGATGCTGGAATGTTTATTTAAACAGAGTTAAAGAATGGAACAGTTGTTTGAGCATTTTTGAGAATATTTGATTTTGTTTTCGACGAAATTTGGAAAGTCGCTTCGAACTTGGCGCAGGCTCTTATTGTAATCTTGTCAGTGCGGTGTTATCGAATAGCCTGCAATCGAAGAGCGATAATCGACACGACTATCGATACTAAATGTAATAAATTTCGGCCGGTAAAACCTTGAAAAAGGTTTCAATAATTTGTATAATGTTAATTAAATCTATTAGAAGTGTACATATATACATATATAATATTTACAGAGGATGTAACTAGACTAGTTACATCAAACTATTAACATATTCCCGTGTAACAGTTGAGCCATTTTAATAAAATATATATTCCTTATCGCAGTATCATCTTTTATCACATTACATATTACAAACTCATCTTTCTTTGAACAACTACACAAACACATTGCAAACAAAGAAATCTGCTTTATCACCCGCAGACGCCAGTGGCGCCATCAAGCGGTCGCCCAACCAACTACCCCAACCCAAACCCCACTCAACCTCCCAGAGATGGCGCGAGGCGTCCACAATGGCAGTGTCCGCCAGCGTCGTGAAATGCCACGGCCCTCGGCAAGAGTGGCAGCGCGTGTGTCCGCAAGCTGGTGACGAATCTAGCGTGTTCCGTGCCCGTGAGCCTCGAGAAACCAGGCGTTTGCGTGACTCCAAGCGGCCCGAAGCACGAGAGGCAGCCCCGCACTCGCAGGCTCCCGCGAGCAGTGCGCCGCTACGAAGCAGAGACTCGACACACGTAGGTGCGAGCTGCAGTGCGGCTCTGACAGAGAGCGAGAGTGGCTTTGCGCCCCGGAGAACTCTATACCTCGAGGGAAGAAGCGAGTCGAGTGGCTCGCGCGCGCGGTCTTGTCACTCGAGACGCTCAAGACGCTCGCCCGTCGCGACATAGTCGCCGATCGCTCTCTCGTGCCAGTCGGTAGGGTTAGGTGAGCGACGCCACTGCGGGCGACGCCGACTACCAACTACGCGCGTGTGAACCAACTTGAAACTACTCGCGTACTACGCGCGACATTGTTGTAGAGTCGCGTTGTCGCGGCCGTCGGTTTATTTGTTCGCATTGGGGGGAGCGGGCGCGTGTTTTCCTTTTTGCCTGCGCCATATTTCCTCCTGGCAGAGAGCGCGTCACATGCAACCTGTTGTTTACGGTGGGCCCTCGTGTCGTCGCTGAGATCGCTGCCGCCGGTGGCGGTGCCCTGTGTCTTGACTGTGCTTAACCTGACGACGCCTGAGACGGAGACTGCCGCAGGCACCTGCCGCCAAGATGAACGGGTAAGTGTCCTCGCTGTTCAGGAGAATGCGCTGGTTTTCCTTTCAGGTTGACGGGGATTATTCTTCTTTTAGGATCAAGTAAAATGTTTGGGGTTAACTTTGTCTTTAATGTTGTTTCAGCGAGTTTTCTTCTGCTTAATATTCAGGAAAGTTTACATTCGAACATTACACATTAATATTAAAAAAAAATTGACTAACATTCACACATTTACATTTCGAAATATTTACATTTACAGTTTTACATTAATATTCAGAAAAATGTATACTGATATTTACACATTTACATTTTCACAATGACATTGAAAAAAACGTACTTTGATTAATTTTGAATTGTCAAACCCTGAGAATGAAGTAATAACTTTGTATTAGTCTACGTAACTCAATGTTCAGAAAGTATATTGTGGAACTCATTGAACATGAAGCAATGCAGTTTCACTTCATCTGAATATCGAAGAGAAGTTCTTGTCGACACTCCTCTATATCTCTTCTCATTACAGCTCACATATTTTCTCTGAAACCTTGAAAGAGGTACTACTTTGTCTGGTAATCTGGTACTACTTTTGGGAATAACTGGCTATACGGATACATGTGATTTAATTGTGAGAATATTAATAAAAAAATGTGCATTCGCTTTGACTCTTGTACTATGACTTGCAAGAATCAGTCTTTCAACATAATTCACATTTATCTGCATTGTTCTCTATGATTTTCTTGATCTCCAAACTTTACTGAAAAACTGTTCCTATGTTCGGTGGTGTTGCCAGAGAGTTAAAAAAAAAAACAATTGACTTAAATTTCTAATTATCAACTCTGTGCCTCTCAGAGTTCAATGAATCTATCAAAAGCATTAGGAAACAGTGTGACTCGATGCAACAGTGTCTGAAAGTCGTATGCAGCGGAAGATTGCGATTGCAAAAGAGCCGAGTGGCAAAGGGTTCTCGCAGCACTGCCGAACGATAGTGAAAGGATTCTCAAACGCGATTCTCTCGCGCACTGCATTTCTGAGAGCACTAAGAAAGGAGGAGGGGGGGGGGGGAAGTATGGGGTTGGTGGTGGTACTTTGATGCAAACTAACCAGAAGCGGGAGTGGGAGAGCATCTCTTAAGCCGAATACTTGTGAATTGCGCAATCTTTCCGAGGGAGCGCTGAAATGCCAATAGTCGATTCTCCAGGACTTCCTCTCGTTCACTCGAACCTTTCGGTAGAAAGCGAACCTCCGAAGAGAGAACTCGACCAAGTAGCCGGAAGTCCGTCGCTCGTCCAAGACGGCGACTGGCGCGACTCTGTTTGCACGGATTGGCCGAGGCGTCGAGAGAGAGAATTAGTCGCGGGGTTAAGACTCGGAGGTTCTCGAGCGAGTGAATCGTGTCCGGACAATAGTAACCTCGGCGTTCCGGCCTTTATTCCGCTTTTGCGCGCGTAATCACATATTCATAGTCAATTCCCCGGGCAAAAAACTCCCCCCTCCCCTTTTGTCCGAGCTCCCGCTCCCGGCCGCTCTCGCCGGCTTTCGGCTCCACCCTTCTGGAATAATTGTTTGCTGGCGGCTTTTGTTCGACGAGACTCGATACACGCGCGTGTTTCTCTCGCGCGCGCGCGCGCCGGCCAGAATGTTAACTCTGCTGATTTTTACTTCTTTCCTCCTCGTCCGCGCGCTTTTTCACCGCTCGAATTCACTCTGGTTTGAGGTGCATGCTCTCGCGGATTGGCAACCTTTTTCCCCCTCGGCCAACGCGCGCGCGCAAATGTATTAATTAATGTTTTTCCGGGGGATTGTTCGCCGTCGGTTTGGCGGTCGAATTAATGCGAGATGTATACTTTCCACAGGGACCGGATGGAACAAAGGGAATTCGTGTAAGGATTTTAAAGGACACGCGGGATCCTGCGGTCGGTACACCAGGCGACTGGTAAGTCCTTCCTGTCGCCGAGTATTATCAACCCTCGGTAGCAGGAAGGACGAACACCGTGTTGCATGGTACACTCAAGCGTTTTTGGTTCCAGTTGGCGAAACTTGATTATACAAGGAAATGGCTCTTCTTTTGTTTGTTTTTTTAAAGGAATTAATGTAAGATAATTTTGAATGAGAAGTGCTTTTTTCATAAATATATTAAACCTAGCTGTAATCGTACATTTTCTTTAATAAATTAAGTTAAAGGGAAATTTAATTATTTTCAGTGATTTAGGATAAGTTTCTAAGAAAAGTACTTATTTTAAAAATACAGCAATCTAGCTACCACGAACATAAATATAATCGATTCCCACGAAATAACAGTGAAATTAATTATTTTAAGTAATTCAGGCTAATTTCCCATGAAAAGTACAAACCAGGCAAAAACCACCCCACCTTTTCCGCCAAGATAAACATCACGCGACAAGATTGCCCGACACAAACTTACCATTAAAATTAACGACGCACGAAGTTGTACACGAGTTACACAACTCATTGACGATTCTCCCAGTCGTTGGCCGGGACAGCTGTTCGCCGCGCAGCATCCCCGACAAATCCCCAGCTCGCCGCGAGCGCGCGCGCGCGCTCCGTCTAATTATCCCATTATCGCATCGAGCGCGGCCGGATTGGAGTCACGCTCGCCCCGTAAAAGATCTATTGGTAGATTCGCGCGCGGCCGACGAGGACGCGGCGCTGCGCGTCGAGCTTTCCCCGCGCGTACTCCGCCGGCCAATAAATCTCCGGCTGGCGCGAATCCACGCCTCGTGGCGAGCGCTCCGCGATGAAGTGGCGAAGTCTAATTTCGGGATGACTCCCATCAGCCATGGTGGATTTAGAGATCGTGCCGATTGAGATATCTTGGCTTGCCGCGTCATACTGTGTATGTCGCTTGCAGAATTCCCATTCGTTATTCGTGGGTTTGTTGCTTCCTTGGGTTTGAGCTTTTCATTTTAGTCGAACGGGGCGATTTAGTTGGCTTTGAATCGGTGTAGAATGTAATATCGTGTTAGATTTGACATACAGAATTTCATTTATTTAACTAATTAATTTGCAATATTTACAATGAATATTAATATACAATTAATATACAATTGTTATTAATATGTATATGGGGTGCAATTTTTGCACTTTGTATATGTGTTTTTGTATGTTAAGATGTAAAGTCTTTATTTATACCAGATATAAAATTAATGAATGATTGTTAAAATGTGTCCTAGTATTTTCGATATTGTTTTTAATTGATCTAACAGAAAGTTCCTGCGAAGCACATCAAGTCGACAGGTTTGCTAGGGCTGGGCTCGGGAAACCTGTGTAGTTTTATCGTTTTAATTAATCGGATCTGCTCGATCCTGGATTGACGGGGCAGTGTTGGTAGCGCAGGTGGGGTGGGGCGGGGGGGTTTGTTTGGTCTGATTATTCCATTAAGTTAATAACGGAACGGGCGTAGCGCCGTGACGAAGGCAAGGAACGCAGCGCCGGGCGGAAACTGCTCCTTTGAGCAGTCGGTCGCAGTGCGATCGATGCCGTGGCCCCATTGAAACGCAATATCAGAGACGAAAGATACGTGCCGGCCTCCGGCCGCATTCAAGTCCCCGCATTTATCAACCAGCCGGCATCATTACCCGGCGCTGATTCAATGGACCTACAGGCTCGGCCCTCCAATAAGTGTGAATCCCTCGCGCTGAATGACGCTCTCGCGAATTAAAAAACCGAGCCGATAGCCCCCCACCCGCCCCCCACCAACCAGTCGCCCGCCCTTGGTCACCGATGCCGCTCGAGAGGTGTAATTAACTTTGGGGGAGTAATTAAGGCAAGCGGTGTTAGTTTCGCCGGAGAGTGCGAGACATTTTCAATTTGGGCATGTTTGCATTGAGAGGAAAACTGAATCCGGGGATCTAATGATGTGCCGGAAGTTAGCGGTGCTTTTTTTTAAACAGTAAAATTAATTGTTGTGATGAATTGTGGTGACCGTGTGCTGCATTGTGCCGCAAATTAAATTAAAATCTCTCACAAAGTTAACATTTTGTAAGCAATTATAGATTTTTACCATCAAGTTATTCTGTCCAGTAAATCAACTCTCAAGTTTGCTGGCGTAAATCAACGCCAGCAAACTTTCAAGACCTTCCGAGGATCTGATCACAGACCAGGAATATGACGCTTGAATTTACCTGTCAAATGCATCCCAGTCCATTGGAACCATATCTCAACTCTAAATCAAGAATAATGTTAGATGACTCCGCATCCCGCATTCACCCAAGTCTGAATAATGCAAGGGAACAGTCATGCGGCGCCCGGCCACTCACACTGCCCCACCTACATATGTGGATGCGTGGAAACGGCGGCGGGGAAATTTTATTAACGACTGCAACGTGCCAGTCCTGCTGTGTACGTGGTTTGACGCGGCTGCAGCAGGCATCGATGGCGTCCGCCGCCGCTAATTAAAACTGACGCTGACGGTGTCCCATGACGCAAATATCGATGCCAGCGCCACCACTGCTCGATTCCCTATTGGCTCCCTTTGCGTCCGGGACTTCTCCAACTTCCCGATTCACCGTCGCTTTCAATCCTTTCAAAAAATCTACAAACACCATAAAATTAGAGGCAAAATTCATATTTTTCACTTTTTCTCTTTAATTAAAATGAACTCTTTCTCTCCTATTAGAAAACTAGTTTTGAAACGTCAGTTTTTCGTACGTGTTACATTTTTATTTGCGCAAATCTTGTGTGCCGTTCGGTAGCAAAGCCCGCGCATTTCGGGAAACTCGTGAAAAAGCTGCAAAAAAGAGAGAAACTGCTTACAGCGGGGGTAGAAAGAAAGGCGGGAGGGTGCGTTTTTTAATCTCACTAAATATCCCCAGCGCCAGAGATATTTACATTACAAATTCGAAAGCTCGGCCCGGCATGGCTCTCGTTACCGCGTGGACTTAACGAAACCCCAGGTAGATGATAACACTCGGATTATTCGTCCTCTTGGTCAAAGAGAGAAAGAGAGAGATGCTATTTCCCCCTAGGAAGTCTTTCTCTAGGCGGCCAGTGAATTCCCTCGCACTCGGAGTCGATGGTGGCGCCGCTAAGAAATTGCCGGCGACACTGGCGACATCTGGTAATTCCCATTGTGCGGCTACGCCGGGGAGAGCATTACTCGACGCTCTTTGTCAGGCAAATCGGGCCGAAAAATTCATGAGGCGACCTCGACTTTTATCGGGATTGCAGTCGCCCTCGGCGTGAAATGCGCATTGTCATTGGACAATGCACTGCACGATACAGCAATGCGCCTTTACATATGCCCTGGGAAGCTCGCGCGCGACACCTGGCGGGCGCGTAAACGTTTAAGTTTTCACTCGAAATGTAACTGGGCGAAGAATTAACTTCCGATTAATTTAAATTTTACTTCGATTTATTTAATAACAAGTCGGGACTTTGTATGCTTCAATAATTGTATATGATAATAATACTTTGAAGAAATGTTTGTTTGGAAGAAGTGAAATTTGACTGCGGCCGAGGGTAAAACCAGGCACACTGTCGCCATCTGCAGGGAAACGCAGATGGCGCCGGCGACTTTTTGAAATTCCTTGTCACGCTCTGCTCTCATTACATGCTGGATGCCGCTGTCCTGGCGGAATCTCGACTTCCGGGAGTTCTTGCGCAGAGCAACTAGCACGGCAGATCGACGCAGAGTTCTTCCCCGACGGTAATAGATGTTGGCAGGGTGCCATCTTGGCTCGCGCCGAGGGGATTTCTGGACATTGACAGGCCCTAATAATTCAACCTAGCCGAGCCTGTTTTGACGCTTGGTTTACGACTGCTATTTGCATTGCGGTGTATGGATGACGATGATTATGGTACTTTCGGGAGGCATTTAATGGAAGTGTTGAAGGATTTCGAATTTGTTGGAATTCGCGTGGTAGGACTTGAGTTTCGTTTCCAAATACGACCGGAGAATTTCGAGATTCGTACATTTTCAGGTTTTAAAGACTCTGTATTGGAAATATTGAGTCATTGAATCTCGAAGTTCGAAAATTTATAACTCTAGTTTTGGAAATTCACGGATTTTTTATTTTAAAGTTCCAAAATTGAGCGAATCGAGTTCTTGGAATTTCCAAATTTGTAGATTCATAACCCTAGAGTTTTCGCAATTTGGTAGTTCCAAATTTGAAAATATCAACCCCTCAATATTACGATTTCAGAATTTCGAAATTCGCACTTTCCCAACCTTTTCAATTTCCCGTTCTACAATTCTGTATACTCAAGAATTTTGATTTTGTTTCTTCGATTTCGCGTACACTGACGTGGGTTTCGGCTGGAGGGAATGCGAGGGGAATGCGAGAAATTCCCTAGGAGCGTTGAAGGCGCAGCAGGCGAGAACGGTCGAAAGCGGAAGTAATCAGTGGGCGATCGGGGTAGAAGGGAAGCGGGTCAACGAGAGGAGGAGATCGTTATGGCCGGTCAGCGATGTCACGACAATGATTATCCCCTCGCTGGCAAAAATCGATATTCCCGTATTCCCGTGGCTCATTGTGCGTGATGCTGCGCCCGCTGGAAATCTCGAATCAGAGCGGCTCTCTCCCACCGGTATATTCATCTGCGTAAATGCACTTTCGAAACAGTCGACACGCCGATAATCGAACGCAAATTCGTATGCGTGCGCGCACCGGTACTGATTCGCCTCCAGCGAATGGAATCATCCTGCCCCGAAATCTCCGTCATTCGAATACGCTACCAGTCCAAGGATTACCACTCCTCTAGTCACTCAACCACTATGAATTATAATCAATTATTCATTTCAAACTAACAGTAGTCCTAACCTCCATTTTACAAATATCATAAATTCTCTTTCCTTTAAATTATTCTCTACTTTACCATTTTTCGAAAATGATGTAAAAAAATGTGGAAAAGTAAGCAAAGTCAAAGTCGAGTGTGAAAGTTTGATTTGTAACAAACGGAAGAGGATTCTCACCCTGTTTTTTTGTCTGGCTCACCAAGGGCGAGTTGACTCTAGCATTACAATGCCGGGGAAGTCGCCCTCGGCCAATTGCCGGCAGAGGGCACTAGTAGCTCTGAAAAAAGGGCTGGAAGGGGGAGGGGAGGAGTAGGGGCCACTTGATTTTCGATTACACGAGGGAAGCGGGAGTGCTGACAATGGCGGCGAGAGGGTGTGAGAGGTTCGGCTCGGAGTAACGTGAATGCCGGGTAATTGCTGGCACGTTGGCAGCATGTGGAATGGGGGAATCTGGGGACTTTGGCGCGGCCGGTTCCCCATCTTCCTCGATGACCAGCTTCCAGGCGAAATTGGCGACGGAGCTGCCTCTGCCGGATGACTGCATTACCGATGCATCGCTGCACATCCGCCGATTGAACTTTTTCAGCCCGGCCAACTGCCATTTCTGCAGGATGAATGCCCGGAGCACACCAGTTACCGGCTGTGCCGCGCGCCAATCGCCGGCCATTGATCTTTTTCGCTAGCCCTTCTCTGACCCCCCCCCCCTCCCCCTCCCTCATTTTTTGCTCCATTTTTCCCAACCCTCGCTCGCTTCCTTTATCCTTGGACTCGGTGGCTCCGGTGACAAGCGGCCTCGGCAAATTGCTCGCTTTTGCTTGCCACTCGCTGATCCGTGCCCGCCGATCTTCCACGCCGGGATTTATCCTTTTAGGGACTTTTGAATCGTGCGCGGGGTAACTGGCTCAGTGGTTGGCGCGAGGGTGCCAATCGGTGGGTTTTTGATGCTTGGATTTGGAAGTCGTATTTGGAATTTGGGAATTTTTAAAGTCCGGGGATTGAGTCCTTGCATTTTGATTTTGACAGAAATGTTAGAGTAAAAAATTCACAAATTTGAATATCTTTGGGGTTGGAATTCACGAATTTCGAAAGTCCAGATTTGGAGTCCTCGCATGTCGAACTTGGCAAATTTCGGAATTTTTACAGTAAAAAATTCACAAATTTTGAAATCGTTGGATTTTACGAATTTTGTAATTCCTCAGTTAGACAATCCTCACATTCGGAAATGATCACAGTAAAAAACCCAAATTTCGAATTTCCTCAGAACTCGAAAAATCTCAAGCCCACCAACACTACCCCAGAGCCGCCGGAGGAATTTCTATCCGGTTGCACTGGTTGGATCGGAATGCCAGATGAGAGTTTATGGAGTGGAGGATCGAGGCGCACACACGGCCGGGGGGTGTAGGTGGATTGGAAAGGCTGCGGAGGCTTTTTTTCGCCTCTCTCGCCGCCATTAATCGCGACGCGGCCGGCTTAAAGCGTCGCCGCTTTGCGGCCAACGAATGGGCCAACAACTTCCAATCGCAAAAACGATTATTACTCGTTAGCCTGTCTTTAATCCGAGGCGGCGCGCAGTCCATAACGGCTGCCGTCTATATCCGCCGCGCGAACCCGCCATGCTTTTCCCTCTTGTCCGCTATATACATATGCGCCTCTGGGCTTAAGCGGATTTCGGACTCGGCGTCTCTATTCTTCCAGCCGCACCACAGCTTAAGGGATAACACAACTTTTTCTTCCACCCTTTTTCATAAACTGCACCGGGCCACACTTGCCAAATCTCTGACGGATCAAGTCTCAATCTCAAAAATCGTCGGTTCAAGATTCTCAAGATATCTCTAAATCAAATTCGACTTTTGACAAAGTAGTCAATTCATTAATAACAATTTCTCTGATGCACATTCGCAAGACATTCTAACAGATCAATTTGCAAATTCAAAAATTTCCCACAGCCAAAGTACTCAATTAATTAATAACAATTTCTCTGACAAATATTCGCAGGACACTTGAAAAATGTCGAGTTCCAACAAATAAATTCGAAAACTCCAAAATTTCCCACAGCAAAGCTCGACTTGCCAAAGTACTCAATTACTTAACAAAAAATTCTCCGTTGAAACTCGAAATACAAATATCCTCGTCCCATCGTCTTTCCACTTGGCAGCGAGGTGGAAACGCGGCCTTTTCCCCGGGGCCCGGAAATCCAATGAAAAATTACAGCGAGATGAATTCCGCCCTTTTAATTCTCTCTCCCGTCCGAGGACAACACTCGGGCGCGGATTAGCGCGCGGGCCGGGCGCTGGATTTGCAATGCAAAAATGTCCAAACAATTAGCGGTCAAAGCCGAGCGACTGATAACAGGCCGCGGAGGAATTTCATTTAACGACATATGAGAATCCGGCCGACTCCCCTTTTTCCGGACCTAACCTCCACGCCACTCTTTTCGCCGGCCAACTTTCGGCCGGGACGGACGCGATTATTATTAATAAACGAGACGGCTGTTTTGTGGATTAATATCGCCGGATTAAAAAGGCGGCCAACTTTTTCGCGACTGCTGGCCGCGAAATGGATCGGAACGCCGGAGATGCTTAAGGCGGCTTGGCAAGCGGCATTCTATAATCGCTTTTTACCCGGCGAACCGAACTAGAGGAGAGAGCGAGAGAGAGAGAGAGAGCCAGCTGTCGACTGCCTCTCAAGATCCTAATTAACCTCGACAAAGCGAACCACCGTAGCCGAGAGTGCGGAGAGCGCGCCAGCGCCAGCCTAGGCTTCTCCTACTTTGGACTTTGATATTTAATCGCGTTTAACGCAAGCGGCGACCACTCGCCCCGGCTCCCGCGATGGGGGCTTGGTTGCTTTTAATTCTGTTTGTCCCGCAGCCCGGGAGAGGGAGGAATAGCAGTCGCGGAGGGAAAGTTTGGAGGAATCGTGCCGGGGATTATGGGATTACAGTTTTAGGACACGGGGAATCATGTCCGTTGCTCACTTTCGCTCTAGTTTTTACGCGGGGATGATTGTGAAGGTTGTGGTTTTCATTGATGTAGTGGGAAAATCAATTAATCTCTTAAACTGTTAAGAGTCTTTGTTGATCAAATCATTCAAGCTTCTTTTGTAATGCTGAATCTGGAAATCATTGTAAATATTTTCGATGACTCGTCATTGATTCGAATCACTTCCCTTCAACTTCTTTATCAATGACGGTTTCGTAAATCATTGTAAACATTTTCGATGACTCGAGTCAATGATGATTCGTCATCAATACGAATCACTCTCTCCCAACTTCATCTGCAACTACGATTCCTTAAAATCATTGTAAAAACTTTCCAATGACGATTCATCATTAACGAACATGAAAAACTCTTCACGGAATAATAAATCATCCATCTTCTCCAAGGACGATTCTCAGCACTAAGACAGAATATCGAATGACCCTAGACCTTGGAGCTCGAATGGTCGCAGGATGATCGAGAGGGTTGATTTGTCATCGAGGAATCCGGAGGAGCGTGGCACGACCGCAGTCCGGCGCGGCAAATCCCCCGGATTCCGTGATGACACCGTAAACGTTTGCGTGCGAAGATCAAACGGAATCGAATGTGCGTGCGGCTACTGATCCGGCATGCTAATGATGCCCCGGCCGCATTCGGATGATACTTCGCGATGGTAATCCCGCCGGCACCGCAGCGCGATCGCTTCAAAGGCATGAAGTATCAATGCGGATGGCGAACCTCCGCTACCGGCTCCCGCAACACCCAACTAAAGGCATTGTGCCAATGACGAAATTGATGATGTTATTCTCTGTGTGATTGTAAAGTTTAATGCGCTGCTGGTAGTACTGACTGGATTACTCGGTGAGTGCTGACGAAGTCTTCGATCTTATCGAATTTCTAATCGAATTACTTTTGATTATCATCGAATCATTGAATTATTCAGCACACCCGTTAAAAATTACCCATACCCTTAAAATTGCTATTAAAAATTACCCTGAAATAGATAAAAAAGATTTCCCTGCCAAATTAATCTTCCATTTGACAATTCCAAAAATGGCAAAAAGTGTTATCCTCGAATTTCCACCAACTCCGAAGCTCTTGGAAAGCCGACCCATCACTGAAACATGAAAATGGACATTAAAGCTTCTTCCCGCGTGTTGGATTTCCCCGCGCGCGAGAGCTTTATGGGGAAAAGCGGGGCGGGAAAATGGGAGAACCTCTGGTGGTCTAATAGTAAATACATGAATTTCGAAAAAATAATATCTAGTAATAGGATATCCGTTGGATGGTTGAATCCATCCGAGCGGATATTCCGCGGGAGGAATCCACCAGGATGGAAAGGAGACGATCCTTTCGCACTTTCGAGTTGGAGCTCTCGAAAATAAGCTCGCAGATCCCCCTCTTTGAAGGCTGCGGGAAGATCCTCTGATGGGATTGGCGGATATCTCCGATCTTTTTTTCAATGGCCCGCGAATCCTTGAAATTTCCAGGGCCCGGGAATTTCCCGCCTCTCCGTCGATTCTCCAGATATTTAGCGAGAAAAAGCTTGCCCCCCATCCCCCTCCTCCTCCTCCGCCGCCCCCCTGGTATTCCTCGAATGCTCGAGTTTCGTCTGGCGAGAAAGAAAGAAAGGCTGGCGGGGAATTCGGGGGCTGGATATTGCGCGCGAGTGAAATGTTCCTCGAAACAACGAGACTGTAATAATGGCCGGGGCTGATTGATTGACAGCGGAGATATTACTGATTGGCGTGTAATCGATCGCGGCCCGATCACTGATGCCGGAACTAACGAACGCCGCTCGATGCGCCAGCCGGAGTGCGTGCGCGGGATTGGCTTCGCGGAATGCTGCCGGCTGGCCTTCCCATTGGAGGATTCGAGTTCCGGGTTAGGTTTGCTTGAGGCTTTAATGTGGAGAAATTTTAATTTCGCTTTAAGATTGTTGACTGGTATTTTCTTGATTTTAAATTCTCAAGAATTTTGTTGAATTTCAATTGTTTATACTTAACTTTGTTGAAACTTTGTTTATATTTAATTTCTTGAGATGTAGTAAGAGCCAATGGAATCCAGGGTGCAAATCTCCTATTTTATTCTTGTAAATCCAGGAGAACTTAACTTTTTTCCACCCCCGCGAACAGATTTCTGTTCCTCCCCGATAATAAAAAACACGACACCCGTTCAGATATGATCTGGCCCTTTCAACCTACCGAAATTCCTCGAATAAAAAGGAGAATCCTGTCGGGCGAACTGAACGAGGAGGTTAAATTCGCAAGATCCCCGTCGGCTGTAATAACAACGAACTTTCCCGGACGGGGGAAAAATTGACGGGGATCGATAGTTGGCCAACTGATAATTATTAATGGATACGTTAAACGTCTGGGGAGAGAAAAGGGCGAGGTTGGGGCCCTGGAACTTAAGAAGTTCGCCGGTCGCTTCAGGATTTAAGGGTTAATCTGCCATTTATTCCAGGAGCCAACCCCCTCCCGACGGGGCCAAGTCAGCTGTAACAGTTTTTAATAACGAAAATCCCCCGCCGAACTTTTTAATGAGCCCCGGACTCCGCCGATATAACACGGCTCGCAATGGAACTGGTCCGTCAGGACAACGCGAGAGAGCTAATATCGAAATTCGAGAAATTTTGAGTCGATTAATATAATCAATTAATATTAATTTGAAGTAAATATTCACAAGTGCTACGCATGTGACAATATGTATAATTGAAATGCATTAACTCTCAATCATATCGACCACTTGCGATGGGGAAATTTGAAATGGGTCCTTTTTCAAAACCATACATGTATAATCCCATAAGAACCTCATCAAAACATCATACATTTTTTCATAATTAACACTTCTGAAATAATTCTAGATTAGAATGTAAAAGTCCCAAATATCCAGAAAGAAAAATCAAAAAATCTCTTAATTCTCACACGAGTAACATTAGTGAATAATGACCTCAATATATTATAATTGAGACGAATGCGCGTGCACGTAATTTTTTGTTGCGCCCGGCCAAATCTCCAATTATCGGTTTAAGTGACCGCGTTTATTCGCTGGCTCGGATTGTTATTAACCGAGGGAATATTAAACGGCACGTCCGAAACACGCGCGCGCTATCGTTCCGCGGCCACGAGTGCCCGTTTACAAGCTTCATTAAACTATTACAGGCGCGGCCACTTATTTTGTATCGAGTTTATAAACTGAATTTAGCACGCGCCCGATTTTCACTGGCGGCCGCGCGGCCCTCGGATTTTATCGGGATGCACATATTATCGCGTAGCGCAGCCGGGGCATTGCTGGAATCGCTCGGGCTGTTTCGCGTCTTCTTTTTGAACCGTCAAATCCGTTATTAGCGAACTTCCCAGTGCGTGGCGCTCGACAGGCGCGCGGAATATCATCGGAACTTATAATAATACCTAGCCAAATAACTGAAATAAATCGCTTGGGTGAAAAAGTGTATGAAAAACGAGTAAAACTTTTTTCGGTTATAAAGAAAATAATGGATTTACAATGACTCGATTAATAATATTTTATTATTTTCCAACTTTTGTATACTTATGAGTTTCTTCCTTAAAAGCCTATTATTTTCCTAGAGAAAAACTGAATCAAAACAATTTAAATTAAACATTTAGAAACTTAAAATTCCACTTGTTCCCTTGACCCATTGAAAGATATTAAAGTCATTCAAGTATTAGGACAACTTTTTAACCAAAGTCCACTTTACCCCGAGAGTGTCGAAGGAAAACTGGATCATGAATGATGTTCTTGATGGAATGATGTGGTGGGCGAGGGGGAGGGGGTGCTTTCTCGTCGAGCAAGCATCCGGCGGGCGGAAGAGAGCTATCGGCTCGGGCAATTAGACAGGGCCGTGCTTACCATTCGATCAATCCCTAATTACATTTACCTGTAGCTGCTGCATCATCCTATCCCCCGGAGCCAGCCTCACTCTGCTGCGGACATTTACCACCCCACCCCACCCCTTCGCTCTCTATGGCTCTATGGCTTTCCTTCCTCCCAGCGTCGACCCCCCGCTCGCCCTTCGCCCTCCGAGTGTCTCAGCTTTCCTCGCTCCCCGATTCCTCTTCCCCCCTGGATATCCCGTTTTGTCAATTAAACCCTAATAACTCGGCATCCACATAGGAACGTACACGGTCCGCCAGATTAATTGTGCATTAATCCGACGAAACTTAACCGGCGATTGTTCCGTCGAGAATCCAGGGGATTTTAGAGAATTCGAGGTGGGTTGGGAGTCGTTTCATTCTGATAACTCGGCGGGCACTCGATGTACGATTGTATGACGAGATATATGATTTTTAATAATCGTAATTGAGTTATGTAAAAACGAACCGAAAGTGCTAATTGGAGTTTCAGGGTTCGGTTTTATATTCGTTTAAGAAATAATCGAAAGAAAAAGCTAATTCCTTTTTTTTAAATTGATTAAATATTGTTAATAAAGGCACGAGTTAATAAACAAAGTAAGGAAAAGCACTGGGCTCCACTCAACATTCCGAATGACTGTCCCCTTGGCAGAGGGGACGATAATACTTGGAATTAGTTGAGACGAAAAGGTACTGGAAGGAGTTAGGGTTAAGGATCTTACAGGGGAAGCCGGTGTTCCTGGCTTATCGCAAGCCGGCAGACGCTGTCCCAGCTGATAACGAGCCGCTGACTAATTAGCGCTGGCTGCCCGACGATACGCGATCTCAAGTTCGCTGGGGACTCGAAAAAGCGAAAGCAAGCATCCTCGCCGACCTTTGCTAAATTGAATGCGCGAGATAGCGCATTCAACGATCCAGACATTTTCAGAGTCTCCGAAGTTGGGAACAACCTGTAGAAGATCCAGCGACATCTACCGCAGCGCCTCTTTCACCCGGGACAGGAATCAACGGAAAATAAAATCTCCCGCAGGAATTAAAACGATTTTCCCCATTTCTTTGTTTTTTGTTATTCTCAGGATAAATCAAGTGTCACAGGAATTAAAACAATTTTTCCCGATTTTGTTGTTTTTTTATTTTTATTAGGTTAATCAAGTGTCACAGGATTGTTGGATTATTCGTCGCTTTTTTGTGTATGTCAATAAAATGTGAGAGGAAGTCGAATGATGTTAGAAGTTGATTCAAGTCATTTTGCCACCGCACACACATTTCTTTCGTTTTACAGTCATGCGAGCCCTCAACTACTTTGCTCTTCCAACCATGCTTTTTGTGTGACTGACTGTCTATCTTCATCTTCTCCTCTCCTCTCTACTTTCGAAAAGCTGTATTGTGTTCTTAAGCTAAGATCCCGCGGTACCTTTATCTGTGTCTCTTTACACTCACCCCCCTCCCTACCCCCCTCTATCTCTCTCTCTCTTTCTTTCATATACCCACCGTATCTATCGTATTTATGTGTACATTTTTTCTAACTCTTCTCTTTTCTGTTTTACTTTACAGAGATACTCTGAACAGTGGGCAAAAGGTACGAGCTCCCCTACAAAGACTACTCTTTTTCTCTGTGTCTGTCTGTCTCTCTTTCGTTTATCTTTCACTCTCTCTCTCTCGCGCTCTCTCTCTCTCTGTTTACACACGTTCTCTCTCCGACTTTCACTCTGTCACCTGTTCTCTGTCTCTTTCTCTCCACCGCCCCCTTTTTGACTTGAGTCTCTCTCTCTTTCTCTCTTCGCTCCCTCTAGTCGCTCTGTCTCTGTCGTTCATCCGCTCTCTCAGATCTGCCACTAGACTCTCTCTCTCTCTCTGCTCTCAATGTCACTCAGTAGCACAGCAGATTTGCTTTCTTTTTGCCTGGCGATGATGTGTCTCGAATCGTCCCGCGCCCCACCCTTGTGAACGTGTAAACGCACCCAATGAGAATCGCGTGACGAGTGAGAGCTATTTTCGCGAGGGATCGCTCGCCTCTGATTTCGAGCCTGAGAGACGATTGTTTCACGTGGAAGCTCGCAAGGGGGGAAAAGGGAGAATGGAAATCTCGGGGGCTTGTTTGTCGATTGTAAATGGTACGGGTCGAGTCGTACACGGAGTTTCGAGCGCCCACTCGTCCGCCACGAACGCAACAAGCTCGCTGACTCACGCAAAAACGCCTGACCTGATAAACAGTTCCCCCTTCATCCGCCTGTTCTTCTTCAGCCTTCTTCGATTCACGTAAGTAGAATGTCTTATTTTGTTTGGCTAGTCTGTCAGCACGCTTATCAGGGCACCTTCTTTTCTTCCCTAGTGTGCCTCCCGCGATGTCTTTGTTACAGTGTATGTTTGATCACGAAAACAGTTCACTTTGAGTCGGCAGTCGATCATTCACTGCGACGATCGACTCTGTTAGTCGAATGTGCGAAACCCTTTGATTAGACGAAAAATCGAAATCCAAATATTGAATTTGCGCCGACTCGAGTTAATTCCTAGGAAAATTTAAAAATGTCGAAATTCTGCAATTAAAAATTAGTAGAAATTAAATTCCGATAACCCGAGATCGCAGGTTGAACAGTCTCTTCAATAGGTTATGTTCGAAAATGGACACCGCTAGTCAAAAGACGGATACTCAAAAATTCAAGAACAATTCTCCGCCTTTGATTGAATAAAAAATCGAAATCGAAAAGTTAAATTTACACCGACTCGAGTTAATTCCTAGGAAAATTCGCATCAAAGGAGCCCGCGGGTTGAACAGTCGTTTCAATAGGTTATGTTGGCCGAAAAGCGAAAGAGATAGGTAGCTGCTCCATAATGGAGGGAAAACAGACCACGTAGAGAGAGATCTCGAAGCAGCCGGCGCGCGGGTCGGACTGCTCGAGATGGTCCGATGCTCGGTTGCTCCCCGGTGGAAAAGCCGAGGGTGTGCCTGGGAGGCAGCCCGTCGTATTCCCAGTCGCTTTCCACCTGGTTACCCCGAGAGTAAACCGATACTGGCCGCGCACGACCGGCGTAATACCTGGCTTTTCTCCGAACGTCCGGATATCCGATTATATCTGACCGCACTCTGCTTCCGCTTCTGAAATTCTAATGCTACCCCCCCTTCTTTGCGCCGCGCGACGCCAACGCTCCCTGCATCTTAATGATGCCGATCTGAATATCCCCTAGATCGGCCGGCCCTAGTGACTTATTCCGATTAATACCGCTCGGTTTCGCCTCGGGCGTTTTCTCTGCTTTCGTAGGAATTTATATATTTGCGGTTAATTCGATCGGGGTTCTTGATTATATTATTAGTATAGAGATCGCTATTATATTAAATGTATGGATCTAGCCTTGGCTAATAAGAATTTTGTACGAATTCGGGGATTCGGTATTAATTGGACGAGAGTTGTTGATTGTATTATAAATATAGAATACTCGATTATATTTTAAATATCGGACTGAGCGGGTTTTGAAATTTTACCTGAATTATATGGATTTTGTGGGAATGTATATATTTGAAGTTAATTAGATCAGAATTGTTGATTGTGTTATAAATATAGAATACTCGATTATATTATAAATACCGAACTGAGTTGATTTTGAAATTTTATCTGATTTATACGGATTTTGTAGGAATTTATATATCTGGCGTTAATTGGATCAGAGTTGTTGATTAGATTATAAATACAGAATACTCGATTATATTATCAATACAGAACTTTGCCTCGGTCGTGATTAATTGGATCTGTTGATTACACCATAAATACAGATGAACGTAGTTCGCTGTAGTTTATCGACGTAGTAGAGGAAACACTCTAAACAAAGGAATGCCAGTAATCGCAGCGAGTTCCCGGCACTGGGGCCAGCGGGAAAGATCGCTGTAGAGGGATGGCGTCCATTGGCCAGCGCCATTAGCATTAACGCCAGGATCCCCATTACCTCGGTCATCAGTATCACCTTCTTCGGCGGCCGCGCAAGCATCATCATCACCATCATCGCACTCTCCCACCTAATGCGCTAATGACTATTGTTGTCGATCGCGGGGCCGAGAGCCAGCTCATCCCTGAGCCGGCGCTCGTAACCCCCCGGGGTGAACCTAACCTGACCTAAATTATCTGCGCCGGGCCACACACACCGCCGGATCCTCGACGTATGTCCGTTAAGCTTCTCGTGTTTCCCGCTGGTTGCCGCGGCAGCCTCTGCCTCACTTCGCCCGGCAAGATCGGCTTTCCTAGATCGATGCCCAAACTGAATATAACCAGCAACCAACCTGCCCGGTCCCTTGTTCCCTGCCCGATGGAGAGAAAATCGGCCGGGACCTCGCGTTTACACGGCTCGAATTTACCAGCAATATGTGCGACAGCCGATCCTCGTGGATTCCTTGATGGCTGTGGGACTGGGATTCGACGAGCTTGCTTCATCGAAGCCCGTAGAGGCGGAGGGAATAAGCGGCTTTTAAGTAAACTTGGTTCCCAAGTTTACTTGGTTCTCCCCCCTCATTCCCATCCCATTTCTATTATTCATATAATTCGAAATTATTAATAAATGTCAGTGTGTTGAAAAGACTCGATAAAAACTACTCAACACAATACAATTATTACATTTTCAACGACTTATTTCCATCATTAGCGAGTCAAAGACAAGTGAATCACCCTGTATATAAGAAGGATGTAACGTCGTAGATTGTATTTAGTGATTAATAGGGACATTTTTATTTAACCTCTCATTTTCGACGACAGCGCCGTCCGCAGAATCGTAGTCTCGCTGTCGAAATCCCCTAAGATTCCAGAATCCACTGCGAATCCAGCCGACCCCGCCGGGATTTCTATCTCATGTTTAAGGATGCCTGGCGAACGTAAGGGTTTCGAGGCCGACTCTGCATTCATGTATGCATGCACATATGTATAACAGTCGGCACGTAGATCATATGAGCGATACATCCGGCTTCCCGGGCATTAAAAGGGTCGAGGGGTCGGGTTGGACATCTTCATGAAAGATTCAAGATCCGCCAGTCCCTCCTAGGGAATCCTAGGGAATCGCGCTGCATGCGGAACGAGGCTCGAGGCTCCCTCTCGCGGTCCCCTAATTAATCGGATAATTATATTTCGATTACGGTCCGCTTGCGTCTCTGTTATCCTGTTTCGCCCGGCACTGTTCTCTCGGTTCAAGCTGCCGAGTTTAATTGCCCCCCCTCCCTTTGAGAATAGCTCGAGCCGAGGTTGCCGCGGGCTTTGTTGTCGCTGGAATTAAAAGTAAACAGCAGTGAAATCCTATTCCAGGAAGATTGAGCGCGTGGAAAAACGACGGTGGCGCCACTCGTCCTCTGACCGCCATCTGTTTCCCTTTTGTAGCTCTTTGAACGCGGCCGGCTCTCGTAAGCGTTCGGTAGTTTCTGGGGATTTCTGGGGACAAATGGCTTGGTTATTAAGTTAAGGGCGGGACGCGTTTGCACGGGTTAGCCGGGATATTCCCGGGGAATTACAGTATCGTGCATTATTGCCGGGGGACGACGCAGCTCTCGTCTTGGCGCTCTTGTGAGAGCCTTTTGTTGCGTGTTTGCTCGCCTAACGAGGCCGCGTGTCCTCGAGACAAACAACCAGACAAAGATATCTCAAGTTTTCAGGGGAGCGCTGTGGACTTGAAAGGTCGCAGGCTTCTTCCGCGTCCTCTTGTCGCTTGGAGTTTGAGGTTAGGCTTATTCCTAACCTGCAGAATTGACCAGAAAATTTTCCATGATCGTTGTTAACTTTGAAAAGAGAGACTTTACTAAATCCAACTAAGGGTGAACATTTGAGGAAGTATTCTGGCTTAGATTGTAAAATTATTTCAAAAAATTGGATTGCTAAATTAAATTAGAACAATATTTGTTAATAGATGCATATGAATATAGAAAAAATATTACCACCCAATCACGCGCGTTCTAATTGTGCAATAAAATCACAAAAATGATGAATAATATTACAATCTAGACCAGAATACCCTCTTAAAGGATCTTTCAGTGGAAGCTCCGGCGTTCCAGAACGGCCTGGAAACTCAGCGAATCCAGCTCCAAATCATTATTATCATCATTATTCCCTTAAACGACCGAACTCTTCCAGTGCGAGCGGGAAGTTTTCGGAGTTGCTCGCATAACCGGCAACGCTCTCCCGCCCGGGTAGAAAAAGTGTGTAAACGCCGCGGAGTAACAACCGAGCGAGAAGTGGGCGGAAGTTTTCGCTCGAGACGATGGGGATGCAACGCATTACCGTCGGTGCACGCCTCGAGATTTTCTGGGGCGAGAGGCCACCGCCGCGCCGCCCGGAAGGATGGAAGGAAGGAAGCAGGGTCTCTCTAATGATGGGAACTTTCTATACTCGCCTCGACTTTCGCCCCCGTCGCTCCGGACTCGAGCGTTTTAACAATCATCCACCTCCTACGCAAGCGGAAACGATAATTGTCCGCTTTTTCGAGTGTCTGCCGCCGCCGCTGCCGCGCGCTTATCCAATTGCCGTCGAGCCTCCGCCGTGCGCGTAAACATAACCTCTTCCCATGTATTGCTGGTTTATCGATATTTTAATCGGTTCGGACTCGTTGAATTATTTCAAATGGGGCTCATTCAATTGTGCCGGAGAAATTCGACGACTTTTTCAAATCCGCTTTGCAATTTATTAGTAATCAATAGAGAAGTTTTAATTAAATTTAAAATTAGGTACATATTTTAAATATTGAATATTATTATTGCAGAATCTTTTCTTGGATTTCGAGTATTTATCCAATTATCCAACACAACCTCTTCATTATCGATATTTTCGTCGTGCCGAGCTCGTCGGATTATTAAGAACGGGGCTAAACCAATAATTGTTCTTTCAAAAGTTCCTTTTATATCCGTCACGTCATTCATTAATACAAAACACACAATAATTGCTCATTAACATTTAATCATTGTCGCAGTTATTTTTCACCGGCTCTCTACTAGTTTATCACCAAGACAGGAGGATTGCTCGGCTCAGGAAGTGTATCAGTTTCCCCAGTCTCGTTTAATCATGGCTGCGAGGTTGAGGTTAGGTTTGCTCGAAATATCGGCCACATTCCGGCTTTCTCGGCCGCCCCACCAACGCATTCTCATAATCATTAGGATGATTAATACCGCGGTCTTAGAACTCCCATGAGTTCCGTTCCCGTTGACGTCTTCCTACCGTTGATTCCCTGTTAGTTCCCGTTCGTTGACTAATAAATACAAATGTACCTATCTCCGGCACCCCACACACCTAATTACCTCTCGCGGCAAGTTACCCTCATCCGGCGGCCCCCAGCAGGCGTCTCTTTATTTCGCCCAACCCCTGCGAGAGCGTGTGTGGCGGCGGAGCCGGGTGCCCGCACGCATGCTTAATTCATTCTTTACGCTTCGATCGTCTTGCCGGGTGAAAGGCACCCTGTGACTCCTATGAATTTCGGAGGAAGCGAATTACTGTGGGGAGAGTAGATTGTTATGGAAATTGAGTGAAAGGTATTGCAAGTGTACGAAAATTCGAGCAGGTTTATTGATTTGTATTACTTTTTCGTTTTACTATTATTAACATTATTAACTTTGATTTATCAGTAACATTTATTATTATTAACTTGTATTCATTATTAATATTTATTAATAATAGTAACTTTTTTATTATTAACTTTGTTATAAAATAGTTTAATTATCGAAAAGAATATTATTCCTGGGAAAAAGTCTGATACTTGAACCCTGTAATTTAAATATCTGCCAACGTTCCTTTGAGATTTTCCCTTGACTTGAGCCGAGGAAAGGAAATCCGAGGGAGAATCCTGTACTGAAACAGAGAATTAGATTAACAGGTGGCCGAGACAGGCAATCACAGGTATCGCAACTGATATCAGGTTAGATTAATCCAAGGCGGGAGATCCCACCATAAAGCGGCCTGTCTACATGTTCTTCCGTCATTGGCCGGCCTTTTCCAGCCGCGTTAATTACCGGCATCAGCCACGGAGGACTCCGAGCCGTGGGGAAGCCGGAAAACTAAATCGCCGTTGGTTCCTGGAAAGTGGGTGTCGAAATGCGTCCGTGGCACGCGACGGCAAACGCCACTCGGCGAATTCATCGATCCCGGCGCCCTCTGCTCCTTTCCGCGATGGATTCCGTACTTCGATTTCCCTTGTACTTTTGCGAGATTCGAACGGTTCCCATTCTGAATTCGAAAGCGGCGGTTAACTCAAATTTTATGTCCTTGCGTTTCTCCTCTGCAGTTCTCTTTATGTCTGGCTAGCAAGTAGAGTTACTCGATCCCTTGGAGGTTAAGACTCGCTGGGGACATCCCGGAGATTAGTCGAGTTCCAAAGTGATCTGGATTTTGATTGGTTTGGTCATTAATTACTCGTATAATGAGCAATCGTAAAGTAAAGCTCTAGGGTGAGATTATAGTTTGACTAGTTCTCCAATCTAACCTACAAAGATAGCAATGCGGCGAACACAAATCAAAGATAAGAATCTTTCTTTATTTAATTATTTATAAATTGAAAGCCAAGAGAAATTAAATAATCAAAAATCCATCTTTTTGCATGAAACTATAGTTGAAAGTATCGCGAAATTCGACTAGTTCTCCAATTTAACATACAAAGTGAGCAAGGCATCGGCGAACGTCAGTGGCGGCGAGGCACTCGGGGCTGACTTGCGCGAGATGAGACATGAAGTTCTATCCGAGTACAAAGGCGAATTCAGGTTGGAGGTTAGGTGCGTAAGCCCCGAGCGAAATTCAATGTCAGGAGGAGCGACAGGCTGATCCCGGGCGAAGTCTTTATAGCTTCCCCGTCGGAACTGCGACATGGGGGCTGCGCCAGGGCGGCTGAAGTGTTAATTAATGCGTTAACGAAGAGGGTGCGACCCCTTTGAGCCCGTAAAATCCGTATAAACATTCGCCACTCCTCGCGGGAGTTTTCGATTAATCCGGCGGGCGCCACTTCCCCACCCTCTTTCAAACTGTGCGCCGATCATCTTATTATACAGGTCGTGGGTCGAGTCGGGTCGATTTGGAAAATCATTATTAAGCTGACATCAATTTAATAGAGAAATCCACGTTGCCTCTTGATGCATTTCATCCCAAAATCATTTCTGCAATGGGAGTTAATTTGGCGTATTCAGAATAATTACTAATCATCGAATTCTTTTTTAGAATTTTAATTCTTACAATATTTTGTTAATTTGTTTTTAAAAAAAGAAATGGTTAAAACGCGTGTGAATCATTTTACAGATGCTTTAAACCGTCGGTCTACAGATAACCTAAGATTTAAAATGCAGACTCCAGCAGACCCGGAGAAAAAAGTGACCTAGAGAGACTTGTAAAACTAGGAGAAGCTGTACACGAGCGCCAACCTCCGCAACAATCGCGCACCGTCGCCAAGAGTGGCCGAGCTAACCTCCGCAGCCATGAATTATTCCCGGCTCGTCTTTGCCGCGCGTTTATTCCGCGCGGCGGACGAGCGCTCGTGCGGAAAATGAAAGTCGCGCGCGCACCGAGACACAGAGAGGCAAACTGGAAAAGGCGCCGCTTTAATAAGCCGGTGCGCTTAATCTCGGCCGAGTGCGCGTCACTCGGCCCGACATTGCTTGGAGGTTAGGTGCGCTCGTCTGTAACTCTTTCGGGAGGAGAACCAGGAGGTTTCAGAGAGTCACTAGAAACGTCTAGTCTCGTCGAGCTAACCTCTGATCCGGGGATCAGCGGGCGCTAGGGAAGATCCTAGGGGCATTTGCGGCCCGGAGACATAATACCTGCAACTGGTTGTACATAGGGAATACATTAGTGGCAATTTGTCTTTGATCCGCACTTCGGATTACGAACCCCTGTCAGTTATACATTCCGGGGTTCTAGGGGAAAACCCTAGGAAGCCTAACATCGGTAACAGCATTAGACTTGGTACTAATTGGAGGACTCTATTTTATCAGGAATTCGTCGGAGGTTCCAAAACACACAAGTCTCTAGGTTCCAGTTTCGGCTTCCTCTCATTTTCCCCTAGAAAGTATCCTCCCAGCGACTCGCCAACATACCGCCAGCTTATAGTTATTTCGTCGTGTGCCGCTGGAAGCGGTAATTGCTTCCTTTGACGGGATTCGCCGGGATCGCTTTTAGTTCGATGATTAGACGATCTCGTTTCAAATTAATATCAACTGGTCGCCCCCGCTCGGCCGCGAGAATGAGCTTAGAGTAGGAAAATTGTTCGCAGCCCCGTGAAAGTTAATTAAAGGGCTGAAAATCTGCGGGGGGTGGGTGGGGGAATTAACGGCATTGGTATCGTTTCCCTGGCATAATTATGCATTGTATGCCGACGGGTTGGTTCAGAGGTTTGCGTTGGCCGGCTCTGACGCAGCCTGCCAGTGCCTGCTTGCGTCAATAAGCGGAGAGCCTCTGTTATTGGCTTGCTTCATTTGACACGTGTGCGAATTAACCTATCCCTCGCGAATGGCGATACAGGTTACTTCGTTCGCGTGCCTCCCCCCCGGTATTGGCCCGGTATTATTTTAATCAAACGGACTGTTCTTTAAAAATTAATTCCGGTGCGAATGGGGTCCTGAGTTAATCAGGATTTGCGTCAAGCTCGGCTGCTAATGGACCAAGCGTGCGAACCAGATTTACAGCTGGGAAAGTGGCGGGTTCCAAAAATTGTGGGAAAATGTCCACGAGTAAAGTAAGTCATCCGTGATATGAAATAATTTTTGTTGATGATAGATTTTAGTTTAGAGGATTGAAAGCAACCCCTTTAGATATTAAAAGTTATCTTCTTCGTGTTCTTTTCTTTTGACACGTTACATTACAATCCGACAACATAAACTAGTTTTCTATCAGGCTTTTACTTTACTTGTAGCTATCTTTCCATCATTTTTCGACTACGCTGCTTCGCTCGTATTTAACTGTAGACGACGCAATTCCTAGAAAGGCTTTTTGCTCGTCGGAAACGATGAATAGAAACAGAGGAAGCGGCTAATCAGACGGTTAATCTGAATCTGTTCGCAAACCTGTGATTCCTATTGGTCGTTATTATCATATGATCAGTTCGTTATTACCATTGTACGTTGTTATCTCCGCGCGCGTGTACTGCAAGACACTTTTTTGCCGCACGCAACAAACCCGTGGCGGAGTGGGGAGGAGGATAATAAACACGAATTACGGGATAACCACTGCGGAAAGAATGTAGAACCTAACCTGCAAGTATGTTCTCCTCGGGCGGCCATTGTTCCACCGACAATGCCGCTTTTTTCCCGACTGGGCTCTTTCGTTGAGCGCGCGTTATATTAACAACGACAAGCTTTTATGGTTTTTCCAGGCCCTTGAGCGACAGGCGTCGGCCAATGACAACCCGCTCCGGATAGATAGCGGATAATGGATAACGATATTTCGAAAGCCTTTATTAGCCAAACGCAACAGCCAATGCCACTCGCCGTCCCACCTAACCTCACAACACATCCTTCTACTCTTCGACCGCCCCAAGCGTTATTTACCGAGAGCGACGCCGGCGGGCAGCAAAAAATAAATAAATAAATAAAGCGCTGCTTCATCGAGCGGACGCTATTATTTCCCGATGGTTAAAAACCGGATGCATTTTTCAGACAACTACCCCCCCTCCCCGCCGCCTCCCGAGCCTAACCTCCTCCCCCGCGGCTGAAAACAGGCGGATGGAATTCGCCGGGCTTTTCCGCCGCAATTTCCCGATGCTTTAAATTTCATTCGCTTTAATAAAACCCTCGTCCGGCATACGTCGACGGGCCGCCGGCTTACACGACGCACTCGTAAACACAATCCGCAACGGCTCGCCAGTTATTTCCCCCTCGCCTTTTATGGATGCGTGCTGGCTCCCCCTGGCTCCGCGGTCGATTCGCTGCAGCCTGGGAAATGTTCCTTCGAATAGTCGAGTGTGCGGTAAGTCGGAAGATCTTTGTGGTTGTTTCCAGAGAAATAGAACGTAGATGGCGCTGTTGTCGGTCGAGTGAAACTGAGTGTGGATTGGACAGTTTATTTTTGTATGAATCATTAATTTTCGTTGGTGAGTTTCCCCGGGAAATTGGTAAATCGAATAAACTGTATCGCACTGCACGTAATTTTATTGATAGAATTGGTTTTCCGCTTTTTTCCCTGTGTTTTTTTTTGGCGCAAAGTAAATGCTGGTGGCCGATGGAGCGTAAAAGGTAGCGATGAAAGCAAGAGCATTGGATAAATACAAATATCGACCTTTTATAAACAGGATTAATCCTACGAAACGAAGCACTGATCCGCTCTCATTTCCACTGGTTATTTCAATAACGCAAACTAATAAGGTAATTAAGTAAACCAGGCAGCTTTCGTGGCTTGAGCGAGGAAAGCCGCGGAGGCCTGCTGAAAATGCTTGCTCGTTAGAACGCGACCGCCATTATGGCAGGAAACAACTGCACCCTGACGGACACGCTCTAACCCGGCGAGGCTTTGTGTTCCTGCTCGTAATAATCAAGTCAGAGCTGCTACAAAGCACCGTCTGCGTGTGCGTGCGCGTTTAAAGTGCGTGCATTGTTAATGAATCGTATAATTAGCCGGGCGAGTGAGTTCGGGGCCGGCCGCCGGTGGAAGGAAGAGGAGGTTAGGATCCGCGGAAATTCTGGCCAAGAGCACCGTGAATCTACGGCTACCCCGCTTTGTCCAACACACCCGCAGCTTGCCGATCCTGCGGTCTCGCACACACTTCAATTAATACGTAATACATAACCTCTGACCTCTTCCGGACCTCTCCGGGGCTCCGAGCTCCCCGGAACCCACGTCATATATCTCGGATGCGCTAATGCCTCTTGTTAGGGAACTTCCGGTGCACCCAGGATCCTCTTACACTTTGCTTTCGTTTTGTTTTCGCTGGTCTGGAGCTGTCAAAGCCTGCTGAATGAGGGTTGGGATTCGGGTTCTAGTGATTTTTTAGGGGAGATAGGGATTTTTGGGTGGGGAGGAAAAGTTGGGTATGAGGTTAAAGGGGAGCGTTTGAACCGAGAGAAGAGGGAGCTGGTGGAGTTGTGTCTGAGACTGGGTTCTAGTGATTTGTTGGTGGAAATAGGGATTTTTGGTCGATGAAGAGAAACTAGGGATATAAGCTCAAGGAGGAGCGATTAAACCGAGGAAGACGGGAACTGGAGTTGCTCCACCTGAGTCACCTAAAAAAAGGGAAGAGCTCCCGACGACATAAATAATCCTTGAGAGGCGCAAGACATCAAGGGGAGAAGAAGAAACGGCCGGAAATGGATTGCAGCGCCGCGCACTTGCAATCACGGGAAGTGGTTGTGTTGCCGTGACTCCCCCGTAATCCCCCGTCCGAGCGACACTCCCATATATATCCCTTATGCCTGACTCACAGCTCCCCCTGGCAAAAAAGAACCTAGGCGAACTAAAGTAAGAGCCCGGCAAAGTTCACTCTTAGCCGCGCATTTGCGTAAAATGGAAAATCTCGAGTGTGACGTCGCCTCCAGCAAGTAAATAACCTTTCCCGCGTCCGCGCTCCCGCCTTTTTATGAGGTACTTGTTAATACTCGCTGATTCTTGAAAATCCTTTGATTTCCTCACATTGGCTCGCGTTCGGTCTTGGCAGAGTGAAGTTTGTTGGAAGGAAAGTTCACTTCTCCCAACGTGTTTGCGTCGAAGGAAAAATCTCGAGTGGAACGAACCTTCGAGCAAGTAAATAACCTTTTCCTCTCTTGGCTCGCAATCTTTTAACGAGGTTCTGTTGATAATCGTTGATTCCTGTAAAGTCGTTGATTTGATTGACGAGTTCTTTGACAAAGTAAAGTTCATCGGAAGAGGAATTTGCCAGGCACTCTGTTCCCCCTGAAGAGGCAGTCAATACCTGTTGCCAGGTGGAGTGTTTCGAAATTCCGTCAACAGAGTGCGCTGATGCGCCACTGGAAGTGACATGCTCTTGAGAGTGTGCGACCTGTTAGCCTACACGGACTCTCCGCTCGCGAGAGAGCCTTCCGAGCTCTTTCTAATCAGCTAATTGACTCCTCGTGTTCGAATCCCGCAGTCTTCCTCTCGTCGTTCTTGTGACATGCACGATACGGGATCCCGTCAACGCACTGCCTATAATTACCCGGGCTCTAATTAGCCCGTGCAAGTGTTTACGGGTGTTCTGAGCGAGTGGAGTCACTGCTGTCGTCCCATAACCTTAACATGATGACGATCTTCCGATGGCAGCGCCGCCACTGGTTTAAATCGATGAACTAAAGCCTGGTTCACACTTTACAATCACCTACGCTCGTAAAATTAATTGCATTAGCTTTAATAAATTTATATAAACCTTGGACTCTATTCAACTCGAACTTTCATAACCTTAACTCAAACATCCGGCACTCAATACAAAAATCAATAAACTAAAGCCTGAGTCACACACCACAGTAACCACATCGAACCGAACAAGCTCATATAAATCTCACAGCTAATTCCACCGAAAACAAACTACATTTCCACTACTTAACCCCACGGAAATTGAACCTCACCAGTTTATGAACGAGGCTCGACTCAGTTGAGGCTTCTCGCGGGAAAAGAGCGGGGAAAGTGGCGGCGCCGAGTGGAGAAGCGAAAACCACCGTCGGGGTTGGAAAGAGAGACACGCGGGTCCGGCGGTTTCAGGGGCTGCGGTTTTGCAGGCCAGTTCACATGCTGGCCAGCTTAGCGTGCGGTTGCACCTGTCGATTTCACGTAGCAAAAAGCTCGTCGGCCACCGCACGCCACCTCCCGCCTGTCTCCAAGTTTGTCGCGCACGATTCGGGCTTCTCTGGAACTTGGTTTCTCTTTGCTGAACCGGCCGACCCCCCCAGCAACTCCCCCCCATACACCGCTTAAGGCTCGTCGTAGAGAAACTTTGGGTAACTAAATCAATGTTTGGGCCTTTCGAGTGGAATCTTGGTATTTCTCTTGCGAGACCGAGGACTACATTTCCGTAATTACTCGACTGCGCATTTTTATTTTTATATTGCGTATTGAAATATATCGACTGGAGCAAAAGTATTGAAGATATTGTTAATACTAAATACAGAATAGGCGATATTGCAAGCTTCATAGAATTTAAACTAGTTTTATTTCCATAAAAATCCCAGTCTAGTAATTCCATCCAAACACCGGACAACTGTTGCATCAACCCGTCGCATCTTTGAATAATTTTCACGTTAAACAACTCAACCTTCAAACCTCAACATTTCCTCCAGTTTAAAGTTTATTCGAATCCCGCGTCGAAGAAAGTATGTAGTACATGAAACCAAGTGCCAAGAGATGTCACCAGTGCGCTCGGAACTAGCTAGAAACAATGAAAAGTTACTGGGCCTCGAAGGGTAGAGAGAAACAGGGGCGCCGCTAATTGTCGGCATAATGAACGAACTTGTCGCATTGACGGGGTCGGAGTTATTTCGGTGCGTGCGGAGAACAGCCGGTGGCGGCAGCACCTGTTCGTCTCGTTATTCCTCGAAAGGCGGCCGCGCTTGTCATCGTTATCGTAATCCCTCGGGAATCGCCCGCCTTGTGTTTTCTTCCGCTGTCCCCCCCCCCCCCCCCCCTCGGCCCCCCATCTATTGTCAATCGCTGGAAGTAACTCCGACTAACAAGCTCGCCGTTACCGAGCGGAGCTAACCAGCTCTCGCTCTTCCCCGCGCTTACGTCGATTTCCATTTAATCTTATTATTGCCAGTTTCCAGCGCGACTCTGGATCTGAGGGTTTTTGCCAACCCTTTTTGCTGCTCCTTTGATTCAATCGTTTCGACTTGCAGAGCCTAACTCTGCTGGGTCGTCTGTTTTACGATGCGAGACGGCGGAAATGGAGAATTGAGTTGATTAACTCCATTTTTTACAGGTTTATGGCGATTTTGTTATTGTCAGTTTCCGATGGGAAAGAGGAGCTTAATGGTTTTTTGAGGTCTTGAGTTCAGTCGGATTAATTACCGTCGAAGTAACCTAACCTAAATCTGTTAAAGCGTTCGCTGCTACGATGCGAGTCTGTGGAAGTGGAAAAGAGTTAATTGATTCACTTTTCTCGATGCTTATATCGATTTTAGCGTGTAATTCTATTATTGTCAGTTTCCAACGCGAAAGGGAGTGTAATACTTTTCCGGACCCTTGAATCCAATCATATCAACGTCCAAGTAACCTAACCTAAACCTGTTAAATCGTTTGTTTTACGATGCCGGGTGTGCAGGGATGATTTATAGTTCGGAGGGCGGCGATCACCGCCAGGAATAACAGTGAAACAAGAGTATTCCGTTGTTTTTTTCAATTAATGGACCGGTGACCATAAAACCTTGCCACTCGAGGCTATGGCCGCAACAAAACCACGCTTTTCGTTGGCGGCCGTTTGGAGAACAAAAAAAAAGAGAGGAGCGCAGGAGAGAGCGATATAAAATAAAACGCAGCAGCAATTAGTCAGCGCACCCACGAATTTCCGGCGACTCCGCCACGTTTTTCATGGCTCGGCGAGCATTTACTTTAACAGCCGCTCACTTTCTCTGTGACTACCTTCGACTGTACGCAACTCCCCCTCTCTCTCTACGTGTGTACATCCGTTTCCTGTGATCTCCCGGCCCGCGGGCTGCGATTCGTAATCTCCTTTCGGCGGCCGGTTAAATCCTAGCCGTTCGAATTTGCCGCCGGGACGAGGAGTGGGGGGTTAAGCCACCTAATTCGCCAGGCGATTCGAAGCTAACAATAATACGAAGCAGCCGCCACCGAGATGGAATAACTTATGGTGGAAGTCGTGATGACTGAATTATACAGGATGTTTCATGTTTTGGGGTCCCAGGATTTTACTGAGTGAATTACGGTGGTTATGTAATTAGGATGGGTAGCTTGTGTGGAAGGTTTGTTAATTAGTTTTTTGCGCAGTTTTGCGGATGAGGGATTTTGGCGAGTTGGGTAAAAGGATGTGAAAATAATTGGGGTGTAATTTTAAGGTTCGGGTTGGATTTAAGGTTCTTGTGGCAAAGGGTATATATTTTAGGGAATCGAATCCTTTCGCTCAAACGACTACGGTTATTAAATCGACGATATATTTCATCATACAAGCTCTTTCGCCAAACGAGAACTACGCCGGCGTAGTTGTACAAGGGAAAATAGCTCGCAGCCGAATTAATTAAAGGCCGAGTCGATAATACATCGTTAATTCGGCGCGTTTAACGCGATACCGTTACCCGCGACATTATTACCGGAGAAAAATCTGTTAATCGCCCGCTTAATAATTCGAACGACGCCGTCGAGTTTCCCAGCAGCCGTCGCCCGACTCCTGGAGAATTGAATTTTGGGAAAAGCGAGCTGCTTCGATTCAGTAGTTGCGAGAGGATCAAACTCGCACTGTTATGGATACCATGGATCCAGCGCGCGCGTTGCCAATGGAAACCCGAGCGCGCATCATGCCGCCGGGCTAATGGAACCTTTCGCATAACATAGAACCGAGCGAGCCAGCTTTATTTCTCAATGCTAAATCCTTAATCCTGAGAGGGCGCGCGCGCGCTCCGATGTTGCTAGGTCGAAGGCTCTGCAACTGTAATCGGAGAGGAAAGCGGGCCAAGTTTACTGCCAGACCAATGAGAAGTAACTGATAAGAGCTTAGGCTGCTTTTACATTAATCGTATCGAGTAATCGAGTCGGTAGTTGAGTTGAACAATTGTGGGCTGGAAACTTGCATGTTGGATTCTTATTCATTTATTCTGTTATGAAGGTTATAAAATTTAGTAATTTTTTCTGAATTCCAAGATTTGATTTAACTTTTTTTTTTATATTCCATAGTTTGATTTATTCTCTGTAAATTGATTAAACTACATTGCTTCTTAAAGGGTTACATTTCTCAAGAAAATGTCAGAAAATCTATTTTTCTTTGTTTGCATTCCTCTGTTTTCTTGGCTTTGAAACTGAAAACAATACATATCAAGAACAAACAATGTTAAGCGGTGCAGAATCCCAAAAACAACTCTCTAAACAATTCCCCAGGAATACCCTAAACAAAAGCAAGGCCAGCCAATTGACGTCAGAGACTCCATAGAAATGACATAACCCGCGTAGAAGCTTGCGCCGAGATTGGTCAAAGGTCGGCAATGATTTTGTCCGGCGGTGGCGAATAAGTCGTTCAATATCAGACGAGAAGGGTTCGGCCGGGCTGGAAAGGAGAGCAGCAATCAAACTGTCAGTAGCGGCGGCGGCCAAAGCAAATCCGATATGGGGATTTGGACAATCAACGGAGCCAGTGACATGGCGCACAAAGGGACTGGTAAAGTGCGTTAGCGCAGTCCTGTCCAACCGGAGCTTTACATGGCGTGTGTTCCGCTCGACTAGCAAACCCCATGAATCAGGAGTTCTCTGCCGACAGTCCTCTCCACTCGATCCCTCCTGATATCCGACACCTATCCTCCGATTACTCGCCTTTTCGAGCCCTCGTTTCACCCAATTCCCCTAGCCGCCTAGGGAGTTTCTCTTTCTCCCTGACAGCGTCGAGCCTACTCCAATTTGCCCCGGTGTTTCCTCCCGTGCGAATGACGCCCCGCTTGTTTCCCGATTGAAACTGTCGCTTTCCCCCAGTTATTCCCTAGTTCATAGGGAATTTCCACTTGGAGGGACTCGCCCAGGGGCTTTGAGAATCGAGTGGGTTTGGGGACGGTTTGCCAATGGAGGCTCATTTCGGTTGAATGATGCCTTGGTTATTAGTGGCCGGTGTGAAAGTGTTGCCTTACCTGAAAGCCCCTGTATTGGCGTTAGTTGGATGCGAATGTGAGGATTATAGGCCAATCTCGGTAACGCTATTACGTTTATGGGGAAGCTAATAGTTCCAAGTATTGCTGGGTTGATAGATGTATCTGATGGGATTATGCTCCTGCGATCCTTGGATCCTCGAGATAAATGGGGCTACTCATATCAACAAGTTCAATTAAACAAACCCTCGATTCCCAATCAATAACTAATTACGAATTTTCCTGTATCGCTGAATGCATTTATCTAAAGAGCTCCCAATGTACATAAAACTTCACCAGCACTCACCAATTAATTGTCCCCATTTGCCAGTAACAGCGTGAGCTCTCGACAAGTGTTTACCCTTTCGTCGGTACAGCCATCGGCGCGGCGAGTGTTTGCGCCCTCTGCAAATGGTCCGCCGCTCGAAAAACCTCGGGAAACAGTGCTGTCAAAATGGCCCGGAGCGTGGAAAGAACCTGCCTGAGGGAACCGCGCTCGACCATGTAAAGTTCGACTCACATTACACGGGAAATTGTCGGTTTTGTGATAAAACTGAACTTTATCGCGCAATCGAGGGTGGAAGAGTGGGAGATAAATTGAGGTAAAACTACTTGGCGCTTTTTTCATAGTTTAAGGTTAGATTTGAGGGGTTTGCTTTTTGGAATGGAAATTGTTTACTGAATTCATTTTTTGTGGAACATTTTTTTATATAAATTAATAGACAAAATGCAATGGGAGAGTTGCAAGTGAAATGAGTAGGAGTTGAGATGGCAGTGGGAGATAGTGTGAAGGGAGCTTAACAGGAAAACTGGAGGGAATCGAGGCGAAGTGTCCTCGGAAGAGGGTGTTTGGTCTGGGACATTTCGAGCCCGGCCGAAATCGCTCAGCCCCGCTGGACGATTATTCGACTGGCAGGTAAACAGAGAACCTGTAGCACATCGAACCCTCCACTTATTTGTCTATGCAAATCAATCGCACTACTGCCAATCGTCCCTCGCCACTTAACCTAACCCCTCTTTCGACGGGAGCAGGTGGCGCCACTCGTTCGGCCACGTTTCCCGCTGATTTAAAGGATCTTAGTTGCACTGTAGTTAACCGGTTTCACGAGAGTTTCCAACTCATTGTAGTTGGCTCAAGTCATTGGGAATAATGACTGGAATTTCGCTGTTGTACAAGCAGTTCCATTCTTCACTCGAGACTTTGACGATCTATAAACCTTTAGTTCCGAGTTGGAACTAAACAGAACAAGCCAACGAATAATTTCATCTTTATAACAATGTTTCCGAGAAATAATAACAAATGTCGAATTATATATCCCGGCTTCCACGCTGGGTGAAAGAGAACTATAATAATCCGATACTTTGATTAAATCAAATATATGATTTAATTAAAGCATGACAGCTTGTATTTGATGATTTCGCTTATGTTGTAACGTCAAATCCCAAAATGGGCGTTTGGGGACGAAAACTCTTTTAGTTGTGGCACTCGAATTTTTCAAAGCAAGCTTAATTTCGAGAAACCTTGAGTATAAGTGGAAAAGAGGAAAGCTGGCCCTTGTGTGAATTTCGATTGTCAGAATGTTACTACGATTCCTTTGATACGTCCATTATACTCTCGCACCATTTTCACGAGCGGGCGCTCTTGTCAGAGGCTGAAAAGCGCCCGGCGAAATTAATAATTCGCCGCTAATTAGCAGTCATTGTTGATGAGTGTAACTGGAGCCGCGAAGTTCCGGCATTCCGCGCCTTTTGTCCGAGACGTCGAGGACGAGCTTGCGAGCGTGTAACTTTATCATTAACCTTTTCCCGGACACTTTAAATAGTAGCAACTCGGACTAATTACCTGGCGAAACAGGCCAGGAAAGGGCCACCACGCGTATCCGTCGACCGGTGTAATTAAATGCTCGCTTAACTTTTTCACTTGTCTCTCCATTCCCGCCACCATGGTGTTTGCCACCCTCCACCCCCCGCGAATTTCCCTATCGCCTCTGAACACCACCGCTCTTAATTAGCGGCGATTAATACCCGAAACCCTTGAGCGATGATTGCTCGAGCGTGGTTCGCTTCGATTGGACGAATTTCGCAGACGATTTTTCTGGCAGTCAATAAATTAACCGGGTTTTGAAATATTGATATAGATTGGGATGAATATTGATATTGAAATTGTAAAAATTAATATTTCTGAATGGTTTCGCTTTGTGCGAGATATCTCGTTTCCGCCATGACAGTCAGACATAGGGAATTACCCACCTAGGGACTTTACCATCCGCCATAGCCAACTGCAAGTTGCCCCAGTTGCGCAATCAGAGAATGAAAGAAAGAAGCCTGGAAGGGGATTGGTCGACGGATGACGAGCGTCGGGGCCGAGAAGTACAACTAGGTAGCGCAGGCTTGCCGGCGGCGCGTCGCTCAGGCGAAAAGTGTCTAGGTAGCCGGGCATTCGCCCTTTTACCCTCGGATGCAAATCAGCCGGCATCGATTACCAGCTGGCACTGCGTATCCCGTCGCGAGGCGCACAATGCGCTAATGCGCCATATTGTTCGAGCCAGCAAAAATTGGCCGTTGTTGCAGCCGGCGACAATGGGCGGCCGGTCCGGCTTTCGTCGAGGCTGCCCTGCAAAATTATACAACCTGTATATTCCTGCACTATCGATCCGCCGCCGGATCCCACTGGCTGGGAAGAACTGCTCCAGTCACTCGTGAATCTGCCTAACCCTACATTTGGCCTCTCGATAGGAAGATCGGTTTCCTTTATCGGTGAGATTGGAGGATTGAGGTTATACCTTGGTTTCTTTAACCATAAAATCACGAGTCATTGTTAGTGTTGAAAGAAATCAGTTTTTACTTTAATTGATCAAACATATTTTTGTCTTGGAAAGAAATCTTCTGGGGTTAATCATCTTAGGCCCAACTCGTTTTGTTTAAGAAAATTATTCTTAACTGATTGACCCCGATTTATTTTAATTAATTAGACCTTGGATTCAAATCATCAGGACTTAATCATCCCAGTACCATCATATTCTCCCAAAGGAAATCTTTATTAACTAATTAACAGACTGCAATTGTACTAGAAAACTCGATGGAATGAAAATTCGCTCATTCACTCCCATTATTCCCAAATTCATTTTCCCAACCGCCAGAATTACACACGACGCCCCCATGAAATCCGACGCTAATAATACCCGTAACAGGATATTTCATCGTTCCAGAAATAAATCTCGGCCATTAATTAGCCCGCCGGTGGGGGCGAGCGGCGCGCCCGGCTCGATTTACAATAAACGAAAGCGATACTTGCCCGCCGAAATCTCGGGCGATCAATCCGGCCTGTGATCGTAGCGGCGGATTAAGCTCGTAGTGAGTGGCACTTGGCGCATGCAAAAACACATTAAGCGATTGGCTAATTTGTAGCGCGGCATTGTTGACGATTCCATGGGCTTTGTTCCGCTCGCGTTCGAGGTAAGTAATACTCGCGGTGGCTTCGAGAAAAGAAGTAATGTATCGTTTAAAGGATGGCCGGCGGCCCTCGGCTTTTCTCTCGTCATTAATTACTTCGGCGCCTCGGGCGTTGAATGAAACCTCCCGCGAAACAATGGCCGGCCGAAGTCGTTACCTTGCCGGGGGAACAAGTGGCAAACCTAATATCGCCGCTTTGATGGCAAACCAGGGATGGATATGAGTTATCTTTCGCCGTTTAATTGTCACCGGCAATTCGTTCGTTCTAATCGAGCAGGCACTTAGTAGATGCTGCAAAGATCGATTTAACGAATAAACGAGAGCGTTAATTACTCCTGGTAATTTAATGATATGAAATATATTAATTTACAGCTAATGCGTAGCTAATGAAACAAACACAGAGACCAAAATAAAATCTCGAAATTCGCTCTACCAGCTAACGAATCCATTAAACATTAATTACATAAATAAATCTTGTATTCAACAAATGTCTATTAACAATTCATTCAAAGCCACTCGGAGATAAATCCTCTTTGGAAAGCAGATTATAAATTCCACAGCGATTCAGTCGAGAAGAAATCCAAAGGCGGAGAGAAAGCTCGATCTCGAAAGTCCCTAGGGCTGGCGGGGGCCTTTGAAATTATTAATTCGTAATTCCCGATGAATCCCGGCGTGCAGAGCGCCCCCAGCAACATCCTCTCCGCCTTGCCACAGAGACACAGAGAGAGAAAGGGAGCGCGCCGGAGTCAGCCAGATGGGAAACAAGATTGCCAGTAGGCGCGCGCGTAATCATTGCCGAGGCCGCGCGGCGGCGCTGCGAGCGGCGCAACCAACGGGAAACGGAAAGAAGACAAACAGTGGTTAGCGCGGCCGGATGATTAATTTTTCTCCGACGGGTGGCGCTGCATATTTTATGGGTGGGGTGCAGGGGGCTGGGTGGCCAACTTAATTTCCACTGGATTCCATTATGCGTTTCGTTTATTAGCCCGGTTGCCCTTCCGCGCCTAGTCTCCTGCCCCCCACTCCTCCTTTTTGCTACTGGCTGCGGCGCGGCAGCCTCCTTTAGGGAATTTTCGGCCCCGCTGACCTCCGCGCCACTGTGTTTCAATTCGCACGCCTTTTTGCGCCCTCCCATCTCGAATAACCGGGTAGGCGCTCGCGCGTTCGGCCTCGGGCGCTTCGGGAATCCACATTTCCCCGGCCAAATTGGAGCCGGCAACAATATTCGTCGAGGAACAGCCCCCCCGGAAAACTCCCCACCTGCTTTCACCTGCAGCACCCGGGCGAATGGGAAGCGCAACAGCCACGTATTACGTCATTGTCGACGGCGGCGCGTGTGTGGGGGAACCGACTGGCGAATGAAATCCTGAATGATTAATTTAACCAAGTTGGAACTGGTTGGACTGGTGAGATTAACTCGAGTCAAGGTTGATATCAAAATAATGATATCACTAGGATCCTCACTCTTCCCAACTCAATTCCTTCTTGAAAAATCCCCTTTTTATTTATAACTAGGCCAATCTTTATTAAAAGCCATTTTACACTTTCGCCCTTTTCCCTGTTAGGTTCTTTGCGTGCGAGATTACGATATTTGGAGGTTAGGTTCGCTGCACTGTTTCGCAGCTTCATATTTTCATTAATAATTGACCCAATCTTTATTAAAATCCATTTAATTCCCATTAGGTTGTTCGCACGCGAGATTACGAGATTTGGAGGTTAGATTCGCTGCACTGTGTTCCCAAAGCATCCAGCACCACTGACACCGTTATTTCGCCGTAGCGAAAGCGCGCTCGTTTGTCATTTGAATTTATTGCCGCGCGTCGCGCCGAGCATGGAAATAAATTATGCTCGGACCATCGGCCCGCATCTCGCTCGCTCTCCGGGTCGCGTGCCGTCGGCTTTCGTGACTGCGCTCCCTATCGACGCCGCTTCCCTTTTTCACCTTTAGCTGCTGGCACTCCTGCTCGAACTTCGACGCGCCCTCCGACTCCACTGGCTCGAATTCGGAGGAGCCATCGGCTCCTAAGTACACAGGGAGAGTGAAACTTAGAGTATGGTGAAATGCAGTCTTCAGGGCAAGTCCTTTCTGTAAGTCCCCAGGGTGACTATCACTAGAGTGGAAAGTAGAAAGTTGTTGGAGTTGAAAGTGGGTGCGAAGTCTGTGGGGTATTGCAAGTCGTCGGGTGCACAAGGCATTGGATCGTCATCCTCTACGCCCTCGTCTAATAGAGTCGATGTCACGTCGTCCCAGAAAGCCATTCTTTCCGGGAGGAAATCATCGTCGACCTTTAAATCTGGCGATCCTTCCAGACCGAATCGCATTATTTCACCGGTCTCGGCGAAGTTCGGCCATGTTGGGGTCAGCCACGCCTTAGGAACCCTACGGATGAATCATTTATAAAAATAATTCAATCAACCAAAATATTACTCAAAATAAAAAAAAATAAAAAATATCAGTCCATTAAAATCTAAATAAAGACTCTTAATAAAAATCCAGTAATTTCCTAGGGGCTTCATACCCATGAGCAGCAAAAGCAGCCCACATCTCCGTCATGACATTGATCATGGTCGTGTCGTCCTCGGTGTTATGCAACAGCTGGTCGCTAAACTTGTAATTCAGCTTCGGGAACAAGTAGTTCATCTCGTCACCGTGTGCGACGCCTGAAATCGATTTCACCATAATAGCAGCGCGCATATATCCCTAGCCCCGAAACCGGCTCGCCTAGAAGCTGGGGAATTTTACTACCGTAGTGCACGGGTATCCCGGTGCGGAAGGTTTCCGTGAAGGTGCCTTCGTACGAGAAGCGATAAAAGTAAATGCTCGAATTCGCATGCCCGGAGTGGAGGGTAGCCGCGCGGTAAACCGGCCAGGTGATCAGAGCGTCCCCTACGAGCTGGAACAGGCGTCGCCACTCGTTAAATGTCCCTAGATCTCACTGTTTAATGCAGCGGTCTTCGAGCAATGGGTATGGGTACACTACTTGCTGTATTCGTTTTACGTGGGCCTTAAGAAGTGGGGACTCGCGATCGTTAAATGTCCCTAGATCTCTCTTTAAACAGGGTTGCCAAATGGTCTACAAGAACCTTTTACTTTCATACAGGAAAGCCTTGAATGTTTTATAAATCCCCAAAAATGGTTAATTCAAAATTTCTTTTGACGTGATCTTTAAGAAATAGGAACTCGCTATCGTTAAATATCCCTAGATCTCACAAGAACCTTTTACTTTTCCACAGTAAACCCATGACGTCCAACAAACCCCCAAACTCGACAACTCCCAACCCCAAACCAAAACTCATAAAACGTCCCCAGAATACTCAACACAAACCTCCGTGATATTCCTTCGGAACCCAGTCGAAATATCCCCATCAAAGTAAAACTCCTCCATGGCCTTGGAGAAAACCGTATAGTTGCGGACGATCTCGTGGTTCTCGAGGACGTACGGCAGATAAAGCTCAAAGTTGCCGATCATTTCCTCCTCAGCTTGCGGATCAGCATAGAACCTGTCAGTCTTAACCAAACCCTCATCCTCCACGACCCCGAAGATCATCGGCAGATCATCGTACCGATGATTCCTTATGGCGGCGAGAGGATGCACCGTCAGCACCGCGTCCTCCGACGGCTCCTCGAGCGTCGGACCGAACACGCAGAATGGATTGCCTCGCCAAATGGGCTGTTAACGAGCCAATCATCAATGACTACACGCAATGACTGCACGCGCGACTTACATAATAACCCCTTTGCAGCAACAGGTCCTTGGCGGAGACGGTTCTCATGCATTCCATCATTTCCTCATCTCGCTCGACGTCCTCCGGGTCGTCGTCAAACTCCCTGGCATACTGATGACTCTCGGTGGTTGTCTGCGTCTCATTGCTATATTCGGTGGTTGATGATTCGGTCGGTGGGGTTGTAGTTGAGGGTGGTCGGCAGCCAGCGATTCGCGCCATCTCGATGGAGGATTCCCTGATGAATTGATGACTGTGCAGACCCAGTGTGACCAGGGCGGAGCCTCCCTGAAGTATAACCCTGTGAAAGAGGCCTCGGGCGTTCTCCGACAGTGTCAACATGTGCGCCGCGGTCGCGCCGGCGCTGTGTCCAAATAAGGTCACTCTGTTTGGGTCACCACCGAAATCCCCTATGTTCTCGTTCACCCATCGCAGTACCGTTAGTATATCTTTCAGCCCATAATTCCCTGGGGACGCTCGATTCGTCGTACTAAAAAACCCTAACAAAACAAATCCACCAATTATCAATAAACACAATCAATTTATAATCAACAAATTTGTATAATTTTCTTCTCAAATATTCAATTCAATTAAAATATATTTTATCTTTCAATTCAAACTATAAATTTGATAAATTTCAATGTATTTTATATTTTAAATGAAACATAATTTAAAATTGTGTTATTTGGACAATGAATAATTAATGATTTGAAAAAAATCAGTCAAACTCAAGTTAAAGTATTGAGACTAACCTAAAGCATTGAGCCTGTAATTCATGGTAACAAGGACGACATTCTGGTCAAGTAGATACTTGGGGGAGAACTTGTTGCTGTCGCTGCTCCCCGAATTGAAGGCGCCCCCGTGGATGTAGACCATGACGGGTAGCTTGTTACCAGGTGGCAGGTCGTCCGAGACCTAGGACACATCCATCAGTGCTGATTGGCTGCGCTCATCTACGCAACCTACCCTCTTTTCGACCCGGGTAGTAATGCTGGCCACTAAGCGCCTCTCTCTCTCTCTCCCTCTGTGTATACATCTGTGCAATGATAATGGATCTGGCCAGCGTGCGCCGCGACGCTTCGGCCTTGGATCGTTTACATTTAATTAAACAGCGGCTCGGCCTCGCCACCTAATCGGGCTCACGTTTCTTCCCGGGATGCCAGCGCGCTTTTCATCACCGAATCATGAGCGATCTGCATTCTCCACTTTTAACGGCCTATTTTAGTGCTGGCCGAGTCATGACGCTCTCGAGTGACATACTCTAGTCGAGACTCTTGGACAGCGCTGGTTTAGGGAGATCCGGGGGAAGTGAGATACTCACCAGGGGTACGAAGATGTTGAGGTAGAGACAGTCTTCTCGGCCGATCGCGATGCCTTTTGAGTTCACTTGGGCGCACATTAGACTGTCGCTGAGGGCGTAGAACGGCGAGTCCCATGTCAGGTTCCAGGCCACCGGGCTCTTAATTGCGATTAATAATTTGGAGTTAATTTTGAGAGAGAGTAGAAAGAACTCTGGGGAGTAGTGATGATGAAATAAGAGGAAGTGAGGGCAACAGGTGGGAAAGTTATCACACATCTTCACTTGACTAATCAATATTATAAATGAATTATTTAAACAAGTGCAAAATAATGACGAGAAATATAAATCATTATGTCTGGGAATGACAGACTTGGTAAACGAAATTCGACTAACAGTAACAACAGGAAAAATTAGCGAGACATTAAAAAATAATTAAGTCAATAATTACATACCCGGAACCGGAGTTCGCCAATCGGTGGATAAGCGTACGGAATCCCAAGAAAATTAACAATGGACCTTCCTCTGGCGCTTCGGGAGAGTCTGCCCTGAATAATACCGAATCGCGTCCGCACTTGCAAGTTGGAAACACTCAAAGAAGTCACCGCCACCAGAATCATCAGTAAGGCGCACAGGACGCACTTTGGACGCGCCATCATCAAGGACTCGACGGAAGCAAAGGACACTCGGCCGGATCGCACGCTTTGCGCTGCTAACGCGGACTAGCGCGACTCGGCGAATGATGTCGCCTGGCACACCACCCGATGACGATGACGTTTAATTGCGTAACCCCGTGACGGCCACCCGCGCTTCTCCCGGCCCGATAGACTCTCGAGAGCCCACGAGCGCTGGAACCTCTCCGGACCGAATTAACTTTCGCTCTATTTCCGGTCCCGCTAGTGGAGAACGTGGGAATCATTGTCATCGTGGGCGGCGGCGCGCTTTTGTTGACTTGTGTTGGTTTTTTGGTGTGTTTTGTTTCTCGTGTTTGGTGGGACTTAAATGTTAATTGGGGGAGATTGGTAATTAGTGGTGATTGAGTCATTGAATCGTTCGATTGCAGAGTGAGTTTTCAAGGATTTAAGTTAGTGGTAGAGAAGATTTACACTGGAAAGATGTTTTAATTATATCAGATCTTTTTAATTAGAGCAACCGATCGCGTCATCTACTGATTGTTCCGTGACACATTTGATGAAACTAGTCAGTTATGGAAAGACACTCTTTCCAGAGTTAACCCTCCGACGATTTTTCCCAGACGTTAAGTGAGCGGAGGTCGAGCTCAAGGTCGCCCCGTGACATTTCCCCCTTCATACCGAGTGGAACAACGAGCCTATCCTCCTGTCCCAAGAGACTTCCTCTCCGATTGGCAGAGCGCGCCACCTGCATCCTGCCGACGAAATTCCCTAGGACGACGCTTCTTTCCCCCAGGGAGTCCGCCATTCCCCCTGTTACGCCTCGTTTCCCCGGCGTTTATCTCTTCGTCATTAGTTATGCCCCTTGTTTCCAGGCTCCGCTTCTTTGCCATTGCACTTACCCCATTACAACCCCCCACCCACCCCCTCTTTCTGTCTCGCTCTCGTTGAGTTCTTGAACTATGGGACTAGTGCCTGCTGGTGATTACTGGTGCACAGGCTGTGATGGGGAGAAGTTCGTCCTGGGAAGATTGAAGAGATCACTCTTTGAAATCCGCCCCCTCCTAGTTAAGTTTTGCGATGGGACAGGAGGATTTGCTTGGTGACTTTCTACCTTAAAATCGCACTCAGAAATTAAGTATAAATTATTAAATAAGAATTGTTCTTTGATTAGTTCAAATATTAAGGTTATATAAATATCTTTAAGTTCTTGAATTGTCGAAATTATGTCCAAAAATATTTAATTTTGGTAATTCTAGGAATTAAATTATTAAATTAATACGCTACGGAGATTAAGTGACTTCACATTATCTTTAATACCATTAAAAAGAAATATTGTTAATACTTTGACCTGACTTCCTTTTTCCGAGGAAATGAAAACTCATCTTGGAGGACTTTTCCCGAGATTCGCGACAACTGCGAACGACCTTGTTCCTGTTCGGCGACAAGAGCGCGCGCCTAGACACAGCTAGGGAGCAGTGGTCATTATTTCGAGTGACAATTGGCCGGTGAAAAGGTGAATTAGATGTCAATTCAGTCCAATCTTAGCGGGGCACCCGCTCGGCGAGCGTCTCGGGGTGGCCGGAATCATCAGCCGGTGCATCGGATTACTCGGCCACGATTTGCCCGACGACGACGTGGACTAATTGCAGCCTCCGCGGCGATGCATCACGGGAGCAGCGGCTCCCGGCGACTTCGAGTGAATTACTAGTCCGCCGGATTGCTTTATCGCTCTTAACGATGTCCTCCGAGTCATCGGAGTCATCGTGTCGCCACTTGCTTCTACCACCGAGCGACCAATCGCTGTGCAACCTCCTCGCCTCCTCCTCCTTTACCTTGACTGCGACACTTACTCCTCCTTCACCTCCTTCGTCTTTCCACTCTGAGTATCTCAGATTTACTTTATTACCCAATGGTTCGAGTACATAATTAATACAAATAATCTTCTCACTCTTTTTCATTCAATCGAATTCAACTATTATTCAATATTATGAATATCATAAATATTATTAAATATTATAAATAATATTCCACGGATTATAGTTTAAGTGCTATTTCTTAGAAAATCGAATTAAACAACTGACACACAAGAAATAATAGAAAAGGAATTTCAATACCAGTAAAATTTAATTTCTTTTTAACGAGGTTTATTTCCGAGGCATCCAAAGATGGCGTCGACAGAGTAGTTGGATGGGCGTTCATGGGTGGAGAGGCGTCTTCCCATGGGATTACTTTCGGCAGGCGATATTCGTATAGGTTGGGCGAATCGGCCGGGGTGTGAGGCGCATTAGAGCATTCAGGGGTGAAATATCAGAGGCGCGGGGGTGAATAATACATGGGCGCCGGGGAAAAATAGCTTCCGTGTCCCGGTTATCGCGCGGTCCAAACTTTCTCCCTAAATATATAATGACTCCTACACACACACACGCACACACACTAGTCCCATATAACTACCCTTGGACCCGAATTCACTCGGTTTCTATGGTTAACGGGGCCATGTGACTGTTTCCTGCCGACGAACTCTCGGGGACATGTTTGCTAATCGAATCGAAGGCCTGGAAATTCGATTTTCACTAGAATTATTGACATAACCCATTGTGATCCAATTAGAATTTCATTCCTCTTAACTAGGATTTTTAATTGGACAATATTTTATACAAAATTTTAATTGAATTAGATTAATACTAATAATTAATAGTATTAAATAATAATAAAAAAGATTAATATAAGAAAGGTAATAATAAGAAGAATAGAAATATAAGATATCGGTTCCCTTTTAACATTAAGTTCTCGTTATTTATGAGAGAAAAGGACTCCATCAAGCTGTCGCTGGAAAGACGAACCCGTTGACGAGGTCCTTTAAATTTCGCCCTAATTCCACGGGCTTGCTCCCGACGGCGTTTTCCCCGCGGGAAAGTGGGATGTGTTAATTCAAGGGGAAGGGAGCTCGGCCTTCTGGCGAGCCGGGCGCTCGCTCTTGCAAAGTATCCGCGCGCCCGTGTGTATAAAGCGGCAGCACCCCCGTCCAGGAACATACGCGGCGCGCACTTCTCGAGCGGGAAAGCTCTGCCGCGGTGATGCATTGCCCCGGGAGATTAATGCATCGCACCGCACACTTTGTTAGAGTGAATAACGAGCGGCTGCAATAATGATATTGCCGTTAACCTGTCCGCGATCCTCTCGCTGAACTGGATACGCCGCCGCGGGTATCGGCTGGTCATCGATAAAGCATGCAGCCTCGAAATTCACCCCGGGAAGAACCCACCTGTCCCGATAATAGTCTGTCAGACCGATCGGATTCTCAATGATCCGCGAATCTGTGAACTGCCATTCCCCATTACTTTGTGGAGTTCGTCGATTGGGGCATTATTGTTCGTGGTGAATTTAATTTTACATTGAAGTTAACGTTGAGTTGTGAGTGAAAAGGGTTGAAGTATTCGAGGAGATTTGATGCGAGAAGAATTAGATTTCTCATTAAAAATGAGTCTTATGTATTTTAATCGATTTTGGGCTAATTATTGATACTGAGCCTGACTTAACCTTTAAAAAGTGTTTCAATACTTCAACTCAAGTACTTGAGTTTTAATGGGGAAAGAATTGAATCCTCCATGCTGTCTTTAATATACCATTTTATGTATTTCAATCAATCATGAACTGATTATTGATACAGAAGCTAACCTAGAATTGATCACAGTTTATCGCTTGACCAGTTATTCAGAGTAAAAATGAAAAAAGGCCTTTCGGAGCACTTGTGGAGGCCTGTCAAAGGGTTTCAAGTATCCAGCAAGATTTAATGGGAAAAGAATGGCGTCCCCCATAAAAAGTGCTTCCGTCACGTGGAATGACGTCTGAAGCGCCGGATAAAAAGTGAGCCGGACGCCTCCCAGCCGCTTCATTTACCAGGCCCTCGCTCGCCCGCTACGATTTCTCTCAGTCTGCTTGCTCGCAAGGGTGTAGTAACGCGTTAATGAAGTATTTACCATTCTATTACTACGTGCACTGACTCCACCCCTGAGACGCCCGGCGCCCCCGACCCCTCGTCTTACCGCATCGCGCAAATGCGCCTCGAATCCCTGCGGCTCGCCGTGCAAATGGAACTGCTAGAAAATGGAAATTAGAAGAAGCCGCCCCTTCTTTTGCGAGTCCGCTCGCCCCGATGACTTGCGAGTACGAGTTAGTCGCAGTGAGGAATCGAGGATAATCCTTTGTGATTACTGAAATTATGATTTTTGGAGAATTTAATATTGGGCTGTAAAAAAGATTTAATGTTTATTTTGTGTTAACTATTTTCCGTGTCAAGACTCGATGACTTGCTGGGCAATTAAGAATATTAATAAAAATATTATGTTGAATGGAACGGGGCGGATTTGTTGTAGAAAATGATTGGAGTGAACGCCGCGCAATAAAGGGGTTGTAACGAATGCGATTGGCTGGAGGGAAACAGCTGTGCACCCTCGAATTATCGTCGAAGAAAGTTTCTCCCCTCGGCACACTCGGCGCCCCAGCCTGTATCAAAGACTATCAGCGCTACTTTACGCGACACTCCGTCAGAAATTACCGGGGCACGCTGGATCAGCCGGCGAGGGTGGCGCCACCTCCACCCCACTCGTTTAATAACCTCCTTTGACTAATCGCGCTTCGTTGAAATGCGCAGCCTTGACGATTACTGTCCGCGTGTTACACCCACTTCATTTGCATTCCGGGAAAGTGGGATGGTTGTCCATTTAAACCCCAGCCCCTTTTAATATGATTGTCGATTTAAAAACGAGAATTCTTTAATCCTCGTCTCGAATTGCAGGGGATTTTACCCTGGGAATGGATGGAAATATATATATTAAACATTTATAAATATGAAAATATATATATATGAAGTTATCCATAGAATCCATGGAATTATATATAGAAATATACATATTAAATACACATATATATATATAGAAATATCCATGGAATCGATGGAAATATATAAATGTGTATATTGCGGTTGTAATTTTCAAAGATATTTGATGTAACTTTGACTGTTGAATGAATCCGGTGGAATGTGAAGTGGCCTTAACATATTTGGATGAAGACCGACCCGGGCTTTTCCCAGGCGCCTGTCGTGCGGGTTGTTGTACTTGAGCCCGCAGGGGGTTAAACCCGGCGGCGGCCGATATCCAGGAAGATACTGGCTCTCTCCGCCGAATTTAACGGTTGCGCTTTTACTGGCCCATTAACAGCGCTGTTTCCCGGCCGTCTTCGTTAAAAGCGGCGAAACATTCCCCAGCGCCGGCCAACTTTCCGACCTAACCTAACCACCGGCCGCGATGTAACGCAACCCGGGATGTTCCTTTAATTCGCGAAAGCGCGCCCTAACGAGCCACGTTATTAAAACGAGCAAGGTTCGCCCGTGTAAGCCGCAGTTTCATTTTAACAGGCCAGTGTGAATTACCCTTTTCCAGGCCCACAAAGAACTCGAATTCTCTTTTCTTTTTCTCCCAAAAAAGAAACAAACCAAAAAAGCTTCTGTTGAACTCGAAACAGAATTTCGTTCTTTCTACCCTGATTTCGTAGTGGACTAGAGATCCATAGGGATTTTTCCATCCATAGGGGAAATCAGTATTTCGTGCGACTGCCGCCAGGTGGAATCCGTCACGGCGCTCTTCCCATCTACCTATCGTGCATGTCGCGCGCCATTATCGTCCCGATGCTAAAGGAGAGCGTTATAAATCGCCGCGCGAGCGAGCGCGAGAGTGAGGGAGGAAAGGGAAAGAGAGAAGTCTGATGGTTATATCGGGCGAGGAAAAAAATAGCGGTCGTTCCGGCGTTACGAGCTACACGTACGACCTTCGTTCACGCCACACACCGACTCGCACTGACTCACTCGCCGGGCGAGACTACAGCCTACGTGTCGGCAATAGAAATTTGTAAATGGTTTGATCTCTCGAACCCAGCCTCCCCGAAACTTCTTTATTTCCGGCCTGAATTATTAAGCTCCATCCACACTGCAGGCGCACTCCCCCCACCGTTTCACGTCGGGGAGAATAATTGCATTGGTTGGCGGAGAATTGCATTTTCACTAGTTTGGAGCATTTTTAATAGAAAGATGGTACAGGCTGATTCATAAAATGTGAAAGTCCCGTTTTCGAAGTTTACGTGGCAGGCAAACTAATTATGCTATTCGGTCAATATTAATATAATACATAAACTGTCATTTTATGATGTTTTTTTTTATGAACTTCTCATTTATCATGAGAACTTCGCCGAAACACTGTACAATTTTTTTATATGACTTGGGGTAGGTCTTGGTTATGATCCGAACGCGCAAATATTGACACAATCGGAGTATGGTTCGGTCTATATTTTTCGCTCATGGGGTTCTTATGGGGTTTTATGGTCCTCCCCCACCGCGAATGGAGGTTAATGCATTTCCATTAATAAAAACAAGAAAACAGCATCTCGAATCATACATCATTTTCAACCTTGACGAGGTTTTTCACAAAAGTCTCTTCACTTTCCCACTCGTGCGCACTCCCGAACGTTTATAATTCTGAACCAACAAGCTGAATCCGAGCGTGCAAGTATTCTGCTAAACTATATTGTGAATTGGCCTTTATAAGAGAATAAGAGGGCGCTACATTGCGAATGCATTGAAACAGTTTTATCTGGAGCGGCTTAAGTGGCTCGTAGGGAGATTTCACGGCAGTCCGTCGCGAGCGGAAGTCCTCCGCACGAGAAGCGGCGAGCGCGCGAGTCACGCGTCCTTCTTGAAACGGAAAGTTGCTCGGTCGCGGCGATCAGATAATGCGGGCGCCTCTATGCAGCCAACCCCACCCACTGGCCGCACGAACGCCGCCTCGCGCGGCCTGTTGCCTACGACCAGGCGCATTTCTCTACTTTGCTTTCCTAAGCTTTTTCCGCCTCGTTCTTTCTTCGCCGCCAAATATCAATGGCCGCTGCTCGGTGGCGCCGCGCGTTGTTCTTCGTGGAACCTCGAGGATTTTGCAAACGAATGATTCGTTGCAGGCAGTACAAGGTGATTGAAACTAAGTGGGATGATATTTCACTGGGATTGTTTATGCGATTTTTTAAATTGATTTATGTGAACTTTGTTGGTGAAATTTTGTTATACTTCGTTAGGGAATTCTACAGGATTATTTGACCAAGTTTCTCCAGAGATTGTTAATACAATTTTCCAAATAATTTTGTTTTATAATTGAAATTTTGTTATACTTCGTCAAAGAATTATTCAAACAAAGTGCAACAAAATTTCCCCAGCGATACCTTATGCAATAATTCAAGTAATTGTTTAACGCGAGCCGTGATTGCTGGTGAGATTTTGTTAGAACCAGTCAGGGAATCCTAGGGAATTCGGCGACGCGATTGTGTCGGGTGGTTTCGGCGAGGCGGCGCGCTACGATTAATTAAAAGCTCCCCGATTTATCGAGCGGCGCATAATTAGCGTGTAACCGTGGAGATGGCCGGCGACGCTCGACAAATAATTATTAGCGATGGGCAAACCCAGCGGGATAAGCCGATCGGCCCGTAATAACGTGGGGAATCGATACTTTACTTTTGCCTCGATTCCACGTCGCGTCCGCCCAGTCATTTTCGACCAGCTAATTCAAAACTCCTCTCTCTCTCTCCCTCTATTTCCGCCCGAGAGGAAATATTACGAAATGTATAACACACTCTCGATATGAATATGGCAAATAAAAATCGGTCAGTAATCCAAGCGCGAGTGGGAAACAAGGGGGGACAGCTGGAATTGAAAATGCCTGTATTACTGTTTGCCCAGGAACAATAGGGCGCGTGTGTCGCTCACTCGCTCGTCATTGTCAACGGTGAATTGAGATTAATGACTGTCATTTGGAGCATTTGTTCGAATTGTTCCAGTTTAGTCGCTCGAAACGTGTTATTCCATTATTGTTATTGGACTCGCTCGTACACCTGAATCCGCTCGGTTCGTTCTCCGCAGGATTCCATTACCGCGTTTAATTAAGTAAAATCATGATTTCGTTAAGAATGAATAATTCATGATTGCTCCAACGATCGGAATCTCGGTGGAAAAGTCGATAGGACTTGCGGCCGACTGGAACGCCGCTCGCAAGTTCCCTCGACTTAACCATCCACGTTCGCAAGTGCGCGTCTAAGGACGATGACTATCATCGCTTTCCGGCGCGCACCAAGCCGCACAAAAGCCGCCGTTGTCCGCCGACACAATTAAACCAGGATCCCGCGGAACCCTTGGCGGTACAATGTGCGCCGATGGCGTGGCAGATATTTTCGTCGAGTCGCGCGACGAAACTTTCCTCGTCCGGTTTTCGCCGCCCGCGCGGCAAACTCGTTTACTTATTCACCGCAAAGCGCCGCGCAAAGTCCTTTCACCCACTTTCCCGGGGAAACATCGTCGACCGCGAGCACAACAACTCGAAAAATCCATCTTTCCCTGAAAAAGCCGGCCGGACTCCGCTCGATTCCCCGAAGAAAAAGCCCGCGAGGCCAATCGGTCGCGGGGCAATTTCGCCCTGTTATTTTTCGGCCCCGGTCATTTCCGTCTAACCGAATTGTTGATGTTTTATTCGATCTCGGCGAGCGAAGGAAAACTGTGTCGACGAGGGCGAGGGTTGGCTGTGTGGGTTCGATATAAAATTGATTTCGATAAAAAGCACGAGCGACCGCCTGAATATTGATAGCCTGCAACCGAAAACCCTCCCCGATTCTAGATGGCGCTTCAACCCATCCACACCCACACACACATAGACACACAAAGCTGACGCGCACAACGCTCGAAAATAATTAAACGTCCTATTAAGCGACGTCGTCGTCGACGGTGCACTGATTACATTGACAACTCGATGAATAGTAGATAAGATCGCAATACACGCCTCACTTGAGATCAAAGTTGCCCGGCGGACAAACCGTTGCCATGGAAATAGTTAGCTCGTCCGGTTAACCTCACCCAGCCTGTTTCCACCCCCCGGTTTCCATCATCCCCCCCACCCCACTCTCTCCTAGCCAACGGAGAATTGCCACTGTATTACTGGGATCTCCATCATTTACCCGGCTCTAATTAAATCATTCTGGCATTCGACGCGCTCCTAGATAGACATGCAACCTACCCCCAACAACCACCCCCCACCCCACCCCCTCTCCATTGCCGATCCACCGATCGGCCAGATACGAGTGGCCATTAATTGCATCGGCCGCCTCTACTTTCCCATTCGGAGCACTAATGCTCGGCAAAAAGCGGACCGCTCGAGCCCTTTATGGGGGAGTTGTTTACGCACTCGAATTCCTATGGGAAGCGGCGCGCGCTGCGCTCTCTTCGTAGCTGGTGAGATAAATGCGGTTTTATTTAGGGAGGTTTTCTTTTAGGCGGTTTTGTTGGATCGCGGAGTTTTGTGGTGGAAATGCGAAAATTTCGAATTTAAGGAAATTGAAATTTTAGGTTAGGTTGGGTGAAATTGTGGAATTTTTTTAGGGGTTTGGTTGAATGGAGAATAGTTCAATTTTATTGTTTTGAAAGTGGAACCTGGGATGAGCCTTGAGATTGTTATTGGATCGTTGAGTTTTTGTGGTATAAATGAGGAAATTTTTAATTTAAGGAAATTGAAATTTTAGATTTATTTGGGTGAAATTGTGGAATTTTTGTGAATTTTTTGAATTATTGAAGGAAATTTGTGGAATTTTGGTTGAATGAATGGAGAACAATTCTATTGTTTTGAAAGTCGAACCTGGGAATGAGCCTTGAGACTGGGCCACTTATCGTAGATTTTCGGCAGCAAGTGAGCACACGGGGTGGAGAGGAGAGAGGCCCGCATATCAAATGGTGCGTATCACAGGCTACAAGCGATTCCCATCAACCAATATTGTCATGTGGGTAATGAACGGGCGCGCCTTGAATAAACATGCGGTCAGAGGGCAGCGCGGCCCCGGCACTCTATGGAAATGGCATGGTCCCCCATTGGCCCGCCGGAAATCCCTCGTTCTTCTCTCAAACTGCCCGTCTTTGTCCCTCGATTCCCCCGCAGTCCGCCTGAAATCTCCGATTTCAAATAAATTCTATCATTTTTGAAAGATCCTGTATAACTCACTAGTTAATAGGAATTCTAATTAATTCAAGTTTCCATTCTCCTGCAATTTTAAAGAATTCCGTCACAATGATTTTGAAACATCCTGTATAACTGAATATATCCCACAGGGAATTTTCATGAACTCGAACGAGGAAAGTTTGCATTTTTCTACAATTTAAATGAATCCCGTGAATTCTCAATTTTTGAAACTACCTGTAGAAAGGGATAATTTTCCGGTCGGTCGAAGGCGCGTGCGAGATGGTCGCCGGCTCGTTAGCCAAAGGGAATTTCAATGAAGCCGCGCGCGGAAGAGTCTCGATATTCAGCTATCTATCGACTGCCGCTCTCGCGAAATTGAATAGGCCTGTAGAGTGCGCGGCGGCCGCGACGAGCACATGTCATCGGCGAATGCTCGCCCGCGCGCGCACTCACCGGCCCAGGCACAAAAGTACACATATGCGGAGGGAACAGTCGCTGGTATTGTGCGAGTGGTCGTATCTGCAAGTTTGCCGGAGATAACCGGTGAATGGATTCGTTTATTGAATTTCACACTCGCCCGCTCGCCGCTTCCGCTCTCTCTCTCTCCCTCCTTTCATCATCAGCCAACACTCCTCTCTGCCGAGTCACTTACTGTCATTACGTAATACTCGCTCTCGGGCGTTCCTGTCGTAACTTTCTTCCAAGCTTCACTCACCTTTTCCATCGAGAATCAGATGTTTCTGTTCTAGTTGACATAGGCATTTGGACAATTCAAATTCAACGTTCAGAATTATTTATTGGTGATTTTATTCGTAAAACAAACAATAATTTTCGTTCAAATACTTGGTCTTTTATTGATTAGAAGATATAGATTTCATACCATTTTCGTTAAAATGTTTGGATTTTTATATATTGGAAGAAATTAATCTCATATAATTTTCATTCACATACTTGGACTTGTAAATAGATCCAAGTAAATATGAATTTTGAGAAATTTTTATTTTTGGGTTAACGTTAGCCATTTCTAGGAACCGGAAGTTGCACATATGCGGGTCGCTGGAGTTTGGTCGAAATCTGGACGGTGGCATAATAATGCCTGGCGCACCGATTGGCAGAGTAGTGTGTATGCGCGCCATTATCGTGATTATCATTATTGCTGTTATTAATGCCTGGGCGTGCGCGAGCCCCCGCCAGCTGGCTCATCATCATTATCAATCATCCTCGCTAGCGGAATACATCGGGCAGCCAAAGTGCGTAACAATGGATTTTCCAGCCGGATCATCCACCCTACAGCGCCTCTCGGATTCACTGATACTAGTAACGCGTCCAATTACACGCACCCTTATTATCTCTCTGCCAGTCGGAACAATCCGGATTTCCAGATTTCCACAGTGCAAGATTTCCCGACACGCTTCCCCCTAATAATCGACAGGAGCTTATTGGAGCTTACGTTTTTCAAAATTTGTTATTCCAAGCCCAGTGCTTGTAAAGCGAACACAAAAAATCCACATCTCCATGCGGGCAGCTCACAAAAACATCACGTTACCAAACACAAATTTTCCTCAAATCCAAAAAAGATAATTGGGTCTCTCGTTTCAAAAACTCACTGCATTAATTTCTAAAAACAGTACCCTTTTATGCGACAAACTTGGATAAATGTCAACTTAGCCGACACGAGCTCTCCAAGCCGACAACAATTAATAACAACGGCCAACAATCCCGGGAGAAAAAAGTCTGCAAGTGGTAACCGCAGGGTTCAAAGGGGTTAAAAGTGCATTTCACCAGAAGGAAAGTGAAGTTCGCCTGAATTTTCACTTGCCACGGGAAAGTCTTGTGAAAGGAAGGAGGAGCGGCTGCGGCTGCGGCTGGAAAGTGTGTGGAGGGAGGGGGGGGGGGTGAAGGGGGTTGAAAGGGGGGTTGGAGCCTCGAGCATATTATCCGTCGGCGTCGGCGGAAAGGTATCCAGTGTTCTATGGTACTCGGCCCTCGAAAGCTCGAGGTTTCTCTCTCGGCTTTCGCCAGTTTTTGGAAGGTTCGCTCCCGGCGCTCTCGCTCTCGCTCGCGCGGCACACTTGTGTCACTCTTTCGCCGGTGCGGAAAAATTCATGCATGCCCGCTCCTCGCTCTCGAGACTCGAGTGCGACGCCAGCGCCGCGCGCCGGCTGTCGCGGAGGCCTCCCCTTGCCGCGACAAATTGCACTCGAATTCACCGAGCCTATGTTTTCCTCGCGTGTGTTACTCATTTCTATCATCGCGCTCCATCATAAATTGTACGAGTCTCTTCGTTTCATTCGAAAATATAGAGAGAACAAAATATGAATGTCGGAAATCTGGTTAAAAATCTGCCAAAAGGATCCCTAAACTTTAAATCGCTAAGTTTCAGTCGAAAATGTATTGAAAAAAATATAAATGTGTCTGAAAACTGGCAAAAAGAATCCCTAAACTTTATATCTCTACGTGTCATTCGAAAATGTATTGAAAGAATTATGAATATGTGCGAAATTTAGCAAACAAATTCCTAAACTTTTGAATTCAAATGTAACAAAATTGGCTCTTAAAGTAATATAAATTGAATCTCAAGTTCCCCAATCATTTAGTCGATCAGAGGGAAAAGTCTAAAAAGCGCAAAAATCATAAAAGGACTTGGCTCGAAAGGCGGAGTTTAAGTTGAAAAGGTCAACAAAGGTGTCCGACAGTGGGCAAAAGAAAAACTGGCTTAAGTGGAGTTGGCAGCTCGGAAGTAGGAGGAATCGATGTTGGCCGTTTTCCTGGTGAATCTGTCCATTGAGAGCGCGGCGGTGTCGTTATTGATATGGCTGGCCGGACGGCTGAAAGGGGATCCCGCCGCTCCCGAAGAACTTCGTCAACTTCCGATTATAAGTTCCGACCTTTTCCCGGCGACGACGCCGCCTGCCGCCACTCGTCTCAGCCGCGCGGTAACTCAGTTTCGACCCAGTTCTCTCCTCAAACAATCTATCTGGTCGATAGGAATTGCTCGACACTCGCATTCTCACCCATTCAACACAGCGATCGTCGCTTTACTTCTCCGAAAAATCCTCCCTTAATTAACTCACACAACAATCGCAACACTAACCCCAAATAAATAACCCAACAAGAGCAACTAGTTCTCGAATTCCCATGAATCTCTCGGAAGACTCGAGCTGCCACGCGTGTGTGTCCGGCGCACCCTGCGCCACGTGGCGGCCAGTCTTATTGGCCTTGTATCCGGTGTTAGCAAACGACTCGAGCCGGCCGATATTAGTTCCCGACGCGCGCGCGCCCGCGCGCGATTGCAAGACGAATGGACAAATGGGACCTCGGTGTTTAAACGGCGCGAAGTTGCGCCGGCCGCTCTGTTATTGCTAAGTCAAACATCGGGCCGGAGCCGAGCAAACTTGGCCGCCGGCCCAGTCGAGCCTCGGACACCGACCGAGCGAGAAGGAGAAAGAGTGAGAAAGGAGGCGGACATCCACGCCACCTGCACGCCAACCGGAGGGAGAAGAATGCCAGTTGATTCTGGGAGTCGCAAGTTGTCGCGTTGTTGGTTTGACACCGAGGTTAATTGAGCCTGCATCGCCCGCTCTCTCTTGATTGACTTGTCCGCGCCAATTAACCTACCGTTTGTAACTGAGAGACAGCTTTTCCCTCGGTTGGGCTCCCTCGTTATTTCTCCAATGCACTTACCCGAAGCACAGTTCGCTTCTCCGATCGTCTTCACTTTTCTTTTAAGTTATAATTCAACTTCCTACCATTCTCTTCAACTCTTAATCACCTCGACATGAATATTACAAGTAACCACACGAGTTACATGAAAAGTGTAGATCTGCCAGGGTTAAAAAAGAATTGGCGCCAAGCTGCTATAATTCCCAGCGAGCGCAGGGACGAGCTGTCGACGTAATGAATGGTGCGCTCGCCAGATGGCAGTCCTCGGAAGAAGAAGGTCTGCGAGTGGAAGGAAGAGGCGAGGGAGTGGGGATCAAGATTACTCGGCGGTTTACTCTAGTGTCCTCCTGCATTTCGAGGGAGGCGATTACTTAATTGAGATTAATCTCGCCTCCTCTACGAAATGTACTAGCGAGCGAAGCGCCGAGACAAAGCCTGTCCAGGATTGCGCCGCGGCTTTCTTCGCCCGGTTTAAAAGATTTACTTTTCGCTCGGCTTGCCCGCTATGCTAATGCCATCCTCATTACTCCAGTTGGATCCCATTTAAGGCTCGCTCGCCCCTGAAATTGTGACTGAGCCGACACACCTCACCTTTGATCGCCGCTCGCTTCTGCCACTCCTCCCGGATTTCGACCCTGAAAGGGAACGGCGGAACCGTGTCGAGTGTTATCAGAATGAAATTTGACTCATCCTCGTCCGGCCAAGTTTATTCTATCACCAAAAGCTTGCGATTTTTATTCCGATTAACTCTTGCGAATTAAAGAAATACGCCGGAGATTCTTTTAATCACTCACCGCTCCAATGAATCTAGTTCCTCGAGAATCTCTCTGGAGATCCGTCGCAGGGGAGGTTAAAAGCGTCCGCTTTTAGGAGTCATATCTCACCTGGCGAAAATGCTAAACGCCACTCGCAGCCTGCGAATTAAGATTTATCGCGCGCGCCGCTTGACCGGAAGCCTCTTAGCTCGCCGTAAACGTGGCCGTAGAGCGACGACGAAGACGTATTGTTCCTGGCGGACGGCGTCTGCGCCACTGACCCGCGCCACATTCGCTCGCATTCCCGCGGATGAAAATAATTTCAGAATTAATCCCTCGATAAACTATGCCAGCTTGAGGACTTTATAGAACATCAAATTCCAACTGCATCTGCAAATATTAGAACAAGCTATTCAGCCTGTGCGACAGGTTCTTAGGAAGCAGCTTTCCTAGTAGTAGCGTTGGGCAAAGTGCAGGGATTGTCCTGCAGGTCCGAGGGGCCGGGTGCCCCAGCAGGTAGGCGGGCGCGTCCCCCGAAATAGAAAGGAACGGGGGCGAACGGTTCCCCGGGGATCCTCGCTCCCCCGACACCGCGTTATCCTCCATCCTACATATTTCAGGGACGCCTGGCCTCCTCGAGCATTGTGCCGAGCCTGTGAACCCGGCGCGCATCTGCAAACCTGTTTCACCGCTCGGCTAGAAGCCTATACAGGGTGTCAGGGTTCCTGTAACGCTAAATTATCTCTCCGATGCCTCTCGTTTATTATTACTATTTCTCGTATAAATTAAATCGTTGTTAAGTTCATTCAATCTTCTGTGTAACTTTGTTTGTGTTTTTTTTAAACTTTAGATTATTATTAGATTTGTCGCGGGTTATCATCAAGGGAACTATTTTAGTTTATTATTATTATATAAATATTGTATAAATTAAATAGTAGTAGTAAAAGGTTAATAAAACAAAGTTTCAAAGATTGTATTAAATTCATGAAAATTATTTAGTTTAGTTGTTTATTATTATATTACAAGCAAAGGATTTAGATTTCTATTGGAATTGATGGCAGAGTTGATCGAATTTTCAGTAAATAATTTTCCTGATCAATTAATTGTATTTATCCGATTAACCGATTTCGCCCAGTGTTCGCCGATGACTCAGTTAATTACACAAGGCGAGGGAGACTGTGGACAGTAGTGGTAGTAAGGCGCGCGCCGAAATAGCCGGGCTCTTTCTAACGAGCGCGAGTGTACAGGCATAATTGAGCCAGCAGACATCTTTTGATCATATACTTGCGAGGGCTTTGCCGAGGCATGGTGTGCTGGCCGTCGATGGGGGAGAGAGGGGCCTGCGTGCAAAAGCAGCTGCAACGAAAGAGAGTGCTTTGTGTGCGGGAACATGCGAGAGCCCTCGCACTCCTCAGGTACAACGTTCCCAGGCAGCCCGAGACGCGCTTTGTTCCAAGACGCTCCGCCTCATTGGCTGCCGGCTATAGTCCGCCGTCTCGCATTGGCCGCCAATTCGACTGAGTTATTCGCTCGGGCCAGCGCGGCCCAGGCTGCCTCAGCTGTTGCGCAACGATTGCTGCGCTTGCGTCAGCGCCACCTGAACTTCCGATTGGGCCCAGAAAGTTCGGCGGGCCCGCAGGTGCTGCCGTGATTTGCACTCTCATCTAACCTTGAACTTGCGCGACGATGACTCGGCCTGTTTTCTGCTCCGATTCTCGACTGATGAAAAAAAGAATGATTTGCAGTTTCTTCTGTTTACTTTTTCGAGGGATTTTTGTGAGCTTTTCTCGCCGCTGAGTGAGATGTGTCAAAGGTGGATGGGATGCTTTTGTCGCCTTGTTTCCGGCGGCATTGTCCTCGGGAGCGTCGAGGCGCCGGGTTCGCACTGGGTCACACACACGCGTCGGCGAATACGCGATTCGGGAGAAAGAAGTATTCTCTCCTCGCGCGGCGACTTAGTGAATACATTACGGCGACACGTGGAGCATTCGTCCACGATTTGCATGGTATCTGGAGCAGGTTTCGAGATCGCCGTGCCAGTCGGCCCGCCAACCAATTCGAGTCGACGGCTACTTGCCGCTTGGGGACGAGCGATAAACAGAAGGCCAATATTTTCCTCTCGCATTTCCGTCCCTTCGAGTTCGCTCCGTCGTTATTTACCTCCAGTTTATATATGCACTTGCAGGACTTTCGGTTTCAATTGAATTTCATTTTTCCTAAGGTTTTCCAGAGTTGTAATCTTTTTGCAAAACATTGCAAAATTATTCACCATTTTTGCGATTTATAATAGCTAAAGTAAAACAGTATTACAAAGCCATCTAAAAAGCTTTGATTCCACACAATTGTTTCCCAAATTCAATATTTCATATTTCGTCGTTTAAATATTGAAGCGTTTCCATTTAAAAAAATACGAAATATTGAAATCAAAAATGGAGAGACCGGCAGTCCTGATTACAAGGCAAGTGCATCAGAGTCCGCACATACACGAGCGTCCACGAGTTCTCGGGGCAAGAGCACATCGAGTGTGTCGGAGATGGAGTCTGCTCGCGTAGAGAGAAGTGCAGCGGAGTGGATGCATTGCGCCGAGGGTACACAGCTGTGCTGGAAGAAGCATGGGAGGCTTTGGCGCATAGGAAACACAAGGGCCTTTCCTTTCCTTCGGGCCTGTACTTCCTCTCGAGCGCGACACAAAGCTCCGTTTTCTACGGCCCGGCAGGCTCTGCAAGGTCTCCCGTTCGTTTGCCTCCCATCCCCTCCCTCCTCGCCGCCCAATCCCCGTCGCCCTTTCACAGCGACGATCCTTCTTTGTCCGTTGACCGCTCGCCACGGGCCCTCCTGCCCTCTTGCTCCCTCACCTTCCTCCTTCGGATTCTACTCCTCGGCCCCAACCTAACCTCGCAACCCGACATCCTCAGACCTGCACGTGCATGCAACGGGTGTCCGAGCGAAATCCCTTCGACCATTCTTCCCTTGTAGGCCTTCGCTCAGGATTTCGGGGTAATTTGGATGGCGCGGTTGGAGTTTTTCGGTGTTGGTGGAATCATCGATGGTTGAAAGGGAGAAATATTGAGTTTGGTTCGCATAATAATTGAATCATTGATGGTCGAAAGTTAGTAATATTCAAGTCAGATTTCATAAAGTAATGTTGGCGCAATGGTCCTTGGTTGAAAATTAGAAATTTTGACTCTCGATTTCATAATTCAATGTTGGTTAAATCATCAATGGTCGAACTTTCCAAATATTGAGATTGGATTTCAGGAACCAACATTGCTTGAAAATCCCAATTATTAACTTCGACTCTCATAAATCAATACTAATAATTGAATCATTCATGTCCGAAAGTCACTAATATTGACAAGATTGACTTCCCCGATTCTGTTTATCCTAAAATCAGGCCACCACACAAAAACCCGTCGACACACACAATGTTTGTACAATCGGAATCGATCTCAATGCGACAAGGCTAAAAGACGTCGGGTGTTTGCGGGTATTTAGGTGGCCAGCCATAAGTTCAAGGCTGCGAGGGAAGAAGTGCGCCGTGCGTGTTTGGTGGGCGACGGGTAATCAGAGACGTGTTTGTTAAGGGAAAAATGGAGGACGCGCGTTACTCGATGCCGATCCTGCCGGGGGAAATTCTAAATGGAATTCCAATGAAGTGCCGGGCTACCTGCGGAATACGGGATCAGCGTGGCCGGAGCGTACCTGCTTTCCCAGGTAGCATTGTTTCCCGCTCCTTCCACCGCTGGCTTCGTATTACCGCAGACATGCGGGATTTCGATGCTGGCGTCCTCCACGCTTTAGGCTTCGTTCATATCAATCTGGAAATAAATATATCTTCCACGTTACATATTTTCAGTCGAGTACAACATTATTTTCGTTCATTCAGAGTACCAATTTAATTACAATTGTGAGTGAATGAATTGATAACTCATTCGTCGAAACTCAGTAAGGAGTTTCAAGAGTTCCAAATCGAAGCCCGAGTGTACTCGTGGTATGAACGCAGCTTTACGCGAGCGAGCACGTAGTCCACCCCGTATGCGCCTCGCCGGCTGCATCGTGCGCGACGAGTGTTGTGTCGTCGGTGTGCGAGCGCCGCCGTTGAAGGGGGATCGCGAGTCGGCCGAGGAAGCATACGAGAAGGAATCTCCGCCAACGAAATCCGCCGACGCGCGCGGGAACGCCGATGCGGAAAGATCGAAGGAAATAAAAATCCCCCGCCCGCCTTTCTCCTCCTGACAATGCCCGAGCGTCCGAAAAGGCGGGCGATTCGTGAAACAAGAAACTCTTGCATCGACTCGTTACAAACTTGTTACGAGTCTGGCAAGAACAATGCTGCGGAGAGCGCGGATTCGAGCGCACTGCGATTGAAGCGGCGCGAAAGCTTTCCTCCGCACTGGCCAAAAGGGAGCGTGATTTTTTCTTGGCCCGAGAGAAAGAGGCATAAGTAGTGGCGGGAAGGGAAGCGAACCTCTCTCGTTTCCAGCGTTGCCGGCTGCCCGGCTCCCCCCTCCGCGCGCCCCCCTTCGAGCCTTTCCACCTCCAGCTGGTGGTAGGTCCCCCTTTCCCACTACAGGCAAGCAGGCAGGCAGCCGCCGGCACTCCACGCTCTCTCCCCCGACTCCGACGCCGCTTTGAGTGTGTGATCCCTCCGCCCCCCTCCCGCCCCCCTCGGCGCCCTTCTCCTTCCCCGCGCGAGGACCGGTCGTGTCTCGCTTGACTCCAACTTTTAGCGTCGCGCTCTCGCCTACCGCCACCAGAAACAGCATTTTCCCCGCGGCGAGAACTTGCCGCCGGCACCGATTCCTCGCTCTCTCTGTTTCGCCTAACCGCTGACATACGCGCATTGTGCGCCGTATCGCGGTCTCCCTCTCTTTCCGCGCGAGTCAAGCTCCATTCTCAACCGACGACATACATGCAGAGAGCCACACGCGCGTGGATGCGTGCATGTATAGTTGTCGAGTCGCCGGGGACTATAAGTTAAAGGCCGATTCGCATCGCGCGGTTTGTGCAGGGCGTACGAGGGGGAGGCGCCTGCGGTAAGAAAGAAAGGGAGCGATAGGCCGAGGAAAGAAGCCGCGCTGCGACCTTTACCTGCCTCTCCGCCGCCACGCAGCCGTCTCTCGTCGCCGACTCGCCGTGACAAGTGAGTGCGCGGCTGGCGAGCGAGGCAAGCCGAGTCCACAGTCCTCCTGCTCTCTTCCGCGTGCTCTGCCACCACCACCGCCGCCACCTTGGTCGTCGGCTCTGACGTTGTTGCCGCTCCTCTCTCTCGCAGCCGGCTCGCACAGCCTGACGCGCGCGCTTCTCTCCTGCCAGTGGCCAACTGTCTCTCTGTTGTTCGCTCGCTCGCTCGCTCACTCGCCGCGTGCTGCCTCTCCCGACAGCATCGATCTGCGCCGCGCTACGATCAGTGCACTCGTGATCGCGTTACTCGCGCATCTCTCTCTCTCTATACTCGCACGCCGGCTCTCGAGAGTAAACCTGTGATATTCATCCTGTGTGCTACTGTTTTGTGCTTCGCTACAACTGCTCGCCCCCGCCCCCTCCCAATTTGCCCAGAGGAAACCGAGGCAACTGTGGATATTAAGTGCGCGCTCTCCGCTGCTTACTTTGTGTGGATCTACCGCTCTGGCACGGTCAGTATTCGAATGTGGCAATTTGCCGGGCGATGCTCGGTTTTACAGCGACGCCTGGTAACCGGCGTCCGGTGGATGTATAGCATGCGGCGTGTTGGTTTGGAATCGTCGCTCGTTCGAAATGGAAGGACGCGTGTCGTTGGCGAATCTTCCCTCGTAGTTGCGCGTGCCTCGGCCACTCGAGGGCGCATGACCATGGATGGCGTGGCTTTTCAAATGGGCCTCTCTTGAAAAAGCGAGCGGCGCGCGCTCCCATTTCGAACTCATCCTCCATTGTTTAACAGGAATTAAACCAGCTCGATTTCAATTGTCAATCAAAGGCGAAGATGCGTCGTTGGCGCGACGCGTTTCAGATCGGACGGTTGACGCCGGTGCGTCTGGAGTGTGTGTCAGGCGCTCAGGTATAGCGTTGTTTACCCTGGCGAATTGTGTCTCGACGGTGCGTTGGCAAGCGGCACTCGGCTGTTGACCTTCCCGGAATCCCCCCGGGGATACGACAGCCGCCCTTTGTTCGGGACGAGCCTGCCAACCGACCAGAGGCCTCCTCTCCTCCGTGCACTTCGCCCGCCGAAGGTTAACCGTTTGACGGACGCGCACTCCTCCAACAAAAACCGGCCGGCCGCCACCGGCCATCGCTGCTCTCCGCCATTGTTGAAACACTAACTCGCCTACCGGCGTTATCGGCCTTTCAAACATTATCAGTAAATAGTTTAACTAGGTCGGGTTTATTACAATTTTTTTTAGCTCGCGTAACTTTTTTACTCGAAACTTTGTAATCGACTGGCGAGCGTAATGAAATTTGAGAGCCGACGAGGGTGTTTGCTGGTAGTTGTTGTTGTAATGAAATAAAAGTTTGGCCGGCTCGAGTTAATCCGCGGCGATTTCATGCGCGATTTACTTGCATTATAAGATGAAATAATGACGCTTGCGTTATACAATACTATAATGACGGGTCGCATAGCGTTACTTTGTCGATTGCATAAGTTGTGATGCGCAAACACGTTGCTAACTACGTGTTAGTTAAGGCGCATCGAGTCCTTAATCACTGGCTTTGCCGATCGGAGCCAGTGTGATCCTCGACGGAAGCCGGAAATGGGAAATAATTGATTGGAAATGGAGTAGAATGTGCTCGCGAGAGCGAGTGAGTCGAGGTTGAAGGAAGGCGAGCGATGTCGCGCGAGAAAGGTAAGGGAGAGTATTGTTATCGGGTCGTACGGCTTCCATCTGATTATCGCCGGTGTAAACAGTTTGACACAAATAATTCGACTTGAGTCTCCGGACTCGATCGACGACCTAATTGGATGACTTTGTTAATTCTGACATTGTTTAGTGAGAATAATAGTAATAATTTACTTACGCTTATAGAAAGTTATGCAACCTATCTATGATAAACTCTGATTATAGAAAGGGAAACGTATATGAAAATAAATATACTAGAAATGCCACTCATGATAACGTCAAACGATTATTAATAATTAGGTCGCGGATATTTATGCGATTCAGAAAATGAAGAATTCAATACTTTTCTCTAGTCACCACATTTAAATAGACATTTCAACAATGAAAACTGACAGTTGCACTAGACTTCACAGTGCATTAATAATTAATCATAAAATCTCGAGTAAAATAAGTCTGGTCAAAGCCGCAATCCCATCGAAATGTTAATAAACCGGCTTTTTTCTTACGAAATCGCGGAAACTTGTGGAAGACGAAGTTGGCGTTGGCGAGGATGCCGCGGAGGGGAGAAGTGGGGCAAAAGGAAGAGAGACGAACTGGCGTGTCGCTAACGTAATTCGCAAGCGTTCACAGCAGGAAGCGTACGCTCCGATTGTCAGGTTAAAGCAAGTTTCCACTGACAATGGCGGAGACGGCGGGCGGAGTTGCCGCTCTGGCAGTGTGTCGGCAACAACACAACTCGAACTCGGCCAACGGAGCCGACCGAGTCATTGAGCGAGGTTGCGTCTAGCAGTCAGTTAAAAATGAGCAATTCGCCGAGCGAACTTTCCAGATTGGTATCGCGCGCGAGAGGGAGGTGTAATTAACTGAAATCGGATCGACGCTTCCGGCGAGCGCAATTGGTTTTGTGGAATCGGAGGATGAATATGGAAAATTCGATTTTTTAGAAATGAAAATATGTTCGATGATTCATGAATATTGACTTTGTGAGGAAGAAAAATGTAAAAAAAAAAGTGCTACGCTAAACATTGAAAATGTATGCGAGTAATAAACTTTTACGACGGTTAAAAAAAGCCAGGGGTCATTCAATTGTTGAATGCAGATTGGAGTCTTTAAATGACGCGATTGTCGAAGGAGCTAAAAAGAGTAAGAAAAGCGTGGGAATTGAGAAAAGGCGTTGAGAGGAGAGCGGGGGATCTGATCGCGTGCGGTAATGAATTCGGAGGGAGGAACAGGTGTCCTTGGGGGGTGCGAAATAACTTTTCA